>OX578272.1:14616250-15922500 GCA_951217065.1 Baccha elongata
GAGATTCATGAGAGACATGTCAGGATTGCATCAAAAACTAAGCCATTTTTAGGTTGCTAATATGATATCCGATTTGTGGCGATTAAGATCAATAGAGATGTATCGTTATTAGAGATGTATGGAGAATATGTCGGTCTACCGCTTCACACATCAATGTATCTTTCTGCAGCAAACACCAAATGAGGAAATCAAACAGCTCAACTATAGGTTCCTCGATATATTTGTATCGGCTGTTGGATCGAGGTACATATACCTAGATGTTAAAAGCTGAATAAACAAAATTTGCCCTTCTTTTTATTTGTCTGAGGTTAATCCTGAAAATCAACTGGCTATACAAATAATGTCAAACGAAAACGAAAACTTTTAGAAGTCAAGATAAAGCAACGAAAAAAGAGCTGCATTGTTCACACTCTAGAACGACAAGATAGCGAAGCAGTCCTTTAAATGGAATTCTTCAGGGTAACACCCAACTATTCTTCTGTAGTCCACGTCCACATCAGCTGATACTTAGTGCCCATCACTGGTTAGCCTAACTAGGCCTCTTATTTGAAGGGCTATGGAGTGCGGCTGGCGAAAGCGTGAAAGTCCCCTTATAGAACATCTTGGCATATATTATGTAACTTTAAAAACGAACCAATAAAGATATCTGACACGTATACCCGCCATAAAAATGATTGGTCCTTCGAAATGTTGATATCAAAACGGAGCGCAGATTGAGTTTTTATTGAATTAGTCTTTATCACAAAACCAGCTATGTACATCTATGTAGATACTTTGAAAAATACAAATATCTACATATTTTAAATACAATTAATATTTAAATCCTACCCAAAGTCTCCATTTAGTAGTGTTTCCTATTACATTTTGTATAGTTATTAAACAGACTAAACGTCTGTGGTGGTATGGGCTATTGATGCTTATTCTGATTTTAATTATTTTGTGACGCAAACTCGAATTAATGGGTGAGTAACATATACATAGATGGAACATATTTTGACGAGAGTGTCAGCCCAGAAATGAACGGGTAGGTTGACTATTTTAAGATAAACAAATAAAACCTCAATTAAACAAGTTCGAACAAATTTACTGCCTCATAAACGAATGATGATCGTATTTGAGTTTGAAGAAGATGCTCGAAATGAAATATTAACAAAAAAATATAACTCTGTGGGAGTATCTGTTGCTTTCAATCTTTCAATGATGATCATGATGGTCGGCCTGCATTTTAGTTTAATTAATGAAACTGTATATGATGAGAGGGTTATTGTTTTGAAATTCTTTGGCATTTGTAAACACGATAACCATCAGAAATAAAAGGTCAAAAGTCAATTGCGTATACAATTGAGTTTTGTTCTCTTTCAATTATTAAAATGTAATTGATGGAATTTACTAGAAAAACTTGTATATTCTGGTTTCAGCATCACTTTATTAAACGGTATAAACGGGTGTCATATAATCAAGTTAGAAACATATATATATATACAGGTAATATATACACATAATTTAAACAAAATAATATAATACTTTATTCAAGAAGGCTTTCTTTATATTTACAATAAACCCAACATTTTATACCATATCATACTTAATTAATAATAAATCCACACACTTTTTAGCACAAAATTATCAAATACAAATTATTCCAATCCAAAATTATCAAATGCAGTCAAGAGGCTTACCACCTAAAGTGGGGTGGTGATGTACCTTAACTACCTACCTACATTCAAACTAAAGGGTTTCAAAAAGTGTGTGAAAATCGGTTTTAAAGATATAAGCTTTCGAGTAGTAGGGCTACTAACACAGGTTTTCTACCAGACAACTGGAGTATGTCTATAAATAACTATATCCCACGAAACAATATCCCGTGTAACGAAATCCCGCAGAAAAAATTGAAAAAAATTGTGAAAGTTTAATTTAAAAAAAACTAAAATCACGAAATCCCGCAGAAATTCACTACTTTTTTGCGGCCTGCGGGATTTTTCAATACTTTATTAAAAAGTACTATCAAGAGAATTCAAATACTATTTTTGAATTTCTTCATGTTGTAACTGATTTATGTTCGTTCTTGTTGATTCTCATTTTTTGAGGCACCTCAAAATTACTGACATAGGCGCCTCTGCCAACGCCACTTGACAAATCATGTATCTTAGTTATTCTTAAGTAGTTTTAAATAATCCTAAGTCAATTGTAAACACTATAATGTTCAATAAAAAACAAACTTCAACAGGCGCCTGTCAGACGACTGGACACCGGAATTTCGTTACACAGGATTTGTGACCCGGGATATCGTATGCAGCCCTATATTATACATTTATACTTATCCCACAAGTAGAAATTTTGGATTTGGCGATTTATGATGTTGGAAAACTTGAGACTTGAGTTGTTAATTTGTCCCTGCATTATTGCAGGTGCAAATAAAAATGCTCCGACGCTCCGACCAACGGTCCTTATATTAAATTAAGTGAGGAAAAGTCACATTAAATATTCAGATGTAGATGTCGATCAATTAAAGTATCATACTTTAATAAATTATCACAAACTTATTTTTGTTTGTTAAGTGGTTCCACTCAGTGTATGTTAAGAAGTCAACCTAATTCAACACTTTGCATAATCAACTCAGCAATACGTGAATCTGCTTTTGAATATTCTTTTTGCAAAACTAAACAAACATTAAAATTGTTATTATTTTTTTTTTTTTTAATAAATTAATATTCTCATCATGATCGTTGTTTTGTCTTGGAATTGAGAAAGACTTAACTTAATAAGGTTCTTTATTTGAAATTAAATAAATTGTAGGTAGGTACCTATGTACATACATAGTTGAACAAATTAAAAGAATTAAAAAAATAAGTGCATATATACATATAAATGAAATTCAATTTAAAAAATTTAGTGGCCTTCACTCCGAAATATTGCGTGGCTATTCGATTTGGTGTCGTCTTACTGATGATAGCCCACCATCAAACCAGTGCGAAACGAAAATAATTATTATATACTTTAAATATTATCATTATTTCGCAGCTGCCATTGAAATATGGTACAGATACAGAATGGAAACTAAATTTCGTTGGGACTTATTTCATGTAACCTTTAGCACGAATGCTTTATGTATGTGTTTTTTTTTATGCAACCCTCAATTATAATTTAGATTCCCCTTTCCAAGTAACGAAGGATAAAAGATTCGTATCCTTTAATTTTTAGTATGTACCTAACAAAGTGGAAAATACTGTTCAACCCTTAAATGGGTCTTCATAATTATTTAATGTCCACAATGTACCTACATCTCTTTTTCTTTTTATGTATATATAAAAATTAATGTAAGTATTAATGTTCCTTACGGACTCCAAAACGGCTAGACCGGTTTTGATAAAATTTTCAGGCAATCTTCAGATTATCCCAGAAGGAAAGCCTGGGAAGTTTGGTGGCGATCGGATCACCAGAAAAAATACAAAATACGGCTGACCAACGCCGGGCTATGTACGGGTAGCTATTTTTAATTAGCTATTAAAAATTAAATGTTAAGCAAAGAATAACTCTTTCAAATTAATTTTTACAGTTTTGTTAACAGAATTAAAAATCATGATTAATTGCACTAAATATGGGATCGAAGAAATTAAAACAAATTATAATATACTTAAAGGTGAATAATATCAGTAATATCCACGACTAGGTCGTAAGAATTAAGTAGACATGGAATAGAAAATTCTTGTTGAAATGCGAAAAATATATAAAAAGGCCTTAATGATGATGGTAAATATAATTAAATTTGTTTTAAACCAAAATTAGCATCTAGGGTTCAGTACATACATTCAAGGCCAGACTACATTTGAATAAAAGCAAATTAGCCGTTATTAATTTGAAGCCAAATTTGTAAAAAAAAACTTTACCAAATTCGAGTTATGTGCGTTTTTAGCCATTTTGGATCGTTTTCAGGAAATAACTAAAACCGTTTATAGTAGAAAAGCACCATCTTTCGATTGTATTCAAAATAATGCAGTCTTTTTTTACGTATATTTAGTCCTTTTACTTGCTTTAAGTCTTTTTTTATTGCTTGAAGTATTTTAATTGCTTGCAGTCCTTCGACTGTTTGTAGTCTTTTTAGTACTTTAAGTTTTAAATAATTAACTAGAAAGCAATAATATACATATGTTTGTAAATTAAAACTAATTTATTCAAATATTTTCATAAATTTTTATTGAGCTTAGTTATTTGACATGTCTCCGTGTCACTGTCACTAGCTGTTAGCTCACGTAATAGAAATAAATTCTTCAATCAATATAGAAGATTTCAACCAGTAAAAAGAATTCAACCATTCAAGTCTTCAAGAATTCAAAAGCAAGCAGTTGAAAGACTGATTACTTTTGATGCAATCGAATGATTTAGGACTGCAAAGAATGCAAAAGACTCAAAAGATTCCAACCAGTTTAAAAGTATTGCAATGTTTTGATTTCAACTCTTTTGACTGCTCTTGACGGTTGTAATACTGAAACTAGCTGGAATTTTTTAAAAGTAAAAGTACCAGGTATAAGGAATGAAAATACATTCCGGAAATTCAGTTAAAAAGCTGGGACTTTACGTCATGCAATGGCAACAGCATTAATTTATAGCTCTTGTAGGTACTTTTTTTGTAAAATAATTTAATGATCACGTTTTACTTTTTGGTCAGCAACAACATCATTTAAATATCAGTAAAATAAAATAATATCTATATTTGTTATGAATTTTTGAATTTATTAGTCTCAATATATGTAGGTACCTACTTTTTGAATCCTAATGTTAAACATCTTCACTAGATTCTTTATAATTAGATTGAATTACATCAACATATATCATTTGGAACTTGCGATCGGAATCCAAATCCTGAATATTCCGATGGGTTTTCAAGTGTGAGGCAAGCCCTGGCTTCTGGGCGAATTCTTTTTCACAAAACTCGCATTTGTACTGTTTTACAGCCGAGTGTAGCTTTAAATGCTGCAGCAAAGCTTTACGTCGTGTAAATGATGCTTGACACACATCGCACACATGCGTACGCTCGCCCGTATGAACCACCATATGGTCTCTCAGCAGGCCAGTATCGAAGAACGCTTTATCGCACTCCGAGCACTTGTGAGGGCGATAATTATAGTGGCGTTTTCTGTGCTCGTTAAGCGAGCCTGACGTCACATATCCATTTCCACAGATCTCACAAATATAAGGCCGTTCACCTGTGTGGATTCGCTCGTGTGTCTTTAGCTCGTTTCTGGTTATAAATTTTTTGTCGCAAAGTTTACATTCGTGTGGTCTTGCACCGCTATGCCGTTTAATATGAGATCGCAGATTGAATTGCTCCGTAAAGGCGAAACCACATATGTGACATTTGAAGCGGCGATCCTTGGTGTGAGTTTTGATATGAGTTTTTAGCTTTGAAGGCAAGTTAAATGCCATGTCACATTGATTACATTCAAAACGATGACCATCAATTAGAGAATCTAAAGCAAATGGATCTATTTCGGATTTCAGATTTGGTGTAGACTCTGGTGTGTTATTTTTTCGCAACTCACATTCGACAATTTCTCGGCAATCTTTTTCAAGAAACTTGGAGAAATCATTGAGGAATGATTCCGTTTTATCATCCTATATATATTTGATAAATTAAAAATTTATATTATTATTAACATTTAAAATCAAAAATAAATGTATAGGTATACATAATCTAGAACACATTTACATACCTTTATTTCATTAGTCGAGTCATAATTATCAATTTCTTCATAGTTTTCGAGGAAATCTTTTGAGCCTTCATCATCTTCTAGTGAAAATTCACAATCTTGTGAAAGTCCGTCTTGAGCGTCTTGTGAAACGTCATCCTTTTCGATGGGATTCTTTGGTGAGTTTGACTTAATCGTCGGTTTCATTTCTTCATCGTCTTGATCTTTATCAACAATAATTAAACTTTCATCGTAGTATTCGACATTCATTAGTTCCTCGTCTTGGTCTTCTACTTCATATTTAAGATCATCATCTATAGACACATGTTGTTCGCATAGATGATTGAAGAACTCTTCATAACTAGAAAAAATCTCGTTGCAATCATTGCACAAGAATACAAGGATTTTACATTGCGATATGAATATTTCACCGCATCGCTTGTCAATATTGTCGTCTTTTGCCAAAAGGACATTCAATTCTTCATAGTTATTTGAATCACTCAGATAAAATTTTTTTGGCTGAATTTGTATATCGATTAGACTCATTTTAAATTCATATATTACAATTCTCTAGGGTTTTTATTTGAAACAATTTAAAATTGAGAAATTAAAAATTATTCTTGTTTATAAAGGTACAAAACAGATTTTTAAACGCAAAACGCCATCTGCCAAAGTGACAACCTGCTTTTCAGTTCACAATATGAATTTGCTGTTTGGTTCACTCACAATAGTGAATGATGCGCTTACACAAGCACAAATGTGACATGTGTGCTATTACACCACGATTCTGAAGTCATGACTCTTTTTTAAATTACGTTAGAGCAAAAGATGCACTTTTCGTTTTTTTCTCTCTTTGGTTCTAACCTGTTTTAAAAAAGAGCCTGGAATCATAGTGTAATAGCACACCTAACACTTGACAGTGCAAGAGATATTAATTATAGGAGATCAACTTAGGAGACTTGCGCTGCAGGTGCTAGGCGTTATGATATTTTATGGGATGCATTGTTAAATTCAGATTTCTAAAAAAATGTTAAATTCAGATAAATAACTTGTTTTATTCTATGGCAAATGTATTTTTGGTAGTCAGTGAGGGGGTAAAAAACAAGAAGATGAAATATGAGTAATCAATTGGGCTTTTCAGATATTTCCTTATAGTTGGCTCTTTCACACAACAAGAGTTCTTATGGATAAAATTCAGTTTGCCTCCTAGTTCTTGGTTTGACAGATTCGTTTAAAGTTCTACGTTCATTTGTGACGCATTTGACAGTAGCGATACCATAGCAGTAGCTGTGTTCGTTGAATTCAATGAAGAAGAAATAAAGGAACGAGTGTTGTGCACACGTATAGTGCACATGAGAGAGGCATCAGAACATTTGCATACATTTAAACATCGCATCCTAAATGTCATTTTGTCAGGGCGAAAGCAGGAGGAGGTGTCGAGTTAGCTCGCACCGCTGCTGTCAAATGCATATAAAAAAACACAACTCACACTGAAATAATAGTGCCGCATTCTTTTTGCAGAACATCTCTTCCTCTATTTCTTCTTCATTGGTTGAATTTTACCCAGAGTCGATAAAAGTTTTTATGACAGCCCCAATAATTGTTCAGCCTTGATAAATTGACGTTTTTGTTAATTCCTATAGGGAGTTTTACCATCTTGTCAAAGCTCACACTATGCCGAAGACAGATTGAAATATGTATCGCGCTTTTTTCAAACTGTCAAACTCAAGATCTTGCAGAAAACAATTTGGAAATAATTTTTAAATGCAGTATTCTTTTTGTGTGAAATTTGTGATTTCCGTGGCTTAGAAATTTATTTTAATTAGCAAAACCAACAATTTTCACAATTTTCGCGGACAAATCTTTAAAATTCCCGCTTTTGTTTTCAATCAATTTGTCAACAATGATAAAAAAAAAATCAGCTGTTCGGCATACTGCTGTTTTTGACAATTCTGTGAGAACGAGAAAGAGATATATCGTTGTTACCTAAAAAGCCCTAAATTTTGGATGGATTTGGTATTTGAAGGGTATAATCCTTTTTTTTTATTGGTTGAGTTTATACTTTCGTGATTTTGTATTCGAGGGTTTGTCGAGATATTGTCATTTGAGATTTATGTCGAATTCCTTTGATTTTTTCAGATTTGATCGGAAAAGTTGACTTTTTTTCCTTCCTATGGATGTTGAAAAAACAAAGTTGCTTTTTTTCTGTAATTGTGTGGTGCATATTTTATAGACGCGATCTAAACATTTCACTTAAGTTCACTTTATTAACATATTGCGCTATTAACAACAAGTTTCACGTCCAATAGATTATTTTAAAATTATTTTATTTGAGAAATCTATATTAAAATAAACCAAACTACATAATTAAACTGCTCGTCTGACAGAAGAAATCAAATCTGTTAAGTATGTGTGAAAATATGTGTGAATCTTGCTATCAAATCGAGATTCAAGAAAAGTTGATCTGAGGGGAAAAAAAGCAACTTTTTCTTGTCTATGGATCACGATTTTCGGAAAAAAAGCAACTTTAGTCCGAAAAAAAGCGACTTTAGTCCGAAAAAAGTCAACTTTTTATTTCAAAGGAATTCGACATTAGTCATTCGAGATTTCGTACTCAACAGTCAACACATGAATTCAATGGAGGCAATCAAAAAATGTAAGTTTCTTTAAATTGAAAAATTCTTCGAATCCAAAACACATATTGCATTTGCATATACGATAAAACCCAAATAGGCTTAAGGCAGAACCATAATAGACGAAATGGCACGTACGGCGCCGTACGAAATCAGCGAGAACAAGCAAATCGTATAGTGCGCACATAATGTCGGACTGCTCAGTTTCGGCAAGTTTTCGTTCACTTTTGCCTCCGTACGTAAAGAGCGCTCCAGAGCGCAGTTTACGTACGTAAATCTGACAGCCAGCCAAATACATGTGAAATTGGCTTGCGTGTGCGTTCGACCATTATGGTCGACAGAAGGTAATGGCGGCACTTAAGGAAACTTGACGTAGAACTATGACATTAGCTTTCGTTTGCTAACGACTATTATGGTTGGCCCTTTAGGCAGTTTTGCTTTTCCAAAACGGTAACATAAACTAAATAAATTTGTACGAGAAAAAAAAAGTGTTTTATTTTCCTTTGTTTTTAATAAGACACCTCGTGCATTAGTTTCTCAACGTATTGTTTTACGTACATACATATAATTTAAATTTTAAAAACCGGTTTTAATTTCTTTTCATTTTATTGTTTTTAAAAAATATTGAAATAAAAAACAAGTCGTTTCAAAAAAATTTGTTTAAGTAGAAAAATGGTTTTACGATTTGTTTGAATAAAAATTTTGAAATTTTCTTTGAGCTTTTTTTTAAATTATTTTTAAAAATTATTTTGTTTAAGATTTATTAACATTACAAAAGCGAGTTTCGACGTTCCAACAAAGAAACTTTCGTCAAACTTCTTCTTTTTGAGGTTCGCATTTAGTCAAAAGTTCGATTCGCTAATCATAATAGGGGCCATACTGCTTGTGGGGTTGACCTTAGAAAACGTCATAACCATAACGCCTACTAGTTTTGAATAGTTCAATCTTGACTAGGGTCAACTGAGTGCTGGTGTGTCTTAATACAAATACACCATTACCGGGGGGAATAACTAAACAAGATTAGAAGAAAAAAAGAATTACAACTATTTTGGATAATGCTGTCTACCAAATTGAGAGTTCTACGATGAACATTCTTAGAAAACACTCTTTAGTTTTTGTTATGTGTTTAATGCGAATTTGGTATGATCGTTTATTTAATTTTAAAGACCCAATCCGTTAATGTTTACTTGAGTGTATTCTTACTAGTACTTTTCTTCTTCATATACCTCAGTGGTTCCTTTAATTACTCTTTGCTTACATTATATTACTAAGAATCTTATGGTTAATGGTTGTCACATAGCGCATTCAAACGATACATGTTACAGTTGCTTTTATAGCAGCGCAACGGTCGTCTGTTAAGTGTCGTCTAACTGCACAATGTGTGATAATGTGAAGATAATTATACCTACCTACCTACATAATGTCATATTAGTGTACATGCAGAAACAGATATTCAACTTTATACTCTGGGTCATAAGGCACTGCTATTGCGGTAATAAGAATCATAAATTGCTAATTGCCACATTTTTTATTTTTGAATACTTTTAATATAAGACTAACGTGAGAAAATCATTAAAGAAATGACATAGGTACACAAGAAAGCTAATCGTTAAATATGCATTGTTAACTTTGGATAAAAACCAAGTGCTTAATTTAAATACGTATAGTTAAAATAATAATTTATCTGTTTTAAGTCAATGCAAAACTAAATTACCTTAATACCTATTTGTCTGCATCTATCGCAGTGATGAAGAATTTTATAAATGCAGGGCTGGGCACACAAACTACATCTTGTTAATTATGATTTATGAGAGCAAAGTTTTATGATGCCAAAGCTTTATGGTCATAATATTTATAGTAGGTACGAATATTAACGATGTGATAGTCATTTATCACCTTGCTCGATTCCAGTCCAGGTCAACAAAACATGGGTGTTAAATGATGATTCTAATTAGTTTATCAACTTAATTTTTTATTGTGGTATGTTCAATTCAATTCAATTTATTTAATTGGTGTACAAATAAGACTTAGTCTTTTATAGTACCTGATACAAAGGATAATAATGCATATAAACAATATTAATACAAACAAAATAACAATATAACAAAGAAATAAATAAATATGTTCCGTTTTAATAATTAATAAATAAATAAATATGTTTCGTTTTAAAGATATTAAAATTTAAAATATTTCATGTATTCTTTAATTTCGGTATAAATTTTATACAAAATTATAAATTTTAAAAACTAAACTTTTAGTATAAAATTTTAAATTTTAAATTTCAAATAGCTGCTCCAGAATCCAAATTAGAGAAATGTAAAAATAATGCTTTCTTAAATTGAGGTATACCTATTATTTGTTTAAGCATTACAGGTAAGGAGTTCCATAGTCTAATGGCATAAATAAAAAAGAGTCTCGATGAGTTTAAATATTTAAAAGAGTTATTTATGATATTCAAAGTTCGAGTTGAATGAGCGAAGCGTAGTTTGTCAAAGAGATAAAGAGGGGTTCTTCTTTGAATTATCTTATGCAAAAAGATACAACATTTTGCATCAAAAAACTCTTCAAACGTACATCCAAGAATAAGTTGATGAAATTGTGAAACATGATCAAATCTACGCAAGCCAAAAACATACCTTACCATATCATTGAAAGCAACAAGCAATTTGTGTCGACAGTGAGAGTCGGGTCGACAATAAACAACAGCCGCATATTCCGCGATAGGTAGTAGCAACGATTTAACTAATCTCAACTTAGTGCTTAATGGAGTCAGTTTTGAGAACAGGTTTAGCTTACGGAGACCGCCATATATTCTTCCGATACAAATATTAACATGGTCATTAGCTGAAAGTGACCGATTTATTTTAAAGCCAAGGTTGGTGACAGTGTCAACAAACTTAAGTTGAAAACAAGAAACAAAAACAGGTGGAAGGAATTCTATATCGAATTTCCTTTTGGAAATTGCAATTATTTGCGATTTGGCAGGATTTAGAGTCAAACCATTGTTCAAGGTCCAATTGTATATACCTAAAAGATCCTCATTTATTCTGCAAATAAGGTCCTCAAGCAAATTAAACGGTCGAGAAAGATATATTTGGACATCATCTGCATAAAGATGAAACATAACATTTTGGCATACATGTGGGAGGTCATTGATGAACATACAAAATAATGTAGGACCCAAAACTGAACCTTGCGGCACCCCAGCTATTAAATTTATTGGTGAGGAGAAATTATTATCAACTTTAACTCTTTGACTGCGTTGTTTTAAGTAGCTTTCAATTAGACGAACAGATCTACTGCTGAAACCAAAATATAAGTTAAGTTTACTACACAAAATGTCGTGATTCACCCTGTCAAATGCCTTGGAAAAATCAAGCAAACACAATATCGTCACTTCGTCTTTGTCATACTGGATTCTGATATCATCAAGTACCTTAACCATTGCTGTAGAACAGCTATGGTTCGGACGGAAACCAGATTGTACAGACGATAATAAGTTGTTTTGGATAATGTGGTTAGATATCTGCTTAGCCAGAATCTTTTCGAAAATCTTTGACAGGCAAGGAAGTATACTTATAGGACGAAAATCAGTACTTGAAGTAGGATGAGGCTTTTTGAGAACAGGAATTACTTTACCAAGTTTCCAACAGTCCGGAAATGATGAGCAGGTTATACAATAATTAATTATATGTGTAAGAACGGTTATGATATGTGGTAATATAATTTTTATAAACTTAATAGGAACTCCATCTTCCCCAACGGAATTCGACTTCAGAGAACGAATATTCATAAGAACCTCAAACTCCGTGATGACCTCAAAGTCAAATTCATTTGAAGCACCATATAATAAGTTGTTGTTGGGTGCAAAGTTCGATGATTGTAAGTTATCCGATGCAAAAGCCTTGTTCAGATCATTTGGATCAGGATAACTATCAACAACTTCCTTTCTACCAACCCCAATAGAACGTAAACTTGTCCAAAGCTTACGCGAATTTTGGTTCGAGCTAAGTTTTGACATAAAAAATCTTTTTTTGGCTCTTCGAGTAACAAAAGAAGAATTATTACGAGCACGACAGAAAATCTCCCAGTTGACGGTGGAAGGGTTATGCTTCCACTTCGAGTACAATTTACGTCGCTTTTTTATTGAACTAAGTACTTCAGTAGTAAACCACGGACAATTTTTATTGCGCACCAAAACTGTCTTCAAGGGAACATGTTTTTCGTACAGTTCAAACATTAAATATTGGAAGAAATTTACTTTTTCATTAACATTATAAAGATTGTAACATGTATCCCAGGAAAAGTTATTAGCATCCAACTGTAGTGCATCAAAATTAATAGATTTAAAGTCTCGGAATTCAAACGAAGACGAAAAGGCAGTTCGTGAAAAATCAATGTTGAACGTGCAAAAAATTAAGTCATGATCTGAAATACCTTCAAGGGAAAGCTGATCAATAAGAAGAACATTCGACAAATCAGACACAATCATCAAGTCAAGAAGACTTGGGGTGGAGTTGGGTCCAAAGCGGGTGGCATATGAATTCGACACAGCTAAACCAGTAGCAGCAATCTCGTCTCTTAGTTGGTTGGCTCTTGTATCAAAGAGCAAGAGATCAGCATTAAAATCACCACACAAGATAATGTTTTCATAATTCGCTGTTAGTTCGCGAATAATTGAAAAAAGAGGTTCTGCAGAAAAACTTCTATTGGCATTGTAAGCAACTCCCAAAATGCAAGTGATGTTGCCATCATTTATTTCTAAAATTAGAAATTCAATGCCAACACCTTCAGATTTGGCAATTATTTTGCATTTTAGAGCAGCATTACAATATACAGCAACCCCTCCTCCAATGGTAGCAGTAATTCTATCATTGCGTATGAGCTTATAATTATTTAGTTGATACAGACTATTTGGAATATCAGGCCTCATCCACGTTTCAGTTATACAAATAACATCAACACCCGAGGAATCAAAAACATACTTAACAAAATCTAGTTTTTCAAGGTTTAAGCTACGCGCATTCATACAACAAACCTTAAAACCATCCCGTGCATTAGAAAGTATTTTTAATACAGACTTTGAAGATATGCCAACAGATGGAACCTGACTTACCGACATGATAAAAACAAATAATTTGAACAAAAACGAGACTAACAAATAATAATAAAGAAGAAACAAGAACAGCTAGATAAATTACAAAAGGAAAAAGAGAAAAAAAAAATGATTATTTAAAATAATAAAATAATAAAAATAAAAATAGAGAGAATTATTTGAATAATTAAATTAAAAATCAGAATAATAGTAAAATTTAATAACCAAATAAAATTATGCATTGTATAATGATCTGCTCCAGTATCATTTAATTAGATGTAATGGAAAGAGTAGCAAAAGTACTAGAGTCTATCTTAAATTCATTGTCATCACTGCTTTTCCTTACATAAACAAACCCATTTTTTGTTCTCACTGAAAACAGAAATCCCTCTTTCCGAAGTTGAATTGCATTTCGCAACAGAGAACTATTGAGCGGTGTTAGGCTTTCGTTCATGTATATACGTTGGTTAGGGGATACGGAGTGGTCGGTGTTAGGTAATTCACAATCGCTGAACAGTTGAGAATGGGTCATACGATTTTTTGAGTGGAATGCAGAAAGTAATGATTTTTTTTCAGCAGCAGATGATAACCGTATAAGAAGTGGATTATTATTGTTTGAGTTCTTTGTGTTTAAATGAAAAGCATCAAAGTGAGGAGACAACGTATGATTGAGTTTGGTGGCAAGTTTTTTTGCAATTTCAATTGGGCTTGAGTGTTTAGGCAAACCACAAACAATAACATCACTTAAACGTTGTTGGCGTTGATGGTCCTCCAGTTGGTCTCTTATCTTATTATTTTCCAATTTTAACTCAATTATTTCAGTCTCACATTTAAACAAACGGTCATTAAGAGCTGAGACAGTTTCACTTACATGTTTGCTGATTTTGTCTTCAAGCTCCCTAAATGATTTAGTAAGATTCACCAAAAGATTTGTTTCAAGCTCGCGAAGTTGTTTGTTTTTTTTATCAACTATTGTTGAAGTCGTTGATTTCAATCTATCGGATGATGGTAACTTGATGGGTTGACGAGCTTTGGGAGAATCAGTTTCATTATTAGTTCGCAATTTTGATATTGACCGAGTGTTGTAGGAGGTAGAAGCAGAAGCAGAGCTACATGGAATAGGAGCTTTACCAGCAGACGAGTTGCTGGCAGCCGCAGATATAGCAGGAGAGGCAATTGGTGCGGTGACGGTGGTAGCTGCAGCCGCAACAGTAGTGACGGTGAGGGCGGTTGTGGTGGTGGCGGTTGTGGTGGTAGTGGATGCAGTGGTGGCGGTTGTGGTGGTGGCGACGGCGGCGACAGCAGTAGTGGTGGTAGTTATAGTGGTTGCACTTGTGTTATTGTTTTTTGGCATTTTGTTAGTTTTAGTGCACAAAGAATAAAATAATATAGGTAACCAGCGCTCAAACAATTATTTAATTTTTGCGATTAAGTTTCTCAGTTTTGTTTAGATTTAACACTTTTAGAAAAGGGTTATTGTCATACAAAACAAGTTCAATACAAAAAACTGAAAAACAAATTTAGGCACTGGAATATTGACAGTAAGCGGATTTAAAATCTTAAAATGTTAGGAGCGGATCACAGACACGTCTACTTTACTGACATCAGTTGTTAGAACTCTATGTTTGGTGATTTCTCTGACCATATTAGTAAATTTTAAAACTAATTGATAATCATTTTCTGTGATCCATAACTGACTATCCTACATACTTTCACGGACAGCAGCTTGTTCTCCACCCATCAGGGCATCAGCCATTACTTTTACGTATGATCTTTGGATGATTACGCTTGGGACTAGGAGTTGACTTTGAAAAATTACCGCGTCTGCAGTAAAACGGGCACAAAGCTCATAACTTTGGCAAAGCAAACGATACAGTTTTCTAATATAGGTATATATAGATAACTGAAAAAAGCCACACAGTTAATTTTTATTTCGTAATTTTTGATTTTTTTAAATATTTTCTTTTGGTGGAGAGCTTAACGATGGAGTAGAATATGAAATCAGTGTATTGACCTAAATTTGATAAGGCGTATGCCGGGAATTCCGCATTTTGTATTTTGCAGGCGTATGTGCATTTCTAGCAAAAATGGAGATAGATAACTAACTTCAAAAAAGAATAACACTCTGTAAATAAATGTTTTATGAAATATGTAATTATTTAATGCAATTTTAATAACTATAATTGTTCACAATAGATTTGGTTATGATGTGCTTTTTTAGCGAATACACATAATAAGCCTGCAAATTGACAAAGCACAAAATCATTAATTCCAGGTGCATGCCATATTAAATTTCGGTCTAGAACTGTTGTTTCATATTCTACTTCATCATTGAAACCTAATTGCGTTAAAAAAAATTCATATATCATTTAACGCAGATATTTACATACATACATACATACATAAATATGATCAGGCAACTTACCAGAAACCAAAGAAAGATGCCTGCATTCGCTAAATTTGTCTATTTTTTGAGGGGTTTGTTTGTCACTAGACAGTTTGGTGGTTCATTGATTGCAATATTTCAAATGACTTCATATGATTTCAAGTGATTTCAAGCAGTATTTAAATTGATTTAAAAATTTTATGATTGCATTGATTTCAAATGAATTTACTGATTTCAAATTATTGCAAATTAATTCAAGTGATTTCACTATGATTTCAATTCGTGATTTCATCGTGGCATTTTTGGTTGCATGATTGCAAAAAAAGCTTAAAGTGATTTCAAATATTTTTAATGATTGCAAGAAATCATTTGAAATCGATAATCAACTTTCTTTTTTAATTTCATCAAGTGAAATAGTGATTGCACCTGATTTCAACGTGATTTCAAATGATTGCAAGTATAAGTGGTCATTTCATTCGTGACAAACCCCTGGTTTTTTTTTTAAGTCGTGATGTGAAATTTTATTTTAATCATGCTGTCAATTCATATGAGTCTTATTTTTCGCAATTTAATATCCTTTGATCCAACATTTAAAGTGAGTAAGTTTGTGAAAATTAAGTTTCTTAAATTAAATTGCCTGAGGAAGAGCGTATTCATGCTCGAAACGTTGCTAACCATTTAACACCTAGTTTTATTGACCTGGAGCCTGCTTAAACACAATATTATTTGTATAACATTGAAGAGGTCACCAAAATATCCAAATAAATAGTAAGTAACACTAACAATCAATGATTGATACAAAATTCCCATATACTTGGAAAACTTGCCTGCTTGTTACTTTGAAAACCTCATAATATAATAATTAAATAATTTAGTACCAAGTTATAATATTGATTGAGCCATTGACCGTTACTTGTGCCACTGCTACCATTGTGCGAAATTGCCTCCATCTTTATGGAGTATCATCTTTCGGAAGTGTGGTAGATTGGTAAAAAGACGGAAGATACATGCCAGACTTAGATTACTACGTACCGGCTAAGTAGATGGTGGTAGCGAAGTGCTACTGTTTTATTTTCCATGCTCTGTCTATAGGACCAGTATTGGATTTGTGTAAAAAAAAAATACGACATTTAATTCCAACATAACACCCTATAATAAAACAAGCCGTGCAAAGAATTAGAATTATTTCAATATAAATCAATTTTTTTACTAAATTTTTAGACAAAAATTAAATGCGGATTTTGAACTAAATAAGTCAGTATAGGCCGTGATGGTTCTTCTGAGCTGTCGGTGTCGATTAAATTATTTAATTTTTTTTTCTTAAGCCAATGCCTATTTGCTCAAAACTTTTATAAATATGTATTTTGTCGTTAAATCTTAAAATGACGTATTTTTTTGCATCAACTACTTTCCGATTTAAAAGGCCATTTAACTTAACGCCTCATTTTAAACAAAAGAGCAGTTGGTATTCGAATTCCAAAATATAAGAGAAAGAAAAAACTGAAAGTGTTCAAAAGATGTGTTCTCCTTTCATTTACTCTAACGAAAGCTCTCCCACGACTCCACGAGTGGTGAATACAAATCTGAGATTGGATACATTTTTTTTATAACAATTCACTGCATGAAGTGATGCAACCGATATAAATTTACCATACCTAAAAAAATTAGTTAGTTAATATGGTTTTAAGTGTTTTTTGGTGCAAATAGACATTATAGGTAAGGCATTGAATAATTTGGTGTACGAGTGTAACTTGTGTGGGAACCGGACGTCAGAATATCCCCGCTGTAAATTCGGCTAGTCGTAATAGACTACAGAGAGAAAAAGTCATGATAAGTAGTGGGTGATGTTTTAAAACAAACAGGTTTTATTTTAAATAAATAGTCCACAATAAAAATTGTATTGAATTTTTTATGGCTAGAACCTCAGCACTATAAAGTATGCACATAAGAAGTTCTAAGGGTAATTGACAAAATTTATTTTTTAGACGCATATGAAAGAAGCAAAATGTTGCTATATTCTCGGATATATTTACATCTTGATAAAAATATAAAAATAAATTGCTAAAATTCATCATTCGTTTATGCCAAATATTATTTTGTATGAGGGAACCCTCCCTCTTTATCTACGATGCAAGTACGTGCGACCTATTCGTTGATTTTATTTTACTTCTTTTAACTTTATTTTTCTTTTATTTCCTGGGGAACTTTTTTTTTTCTTTGATTTTTGTTTTGTTTCCAACATTGCTCCCATTCATCTTTTTCTATCCATCAGCAAAGAAGCCACTGCATTCCGCTACAGACTTTGTGTTTATTTCTCATGTGGAGGTCTAACTCTAAGTTATTACCTGATAACACTTGTTCGTGTTAGGTTAGAGGTTTTCGCGCACGGCTTGTACCTTTCCTTACTTTCAAGAAATTAACTAAAAAGTATCTTTTTTTTACTTAATGCAAAATTAATTCGTTTTGGTTATGTTAAATCACTTACAATTTTCGGTGCATTTAAATCTGTGATTCTGATTTGATTTATATTTTAGAGTCCAGTTCAGTTAAACTTTGTTTAGTGTCAAAATTCATACAATACATTATGTTAAGTGAAAATATAATTCAGTGTTATAATATTTAAGCTGATGAAGGTGATTTAAGTTTAACTGATGTCAAAGTGAATACTGAATTCATATCTTATTCCTCCGATTGATTATTTAATTAAAGGATAACCCCACTATTTTGAGTATCCAGGTGAGAATATGTATATAGACATATAAAAATAATGTATCATTATTGCAATTGTTTTACATTTGAAATCAAATAAGATATAAATCTACTAATGTTGGTACATTTTTTGATGCATGTGAGTATAGGTATACTTTAATTTTTTGTTCTCATCATACAGAAGGTAGTTGGTCAAGGGGAAATGTGAAAATCAAAGCCTTGTTTAATTTCTGCAACTAATGCAGTTCTCATGGTAATAATTTACTAATTAAAAAAAAAAAATACCAAAGTTTTAATTTTTATTTTCTGGTCTTAAAAGGCTCCCTTATTTTGATTTTCGGAAGCTAATATGTCAGAATCCGATCATGTCAAATTAACACGAACACATATTACCCATGTCATATAATGAACCGAAATAAAAACCAGACATTCATCTGCAAATTTATTCTCATTATGTGAACGAGCAAAACTTATTGAAAATAGACTTGCATAGATTGATCCCTTTTACATGATTTTCCTTAAAAGAAAAGTACAACATCTTGATGGATGAGATTATTATTTCAACTATGATTGGAAGTAATTTATAAATAAAAAGATAAGAACTAAATTTTCCATATTATTTTTTTGTAGAGTTTATGAATGAAGTTCAATTTGTAACTAAGATTTTGCAGCCATTCTATATTACTTACTAAGATGTAGGAGTATAGTGGGGTCAGCAGTAGTTAAGCATACATCTTCCGTTACGATAGTGTGAGTTGAAATTTGATTTTTATAAAAATGTATATTCCAAGCCATACAAATATTTAATTTTATTAAGGGCTTGTTTCTGAGTTTGTTTCACAATCTAGAACGTTTCAATTAAGCTATGTATTTAGAACTTTATTTCACTGCAAAGTTGTTTAACTGAAACAAATTGAGAGATTGTGAAACAAGCCATAAGTATATTTTTTTACCTATATTTTGTTAAAATGGGTTTTATTAATCATTCCTTTATATGCAAATTAAAAGAATTTCATAATTTCTCCCTACGTTTGGTTGATAAAAATAACAATGTCAGTTCCAAACCATTTATGTATAATGTTGAATTAAACAATTATACCATCAAATAACAACAACAAAAAACAAACATAATTTAGTAAATCTAGTTCCCATAATTATTATTAATGTCCCAACAAATTATTCATTTAAACCTCCGATAAAAATCAAATGTGCTATGTTTAAGCCAATATTAAGGCTGGCGTTTGACGCAGACCAACTGCATCGCTTACAAAAAAATCGGGTCACTTTATGGGATAATTTGCATGAAAGGCCGGCTGGTGAACCTTTTTATCACAGACAAATTATAAATGTTTAAGGGCAAGTTATGGACTTGTAAAATATGGAAATTTAGATTTAAAGCAAACTCCTTTTTTATTATCAATTTTGGAATAAACCTTTGCGTTGTCATTCCATCAAAGCTTATTTCGTTAAACAAATGTGTTGTACAAATTTTGAAAATTTTCAGGTTTATATTTGGCCTGTACGAGGAAACCTTATTCTATAGCACAACAGCTAAATGCAAAACTGTAAGAATGTATGGTCAGCCAAATTTGACAGTCCCATTTGAAATGCACGGGCACGCATACAGAGTAAATTCTCTGCAGTTTTGAAAGTTTGTAGGCAAATCTGGGTGGAGCCTCCTGAGATGATGTTCTATTTATTTATTATTCTATGGCCTAAAGCTAATAAAACCATATTAATTATACATAATACATATTTTTCAATGCAATAAATTTAAACATTCACTAATATGGGTGTTTGTTTAGATTTCCTTTCATATGTGTTTGATATTTTATGAACAAGACAGTCATACAAGTACATACCACTAAATAGTGCTATTTGTTCATTTCTAATTACAATTTTTCACATTCAAAAGAAAATGAAATTTATTAGTAAGAACTCGGTTTAGTGAGAACAAACCATTTTTAAATACAAAACAAAAACTAAATATCTGAATAAGTAATTCTTCTATGATCTATCGGGTACGTGAAAGCAAAATGTATATCACTATATGTATGTACTATGTATGTGTCAGATAAACTGAGACGGCAAGTACAGAGCATTCATGTTTTTGTATACGAAAAAAATAAAGCAATCTATAAGCACTTTTTAAATGCGAACTTTGAATTGGATTATAGTGTTGGTAATAATACTTAGAGTTATAAGGAAATCGTTAAAGAATACTGTTATTATTAATGACATAAAAACACATTCAAAATACGATATTGGTTGAGTTAACAAAATATGTTGTAGAAACTCCATCAGAATAAAGATATGAATATTGAAGTTGCAATTGTGACACAAGTTATTTTAGCAGTGCGGTAATTGGAATATTTATGTTGTTTTTTATTAAAGCCCATATGAGGTTGGTTAAAAAAACGACATCGGATGCTTAGCAATTATAGAGACTATTTAATCTAAGACCCAGCTCAAATGACAAAAAAAAGTTGTTAGTGAAATCAAAATTTTCGAATTTTAAAGAGTGGTCACTGGTCAGGTCACACCTAGTTGGAGTTTGAGACTTGGTGGTTTGGCAGATATATTATCTATCAAGCATTTATAGTTTGATTTGTCACTAGATATAAATCACTCAAATCGCATTAGTTACCGCGCCTAGCAAAATATTTAACAGCAGAATTGTCAGTGCTAATTATGTATTTTCTATAGTTAAAATGTAACAATCTTCAGAATCATATAGCTTATATTCTTAAGAGTATATAGGTAAGGCGTAGAGATAAGAATTGTAGAAATAAAATTTGTCTTTTCCCTATCTATGTACATACTGAATGGAAAGTATGCGGAAAGTATGCATAAAGTATGCATAAAATAAATATATATACCTATTTTTTTTTAATATTTTTATCAAATGTGAGATGAATTTTGTTTGTATATGGATAGGTATATCACTTGCATTTAGTACCAATATACATCACGAGGCCACAAGGCTTTTTTTGGAATAACATTCACTATTGATTTATTAAACCATTTGTGTAAAATAGTGTCGCAAAAAGTAGATTCAACACAATAAATCATTCATAATTAACGTTAACTATATAAAAATAGGAGTATTATTTACGCTTAGGTATATTTCACATATGTATTATATATGTCACAAATTGACAGTTAAGGTCGCGTTTATAATTTTCCCTTAATCAATTATTTCATTACCATGCAGCATTAGAGGTTATTTTTTTAATGACATTCTTGCAAAAATCCAAGAGGCAATATGGATGACATGTTAAAATCTTAAAAATAAATGATTTACGATATCTTTTTTGCATAAATTAAAATTTGCATAGCTATGTACCTATATATTTGCTAAGCAAATAAAACACAAAATCACTTTCATTTTCACTGGGGATTTGAAATTATACAAATTGTGTGTAGGTAACTAAACTATAGATTGTTAATGGATTTTTTACCATTCCAATAATTTCTTATATTACTTTATTAAATACAACTGATTTTTATATTTGAAAAAATCATCCAACATTAGGACCTATAAGTACATATTGTACATACAAGTAGGTAATGATGTTCGTTTGTTCTGGGTGCTAATAAACATATTCCGTATTATACATATATATGAATGTATAGGTATCACTATGACATTATTTACATAATTTATTTTAAGCGCAGTCAGACGCGATTAAAGTTGTATTATTATTTATATTTTTGTGTCTTGAATTTAAATGTATTATACTATATAAACATTTTTTGGCGTAAGATATACATATATGTATGTAATAAAAAGTTTAGAGCGGGTAGTTTATGTTAAGACAATAAAAAAATCGTATAGGGGAAATCTCCCCAAGTTTAGGGGGAGAGGATTTTTTATTAAATAGCATAAAATGAAAAAAAAAAATTATAAAAATTCAATGAAATTACATCAATAATTTGATATAACTTTTTTTAAAGGTTGAATTCTATTATTTTATTGAACTTTCAACTCAAGTTGTTTAACTTAAAAATCAAAGTTTAAATTTTAGAAGAAAATTAATTTATAGCTTTCAAAATTAATTTCATTTTCAAAATGTTTGCATTACTAAGTCCATTTTTATAAGTCATTTGTTTTTCATATAATATTGCTTTTCGCAAAAACGTGGGGAAATAGATCCGCCCTCCCATACGATTTTTTTCTTGTCTTAACCTAACCTACTCGTTCTTATCCAATCACACTGTATATTACTATACTCTTCTTATAAGTATCTACTGTAAACCTACAGTACAGTAGGTACCACTAATGCTTCTTATATAAGCAATTATAAGCATAACCACTACTACATCATGAAAATTGAGTACCTATACCCTTATATTTTATCTGATATTAATTATTAACATACGGATATATTGATATTGATTAGAAATAGTGCATTTTTTACAAAACTACCAAAAAGTGTAAACGTGTACCTTCATAATATATTTAACTATATATACATAGGTAAATGTAATTAACCATACGATTAGTGGATCTGCTATGTAAATAAAAGGCTAAACCTACATCAAAAAATTGTGATGTTTACTTTTGAGATTTGAAGAAATATTTTATGACTTTTGTAAGCATAATGTACCAAAACGATTACAAGTCATATGTCTTCACCAGAATACCTAAGATGAGTTTACAAACTATGCAAAAATGTGGTGCGAGGTGCGAGGTGCGACCTTAATAAACGAGATTTATGTTTAATGAAATCATAAAGCTTCGGAGAGTGTTGACTTAGCTAAACAAATTTTAATGTTAAGTGGGGTTCGATAAATCAATGGTGAAATTTGTTAATATTAGCATTTCCTAAGTATTTTAGTATGTTCATACATAAATCCATGATATAGGTCCACTACTTTGTTTTCGAATTTATTAAAAGGTCAGTTTGTGGAACTCTCAGGTCAGAAGGGCCTAAACAAATAGTTTTGGTTTTATGCGTTGTAAATATAGAACTAAGTTGCATATAGCTGTAATTTTCATGTCACTAGCTGATCTTCACATACAAAACCTTCCAAATTTAATTTAAAGAATCTAAAAACGAGCTTCAAACATGAAAGATTATTTTTATTGCAACAAAGAAGAGGTTTCTTCATTTTGATTATTTTTTCAATATTGTATCAACTAATTGTGGAATACATTTGGATGTGCTGGATTTGCAATCTTGTTTCCTCTGGAAAACTACAGCACAATAACCCATAATGACCAAATTGAGACTTATTTTTATTAGCCAAATAGCTTAAAACTATATAATAGTCTTTTAATAAAAGCCGATAAAAATAGACAAAAATAGCAATTATTAAAGATTGGGCCTATTTTTATTCTTACATTTTTATTGAGCCTTACATTACCTTTATGATGTTTAAAAAAAAAAACACGTCAAAGATGCATTTAAACTTTGCACCAACTATTTGGATCAATAATGCAATCCCGGATAGTTGATTAAATTAGTACATACCTACTAAACTACTTAGGTATATAGTTTTATTTTACTCTCATAAAAATTTTAAAATTTTAAATAAAAAATAAAATGAGTCAAGTGCAAAGAAATTTTTATTATTTCATATATTTTTTTAATATCCATCATATAGAAGATTTATGAAAGTTTAAACTTGGAAGTTGTCCTTCAAAAGCCATATTGCTTATCAATTATTATTATTATTTTATTATAATAACATCAGCATTCTTGCCACCATATCTTAATTAAGTTAATAACCTTCAGGTATTTTCATTGTTTTACTTTTTTATTCTTATATTGTGGTGAAAAATTCAAAAAAAAAATGTTTCTATTTGCTTCTTGCATTTATCGTTGCAGATGTGCAAGAAAGAACAATTACCAGCTCAGAAGCAATCAACCATCAACACTGCATTGACTCGTTATAACACTAAAACAAACTGAAGCAACACCACAAACATGTTTATCCATAGATTTTCCATAATCTTATTAATCCATCAGCAATTCTTCTGTTCCATTGGTTGGGCATTAAGACCAACCGTCACAACAACACCATCATCAACACCTCCGTTGTCGCCATTAGTTTCATCTTCGGAAGCCACGCTTCTTACATTGAGTTTACTACCAGCACCTTATCAACAGTATAAAAAGCGTAAAGCAAGCGATTCCGATGCAACATCAACATTACCATCAGATTTAGAAACAACCCCTGGAGATACCACTGGTGCAATAGACGTTGCGGCGCAGGTCTTTAAATCTTCAACTACCTTTAAAAATCCAAAGAACAAAATTGTATCCGTTACAACAAATTGTACAAGAGATGTGTTCGAGATGCGTATCGATTTGAACAAGAACTTTCGTGGTCTTTTGTACGCTAAAGATTTTCCCTTGGAGTGTCGAGCTCGAGGGACACAGCACACGAACGTGACTCTCAAATTGCCTACGTCGGGTTGCGGAGTGCGGTCTGAATCAAAATCAGACGGTAGCATGGAAATGTCTGTGAAGGTTATGTTGCAAATCGATGATAAATTACGCCAAAGTTTGGATATTCTTAAAAGAGTCAGGTGTGTTTTGCCCACAAAAGCTCTAGGAATGAATGTAATCAATGGAACATTAAAAGGAATAAGGTAAGGAAAATGGGATAAAATAACAATGCCGAAACCCGGGATCGAACCGGGGACCTTTAGATCTTCAGTCTAACGCTCTCCCAACTGAGCTATTTCGGCATATAAAATTTCAAGTTATTTTTTGCAAATATAAAAAACCTATATATGTATTTGTAGAAATGGTCGAATGAGACCGGTAGATACGGGACCACCATCAACACCACGTGTACGAATTTGGTTGGAACTTGGAGGACCTGATGGTTCTGGAGCAGTAGAAGTAGGTCAAGCAACAACACTTACAGTTCGTGCGGTGGTACCAGGGACTATGGGTGTTCGTGTTGTAGATTGTGCAGCACTTGATGGATTAGGAGAATCAACACAGCAATTATTGGATGACCGAGGTTGTCCCGTTGACGAACAAGTGAGTTATTAATAAATACAAAAAGAAAATTAATTATTTCATAGGGGTATTTAGGATATACAGTAAGAAAATTAATTATTTCATAGGGGTATTCACGATATAAGTGTATGAGGTTGCAGTTTTGAGTGCAACATTTTAGAAAACATAACAACAAAATATCCTGACGGATATTTTACTCCCCTAAACACTTGGTCAAAATTCTACCCGGTTTAAATCATCTGACTAGACCAGTTCAGAAATGGGATGTGCGGTTCGGTAGACATAAAGGTACCGAAAGAGTGCAATGCCATAAAGGATCAATATATCGAATCTACGAGGTACGAACAGTAGATAAGTAACCGAACGCGCGTTATTTTGACATCATTATATTTATAATACGTTAGACTTTCCTTTCATCTCAGCTGCCGTCAATTTTCTCTCATTTTTTTTTCTAAGCACATTGTTCAATATTTGGTGCAAAAGAGCTGGATAATAAACTAGGTAGGTACATTATTGTATATTATAGAGACTTAGATCTTAGAAGCTGTCGGGCTGACTTTACACAAACTAAGCTTACGCTATGACTGATATATGATATGAGATAATGCTTGCCTATTGATTATAGAAATACAGATCCAAAATATTCGTTTAAGCTGTTAATCTGAAAAACAAATCCTTTGATGAAATAGGTATAAAAAGTTATAATTTCACGAGTGCAAAATAAATTTATAAAGGTTAATTTGGTCTTTTGCATTCAATAACACATTTTCAAGAGTAAGTACCTACTTAACCTATCGCCCAGGACCTTCTTGACGTTGAGTTACGAGACACCCTGTAAATTAATTTTTCCAACTGCGACAACCAGCACTGTTTCATTGAAATAACTGTTCCGAATAAGGTACTTCCGATTGCAATCGCACAACTGAACAATTGCAAAAAATAAAACTCATTACAAATGTGCGCATGTAAACACTTGCGTTTTCATTTTGAATTTTCAATTTGCCATTTTGTATCCATACCGCTCGACCCGACACATTTAAAAAAAAAATAGCTACTAAAAACAGTCTTTTGGTAATGTCTCCTTTCAAGCAGGAAAGACATTAATTAAACCTTGGAAAATTTCCTACATTTTATGTTTTTATACTTTGACTAAGCCTAGGCAGGGGGTTGCAGGTGGCAGCATGCCCCCCTATACCAACCTCAATGTTAATACGTCCCGCCGCCGTAAACTGAAACCAATTATTTTTTAGTAGGTACAATAGTAGCTTAGCATTCAAAAATCTTTCATTTGCGGTTAGGTACTAAAAAAAAATATGGACTTAATGTCCCCTTTTCAATTAAAACTTATGAACTTTTGACGCACCTGGGTGGGTCGAAAGTCCAGATCCATCCAGACCCAACTGGAGTCTGGAACAAAGTCCAATAGTTTTAGTTTTAGTTTAGGTCTAATTATACGATCAATTACAGTGGGGAAGTGCTGGAGTACCACTTTTTTGTCAGCCATTTTGGAATGGTGGAATGACCTCCAAAACTTTCCAGGTAAAATTATAAAATGATAAACGGATTTCTACCACTTTGTTTTGTGTAAGCGATATAATGCCAATTTACTTTTGCGTCGTTTTCAGAAATTATACAACTTTGCTATATGCCAAACCATTGAAATTTTACCATTTCACTAGCGTCTTTTCTATATATTGAAACAAAAAATAACCCATCTATGTCTCCCCGACGGGGAATTGAACCCCGGTCTCCCGCGTGACAGGCGGGGATACTGACCACTATACTATCGAGGATTGTTAGAAATCTTTTAAGTAAAAAGATTCACAAAGCTTTTTAAAGTAGCTTTTTATAGCTTAAAATTATTTAGTTACACACTTTTTAAGGCCGTTTGTCAATTGTTTAAAATTGTAAACAGTTGCTAAATTATAAGTTGAATATAGGCTGGCACATCGATCTGAATCTACACTACCTTTAGAGGTATACATTTAAATTATAAAAGCTGGATAAAAATAGTGTAGTAGGTAGGTATTTAGTTTTTTTTTAAAGTATTTTTAACTTATTCACCCAATTGACATTGAAGGGCGCATGATTGCTTCGTATGTATGACTTTTGTTTTAAAAGCCCTAGGTACATACCTTTTTACCTTTTTTTTAATAAATTTACACATTCATAGTTCATAGATATATATATATGTTTTATCATTCTATGTAGATTATCTTAAATAGTCTCGTGCAGAGTGCAAATAATATGTACATACCTACTGCATGCCTATTTTATATTTAATCAAAATCAATCCATTGTCATATAGGTACTCTTTAAAGTCCATTTTCGCATATGTAGGTAATTATAATTATTAGAAGACAAACATTATTCACTTTCTCAAATACCCACAAGCAAAAAAGTATGAGAAAATAATTGTAACGAAGTGGATACCTACTCGATTATGTTTAACCTGCGATTGTGTGAAATTAAAAACTGCAAAAATACATTTCCACTTGCGACGCTAATGAACTTATACCGCACACACATCTCTATAAAAAAAAGATGAAAGCATTTAAATTATTTTCCGGAACCGATGATGGTGTCGGGAAGTTAGACATAATTTTGAATAAAACAATGGAAGTTTTATAGATATACATCGGCACTCGGCAGAGCGACAGCACTGCATCATATTAAGATGAACTATTTAGTCGTAATTTGTCGAACACTGTAAAGACGTCTTAATTTATCGACTGTGAAACGTTTGTTTGATGCTTACTTAATATTTATTGGCTATTGCATTACAGACGGAGCACATAGGAAGAAAAAAGTTCAATAACCTCGGTAACATTAATATTAAAAATAAAAAAAAAATTATTACCTACCTATATCAATATAAATTGATAAATATACTATCATGTTTTCACATGAAAGTATAAGTATAAGTATTATACCTTACTTACTAAAACTTCGATGAAAACAATATAACCAATCTAATGTTCCCATAGGTACCTACGTAGTACATACTACATGCATCATTTTTATTTAACTTTGATCTATCAAAACCGTAAGGATTTAACGTCTTATCTGATGCCCTAAAACACCTGCCCTAAAGCACCTGCAATACGTTACTAGCCAAATCTTTGACCTATTTAAGTTTCTTGAAGAATCATTTCCAAATTTGGAACAGTACCTATCTTGTTCCCAACATAGAAAGAACTTTTATTCTAATTAAAATTCTTAATTATTAAAAATTTCAGTTTCAAACAAAGAATTTACTTCTCAGCTTCTTTATTAATCAGCTATCAAGATGACCTCTAAAGTTACTCGAGCTTAAAATCTTTTTCACTCCTCTCATCTTATACCTACAGTCGGAAATAATTAGTGTGTCATTTATATTACTAAAAAATGGGGTTACTAAAAGTTCTAAGAAAGTAAAACTGAAAAAAATATTAAGAAACCGCAGCTGAAAGATAAAATTTATTGCCGCCCATCTGATGTAGAACCTCTTAAACAGTATATCTACCTAGACTTATGTACATTATGTACGATGCACCTTAATGCAGACGCACTTACTATCTTAATGATTAATTAATATTTGTATATGGAACGAAATTGACGTTCTTATTAGATTTTAATTTATTAAGCTTATTGTCTACTGGTACCTATATGAATTTTGATAACCTAGATTTTAATGGAACAAGATGGTATGAGTAGTATAAATATTGTCTTAAGACCTTACAAGTGGAAAAGAAGACTTAAATCTGATGAAGAATAACTAACATAAATACATTTTCATTTGGTACGTATCATTCCATTCAACCTCCTGAGAACATAGTTTGAACTTCACTTCACTCTGCATATAATGAATGCAAATTATAAATTCATGAATGGAAAGCTAATAATATTTTTATATGGATATAGACAAACTTGCTGTAAACGTAAAAATGATATAAATACGCATACAATTATTGAAAATATTTGAATAGTAAAACAAGCATGACAAAAACAGATGAATTTGCTTTTATATTAAACTTGAGATTAAGCTTAAGATCGTTAATGAATGAGAGTATACCTACACATAGAACATAGATAAAAAAGAAACAGGGTGGTTTTGATATTAAGTGAAAAAGGTAATCAAAACCGCGGAAAAATATAACCATTTTTTGTGGAATACCAAACAAAAACAACATCACCAGAATTCAGCTGACGTTGGAACATTCCAACATCGAGTGTCTTGAGGTCAACCCGGGAGCACCACACAAGCTGATCTTTAGGTGAAGCGGTAAAGTGGGAGTGTTGTGGTTCCAGTCGGGATCATATTGACGACAACTCTCCCGCTTCACTTAGGGATCTGACTTGTAGTCGTGCTCGTGGGGTTCATTATAAGTTTTTTGATAAGGGAACTCAAGAACGATAAGTCAAAGTACACGTAATGCTAAATGAATAAAAATGACAAACAAAATGCAACTTTCCTACACAACATCAAGCTGAAAATGTTAAATTGAAATACGAATAACGATATTGCGAGGAAGTTGAGTGAACTTCATCATGCGTTGGTGGTGTGTATTATGCAACTAACTTTTGAATTAATCATCATTGATTTAATTACATAGAAAAGAAAATATAGTAGTATAATACATACCTACTGAAAAAATCGGAATAACGTGTTAAATTAACGAGTGATGCGTTCAATTTATCCAACGTAAATATTCACACGACCATCGTAAGATTCCTTGCAAAACAATTGAATTATAACGTCTGTCTGAGTGAATGCGCGCGAAATGATGTGTAATTGCGGTCACAACCGAGTAAATTTTCTTAATCGCAATTAATGTTTAGTGTAGGTAGGTACACCTACTCTAATTTAATTTGCTTTAATTTTTTTTTTTGTTGTTGCATAAACATTTTTATTTTGTTTGCATGAAAATTGTGGTTGTATAGATAATGTTTTATGCGTTATTCTTTAATCGCTGATTTTTTCTTTTAGATTGTAACTAAGAGATGATTCATTATTATTAGGTAATGTTTAGCATTGTTTTAGTTATATGAACAAAATTTTAGTTTCTTGACATTGGTTAAAAAAAAACTGTTTAAAAAAAGTATTTAGACCATTTTTGTAAAAAATTATATAAGCTACAATTTGTTGCAAAACTTAAAACAGATTGTTTTAAGATTTCCTTAGATATGCATTTTGAAACCTACCCACAGTCTACTACATTTTAAATTTAGCCGGGGCAACACCACCATAGGTTTTCAAAAACCTATAGATTTTTTTTTATAGATACAATGTATGTTTTCAATCGCAGGTGATGCCAGCACTTGAAACTCGATTTAGACCGGCCGAGGAAGGATGGTCTAAACCACATGCAGATGATTTCGTTGAAAAATTATTCACTGCCACCTTTCCGGCTTTCAAGTTTCCAGACCGTGAACGATTGCATGTAAGCTGTGGAGTTCAATTGTGCAAAGAAAAGTGTCCACATGTGAGTATACCTACTATTATAAATTTAAAGGCAACAACCACCTAATGGAATAACAGCTAAAATTTATTTTCAATATTTAAAATTTAAAATAAATTTTTTGTTCGTTAAGTAATATCATTGGCACGTACTAATTCAATGCTAATTTTTTTTACTCTAAATTAATTACACGCAAAGCAAGAGGCATTCCTATGGTATAACACACGTTTGCAAAATAATGAAGCCTGCGTTTGCTTGCATGGTTTTCATTGAAAATTAAACGAAGCGTAAAAATCAACAAACTTTCGTTTTTATTTAGTTATATTCCTTCCGCAATATATTGATTATTTTAAAGTGTATTCCTGAATTTCCTTGTTAAAATTTATTCATAGGTTAATTGTCGGAGAGGAGATAAGTTAATACTTCCATCGGATATAAATTTGGCACGCATTGAAGTATTTAATTCGTTAGCTGTTACAGCACCACAAATTGAAGTAGATCGATTGAGATACGATAGACGACATAACATGAGTGGTAAGTATCTAAAAGACAATTAAAATTCTTAAAACAAACTTCTTTAAATCTTTACAAGTTGATGAATTTGTACTATATATTGGTATGCTCATAAAGTTTGCTAGGAAATCGTAAAAGACTCTTATCAGGATTGCTTCCTACATTCTATGCCTCTAATAGAGGGACAATGTTTTAGTAAATTATTCTCGGGTATATTCAAAATAAAATTTGTTTTACAGTAACGGGCATATTATTCAGTTGTTTAACACAGATGTTAAAATATTTTTTCTGGAGAGAATTGACCCAAAAATTTAAAAATTAGTCAAATCAAGTTGGTCAAGAATCGGCTTAAAAATTAAATATCAAAGATTCCAACGAGATATCAATTCTATTTACAAGTGCGTCGTTCTATAAAGGCTTATATTTCTTCTAAAAATATCCTGAATGATGTTTCTAGCATAAGAATAAAAAGGGCATTTTTTTTAAGATATGGTTAAATTTTTAAATCGATGATAATTGTTGGCAGCACTGCAGATCGACCCTAAATGGAATACACGAGTCATTTTCTAAAATATTGTCCCTCTGTTAGGGGACACCCTGTATGTATATGTACCAATTGTTAATATAACATTGTTGAGATTGAAATTTTATAATAATAACATTATATACTTTCCATTACCTTTTCTTTTCACTTTTTCTGAATTTCAGTTGATGAACATCCGCCACGAATTCGAAATCTACAATCCGAAGGCACTTTGTGTTTGTCAATTTCCAAACTGGCGATATCTTTTTGTGTTCTTGGTATGATATTTCTGATTGCCATCGTAGTGGCTATTTGTTGTCTCATAAGATCTAAGAGGCGAGATCCTTCTTTCCGATTGAATCGAGACTCTTCGACTAGTATGTTTTCGTCAAGGTAAGATAATCTTATATTTAAAATTAAAAAAAAAAACTTAATTTTGTTCTTTTTCATATTTTACAGCAGTGAATCAGCACAGTCCGCGAGGTTCGGAAGTAAACTTTTTATTCCATATCATCCAACAACTTTACCGTATGGAAGAGTTTATTAAATTAATTTTACATATAAATTAAATGCTCAAGAAACCAAAAATCTATATTAGATTAAGATATTTCATATCTAAAGCATACCTACATACTTTATTTCGAATAGAAAAATTATATCTAAGCTGATCTTGACAAAAATCTAAAGACTGATGATAACCTAGAGTTACCTAAATAATATTATTCCCTTACACAAGTGTTTTATTGGATTTATATGAAAGAATTTTAAAAAACTTCTTTCACATGAATCCAAAAACTTGGTATATCATATAACAATCTATTTGCTTATACAAAACTTATACGCAGATAAGATGCAAATAAATATTTAAGTGTTAAGTTTATGTAAAACAAATTTTATTCGAAAATAAAATCACTACTTTTGATGTAATTTTTGAGGTGCTGGAATTACACGATTTCATAACGTAAAAGATTTGTATTCCTTATTGTGTATGCATAGGAAAAGTATGTATATTTAAGTAATGTATTCTTACAGTTTATGGTGACGGTTTTAATAATGTTACTTTAATTTTCTTTATAATATAATATTTGATTAAAGTGAAGAAAATACTAGCATATATAATTGGGGACCATAAAATTAATTAAAAAATACTCATTATATAATTTAATATATACATAGGTAGGTATATGTAATATGTATGATAATGATAATAAAATATTTAACTATTAATAATATTGTATACAATAATTATAATTTTATGTTATAGAAAAACATACATTTAATTTTTTAAAATATTTTTTCTGTTTGAATTTATTTGGCTTTTGTTAAAATTGGGTAAGTAAACGAAATATTAAGACAAGACTATTCTTGGTGACTTTGAGCTCAATTTTATAAAAATCGATTCAGCCGTCCATAGGAAACCTACATAAATATATCGATTTCGATGTATTTGAACATTTGTATAATTTATAGATATCTTGAAAGGGATAGGGACAAAATCCCGACTGCCAAAATCCAGACTGGACAGATTTAAAAATCCCGACTGCCAAAATCCAGACTGGACAGATTTAAAAATCCCGACTGCCAAAATCCCACTTTAACACGTTTTTGTTCCTTTTTTTTTTGCTTTTACACTAATTATTTTAAATAGGAATTGAAAATGAAGAAAATAGGAAGCGAAACAGGTCACCCAGAGGTACTGTTGAATTTTGAAATTTTGGACTCAGGCGCCAGCCAGACGATTGGTCATACCCTTAGCGGAACAACGAAGTTGCGTGAGCGGGACTGACTACAGAAAGGAAGTTAAAATCCCTTGAACTCGCGAAGAGGGCCACCCAGGTGCTGTGGAATATGGAAACATTGGACTCAGGCGCCTGCTAGACGACTGGACATAACCAAGTGGAGCACCGAAGTTGCGTCAGCGGGACTGACTACATAAAAGGAGTTAAAATCGCCCGCCAGACGACTCTGGACATAACCTTAGCCAAGCAACGAAGTTGCGTAAGCGGGACTGACTACAGAAAGGATTTTGACGAAAAAATATTGAATACCATAAATAAAATAAAATATTGAATACCCCAGATAAAAAGTTAAATACAATGAAAAATAACCGGTAAAAACGATACCTACATAAAATTATGAAACATTTTTGCAATTAATTTATATTGAAAAATTCAGTTTTAAATTGCCATACCAAAAAAAAGTGGTTAGTCAGTCGGGATTTTGGCAGTCGGGATTCTCAGTCGGAATTTTGTCCAGTCGGGATTTTGGCCAAAAAGTCGGGATCAAACCAAAATCAAAGTATACTATAACAATTTCTTTCTAAAAAAAATTAATAAAAAAAATATTACATGTTGGAGCGATATAAAAAATAACGATTTTTTTTAATAATTTTGGAAAATATTTTGTTGAAAAAAAAGTAAGCATGCATATTTTGAGAAAGTAATTTAATATATGCCTACCTACAAACTAAATTTCATAAAAAACTGTCAACAAGATTTTGAAATAGCGAATTATGAAAAAGAGTTTTTTTTATAGAAACTATGAAAACTTAGCAAAAATATTTTTAACAAAAATTCTTATGCTTATGCCATGTTATTTAAAATAGCTGTGACATTTTCAATCTAAAATTTGGTTGAAATCGCTTCAGGTCGAATCCAAGTCGCAAGTTAAAATATGTAGTTATTTTTAATAACTTATTTTGTGAAAAATGTTCAAAATTAAAATAAAAGAAAAAAATTTCTGGCTTTACAAAAAAAATTATGGAAAAGTATTAAAAGTTTTTGACATAGCATTTGTAAGACCTGTTCAAAAATTCAGCTTGTATATGGAATAATACTAATCTGTAATGTTTATTTTGACTCGCCCAAAGTTCAACTTTAAATTTTTGTACGTCAACTGGGTATTCCAAAAAATTATGGTACCTGCTATGTTAACGATACCATTTAATTTGTTTGCCATATAATTGTTGTCGAAAAAACTTTTTCACTGGGTATTCCAAAAAATTATGGTACCTGCTATGTTAACGATACCATTTAATTTGTTTGCCATATAATTGTTGTCGAAAAAACTTTTTTTTTCTCGAGAACAGCACTATATAAACTTTCTTGATAATTGCCGAAGCGAGTTTAATACAAATGTAAAGGTACTGTAAATGATTTAGTAATTAAAAATATGACGCATACCAATTTTTGTATTAAATGTTTTTGTTAAGTTTTTAATATATTTAATTTTTTTTTTCAAAAACTTTTTTTGATTTGTTAAATTTTTGAAAAACCTCTGGACGGATTTTTATAAAAATTGGTTTTTAGATAACAAATTTAGTTTTCAAATCATACCTACTTACTTTTTTCAAAAAATGCTCTCAAATAAAAAAAAAATTGGTTGAACCGCTTGCTTGACCAATATTACTATTTGTTCAATGATCATATAACATAAAAAGGTATCTACAATAAGAAACATTTATATTGAACTTTTTCTAAACTTTTTTTGAAAAAGTTTTTTATACAGTAGTTGGTACTACACCTTAAATAAAACATGCACTAAGCCAACCAATACCAATACAATTCCAAATGACAGCACTTTTAACGTTTCTCTTTTTATGTGTTTCTTGTGTGGTTTTTTGACGTTGTTGGCCAAATGGTTATGATCGTGAAACAAAAGAGTTCAATACCTTACAGTAATAATAAGACCTTTCAATCTGTTATTTAGATTCAAATATTTATAAAAATAAAGAAATGTATTTCAAAAGAAAATTAGTGGTTCTTTTATCTGTGATAATTGTGTTTTTAACATTCGTGGATATCTCAAAAGGTAAGTAAAAGTGTGAAACGAATAAAAGTGAGAGTATAAATAGCAAAAACAAGTTCGTAGCATACCTATTACTTAAATGAACTCTTTCGTTTGAGTGCATTTCTATGTGGATTTCACTATACTGTCTCAAGCAGCAGTTTTGCCTGCATAACAATTTAAAATATAAAATATGAAAATAAATCAAAAGAAACCAACGAAATAAACCATATAAAAATACAATCTTATCTTGTTAAGGCAATTATTAATGCCACATAAGTAAGTGCTCCAAATAGAATAATGAATTTTCTTGTGGGTGACAAAAACAAATTATTGCTCGTTGTGTCGCCTTTTCAAGGCCATTAGGTTTATTGCAAAGTGGTCAAAAATTATAAATAGCTAGCTATCTGTGCAAAACTGGTATTGAAATTTATATTTATTCGGTTTTCATTTATTGCACTAGTTCTTATAGCGGATGTAGGTACCTATTTTATAGTGACTCAACTTGCTTAGCTACACTATACACATTTAATAAGCTACACTCAGTTTGAACAGCTCATCAACTATTTTTTTAACTTACGCACGCAATTTTTGTGAATTCTTGGTATAAATGCTTTATAATGAAAGTTAATTTTTGTTGGAGGTTCATTCAATATAGTATCAGTGCATTTATACTTCAACGAAAAAAGTCAAACGAATAATGTTTTTTATTTAATCGAATTTATAGAATAGGTGAAATGTGAATTTTTATTAGGTAGGTTAGGTATCAGGAAATTCTTTCTTGTTTAAAAATAAATTAAATGCAAGCCTGGGTCGCATGAAATGGCAGGAAATATCTCGTTGAACTTCTCATGAATGGTTTAGGAAAAAAAAGTTATTAATCAATATAGGTACACACATTAATAAAATTGAAGTGTCTGTTTACAAACAATGTCAAAATAACAGCTTTTTACTGAATCCATATGAAATTACCTACTTAAGCTACTTAATTTGTGAATGTCTGTCGGTATACCTATGTTTGTTTCTTCTGGGTAATCTCGGAAACGGTTTTACCGATTTGGACTGGACTTTTTCTGACAGATAACAGGTGTTGTACCGCGTAAATTAGGTTATTTAAATTATTCAAAATTCTTTTTTATGGATTGAATGAAACCCCATTTTGACGGGACTTTCAGTTTTAAGGTAGCTGATGTTGTAAGGAGTAGACAATAAGGTTATTATTTTAATTATCCCCCAGATGACGCTTAGGTAATTTTTTCGAAAATTCTTATACATAACCGATTTAACTTAATATGTTACCGAAAGAAGATAAGTTTAAAAAAACGATATTTCGTAAATATTTTTCTGTTGTAGCAACGCACCGGGTACCCAGCTAGTTAAAAATAATATTATAAAAATAATCCATTCAATAAACCCCCTCAAATAGAAATAAATACAACAGTTTTGAAATTTGGAACACTTTAAACTCAGGGGTGTCTGGTGATAACAAAAAAAAAAAAAAAACCCGCGGAACCGACTGAAGCACTTGCGGCAAGTGAAGAGAATCATCTTATATCTATGGAAAATGTTACTAAAATCAAAAAAATATTTTCTACTTGAATAAAGCTTAATCAATTTCCTAAAATAAAGTTCAGCGGCAGTTAGTATAAACATGCGCAGTTTTTTTTTTTTTTTTTTTGGTTTTTCCCAATTTTTTAACAAACTGTTTGTCGTCTCAATATACAATAAAGGTTATTTAATTTATAAACTTTGTGTTTTTTACTAAACTTTTTAATTTTCATAAAATTTCAACAAATTTGTTGAAATATCAAATGCGCAAATGCGAGTTTATAAAAATATGAATGAGTGCTTTTGGTTTTGATTCTCAATTGAATTGAATTCAGATGTTTCTCTTCTTTCCAGAAGAAGAACTGTCATTTTGAGTATCAAGCGAATAGTTTCAGAAGTATTCTGGATGCTTCCGAAAACTTCTGGGCGACTAACCGAAAATGACATAAGTGCCAAGTTTCAAAACTGTTGGATTTATTTCCATTTGAAGGCCTCTATTTTTCTTTTACTCACTGAAAAAAACTTTACCAATTTGTTCGACATTTTTAGCACGAACAGTTATGAAAACCTGTTCACACCTATTGTAAGTTCCACGGGAGCGAAATTACACGAAAAAAGACCCATTTAACTGTTCCTTTATTGTGAATTTCGTGTAAAAAATTCACTCACTTCTCCTTAGATTCAATAATAACCAATGCGTTTTTTATTCTTTCTTTTTGAAACAATTTCATTATACCGCGACCTTACAATTTCAATGATCTTCACCAAGTCAACCGTCGTTTCCCAAGATTCCTGGCGCTTTTTGCATGTTTATTGAAGTCAACCAAATGCTTTTTCTTCTTTTGGTCTACAGCGCATCAACGGCTCAACCAACTAAATCTTATCATTAAACCTTCTTGGCCACACATTCCAAAATCAATTGATTTCATAAAACAAGTTGTAACAAAACATCTTGCCTTAAATTTATATATTTTTGTCATTTCCACAGGTCTTCTTCGAAGATGTTTTCAATGCAGATCAAGAGGAGAACTAGGTAGTTGTAAGGATCCATATAGTTTCAATGCGACTGATGCAGAAAGTGAGCCAGGTATTTCAGTTATACCATGTGCCTCTGGATGGTGCGGAAAAGTGATCGAAGGCGGAGGAACATACGCTGTCGACGGTACCATATACAATTTCTTAACAAATTGAAATTTTATAAACTATAAAGCATTTTATTTATAGATTACGATAAGGCACATCAAAGAATGTGTGTTCAACGTGGTCCTGATGATAGTGAAGATCGTTGTGCGTATACAGTTTACAATTACAAAAAAGTCTATATGTGCTTTTGTCAAGGTGATCTTTGTAATTCTTCGCACAAAGTTTCAACAACCTCACTACTGATTGTCGGGCTTATAACATTTGCTGGCTGCTTTCTGAAAAGACTTCTACTCTCTTCTTCTTAGATATTTCATTTTTTTTTATTTTTTAAGATTATTTTATATGTACATAAGAAATAGAGGTAACAATAAATTTGTTACAAATGCGTATACATGATATTTTTGATTTGCATAAAAGAAAAAATCAAAATATAATACAATTTTCAAGCATAATAATAAAGATAATATGAATAAACTAAAATGTTCGATTTCATTCAAAACGATAAGTAAAGAAATATCTAACAAATAGGAAGGCGCATTCTCTTATATGGCAGGAAAACTTAAGATAAAAAAAATCGATGAGATAAAACACAACCATCCTTTTCAAGGATTAAATTTGTTAAGTCATTTAACTATCATTTTCATCACTTTTAATTGTCTCAACAATATTGAAGAGATTTCGCATGTCAATCTTGTAATTTTTGCTTTGCTGTTGAAGTTGTTTGCGACGGAATCGTTCCGATGCAAGTTTATGTTCAAGTTCACGATATTGCTGTAGATTAACAGTGTTGGCTTCCTTTTTAGCTAAAATATTGAAAAAGTTAATTACATTATATGAATTTATTTATTTATTTAAAACACTTACCTTCTTCTTGAAGTTTAGCATTGTAGTGCATTCTAGAACAATTTGGACATTGCCCATCGATTGTTTTAATATTCATGTCTTTGTGACAACTCTCATGATAACTCCAGGCACATTCTTTACATTTTTTCAAATCACCTGATCGTTTCATACATTCATTGCATGAAGCTTTTTCATCTGGCGAAGAAGAATTCGAGTGATCAGCATCAGCACTAGAACGTTTTTTCTTCAATACACGATTAACTCGTGGCGATAATAAAAATTCCTTCTTTCGCTTTTTCGTAATAGGGGCCTGTGCTAAAATCTGAAATAAAAATTGCTTAATTAAAACACCCAAAATACGAGAGACTATTAAAGGTGTTTAGAGAAGAAAAGATGTGTTGTTTGGTTTTTATTCTTCAAGATAAGATATTATTTCAAGGGTATTACAAAGGGATGCAAAATCATGAAGCTAAAAGTAAATCGTCGATTTACAGAGTTTGCAACAAATTATGGACCATTTTCATCGACCAAAGACGCAAGCTATAACACAAAATTTATTCATTTCTGTGAGGATCATGTACTAAAATTACAAATAACACATGCTTCTTGGGTTCATTAATTGTAAAAGTTTTTTTTCGCCTGTGAAAATCGTTTGCAGCTATCACTTAATTTTAATTTAACGTTTTTGAGGGAGATTAGTTATGATACACATTTTCCGATCCCCACACCACTATTCTTGAATGGCAAGTTCAAAATTTTTGAATTTATTACTGACCTTAAAATGAAAAGAAGACACTTTACTGCAGTTAGTTATCCACGTTTCATACGGATACGGTTCACAATGAATGAAAAAGTATGAGAGGCAGATGGAGATGGAGTTGTTTCGCATAAGAGTAGGATTGACAATTTTTTGTCGAATAAAAATCGAGAAGATCGCAGGAAGGTGGCGAATTTTCTCAGATTCTATCCATAAATTCAAGGGGTAACTAAACTTACGTATGCTTTATTTTATAAAAAAAAATTAACTCACCATTTGATTATCAATGCGTCCATAATGAAAATCAGCTCTCTCGTTGTTGTGAACATTACGTCGTTTACGTTTAGATCGTCGCTGTTGCATTTGCTGCAACTGTTCTTGAGTAAAGAGATTGAATAGACGCAAAAACGATTCCTGGCTATAATCATCTGGTTGAGTTTTCGTATCCAGTTGCATTGTCGAAGGCATAGGTACTGCGTCAACTGATTCTTCAGATGAAGATGGATCGGATTTGTAAAATTTTTGTTGGGTCTTCTTTGCTACTTCAGGAACAACTTTGCTGGGCTTTGTTGGTTGCAAGACAACTGGTGCCACTGGAGTAGTCTGAGGAGCCGCGGAAGGCAAATTAATTGCAGCAGCAGCTTTAGTTAGCGCTTGTCTCAGATTCAATCGACTAAGTTTAACTTTCGATACAGCAGCAGGTTTCGGTTTTTCATTTCCAGCATTGTCGTCGGCGACACTCGTAATTGATGTGGGAGAATTCTTTGCAACTCTCTGGGAAATTGGCTTGAGGAGAGATATTGGTTTCAGTAAAGACACTTGCTGTTTGTTGGAAGTGCTTGGAATTGGTTGTTCTGGTGATGAAACTAAAATAACTTCGGTTGAAGAACGAGTTGTAGAAAGTTTTGATGGTAAAGGTAGTGGTGGTGGCGAAGCCTTCGCAGGCATCGTTGGTGTATTCTTCAGCGGAGGTGGTGTTGATGTCTTTAAGACATCGCCTACATTTGTAGGATCAAAATAGATATCCATCAACTGACTCTCGGTGAGTCTAACTCGAGCAACATTGGGAGTGCATATAAAGTTTTTGTCCTGAATCAATAATATCAACTGACGTGATATAAAGTCATTGACTAGAACACGATCCGCATCGACTTTCTGATAATGCATATTATTGATAAATTCATCGATACAGCGACGAAGCCGCAGAAGCTGGTATTGTAGCTCACAGTTTATTTCGTAGATTTCATCTTCGAGTTCTTCCAAACAAGCTTTTTTCGCCACAGAGTACTAAAAACACACACAATTTATAGTTATTCATATTTTTTATATATTTTTCAAAAGTTAGTTGTATGTAAATGTTTTATATAATTTTTAAGAAAAAAAATACTTACTTCTTTGGCCTTCGAGTATTGCTCAACGATCATCTGCAAAAACATTATAAAAACAGAACACACATTGGTTAACACTCACTTTTTAATTGATATATTTATATAAATTAATACCTGATGAATTGTAACGTAGGATTTAAGTGCCCTTTGGCAGTAGATTATATCATTTTTAATTTCTCTGGGAAATTTAAAGTTTTCCAACTCTCGAACAAAACGTGTCGCCATTATAATTTTCTAAAAACGAGGTACTGGTGTTCTCTGCTTATAAATTTTATTCGAATTAAGATTATAAACGATGCGTACACTTTTTTTAATTATGAAAAGAGATAATTGTTCAATATGTAAATTCTGCACTAGATCAAAAATTAAAACGGCAAGCACAGCAGTGCGTATAAATGCAAAATGCAATCAACAATTTTTTTGTGTTCTGAAGAAAACCTTTTTTTCTTTTTTTCTTAAAGGGGATGTGAGGTGAATTTTAAATTTGACATTATTTGTTGCAAAGAAAGGTGAGATGTTTGCTTATGAAAAATTATACCTGCCGTTGGTGTTGTTTGGATTTGAATATCTCAGTGTTTTTTTTTAATGTCACCATATTTATTTTATATTACTATGAATGTTGTTTTGTAGTTTTATTTGTGAATAAAATAAATATTGAATAACAATTTTATTCGAATGCTTGACGATTTCTAAACATTTTACTGAATCTATTTTGATGGCAGCGCCATTTATTTTACCTGCGATGTACCTAAGCAACTGTATATAATGTTAGCAACTTGTATACAAAACTGAATTCACCACAAATGTGTCATTAGCTTTATTATAAACAAATATCAATTACACAGGAGGGGAAGTTGTTTGGCGCCATTTTAAACAAAGATAATGGAAGATATTTATTCAAAATCATAAACGTTTAAAATTTTGTTGAAACCACTTGTAAATGGTTGAAAAAAGAAAACACGAGCCCAGGATTAGACCCAAAAAAAGACAATGGTGCTAAACAAAGTAGGTATTGTGAATTATAACTTTGAATTGTCGTTATTTAGTTCATACATATGTAAGTATCAAACTTTGTATATTAGCTTTGAAATTCAAGGCTGGATTTGATTTTTATAAATAATAATTTATTTCATAAAAATATTTTATTAAATACTTTATTTGATATGCATTATTACATATGGTACTTAAATGATAAATATTATTTCATCAAATGACGCCAAAATATATGTAACAACATTATTCTTTCTTGGAATATTTTTTGTTCTTTCCGTTTCAAAATTTAAATATAATGAAAGTTCATCCAATTTATATTTTTGTAATACGTACATAATATCTACACAACATCCAAATTAATTTTTTTTAATTTGAGCATAATAGATAAATTCTGCTTTTCTTATAGTGGCCGGCAGAAAATTAAAAATGGCTTCGGTTTTTATAAAATGTAACAAAATAAGAGTTTCTAAATGATAAAATCATTATATCGAAGGGAAATTACAGAGCCAAACGATTTCCTTAAAAATATATTTATTTTTAACTTTTATTAAGTTTCACCTCAAGAATTAAAGAGTCATGAAAGTGTATACAAATGGGGGATATACGAAAATCAAATATGGCTTGGCTACGCTATAAACTATGGATGAGTTTTTCATTAATAAAAGAAATTGTTAGCTGCATCATCTCATAGCAGTGGAACTACTAGCAGTGATATGATTTTTTAATAAATTATTTACTTTTAAAAACTTTGGTAGAAATTGTTATCAAACTACTTTTATTTTCCAAAAAAAAATCCACTTTATATGGCATTGACTTACTTATTTATGTTTATGTCATCGCTTTCATGTCAATTTTAATATCGAAATAAATACACAATTTCACAACTACGAGATGATGCCGTCTTCATCACTTCAAATCATTTTTTGGCATTTGTATGAAAACATAGAATAATAAATAAATAGAACATCATCTCAGGAGGCTCCACCCACTTTTGCCTACAAACTTTCAAAACTGCAAAGTTTTAACTCTGTATGCGTGCACGCACGTTTCAAATGGGACTGTCAAATTCAGCTAAGCAATTCATTCTTAAAACTTTGCGTTTAGCTGTTCACACGTATTCATGTATAGCGTGTATTTTTTTTCTACGGGAGGAGACGGAGGAGTGCGAGTTTATGACCTGTGTATGAAAATTTCGTCCGACTAGCGGTCCATATATAGTACGTCAATGTTCGTGACAAATATTCCAGTATAAAGTCTGGCATCACTTACATATATGACAGCAGCAGTCAGAAAAAAATTTTAGGTCGATTTGACATTTGCATTTTTGGAAAACGGCAAAGGCAAAGGCAGCACAGGTTTTTCCATTTTAAACTTTTCATTAGAGTTTTTCCAGTTGGTTAAATATAAATATTCAAAAGTAAGTTTATAAGTTTAGTTTTAGCTATCATTTGAACATTTTTGTTTGGATTGGTGCACTTTATTTGTTAACAATAAGTCGCAACCAATTCCTTCCCTTTGCATAACCTAAAAAGTTACATAATTTAAGTTTTGTTCATTTTTATTAATTTTTCGTTCCAGAACATGTCTTTCGTCAAAAATGCCCGATTCCTTGCTACCCGAGGCTCTCGTATGGTTCAGTCTCGCGGTTATGCCGACGAAATGAAGCTGACATTCGCTGCTGCCAACAAAACTTACTACGACAGTGCCGAGGTTCGCCAAGTCGATGTTCCATCGTTTTCAGGCAGTTTTGGTATCCTCGCCAAGCATGTACCTACTCTGGGTAAATATTTTTTAGATTCCGCTAAAGTATTGATTTTTTATTAATTATTTTGTATACTAGCTGTTCTGAAGCCAGGCGTTGTCCAAGTTGTTGAAAACGACGGCAAAACAGCCAAATTCTTTGTCTCCAGTGGATCCATCACTGTCAATGAAGATTCTTCAGTTCAGGTTTTGGCCGAAGAAGCTCACAAAGTCGAAGATCTTGATATAAGCGAATGCCGTCAGTTGCTTACCAAATACCAACAACAATTAAGTTCCGCCAGCTCTGATTTGGTAAATTATACATTAACCATTTTCAAAGGAATTGATATTTTATTAATTTTTGATTACATATTAACAGGCCAAAGCCGAAGCTGCCATTGCTATCGAATGCGCTGAAGCTCTCGTCAAAGCTGCTGAATAAGTGTATTAGCAAATTAAGTTCTTAAATAATAATTTCCACTGGCATTCTGTAGAAGAATAAAAAAATACATTCAAATCGAAAAGATATAAAAAGTGTGATAATGTGTAGCTCTAAATCTGCGACAGGCAAACGAGATTCTTTTGATGTTCTATCCTTATAAAGACGTGTTCTTATTTTGATTTTATCCACCACACACTGATTTCAGTCAGTTCAGCGGAAGAATCCTTTGCTGTTATCATAGTCTGGCATTAAGCAAAAGTAAGTATCTACCCTTTTTGGTAAACGTTAAAAAAATCGTATGCGTGATAGATTCTGTTAGGAAATAAAGCTGATTATTTAAAAAGATATAACAGCTAATTGCGACCAAAGCTATTATGAAAAAATATTTCAGTTTAATATGAATTTTTTACGATGGCTTGGTTAAATACACTGAAAGAAAGAAAGAAGGCAACATGAGTTTAAAATGGCTAATGCCAACTTAAATAATTAAGTTTTTTTTTAAAATGATATGCCTACCTATCAGCTTAACAACATTGGCGGGTATACAAATGTTGTTTCATTGAAAGAAATGAAAGCAATTTTTTTTTGCTTATAGGGTAAGAGTAATAGAAAGCAGCTACTCTAATCGAACCTTACATAACGATGATGGAGGAGTTTAAAAAAATTGTTCGTCATGCGTGCGTCTATATGTACGTATGTGCAGATGTATCTGTTTTCTCTCCATGTTACAGCCTTAGCGGTTAGAAAACATTTTCATAGTTATAAATTTGGCGATTTAGTTTTAAATATTCCTTTACGCGAACTGCGCGTTACATACTCAATATCCATCTTTGCTCGCAGAATTTCCTCGGCACATTAAGTAATACTACATATAAAATGCATTTTATCTTAATGTTACGATTGTCATCATTTGGTAGAATTTGAACAGGGAGGTATTGAACAAACATTTTTGTGGTACCACACCACAAGCTGTTCAAAAATCGGTTTTATTAAAAAGGAGAATACATCAAAAACCTTGAATCTTGTAAGAAATAAATAAAGACCTGTTTTACTTTCTTATTACGAAGATATAATTCTTAGACAAACTCATTACATATGTGATATGCAACTTTTTTATGAAGATGCTAATTGCATTTCTCCCTCATGCTCATCAGTTTACTTTTGACCCTTACTTTGGACGTACTGTTATATTCAGAAGCAATTTAAGCCGCAATAGACGATTGTGAAATGTTCTACCTGTCTCTGGTATGCATCTCCATTGTAATCTTCAAGTTGTTCGCACACCCAACTCTTGTTGCGCACACCATCAGTTAGTTGCTGCCCTGTGGCTAAGTTACCTGAAAAGTTAAAACAAAACGTTAACGTTAAAGAGAAATACATATGTATCCACGAAATCATATATTTTTTTTTTTATAAAAATGCTAAAATTACTTTTAATAAAGATTTAAGCCAAGATATTAAGTTGGTAAAATATAAGTTTAACGAAAAAAATGTCTAAATGATTCGAGTGGTTTTTTAATTAATCGATTTTTATTTAATAACTAGCTGTAGCCCGGTGTATTGCCGCAAAATAAGTTCCCTAAGTTTTATAATCCTATGGGCTAAAATTTTGTCAAAGGCTTTATTTTTATTATTTAAATATTGCAAGGTGTGATTTAAATTCAATTCGGTCTATTTAAAGAATAAGTAAGAATTTTCGAAAAATCGACCCAGCAACATTTAGGATGTAATTTAAATATTGTAAATTACTCCTTACTGGGTCTTTCTTAATAAAAAAAAATTGGGCAAAATCCATTAAGTAGTTCACGAAAAAGCTCATTAAGAATAAAATGGTTCTAGGGGTCGCACCGTTAATAGGTTTAACAATTTTTGTAATCACAAAAAACAATATTACAAAAAAAACCATAGGTACCCAATTTTTTCAATAAGTTTTGTTATCTAACGTATGGTGACGTACAAAATTAGCGAGCACAAGGAATTTGTATAGGGCGCATAATGTCGGATTGCTCAGTTTTGGGCTTCAGCAAGTTTTCGTTCACTTTTGCTTCCATATTTTCTTGGAAATACGGCTACTAACATCTGAAACGTTTCTAATGACTTAACACTTATGTCAACTTTATTTTTGAAGTGAAACTTCTTCAGGTGGTCTATTTTTTTTTTGTTTCAAAAGCAGTACAGCTGTTTTTGGTAAAAAAAACAAGCTTTTTCAAGTCGGTTATATGGCAAGTACCTATAAGACTTTTTAGGTAACAACGATATATATTTTTCTCGTTCGCAGAGCAGGGTCAAAATCAGCAGTTCGCGGATGACCGTTGAACATTTTTTTTTATAATTGTTGAAAATTGATTGAAAACAAGAGCGGAAATATTAATGTTGTGCGCGAAAATTGTGAATAGTGTATTATTAAATTTTTTAGAGGAAAAAAGATATTATTTACAATACAAAATTCTTTTACAAGATTTGACAGTTTGAAAAAAGCGCGATACATAATTTCAATCTGCCATCCGCGTAGTGTGAGCTGTCATTTATTTTTTAACAACATGGTAAAATTCCCTATCTGCCTAACCACCTACCGTTGAAATTCTGCGTAGCCGTTAAGGGTGCCGATACTAACAGACTGACATACAATTAGAACGTCCAGACCCACTTTTTCGACCTCGCAATCATCGTAATATAATTTTTGATCTATTATTGTTGTTATATTGTACTATTCGTACTAGAATGTCAGTTTTTATTACTTGACCATTCCTTATTCCGTCAATTTTCGTTGATTGTTTTTTGAACAACAACAACAACTTGAAGGTGCTACCACCAATTTTAAAACGAATTTTATTTATTCGTTTTTACGAATTTTACTATTCGTTTTTATTTTTGGCTGGAGATATAGCTATTTCAAGGAGTGCCAATTCCTATCATCAGTCTCCTTATTAATGGTGTCGAGCTTTAATCCAATTTTATTATCGCATTATCAGATTTGCTCAGTCTTCGAAGTCGTATGCACTACGCATTCCACCGCTTATGACCACTGACGACACAGGTCGAGATGTTTTGTTTGTTTGTTTTTTCAAACGCATTTGGAGCTTCAGCAGTTTTCTAAGCGCCTTTAAGTATGCTGTTTTGTTCCGCCTCCATTTTTTGTTCGTTATATTAATTTTCTTTGTTGCACCGATCTATAACTTGACTTATACATATGCATACATGATATAATTGATAGTTTATACACATAGGGGAATCTGCATACATTTGTATTTGTTTTTCTTTATTTCTCTTGCCTTTTTACTCAAGAATAATTGCTGCAAGAGTAGAAACAAAAACAAGTCGATAGTAACGACACCCTACAAAAGTATGATTTCTCTATTTGTATAAACTGCTGATATTCAATAATCGAATTTTGTTTTTTTTGTCCATTAGAAATTGGACCAAGATGTATATTTTAACGAAACTACTTCTATGTAACCACCTTTTTTTAAGTTTACCGTGAGTGCGTGAACCGATTTTGACAAAATCAATTATCAATTCATAAAAAAAATTATTTACACTGAGAAAAATAAAAAACTATTTTGTACAGTTGATACAATTTTTATTGACGTATAGATATCTAATTAAAAAATTTGATAAATTTTACTCAGAAATGTTATTTTAAGAAGACTTAAGAAAAACGGAAACGGTTTAAAGACCCCAGTATGATTCAATAGTTCTCACACTTTTATTTCAAATAGTTTTAAACACCGAAATTTGTTCGCGTCAACCAGCCATGCAATTTTTGTTTGTAAAATTTACTGTTGCTTTCCCAAAATATCCTACTCATTCTACAGATAAAATAAGAAAAACATCATCAACAACATAAACACATAAATTAAAAACTAGCAGATTTTATTGTTACAATAAAAGCACCAAAAATATTTTGTAAAAATACTGCAAGTCTCAAGTGGTTTTCTTTCAATCAAAACTCCATTAAAACAGTAACAGGTTAAAGAAAATTGTGTAACCTTACAACTATTATAACTAAGCCTACACTAAAAATTCAGTGTAATATTATGTATATTTGCATTTTGACCAAACCTAACTAAAAATTGAAATGCATTTTTACGACTAAATTATGCCCATATTGGTGCATATTACAAAATCATTTTAATCAAAACATATGCATTTGATATTTAAAGCTATCTGTATAAATATCGTAGCAATTTGTTATTTGGATATCACTCTATTTGTTTTGTTTGACCATCAATAAGTGTAATACAAGCAATCATGAAGGTAAGAAAGCATTATACCAAAAGCCATCTAAGGACAATCGCCTTATAAATCTTTTTTTTTTCTTTTTAACAGTTATTTTTGTGTACATTGGCTCTGGTTTCAGTTGCAAACGCAACTATAAATTTGTCGAGCCTGCTTGGCGGTGGCAATTCTGGTGGTTCAAGCCGTGGAAGACCATCCCCATCCCTACCATCCTTACCATCCTTACCATCCTTACCATCCTTACCATCCTTACCATCCTTGTCATCCTTAAAATCGATTGAACTACCAACAACTCACCATCACGTAGAACACAATGTCAATGTTGTGCATCATTCTGCACCTTCTCATGGTGGCGGCGGCGGCGGATATGGTGGTGAAGATGGTGGTCACCAAACTCATGTAGTCCAGGTTATTCAAGAAGATGGAGGTCATCATCATTCTCATGACGATCATCAAGAGGTTCGAGTGATAAAAGTCATTCATGAAGAAGCAGCTCCAGCCTATCATGATGATCATCATGGTCATGGATCAGATGGTCATGTGAAGATCATTAAAGTGCTGCACCAAGCAGCTCCACAACAAAGCGGTTGGTGGTAAAGTCTGGTTGCAATAACATTAGTTTTAATATATCATCACGTTTTCTCGTATGTTATGGGGAAATTCATTTGAATTTAGTAAAACATTAAAATAATAAACATAGAATTCAAAAACATTACTTTTTTGTTTTTAATAATAAATCTTTTTTAACATTCATTCTACGGTATGATAACATTTTCCAAATCAATTACTTCATCCTGTAATCATATTCTAAGCATTTTACTCTTCTCTGATTAGTATATTTTGACATTCAGCCTTATTATGAAGTTCAGCCGAAATACATTTTGCCTGTCGAAAATCTGTCCTCCGGAGTCCGGAATTTTAAAAGGAAATTTTCTATTTGCAATTTCTAACCAAGAGGTGAAACTGAAGCGGCAGCGTATGATAAACTTATTAGATTTTGGTCTTTTTTTCGACGATGGTAGTGATATGGATCAAAATAATGGTTCAATTGGCATTAAATCTTAAGTGATGAATAAACAAAGTTTGGATTTTAAAACTTTAAAACTCAAGCCTCTATCCATGTGCGACACTTGCATAGAAGACACTGATCAGCTTTTTATTCTCAGTATTGGCGTCTAACACCATCGACGAACGATTTCACGCCGCCAAAAGGCTGTGAAATTCTTTATTTTAGTACGGTTAAATACTATATGTTCTCATGTCTGGGTTGGTGTCCCTATAACCTTGGTACTTTTTTTTTTATAGATTCGAGAAATCGGCTTATAAAAGGACCCGAGATAGAAATATAACATTATCTATAACTATAATAGAAACATTTGTGAATTCGAGAACCGTCAATATGTTTTCTGAGTCATCTCTTATCTTATCTTATCATCACCTTTATACATATGTGTAGATGACTGATAGAATAGATACTATGGTTGTATTAAAAGTATGTACCTACCTTTTTATTTGAATGGCTGCCGTTTTCTGTTGCTTCGAATTCACAGACTTTTTTTTCCAAGCAAAATAAAATATCATTAGCAGGTGTTTTAATTTCTGACCATTAAGTGCTGTGTCGATCGTTATTCTGGCCATTCATTGTTCTATAATTTAATATTATTTTCTTCCTTAGTATTCAATTTAATTGGTCAAGCAATATTAATGTAATTTATTTGAGTATTAAAAAATGTTTTAAAAAACATCGATGAAGGGTAATATCGATGTTTTGTCTGTCATCGATTTAAAAAAAATTTAAAATTAAAATGTGAAATTTTTTTCACAAACAAAAGTTGTCTGGATAAGAGAAGTAGAGGATTTAATTCTCTATAAAAATGGTTATGGCCATTTTTAGCAAGAAATGCCTGCAAATTGAAAAAACACAAAATCCGAAATGGCAGGCGTACGCCATATCAAATACTGTTGTAAAACCGGTTGTAATTTATTATTCTATGTGTAAAACTGTGTTTTCATATTCCACTGCATCAATGGAACCTAACTGCGTTAAAAATTTTCATTTTTTATTTAACTTTGATAAAATTCCTAAAGTTATCGGACTAAGCACAGACAATAAAAGTCAGCAACTACAAACGTTCACGGACCTACGGAGGAGTCCTCAGACGAAGAAAAAGAGACTTACTATGAACAAGTCGAGAGGACCCTCAATGCCTGTCCAAGGTATGACGTAAAAATCATCCTTGGGGATTTGAACGCAAAAATAGGTCGGGAGCCGGTATTCAGGCATTACGCAGGCACCCATAGTTTGCATGAGAACACTAATGACAATGGACTTCGAGTCTTAGAATTGGCAGCATCGAAAAACATGGTCGTTGCGAGTACCAGGTTCCCGCGAAAAGATATCTACAAAGCCACCTGGGTATCACCTGATGGAGTCACTCGTAACCAAATAGACCACGTGTTGATAGACCGTCGCCACTACTCGAACTTGATGACGGTACGAACGTACCGAGGCGCCAATATCGACTCGGATCACTATCTTGTTGGTATGGTCTTCCGAGGGCGGATTGCCTTGCGAAGACGTATTGCATCCGCCGATCAAGTTCGAATCAACACGGCTGCCCTGCGCAATGAAAATGCCAGTAACACCTTTGGTAATGCGTTAGGACTCGCCCTAGAATCGCTTGATTTAGGGAGAGTAAGTCCTGGGGCCAGTATGCTGGGCGTAGATGAGAAGTGGACACGCCTTAAGAATACTGTCATTAGTACTGCCAACTCCATCTTAGGCAGCAGTCGTAGAAATCGGAACGACTGGTTTGATGATGAATGCAAGCTAGCGACTGAACGTAAGAATGTTGCGTACCGAGCAATGCAGCAATCTCATAGAACGCGGGCACGCGAAGAAGAATATAAAGAGCTCAGAAGAATAGAAAAACGGCTTCACAGACAGAAAAAATCAGCTTGGGAGAAGAACTTAATCTGTGAAATAGAAAAAAGCCGAGAGCGAGGTCAGCACCAGGCGCGGAAGTTCTACCAATCCATCCGAAACATGACGCAGTACACACCACGCTGCACATACTGCAAGGACGGAGAGGGAAATCTGATCACCGATCCACAAAGCATACTGGAGCGATGGGAAGTGTACTTTAATGAATTGCTAAATGGTCAACTCACTGCAGAAGTGGAGGCTCCACTGCTTCAAGACGAATACCCTATGTTGCCGTCACCAAGCATAGAAGCGAGGTTGAGAAGGCTATAGACCGGCTAAAGAAAAACAAAGCCCCGGGAGCTGATGGTATACCAGCCGAATTATTTCAACACGGTGGGCCAGCTCTACGTCAGGCAATTCATGATATTATAGTGCACGTGTGGGAGCGTGAAGAAATGCCAGAAGACTGGCGAAAAGGTATAATATGCCCCATACATAAGAAAGGAGATGTCACAACGTGCAGCAACTATAGAGGTATCACGTTGTTGAGTACCGCCTATAAGATACTCTCCTCTATCCTACAAGACCGGATAACCCCATACGCTAAAACCATCATCGGACAATATCAGTGTGGTTTCATTCCAGGCAAATCAACAACTGATCAGATCTTTACCCTTAGGCAGGCGATGGAAAAATGTCTAGAATTTAACATCCCAACATACCACCTGTTTATAGACTTTAAGGCCGCCTATGATAGCATAGCCAGGGTAGAACTTTACAAAGCCATGAGAGAATTCGGCATCCCAAATAAATTGACACGACTATGTAGGTTGACCATGACCAACGTAACAAGCCAAGTAAAAATAGCCGGATTGCTATCCAGACCAATCAACATCTTTAATGGACTCCGACAAGGGGATGGTTTGGCCTGCCTCCTCTTCAACCTGGCGTTGGAGAAAGCAATCCGTGACTCTGGCACGGCAACAAGAGGGACCATCGTCAACAGGTCCAGCCAGATACTGGCTTACGCAGACGACATCGACATCATCGGAAGAACCGAGCAAGCTGTACACGATTCCTTCATCCAGATCGAGCAGGCGGCACAAAATCTGGGGCTGCACATTAGTGAAGGTAAAACAAAGTACATGGTGGCGTCGAATGCGAGAGGAACAGTTGGTCAAACAATCAAGGTAGCGGAGCACGAATTTGAAGTGGTGCAATCCTTTAAATACCTTAGGTCAATAGTAGCAGCCGATAACAATATAGAAGAAGAAATACGCGGGCGGCTTCTCAAATCCAACAGAGCCTACTACAGTCTGTCAAAGCTCTTCAAATCCAGAAATCTCACCATAACTTCAAAACTACTGCTGTACAGGACCATGGTTCTGCCAGTACTCACATATGGATCCGAGACTTGGGTGCTTAGCAAAAGGCACTCTGACCTCTTAGCCGCGTTCGAGAGAAAAGTCTTAAGGAGAATTGTTGGCCCCATATGTGAGGAAGGACGATTCCGGAGACGGTACAATCATGAATTGTACGCAATCTACCTTGAAGCAGATATAGTGACAAAAATTAGGCTCGGTAGACTTCGGTGGGCAGGGCACCTAGCTCGCATGAGCGAAGAGGAACCTGCTCGGAAAGTTCTTTGTGGTACATTCTATGGCAGACGACAGCGTGGTAGACCATGCTTGCGCTGGAGAGATGGCGTAGACCAGGACGCCCGGAGCCTTGGGGTGCGCAACTGGATGGCGTCGGCTCGAGACCGGGATAGGTGGAGAGACTTGTTGAAGGAGGCCAGGACCGGACCCCGGTTGTCGAGCCGATGATGATGATGATGATGAACTACAAACGAAGGGTTTAGTAAGGACTTTAAGCTGAATTTTCAAATGCTAACATGAAGTGATGATGGCATCACTTTTTTTCATATATTTGTATAAATGTGAGCAGAAATGCAAATTTTCTGAATTAAACCACTTAATCCCAAGGTCATTCGAAACCGTTGAAGCTTTTCCATTATATTATGGTATAGGAACATAACGTAAATCTCAAACTCTTTACTACACAAATACCAATACAATATTTGTAGTATGGTATAGAGGAATTTGCAAATTTGATTAACTTTCCTAAAATTAATTGATAAATAATTGTTTTGCCCCATCGCAACCTTAATTAATATTTCGGTCATAAAGACTCTTTAGTAAAAGTACAAAAACTTAAGATTAATACTTTTATTTTTCAATAAAATAAATTAATAAAACAGAAAGTTTTCTAAACCTACAATCTAAGGCAACAATAATTATTAAACTAATTAGTTCCATCTATTCGATCGATTTTAATCAATGCTATTGCCAAATCCATTTCCGTAACTATATCCACTTCCATGTCCATATACGTTTCCATTTACGTTTCCATTTCCATTACCATATCCACTTCCTTGTTCATGGATGATCTTGAAGACACGAACATTCTGACCACCGTTTTGACTTCCACCATTTTGAATGCCTTGACCATTCTGACCGTATCCAGATGCATCATGATGTTCAATAATGTGACGATGAATATGTACAATTTCTGGTGTCTCGAATTCAGGTCCATCGAAGCTTGAACTTCTATATTCATCTAAAGATTGTGAAGGGAATTTATTGAAATTTGAAGAAGGTCCTTGAAATTGTTGCTGTTGTGGTTGGTATTGTTGTTGTTGTCTAATTGGTGGACCGAACTTTTGTCCAAGTCCTTGGCCTTGACCTTGACCTAGTCCTTGACCGAATCCTTGACCTCCTCCTTGGCCTTGACCGAATCCTTGACCTCCTCCTTGACCTTGACCGAATCCTTGTCCTTGACCGAATCCTTGTCCTTGACCTAGTCCTTGTACTTGACCGAATCCTTGGCCTTGTCCTTGTTGGAAAGATGGCTTTTGGAACTGGGGTGATGAAAGTTGAGGTGATTGTTGTTGGGATGGAACATCATCGTCAGAAAATAATTGTTGCGCTTGATTAGCTAGTTCCAACAACTGTGGTCCATATTGTCCCAATGTTCCCAAGATCTGTGCAGGATTAGGAGCTAATTTTTGCAATTGCTGAGCCAACTGACCCAATTGCTGTATCTGCCTGACTTGAGGTATTGGTGGAGCAGGAGCAGCTTCTTGACCCCCAAACAAATCACTTAAAGTTGCATTTGATGGATTGATAATGATTGTGGCAAAGATGCAAAGGCAAATACTAAAAATCTGAAAGTAAATAAGGTTCTGTTAGGTAATATATTCTTTTATCAAAAACGTGCTTCCATTCATCGATTTAAATCTTACATTCATGTTTGGAATTAAAATGCTTAATGCGATCGAATAGGTGGAATTGACTAAAACTTAATGATGCAGATTTTGGATATCATTTACTTTTTATACCCAAATTTTTGTCAAAAAAGTGAAAGCATCAATCCCATAATAATGCTTGCGAATTTCTTCTGCTAAATATCCCGGCAAAATTAAATCAATGAGAATAAAATGTTAATCATGACGACATTTATGCATAAACGCATGAAGTCGTTATAAATAAAAAAAAAATATGATGGAAATACATATCTTTTGATATCTACATTATATGAGATTGAGAAAATGGTAATAAAATTCAAAATATGCGGTTTGTTAACATTTATGATTCTATTAAAACTCAGCTGTTTGTGACAAAATAGGTTTTTTTAATACTTATATCAACAATGGAGATCGAATTGGGTTATAAAATAAATCACACACTTTTAGGTGTAAACTGTGAATATACAAAATATATGTACATACATATTGTTTTAAGGAATATGACTTGTGAGTCATTAAATTCGCTGTATTATTGAATGAATTATTTAGATAAGTTTAGCTGAACTGTTACACATAGATTTAAATCATGAAGGTTACAAACATTTCTTTTGGTGAGTAAAAATAGAAAAATAAGTCTACCGTTTTATTGGAAGCATACAAAATTATAAATAAATTACTAAAAGTCGTTTTTTTACATGTTTTTTTTTTATAAAAAAAAACATTTTCACAACTTTTTTAAAATATTTTTATGAAAAATCTTGAGTAGGTATGCCAATTTTAGCAAATTACCGATTTCCATGCGAAAATCAAATATCAAAAAAATCATCAATTGGTTTTCAAAATATTGAAAAAAAGAAAAATGGTATACTTAAAAGGTTCTTTTAATGCCGTATTACTCATGTCAAGTTTAATCAAAATCGTTAGAGCCATTTCGAGAAAAACAATCAATTTCATAACCGTTAATTGGCAGGTACCGTTAATTTCAGGCATAGAACAAAAATTAAAGAAAAAACCATCTGACGGTCACTCTTAATAACCTAGATACCTAGTTTAAAGAATATCAGACTGACAGACAGACACACACAGGCAGAATATCCAGACCCACTTTTTTCGAATATCATAGTAATGTCATATTTTTGATTGTTATCTCAATATTAAAAATCATAGTTTAAAGAATTAAGATTTATCTGATTGTTCGAAAATATCTTGATTTGGGTTTCGAGAATATGTAGGTACCTACTAACATGAAACTTTTCACAGAATTTTAACATTGTGAACAGCAAATAGGCATCTAAAAATATTTATTAACATTTTTCCTGTTTTTCGTGACAACCACAAAAACAGCCTTAACTAACTACCTAAACGCTATAAGTTCAAAGTATCAAGTCATCGATTTATATTTGTAAAAAAAACACGGTAGACTCTTTTCATGTGTAAGTTTCAAATACTGTCGAAGGAGGTCTTTACTATCGACTTGTTTTTTATTTACTCTTGTAGCGATTATTCTTGAGTTAAAAGGCAAGAGAAATAAAGAAAGACAAATACAAATGTAGGCAGAAGATTTTAGTTCGGTTCGGATTGATTGTTTTTCGTTTCGGAAATTAGGGAAAAAATAATTACTCGATTTGTTCAGTTAGCGATATCTACTTCGGTGAGTTTTAAACCATCTTAATTCCTCTATGTGCATAAACTCAATGGTTCTACTCACTATAAACAAACTTTTACAAGTGGTTTTAACTTGTTCCTATAATTTGTAGCATATTCTACCCTGTTATATATAAAAATAAAATAAAATAGTTCACTTCTACGGCCATATTGTTCAGTAGTTTTAAACTTAAATCCGGATTTAAATTATTCTTGTTTTCGCTTATTTTCATATAAAAACAATCTTTTCTGATTGTTTTTTCCTTTAGATATCTTTGTTTCTTTTATGTGTGTTATTTTCTGTGAACAAACAATATTAAACTTATGGCTAAGAAATGAGTAAAGTGAAGAATTAATTTTTGGGTTTAATTTCACATCTGGATTTAACGAGTGAGTAATATGGCCGCTAGAGTTTCTAATTCCCGTTATATTACTATTTTTTTTTTTCTTTTTAGCAATACCATTTATAAGCACCAATTTTAAGGGCTAGGTCATTGACGTATTACATATGGACCGCCAGTAGCCAACTTCACGTGTGTTCCAACATAACTAGGGGCGGCATCAACTACTAGCGGGGAATTTGCGTAGCGGGGAAATATTTTGGTGGAAATTGTTATCAAGCTACTTTTATTTTACAAAACAAATCCACTCCACATGGCATAAGTTAATTACAGATGAATATATCATCGTTTTCATTTAAATTTTAATGGCGAAATTAGTAGGTACACGTATTTAACACTAAAAGATGATAGCGTTTTTAGGCTGTTTTTAGCTGGAACAACTTTTGTTGGCTGTTTGTATAAAAATTTCATCCGACTAGCGGTCCATATCGTCAATGGGCCAGGTTTTCGTTCTAATTTTTGTACATCGTACATGCCAAAATACCAAAAAAAAACATCAACTCTGCAGTTTCAGTCATTCTATTTACGACATGTTTCATTTTGTTTAAAAACCAAATTGTGACGGGTGTGTCTTCCCACAAAAAAAAGTAAATTTCCTTTAAAGGTTTTTGATAAAAAAAAAATATTATCAAAAACTCTCTTGTGGCCAGTTTCTCCAAACACTTTTAAATATTTATTGGGTTGTTAAGCTTACAATGGTATTTTCAATTTCACCAACCACTTTCAGTTTTAACAGAGCCAATAAAGTCCCATTTTGTTCCAAATAAATTTTAAAAGCGTCTTAAAAATGCAAGACAAAGAGAACGTTGAAATTTTTTCGATTGATATGCTCTCCTCTCGCTTGCTCTAATGAAAGAGACCCATGTGCGGTGAATAAAAATCAGGGTTTAGCATCAAGTTTCCTCATTTTTATAAATTCACCTCCTAATGTTGGTGCACACTATTTTAAGTTAAAATGCTAATAAATTTTATTACTCCGTTAACTAAAATGCTTTTAGGTATATTTTGGTGAAACTGGGCATTCAAAGAAATATAAATGTCCTTCATAGACATGAAGTTGTCTTCAGTTTCATATTTCGGAATGCAATTGAAGCAGTTAATTTTTTTGAAATAAAGAAAAAAAGGAATTCAAGAATAAAATACATAATGTATATTGTTAGAACTTACAAAATTACTTATTTATTATCCTTATTAATATTCTTTTAAAATAATTGCTATATTCATTGCCTATCCATGTTTAAAGTAAACTGTTTTCTTTATGATCGAAATAGGAAGTGTTTTATAATGACTATGATAATGATGATGATGTTCGTGCACATGGATCGTCTTTTCTTCTTTGACTGCATGTGTTTCCGGTAAACTATATGTTTCGAATACTGGATGATGTTCCTCTGAATCTTCAAAGTGTTCATGATGGAAGTGACCATGATCCTCATGCAAGTGTAGGTCAGAGGAATGATCTTCAAACTCATGTTGACTGTGATCTGGCTCAAAATGGTCAAAATCGCCGCTTTCCTCAAGTGAAGTCTGCCATCGATGTGTTATAGGCATGAAACCACGCTCCTGGATTGGTGGAATAAAACCTCCATGAACTCCACTCGCAAGCGCTAAAAATACTATTACATTCTAATCATGTAAAGACAAAATATATAAAACAATATAATCATTATGTAGATATAGTTTATAAAAATAAAGTACACACCTTCATCACTGAATCTAAATCTATGTGCGGTTCTTGTAAATGCTACTGATACCGTAGAAGCATTTGATTTAATGCTGTAAGGCATTTCTCCAAATCTGTTTTATACCTAACACTACCAATTTATTTACAAAAATAAACAATAACATCTTGCGTTTGACCCCTCGCATCATTTTCTCCGATAAAAAGTGCAAGTCTTTCTTTTCAATCGGAATTATTACCATAATTGCCAAAACAAAAAAATGTCTCGGACGACACCCTGTGAGAGCTACCATGGTGCCCATGCCTCCAAGCTCAATTTCTATCTGTGATGCTAATACCATTTTTTTAAAGCACCACGACGACAACGTTAGTTGTTCGGTTTTCTTTTGTTTATTTTTTTGTTTTTTTTGGTTTTGCAAGCAAAACCGGTTGGTTGACAGATTTGAGATTCCCATTAGACGTAACAACATTATCTAACATTTAGTTAACGATAACGCTACTAATGTGACAAACGGATATAAGATGCGTTTGGACGCTAGCGCTTTGTTTATATTTGTAAAAATTAATTTCTTGTGGTTGCTAGAGTTATGTTGAAATGAGTTAGTATTTCAAAAATGTATAAAAAACACTTTAATTTGCATATAACAATAATCCAAGTTGACAAACATATTTAAACGGGTTATGGACACAAATCAGCTATTTTTATTTAAAATTAAAATTTTATGTTTAAGCTCATTTTTCCAAACCAATTTTGGCCAATTGATTTTAACAGCCCAGTGGTCGATGGAAGACTGAAGGTATAACACTATGAAAGTCAGACTTTAACTGTGTTGTAAAGGATGTAACTTAACTGGAGCAAATTCTTAATTTCTAAACATTTATCTGAAACAAACAAAACATTTAACATGTCAGTGTTAATTTAACTTCTGTAGGTACTTACTTAGCATCTACTTACCATAATTTGATAAAGAATTTAAATTATCTTCTGCCACACGGCAAGTGTTTGAAGTGATGAAAATGAAAGTGTTAAGAGATTTAACTTTTATAGGTAAAAATAGTTGTGCGAAAGGGAACATTATTTTATATTTTTTTAAATCGATAAATCAGAAGAAGGAATTATTTTTTACTTTATGGTTATTACTGATTCATGGCTCTTTCCGGAACCGCACTGTTTGCTTTGAATTGTATATAACTTAAGTTTTTGATGCTAAAGTTGAAAAATATATTAAAAAATTAAAAGTAATATTCGCATGCAAAACTTTTAGATTGGCGAAATCGCTGTTCCATATAATTATTTGAAAAAAAAAAAAACGGTTTTATAAAGTTAATCAACGTTTATGTTTACTATGTTGTGTTGAAATGGTTCCACCAGCTTTTTTTTTTTAAGTATTTTATTTGTTTACTTAGTTATTTAACTTTATAATACAAAATTAAAATATTTATAATAACAATGAAAATTCACTGTGGCGTATGAGTACTTTTTTTTTAATTTAAGAGAAAAATTTAATATTTTTTGATTTCTTGAATACAAAATTTCATTTTATGTTAATCTTTAAGGGAAATAATTACCAACTTGTGTAAATGAAAGCATTTAAAATCATGTGGCGAATTGTACAGGCAATAGTTAGCTTAATCAAACAAACACATGAATGGACTGTCTTTTCTTCTTTAACAACATTCGAAGTAGCTGAAATTAAGCATGAATAATCAGCTTTTTTCTGTAAAATTTATTTATTTAATTTCCTTATACTATTTATAAATAATATACATACCCCTACGATATTTTATTAACAATTATTATCAGGTTTTAGAGTTTAAGTCTAAAAAAACAAGAAAAATATAAAAGAAAAAAATTGAGAATTGACCTTTTCGCTTAGGAGGGCAGTATAGTCCAATCGGGATAAAAATTAAAATGAAAACAAAACTGTACATACATCTTTCGCAAGTTGTTGGAAGGTCTTATATTAGTCGTTTTTTATTTTGAAACAGTCTAACTACAGTTATTGCGAAAACCGTTAGTCTGACAAAAATTTAGTCAAATACAAATTTGTAGGAAATAAAATTCTTTATTTTTGTATATATGTACGTTTTTTTAATGAATCTTTTATTTATTAAAAGTTATACAAATCTCAATTTAACTTTTTGTGTTTTTGTTATATGAAATCATTGAAAATTTTCTTTCAAAATGTTGGTGTTGATTGGTATTAAAATGAAGGTAATGTAATGAGTTAAAGAATTTTTTTTAGTTTAAATTTAGTAATCATTCAATTGCTAGGTCACAAGCAAATTTAGAAAAATTCAAGATAAGTGTTTTTAAAATTAAAATTAGTTGTTAATTAATTAAAATCAAAAATATTTCTTTTGTTACTCAGGCTAAGCAAACAAGGTTCGATTTATAAATTGTTATATGATTTTTTCATGAGTAAGCTGAGCTTGTTGTCATATCTAATTTTTTTATTGAGAAACATAGAAAAATAAAATTACTTAAATTACGTCAATTACTTTATCGACAATTTTATTATTCTTTAAATTAAAAAATTAAATAAAAAACAACTTGATAGTACAGTAAATAAAGACATTTTACCCTACAAAAGGTCGGGTACTTCTAATTTTTTGATATGTTGTATAGAATTTTTGACTGATTAAAAAATACATTTTCCACAATCACGCACCCTCCGCCCCCTTCGCTATCAGGAAAAAACTGCTAAAAATCAGCATTTTTTTTCTTATTTCGACTATAACTTTTTTTCTGGAACATTTTTGTTAAAACAAAACTTATTACCAAACATGTACAAGTCAAAATTTTCTATAAGTTCGTCATAAGAAGTTTTTTGTACGACCAATAGTAATGAAGCTATGACTCATCCAAAACAGCCCAAAATTTAATACTTTTCAAATTTTCTAGTTTATTGACTTTTAAAGCCAATAACTTCGTAATTGTTAATTTCAGTGAAAAAGTCTTAATAATTAATCTTTTGGAGAATGCAATCATCTACATTCTCCTAACTTAATTTTTCATTTTACGAACTAAATATATGGAATAAGGGTTGATTAGAAAAAAAATAATCAAAAAAAAAAAACAAGTTGATGAAGTTACTCTATCTTTTAATGCAAAACGGATGCACTCTTTTTTTGTTAATGTTATTTAAAATGGGTTAAGAAAATAACGCAACTCAAATTTTTTTGGCATTTTTTTCTTTTTTATAAATAATTATTTTCTAACTATAACTCTAATAAAGTAATACAAAACTAAAAATTTTTATTTCTAAAAACCTATTTTACCTCAAATTGAGTTGTGTTATTTTTTAACACGTTTTAAATAACATTAACAAGAAAAAAGTGCATCCGTTTAGCATTACAAGACAAATAGATCGAGTATCTAACTTCATCAACTTGTCTTCTTTGGATTATTTTTTTTCTAATCAACCCTTATTCCATCACGAACGATAGTGAAATGAAAACTTAAATAAAAAGAATGTAGGTAATTGAATTCTCCAAAATATTTGTTATTAAGACTTTTCCGCTGAAATCAACAATTACAATGAAATAAACAATAAAAAAAAACAAGTAAAAAACTAGAAATTTTGAAAAGTACCCAATTTGAGGCTTTTTTGGATGAGTCATAGCTCCATTACTATTGATCGTACGAAAAAAAAAATCCTATAACGAACTTATAGGAAATTTTGTCTTGTACAAGTTTGGTAATAAGTTTTTTTTTAACAAAAAATTTTGAGGTTTTTTTCTGATAGCTAAGGGGGCGGAGGGTGGTTGTGGAAAATGTTTTTTTTTAATCAGCCAAACATTCTATATAACATATCAAAAAATTAGAACTACCCGACGTTTTGTAGGGTAAACCGCCTTTTTTCATCTTTTTTTTCTGTACTAATATACCATGAACCATGAAAATTCACTGTGGCGTATGAGTAATATTTTTTTTTATTGAATGGAAAACTTAAATATTTTGATTTCTTTAATACACAATGTCAGTATTTGTATTAACCAATTTCTTGTCTGTGTTTTTTTAATAAAAGGATTTAAAATAACCTAGATAATAAAGCTTCCAACAGAACAGTAGAACAAAGCAAAAAATGAGTAACTGTATTCGAAAGGAAGTGATTATCTTTTTATTTATTTATGTATGTATGGTATGTAATGTACATATAATTCTGGTGCATTGATATGTGTTATGTAATTCTCTTCCTCCTAAAAGGTTCTACTTCCTTCAATAAAATTTGTTTTATATATGAAGGTACATATGGAGTTATCTGAATGGTTCTTATTAGCTATATAATAATGGACCCGATGTTTTCTTTAGAATTTCTCACAAGGTTAAATATAAAATCAATAAATATTAGTCGAGCTTTACAGAAACGTACAAATAATAACATCAGTAATATTAACAAGCGCGTTTAAATAAATCATTTTGTCAAAAAGATAATATGATTAACACTCTGTGCACAATATGCAGACTTAATTAATCTACCGAAAAACATTATAAAAAGGAACAACATCTGCCAGGACAGCTGGTTTTATAATAAAATATTGCTGTTGAAATAAAGTCCAAGATTGTGAAAAGCTGTCGCGAAGAGCTTATAAAGTTCTTGCCACACAGCATAATATAACACTCTGCTGGGTCCCCAGTCACGCGGGTATCATGGGAAATGAAAAAGCCGATGAATTGGCAAGAAAAGGCTCAGCACTTAGCCTAGAACTCTCAGGAAAGAGCGTAAAATCTCCGTTATGCGACCTCAAACTTAAGATAATGTGTGAAATCCTGTCAAAAGCCAACTCAAGATGGGCAAACCTAAACATTTGTGAGGTAGCTAGAAAACTCTGGCCGAAGTACGATAAAAAAAGAACGAATGCAATCAGTCAAAAAGACAGGAAGTCAGTATCGACGTTGGTAGGTGTTTTAACTGGCCATAACATGCTAAGATATCACTCCAAAAAACTACGTCTAACTAAAAACGATCTGTGTAGAGGTTGCAGTGACGAGGAAGAACATGAGGATATAACCCACTACCTCTGTCACTGCCCCAGTCTCTGCCATCTAAGAAATAAAACTCTGGGGAAATACTTCTTCGAAAGCATCAAAGAACTATCAGAGTGCCCAATAGCAAATCTATATAAATTCGCAAGAAGAAAAGGATGGTTGGACACCCCGGGATGATACTAAGAAACTAAATATGGACTACGAGTATGATAAGATGAGGAATTGGTAAACCCTCAAATGGGTATCACAATGGGTCTGCATTGACCTAAGTGAGTTGGGGCTGAGTTATTGGCTCTCCTACAGCAACCCGCAAACCTAACCTAACCATAATAAAATATTATCAAAAACTAATTTTAAATGTTTTTAATGAACTAAATCTAATATAAAGGTACATTCGTGGTTAAAATTATGGAGAAATCCAATATGGTATTACCATCCAGTTGGGACATGATGGTGAACTAATGGGGCCTCTTGGTGCAAAACCTTTACGATCTTAAGATGTGCAGGAGCTTGATGCACTACTGGAGCTTGTTCATGTATCAATTTTATAATATGGGCTTCCTGATGATGGACAACTGGAGCTTCATGGATAACTTTAACCACATGATGTTCGTGGTGATGATGTTCAGTATGTAATGCTTGTCCTTGTTCGTGAATAACCTTAACTAGTTGCACATTCTGGTGTTGTAAAATTGGTGTAGATTCATGAACTACTTGTACTACATGAGCAGGAGCATGGTGAAGTTCTACAGCAGGTGCCGAATATAGAACACCTGCATTAACAGCAGCGATCATAGCAATAATACATATGAATACCTTAAACATGGAATGAGTAAAATAAAATAGCATAAGTTTAAGTTTTAAAAATAAAGTGCTTACCTTCATTTTGGTGATGTTTTACTTAGGGTTTGTTGAACTAACTTCAATCGAATGATGATGATCTAAGAAATAGGCTTCGTTTTTATAGATAAGATATATAAGTAGGTATATTTTATTTATTTGTGAAATAATTTCATCATACTAACCGGCAATCTCTTCTTTTTTCAAACCTTGTAATAAAATTAATTCAGATCACTTTCAAATAATTTATTTTTTATCAATTTGTAGGCCTATACGAGCATTAACATAATGTTACATATACAATCAAATCTGCATCTGCCAATAAGTTAAGATAATTGCCTTTGTTAATGATTTGTATTTTATAAAAACTGAATTTAAAAAAAAAGTATTCGATTTGTAAATAAAAATTGTTATTTGTCAATGATTTAAATGGAAAAAAATAGGTACGTTAGAATAAATGTAATAAATGTACGAGTAATATGTACATACATATATATTGGTTAAATCTATTCCCATTAAAATTAAAACGTTAATATAACTTCGAGATATTTTCATTATCTCGGGTCTGCTGTCATTTACAAAGACGACACCAAACATTAAACATCAGTTTCTTTTTGTTTATGAACAGAGCATAAAGCCTTCGGGAAAAATTAGGTAGCGAATAGAAATTTTTACTTTTAACAATTTAAATAAGCTATCGAAATTTAGAAGTTTGTTTAGTAAATAAAGGTTAATAAGGCAACCTTTTCTATTCGATCATTCAGAATTTTGTTAAGTGTACTAAGAAATTTAATTCACAAGAAATTCGTAACGATTCGTGTGTAATAATTATGTCAATGATAGGAAAATCAAAAGTGGATAAGGTTTTGATTTTGTGTGTGTAGAAAATAAGTGGAGAAGGATGTATTCAACTTTCGATGTAAATGAATTAACGGATCTTCAAATCGGATCGGAAAATCAAAAAGTGGATAAGGTTTTGATTTTGTGTGCGTGGAAAATAAGTGGAGAAAGATGTATTCAACTTTCGATGTAAATGAAGTAATTGATCTTCAATATGCATCATAGTTCGCATTTACAGAAATTCTGTGGGAAACTATATAAATGTACTTACTTACTAACTTACTTAGCTGGCGATATGGGTAGTGAGGTGCTCTAGGGCCTATCGTAATATTATGCTTCTTAAGCCAGCTTGATCCCTGGCTTGCTGTCTCAAATTTCGTACTTGAAGTTGTCGGAGATTTTCTTTAATTTGATCACTCCATTATGCTTGGCTTAAAATACTTTACGTACAAGAGTGTTCGCTCTACATGTCCCAACCAACCATTATAAATGTATACAGGCATTTCAAAACCAAGATAAGATATATGTCTCGCAGGAATTACAGAAGAATTCCCGTTGGTAAAAGTGTCTTATTCATAAAGACTGTGCATCATTTTTTGTAAAGAATATTCTATAGGCGTACTAGCAAAAGCAGAGCCTTTTTTCTCTCGAAAAATATACGATCAATTTCGATAAAAAATTTCATGAGCGATTTGTTGCCAATGGTGACGTTTTTCATTGGATTGTTTTTTTTTTCAGGAAAAGCTTATTAACGGTACCCGCCATAGAACCGTTGTCTTTTGAAACCCTGCATTTTTTTCAAATAACTTCAATTCTTCAATTCTGATAAAATTTCATGCAAGTGATTTGTTGAAGACGGTTATGTCTTTTATATAATTTTTACGTGATTATACGTAAGGTACTAAAGGCAAGTTTTGTATTCGTCAAAAAAAAAAAAAAAATCAGGTATACCATTAGAAAGATAGTAAAATCGAAAAAAGTGGGTCTGGCAATTTTTTCCGTGTATCTGTCATTCTGTCTCTATGTAGGCATCTGCAGCCTTAACGGTCAATGGGCCGATTTCCTTCAAACTTGGTATCTGGGTTCTGTAGGGCAACCTAGAGGAGTTTTGAAATTGGAATTCTAGTTCTAAAAATAACGGTACCTGCCATATAAATTTGATGGAAAAACTGTTTTTCTCGAAAACTGCTCACACGATTTTTATTAAACTTGACATAAGTGATACAGCATTAAAGACCATTCAGATAGCTTATGTCGTATCTATACTATCAGAAAATAGTGTTAACGCCTGTCATATAAAGGTTTTTTCGTTAATTACTAAACGGAGCCGAATGATATTGGCGTGCTTTTTTTCCATTAATTTTTTTATAAATTTAAAAAATTTAAGAATTTTTTTCTTGTAAATTGAACGTTTTGAAAACTTTTATAAAATTTTGCATACATGTGAAAAGTGTCATTTTTCTAAAATTCGCATATATAATTTTTTTTAAAGAATATTTTAAAAAATTTGTTAAAAAAATCGATTTTTTTAAACTGGGTTAGGATGTTAGTGAAAAAAAAACTTGTAAAATATATTGAAATATATATAAATCAATGGCAGACCACTATTTTTTCTTCGTATAATTTAATAAGAGCAAAAGTTTACTTACATTCTTTAAGAGAATTTTTTTTTTTAAATACAGCAAAAAAGCATTTTTTCTTGTTTTTTTCTAAAAAAAAAAAACTGGTCAAACAAATTTCCGAAGGTAACTTTCCACAAGAGCAAGTTTGTGCAACCCAGTCGAGCTCTTCATTTTATTCTGCTTAAAATTCTACCTTTAAAAATTCTTGCTGTTAAAAAGAAATAAAAATGCTTCTTTCCTTGTAATTCTTAAGTAAGTAATAGTAAGTAAGAAAAAAAAGTTTAGAAAATTAAAAAGTATGCGTTTCTTAACATTTTCCAAACTTTTTCATCCTTTATAAAAACCGAGAAAATTGCTGTTCAATTACGATTTCAGAATTTTGTACCTTTGTCAAAATTTTAGTATTTAAGTTATCTTTCTACTTTTCCTATCCTTCTTTTTTTTCTTTTTGCTTTTTTCATATTTGTTTCCACGCGAAAAATTGTTGTTCTTCTACTTGTACGAGAATATTAGTGATTTTGTCTGAAACCACTAATTCCACATTTCACGGCTCCATCTAGAGATCTGCTGGTAGGAATCGCTGCGTTGACCTCAGAAATCGTAAGCAACCCTCATGGTTATACAAGTATAAATTATTAGGTACGTGTCTGATGCCAATCTAATCCTGCTCCTTTTGGGCCTAAAGACTTTTATTTCAACACAAAAGATTATCTTTTTAAATTTCAATGTATAACTTAATTATAAAACTTTATTTACTTATGTGCAACATGTGGCGGTGTTTATAAATACTTAAACTAAAATGAATGACTTTTTAGATAGTTCTCATTGAGAATATTAACTGTGCTAGCTTAATGACTTTTAACCGAAGCAATTTTTAAAGTACCACTCTCTATCACTCGGCCAGATTTGTAAAAACTATTAAGTAATTTGCCTCCTCTGTTGATTTTAGTGGAACCACCGTAACCATAAGCATTTATTAGTTGACCAGCATTAGGGGTGTTTATTGGCCTGCGACCTCCTATCGATGGTAAAGATGGTAGTGATTTTTGTTGTGAATCACCTCCGCCAAAAAGAAGTCTAAAAAATTGTGGAATAATTGACCCCAATGAACTAAGAGGATTCGAGCTTTGTGAAGATTTTGAAGAGTCGCCAGTACTTGGGCGTAATGGAACAGAAGGAGGATCGGAAAAGATTATTTGCGGCTCAGATTGTGATGATGAACCATGACCGCCGAAATTGGGTCCGTCATGCCCTCCAAAGCTGGGTCCATTATGTCTTCCAAAGTCCGGTCCATACGAATTGCCACCATCATGACCACCATGTGATTGTTCGTCGATGACCTTAATGATTTGATGAGGTAAAGATGATGCACCATGACTGCCACCAAATGATTGCTCTTCAATGATCTTTATTATTTGAGGCTGTTGCTGTCCACCATGTCTGCCATGAGGATTAGAAGCCTGTTCATGAATGACCTTGATGATTTGTGGTTGAGAATGATGTGCATCAATATTGTTCAAAGGTTGCCATTCACTCTGAGCCCCGCTACCATAGTTTCCTCCGTTTCCAACATTTTGAATTTTAATTACTTCAAGTTGCTGCTGAGGTTCTGGCGCATTATAATGTCCTTGCTCGACAAACTGTTCTTGATGTACGTGTTGCAATTGTTGGGGTTCGATTTCTATTTCTTGCACTGAGTTACCATTATATCCATTAAGTATTCCGCCACTGCAAGCAGATATGATCGTTGTTAAGCAGATAAGGATCTAAATAAGAAAAAATGTTAATGATAAGCTCCTTTACTTAATAAAAAAAACCATATCCTTACCTTCATTGCAATCGTCCGAGTCTTAGCATGTAAATTTCAATGACAACGCGACGAGACAAACTGATACCACTACTTAGTAATCAGTTTTCTTTTATACCCAGGAAAGGGGGCTTCCATCATATTGCACAGTCCAAGCGCAGCAGTGGGCTTTTAATTACACCACTTTAAATAATTTTCAGGCTTTTGGAATAAAACACACATAACATCAAACAACTAGATTGTGTGCCTTTGGCTTAAGTGTTATTCACAGATATTGTGTTTTTTTGGCATTTCGTTGTCGATCGCCATCGGCACCGCGTAACAAATAAACCTACAACAAGACCTACGACACCATCAAGCAGTGTGTAGCATTATTGCTGAAGTGGACCATTTCCAAATCAATGCTTATTCAAATTCCACACACAATTAAAGATACACAAAACATATCTTCTGCCAAAAGTATCTAGCCGTTTGTTTAAGCTTGGCTGGAGAGTAGGAACCCATATATCAGTTAAATGTGTTGAACGTTTGCATTTATTTTAAACAATTTAATGCTGCATGAGTAAGGTTTTAAATTTGTGTGAGTGAGACACTATTGCCAACTGTGGCTTTTTCTATGTGGAGCTTGGAAGTTAAATGAAAGGTTGCTACAGGACAGGCGCTAAGCATGTTTTTGACTTTAACCAATTATTCTTAGATGTAAGTATTGCGATTTAACGTTTTTATCACGAGAATTAAATTAAAAAAAAAAAAGTAGTTTCAAAGAAAAATTTAGGGACATTAAATTCATCCATATTATGAACAACATGTCACAGCAGGCCTAAAGAAATTAGCATATTATTATTATTAGAAAGAAATTCTTTGTTTTCAAAACAACTTTGTATGACACTGCCTATAGGATGTTAACTGAAATACCACCTTGACAGTATGTCCACAGTAATAACCTCCCGCATTTCACCTACAAATATCAGCTACCATAGACAAGAGAACTACATAGTAGACAGTCATATTTTCCCTAACCCCTTTTATTTCAAACATGAGTTGGTATTCTAAAGAATTCCATTTTTCCAATTTTTTTTTAACTTACGGGTTTGGCAGGAAAGAGGGGTTCATGGTATTCATGTTGATATTATCGCTTTTCTGTGGCAGCTGGTGATGGTGCTATAAGTTAACCTCATTTCAGGTTAAGGTTGGTGTGTCATTTTGTTCAAAGCCATGCCATTTTAAACGTACTTACTTAATCTATGTTTTAAAAATCTTTGTCCACTTTGAAGTATGTAACCATCTTTACAAAATTATTTTCTACTGAAAAAAGAAACTAAACTTAAATAAAAATTTATTATTCCTCCTTAAATTAAAAAAAAAAGTTACGAAAAATTAAAGAAATGGATATTTAAAAATAATTCATCGCAGTTGGCATCCATAACAAGATTCCTAAAAAAATTACAAGCAGTTTTTTTTTAATATTAAAATAAAATATTAGCATATTGGATTATTTGAATGTTCATCTGTTCATTTAATTGTATTTAATTTTATATAAGAAACAAATTGCAATTCACATGGGAAACTCTTGCTCGATGAGGGTAACAAAAAGTGTTACAATCGTTGAAGTTTGTTGATCAATCGATTTATGGTGGTTATGTGATGCGTAGACCAAGAGTATAAGCTGGTTAGCTCAAGTATCGGTAAATCTTTTGTATTTGACTGCGCTGGAGTGGAATGTATTCATTTTTCTTACGTATCTTGTTGACTCATAAGCGAATATCTAACGGTTTTTATTTGTAGAAATTGTGTGGGAGTAATATTTTTGTTTAAAGCAGCTGAGGTTGAAATTAATATTAGGTACATATATTATTTAATATGTATTTGAATTTTAGATTAGCTTGCAGAGTTCTTATTTTTTGTATAACAAGCTACTTAATAGACCTTCAAAATGCTCAGCGGAAGAAATTACAATTATTTCAAAGTGTTTTTTTTTTATTATTTAATATGTTTGTTGGGCACTTTAGTTAAACATATATTTTTGTTTTTTTGCTTTAAGCGATTTCCATATTGGTCTGGTTGATTAAAAAAAAATCGTCCAATGGAATTCTACGAGATTTTATATGGCTATGGTTAGCCTTAAAGCAGCAAAGAGTTCCCCAATGACTAATCACATGTTTTGAGCAAATCAAAGTAAAGATAAGACGCTCATTCGATTTTTCAACTATATATGTACACCTCAGAAGTGAGTTCTTTGCTCTTTATTACATTCCTTATTTACTATTTGCTTTAATGTTAAGAGAGTAAGTCAAAGACCTGAAAGTGGATCAGCATAGTGGGTACAACATGTTTCTTTATAGCGTTTTCTGCAACTAAAACAAAAAAGAGTAGGTATGCAATTGGCCTAGTTATTTTATAAAATATTTTAACGAAAAAAAACTTATAAAAAATATTGACAAATACAAAAATATCAGTAAGGGGGTCTTTTACCTCTTTAGGTTTTTACATACTTAGGGGTCGGTTATAGATATCATTTTAAAGTGATGTACCTTGGAAATCGTCGACTATCTAACTTGATTACTATAGGCACCTTATCCAAGAAAAGTCTCAGTTTTTCGCAGAATGGTCACGTTTGGAGCAATTGCATAATGTTCAATTATTAGAGAGAGATTGGAGATCTTGGGAATGTAACTTTCAAATTCTGTTGGAAAAAATATAGATCTCCCATGTTTCGCGAGTTTTAAATTCAGAGCTCAAAACATTGATTCTAGAAACATTTACAAAATTTTGAAGCACAACAACCTGGCGAAAAAAAAACTATTTCCATGTTAAGAACTCCTTATAGGGGTTAGTTATAACTGTCATTTTGAAACTCATCTTCGAAAATTTTCTTTTCAATTTTAAGGCAAATTATCCAACATTGTTTTTGTTAATTGTTAATATTTCGTTATAATAATAAGGTCCGGTGGTGTTTGAATCGAACCCCGTAGGGCGGGGCAGTAAAGGAAAACAGCGTAGCAGGTGGCGCACGCAAGTGGAAGTGAATCGCAATAGATGACAATTAATTACCGAAAGTAGCCGAAAACCAAAGATACAGCCCTCCAAAGCGCAGAAAAAGTGACCCAACTGTTGTAAGTTATTTAGAAACGAAAATAATAATAATCTATAACTGTCATATTATTATCAAGCCGGAAAAGGGTTGCCATAAGCAACTCAAAAAACAATATAAAAACATTTTAAAAAAGAAGTTTGTTGACTATTTTGAGTTGCTCTGGTAACCATTTCCCGACTTGATAATGTTATGGCAGTTTACAAATAGCGATATTTTGACTGTTCTAAAAAAACAAAAGGTCTTATAACTAATTTTGTATATGTATCAAAATACATTTACTGACTTATCGTTTTCTTATTTGAGCGATTATTCATTATTTTTTGGGCGTTTTTGAAAACAATTATTTGGGCTTTCTTGCATTTGCCAAGTTCGCAATGGGTGATTCTTCATTGACACTTTCTGACACAACAAAAACATTTAAGGTAATTTTTCATAAAAGAAAAACTGTTTTGAGCGATTTTTGTATCTTTATTTTTTAGAAGATCTTTCTTTATGTAAAATCACCCAAATATGAAGTATAAAATGGGGAACCGCAACAGAATATTTTTCGACGATGATTCATTTTTCAGTTTTGGGCGTTTTGTTTCTGGGCAATTTTTCGCATAAACGATTTTTTCCCTTAAATAAAGTTTCCACAAATATATACAGGTACATCCTATAATACATTTTAAATCTTCGTAAAAGTTAGTGCGCACTATTTTTCACTCATTTTATCTGAATTTGTCGATAAATACAAAACATAATACTTAATAACAAATTTTTTCTTTTATGGACTGCAGTCTTCTACTACCTACGCTTATTTATTCCTAGCATGAAAATAACACCTGCAAAAACGTTTAATATTCATATATGAACTACATTTTATGTTATATACAGAAAAAAACAGAATATATTAAAAATATTTGAATTAAATCCAACCAAATATAGAATATTCTTTTTTTCTTTTCTTTCATTAATTTAATAATTTAGCTATCCATTTCAGAAAAGAAAAACTACAGTGCAACAACCTTAAACGAAAATTAAACTAGACTTGGGTATACAATATTCTTACAGTCAAAGTAACACATACAATTTTGGTTGCTATTTAATAACTTTTTATTTTTTTCTCAATATACTTTATTTTTTGTGTTTTTTAGATATATATTTAAAAGCATGTATGAATTTCTCTTGTTTTATTATAAAAATAAAAAATTGTTAAAATTAAATGGAAAAAAATGATTGAGTTTAATTGAAGATGCTAAAATGTTTTCTATTTAAAATTTTCGCAGCCAGAATCAAAATTTTTTTTTTCATTTAAATTAAAAAAAAGTAAAAGGAATCAATTCATTTCAATTTAATATTTTATTTTTCAATGTTTAATTAAAGTACCCCATTTTTAAGTTTGGAGTAACTTGTGTGAGTATTTCACAATTTTCAAAACTTTTTCACCCTATTGTAAAAATATTGAATTTAAAAAAAAAAAATATTGAAAAATAATAAACATCAAAAACAAATATTCAAAAAAATTTATAATTGTGAGATATTCATATTTCCAAGTAGGAAAAAACTGCATGCTCCACTCTAACATTACATTTTTTAAAATTATTTTTTCAATGGGGACTCGTTTGTGCAGTATAAATGGATATTGCCTCTCCGAACATTTAATAAAGCCTTCATTCGCTTGGGAATACTATGTATAAGGTTTGTTGTAATGGTATCGTCCAATCCAAATCATCGCATTCCTCGACCAGATCATATCCACTGTGTGTTTTAGGAAGGTCGGATCGGCTCCTTATAATTTTTTCCAGCACGTCCAAAACGTGTTTTTTAATTAACTTTTAAGTTAAATTCACAAGATGTGCTCTAGGATTGTCCGGCTTTAGCAAGACCGTCTCTTGAACAGATGTTCAAACTGGAGTTTACTGAAACTGAACCTTCCACGAAAAAAGTGTACTGGAAGGCAATATACCCACATTTGAATTACCGAGGACGTTGAAATTTTTTTTTTTAAATAATTAAATGTATTTTATGAAGATTTTACCAATTTTTCCCATAATCTATGTTTTATTTCTAAGTCATTCCTGTTTTTTGTTTCTTATAATTTATATAAATCACTTATTTTTATGTTTGTCGAAAAACAATTTGATTTTTTTTTTCATTTTCCAGAGAGTATATGTAAGATGGTTTTTTTTTTTTGCAAATAATGTGTGACTGCAAATTGTAGGAAATTTTGGCAGCTTATTTTTTTTTTAGGACTGCCCGTTTCTGAAATTGCGAGTACAAGGGATTCTTCTGTAAATATTCTCGAAAAAATTGAAACTACAAGAATGGCTTTCATTTTCTTTTAACTTTAAATTTTCAAAGATGATTTGAGACGATTCACGATTGTACAATTAATCGGGTCGAATTGTATGTGCACCCGTATTCTGATGCCCAGTGGGTAAATTTCAATTAAATAAATAAAAAAATTGGGGTGCTTAGATACGACAATAGATTTGATTGAAGATTGCAACAATTCAGCTTCAGTCGTTGCGCGATTGTTAAAGATAAAACAACATTCTAAATTTATTGTGTGTTTTTAATCTCATACATATCATACCAGAAAATGATTTTCTCAATGATGTGTACATTAGCCCTCCTTGGGATAGTAGGGATATTAGCTTATATATTCCTGGTTTGGAATTTTGATTATTGGAAGAAACAAGGTGTCAAAGGTCCCAAACCAAAACCTTTTTATGGCAACTTTCCAAGCACGGTTACTCAAAAACGAAATATTATCTACGATTTAGATGATATTTACCGGTGAGAAAAAAATTTATTCCATTATTTAAAAGTTTTAATAACGAATAATTTCTGAAGGCAATATCGTGACGACGAGGATTTCGTTGGAGTTTACAATATTCGGACACCAGAGCTGATGATTTTAAACCCTGAACTAGCGCATAAAGTATTTGTAACTGATTTTAAAAGCTTTCACGATAACGAAGCATCAACTTGGGTACGTATTAAAAATTAGAGTAAATTAAAATTCGCCGAATTGAAATTTTAAATAAAATATTTATTTAGTTCGACGTTAAAACTGATAAGATTATAAGCAACAACCCATTTTCTTTGTGTGGTGAAGTTTGGAAAGAACGTCGTCAAGAAATTACTCCTGGACTAACCATGAATAGAGTAAAATAATTTAATATATTTTCTTAATTTCAAAATGTTAATATTTTTGTTTTATTTTCATAAGGTCAAATCTGTATACCCCGTTACCCAGGAGGTATGTGCAAGGCTTGTAAAATATATACAACAATCTCTAAAGATCGCGGATAAGAAGGGACTCGATGCCAAGGACGTATACTCTATATCCACTTTATTGCTTTTGGCTTATTCATTAACGTCTCATTTTAACTTTCAGATAAGTCTACGTTATACATCTGAAGTTGTGACTGATTGTGTTCTAGGTGTTAAGGCTCAAAGTTTTACTGACAACCCAACACCAATATTCGAAATGACTAAAAATCTCTTTAACCAAACTACAATCTTTACCGTGTATGCGGTTTTAGCTGGATTATGGCCGATGATAAAACGCTTCTATAAAGCCAAACTTTTTCAAAAGGAGACCGAAGATTTTTTTACCAATCTAATGGGAACAGCATTTGATCTGCGCCGGAAACAGAACTTAGATCGTATAGATTTTTTAAATTACATCCTACAGTTGCAAGAGAAAAAAAATCTTTCAAACGATGAACTTGTTTCGCATTCAATGACCTTCTTGTTGGATGGATTCGAAACTTCAGCATGTGTAATATCCATGTGTCTTTATCAGGTAATTTAAAAATGAATTGGTGACAAGTTTATTTATTGGAATAATTGAGGGTGTGAGCGCAAAAGTAGCGGAACCCCAAAATGCAACAATGGAGATAATCGTGTTCAAAGAAATGCTCCAGGGTGGAAGCAACATTTTAACATTTTCTGATTAATTTATAAGTGAGTTACTTCCGCATCGATTAACCTTTAAATGTTCGTTATTATAATGAAAAAAATCGAATTTAAAAAAAAAATTGGGGTTACGCCACTTTTGCACTCACAGCCTAAATTATAAATAACATCGTACTTACTTTCGAGCACGAATACAAACTTTTTCAACCTCTTAATTAAGTTTAAAAAATATATAAAACAGACAATAAGACTAACAGTTAATTAATAATTTATTTTTAATAATTTATTTTCTATGTAATTAAAAAAAATTGCAAATTTAGTTATGTGTTTATTAACCTTTTATTTAATTATTTAAATATTTTTATTTGTTTGTTTGCTTCTTTGTTTATTAATTTCTTAATTTAGTTTTCATTTATTAAAATACGTATTTGTTTGTTTTTTTTATTTTTTAATTAATTTATTTCATTGGTTTATTTAGAACTAATTTATTTACTAAGGATTCTAAAACAATTTTTTATGAGATATAATCTCATTAATTAACTAAGAACCTTCCCAATATTTTTAATTTTATAAGTTTTTTGTAAAGACAATTCTTATTATACAAAAATTTCAAGACTTTCAGACTTCAGAGACCAAAACAGAGCACATAATTCCAGTCCTACAGACTTCTGCTCAACCAAAAACTTTATAAGGTGTGTCTATTTACCTAAAAGGTTTAATCAAAATCGTACGGCCAGTTTAAAAAATTGTCTCATAAGAAACTTTGTTAATAAATTGTGTGCTTGCAGGATTTTTTACTAGGCTAAGCATAAGCTAGTGCTAGATTATAATTTAATTTCAATTTATAAGGAAACCCCCATAATAAATAAAAAAAAAAAAAAAAGTGCACGACTGTGTCTCGCACGAACTTGCTCTTGTGGCAAGTTGGCACAAAAATTAAATAAAACTTACAATCAAAATAAATTTAATAATTTTTTTTTTTAATAAGAATGAAAAATACGAAAAATATCATAAATTATTTAATTATTAAAAGTGCTAAAACTAGTTTTTACAATTATTCAAGCGAAAACCAAAGTATGCAGAAATGACCTATTATATAAGTATAGCAAACAATTCGTTAGAGTGGTTTAAAAATATCGATGTTTACTTAATATTTTTTATAGTTTTTTTTTTATAAATTTAAAGTACGCCAATTTTAAGATATTAATGCATTTAAAATAATAAAAAAAACATTTTTAGTCGAAATAGAATACAAAAATTATTAAAATTAAGCACTTCAGCTAAACTTTTTTTGTGAAACTTTTTCAAATCATTGAGGGCTTTTCAAAATTTTTTTTAAGTTCAAATCGAATCAAAAAAATAGGCTTGCCATTTTTTTTTGCAATTTAACAAAAGGCAATCAGATAAAACTATATCTTCAATTTTTTTTGAAGAAAACCGTTGGAGTCATTTTTGAGATACTCTAGTTCCTTATAATGGTTATATGGCAAGTACCGTTATTTTGTGAGCTTAAAAAATTCGATTTTTCCTCTAAGGTCTAAAAAACTCGTACCAAATTTAAAGCAAATCGGTTCAGCCGTTACACACCGACAGACAGACACAATTTCCAGACCCACTTATTTCGACATTTTGCTATCATCGTTTTGTCATGTTTGATTGTTATATCAAAAATTTTTTTTTTGCTCGAATGCATAACCTGCCTTATAGTTATAGAACCTATAATCGCATCACTCACATTGTCGTTCCATTTCGAAAATATAGTCTCTCAAAATCGAAATAATTTTTCAATAAAGTTTTTATTATAATAACATTTAAATTGTTTGTATTTTCTTCTTACAGCTAGCAAAGTATCCGGCGGAACAAGAAAAACTACGTGCCGAAGTTGAAAGAAATCTTGACGAAAAAAATGAACTGGACTTCGAAAAATTGCACACATTACCTTACCTCGATCAGTGCCTTTATGGTAATCCTTAATTTATTATGAAAACAAACTTTGCAAAATTTATTAAATTGAAATTTTTTTTAAATATTTTTTATAGAGAGCATGCGAATTATTTCACCGCAACTTATAGCGAAGAAACTTTGCACAGAACCAATTGAACTCACCAACAAAAATGGAAAAAAGTTAAAATTAAAACGCAATGACGTAGTCGTTGTACCTATGGTTTCCTTCTACCACGATGAGCGATATTTTCCAAATCCTGAAGAATTTATTCCAGATCGTTTTAGTTCAGAAAATGGAGACCTCAAGAAGTACCGTGATATGGGAATATTTTTGCCATTTGGTGATGGGCCAAGAGTATGTTTAGGAATGAAATTTGCTTTAACACAAACAAAGGCTGCTATTGCTGAAATTGTAAGGAATTTCAATTTAAAATTAAACCCTCGAACAAGGAAGGATAATCTTTTTCATCCTACTTATTTTATTGGATCACTTGACGGTGGAGCATGGCTTGATTTTGAAGAGAAGAAATAATTGTGTGGGCTCGATTTTGTTGTCCAATCGTTGGGTAACTGATAAGAAACAACCCCTTCTTATATGTTTATTAATTTTTGAATAATTAAAGAATGAATATTTAGTACAGTTATGTATTTTCTTATAAATTCTCCCATTTTTATTTCTGGTCTTTCTAATTAAAAAAATAAAAAAAAAATTAAACCAAGCTCTAAAATTCTGTCAATACTCAATACCTATACTCAATATAAATCAAAGCTACAAATATGAAATCTAACTTATCCAACTTATCCTGCTCCTTATACAGACTGAACCTACCTACAAAATGCACCTATCTATTAAATTCCCTAGACCAGATTCAGATGCAAGGTTTTTGCATCCATTCAGTCCGAAGTTGGTTCCTTTATAAAAAAAATTATAATAAAATAACGTACATATGTTGGTACCTCTAAAGAGTGATACATATATGGACTTTATGTTCATAGACCATTTGAAGTAAGCCCAGCCACTTAGTTTCGAAAAAGCAGTACTAAAAAAGTTTCATGTCAAAAAAAGAACGAACAAAAACTGATTCCGTTGTTATCGTGATTGTAGTTCCTCAAACTGAATATTATGTGTTGCATACTATTAGGATCTATTGCTTCTCTATCAACTAAAAGCTTGATCAAGCTTTTTTCGCTTGTATTTAGTGTGTGCAATTCATTCAAATATATTTTGTTAATTGTTATTACTTATTGGTATTGTTATAAAATACGGTGGAAGTGAACGGGAGGGACAATATACGAAAAAATTGACTTACATAAATCAGAAAAAAAAAAATATATTAAAACAACGGTAAAACTCACAAAGCCATGTTAATGTTATAAATTTTTGGAAAGCTATTTATTTTAATGATAAGTTTTTGAAAAAATTATTTCAAACTCAAAATTATGAAAAAAAAAATTTTTTTAAATTCAAAAAAAAATTTTTCAAAATTTTTGTTTGTAATTTTTGTATCAAAATTCACGTTTTTCAAAATTTTGAGTTTGAAAATTAATTTTTCAAAAACTTGTCACTAAAATAACTTCATTTTAAAATAAAATAAAGGAAGAGTTTCCTGACTTTCCAAAAATTTATAACAGGGCTTTGTAAGTTTTACCGTTGTTTTGAAATAGTTTTTTTCTGATTTTTCAATTTTTTCGAATATTGCCCCTGCCTAATCGCCAGAAAATAGACTTCCCCCTCCTACACGATTTTTTCTTGTCTTTACCCAACCTACACTCTCAAACTTTTTGGTGCACCTTAAACCAATCACCCTGTATAGTTACTTTGGAACAACTTAATCTTAATTTTAGGAAACGCAAAAAAGGAATATCTTCTTTATTTTGCCACATTTGGTTTTTATATATATATATAGTTAAAACAAATGTCTCTATGTTTCGAGTGGCCTGGGTACAAACTCCCGAATACCAAAATCCCTACTGACAAAATCCCAACTGACAAAATCCCGACTGACAAAAAAATATTCAAATGATTGAAAACTTGAATATATGTATGTGGAATAATCATAAAATAACATACCCTTTTTACCAAACATATAGGTATGCAAATTTCGTATTGCGTTTAAAATATGTTTCAATTCGTGTGGTAAATTGTCAATTCCATAGTTTTCTACAAGAGCAAGTTCTTGCTATCTAGTTTTACATTTGTTTATTTAGAAACAGTTTAGTTAAAAATATAGTGATTTAGAAAAAAATAGTTGACATCACATATCATACACGTCCCATCCCCGATTTGAAATTGTCGGGCCCTTAAGAATTAAAAGATTAAAATAATATATGAATTGGTCTTTCAAAAAAACTAGAAATTGACATACCTACTATAGAAAATACTTACTTTTAAATTAGGATGCTTAGATTCTTAAGGATTCCAACCTCGCATAAGCTCAAGTCTTCAATTTCATTCCTAATTGACGGTACAATAGAGAAAGACCGTAACAGAGGTGGCACAAAGAAAGTTATAAATTTCTAAAGATCTTATAATCGTCTACTAATACTGCAGTGTTTCTTTTTTACTTCATCAATAGGGCAAGTATTGGTTTCGTGTAAAGAAAAAATTCGAGATTTTAATCAAACCTGATATTACGATGATAGAGAAGCCCAAAACAGTAGGCTTCGTCATGCGTCCATCGGTCTGTCTGTGCGGATGTGCGTATGTTTGGTTGCCTGTGCAGCAACCTACAGCTTAAACGGTTTGACGGATTTAGTTCAAATTTCGTACATAGCCCTTTTTGATGATTCTCTAGAGGAGAAATTCGAATTTTTGTTTTAGCCCGGGTAAAACGGGTACCTGCCATACAACGGTTTTAGTTTTTCCAAATTTTCTCAAAAACAACTCTAACGATTTTGATAAAACTTGGTGTACGTTATATTTGCAGAAGTTTTAATATAACTGCAGTTCATGTTTTTAGCTAAAAATTCATATAACGATTCATAACTTGGTAACGACTCAGTCGATTCTTTTTAAATTCAGTACAGACTTTAAACTTGACATTTAAAACAAGATGGCATTTACAGTTTTTTTGATAAAAAACCGTTTAATGATAGCTGTCATACAACTTGATCTCACGTTTGGGTCATTTTTTAATATTTTTCCAACTTCTTTCAGAATTTAATAAATTAAAATTTTTATAATCCCATAGTTTGCTACAAGAGCAAGTTTGAGCGACCCAGACGTGCATTTTATTTAATATAAATTGCAGTCTGAAATTTGTTCGATCAATTTTTTCAATCTCCGATTAATTTCATTATTCAAAACTTTTCGAAGATCAATATCAGTTCCGCTTAAACTTATGGAATTAAAAAAAGTATTAAATCTAAATTAAGCCGTTCTAATATGCAGCCAAAGTATCTTTTCCAAAGCAAACACATTAAACTCGGCAGTTCTTTTTTTATATAAACACATTATTTACATTTTTAAAACATTTACTAACAATCATATAAAATCACTTTTACCATCAAACTTAATGCAATATATTATAGAACTTAACTTTACAAAAGCAAGACAAAATTAACTAAAAATAAAATCAGCATTTTTTAACCAGCCGAACCGAATTGAGGATCACCGAGATATCGTCTTCTTCATGAATACCCAATTTAATGAGATCACTTTTTGTAAGAAGTTTAAAAACATCCAAGTCGATTTCTTCTCTTCGAAAGACATCACTGTACTTTTCCTGATTTATGTCTTGCAAAATTTTTAACACTCTCGGACTGTTCTGTATTTGATGATGGTTTGGAGAATTTTTAAAACACGTGAATCTTGAAGGTTTCCCTACCGATTTTGGTGACGACCTTTGATTACATACTCTTCTTGGTGCTATATCAATGGATTTTGGTGTTGGCCTTGAATTTGGTGTAAGAATTTTTTTTAAATTTTGCAAATAACTGGACTTTTTTGCTAATTTGTCCTCTTCGGGTGTTTTTGGTGAAGGCAAGACAATATTCACGGCACATGGTCGATGCTTTGTTGAAGAATTACTATTATTGATTTGTTGTATTGACCTCTTTCGCTTTGGAGTTGGACAATTGTTGAGAATAATACTTTTTATTGGTATAAGACTTGGTGAGTGATCTCGAAAGGTTTTTCTTAAAGTTATATCACAAATAGGAGTCAATGGCGTAAGAGGGGAATGTGGATCTAATTAAATGAAGATATTTTATTTTTTTATTTATAACAACAGGGAACTAAAATTTACCTCTGTAGGCACATCTATAAGTTTCCATTATAATCACTTATATCACAGCAAAAATACTACACAAAAATTGAAATAATTTATACTTTGGAAACAATATAGAGTTCTTAATTAACACGTTAAAAAATATTATATAGAAGAACAACTACGAACGAGTAAGTATGTAAAGAAAAGATAAGAAATGATCTACATATGTATGTTGTACCAAGATCTTCGAACTAAGTTATCGAAAAACATTCAAAGGCTTGCCAGGTGTAAACTTTTTATTATGAAGTATGTGTAAAAATTCAATAAAAAAAGCTATCTAGTGCCTCTTCTTATTCCCAGTATAAAAGATAAATATCCTTTTGTTAAGTCGCCGCCGTCATCTATTTAAGTGCGATTATAGGTAGGGGAAGGCATGCTAATGACAGCAGCTGGCATTCACGGTCATTGTAGTCTTAAGGTCTAATTAAATCGAAATTAGTTGAGGTTTTAAAAAGAATAGAGAAAGAAGGACGAATGAACAACATTGACGTTCCTTAATTTCAAATATATTTCAGATTTTGAAGTAAGAAACTAAATACATATAATTTTTAGCTGAACGAAAATGTATATGTAAATATTGTATTTATAATTCTTTAATTTTTTTTTTTATAAACCAGATGCTCCATAAAATTGGAATTTCAGGCACTTACCAAATGTATACGATATTAAAAAGCTGCATTTCTCTAAAACGATATTACCTAATTATTTTTATTAAATTTACGGAATTTAAGGTTTGAAACAAATATTTAAGAAAATATGTTTAACGTTACCTGATGGCATATGAAATTTTTTATAAATTTTTTTTCTCGAAAATGACTCCTAAAAAAATGGACATGGTTTTTGTATAGGTACCTAATTGGCTCTCATGTGGTAACCTTCCATAGAACCAACTTTTTAAACTTTCTTGTCCGACGTCAAAATTGATAAAAACCAAAAAGAATTTTTTAGAAGGAATCATTGGTGTTTTGTACTTTGTTTTCATTTCTTACATTCATTTTTGCTCAATGAAAAATAACATTTGACTGCTGTTGAAAAAAGAGCAATTTGATTATTTTTTTAAAAAATGGTGACCACGGGACCCGAAGCTCGAAAAGGGACTAAAGCCAAACAGAAACATTAGTTGTTTCCGAAATTAAAACTTGAAATTTGTTGCTTTTGGTAAATTTCAAAACATAAAACAATTACATTTTGTTTTAATTGAATGTTTGACAACACACATGTCAATTTCTTTCCCTCAACTCGCCCCAGCAAAATACCTAGATCTACTTTAGGGCGAGTTGAGGGCGACCTCAGGTCTAAAAAAACATAGAATTCGTTACCCAGGGCGAGTAGGTTTTTCAAAAAATGCTTTGGGGCGACCCCCAGTTTAGGATTATTTTTTGCCAATATAATTAGACAACTTTTAAGTACATTGGTATATTAAAAAAAAATCAGATCCATTTCATTAATAAGAGTGACAAACAATAATTGTTTGATTTTATATTTCTTGTTTTTATTTACATAGGTACATACATTGAAGAACAAACAAAAAAAGGAATTTCTATCCTCTAATAAGACCACTAGGCTGGATGACACGTACTGACCTGCCACGTGGAATAACTCGACGAACTGCTTGAACACGAGGACGTTGACGTAAAACACGAACTGCTTGTACCCGAGGCTGAACTCGCACAAGACGAGGCTGGACGACTTGCACTAATTGAGCACGTGGGCGAGAGGCAACATATCTAGATGCACTAGCAATGGCAAAGAGGAGAACGAAAACTAAGAAAAATATCTGAAATAAAAAAAACGTTACTATATAAATTTATAAACCTTTATCAAAATTTGAACTAAAGGTTTTTTGAACCCTTAACTAAAAAAAAAATAATCTTAAAGAAAATATATAAATATTTATGTAAATTTCATATAACGATAAAAATTAACAATTTATTTATAAATAAATATATATAGATACTTATAAAAAATAAAAAAAAATTAAAACTTGTTTCGCAAATCAAGGCCAGACATTTTAATTGTCTGGCCATGATTATTTGGCAAATTTTCTTTTAATATTCGAAAAACGTAGCAATAATCATTTTGCAAAAAAATTCTGTCAATGTTTGTATCGATTAAAATAAGGTATAGCCATTTTTAGCTTGGCAAAAACTTTTCTTGTTACAAGCGTTTTTACGCTGGTCAGCATAAGATAACTCACAGAACGTGATGAAAAATTATAATAAATTGCGTGATAAATGCGAAGTAATAAAAATCAAATAAAACGCCAACAAGAACTGTAAGGAAAATGCAAAATGAAAAAAATTTTGAAACATCGCAATAAGAACAAAGAACTTGATAAATAAAGATTGCTAACAATCAAATGCGAAATGGCTTAATGTAAGACAAGAAATTGGTAAATGATCATCACGAAATGGTAATAAAATCCGCAATATTATTGCTTAGTATATTTTTTTTTTTATTTGGAAAATCGCAAAAATGTCGTTCATTTTCATTCTCTAAAATGACGTTACAAAAACTGGATCTCTATTTCGTTGGATAAGCAACTTTACGTTAAATTTTCTTTATAAAAAATTTAAATTCAATATGAGAAATGAGAGTCAACACACTTTTAAATTCAGAATTGATTTATGTGAATACACTTACTACTCAAAAATATAATTTTAATCAACTTTACAAGTAAAAATATAGATATTTAATAACTTTTCAAGACTTACTTTCATTTTGATTTGTTTTGTTATTAAACTGTTTATTTAGACTGAAGATGATTTCGAAATTTGGATTAGTATTTATACAAGGATAACAAAATTCTTACTACGTAGCATAAAATACTACAAACCAATATTTTATTCAACAAAAGCTAATGACACTTTCACTAGTTCAAACAATAATATTTATTTGTCTGATAAAAAAAAACTTGTATTTTATTTTAAGAATCAATTAACTCAAATTAGTCGATATTAAGAAATAATGGGATCATGAATCCCTCATGTGTATTTGAATATAAATTCAATTAAATTTTTGTTTAATATATTATTTTTTCTCCACTCGAGATCATTGTATGTAATGGGAAGTAAACATCGAAAAATTATTCAAGAAGAATGCAAAATACTGCGAAATTTTAAACAAAGCTATTGTCGTTTATGATGAACGTACGTAGGTACCTACACCTACATTCACATTGTGATAGAAAGACCAGTTGGAATGCTAAGATCCAGAATTGTGAAACCCCGAATGAAAAAAACCAAGAATGACAATTAATTTTATAAACTCGAATAGGTATTTGATAAGTTTACATACGGTTATTATTTTTGGAAACATTGCAAGAAGTTAATTGCTATTGAATCTCAGTATCAAATCATATCAGCCCAAAGTCTATCACCTGCAGTGGTGTTAAAATATTATGTATTCTTAGAACCTATAGGAAGATTTGTTCGAAGAATGAGTTTTCAAAACTTCGGTTCAACTACGAATTTTAATTGTTCAAAGTTTTAAGAGACCTTAATAAACATTACAAACTATTTTAGCTCAAATCTTTCTCAAACTGACAAAAATAGATCAAGAGAACTATGTGAATTCCCGTCAAATCCATTACTCTCAGTCATGAGGCCGCGGCTCTATCAGAAATATTTATTTCAGATATTATGTCAGTGGTTATTTCTGAGGTTTATATTTTTTTACTATGTGGGCAGAAATATTTCTTGATATTTCATTCTAAGCGATAATTTCCGCAAGGAGTCCATTCGCATAATTCATGTGATTCAACAATTTTCTGTAATTTTTGTTTTTTTTTTCATTAAATTATATTATTTTATGCGATTTTTGCAAACAATAACAACAAAACAATACAAAAACATAAACTAATTGGTTGAAAATGGCTGCCAAATAATGAAACGTCAAATTTATTTCTCCATTTATTTCTTCTACCATGGCAAGAAATAAATAGAGAAATGTATGTCTGAAAATAAAAGAAATCAAGAAATAAGGGACCTCCACAAGAAATATTGACTACATGACACATTTCATGCAATCATTCATTTCAGGTGGAGGCTTGGGGTGATGTAGGCGAAAATTCAATTAAACTACGGAAAAACCACATACGCTTGACGATCTCAATAGCAGACCGGCGCCGCCTACCCTAAGCCATCCAGCACAGCAACTTACTTACTTACTTACTTACTTACTAAGACTGAGTGGGGTATGGACGGCTACTCTTAGGTAAGGTATCCATATCCACATAGATCTCTTTTTTTATGGATTGGGTTCAAAGGGTCGTTAAAAAAAACCGAAAAAAACACACAAGAAAATTAAAACCAACAATTTAATTCGTAACTGTAACCGCTATTAAGTTATAAGTCGCATAAATTTTGGTATCGAAACCGTGCACAGTGACACATATTTACTTTTTTGGTAGCGAAAATCATAACTCTTAACGAATGAATGTCGCCACAAATTTTTTTTATCGTGAAGGAAATTTCCAAAGTGATAAGTTTTAAAAAAGTTCAAAAGTCAATTTATGAAGTAAGCTCAGTGGCAGATACAAAAAGATGAAGAAAATGCAGAAAATACAAAAAAGCTGAAAAAAGGCAATATAGGCAAATAATGTAAAAGAAACTCATTTATACGAAAAGTGAACATACTCCTATCTCTGATTATGTTCTTCCTAGCCTACCTAACACCTTCGCAAACAAATAAACAAATATATTTCTTTTAACAATTTAAAGAAGTAGCAACCACAAAAACGGCAATAACTATCTAAACGGTAAGTCTAAAGCATTAAGTCGCACACTACATATGGCTTAAGTATTTGCTTTTTTTTATCCAAAAAAATCAGTTTTCTTAACTATTTTAGTATTTTTTTTATAATTTTGTATGCTTACACACGGTAGACTTTTTTTTATTTACCAAAAGATTTTTTTATAAGTGGTTTCAAGTTATCACTAATTTGTAGCAGACATTTAAAACTTTTTAAATATTAAGTTGACTTAACTGTCCTACTATCAAAAGTGGATGAATAATAAGTAGTGGATCCCCCTTTAATTTAATTAGAAAAATAAAACTGAATATTAATCCCTGTCGTGTTAGTAGTCGTCCCATATAAAAATATCTACATTTAAGCAAGTGCCTATAGCAATCTTGATTAGAGTAGTTTTTTTTACTCAAGCCTTAAGAGTTTTAGGTACTGGTTTAAACTTCAAACAGCAGTTAATCTTCAATTGACTCTCAGATACAAAACAGCAACGTATTAAGTCTAATTAGTGCAAACAAATTTGAAGCTCTACCTATTATTTTAAAAATTTAATTGTTTTGGTTCTTTGTTAGCTATTACGTACCTATATTTTAAAAAGTTCGATTTGTTGGAAAACAAGTTTCGTGTGACAAACCACATGAAATAGTTATTACTTGTTTTTTTTTTTAATATTTGACTACGCCATTGTGCTGTTGATCTTGTTGTATAAATACTGATCAAATTTTAAAACTCATCATCAGTTTCAATTGTTTATTTCCTAAAACCATCTTAAATAAAAAATGAAAGTAAGAATACAAAAATATAGTTTTACTTTCTTCGATTCCTTATTGTTCAAAACTGATTCCATAATTTAAATTTTGCATTATTAAACTAAACTTTATTTATATTTTTATCAAAATTATTTTGTAGATTCTCATCTACCTTTTTGCACTCATATTGTTCACCATGGGAGCAGATGCAGGAAGTTACGCTGGTCAAGGCCCTCATTTTGGCTCAGTTCGAGTAGTTCCAGCCCGGCCTCAGGTGATTCGTGTTATTCCAAGCAGCAGACCGCAAATAATCCACAAAGGTGTAATAGGAAAATAAAATATATGTGTAGATACGTACCACTAAGACACAAATGCGTTTTAAATAAATAAAGTAATTGTTAAGTGGGATTCGAACCAAGAATTTTGATGTGAGTACCTACTGAGTGGTTAAAGCTATGGCACTGGACACTATGCGTTTTAAATATTAAACTAATTGGGCAAAACTATAGTCAAAATAATTCAATATCAAGAACAATTTAACACTTATTTTAAGATTTCTCAACTTATAGATCGATAAAGCACACTCTGTTTTAAAAACAAAAAACTCCACATTATACTTTTTAAATTTCTTTAACCCTGTAAGTTTTTGCCAACAACCATTGTATATAAATCTCTATAGTACAACCATGGAGCAGCGCCATCTAAAGAAAGTTGTGAACTGCACATTTGGAGGTTCTTACATTTACTAAGTGTCTATTCTGTTGCCCTAACAATAGTCGTCTACGAAACAAATTAATAATATATAATGTATTTTATTGGCTTTAAAATCCATATTTCCTTGACAAAAGTCGTAAACAAAACAAAAATCATACATGTTTACGACTGTTATCAGGGTTACAGAATAGACAACTAGTAAATGCACGAACCTAAAAATGTGTTAGGTATTCACAAGTTTCTTAAGATGGCCAGGCGGTGATTATTCAGCATGAAAATACTATAGAAATGTATATACAATGCAACAACTCTCGAAAAGATAAAAGAGAGAATGAAACTACACACAAGCACAACACAACAAAAATTGTTCAAATCCAACAACAACATCTCGAAATCATATACGCACAGAATTGTATGTAAATTGTTTTTGTAATTGCCATTGAACCACGTACATCGGTACATCCCAACATGACCGACCTGCTTACCGACTACGTGGCCCCTCCTTTCGCCAATTTTCCATCAACAAACAACCCTCATAGACTCATATAGTCCAGTCAGTAGGGAGAAAAAAAAGGGCTATCTAAAGGTTTTAGAGGTGAGTCGAATTTCTCAATTCCATTTCTTATAGAGGATCATATAGAAAAGCTTGAGAAAAAAAAAATCCGTCTCCCCACCCCCTTTCGAATTCGCCCACAATCCACCCGTTTGGCCAGAAAATGCATTTTTCACAAAAAAGAACTTCAAATAGAAAAAAATAAATATATGTATATAAAACAACGGAAAATAGTACTGAAACGATATATAGGTTTCTATAAAGCTATATCCAATAACAAAATTGGACGGGTATTCGGTATCGGTTGTATTATGAAACACAAATTTTGTCTTTAGCGACACTATTCTACGAATAAAATCATGCGGGTGATTATTTTAGGTGGAAGCTTGTGGTTCAAATTTGATTTGCATTGGTATTCAATATGCCGCAAACAATGTCTTAAAATATTAACAATCTATACATTTTGCCCCTCTATACCCATAAATCACCAACATAAATATCTAATACTGTGCATTTAACCTTAGCTTGTCATTTCCGTTTGATCTAATTGGTATTTCCCAATCCATCAAGCCAAAACTACATCTCATTATATTGTTGACATTTATTTTGACATTTTTGTGTATGATATTATCTCACTATCATAATATAAACTATGGTTATTTATTCGTCGCATGTGATGAATAATGATAGACTTCTGTGACATCAACCAATTATCTCATCTCTAATTCGCAGCTACTACAAAAATTCAAAATTAATCACATTTAAATTACTGAAATTCTTCGCCTTTCCTGAACATACTCGTTAGTATGAAGTTGATCTTATTTCAGTAGAAAGTGAAGAATGTACCTACCAAAGTTACATCGAATGACAATTTAAATAATAATGTGCAGACATTTGGGTGCCGAAATTGGTTTAACACCTGATCACTTCATCCAAAATACCAATCTTCATTTAAATTATCGAAAGTATATCTTTCAACGACAATTCACTGGACTGGACTGGAGGTCACTGAGAAAAAATAATATGCACAGCACACAAGAGATTTTGAACCTTTCACATGAGCTCTTTAGTTTCTGTGCATAAATTTTAGTATACGCAACTAATTTTAATGAAGATGCGAACATTAGAAATGAAAAAGATAAATCCAATATAAAGTCTGTTGATCTCATTTAGCTCGTAATCATTTACAGTTGGACATTCGAAGCCGACGTTGCTACTACTTTTTCCTGTAGCTCTATATAAGGCCGAAGTTAACATGAAGGTAGTTTTTTTTTTCAATTATTTAATATGATAATCGTGATAAACTGATGTTTTATTTATTATTGGATTTATAGAACTCATTGGGATTAATTTTAATTGGATTACTTATTCGTTATGGATCAGCGGATGTTTCCCATCTATCAAACCATCATGGATACAATGGATATTTACCACCTCAACAAGCTCAAAATTTACCCATTCAACAGGATAACAATGGAATAAATTCACAGTCTTATAGGGGAGCTGGACAAGTACAAGCTCAAACGGGATATTATGACAATGAAAGTCGTGATGGTTATTTACCTCCTTACCAAGGACATGTTAACAATCATAACCATGATCATCAACATGAAGAACAAGGATATTTACCCCCAATGGAGAATCAAGTTCAAAGCCATAATCACCATCATGATCACCATGATGAAAGTCAATATTTACCACCACCACAACCAACTCAATCGCTTGTTAATGAAAACCAAGATCACCACAGTGGCCACCAAGAAGAAGATCGAGGATATTTGCCACCTTTAAAAGAACAGGTCCAAAACGAACAACATAAAGAAGATGGTTTTGATCCAAATGTAGAAGTATCTTATCACAATGACTATGCGATTTCTAGGATAAATGCTCAAGTCAACCATCAGTTCAAATCCGATCATAGCAAAAGTTTTAGATCCAATGAACAATATGAAGATAATTCTAACGGATATAATTATTATCCACCAAGTCAAAGCTTTCAAGATGAATACAACCAGCTACAGCAACAAATAAGTTTCAATGATAATCCTCAAGGTTCTGCCAAGCTCGCTCCAACTACTCAAACTAGTTTTCATAATTCAGAACAGGCACATCAGGAAGACCACCAGGACTTCCACAATCAAAATTATTTCCCCGCATTCAATGGTAATCAAGAACAACAATCCAACCGGGACTATCTGCCTCCAAGCCATTCAAACAACTTTAATCAAGCTCAGCAACAGGTTACTGAACTTCCAAGCCATCAAAACCAACACCTTGAACACTCTCAGCATCAAGAAGCAGAAAGGGACTACCTTCCACCTAAAGCTCATGCGCCAACTACTCAAACTAGTTTTCAGAATTCAGAACAGGCACATCAGAAAAACCACCAGAATCTAGACTATCTTCCTCCATCCAATCCCAATCAAGAACAACAAGCCAATCGGGACTATCTGCCTCCAAGACAACTAAACCACTTAAGTCCAGTTCAGCAACAGGCCACTGAACTTCCAAGCTATCAAAATGAGCACTCTCATCAAGGATCTGAAAGGGACTATCTTCCACCTATTGGTGCATTAGAACTGCCACGATCCAGTGATACTCTACACATTATTCCTCCCTTACAGCTTGGAATACCCATCAAGCAAACAAATAACCAACCTCTAGGTACAGATTTTGTCAATGTCCCACTACCTATTCCTCAAGTAGGATACTATGTTGTTCCCGCAGTAATGACACAGCTCCCTAGCCTGAACGAACCTGAAACCGAGCAATTCAAACCTGCAACCAAAATATCAACTATCGAAAATCAACAGCAGTTGCCAATGCAGGAGGATATTCATCTTGCAGATTACTCAATTCCTTCGAAATCAGAAATTCGTATAATACCATCAATTCAAACTGCTCAAGAAATAGCAAGTCAAGGATATTTAACACCAAATCAAATTATTCAGAACGAAGATCAACACTTTGCTGATATAGATTACTCATCGCCGCAATCAAATAACCTTGCAAGCGGTCAACAGTTCTTCCCTCCACTTATTCAAACACAACAACAAGATAACTATGTTAATCAGCATTTTGAACAAAACAAGAATCAACCAGAAGTTCAAAATACTCATCATTCACAAAGCAGTTTTCTAAATTTTGCAAGATCAGCAGTTAATGGGGTAAACAATCAAAATAACCAGATAAGCAATTCTCTAGAGCAGAATGACAATCAAGAAAATGCATACCTGCCACCAATCAACAGCAACAACTTTCAACAACAACAGACCGTTCACAATCAAGATCAACAGGTTTATAACAATCCCTCGCAGCCAGATAACTACAATCAAATGACAAATTTGCAGACCTATATGAACAGCGTTAAGACAAATGACAGGTACGGCTCCTTACAATTTCAACCACTACCAGCTATAGAGAGTAATCCATCATCTATCATTCCTCCAATAATGTTTAGCAAGCCATCAGCAATCATAGCCTATGCTCCAGGAATGGCCTATAAGGCTTCAAACAACGTCCCATTCACATCATTTACCCAAGCTGGCTATCTTCCACCAGCAGGAAATTCAAGACCTGAAGAAAAACAGCTAGAATTTTCATCTTCGATCGGTTTTGAACTCAACGATCAAGCCAAGCAAAATTTAGCTCAAAACACGATCCAAGACAACACTGTATTCCCATTGGCAGATCTTCTTGGTGGCCAACATGATGAGATGTCACAGATAATGGACCAGCTTGCGGGACACATTCGGACGATCCAAATTACAAACCATCACGATAGCTCGGTGAAGAATATCGATGTTCACGATTCATCCGATCAAACTGGAGTAAGAACCATTGAAATCTTAGGACAGTCTAATGAAAACCCCCAAGGTGATCACAAAGTTCTTCGAATCATTAGCAAAGTTCCCAACCCCCAGGGCATTCATCAAACAATAAAAATCTTTGCCGATAGAAAAGAAAAAGCATTGCCAGCTAACAATGGGTACTTACCACCATCGACATCGACAGCGACAACGACGACGACAGTAGATGCAAATGCTCGCAAGTTGCGACAGACAGCTTCTCGTCATCGAAGTCATTAGTTTAGTCATTGAATTTACACGTTACATTCAAAAAGGTACCTTAGATCTAGTTAAGTTAAGAACCATTTCATATAAATGGTTAATTCTTAAGAGACTATGTTAGGCTCGATACACATTACGACATCGATGACTGTTATACATAAATTACATATCATTAAAAAATATCTTATTAATTGTTATGCATACACTTGTACAAATAATAAAAAATAAAAAAAAAGTTATAAACAAATTAAAATACTCCTGTAGTTATTAATTTATTAGTTTGTCTGTTGTTTTTTTAATGAATAAATTAATGGTTGCAAAAATTAATAACCTGTGTGAATAATTTGGAGCGATTGACCTAAAAAAATTCCAAAAATTAATATTCGCTTTCGTGATTGATCATTGGTAAATCATTGAATTGTCAATTTAATATATCGGATGAAGACTTGACGAGATGAAAGGTGATCTTGATTTGATGTTATTAACAAATCTTGTTTCAAAATTTTCTTAATGAGAAACTGAAAAATATATGGGTGACTGAAATAAAACGATATTAGCATTTAATTTGAATTATTCGATTAAAAGTGTAAATTTATTGCTAGACAAATTGGCTTTAGATTAAAATATAGGTGTTGAAGTAAAATGTTTGACACCCAAGTGAATGTTGTCACGTGACCTTGAGCACAAAGTCAGAATTGAATCAAGGCTGCGATCACGATTAGGGAATTTCGTAAGATTGATCCAATTAGAGTAGATTTACATGTTTCTGCAATTCGTCTTCTATTTAATTGTTCGAGAGAGAAACTTAAATGTGCAAAGGGGTTCATAAATATATTATGGTTTGGGATTATAGATAAAAAATAGAAATTATGCATCTATTATTTGTTAAAGCATTATTTGTTGTTGCGTGTTTTTTTAGATATTATTTCAATTTGAAATTGACACATAATTTTATGCACGTATTAACTAATTTTATTATATTTTGGTGCACCCGGTCATAAATAATTTTGACAACATACAAATAAATAAAAATAACAACTTCGGTTCTTCGGGAATATTTCTTGTCTCTAGCGTACATATTGTTCTGTTTTTAGTTTTCTGAAATTTTGCAGAGGGCGAGAAATGGAAATTGTCTTGATTTTTTATGGAAGTAGCAGAAATTGTACTACATAATAATTTGGCAGCCACATTGATTGGGAAACCACAGACTGACAGATCTTGGAGGTAAAATCGGCTAAATTGATTTGTGATAAGCGATAGTCAAAATCCACACTTTAGGTCCGCGCCGTTCCGCGTAAGGTGATAATTAAAGTAGTTGTGTTTTTTTTGGAAAGCTATGTACATAGGTATAGTAGGTATAGTAAGATATTTTTATGAAATACAAATATAACATTGGCAGTAAGGATACACCATCGATAAAAGCATATACATACGTTTATTTTTTGGGAACACTGTGCTTGTATATAAAAACAGGGTTTGGTATAGTTCAAACCCAATCAACATATACCACGGCAGTTCATGCCTGGCACTATATACAGTACCAGTTCATCCCCACATACAGTTCATACCAACATACAGTTCATACCAAAGGTAGAAGCCTTATAATTTGTAAATACTCTAGATATCCGTAATCCGGCATTGCTAAGCAGCATTTTTTTAATTTTTTTGGTCGGATTTTTAGGACTTCATAGGATCACCTACTGAGCTAATCTGAAAATCGCCTGAAAATTTCATCAAAATCAGTACAGCCGTTTTGGAGCAGCCTATAGGAAAAATACATACCACAACGAATTAAATGTATTTATATATAATCAATTTATGTGTATATATGTATAAACACATGTATAGATTATGACTAACTATAAGGCCCTTTGTCCATTGGGCGAAACGAAAGCACAACGCAACTAAAAAATTGTCGTTTGAGCTTTTTGTTTCCGTAACTTTTCAATAATTGGACATTTTGTTACTGCGAATTCCTCGTACACTAGCCTCGTACACTAACTGAAACGCAACTTTCGGTCGTTTCTAGGAAGACCAATTTACAAGACAACCGAATGGCTTGTCTGATGTTGTAGTGTATTAGGCGACTGCTGTCCTGTCCTATCGTTTATTAGTTACTTTGCATCAGTCGTCATAGGACATTAGCCTACTAAATTGCATGCCCCCGCACCGTGAAAATAATGTTGGTCTTCAAATCTTGCGATGAAGATTTTGATCTCAAATACAATTTTTATCTTAACTAACAAAAAACATTTTTACAAAAAAACAAATTTTTGAATGCTGAAAACTTAATATTAATTTATTTTTTTTATAAAGCAATGTTTATAATTTAATGTATTCCGGAAATTGGGGCTAGATTTTGTACAACTTGCACTGTCTGAGGCTGATTGACGACTGCAACTTTTTCTATCAAAGCAGGTTGCTGAACAACTGCAACTTTCTGTATCACAGCAGGTTGCTGAACAACTGCAACTTTTTGTATTAAAGCAGGTTGCTGAACGACTGCAACTTTCTGTATCAAAGCAGGTTGTTGAACTACTGCAACTTTTTGCGAGGAAGGAGCACTATTAACTACAACCACACTAGATGGTATGGCACTAGAGCTGACAGCTACGACGAACATGGCAAAAAGAATGACGAACTAAAAATAGTTAAAATAAAATAAAAATGGAGTTTATAATTCTTATGATTTGAATAATAATATTCTTACTTTCATAATGAATATTATTGTTTGGTGGTGTCTTGATGAAAAGAATTAAACTGATAATGAGATTATAAAAGATTCTGCTTTTATATATAATCCGGACTCTCAAAGCATTTTAAAATACATATAAGAATTTACCTTACCTGTACTTTAGCTAATAATTTATTATCAAATCATTTAGAAAGATCCATAAAGATTCAATTCTTTTATGAGGCTGTTTGGGCTTGTTACAATTTGATTATTGTTGAACATTTTATTTAATTAGATCAATAAATCAGATAAAGAGGAAACAATAAATAACATTCAAGAGATTTTATCTGAATAATCAAACTCCATTATCATAACGATATATCGTTAATTTTATTTAATATACCCGTGTTCAATGACCTGTAGTAGTTATCTATTAAATTGCCAAACTGTCAAATAGTGATCAGTACTCAACTTAACGATTTTTGACAATCTTAAGCTCCATAAAAAGAACATCCGAAAAATAATGCCCTAATAATGAAATAAGATTCTGAAATTTTTGTCGTTTTAGATTTTTAAAATATAATGAGGTTACTACTGTATACACTATTCAGTATAATATAATGTCATGTACTATAATATAATCTGGGACTGGCATACATAACACCGTTGACGTATTACATATGGACCGCCAGTAGCCAACTTCACTCGTGTTCCAACATAACTAGGGGCGGCATCAACTAGTGTAGCGGGAACCTGCGTAGCAGTGATATGATTTTCTTAATTAATAATTTACTATTGAAATATTTTGGTGGAAATTGTTATCAAACTTCTTTTATTTTACAAAACTTACATTTAAATTTTAATGGCGAAATTAGTACACGTATTTAACACTAAAAGATGATGGAGTTTTTAGGCTGTTTTTAGCTGGAACGTCTTTTTTGGCTGTTTGTATGAAAATTTCAACCCACTGGAGTCAATTCATAACACTATCAAGACAGATAAAGGTTGCCAGAGCAACTCAAAAATATTCCATACAATTCTTTTTTTAGTGTTTCTATAATGGTTACTTAATTTATTGAGTTTCTCTAAAGCCGTGTGCCATTCGCGTTAAAAGTGTTGTTAAATTTGATCCCATGGCTAAATTTTGACACTACTGAGGTGAATACAGACGACAAAAATTAAATTAAAGCTCGTTAAAATTTTAGCAAGTGGTTATTTTTAACATTTTTGTTGCTGCGGTCATTTGTACATCTTTTTTATTATGGGCTGCGTTCATTATTGCATCTTGTTTATCGCTTCTAGATTTCCGAGAATATAATGTATATTTGGTAGAATTGGGTGTATTTTTGATTTAATTGAAGTTTATGATTTTTGAGAAATAGAATTTCAAAATAAAAATATTGACAAATTTTTTTTTTTTTTTATTTTGAAATTTTTCTTTATTTGTAGATAATAGGTACGAATTACAACAAAAAAAGTAGTAAATAGAATACAAAACTGCAATCAAACTTGGAGACCTTCAACACTTTTGTCAGATTGAGATGGCCCATATTTTACTCTCCATTGACTGTACTATCCATCTTCGGACTCGAGACTTTCATTTTTACTCTGAAATCCATCGTCGTAAATAACATATAACCCCTGTTTAACGTAAAGCTAACTTGATTTTTCACGATGATTTTAAAACTCGAATAATCTACTTTGTATTGTGCACAAGAAGCCATATATGACATACCTAGTAAAATCTGGCGAATATTTCCGTGAATTCCGAAAAAACAATATGTGGACGTTGCAAGATATGCGTTGCATCACATTTATTGTAGCAAATTTAGCACTTGTATATGACTTACCAATATCGAATCAAGTTAGAAAAAAATATCATCGCCATTGAAGATATTCGCAACCGATAAACGAACAATTTTGTTTTCTATGTTTTTTCCGCAAGCGCTTACAACGCGAGCTACTGAACTTATCACTTTATCAGCAGCATTAAGCCACTTGCTGCTTTTAGACAGATAAAGGAAAAAATCAGTTATACACATTGTACAAGTATTTTGTTTTATCTGTTTCAATCGGAACCTGGCAATTGTGCAGTGCTACAGCAAGCCATATTTGGCTTGTTGTGTATTATAAAATAGAGGCTAAAACTCAATGAAATAAATAATAAATTATAATTGCAAACTTTCACTTAGACGTAAGAATATAGAAATGCACATATTACAATGCAGGCATAAGCAGAAAACGACCTAACTGGTTCCCCTAACTGAGGTACCCATTAGTAAAGTAAAAAAAATAAACTGAAAAAAAAAATATCTATTTTAGAAGTATTATTTGATACTCGCCCATAACGTAATAACGCGTTTTTGAAACAATATTATGTATTTTTCTATAAACCTGTACATTATGATCTTCTCAAAATATGGAAGGTTTTCGCATACAACTTGCTTAAAAAGACAACACGAATGAGTTGGCAACACAATTAGAAGAATAGAACCACAGAGTTGTCAGTTGCAGACAAATTTTCCGTAGATTTGACAAATTTATCTCATTATTTAAATGCAGGTATCGAAAGAACTGCAAATGTCATTTTGACACCAAACGATTCTATATGGCTCACTCACTCATAGGTATAAGAGTACTCATAACATTGGAAAAATGAAGAAAATTAAAATATTAAGTGACTCGTCACATTTATTATTTTCATCCTTATAAGACTCTTAGCACAATAGACAACACAAAATCAAAAATTTTGTAAACAAATAATCAAATAAAAAAAATATTTACAATTTGAATAGCTTAAAAAAAAAATAAAAGATTTTTAGAGAAATCCAAAGATTCTTAATTCAATATTTACACTTTCAGTTTATATCATCACAATGGCTCAAGCCCATCCACCAGAAGGTTGCCATCCTCCTCCACCTCCACCACCCGAAGACTGCCATCCACCTCCACCACCACCACCACCTCCTCCTCCTCCTCCTCCTCCTCCTATTTTAATTATTTTGATAATTTTTGTAGAGCTGCCTCCACCGCCTCCTCCAGATGACCATCCTCCACCACCTCCTCCTCCGCCAGATGACCATCCACCACCTCCACCACCTCCTCCAGATGACCAGTCACTACTTCCACCTCCTGACGACCAATCACTGCCACCTCCACCTCCTCCCCCCGATGACCAGCCGCCGCCGCCACCGCCACCCCCACTTCCACCACCAAGAGTTATAACTTTAATAATCTTGATGTCACCACCACCCCCCGACCCACCACCTCCACTAGACCATCCACCACCACCTCCTCCTCCTCCTCCTGAAGACCAGTCACTACCTCCACCTCCTCCACCGCCTGAGTCCCAGTCTCCGCCACCGCCTCCACCTCCACCACCATCTTCAGTTATCACTTTGATTATTTGAACACTTCCTCCACTCGATCCTCCACCGCCTCCTCCAGATGACCATCCTCCTCCTCCACCACCGCCACTTCCCCCTGACGACCATCCACCTCCACCACCTGGCTTACCAGCCACGCTGGCAACTCCAAGGACAACCAAACAAACAAAAACCTATATAAAAATAAAAACCGTTATCGTTAATCCAAAGCAATCCTGACGTAATCCACAAAGGCACAAACGTACTTTCATCTCCTAGTTAACTTCGTGAACTCCTTAATTTTCCTCCTTGGTTAACTAAATTTTTCCTTCGCAAGTTAGCAACTGATGGCTTTTCGGGTATAGTCCAATTCTTTTATACCTTTAACTGTGAAACCAGCAGACGGAAATTTCTGCAAAAATTGGAGGTGGCCATTTCTTGAGGTGGTGGAAGGTTGCCGGCAACAACGACAAGTCTTTATTTCTGGTGTCTGTTATGATAATGACGTTAGAGATGGGTCTCCTCACATCATTAAATCATTAAATGCATTACGATGTTGTGTTTGTGTATGTTGGTTTGCACATCGAAAATGAAAGTACAAATCTCTTTTCGTTTTCCAGATGTGTGCTGCCTAAACTCCGCCGAGCCGCCGCCGCCGCGCCGTTCGGCTGTATCTTCTGCCATGTAACTCTCAGGCGGGCTGCTTGAACACAATATAGAGGTTTCTGGAATAAACTAGGTAATGTTGTTGTTCACCCATATTCAAGTAGGTATGAAGACACTTGTGCAGCAATGGTACATGGCTTCAATAGGTTAACTTTGGAAAAATCGCAACAAACAAATGAACCACAAACGGATACTCATTGTGCACTGGAAAAATTGTCCACCCTTAAAAGACAAAAACATTTTTTTTCTTTTCAGTTAATTAGGTAAAAGTTATTTTATACTAATCACGAGCGGAAATCGAGACGCAACTTTATAAATGGGGAAATCGGTTAGATGGTTTCGAAGTCCATCAAAGTCAACACATTTGAGAGTAACCGATAAGCTAAGTTTCTTTAGCAAGTCTTCTTTTCTGTCGAATCTAAAATCATTTTTCTGATCATTTAAACTTAGATCCCATAATGACAGTTTGCTTGCTGTTTATTAATATGAAGGTAACATTGAATGTGTTTGAACAACAACAACAACTTAAAGGCGCTACCACCAATTTTAAACGAATTTTATTTACTCGTTTACGAATATTATTATTCGTTTTTTTTCTATCTTTGGCTGGAGATATAGCTATTTCAAGGAGTGCCAATTCCTTTCATCAGTCTCCTTTTAGTGGTATCGAGCTTTAATCCAATTTTATTATGAAAAACTTTTTCACATGCACATCATGAGATTCGAACCCACGCTTTCAGATTTACTCAGTCTTCGAAGTCGTTTTTTCAAACGCATTTGGAGCTTCAACATTTTTTTAAGCGCCTCTAAGTAACGGGAATTTCATACAGCAAAACAAAACGATCAGTGTAACTAAAGGGGAATTTCTTGATGAGGAGATTCCCGCAATTTTTATCCACACCGCCAGGAAAGATATCACAATAATCATCAATGTATTAAGCAAATAATAATGGCCCCAAAATGCATCCCTGTGGAACACCTACAAAAAACGTTTTATATAATTTCAAATAAAGGTTGTTTTGCAGTTCACTAAAATGATATTTAATCATCAATTTCAAAAGAATAAAGCGTCCTAGTGATATGATGATTCCCTCAGCCACCAACTGATTTTTAAAATGTGCTGCTAGCGTTTGACCTTTTATAGAAATCTTCATACATACCTCGATGTTAACTTCCATGGTAGTTTCATAACATTTTTAAGGTAAAGAACAAAGTTTCTAATAATCCTTGTTGTCACGAAGGTTATTTTTTTCAAACAATGGCAATTGTCTGAATAGTTTTCATTTTAAGTAAATAAAGTTTTCTTGGACCATTAATTTTCTCGCTTATCCAAACTACTTACATAAGATAGATAGATTTCACAAACGCAATGGATAATTTTGGAGGATTTGCCTTTTCCTCACAACAGACAGTACCACAAAAAAAAATTCCAACAAACTAAAGGAAAAAAGAAAAACAATCTGTAATAATGAAACTTCTTCTCCATGTACTAACTTTTAAATCGCGAATAAAAGGAGCATCATTAGAGAGATGTAAGATATTAAGTGCAGCCGCTCTTTGCGCTTATGTTGTGTTATGAAATCCAAGTGAATCTTCAGGTTTTTGGATGACGATGAATATCACATAGTACGGCCGGTCGAGTCTGATGCTGATTTTTTTTGGTTCATAGTGCTTCCGCGGTAGGTATGGTATTGTTATTAGTTAAAAAAACTTGAATAAGCAAAAGTCTGTGGTAGAGTAGAGATAGATACCCATATTACATACAAATGCAGAGGGGAAGCAGACTCATGGGTTTAGTGTGAGAATAACTAGGTAATGGATTTGTTTCTTTTACTGCAGTTTTTTATTTGTTTTAGTAAATTATATAGTTGTTATATGGTCGCGTGTATAATCTGCTGTAGTATTTACTTAATTGTGTCGCGAATCACGATGATTGATGAGATTAGCAAGCCAGGGATTATCTACCAGATAAAAAAATATTTCCTTAATCAATTTAATGCTAATTGTTGAGGCGGGGACGTGAAAACTATTAAGATTGGATTAAATGAATTGATGTTGTCCGATAATACTCATATAACATTATTATTTTAAAAAAAAAACTTAGTAGTTGTACTAGATTTGAATATGTACTTCCTTTATGATTGGATTGGATAGGAGTATCAAACAAAATGGCTTGATTTGCGTTAGCCGCCATATTGAGAAATCGGTTTTCTGAAATATCAAGCATGGCTTTACGGACGAAAAAAATTTTTTGTTTGAAAACGTGATTTCCAAATTTGAGTTTAGGTAATACACTTTATAAGGAATTCTGCATGTAAAAGTAAAATATTTTCAGTTTTTTTTTTATTTTCAATTTTTAAAATTTTAATAAAAACTTAATTGTCTTACGCAATAACTCTTAAAGTGTTATACCTACCAAAAAAAAATGTAGGCATAGAAAAATAAAATTATGTTTTGTATCGATTCTTAATTCTTATTTGAGAAAACGAATTTTTCAATGTGACGGCTAACGCAAACCCCTACCATCCCGCCATTTTTATTGGATACTGCTGAAAGACTAACGAACCATATCCAATCAAAAATTGGATGGGTATTCTATTGCATTATGGAACCCAAATTTTGTCTCTGCAGACTGGCTAATTAGGTAAAATTTATGTTGATGTCCAGCGACGCCCTGACGTTTGACGCCCTGACTTTGGTTGAACTGAGGTCTCTATATTAATCGACTTGTATTCATACCTTTCTGTATTCGATATTCATTTTATTAAATATATATGTATGTACAACAAGGAATATGATTTTTCCGATAAAAATCTGAAATTGCGTAGGTATAGGAAATTACTGCTGGCTATAAGGACATGTGCTTCTCATTCAGGAATAAATACTTTATAGTATTGTTATTACTTTTTTGGAAAACTAGTTTTGTTTTCACTCTTCATTATATCACCAGAATAATATTGTTATAAAAACTAAAAATAAAATGCTTTTTTTTATGCTGAACTTAACTAAATTTTATTTTCATATAAGTAATTCCAATTTTGATTTCATCATTCAGTTCATACACTCAATATCATTTTCTCTAGCTTTTCATTTCCCATAACCGGAACTGGGGCGGTTGATAATAACAGAGGATGGACGTGGAGCCGCTGCTACAAGAATAGGCTGCTGAGCAACAAGAACCGCCGGCTGCTTGGCAACAAGAAGTTGTGGGGCTTGGCTTATAATTACATTTCGTTGAGCAGGAAGAACGCCACTTGAGCTGACTGCAACCACGAACAGAGCAAGAAGGATAACGTACTAGAAAAATTAATAGAAAAGTGTAAATATTTTGCAAGAAATTAATTTTTTCAATTATTTACCTTCATATTGATAATGGAATAATTGACAAACTAAATTCAACTGATGATGATATTGAAGTAAAATCTTCTTTTTATACAATAATTTTTTTTTGCCAATGTAATATAAAAATGAAAATAATGCATTGAATGATTGTATCGAAACAGGATTTGTTAATCTGAACGAACTTGTTTTATATTCTAAAAGGAGCAATAACATTTGAATTATAAAAGTAATTATTTTGTTTATGAAATAACTTGGTGCATTGCAGTACCACCTTTAAGCAATAAAGAAGTCAACAGCAATTGAAGTACACTTTAGATCACACCCACAGTTTTTAATTAGGGTAGTGACAAGTAGATATTTAATTAAATTTATTTTCTTTTAGGTACTTATAATTAGATTCGTTATTCAAGACTCAATTAAAATAATTTACCAATGAGATATTAAATTGAAAACTACAAAACTGTTGTGCAAAGGTTTGATGATTCTACTAAAACTGTTTAATAAATGTTTACTAAAATTAATACAATAGGTATCTACAATTCTACATGCATACCTACATATGTCTATAAACCGTAAATTGGCGTATTTATTTAAGTAAAATACATTATTGTAGATAAGTTCAAAATCTTTTACATTCATGAAATCAAAATACCTCCTATTATTTATTTGTTACTTTTGAATTTATACTCTTAAGAGAGAGAAAGATTCTTTCTATAAGAGTGTCTTGGTCTTACCTCGTTTCTCCCTTTCAGACTTGAAAAATTACAGGCATTACTATCAGTTTTTCAGATTTTGCCAATCATCCCTATCTTTCCTGAACTGAACATTCAAAAAGGATTAAGTATAGATTATATGGCATACCTCTTTCCCTCTCTGCCTTATTGTTTTGTCGAACTTGAATGAGGAGCAAAACGTGTAGATAAAGTGTAGATATCCCTTAAAAGTTAAAATACATAAATGGTCTTTCAATATGAACTTCCAAGCTTTGACAGATCATTGCGGCCAAATTGTTGAAGCTACATCTGATTGACTGTCCTTTATATAGTCTGTCTATCCAATATAACATAGAGAGCATAAAAGCGTTCGAAAACATGTGCAAAGGATAAAATTGTTTTATGAAAGTGGGTTTCCATTTGTCTCTATATATGAAGTCAATCTAATGTAGCGTTTTTCATTTATTAAAAGATTTGCATCATTTTGCGTTTTTGATGTTTCATTTAAATGAAAAAGGGAAAAAGGTCTAATCTCAACAAGAAAGATGCGATATCGCAAATTTGGGAGATTTTATCTAAATGCACTCATACATGGACATGAAAATGATTTCAAAAGTATGCAAAACTTTATTGTTGCTGTTAAGACAGCTGGGTTAGGTTTTCAAAACGTATTAATCTATTTCCCTATGCGGACAACAAAAAAAGCTGTCCCAGTTGTTTATAATTCACACAGCCTATATGGATAATCACATCCTCTGTATACCACACTACGAAAAAAACTGAGAATAATGTTTTATTTAAAAGAGAACTTTTTGATTTTGAGAACAAATCTTTGAAATTTAAATGAAAAACGCTACCTATAAGAGAAATTATGAGTAAAGGAAAGATAGGAAGTTTGCATCTCAGATTGATTGCAGCGTATTACATGAGTCTATCGCAGATTGAAAGCCCTAACAGCACATGCAAAATAAATAGTTCAAAGTTACGTTGGAACTAAGACAGTACCACAGCATTACACCTATGGGTCCGGTTATAGCGATCAGGAAAAACCATTAGGAAAAATAGAAACAAATGAGAAAAGGAATTTTTTCCTGATGTGCGTTTATACCGATCAGATCAATGAGCAGGCTGTTTTCCTGATTGAATTGCACACGAAAAACTTTTCCTGACAGAAATCTGTCAGGTGGCACAAGTGAAAATTGAACTCAAATAATTGGAACGATTTGTTCCATTTTTTTGAAAAGTCAATCAGCTGGCACGAAAAATTAGTTTTCGTCAGGAAAATAAAGAACGATTTGTTTAATTTTTTTTTTAAATGGCAGTCAGCTGATGCGAAAAATGAGATTCAATCAGGCAAATAAATAAATGCATTTTCTACAACAAATATTTGTTAAATTGAACATTTTTTGGCACAAAAAATTCTCTGAGTTATTTGTAATCGATAAGCGTAACATTTTTGTTTTAAATCATATGAACTTATGGCTAATTATCGACATAAAATTTTTTCCTGATTCATTTTCCTGATCGCTATATGGTAGGTAAAATTCTACAATAATTATTATTCTCCTTACACGTTCTTTAGGTCGCGTGTCATTGGAAATTGTATTCATAATTCATATCAAAAAGTGTGTTAAGTGTTTTACCTTATCAAAACAGTTTCTCTTTTAACACAGCTGTTAGCTGGGAGTAAAACAAATAATTAACATCAATTTTGACAGCCCAATCAATAGTGGTACTGCAATGCACCAAATTATTTTATAAACAGATTAATTAATTAGGAACTTTTATAATTCAAATGTTATTGCTCCTTTTAGATTGTCAAACAAGTTTGATCAGAATAAAAAAAACCTGTTTCGACAAAATAATTCATTATGCGGATTTGCATTTTTTATTACATTGGCAAAACAAAATTATTGTATAAAAAGAAGATTTTACTTCAATATCATCATCAGTTGAATTTAGTTTGTCAATTATTCCATTATCAATATGAAGGTAAATAATTGAAAAAGTTAATTTCTTGCAAAATATTTACACTTTTCTATTAATTTTTCTAGTACGTTATCCTTCTTGCTCTATTCGTGGTTGCAGTCAGCTCAAGTGCCGTTCCCATTCTTCCTGTTCAACGAAATGTAATTATAAGCCAAGCCCCACAACTTCTTGTTGCCAAGCAGCCGGCGGTTCTTGTTGCTCAGCAGCCTCTTCTTGTGCAACGTCCACAATCTGTTATATTAAGTCAAAATCGTCCCGGTTATGGAAAATGAGAAATTATAGAAAATGGTATTACAAATGGATTTATATGAAAATAAACATTAGTTAAGTTCAGCATTAAAAAAAAGGATTTTATTTATAGCTTTAATAAAAAAAATGATTCTGGTGATGATGGGAAGTGAAAACAAAAATTGTTTTCCAAAATCGTTTAAAAACTAAAAAATATAAAGTTCCTGTAGATCAAAAAGAACCATTGGGAGAGGACCGAACTTTCGATATAACAATAATATTTCAATGAAAAACTCATCTTTTGTATAGAAAAACGAAGACAGATTTAATTTGCGAAAGATACTCGCTTCGCTCATTTCGAAAAATTCACCCTTATTAATAAACGCGATTTATCGATGAGTTATCATTTACTCAGGAACTAATATCAAAACGTTATTAATAAATACGGAGTAGCGTTTTTGGACTGTGAGTTAAGTTACACCACCCAAGTAGGTGATTTAGCGATGGTGTAAGATGGAAAAGTGTCATTTTGTTTTGTTTTTATTTTTTCATCGAAAATATATAAGTGAAGTGCAATTTGTGTATAAGAAGGTATATACTATAAAACTAAACAAAAATATGTGTGTTAAATTCATGCTCGGGTTTTTTTCTTCTTCTTTATTATTATTTTGGAAAAAAATAATTTGAAAAGTGTATTTTCCGCCCTATTGATTTGAATTTCGGAAGTGCCACTTTTTTGTAATTTTTTGGCCAAAACAGGGACTTCTGTGCAGAAATATAGTCCCTCACGACCTTCTTTGATATTTCTTCTATCCAATGACATCTGAACTGTGTAAATCGGTTCAGTTATTGCTGAGACACAGGCGGATTAAGATTAGTCATTATAATCATTTAAAGGGTTCACTTCCGGTGAAAATTTGAATTTTAAATTTTAACCTTTTAACAAGAAAATTATTATTTTGTATTTCCTTTGATAAGAGTTTCGATTCATCTATCTGTAAACGATACAAAAATACAAAAATACAAAATAAAAATACAAAATACAAGGAAAAAAACAACATTCTCATAATCTTCAGGTAAAAACATGCTCAAAGGCCATAAACAAATAATTGTAATAGAACTGTAGTAGATTTTCTTAACGAATGTGGGTTAACTATTCCATGATTTATTTTATTTTATTAATAAGAAATTTTAACTAGTGACTTATCTCTTATTCCATGGTGTAGTTAAGTCATGAGTTAGAGACGAAATACGCTTTATTAAAAGGGCTTCGATTTTTATTGAAGAATTCATTTTTTACATAATATTTGAAGTAGGTACCTAAGCCATTTAAACAAAACATTATAATTTTACGACAACCCGTTTTAACAAATATCGAATTTACAACAAAAAAAAATAAATAAATCTTTGCAAAATCTTGGTATTGATTTATATATGCTTTTCTAAAAAAATGTTGGGTTGAAATCGATTATGCCGTTCACGAAAACCTTATAGGAAAAAAAATTGTTTTATGGACGGTATTGTTAATAGAATTTTTGTTTTTATTTTGTCTGCAACCACAAATAACCCATCAGTCACTTTAGAAATTAGTCTGCGGCAAATTAGTAACAAGTTGAAATCAAAATGTTTTGGTGAATAAAAATAGGGGAAAGAATATACCTACTGTTTTTTTTTTTCAGGCATAAAAATTAATAAACAAATTACTAAATTTTTGTTTGAATAGTTAAAAAAAATTAACAAAATAAGCTCAAAAAAGCAAGTATACCTACGCCATCTTGCGGAACTGTGTATTTGCAGTGTTCATGTATTTCCAGAACCCATAAGAAAATTTTACCGAAGAATCAAATTTTTGAAACCGTAACTATGCTTAATTGTTTATAATATTTTTTTTTCATCTTTGCAATTTCATATCAATTCGTTGGTATTGATGTTTAAAAAATATTAAAAATATTAAAAAATATTGATATGATTTTATTTTACCTTTAACGATGGCGTCGATTAGTTTTTTTTTATATCGGCCCCAAAAAAAACTCAAAAAATACGTAACCCTCGTAATTTAGCATCACTTTATTGAAAAAAACACTTAAATGAGTATAACATCTTTTGGATCAAAATTTAATGTATTTTATGGGGTCTGCGTATTTTACTTTTATGTATGTATTTATCCTCATAAAACAAGAAAAATTAAGGTTAGTTTACCATTAAGTCCAGTTTCGCCTGCTTTTTGTGAAGAGGCATGTTTTTTCATGATTTGATGTCTTAAAAAGTTAAAGTCGTTTAAAAAAAAAAATAATATTCAACAATACTTTTTTAATTAAGTGATGCCAAAGTATAAAATAAATTAAAAGGCTCCCTTTTATGAGTTTCAGGCTGATATGAAAAAAAAAACTAAACGTCCACAAACATAAAAATCATTAAACTATGATAATTAAAGTTTTAAAAATCTGATTCTTCGACGAAATTATCCCATGAACTCTGGAAATATCATGAACATTTTCACATAATTTTAATTTCACTGCAAATAGGCAAAACGAAAATATTTAGGTAACTTATTTTTAAAAAAAATGGCAACCACAATAAAAGGCCATAACTTTTGATTTTGTTGAAAAATTAGATGGTGTACCTAACAACCTACAAATAATAATAAGAAAAAAAAGGAGAAAAATGTTCGTTCACGAACTGAACCCAATGCATCGAAATAGGTTGTAAATTTCATTAAATTAAATGATTTTTTTTCAGAGAAATGTCTCAAACAAACTATTGCACTCAGTTCTTTACTTTTTCTTCTTCTTCCTTTTCCGACGATGTTAATGATCTTGAATGGGACAAGTTCTTCAGTAGGTAGGTATCATAGAAATAACAAATAATTTAGAGAATCAAAAGAGAGACAAATGTTTTTGAATGCTGAACTTAACTAATGTTTATTTTCATATACATAGGTACAAAAATCCATTTGTGATACCAATTTCTATAATTTCTTATTTCCCATTCCCATAACCAGGGCGGTTGATAATAACAGAGGAAGGACGTGGAGCTGCAACAAGAACCGCAGGCTGCTGGGCAACAAGAAGTGCTGGGCTTTGGCTAACAATTACATTTCGTTGAACAGGAAGAATGGGAACGGCACTTGAGCTGACTGCAACCACGAATAGAGCAAGAAGGATAACGTACTAGAAAAATTAATAGAAAAGTGTAAATATTTATTTTTATAAGAAATTAATTTGTTCACTTATTTACCTTCATATTGATAATGGAATTATTGACAAACAAAATTCAACTGATGATGATATTGAAATAAAATCTTCCTTTTATACAATAATTTTGTTTCTGAATTTAATATAAAAATACAAATCCGATTGTATCAAAACAGGATTTTGTTATTTTGAAATTTTAAACGAACTAGTTTGATTTTCTTAAAAAAGAACAACAACCTTATTTTATACTTTTTTTTTATTATTTGTAATTTAATTGTTTATAGGTAGAAATAATTAACGAATTGCAGTGCCACCCACCTTTGAGTAAATACAAAATTCGGCAATATCAAGATGATATTTCATCAGCATTATTCGAGGCATTAGGTATTTGATTAAAAACAAATATTTGTATCCTTCTGGATTTGACCAACTATAGGTAACGTAGCATCGCGATGCATCGGGGCTATAATAAATAATTATAAAATTAAAAAAATAAGTATAATAACTAAAAATAAAATAATTCAAATGATATTTATTATTATAGTTAGAAGGCGAGTTTATATTTCTAAGCGCTCACCTGAGCTATCGAATCTAAAAATGTCCAGGATCATGTTTTTTGACAGCAAAAGTGAGAAATTTCACTGAGATCTCAGAGATCTTAGAAATATAAACTGGGTAATTGAATAAAATAATATAAAATTAAAAATTTAATTTAAAAATTTAGATTGCTTTTTATATTCGACTATTCGGTGGTAAGAAAATGCATGATGGGTCGCATGAATTCCCTCTTTAAATCAACTGTGAAATAAGAACATTTAAGATATAAAATTATAGCCCAGGAATTTTGTGCAAGAGTTCTTAATTATTTTAATAGGTGCCAAATTCTGCGAGGTTGTAAAGCTAGTTAAGAGGAGTATTTAAGCAAAAAACCCTGCATCTAATAGCGTTTTTCATTTACAAAAAGATTTGATCTTTTTGCATTTTTAGTGTTTCATTTACATTTAAATGAAAAGAGGGGAAAAAGAGCAAATCTCAACAAGAAAGAAGCGATCTCGCGAATTTGGGAGATTTGATCTGAACACTACACATAAAAACATTTTAATGGCGGATTTTTGCTAGCGCGTTTTTTTTAACCTAAAACTATTGGATAGCTTTATATTGTTTTACCTTGTTGGACGGTATAGGTATATTATTGCACTCAAGAAAATACAAATTCATAATACATATTTTTCATAAATCTTACAATTTTTGTACGAACTTGTACAAATTTTCAAGTAAACAAACAATGGTAATGAATTTAATGATACTTGTAATTGAATTTTCTCTTCTAGGGAATCACCAAAAAGTATTACACTCGAAGTTTGAAGAAAATCCGACCAACCGTTTAGGCTGTAGATCGCACATTCATACGCATAACAGACCGATGAACGGCATGACGAAACTTACTATTTTTGGATTCTCTATCATTATCTATTGTATGTCATGTTTGATTGAAACCTCGATATTTTTTAAACGAAACCAATAAAAATTTTCTTGCGTGATTTCCGGGAGCTTAAGTCCTGTTAGACGTTGGTGCTTATGCTGAAAATTAGATGCCTGAATTAGTACATAAGCGCCTAAGCCTAAATAAAGGTACACATGTAGTTAAGTTATACCATTGAGTTTATACACTCAATGGTTATACCTACCTATATAATACCTACACAACGTTAACTTTATCTTTCCCACAATTTGAATTAAAAAAAAAAAAAACTTTTTTGAAGTACTCTCAAAAGTAAAACGAATGCTCTAATAATTTATTTTAAATTTTTCAAAATTGTTATTTGTTTGATCACTTTGGATTAACTCTCTCGTTAACATTTGATAAAATTGGACCAGTCCATATAAGGGGATTAATTGCTGCAAGTATGGATTGAATATCGAGGCCACCTAAAATACCAGGCCTTGATATTAACTGAGGATTATTTCCAAGTGATGGTTTTTGTGGCTCGTGCGAGGTCTCATGTTCCTTCGAACCGAGTGCAAGTGCGAACAAAGCAAAAAGAACTACAAACTGTAAATAAAGTAAAATGTTAAAATTTATATTATATAAAGATATTATAGGAAAACGAACTTTCATTATATTGAAGTCGATTTAAAAACTAAAGCTAAACTCGATAAATATTTTTCTTATATACAATTTTGATATTATTGTTTAACGAAAATCTGGCAAAATTAAGAACAATAAGTTATTAATTAATACATCTTATTGGTTTTCTGGGTCACAAAGTGAATAGCGTATCTAAAGAAAAATTTACGAAATATTGGAGCAGGGTTTTTGTTACCAGTAATTAAAACTGCAATACATCTGTAAAAAAAACATTTAAAATTTTTAATGTCAACTTCCAGTTGGTTGCAAACCAAGATTTTCTTTTTTATCTTTATCATGTCATAACTTTTGGAAACACTAAAGTTTCGGGACACGCTTTTAGTGGCGGAATTGAATAGAAATTTTCAAATTACTAAATAATTTCACATTCGCCGACAAAAGAGCGGGGGATCGCTTTCTGAAATCGGCTAACTGGTTGACATATCGCTGTATTTTATAATAGTTGTGTTCGTTGAATTTCACTCAGAGTCGACCCTGGTTTTTCGGTTCTCAAAAAACGCACAAGGGTTGGTTTTGTGTTGTTGACAAAAGAAAGAAACAACGAAATATTTGTTCCCAACATTAAAACTTAAAATGTGTTGCTTTAGTTGCATTCCAAAACATAAAACAATTACATTTTGCTTTATTTGGAAGTTTTCTATTTATTCTCATTAAAATAAATCTATAATTTCTTTTCTTCGCATTGTTAAAGTAAACAAAAATATTCTATCCAGCGAACGATTGTAAACATAATGTTTCACAAAACAAATAGCTACTTCTGGGCGATTTAAGAGCGTACCCAGGTCTCAAAAAAAGAATTTTTTTCACCATGGTGAATTGAGTTTTTTTAAAAAACGCTTTGTTGCGATTTCAGAGTTCAACGAACACAATGATTTAGTTTTCTAATGTTTAGATTTCTAATGTCGTTTTCGACTTGTAATTCCGAAGATCTCTCCGATCCAGGATTCCTAACGAATAATCACAGCTGATTCAATTCTGAAATATATGTTTCATTGTAGTGGTAAACATCAACGCAAATTTTTTTCCACTTTTTAAACACATTAATTGAATTGCATGTATCTTAATTTTTGACTTTATAAACTTTGTGTTTTTACTAAACTTTTTAATTCTCATTAAGTCGGCAGGTAGTTTTTTTTTTTTTTTTGAAAATGTTCGGAGGTCCGTGAAATTTTCAGATGCTGTTTTGGGAAAACATTTAAGCAACACACTTAATGACATCTTATATCTTTTTCTAAGCCCAATATTATATTTATTGTTGTTTTGTCTGTTACTACCCGCTCTAGCTTTTTCTTTAATCTGTTCTGAATCACCCTGTATATACAGCAATATGTAAATTTGACAACAAATTCAATGCTAAAAATCCATGAATTTTCTTCTTTATTATTAAAAATTATCAATTTTGTTTACAAAAGTTACAGTATCTTAGACATTTTTTAAGAAATACAATTATGTATGTATGTATGTATTCTAAATTAAATAAAATAATAAACAATATAAATTTTTGTATAAATAAAAATTGTAAAGTTTTGTGTACAACAATTAATAGTAACCAATAACAGGCACCATGACCTAACATTAACTGTAATTTATACATCCAACACAATATAGTCTAAAGAGTATTTCTCATCTCTACCAAATTACACAGTTACATATTAACTTCACAGTTTAAGCAACTAAAACATCTACACAAAACATATCTTTATAAAAATTTTGAATTTAGTTTGTGTGATTGCAATTGGTGGGTTTTTAAAAAAAGCGTATTTATTCATAATTTAATAAGTTTATTTTTGTTTATTTATTTCTTTATTAACATTTACATAAAGGGAAATATCAAGTTTGTGACAGTATTTGAAATAAATATAACATAATAATAAATTTTATGCTGATATTAATATTTATCCATAAAAATCAAATAAAAATTGTTTTCAAAACATTTTTAAATGTTAAAATTAGATTAAAAAAAAAAATACATTTTAATAAAATATTGATTTGTAAACAAAATTATTTAAAATTAGTAAGTTTAATGCTTTTTTGGGATTTTTTTAAAATATTTTAATATTAACTCTGGGGTGCTGCTTGTGTTATTTTGTGTTTATTCATTTGTGAGCAATAGGAATCATGGTTTCGCCAGCAGTCAGTGCTGGTAATGGGGCATCTACAGTAAGTACACCATCCTTGCTGAGGGACGAGCGAATCGATTCTGGGTTAACACCCTTCGGCAAGAGGAACTCACGGTTGTATTCCCTGTAGACGCTTTTTGTGTCTGATTTCTCTTCATGCTTAGCATGCACCTGTGAAAAAAAAAAACAAAAAATATATTAGAAAAAGAATAAGGTAAAAATAAGCAGTGCATTCACATCAGGAAGTTAAGCAAACATATATTATGTAAATTGAACGCGTGGGAGGGTTTAAGTGTTTTCCTTTGCTTTGTTTTGAGTCGATTGTTCTTCAGATAGCGAATCTTTTGTAGGTAAGTGGGATCAACTCAAAGGTTGTGGTTTCATGTGTGTAGCTTAAGAGTTATAGGTAACTAGAGGAGACGATTATATGTACTTATGCATAATTAAAAATAATTAAGAGGAATGCATTTAATAGTTCTACTTGCTCTAATAGGTGATACCTACCTACCTATGTAGCTTTTTTTATATTAAATCACGCATTACTAAATGGAAGGCGAATTATAAAAACAAGAATTTTTTTAATGAAGTGGCGTACATTTTGAAATTAAACAAAATAACAAGATTCTCATGTGAAGCCCAGATTTTAGGCACTGGGCAATGCAAAAAATATTACAGCAATTATTAAATAAAAAAAATACCAATAATATATGATATTTGTTGTTGTTGTAGTGCCACTTGGCGTACCATCATTTTTTTTGATAAATCTATCTCATCTAAGCCACTCTCAACACTCCACTCTTGCAGAACTAACCACAGACACAAAAAAAAGATTCGTTGAAAGTGTTAGCCAAGTCGCAGCGCTTTTGTTCTCGTTATTAGGTTTCGTGCCAAATAAAATATATAAATATGGAATTTACATTATAGAATTTGTTAAAGTATTTAACTGTTTAACATCCACTAAAATATTTTTTATATTTTATCTTATTTGAACAAATAATGTGAACAAATTCAAAAACTATTTAATTAATGTTTCATTCATATTTTTTTAACATAACTATATATTACAATAAAACGTTTGGCGATGAAGATACAACAACGAACTTAAATGCTGTAAAATTAATCTTGATAAAAAAATTTACATCGAATCTAAATCAGAAGAATTAAAAACCATGACTGACTTCATTTTCGATCGATCAGTTGGATGGAGATCTTTGTCTACTTCATGCTCTCAACCAAAGGCTAAAAACTCAATGAGAACATCAATCACAATCAAAAAGTGGTTTAACTTTCTTCAACTGCAGATCGATTACACTGCCATCATTTTGACAGCATGGTGAAATTAAAATTAATATTAGGCGGATTGATGTGGTTTTGAGTGTGTTTAGTTTTTTTTTTTAGAAATGACAAAAACTTTTAAAGAGACGTTTTTAATAATTAGCTAGTATAGAGTTAAATATAAAAAATATTTTTCTTTCCCTTTCTATATTTTCTGTTCAAAAATGTTATCCATGTCAATATTATAATGACTATGTGACTTTAAAAAATTGTTTCAAATATTTGGCTATCTTGATGGCCAAAGATAAACAGATTCATCTTGCCACTTATTTAAATTCCCATATAAATCTACACATGAAAAGTCGCTTCAAATTATTGCTCTTTTATTTTTGCTATTGTTCTTGAAGAAAAACACATGACTTAAGAACAACATTTTTGGAACATTACCAAAAAAAATGAATAAAAACGAAACAAAATACTCATTTACAACCATATAATTTGTGACAAATACAAATTTCTTAAACAAAAAAAAAAATGCGAACGCACATTGTCTAAAAATGTTTTTTTCATTTTTGACTCACCAATAATTTTTGATCAACAGTCTTGACAACAATTTCTTCGGGGGCGTATTGGCTGACATCAAATCTGAGCTTCAGTACTTTGCTGTCACCATCCTCCTACAGGTAAGTTAACACGCAGAATACGATATATTTACATATAAAATTGATGGTGGGGTTTTTTTATTGGCAAACGTCCATGGATATGTCCAAATAAGTCATAAAAAAAACACATAATTTAGTTTAATCCAAATGCAATGAAAATTTTGATTTTACCTGAATCAGAGGTGAACTAATATCGGAAATGTAATTTTGTTTTGGTCGAGCTTGGGGCACGGCTGCATTAGTTGTGGTCGAGCTGAAATAAAAGATGAAATTTTGATAAGAAATTTTCCCATTTATAAAAAAGAATTCATTACACATAAACCAAATTGTTGCGGTTAAGGTTTATGCACTTTATAATTTACTGTATGGATTATGGATTATGGAGGAGTTTAGTAAAATCAAAATATTTATGATTTTTTTTTTTTTTTACATAAATAAATAAAATAAAAATAATTTATAAAAAAAGAAATATATTGGTAGATTTAACAAATCAAATAGGTGCTTGAGATGATGTGTAGTTTATATTGAATAAATCATTCAGTATGATAATTTAAAAGGTCATTCATATGAGGGCGACAAACGAATGAATCAATAAATAAAATTTCATATTTATGATTTTTTTTTTTAAATTTGTTCAAAATGGTAGGAAACTTCAGTAATTTCAATGGTCAACATATATATGAAATCATCCTTTTCATTTAATAATCACTAAAGTTTATATCCCATATATACATAATGTATATTAAATTATTTATCAAAATAAAATAATACTATAATCTGTAAAGAGACCTTAGAATTTTTAAACTATATACAGTAGTACCCGGTTAGTTTCGCTCCGCTTAAGCGAGTTTTAAGTGTGATTGCTTCTTAAAGCATACAAAGAATACAATTAGATTTACCGTTTAAATGCGACCCGGTTAATTGCATTGACATTTTCAGTGCCTCTTGTAAATTACATACATGTTTCCCCGTTCAAATGGAACTTATCAAATAAAGTAAAATGCTCAAAAGTGAGCTTATCAATTTATGATAAAAATCATTAATAACATCACTCATTTGTAGTAAAAGTGTTGTGTTTTTAAAATGCAACGGAATTTTCTTTATCGATTTGTTGATGCAAGAAAACATTATTTTTCTTAACTGATTACTGATTCGCTGGTACTATTGAATTTTTTTTAAATTAATTCACTAACTTAATCAATCGGGATTTCTGTAATTGAGTTTTGGATTAAACGGGGATTACTGTAATTGCATTCGTACAAAATTGCAAAATTTATAAATAAAATTTTAGATTGCCTTGCTTTCGATCCTTTGCATATCAAATTTCGTGCGAAATATGATAAATAGGTCTTCAAACACAAAATTCCTTTTTTGGGTTTTTGATTCTGTAAAAAAAAGTTCTTTATACTCTTTTATTCGGTATAAAAAGAAATATCTAGAACAATTTCTTCCTATAAAAATGAATACGGAAAACTGTATTTTCTGACTTAAGACCATTACGATTTTATTTTTACGAATGCATAACCGCAGGTAAAAAATGCATGTCACATGATTTAACTCAACTCGCACCAGCAAAAAACCTAGATTTGCTTTGTGGCGAGTTAAGCACTCATATTCAGCCCTTTTTTTATTTGATATTTTGACTTTCGTCAACAAAAGCCGTCGAAAACGACTCTAAATTGGTAACACCACCAAACGAAAATCAGAACAGACACAGGGGCGATATATCTTTTCTATAATCTTATGTGGTATCCTAGCGAGTGTTGCAATTTTATTAAACATTTTCTCTTTTACACAGCATCAAACTTAGTTTTGCCTTAAAACTTGTAGAAAAGCCTTTAACAAGTATTTACACTCAGTGTCATTTTGTTGCTTTGAATGAGTACACATAATTCTACATTTTTAATATGCTGATTGCATGTTGTTTGATATTCAATTTTAGAAAATAAAATTTTTTTTATTTTTCGACCTAAAGTTTTTATATGATTTTTTTTAAATTTCGACTCGGACTATGATGCCAGTTGTCAATAACTCGATCGGAAAAAAAAGTAGACGTTTCAGTTGAAAACCAATGAACAGTGGCTGGCAACAATTTCTAAAAAATGATATTCAATATTCATGCGACATAAATGTTCATACATATTTGCCTGTAGCGTGCAAGATGTTTCATACAAATTAATTAATAAAAATCTATCTTCTTGCTTCACAAAACAATTTGAATAAAATCAGATACTATCGCTACAAGTCTCAAATGTTGCGTGACAATTAGTGTTTCAAAAGTACCTAATAAGCTGAAAGTGTCTACAATGTCGTGTAGCTATATTTCGTGTGCATGAAATTATTTGTACATACAATTTGTTTTAGAAAAACACTTCAAGGTTCTGAACTCATTTGTGCCAGACATCCGATTTTCAACAATTTACACTTTCTAATTATTGTTTTTACAATTAAGATACAATAGCATGGTCTTCTTATTTAAAACATTCTAAATGTATAAATTTAAAACAGGATCATCATCTGGGGGTATAGAAAGTATATCTAAAAGATAATGGAAGATTAACGAAAAATCCTTTCTATTTTTAGTTTATTCAAGCATTGAGAATTTGTATACAAATAAATTGGCAACAATTTCAATGTTAAATGAAAGAAAAGACGATTTGCTTGAATTAATTCTTTTTTCATTATTTTTCAAAACAAATTAAAAAAAAAATAATGAAAGACAATTAAATATTCTGTTAACAAATATTTTGGTATATATTTACTGGATATATATACCAAGGCAAGACCAACTGCCGAGAAATGGCCTGGCGATTATATTCTTTGTTTAAAATTTGTTTATAAGAGTTTTTAAATAGATTTTTTTTTGTATCGAATTTCTATGACCGAGGCAGCAACGCGTTTTCTTTAAGAGGAAACACTGTAATGTTTTTACTGGCACCATTTAGGGATAACTTAATCGTAATATTTGTATATATGTACAATTGTACATACATGCGTGAATACTAACATTTCCTTCCAGATGGTAAAGGAGAAAAAAAAATTACCATGTATTCCAATAACTTTGACTTTTGTTGCTTGTTGTCAAATAGTTTGAATAGAAATAGCAATAAGATTACAGTGGATTAATTTCGAAGCAATATGTTCAAAAAGACTGTTTAGAAAGATTAAGATTCTATTTTTTAACTCGTTTGTTTAATTTTAGGTTGATTCATAAGATTTGGGTCTAAGCTCGCAGCCCTCAGGGAACACTTAGCTGTGTGGTGGCTTGAGATTCAACCGATCCTGTTTCAAAGTTACATGCTAGAAATTATGTCAGTGATTTTCGTGTTTGTCCTAGTGAATCGCTATCAAAAAAAACTGAGAGTAGAATTTAACAAATACCACTCACTCTTCGATCGGTCCCAGGACAATGTGATGTGACAAATATGGAATTGAATAAATGGCAAATAGATTGGCAAAAAATGTGTCATCTCAGAGCGCTTTCAGTGAGGCAACTGAAACTGATAAAAGGGAGAATACATCATAGATTTCAAACAACTGCAAATGACATAAATGAATCAATAGGAAGGATATAGGAAGAATATTTACTGCGACTAATCAGGGCTCTCATCGCGTAACTTTAATTACGACTATCATCCACACCAATGAAGGCAATAGGAATATCAAGACGTCGAAACAAAAGCTGAAACCAAGAAATACCCAAGAAAACTGTATGCAAAAAGGTAAATAACAGTGAATATTTTATTTTATTAAATTTTTGTTTTAACAATAATCGTCTGCCTCGCGTAATGAGTGCCTAGGCTTCAACTATCATTCTTGATTTAAATCCCTACAGGTCACAACACAACTCAATGTAAGTATCTTTTTATTAAACAGCTCGTTGATGTCAAAAAGGAACAGGGTTCCCAATGCTAAGAGCCAAAACAGTTAAGAACAAACTTACCTATACTACTTATATATAAAGAATATATAAGAAACATGAAGCTTAATATAAACTGTTTATGTACAGCACCTAGAATTTTTGCAGAATTTTAATAATTTTTGGTTGAGTTTTCTCACCTACACGACACGATCATAATGCTGATTGAGTTTTGTTATAAAAATACTTAACTTCGTATTATTTGTATTAGAAAAAATAACCTTTCTAATTATTCCCACTATAAGAAGCTAAATGACATAAGCCGGAACCCATTTATAATATAAAAATGCTTTCATTAATTCACGGCAAACATAACATAATGACAAAAGCCAATGAACTTCTTAGAAAAGATTGTGGCGATGACGGAGAAGCAACGCAAAGCAACGACGGTTTCATTAATTTGTTCACATAAAAAACTATAATGACTAAATGAGGGGAATAACACTATGCATTAAGCCTTTAAGAATTTTACATGATGGGAATGTGGGAACTTCATTTTATCGTTTTGTTTAATGTTATTATAGTCCTAGTTTTACTATGCAAAAACTGTTGCCAATAAAATAAGAAATGCATTTTGCTTCATTTGCGTCATTCAAATTCACTTAAGCTAAACATTTTTGTCTAAAAATTAATTTAACATCGGAAAAGTAGCTACAATATTTCCAACAGTTTCAAAAATCTTATAAATATCATACAATGCACAACACCGTTATATGTATTTCTAACAATCTGCAACACTACAAAAACAACTGAGTAAAAATCTAAGAAATTTTAATTTAGAGAAAAATTTATTTAGTTTTGTTGACCTCATTCAGAGTTGAGGGCATTATGTACACAAACAGTGCTCGATACTGACATACCGACGATGTTGAGGTGGCGTCTTTGGTGTTAGCAAAAACAAAAGTAAAATTTTGATCTATTTTTATAAACTACCAAAAAAAAACGTTCAAGTTGAAAAAACTATAACAAGGCGAAGAAGACTGAATGATAATTAGTTACAATATGTAAAATGTTTATGGAAATTAAATTTAAAAAAAAAGTATATACTTCAAATTTCAGGTGCTATAAAAAAAGATACAAAATTAGAATACCACAGAAATAAAAATCACTGAACGAAACGAATTTCAAAAAAAAAAAAAAACATCCAACATATTTAGATGATGACTGTGCAAACGAAATTAATTTGAACAGGAAATTTTATTTGAAGTGAAGAATTTTTCAATTAAATATTTATTATATTTTGTAGTTAAAAATGTTAAACATGAAAAAATACCTGGTGGTTGTTGTCTTTTTTGAAGAACTGTTTATTTTCGTTTAAATTTTATTTTTATTTAGTAAATTTTAGTAGATTTATTTGTATATATAATAGGGGAATATATTTTGTTTATTTTTTTCACAGGAGCAAGCCATTTTTTTTTAGCAGCGTGGAAGATAAAAAATAGAAATTTTAAATTTATTATGTTAAATATAAATATTATTTTGTTATTAATAAATAATTTAATAAAAAAGAAAATTCTCAGCACAATAATTAGGTACCTACTTGCTATTTTAGTTTTTTCTAAAAATAAATCATATAAATGTATGCTTTTCGAAAAATGTGTAGGGAATTCTTAAACTATTTTGTAGTCAGCAGATAAACCTAAAAACTTAAAAAAATATATGTCATACAAATTTTAAACACGTCTTGTTTATTTAATTCGAGTTAAAACTCAAAGATTTGCCCTATAAATCAAGAAATGCTCTTTTATATCCCAAATTTGCGACATCTCATCTTTCTTTTTGAGATTTGCTCTTTTTTCCCTCTTTTCATTTAGTATATGAAACACCAAAAATGCAAAAAAATCAAATCTTTTGAAGGAAAGAGCAAATCTTTCCCTAAATGAAAAACGCTATTGTATTGGATAAGAATTTTTCGGAGAAACGATTCAATAGAAAGGATTCACTTGAATTTAAAGTACAGGTATGTACCTTATTTATTTGGTAAACCTTAATTAAGTTGATTTTATTCGATTGTGGTCAATATTAGTTAAAGTATAATTCGTTTAGGACTTCGCTGTTTGCGTTATTGGTTTTTATTTATTGATATTCGCTTAATCTCAAATTCGGTCCTGTTAATTAATTACCTATTATTTGTGCGGGAAAAGTTTGACAAATTGGCTTGATATAAAAAGTATACATACGCACCCTCCCCATACAGTGTGCCAGAGGTTTATTATTGTTATTGAAAAACTGCTTAATTGTAATTGTCGAACTTCATTAATTTTAGAAAAACGAGGAAACGAGTATACTTGATGTTTGTTCATCACCTAAACTTAAATACTGAAAATATACGGTAACTAACCATATCCAATTGGATATGGTTAGTTAGTCTTAAGCGGCTTATCAGCCCCCACTATTTTTTTAATACTCAGGAAAGAACCCACTTACATTATCCAATCATAAAATTAGTAAGTAAATTTTTGTAAATAGTTGAAGATTTTTAAAACTATCTTTAATATTTGTACTATAGCTACTAAGGTCGCACTTTGTAAATTCACAGGTATACCTACCTATGAACATATTCTCGAAAACCAAGCATTTTCTTTTTGTAAGTGACGTCTCTCTTTGACAAAACAAACACAACTGTTTTATTTTTTTCACTTCGAAGTAGGGGGCGTAATGCCAAATTGCTTAATTTCTTCTCGTTAATCATCTATTTTAAAAATTTATCTCATTAATCTTTAAAAAATATTGTTTGTACACCCACAATTAGCTTATGAAACACCAGTCAGAAACTCTGAAGCTATTTGGTTCACTTGAACTATTTTTATTTGTACCTACATACCTACTTTCCAATTCTTTAAGTAACGCAACCTGTAACAAAAAACATGTACCTACATACCTACATAATGTAACTACATACATTAAATCACATTCATTTCATCAAAAATCGGCTGCGGTTGCGTTGTCGTCATCATCGTCGGTTAAATCTGTTAGCTGACTTCATGCAAGGCCGCTGTCACGACACAATACTTGAAGGCATAAAAAAGGCCAACAAAGTCAACGCCAACTTTCGTTTTGTATGCCTTAAAAGATAAAGCCACAAAACCTACAACAAAACGACTGATAAGTTTGAAGGGTGTCTGTGTGTGATCAGTGATCACTATAGCACGCGATCGTTAAACTAAAAACAACATCGAAACAGACCTATAATTATAGTTATGACATCATCGATGAGAATAACAGCCAGCGTGGGTCGCTTTTGCTTAGTACTATTCCAACACCAACAATTTGTTTAATACTCATGCAGTTCCATTTATTTCTCCCCCGGAAAGTGTTTTTAGATTGATCTTTTTGGATGAAGTTCAAGATATTTTCACTTTACAATATTATGGCCATAGTAATTGTCATGATTGGAGTTAGAAGCTTTAGAAAATACGATCATAATGATAAAATAAAATGCCCGAGTGGGTCGCACGAAGTTGCTCTGCGTCTGCACTAAGGTTTTTTAATACCTATAGGAAAAGCACAAGCTATAGGTAGGTGCTAATGTACCTACATTTTTAACCAAACTCAAAGTACAAACGGTTGATCTTGAGTCTTGACATTTACTATGTGTAATATGAGTCCAGACCAAAGAAACATTTCAGAAACATTTTCTAAAATAGAAAAGCATTTCTAAGTGTTTCTTAAATACTATTTTGGTCAGGGCGCTGGGTAAACATTTTATAAATCTTTCATTTCTGATAAGAAACTTACAATGTTTCGAAAATGCAACAAGAAGAAAGTAAAGTGTTTATAGTTATCAAAATTTGAAAATTTCACATGAAATGGGAAACACGAAATATTTCAAAAATGTTTATGTAAGCGTCCACATTAAAATTTTAAACAAATGAGAAACATTTCAAAAACGTTTTTTCAATGTTTCTCATTTTAGAAATATTTAACATGAGAAAACATTTCTGAAATGTTTCCTACTCGCTATAAGAAACATTCAATGTTTTGCGTCAAGAAAGGTTAGTGTTGATTGTTGCTGAAATCTGAAAATGGTCACGTTGATGACAAAATGGAAAACACGAAATATTTAATGTGTTCAAAATATGTTCGCTATACCGGTTTTTTAAAATGTTTGATTAAAAAAAATATTTATTTTAATTCAAGGGGACCACAAATTTGCTAAGGAGTGTGCTTTTATAAATGCATGGTTGCTTTTTCCACATGCGACCATTTCTTATACGTATATTATACAAAATGTTTGTGCATGTTTGTTAAAGCGCGTTTCCATTGCAAATATTTGCGTTGGAAAGCTATGCACTGGTAAAACTTATGCAAACAACATGCAATTATAAAACCAGTTTGGTTAGATAGAATGGCAAACGACATGACTAGTTTTTCTCTTGAAACCAATACATATACTTCCTAAAGAGCAGCAAATAAAAATACCACTTTTGCTGGCAAATTAATGAATAATGTCACTATAGAGGAGCAAAAACAATTATGATGGCCAATAGCTATGCGTATATGATTTTTCAGTTGCAGGCTAAATTTAACAATAATTATTATTAATCGCAGCTGTCATTTTCTTTGGCTAGTGGTTGGCGATATTTACGCATATATTATTTTAACAATATCAAATATAATTTCCTTATTAAGTGTTGGTATAAAGAGGTAGTTTATTATTGAGTGTATGCATGACGTGGGTTAGCCTGAGTTTGAGAATTCATACGTAGGTATGTATATGTACTTATAGCTCGAAGCAATATGACATTCTCATAGGTATGTGGGTTAAGAATCTATTAATAAAGTGTTACAAATTAAAATTGTTTTAAGCTATGGCTTTTGAAATTGATTTAAATGAGAATTTATGTGGGTTGCTGTAATATGATGACTCTTGTACCTATATAAAAAAAAATAAGATGTGGCGATTAAATTTGTTAAGTTTTTTTTTTAAAGAAAGGTAAACATACCAACCTAAAATGATGTTAGTTCCTTTTTGATAGTCTCTGGTCAGGTAAGATGGAAGCTTTAATCCGAATAAGAATAAGAGCAGACGATATAGTGTTTCCATGGTATCTGCTAGCATAGAGCCAGAAAATAATGCAACAGTAACAAATTATGACGAACCAGAAGCTAATTGTTTTTCTTCATTTCCATGGATTCACAACATAATTCATCAAAGTGGTCTTAGAATAGGAAAGTTTATCATCCACCAACTATTGAAATACGGCATTAAAAAAAAATTTAAAACAATAAAATCCAAATTCTTCCCCTTAGTGTTGGTAGAACATAAAGTTTTGAAATATCTCGTTCACAAGATGCAATCTCTTACATGTTTGTTAAGCATATTAATCCACCAACTCATGGTCTTAAAATATTTAATTACTCAATTAATTGTCATTGAACACCTTTTTAATTGAATTAACTTAATTAAATAATAACATCAGGAAATAAAATGCACATTCTGTGGAGCTTTTATCCATAAATGGAATTGAAACAAATTTTAAATATTGTGTACGACGATTACCTACGATAATTACGTACAATTTGTGTATTTATCATATTTTTTATTGACTCAGGCTGTTGAACTACAATATATTTCATTTTGTACATTAAAATTCTTTGTTGTGTTCGATAAAATATTATTTACTCGTTGCACAAATATTGATTTTTTTTTAAATTCTTCAGGACATATTTACGTATTCCATTCCAATCCGATAATAAATCGGTACGTACTTCTTAAGTAGATCATTGACTTCTTGATGAAAATCTTAAAGCCAACAAACACTGTCATTAAAAAAAAATTACGAGTCAAATTCTTATAAAAGGTTTCAAATGAGTTTAGTTAAAGATTATTGCGTGGGTAATTACAACTAAGCACTATGAAGACTTAGTTCGTGATCGTTAAAGTGACATGATTGCTTTATTGTGTTGAAATAAAAAATCCACTTTAAAAAGATTCAATTATAATTTATAAAGCATGGCAATTTAAAAAAAAAAATAGTTGTATGGAATTAATTGTGAGTATGCAGCAATTGGCGATCAATGAGTACCTACATATATATGTAGCTACACTTTCTGAAAGTGCTCTCTGAGATCACTTTGAAAAAGATTCACTGAACAAATATTTAAATCGGTAGAAGAGAAATATAAACCAACAATTTTTCATTCATCAGAGCATGAAATGAATAATTCATGGTTGTGCATTACTTCGGTTGAATTTACATTGCTGATGAGCGCACAATTTTGTACACATTTCATTAAAATATTTACTTTTTATTCTGAGATTCTAAAAACACATTGTTTGGCGATATTATGCCATTTGAATTAAAGTAACATTTGAATTTAATCATTATTTTCATGTTTGAGTAAATATTACTAAACGTAAGGATTTTTATAAAATGTATAAAGTTTCTTAAGATGTCTTTAATTAAACAACAACAACGTATACGCACAAACACCATTTGGCACGAATCACAGCTATTCCATAAGTACATTAAATCGACAATGTAATTAATCTTATATGAATATTTTTTCATGAACTTGCTTATAAAACAGTGAACATGATCATGAGATGACTCAAATATCTTTGATCATGCTAAAATGTGATTTTGATGATTAAATTCATTCAATTGTGGGCGATTTATAAAGGCAAATTAATTCTTTATTTGGCGTCAAGCTGTCTTTGATTATGGTGAGAATTGGTTGTTCTACCAGGATTTGCGAAGCTTGTGAGTTTTTTTTTAAAGTATGCATCAGTATGGCCGATACTCATTTAACAATGTGTTGAAATGTGTTGATCTCGTTCAAAGATATAAGAAGGTACTTGTAACAAGGTCCACTGCTATATGAGAAAAAAACACATTTTTTTTGCAAATAAAACGTGTTGATGCACTAAAAATGCATTTTATGATTATGACTTAGGCGGCTGCCTGACTTGTGATGGTGTATGGTTTTTCTCGGTATGCTTGGTAGATATGCACCGAGTAGAATACACGTATTTATTTCAATGCGGTCTTCTTAATAGTTTTATTATAGCTTTATTCAAAATGTATGTACCTTAGACAATTCAGTATAGATTCAAAAGGGAATATCCTTGGAGCAACAGACAATAAGGTAGCAAATAGAGCACAACTTGAACTTAGATATTTGTTGGTATTTTTCAAGTGCATTATTTCGATAAGCGAAACAGTTATTTCTTCTTCATATTTGAAAAGTGAAAATGTACAAAGTTAGCGGCAGTATATGACTTAAAGCCTAAAATACAGAAAGTAGGTACCTATTTTGAGATGAATTGATAAACCCTTAAATGGGTATCCTAACAGAACCAATTCGACCTAATAAATGAATATAACAAATGGATGTAAGTGTACGGTGTTGTAATGTAGGTGGTTTAATGAATCACTTATGATGACTCAAAAGAAAAATTAATATCATTAAAAAAATCAATGACCATAACAATCTACTTTAACTTCACAAGTCATCACAAGCCTATGAATTTACTATACTTATGCTGATTTGTAAACAAAATCCACCATTTTATTATCATCCAAAACAACACATCCTCCCCCGTTTTTTTGTTTGTCTAACCTTGTACTAATGTATCTATAACTGCTGCCCTATATTGAAAAGAACACATTATATAGCATTTTTTTTTCTACATATAAACGCCTTCGTGTTGCAAACAAAAGTTTACGTCACTCATTTTCATGAGTTGTCCATCAAAAGGAAAAAGGCTTTCTGAAATGGCACACTTTTGTTTGCAACTAGGGAGAGTTTCTATGCTCACTTACGAACCCTTGAACGAAAAAAAAGTCAAGGCAAGTCAGGCGAAAATCAAAAGAATGACATTAACACAAATTCAATTTTAAATGCACAAGTGTTAAGGAATTGTATTTGATTTGTTGTCAGTTTTTTTTTTCTTAACAACTTCAACTTATAGTTAACGCAAATATTTAAAACTTGACTGACATCATCTTTTAACACGTCATGCTATTAGGTTTATTTTTTTTTTCTGATTAAACATATTATTCACAAATTCATTATGTAGATACTTTTTTCTGTTAAGTGTGGATTAATATCGTTTTGTTCATTTTAAAGGAAATAAATTATTTTATAACCTTCGACACAGATTAAAGAAAACGAACTGATAAAGAATTAAAAAAAAAATTAAAAAGGTAAATATGTATATAAACTGAAACGTTTTAGCAGAAAATGCCGTGTATATGTAGGCGAAAATAGCTTTATTTTTTGTTTTTTTAATAAACAAATTTGTAATTTTATATTGCTTAACAGACGCTTATTGCAATTAGGAATTATTTATAGACGCAAAATGTTTACATTTAATCCAAAACTTAAATACGTAAGGTATCTAAATAATGCAAACAAATCAGTTCACGTCTCTTTTATAAAATAGCAGTACTGCTTTTTATTTTAATGAGAGTTATTTCTGCATGATTTTTGTAAAACATAGGTATTACCTAGTTATTATCAAAACGGCGCTTTTCTGCGCTAATTGGGTTTCTTCGGAACAGTTGTTCTGCGAAACCGCCATCTTACCTATTACCTAGTTATTGAGATATTTAATAAAAAAATAAGCGGTACATAGAAGCGTTTACTGACTGTACAGAAAATCAACCAAGCCGACAACCGAATGCCGTCATTCATGTTTTTTTAGGCGTCTGAAGCACGCAATACGTTAAAATGGTTCACAGAGAAATCTAAATAAAGACAGTGTCAAAAATAAGATCAGAATAGAATCTTAAGCTCCACCGAAAACCAACTAACTAGGACGCCAGCAATGAAAGCTGCGTAGACCCGACTTTGATTCGACGATGGAGAAGACTTGCAATGTCGAGCCATGAAAACATGCTGACCTTAGCAAAGAACTAAGTCCGTTGCACTTGCTACCTTCCCAAGTACGATGGATTAGTAAACGGTCTGTTTTGAATTAAGAAAAATTTAACTCCAACAATGTAAAACAGCTTATAAGAAAAACTATGACCCAAAATAAAAACATTTTCCATTCAATAGTTATAGGTAGGTACCTATATATCTTCAGATACGTACATCAAAATATTTTCACAGAAATGTTTTTAACTTGGCTTGTAGGTATTCGAATATTTTTTTTTAATTTACCTACTTGGCTTTAACTCAAAAGGATGAGAACAATCACTATATTATATTTGTTGAAAACTGTAGTCTGGTCTGAAATAATATGAATTTTGAGTTTCAAAACGTTAAGTGTTTGGAATTCTAAATACCTACTAGAAATAATTGTCAGACTATCAGGGTACCTAATGTACCTACAACTTCCTCGGTATTTTAAAATGAAAAACAACGGAAAATTTAATTTTCAAAATCACCTCGGTAACCAAAAGCAAAAAAAAATAGTTCAGCTTGTTCCCATTTTGTATGGAGTGAGTCAGAGCCATTTTGGTATAAAATACACATAAACAAACACAATAAACATAAAACCTAGAAAGAATTATGTGAAAATCTTCCGAAAGATTTTCTTATTTTGACGTACATTTTGTCTTTAAGTAGTCTGTAGCCTCAGCTTACCTAACTATTTTTAGAATATAATTTTAGTCACACATAAATCAATATAAATCCATCTAACGTCTTCGTCACATACTTTAAAAAGAAAATACATACAGTGGAATCTTATTTAATATAGGAAATTTTTAAGTCCATGACGAACCCTCCCCTTCTCCTGATAATAGTAGCATTTACGCAACTCTATTTTCAGGTTTGGAATACACTCTGGTTGTGTTTACAGATGCCGGTTGCCATAGTTTTAAACATGAGCATTCAAACATGATAAAGATACATACTAGGAAGAGGAACTCATTTTATTGTGCTATGAGAATTTTCTTCAAATTATGCCTACATATATTATATACCTAATATCAAATTCTACAAGTAAGTATCTAGGAAGTAAACATTTTTAGCAAAACATACCTTGAAGATTCGAAGAAATTTGCCTCACGATTCATCAATTCAGATCGGAACTTGGCCATTTCTTCTTCCATTTTGCGCATTTCAGAATCGAATCGCTCCCGAATGCTTGAGAATTCTGTATCAATTACACTGAAATCTCCTAATTTGATGGGAATATTCCTCTTGCTTGATTCAGCCATTGTGTATTTTTTTTTTTGTTTATTTATTAATAGACAATTTAATTAAATATTGACACTAAAGACGACACCGCACAAATGTTATCGAGTTGTTTTTATTTTTTAAAAAGATTATCGCGGAGAAAATTTATTTCGCTTCTTTGCTCGTTGAATGCAAAACTTTTATTGAAATTGAAATAAAAATAAAACGAACACGATGAAATAATTTTGACGTTTGAAGTTAATTTTTGAGTGCAAACAGGTTTTAATTGAGTTCAATTGATTTGGTTTAGTAGTGTACTTGCTGTATTTTTGAGTGGATTTTTGACACTTGATGTAAGGGGGTGATTTCATTTCTGAGGTTAAGTTCATAAAAAAAAATAAAATGTAATTTGCCTGTACCCCCATTGCTGCATCAACCGAGAATTTCTTTTTTCCTTTTTTTCTATCCGTGCACATTTAACTGGAATATTTTTACTTGCGATTATGTACTATAAGGCAAGTTTTGTATTCGTAAAAAAAAAGGGGACACTTTAGTTCACGGTAGCACGCTTTGAAAGTTGATATTTTTGTACAGGTTGGATGAGGTCTAAATAGAACAGGATTAAAATATTAAAGTGAGGAAAAATCGTTAAAACCGATTAAAAAATAATTTTCTTTCCGGATTTAACCTAACTTTTTTTTTTGTATCGCAATTTTCTTGAATAACAGTACCTGTGTGGCCTTCTTGAACCCCTAACAGTTGGGATGGGTAAGGGGGACATGCTGCTCCCCTGCAACTCCTCTGCTTGGCCCACTATAGGATTTGGGGTGGGTGCGAGTTTGGGTGGGTTCAGCTTTGGGTATGCAAAATTTCGAACAAATTATAATTTTTATTTACTTTTTCTCAATGTATAAATGAACAATAAGAAGTACAAAACACTTTTAGTTATAAAACAACTTTTCCGAAATAGTCAACAAAAAAATAAAAAAAAAAATACCAAAAAATCCACTTTGTATGCATTTTGTATGGAAAGTGGAAACTTTAAAAAATAATTAAAAATATAAATAAGTGTTTCCTGGTTGTAAATCTGTGACATTGTTTTTAAGAGTATATCTATTTTATCCGCGTGTGCAAATTCGTGCTACCGTGAACTAAAGTTGAGCCAAAAACAGTTTTGAGATAACAACCCATGACATTACGATGATAGAGAACACGAAAAAAATAGGTCCGCGATTCTGTCTGTCTGTCCGTTTGTCAGTCTGGATGTATCGACACCTACATCCTAAACGGATATGCCCAGGCGTATTTTTGATTTTTATCCTAGGTCTGAAAATAACGGTACCTGCCATATAAACGTAACAGATAATTAAATTTTTCTCGAAAAAAATACGATCGATTTTGATAAAATTTCGTAAAATGGATTTTTAGCGTTTTTCATTTTTTCAGAATAAGTTTACATATTAACGGTACCTGACAAACAAGCCTTAAAGATAATCCAATTTTTCTCGTAAAATATATGAACGATTTTGATAAAATTTTGTGTGACTGATGTTTTCCCAATGACATAGTTTTTTGTTAATTTTTTTTTTTTAATCACCTTTAAATAAATTGTTACATTAAATTATTATTCGAATGGTCTTACTTGATAAGTATAGGTAGCTACATATTGTTTGAACATTTTTTTAGAATAAAAGTTGTATCTACATAAAATTAAATCTATATTATGAGTATCAGATATTTTATCTTGATACCTACATAAAGATGAATTCTAAATATAATATCTTTCAGTAGCCAGTGCTGGAACTAACTTAGAAACTTATGCTTTACCTTTTTTATGAACGCATAAAGATTATTTTCTATTGCAACTTCAGTCTATGTAGTGTTAATCTGTATAAGTAATTGAAGAATCAAACAAGTAATTATTCAATATTTCATATAAAATAGGTATCACGAAATGAATCACGTAGCGCGAAACCTTATGTGGAATGAGAAATGTTAATTGCAGTCAATTATAAATAGTCTTCTAATCGAAATGTCTCACTCCAATGGCTAAGTATAAATCCACCCACTGCTGTGTACATTTTTACTGCTCAGAAAGTGTGCATCAACGAATATGGCAACAGATATTTTAACCTCGATATCGTCATTCCGTGATAGATAAGTAGTTTCTTTTGATCTCAATACATATTTCCTAATACATACTACGATAATTTATACTTCATAATTGCATTAAACTGAAAATGTTTGTTTTCTTGGTTGTATGTTTGAGGTTATTTCGGGGTGCACGAATTCGATATCTAATGGTCTTAATTATTAGCTAAAAGCGTTTTTATTTCGTAGTCCAGAATCTATCCCTAACTGCAATTTAAACCCATACGAAAAAAAGTTAAAAGATATAATGAAACAACCATTCATTAAAAGAAATATGTAAACATTTATTTAAAAAAACTAATAAAGTTTTACTTTCCGAGCCTTTCTTTCTATCAGCGAACTCTTTTATTGGGTTATCAAAGTCGATGTTTTTAGCAATTTCATTTTTGATTGACAAAATTGCCAAGTTTTTTAATCTAGATTTAGATATTGTCGATCTATATTAGCAACCGTTACAAGTATGTATAGTCAATAATATTCATATCCCAGCCTAGACCTACCCTAAATCCGCTACTGTGTTTACGTTCATATGGCACTAAATGACAATTCGAGTACTGAAAAGAAGAGAAAATCGATTCCGCCGACTTGAAGTCAGAATCAAAAACAGAAATCACGCATACTTGCACAAATTTAAAAATTCAAAATCGTAAAATGTCGTTATTTTGTTATTGGTTTTGGGAAAGTGATTGAGAAAATATTGTGCCATTTGTAATTAATACATTTGTCTATATAAAGCCAATACAAAATAGAAGATAAATCAATGGATATCTGGCATATTTTAAGTTGCATATATAATATATATGTTATCCTTATCACCCTCTTCCACCACCGACATCTACCTCAAATGAAAAATATGCATTTGAAGTTTCACAATAATATGCCAATTGCAGAATCAAAAAAGTATCTTTGTGCGTTCAATTGGTGTTCTTTATTTACTTAATAAAATTAATACAAACAATTTATTAACTTTAAAATAGTTTATTAGAATAAGTGAAAATAAATATTAAAGAAAATTTAAAAAAATCAAGGATTTTAATTCAAATGCGTGTCAGAAAGATATTTGTATTTTTTTAAAAGTTATGAATTTTGTTTCATGTTTTGCGCTTTGGTTGATTCTCTTCATTGAAGTAGGTACCTTGTGTAATACATTTTTTTAAATTAAATTTTTTCCAATTTTAACTTGTTCTCAATAAAAGGTTAATAATTGTTTGCACTTTTAAATATATATAGGTACACAAAAAAGCTTTCTTAATTTGAGAGTTCTTTCATTAATGATGTTGATATATCTTTTTAACTTTAAGTTTGTATTCTTCTGAAAAAAAACAATAAAGATAATAATAATAATAATAATAATAATAATGATGTTGATAGATTACTTTGTAATTTGTTCAGAAAATTTTTTTATTCTTTTTTTTGTTTAAATTGAAAAATTTATTATTCAGTTTTAATTTCAGGATTTTGGGTTTTCCTGCTATTGGGTTTTCGGGGGGATTTCGTTTTCGTGTGTATATTTTATAGAAAGTACTGCGTACTGATATTTGCTCTAATGAAAAGATATTGTATCTTACTAAGTAATTATAACAATAAACTGAAACTGAAACTGTGTTTTGGGATTTTGGATTTCGGGTCCGACTCCTATTATACCATTAAACTTGTCTCCTTAATACTTGCTAAGGCCATTTAGGCCCATTTGCTGAAACGATACTTAAGTATTTATGTTCGACATAGATTCTTAAATAGTACTTTTTCCTTTCATAAACTGTCACTTAAGGATCTATGTAGACCATAAATCCTTAAGTATCGTTTCAGCAAACGGGCCTTAAAGTAATGAGCAAGTGATCTGATGTATGAAATTAGGCGGTATAGTAATTTTCCAAAATGATTTTTGTCTTCAACTTTTTAGTTTGTTTTTGATTGTTAAGTGTGCATAATGATAGTTATCTATAAAATCTAGTCAGTTTAACAAATGTGATTTGTTGAAATTTAATTTAAGATTTTACTTTGTAGAATTCACACACAGCAACATATTTCCTGGTTGAAAATGTTAGAAAAAAAATATGACTTTTCGGCATTTTGTAACTTGGAAAAAATTAATGTCGATATTTAGTGATTAACTCAATAATCAAAAAAAAAATCTAACAAGGCAAAATAAAAAAAAATAAAAGGCACGAATGGGTCGCACAAATTTGCGAAAATTTTTGAAATAATTCCTTTAATTACCTAATTAATGTAATACGAAATATTTAAAAAATAAATAATTATATAAAAAATAACTTTTAGTCCAGGAAAATAAGACAAAACAAAGGCAAAATTACGAAATAATTCCGACAAAACTGGATTTTTCTGGAGACCTTTGTTTTGAGGTCTTGAGCAAATGCTTAAAAGTACCTATTTTAAAATAAAAAATTAAAAGAAATCGGTTCAGTCGTTATAAAGTTGCGGCCAAATCTGTACAGAATGTTTGTTGAATTTTTCTGAAATTAAGTTTTTACATAAAAATTATTATTACTAAAAATATAAAAAATATATTAAAACATTTGTTTAAAAACTCCTAGAGTAGATTTTGTTTTTATTTAAATTTAAAAACCTTTCATGCTTTGTTAGTCATTACTCGTTATCAGGAATAGGGTTTTGTTCACTTTTGCTTTTTTTACTTGCTATTATAGGTACTATGAGGCAAGTTTTGTATTCGTAAAAAAAAATTTTGAGATAACAATCAAATTTGATGATAGAGAACACGACAATTCTGTCTGTCTGTCTGTCCATCTGTCAGTCTTTATATATCGACACCTACAGCCTTAACGGTTGGGCCGATTTTCTTCAAACTTGGTACTCTGTATTTTTTATAGTAATATCCCCAGGCGTATTTTTGATTTTTATCATAGCTGTGAAAATACAGTACCTGCCATATAAACGTGACAGATAATTCATTTTTTCTTGCAAAAATACGATCGATTTTGTTAAAATTTCGTATCAGATTTTTTGAAAAAAAAATTTACAACTAGATTTTTAACACCTGCCATACAAGCGTTTAAAACAATTCCGTTTTTCTCGTACAAAATACGATAGATTTTTATAAAATGTCGTACATTGGATTTGTAGCCAAAAGTTATGTTTTTCATTTTTTTTTCAGAATAAGTTTACAATCCAATTTTTCTCGTAAAATATACGATAGATTTTGATAAAATTTTGTGTGATTGATTTTTCCAATAATAAAGTTTCTCGTTAGAAATGTATTTAAAAAATCACCTTACTAACGGTACCTGTCATATAAACGCTACAGAAAATCCAATTTTTCTCTTAAAAAATACGATCGATTTTGATAAAATTGTGTGTGACTGATTTTTTGCCATTAACAAAGTTTTTCGTTAGATTTTTTTTTTTTTTTTTCAATTCTATAGAAAATCCGACATTTCTCGAACAAAAAAAGATCGATTTTGATAAGATTTTGTGTGACTGATTTTTTGCCAATAATGAAGTGTTTGGTATTTTTTTTCAAAATCATCTTATTAACGGTACTTGCCATATAAACGCTTTAGAAACTATTTTTTTAGACATTTCTTGTTTACTTTCTTTCTCATGTTTCTCATTCTTCTCCTATATAAGCTTTTAAAGTTCTGATCCTCTCTTTTTAGTAGCTTTATTTATCATTTCTTACGAAGTGCTTGATTCAACTGCATCTTTCGAATATTTTTAAAGAACATTCTTCACTGATTACTACACCATCAAATAAAATATAGCATATACATAAGTCATAGTTATAGTGTCAAGTTATAGGTAAAGTAAAAGACTTTAGAAAACTGAACATTTAATGAAAACAAAATAATATGAAACAACTATTCTAGCAGGGCTTTCAGTTCAAACGGAAAAGTTCCAAGTAAAGGTTGACAAAATGTTTAACAGTTAATTCGTTGACAGTTTCCATTATAAAAAACTCAGAATTTATTTCTTCAATAGAAAAAAATCTAGTTGCTATTGCTACATAACTTACCAAAGCCCAATCTTATAAAAAAAATTCTCGTTCAAGCTAAAATCTCTGAGGTTTCTTCCTAGTTTGGTTCAATGGATGGAATCATACTTACTGAATCGTTAATATCGGGTCTTGTTTTGATCCACCAATCCACTTACTGCGATGCTATTTTCCATTTCTATTGTCCTAGAATGACACGACATGTTTTATACTAGGTTCTTCATCTAACTGTATGTTAACTAAATGCTTTCGTCTACCCCAGCGGGACTACTTCCGCGCAACGTGGTTTTATTCTTGATAGCAAGATCCCATTATGAGAACATAATAGGCATACCAAACTCAAGGTTGGTTGGCCAAAAGAGTTAATGAATACTTACCTTTCAAAATCTCTTTATGCCACCTTTTACGGCTTTTTCATACAGACAAATCCATATTTGGTGAATTGTAGCAATATAGCTTATTCAACCCATTGATTCAGGATTACAACATGTCCCGTACCAAGAACGTTTGCAGCTTTAATTTACAATCATAGCATAAACCAATTCTTCCACCTTCTTCTTGAGGTCATGAACATCAACGTCAACTCATTGCTGTGGAAGGTAAATGCTAATTCTTATATTTTATATAATGATTATAATCATTATAACTCATAAAAAGACCACACACAAAAATCTTCATTATATTGGACCTACTTATAGAAGATTTTTATGCTTGAACTTTGCCTTACCTTAAATAACTTTTTAAAAAAATAGGTTAAACAAAATTACATAGACTATTAAGAGAAGTTGAATACATAACTAACATATTTAACCAATTTTAAAAGTGCCATTATGATGCTTATTAATATAATTGTTTAACTTTTATATTTAACAACTTCACTGTCAAATTTATCAAACTTGATACAACGTCCCATGTATCATATTTCATACTTCCATACAAGACACTTTGCAATGTAAAAAAAAATTGTACGGAGACAATGAAGTTGTTAGTTGACTTTTTAGAGATCTGCTTTTGTATAATTTTCACATTTGCATCGTCACAAAAGCGGTATCTGCGTACAAAGGCATAAGATAGGTAATTTAACTTAAGACAGAAATAGTCAACAATCCTATGAATATATTTTCAAAAATTAGTTGGTTTTCACTTTAGTTTTCATCCGTTTTCTTAAAAAAAACTTAGCTGTAACGTCTGCGTTTTGTTTTAGTAATAAATTGCACACAACATGATAAATAGTAAAATTTCTTAAACATTTTTTATTTCTAATTTTTTTCTGATTTTTCTAAAAGATCGATTTAGGGAGGCACAACACAGAACATTTTAATTATGTAAGTGATTTTATTTTTGTATACCTATCATAATATATAATTTGTTTCATGACGACCATTCAATAATACATTATTATAATATTTATGTTCCGGTGAATCTTTCGCTCAAATTACACATACACACATAATTATAAATATTTTTATTATGTTGTGGTTTAAACCACAAAATTCATTTTCTGTTTTGTTTTTTTTTTTTTTTTGCTCCCGGCTTTTTATCTAAAAATTCTTACTAAGATGCTTTTGACATTAAAAACAATCTTATACAATTAATTTTATATATGTACATATGTTTTAGAATAGAAAATATTTGTATCTATCTTAAAAATTAGATATTATAATATTTTCTTTTATCTTTTCGCTTTGTACAAAGATTTTCATTTAAATAAAAACATTTGGACAGTAAAAAGTTAAATAAAAAAATAATTTAACATTTATTTTACTTATTATCATTAATTATTAAACTGTTTTTATTTGAAAAAAAAAATGGTTAAAGTTATATTTTGATTGTTTATTTATTTAAGATTTTTATGAATTCTATTATTATGATGATATTTTATAAAAAAGGAAAAAGAATGTTAAAAATAAATTAAAGGAAACTTGTTTGGTGTGTGTTTATAAAAATTTCTAAAGTTGAAGTTCTTAAAAAAGAGTTGCGTTAAAAATTGATGCTTGAAAACACTTAACGAAGAAGTCGTTTGGAAAAAATGTTTAGGTTTTAGAAAGTCGATTTATTAGCATTAAAAATTAAATATGATTCAATGACTATTCTCTTTGATGTATAGACTTAACGAAACATAATATTAAAAAAGAAGTAGAAGGAAATAAAATAAATTTTTTCATCGATCAATAAGTATTGAGAGCAAGGGTAATAGGAAAACATTTAAAATAAACATATTGGATGAATAATTAAAGATCATTTTGTAATGTTTATGAATTGTCCACGTTTGATGTTAAGTAATAAGGCTTTAGTTAAAAGAATATCATTTTTAGGTGTTTGATTCTGTACGATCAAGACCTTTAAAAAAAGTAAATCTAGACCAACTTCTTTCTACAGATATAAACGGATCAATTCACAAAGAGTTATTGATTTGCATGCATTCCTGAAACTCCAAAATTTTCATTTTCTGGAAAATAATAATTTCTGGCTTAAATTCTTTTTGACTAGTTACCTATTTGTACCTTGTTTGTGATAACGTTAGGTGTATATTATATTTTAGAAGATCGACATACTTTTGTTTGCTCCTAATACAAAACCAAATCTCAAACTTGTGGTATTCAAACCTTAAAATTAAGAAAGGTGAAGCTGGATGTTCGGGTTGCATTATATCAATTTTCGCATATAAAAACGTGCTTTCTACAAAATTTATTGTTAAGACACAAATTTTAGGTTGCCTTATTCATGCATGATAAAATGGCATGAAATTGGAAAGGAAATGTCTATTCATTGAAACCCCATAATTTATAACAACAGAAAGAAATAAACAACTTAATCCTATTATAGTGAATTAAACTCTAAACCAATTCTTTTGCTAGTTCCACAGAACTAGAGGAAACTACAATTAATCCCTGAATCTGGTAAGATCAAATAAAACTTATTGACAACTACATAAAGCCGTGTTGTTATTTGCTGGTATTCTTATTATCCGGTACAAATTCGATTCGAAGTGCTCAATGGGAATAAAGTGGAGATGGTTTCAAGGACAAGCTTCTTTAGAACAGAAAACACCAAAAATATTTTAATTGAAATTTTTATTTTTCAAAAAAGTTTGGCTTTAATTTATCAAACATTTTGTTTTGAGCTCCACAATTAACGTTGGTATTTATATGAAATTGATTTTGTTTATGGAGTAAAAATTAGTGACAAAGCCACTCTAGTTGCTACCCAACGTCCAACATTGTGGAAAAACTGACGAAAAAAAAGTGAATGCAGACATAATGCAACGAAAATGGTGTTGGATTGGCCATACACGGAGAAAACCAGACGAAAACATAACGAAACAATCCTTCGCAAAGAATCAAGGCAGTTGGAGGGATCTTGTTGCTGCCCTATGCTCCAGATGGATTTGAAAAGATATATTAATAAGTCCAAAAAGAATTTTCGTTTTTATATCAATCCTATCATTTTTGCTGCAGAAAAGTCAAACTAGGCAACTCAGTCGTTATCATTCATGCAAAATTTGCTTATTTGAATAACCCATGTGGGTATATTTTTCTATGGTCATAATATGTTTTTACAGTTCTGTGAAGTCTCAAAGCCTTGGTCAAAATTATTTCAAGTAAAAGCTTCCCACAAAAATAATTTATAACCCATCTCATTTTTTAAAAGTTTTTTCTTACAATAACAATTATTATTCAACTCAATCAAAGCTTTGTATCACAGCTTAAGTACTTTCAGTTCAACAATGACTGACCACTGGGAGAAAAGCCTTTATTTCATTATCTCACTTTTTCCTAAGGCGTTAAGTGAGTTATTTATAAAATGAAAATGAGAATGAAAACTCACATGTAATAAAAAAAAAATATAAACGTAAATCCATGATAAATAAAAATGAAAAAAATTTATAACGCTAAACAAAACTTCTTGGGGGTGGAGAAATAGATTTTGAATTCATTTGAAAAAGATAAATACATTTTTTTAATGACAGACATAATAATTTTCTAAATATTTTGTTTTTGTATATTGAACTCTAAATTAATATTTTTTGTTTTTTTTTTTTTTATTGTAACACTATTTACAAAATTAAGAGTTTAACGCTTGTTATTTTTAAGAGCAAACAAAATATGTATAAATGACTACTCTTACTACTACTAAGACAACTACTATTTTCTAAAATTACAAGTATTTTTATAATTATGTACTTCTGAAGTAAATTATCTGAAACAAAAAATAAAAGTAACACAATTGGCTCCTGTGTGATCTTTAGTGGTAACCTCGATGTTAGCTCGAACTCATTGTCGGATTTTGCATACTGTTGTTGGCCCGCTTGTCCCACCAATCTTGTATGCTTGTTGCCATGAGTTGGCGTCTAAACCGTTTCGATTCGGCAACACATTTCTGTATGAACTTCAACTTGGTATCCTTGTCGCCTTTTATTAGATTAAGATTTTCTAAAAGCTGGGAATAATTTCGGCCAGGTCGACGAATGTCTCGGAATATTGTCGCTCGCAGTTCTATGTTGTGCCGTCGAATAGCGTCACGTTGCTCGCTAGTTAGCAGTGGTTCGGCGGGTGTTTCTTTTTTTAAGCTGTCGAAGTTCGAGTTTATTGTGAAAGCAGCTGAACTAACTCCAGGCTTTTGGTCTAGATCGATTTCCAATCGTTTGCTGTTGTCAAGGTCAATGGAAAGTGAATCGGCTAACAAAAGCTCGTTTTTTATGCTTTCTGAAGTAGCTGGAACAACGACACTGCAACTGTTGCTGCCCCCATTGTGACACTGTTGAAGAATTCTCGATATTTCTTGAGCGTCACTGTTGATGTCATTGTGACCATTGGTAGTCGCCGCTGGAGGTGGTTGTAGTAGTGTTGCTCCTACAACACTAGAGGTGGCTGCAATTGATGTTGATACAGGTGAAGTTGCTACCGTCGGCGACGTCACCGCTGTATATGGATGATGGTGTTGTGGGTGAGATGCCATGCCTCCAAGTGGACTGGTAGCTTCGACAAAAATTGGAGAACTGTATGGGATCGGAATGTGAATGTTGTTGTTTGGAATACCATTTCCGATTATGGATACTCCACTGCTACTAGCAATAACACTACCTAACGTACTTGATATATTATTATTGCTAATGATGGTACTGCTGCTATGATTAACTTGCATTGGTATATGCAAAGGTGGTGATAGATGGACCGGCGTTGTTCCCGATACCACTTCTTCTGCGTCGTCTGTTACTCCATTGATGAAGTTCCGCACATGTCCATTAATGGGGAAATCGTCGAGAGGTTCATTAAACTCAAATGACGTCAATCGATCTGCATCGCTATCATCTGAAGAAATAGATGAAATGTCTGACATGCTATCATCTGTTTCCGAATCAAATCCTCCTTTGCAAGACGACGATGAGGTTGACGATATGGATGGTGTGCTTGGCCTAGAATCAGTCGATGTTCTTCGAAAAATAAAATCCCTTCGAATTGGTCCAGCTTTTCGTTTTCTGGATCTACTGCCAAGTTCAAGTTGCTTCTTCGATTGTGCATTCGGAGACTTTATTGGAGCTACTTCACCAAGATCCGCCTCATCTACCATAACCATGTGTTTGTCCTTCTTGTAGGGGTTGCCGAACATGTGTTGACGCACATTTGTGGGTTCAATCTCCCGCAATGGGTTGTCTTTGTTTTTAAGATATTCCTGATAGTTGCCCATTTCTGAAATTGGCAAGCAATGTCCTGAATCTTTGTTCACTAACCCAATGCCATTCGCTGTAGACGACCTCAAAAAATTGTCTCGCATTCTAGAAATTTCATCTATAAGATCCCTTCGTGGGATGTCGAAGGGATTGCGATAGTTTTTCGCTGGCGGTTGTCTGACCATCGATGGGACAACAATTGTGTAGTTTTCAATAGGTTCAATTTCACTATGCAGCTTGCTGAATGTATCTCGCAGCAGGGGATTTCGCACCAAATCCCGTCGCAAAGGCGGGCCAACAATCAAACGGGCTCGTTCAATTTGCCAGTATGGTGGCCTTGGCTGCCGCAACTGCCTAAGCACTTTTTGGCACAAGTTTTCTTGATCCTGCTTTGCGGTGTTTTTAATGTGCTTCAGCTGGTTAGCTATATTTGGACTTAGATAATTATCGGCGTTCTCGGGCAACAAAAATTGTAAGAGAGTATAAGGAACGTTTATGTTCAGTAAGGCTCGTCTCAGGAACGGGCAGTAGTAAGGTGGTATCGAACGAACGTACGAATTGAACTTATACATTAGATCATTCGGTGGACTCATGTTATACTTATGAATGAGGTCATGTAAGAGCGGAAGCAATGCCGGGTAGTTATATGCTAGAACAAATAGGTGAACCTGTGCAAAATTCGGACTTGCTTTGAGATAACCAAAAGGAACCTCAAATCCATGCATTCCATTTGATATGATAACGGGCCAACATTTGTTCATTTCACGTTTTGACAAAATCTGCAGCGTTAACGGACTGGCCTCTACCTCGTACTTATCCACGGGAAAACTTCTTACCATTTGAGGCTCTTCGACACTTGGTGTAACTATTCTAAGTTTTGGATGTGCGTCTCTTGGTGGCAGTGTTGCAGACTTCGGATCCGGCCAGTAGGGCTCTGGCAGCGGCCAAAATCCAACTGGAAATGTCTTTTGCGAAATATGTTTCTGTACGTAGATCATTTTTTTAGTTGTTTGAAATGCAATATCTTGAATTTCACCATCTTTGAGGTCCTTTAAGAGCATTTGGTCAAAGTGCAGCACAACCCCAGGTTGAACCTTCTGCACTAAGCTTTCAATGCATTGGTTCAATACGTAATGGGATTTTACGCGATATGAGCGTCCGCCAGTGACTTCACACATCCTTTCTATAGGTGAGTCGTCGTGTGGTACTTTGCCATCTACACGTTCGTCGATTTTGTTCCCTGACATCCGCAGGACAAGCGAAAACAGTCTTTGATCCCAACGAAATGGCTCCTTTGTAAACTTTGTTCCAGGAATTTGTGTATTCAGAGGAAGAATTATATCCTGGTGAACGCCGTTACGAAAAGAATACCTTCCACCATCTGTGATGACAATAATTACTGAGGGTTCAAGGTAGAACGGGCACCGCCCTTGTCCATAGGTATCAATACCCGATTGCATGCGATTAAGATTTAGCAAATCAAAAGCATTCTTCAAAGATTCACCCATTGATGTTAGCCCATTGCTCTGTAGATTTTTTAGTTCATTCATAAACGTAGCATGATTTTCTTTCCATCCAGCTTTTACATTTGCTGGTGGTTCTTCGAAAGTAAGAAGCATATAGCGATCGCCAAGACAATCTTGGGTTCGCTGCCGAAATTTAAGAAACGTCTCTACCGCACCTTTGGCGATGTCCAAGTAGCTTTTTTGTACTCCATTAATATAGGCCTTTTGACACATAGACGACGATGTGTCGACCAAAAATAATATTATTGTCATTCTTTTTTTTTTAATATTTATATTCCTTTTGAGTTGTTACTCCTTCGCTCACGGTTCAAGTGATCCAGTTATCAGGTCATTTGTATTGACAATAATTCATATATGTATATATATATATCACGATATGTTTTTTTGCTATGAATTAAAATGGGCAAATGCACAAAAAAAAAATGATATTTGTTATTAAAAAATAGATTTTGTTATCAAAATGTGAAAAAAGTTTGGAAAAGTCAGCGTGATTATATCTGATTTTGTATTTTACGACATTAACTTAGCAGATCTTGAGAGATCTCCTGTTTTCTACTAGTAGCTTATAATTAGCTCTGATTTGTTTCGTTTATCAGACAGATAAGATATTTGTTAAGAAACAAATACAAATGGTATTTTCTAAAGAATAAAATATTAAAGTGTCTTTATGTTTCAAATTAAATTCAAAAATACGAGGAAGAGACGTAAATACGAAGAGCGATCTATCCCCCAGTTTCAGAGTGATCGTTTATCCTTAAACTGTAGTTCAGTGCCTGTAAACTCAGTAGTTTAAACCAATATTTTAGTTTAAACTCTGACTGTGAAACTGGGAGTTAGTCTTTTCGATCAAAGAAACATTCCGGCAACTACCTTCTATGAATGCACAAACAGAATTTGTTCGTTATGTCCGTTGTTTCGTTATAATTGAATAGTACAACTTGTATGAACCTTTGACGGCAATTCAAAATTAATTCGCAATAACCGATATTTCGTTATAACCGATGTCGTCATAACCGATTTTAACTGTATATCTATATATAACCTTTAATATAAAAAAATTAATATAAAAATGATTGCCGGACACATTACCTCTAATAATAGAATCACCCATAAACATTTATGTAAAAATAAATTGATGAGAAGTATTTGAATAAACCAACTTCAAACCAAACACTAACATCAAATTTAAATCAGAAATTATAGCTATTTCATAGCAAACATGCTATTCATCAGACTCCTTTATTGTGCTGCTCAGCATTTACTTGCACTACGCAGTAAAGGCAGAACCATAATAGAAGAATTAGTACGTACGGTGCCGTACGAAATTAGCGAGAACAAGGAATTTGTATAGTGCGCACATAATGTCGGATTGCTCAGTTTCGGCAAGTTTTCGTTCACTTTTGCCTCCGTACGTAAAGAGCGCTCCAGAGCGCAGTTTACGTACGTAAATCTGACAGCCAGCCAAATACATGTGAAATTGGCTTGCGTGTGCGTTCGACCATTATGGTCGACTGAAGGTAATGGCGGCACTTAAGGAAACTTGACGTAGAACTATGACATTAGCTTTCGTTTGCTTACGACTATTATGGTTGGCCCTTAACACCACTAAAGCCGCAAGATAAATGTATCCTAATTTATGCTCATAAATACCTTAAAAGACACAATTTTTACTAGTGACACACACATTGGGTCATATGCATAAACGCTAGTAAATGCTTTTACTGATAAATTCCTATATATAAAATTGAAATTTACCAGTAAAAGCATTTACTAGCGTTTATGCATATGGCTTATTGTGTCGTGTCGGGATAACTTTTCTTAAACTGAATGTTAGTTACGCAATGCAAATAACAGTTATGAACCCAGAACTCAGATTTCACAACGATAAGATTCGTAAACCATGAGATTAAATTTCCAGCACCTGTTGTTGTTTACACTTAAAATAATAATAGATCAGAGTCATTTAACTTTTACTCATATGATAGTAAAGTTGTCAACTTCAAGTGTTTAATAAAAAAATCAGAGCGCTGCGGAAAGTACTATCTTCAGAGCTTAACATGCTCAGCCTCAGTGCTCTGCTCAGACCTAAAAAACGAAAAATGTCTATTGTAGAAACCAATTGTTCCGGTGAAATGTTACTAGCATTCTTGTAGTTTCAAGAGGAAATACTAAAAAGATAAATAGTTAATATGTACATAGAGATCTCAGGCATCGAACAAAGTATCCGACAGATTTTTCAATTTTGTACAACCTTTTACAAATTCATATTTGTTTGTCATAAAAACCTAAATGTTGGCTATATCTAAAGCGGTATGACGCCAGACTTGTGCATGCAGCGGTGACATACAAAATCAAAACCTTTTGATTTTTGGTGTAGCTGTTCTATCTATGTGATGTGTATGGGAATGCTGACGAAAAGTGCACGCACCAGTGTGTGCACAAGTGTGATGTGTATGGGCACTTAAAAGAAGTAGCAAGTAATGCTTCTGCTTAAGCTGTAACCTCTATGCCTTGAATAAAAAAAAATAATTGAGGAACAATAAAGACATATTGGGTGCTTATGTTTTTACATACATTATGTCCATAAGCCGAGTCCAGCTATTCTTAACTGACATGGTTAGAAAAGAACGTTTTTGCAATTCAGTAGAACATTTGCTGCTTTGAACTCGATTTACCTTATATGCTCTTCATTCAGTTTTCCTAGTCCACGTTAAAGCACACTTTAGCTGTGTTTATCCAATAAATAGCCACATTAGATCGGAGAAGCGCAGAGCAGACCAAACAGTTGTCAAATGTCAGTTAAGTTTAAGCAGATAAATGTGATCTAACTGGAACTTCGTCAGAAGCACGTGCAGGTAATTCTACTCAAATCTCATCTGTTTTTTCTTTAGAAAAAGTGGTTTATTCATTAGCAAATGAAGCAAATAAAGATAAATTTATAAGAGAAAATGTCTCTTTTCTGTCTAGAGAAGTTTAGAGCAACTCAATGAACAGGGCTCTGATATTTTTAGCTGTTCTGCGCAGCTCTGATTTGATCTGATCTCTTCATTTTACGAATATTGCTATAAATTATGATGTTCCAAAAGTTTGTTTAATTCATTAACATTTCCTCCAAATTCTCTCTACTTCAAACACAACTTACTACAAAGATGTTTGACAGATGAATCCAGTTTGGTACCTTTAAACTCTAAAAGCTGTTGGACTTCGTCTTTGTTTATAATATTATTCTACCGTTTTTATGAATATATCTAGTAAAATTACTCAGTTTTAGCAAAGCTAAACCTAAAGCTACCTATATGTACCTAGTTCCTTTTTCGAATAATTAACTGAAATTAGTAGACCATGGAATGACAACAATCTCCACACTATTTTCCTTGTGCTACTTTTCCAAACGATTTTCCTACAAATTCCTCAAATTAAAAAAATATATAAACAAACATTATTATAATCAATTATGATTCATAAAATAATAATTTAAACTCAACAGTTCATCACCGATTACTGTCCTATCTTTTTAAAGATGGCAACATCCCCACAACCCAAATAAAAACACTTACCCAATGTCCCCACCAAAATGATTCCAACCACGGCTAAATGCCGAATGCTGCTCGCCTGCTACTTTGTATAATATGCTCTACTCTCTCTTGCCTCCTGTCAAAATTGGGTACGAGAAAAAAAAAATTAGATTCTTTCGATGGCACTACAACAATGCAATTGCTAGTATAATATGATTTTTTACCCCAAAAGTAAACGTTCTACTTCGATTCAAATGTGCCAATGAGACGAATAACCAAAGTTTACATGTGACCGTCAATAAAGATTTTAAATTTGGCTCCAGAATTCAATTGACAAAACCAATCAGTCAATGCGCTGAATATTTGTTGAGGAGGTAGCACACACACAATTTTTTTTTTTTGTAAATAACGACACTGTTTTTCCCGGAGAACACTTTTTTCACTGTTAACAACCTTTCTGTTCAAAAGTCAGAGACGAACTGTCAGATTCTGCCTAAACGTAATGGGTTGAAGTGAGAAAGTAGGTTTCATTTTGCCATCGATGAAAAATAGAAGAGGTACAAAATCAAGGGAAGGAAAGAAGGAACAAACCAATTTTTCCTTCGAAGAACTTCACAGCACGACAGCGAGGTGCGATATTTTTATATGGTGCTATGGATTAGAACTGTCAAATGTAATAGTGGAGATTTTCAATACAGTATTGCCAGCTTCATCTTCTTGTTTTGTTTCTCGTTAATCTGTAATAGTCCGCAGTTACACTAATGACTCTAACTAGGAATAAAAAAGCGTACTTTCTTTTTTTTCAGAAGCGTAGGCCGTTGTCGAAAACGTCATCTGCGTGCAAATTCGTCCAAAATGTAAAGGGCCAACCATAATAGTCGAAAGCAAATGGAAGCATGTTTTAATTCTGCGTCTAGTTTCCTCAAGTGACGTCAATTTCTTGAGTCGACCATAAGGGTTGAATACAAGAGCAAGCAAATTCCACATGTATTTGGCTTGCTGTCAAATTTACGTACATAAACTGCTCTCTTGAGCGGTCTTTACAAACAGAGGCAAAAATAAACGAAAACTTGCCGAAACTGAGCAATACGACATTATATGCGCACTATACAAATTCCTTGTTCTCGTTAATTACGTTACGTAATAGGAGAAATGATACAAAGGTTGCTATCATTTCTCCTATTATGGTTCTGCCTGAAAGCGACCTTTAAATGGTCAGTCATTTGACATCAATCTGTATAGTGTTTGTAAAAATAAGTTTGCATGCGTTCATTTGTTTGACGAAAAATCAAAACCCTTTAGTATAAACGGACAACAGACAATCGAAATCACACATTTATTTATGGTAAAAAATAACGAACTTTCTATAGCATAAAATTTTTATATTTTTTTGAAAATGTCGAAATATTGAGAAAACTTCCACAATATCTTTCTAAAATTAAAAAATTCCTTATGATTAAAAATTGTATGTGGTGGAGAATCCACATAAGTGTTACTAGAACTCGATTGTAGGCTCGTTTCCAACAAATTCCGTTCTACTCGGTTCCGTTCACCTTGGTTTTCACAGACTCTTTCATATACATTCAACAGACCGAACCGAATGGATATAAATGTGTGTGAAACGAGCCTGTGAACATATTTATTTTCTTCTGTTCATAAACTAAATAACTTAAGTCCTTTTACACGTTGACTCGTGAGTCCCGGCTCTTATTAGAACATAATGAATGTGAGAGAATTTCTCTTTCGCATTGATCAAGTTTTGATAAGATGCGCTCCTCACGAGTCACAAATCAACGTATTATTCCTCTTATTCATCTGCAGATGTTCATCCTCACTTTTGTGAACATCTTAAGATGAGCACTTCACACTTCCTCTGTTTCTATTACCTTTATGCATTTCACTTTAAATTTTGTTTGATACCAAGTGCTTTACGCACGATCTGCCATTTTTGTGCTGATCAAATACGAACCAATTCAATTTTGTCTTGTTCACCACAAAAAATGACAAACATGTAACATACCATTTTTTGAACTTAGGTCGGCCGTTCACTACACGAAAAACCTCGCAAATAGTTTTCTGCGCAGTTTATTTGTATTGTGAATGGCCGTATAACGTACGAGGACAGCCTATACTTTCGACAGCTTCAATTTACTTGTATCGTGTTTAGCACAATCTGGCTTGTTTAAATGTAATTTTGATTTTGTGTAGTGAATGGCCGGCCTTATTTAAAACTTGACTTGTATGTACCCTGTCAGTTTATACAAGTATGTATGTTCAAATTTGTGGAAGCTGCTATATAGGAACAGCATATTCAGTGCTGTTCAACTGAATTGCTTGGAAATAATAATTCTGTGGTCAGATGGCAAAATTTTATAAGTGAATTTTTGAAATTTTATGTGCGTTTTTAAAGCTCGAAATTTATGAAAAATCAAAAATTTCTTTTCAAAAATTAAAGTTTTAGACTTTTTTTTGTAAATTTCATTTTTTCTTTTATTTAAAAATAACTTTCTGATTTTTAATAACATAAAATTTGAAAATTAGAAAAATTCAATCATAACGTTTTTCCATCTGACCACATAATTATTTTGTTTTATTTAAAAAAGTAAAGGTATAAAACAGTCCGAAGCTTTAAGTCAAAACATAAAAAGGATAAGTATACGCCACAGGTAGCAGTTCAAAATATGTTTGTTGGTTTGCTTTGAATGCAAATAAAATTATATCTTCCAAAGTGTACCGATAATTTATAATAAAAAATTTATTTTGATATACTCTAGTTTCATTCATTAGGTTAACAATATAACGTTTTTATTTGTGTTCATATGATTCCCAATTTCACGTTATACTTACGTATTTTAAGTGTGTTTAGGGTTCAAACTCAAGAAGTTACAGCAGTTAACACTTAAGGAAAACTATTAAAGTGGCGTGCAATCATTTAAACTTGTTTCTATTCAGCTCTATGCAGAGCAGTAAAGCTACTCGAGAGAATAAAACTTTTGTAGTCATGAATGAGTATTCGAAAAATTTGTTGATCAAAAATATTTTTAAGAAAAAATAATTTCAGAAAAATGTGTTCAGATTTCTGATACAATCTTTCAATAAAAAATTTTATTAAATTTTATTGCTAATTACGTTGATTTAAGGTAGATTAATTAAAGATTACTGATACCGAAATTGAGAACCTATTTTGATGGAGAGATAATGCATCATAACCATAAGTAGCACCATTTGCTCTCTCTTTTAATCAAAGGCTCCTTTAATTTTAGGGTACTCGCCTTATCAAAATTCGTTTCAGCATGAAAAAGCCACATTTAAAAGAACAAATACTAAATTTAAGGAAGATAAAAGTTCCTAACAAAAACCACACAAAACAATAACTACATTGATAGTAGTTTGCAAAAGCGTTTTATTTAATTATTTGTTTATGATGTGAACGTGGAGTAGGAATACGTTTATTAATTAACGCTTTTGAGGAACAGGATTGCTAGTTTGATGCTGCAACATAAACGAAGACCAAAACCCGATATTAAAACCGTTTACAAAAATCCAATTTAGAACTACGATTTTTTGTAACAACATCAGCATTAGTTATTTTTACTACGGATAAAAACCCCTCTCAAATAGTTTCTTATATGGCGCGTCATAAAATCAACTAGCGAAGCCAGTGACAAGAAAGAAATGCTACACTTAATTTTGTAGCACAATGCGTGAGTTATGCAAAATCCATAATCTAGATAAAATCAAAATAAAATTTGAGACAGATGTCTTCTGCAAAACATCTAATTTTATGTACCCTAATCACTTTGATAACTTCTTTTACTAGATCTTTATAATCTTGATGTGGTCAGAGGTTATGCCTATTATAATGAAATCGAGGTACATATTTCTAGACCACGGCACATACCACACAATTAAAAAATGTTCATTTCGTACAAAATCCAATTACATTGCAATTTTAAGAAACTTGGTGACCTACTTATTTGTACATTGTAAATACTTCTCCTGTAGTTGGTATAATTAAGAAATTATGAGAAGAGCATTTGAGAAAATATTTGGATCACATGATAGCTCTAGTTTGTTCTTCGTCTTTTGCAAGTTGCAACCAATAAATTTATTAGCCCGTAGAAAAACCTTTGGGCCACGGCGGCAAATGTGTTTTCTTCTTAAAATATCCAATTATTACATACATATGTAGTTCTTTTCATGAATATAAAACTGCTATGGAAAAAAAAAACAATTTTAATTAGAATTACTTATGGTATTTTTTGCCTTTTCAAAATAAAGATACAATTGAAATTACCAGTTTATAAAATCGAATACATTATGAGTAATTCATTTCCGTTTGATTTGATGCAATAAAATACTTCGTCGTTCTTAGAATTTCTTAAAATTAAAAATTAAATATATAAATCCAAATTGACATGTCGGCCATATTTATTTTGTTTTGACGACTTGACGAGACGACTGGGAAGCGAATTGGTAAAAAAAAGTTAAAATGTGCGACACGTAGTTAGAATTAGCACTAAGTAATGTTTCCACTTTAGTTCAAACATGACTACTGCAGCGCCACATGTATACGGTAAACATAAGTTTAAATGAGCAACGGGTAGTCAAAATTAGCACTAAGATCGTGTTTAGACTGAGAAATTTGAGTCTGGCGTGGTGAGTACTCTCGTGATTACACAGGTCCTCAATTGAGATAACATCCATAAATTAAATGCTTCTATTTGTTTCCTTTTCCAAAAATTCATTTTCTATCACTCTGCATTTAGCTTATGAAAACATTGCAATGTTAACACATCGGCGGTACTGAACAAAATGATAATGAACAGATAATGAACAAAATGGGAAAAAAACTTGAATTTGGAATTGGAACAGTACTCACGCTTCTGATGCTTATAATTTGAAGCTGCCTCAAGAGAATACTCACCCCTCACCCCTCTCACCAACGAACTCTAGTGAGTCTAAACATGGTCATATGGATAGACCGTGTTTAGACTGGGAAATTTGAAACCGGACTCCCGAAAGTTCGGTTGAGTACTCTCGTGAGGTAGCTTCAAATTATAAACATCGGAAGCGTGAGTACTGTTCCAATTCAATATTCAAGTTTTTTTCCCATTTAGTTCATTATCTACTTGACTGCCGATGTGTTAACATGGCAGTATTTTCATAATTAAGCTAAATGCAGAGTGATAGAAAATGAATTCTTAGAAAAGGAATCAAATAGAAGCATTAATAATATTTTATGGATGTTATCTTCTTTTTGTCTCACTTCACAAAAATTTCACCCGCTTGAAGTGAGGCGTCCTCAATTTTCCTAAACACGGTCTATGGGTTGTCAAAACTATCACTAATGTGGAAACTTCAGAATTCAGATGTGATTTCAGATTTTTTTTGCTGAATGAAACGCAAAAATATTTTTTTGTGTGTATCATTTTATGTTTTTCATTTATAAATTGGCGAGAGGGAGACAAACTGAGTTCGCTCTAACTTGACAAGTTGGCAGTCTCACACATTGTTGTGTATGTGAAAGCAAACGAAAAAATCTCACTTCAAATCCAGATTTTGATCTAGACCAAAAATTATCTAACAGACCCAAAAAGCTTATGATTTTGAAAAAGGTGGCTTAGGTGAGAGTGTGTGCAGTTTTCCTTTGTTCTCACGCACACTTTCTCACCTAAGCTGAGATCAGCTGATATCGAAGCTTGTAGGTACCGTCACATTAAATGACAGGAGTACCCTCTCTGTTTTGATCTTTTTGAACAATGAAAAGCAAAATCTAAAAAAGATGGGACGAAAATATATCTAGATAAATAAAAAAGCACTTTTGCGAACAATGAAAATCCACATAAGTTATCTTTGTTCTTTAGTACAAACCTGACTACTGCAGCTCTACACGTACAGCCTCCAATCCCCTATAGGGAGTTTTACCGTCTTGTCAAAGCTCACACTATGATGAAGACAGATTGAAATATGTATCGCGCTTTTTTCAAACTGTCAAACTCAAGATCTTGAAGAAAACAATTTGGAAATAATTTTTAAATGCGGTATTCTTTTTTGTGTGAAATTTGTGATTTCCGTGGCTTAAAAATTTATTTTAATTAGCAAAACCAACAATTTTCACAATTTTCGCGCACAAATCTTTAAAATTCCCGCTTTTGTTTTCAATCAATTTTTCAACAATGATAAAAAAAAATCAGCTGTTCGTCATACTGCTGTTTTTGACAATGCTGTGAGAACGAGAAAGAGATATATCGTTGTTACCTAAAAAGCCCTATAGTCTATGACACATCTTTTAGAAGCCGTCAGCTCTGTTTCTCGCACCGAAATGTCATGTGTCAAACAGTCCATATTTATAAAACTTTATTTTTATTTATATTTTAAAGTTGAAAGAACAATTTAATATTTTGAATCTGAAGAAAAAATGATTCGCGGCATACAGTTAACTAATCAAATAATTACAAAACTTTCGTTTTGTAGTCGAAATAATCTTCTAGCGTATAAATCTTTTAACCGTAATTTCACAATATCACTCAAGAACAAAAACACTGGTTTGCTGAAACAAAATCCTCAAAATCTGCTCAAAATCCTTAAAAAAGATAGTTTTCTGCACAACCGAAACTTCGCTCATAATAACGCAAAGGAAACAGGAAACAAATTAGTTGGTACATGGCTTCTAGGATGCAGCGCTATGGTTTTTGGAGCAGTCATACTCGGTGGCGTAACACGTCTTACCGAATCTGGTTTATCGATGGTAACTTGGAAGCTGCTTGGAGAAAAAAAACCACGAACTGCTAAGGAATGGGAGGACGAATTTCAAAAATATCAGCAATTTCCAGAATTTAAAATGAAGAATCAGGAAATGACACTAGACGAATTCAAATTTATTTACTTTATGGAATACACTCACCGTATGTGGGGTCGAGCCATAGGAGGGTTTTTTGCTCTACCAGCCATCTACTTCTGGACGAAGGGGTATTTTTCCAAAACTATAAAAATTCGAGTTCTCCTGTTTGGTGCTCTTATAGGAATACAAGGCCTAATGGGATGGTATATGGTTAAATCAGGATTAGAAGACCGTTTTCAAGATGTTAACGACGTACCAAGAGTATCTCAGTATCGACTCGCTTCGCATTTATCATTCGCCTTTATTCTCTACACTCTGTTTCTTCACTCATCTCTATCACATTTATTGCCAGCAGAGCGTTTGTCTGAAATAACTCGTGGAGCCGTGAAGTTTCGAAAGTTAGCTCACATCACTAAAGGCATGGTGTTCCTTACTGCAATTTCTGGAGCATTTGTTGCTGGTCTAGACGCTGGACTTGTGTACAATTCATTTCCAAAAATGGCTGATCGTTGGATACCAGACGATATCCTAGCTCTTTCTCCAAAATTCATAAATTTCACTGAAAATCCCACAACTGTACAATTCGATCATAGAATCTTCGGAATTACAACGATATCACTGATTTCCGGACTCTGGATACTGTCAAGAAGGAGAAGTCTTCCCAGACGAGCTTATTGGGCGGCCAATGCTATTGTAGCAATGGGCTGGACTCAGGTTGCTTTAGGTGTCACCACGCTACTTACTTATGTTCCTGTACCAATGGCTGCTGCCCATCAGTCTGGATCACTTATCCTGCTGTCGTTTGCAATTTGGTTGTCACACGAATTAAAATTTGTAAAATATATTCCAAAATAAAAATAAATTTAAAAACGGATGGTTTTGTTGCTTTTTTTTAAATTTCAAAAACGATGAAGTATTTGTATTTGCGTTACGGCGGACGGTTCTACGGGCCTTGGTCGTATACTACAGGTTCTATCATGAACGGGGTTGTCGTACGGATCTTGCGACCACAGACATGTCGGAGGTCCGTTCGAATTTTCGATGAAAAAATAATTAGCCGAGGGAACGAATGAGGGATGGAAAAACAAAGGCGGAAGGAAAATTTTTCGGAATTATTAGGAGGTAAACATGCTTATAGCGTTTTTCATTTACTAAAAAACTTGCTCTTTTTATGTTTTTATCAATTAATTTATAAATTGTTCAACTGATAGTTTTTAATTTTTTTACAAATACCCATTTCTAGATTCATGTTTTACGACCAAACATTTCATAGATTTATCAAACATCAAATTTCATTTTTACTTGCTCAATAGGGTATTGGTTTCGTGTAAAAAAAATCGAAGTTTTAATCAAACCTGACATTACGTGAAATAGTAGGTTTCGTCATGCCGTCCGTCAGTATGTATGTCTGTGCGGATATTAGTGTACCCTAAACTTGCAGTAGTCTGAACTTAACTGAAGGGTCAAGGGAAAAACGGCACAAGTCCACTTAAAATGATTTTCAGAATAACTAATTTAAAAGTTAATTTACATAATGCCGGCTTTATTTAAAGGAAATAAAAATATTGAAAAAAAACTCTTTTTTGTTGCACATGATGTTCTAAGACCCAAAACATAAATTAATTTTTATTTAATGACTTAATGCATTTAATATAATTTTTTCTAGTGAATAAAGTATGTGACTTGTGTCATTTATAAAGTAATAAAACGTTTATCAGTGTAAATTCATCGTTTCTTTTTTCGCATTTATCGGTGAACGTTGATTTTCGCCATACATGGTGTTTTAATTTTATTTTTTTCTAGAATCACATATTTTTTTCAAGAAGTAAATAGAACCTCATATAGTACGTACACAGAGCTACAAGATGTCATCATTAATTTAATTATGGAAAAAAAGTAGACTTGAATTTCCCTTGGACCCTTCTGGCTAAAAATGCAGGTAACGGATATTTGGTTTTAACGGTTTTTACAAATTTGGCCATTACTTGATAACGGCTGCTACAATTATATTTCAATTCGGCACAGAATATAAATTAGCTATTTAACACAAAATGGCAATCACAGTTTTTCGCTAAGGAACCTTTTAACGATAGCTACCATAAAACTTGATTTCCTTTCTTCAGAATTTAATAAACTAAAATTTTAGCAGTCCCTTAGAACACTTATTTCTACAAGTTTTCCGCAAGATCAAGTTATGCGACACAGTCGTGCATTTTATTTATCAACTACTTGTTGATAATTATAATACGGGTGATAATTTTTTGCTTTGGCCCTCATTACATATAAATATGTTAAATATTGGAACTCAAATCAGTTTCCTTGACAAAACAAAAAATCATACATATGTTAAACATATGTTGTGTACGACTGTTTTCAGGGTAACTGAATAGACAACTAGTAAATGTAAGAACCACAAAATGCGTTAAACACAAGTGGCAGTGATTATTCTGCATGATAGTGCTATAAAAATGTGTATACAATGGGTAAATGCTTGTCATAAAAGGAGTGATTTCAAAAACGTTCGCTCTAATAGTCGAACGTTCATAACTTGAAAGCACTTGACCCTACAAACAAAATTCTTGAGTAAAAATGAATACTGACAAAAGTTCACACCAACGTTGTCTGCAGTTTACATCTTCAATAGTTTTCGCGATAAGTAGATCGACTTTCAGCGTGAATTGACTAAGAGCCCACTGCAAATTTTTGGATCGGTAAGGTAACTGAAAAAAGAAAATTAAATGTGTCGACAGCAGGGGGGTGAAGCTAATTCAATAAACGAAAGTCTTGCAGTTCATGTTCGCAGCTTTTGTGAGTAACGTTTATGAAAACACCCTACACACTCCGTTTCGTGGATGACAACCCAACATTTTGCTGTCGACTTGAGCAATATAAAATATTTTATTTCATAGTTCAAACGATCCCGAAACAAAAAGATGATGAATGTGGTAGTTTTTATCTCCCAAAATCTTAGCAATTCATTTCAACTATATGCCGCATACAACATTACACACCAAATAAGTAGCCATTAATCGATTCGCTTACCAGAACAAAGTGTCTCTTAAATTTCCAGTCAATTGGTAAATTAAAAACTGTAGATCAAAATAAATAGACAAAGTTGATTAATTTAATCGAGTTGTTAACAAAATTTTATTGAAATGAACAAAATTGTAATTAGTCAGAACTTGTGAAGCATCAAGATGTAAATAAAAGAATTGAATTGATGCGTTAATAACATCTAAGAACTGTGTATAAAGATCGATTTCGAATTTTGTTAAGTGGAAATACTTTAAAATGCTCCTCCGCGAAGACGCAACACCAAATGAAGAGTAGACTCTTTTTGGATATTGTAGTCAGACAAAGTTCGTCCATCCTCCAACTGCTTTCCAGCGAATATCAAACGCTGTTGGTCTGGGGGGATACCTTCCTTGTCCTGGATTTTGGCCTTTACGTTCTCAATGGTATCGGATGGTTCAACTTCCAGGGTGATGGTCTTACCCGTCAAAGTCTTGACGAAAATCTGCATACCACCACGAAGACGGAGCACCAAGTGAAGGGTAGACTCCTTCTGGATGTTGTAGTCGGACAAGGTGCGTCCATCCTCCAACTGCTTTCCGGCAAAAATCAAACGCTGCTGATCTGGGGGGATTCCTTCCTTATCTTGGATCTTGGCCTTGACATTTTCAATAGTGTCGGAGGGCTCAACTTCAAGAGTGATGGTCTTGCCAGTCAAAGTTTTGACGAAAATCTGCATACCACCACGAAGACGGAGCACTAAGTGAAGGGTAGACTCCTTCTGGATGTTGTAGTCGGACAAAGTGCGTCCATCTTCCAACTGCTTTCCGGCGAAAATCAAACGTTGTTGGTCTGGAGGGATACCTTCCTTATCTTGGATTTTGGCCTTTACGTTCTCAATGGTATCGGATGGTTCAACTTCCAGGGTGATGGTCTTACCCGTCAAAGTCTTGACGAAAATCTGCATACCACCACGAAGACGGAGCACTAAGTGAAGGGTAGATTCCTTCTGGATGTTGTAGTCGGACAAAGTGCGTCCATCTTCCAACTGCTTTCCGGCGAAAATCAAACGTTGTTGGTCTGGAGGGATACCTTCCTTATCTTGGATTTTGGCCTTTACGTTCTCAATGGTATCGGATGGTTCAACTTCCAGGGTGATGGTCTTACCCGTCAAAGTCTTGACGAAAATCTGCATACCACCACGAAGACGGAGCACTAAGTGAAGGGTAGATTCCTTCTGGATGTTGTAGTCGGACAAAGTGCGTCCATCTTCCAACTGCTTTCCGGCGAAAATCAAACGTTGTTGGTCTGGAGGGATACCTTCCTTATCTTGGATTTTGGCCTTTACGTTCTCAATGGTATCGGATGGTTCAACTTCCAGGGTGATGGTCTTACCCGTCAAAGTCTTGACGAAAATCTGCATACCACCACGAAGACGGAGCACTAAGTGAAGGGTAGATTCCTTCTGGATGTTGTAGTCGGACAAAGTGCGTCCATCTTCCAACTGCTTTCCGGCGAAAATCAAACGTTGTTGGTCTGGAGGGATACCTTCCTTATCTTGGATTTTGGCCTTTACGTTCTCAATGGTATCGGATGGTTCAACTTCCAGGGTGATGGTCTTACCCGTCAAAGTCTTGACGAAAATCTGCATACCACCACGAAGACGGAGCACTAAGTGAAGGGTAGACTCCTTCTGGATGTTGTAGTCGGACAAAGTGCGTCCATCTTCCAACTGCTTTCCGGCGAAAATCAAACGTTGTTGGTCTGGAGGGATACCTTCCTTATCTTGGATCTTGGCCTTAACATTTTCAATAGTGTCCGAGGGCTCAACTTCTAGGGTGATGGTCTTTCCGGTCAAAGTTTTGACGAAAATCTGCATACCACCACGAAGACGGAGCACTAAGTGAAGGGTAGATTCCTTCTGGATGTTATAGTCGGACAAAGTGCGTCCATCTTCCAACTGCTTTCCGGCGAAAATCAAACGTTGTTGGTCTGGAGGGATACCTTCCTTATCTTGGATTTTGGCCTTTACATTTTCAATGGTGTCAGATGGCTCAACTTCAAGGGTGATGGTCTTGCCAGTTAAAGTTTTGACGAAAATCTGCATACCACCACGAAGACGGAGCACCAAGTGAAGGGTAGACTCCTTCTGGATGTTGTAGTCGGACAAAGTGCGTCCATCTTCCAACTGCTTTCCAGCGAAAATCAAACGCTGCTGATCTGGGGGGATACCTTCCTTATCCTGGATTTTTGCCTTAACATTTTCAATAGTGTCCGAGGGCTCAACTTCTAGGGTGATGGTCTTTCCGGTTAAAGTTTTAACAAAAATCTGCATACCACCACGAAGACGGAGCACCAAATGAAGGGTAGACTCCTTCTGGATGTTGTAGTCGGACAAAGTGCGTCCATCTTCCAACTGCTTTCCGGCGAAAATCAAACGTTGTTGGTCTGGAGGGATACCTTCCTTATCTTGGATTTTTGCCTTTACATTTTCAATGGTGTCAGATGGCTCAACTTCTAATGTGATGGTCTTACCAGTCAAAGTTTTTACGAAGATCTGCATACCACCGCGCAGACGCAAAACTAAATGCAATGTTGATTCTTTTTGAATATTATAATCAGAAAGCGTGCGACCATCTTCCAACTGCTTGCCAGCGAAGATCAAACGTTGCTGATCTGGGGGGATACCTTCCTTGTCTTGGATTTTAGCTTTAACGTTCTCAATTGTATCGGATGGTTCAACTTCCAGAGTAATAGTTTTACCGGTTAAGGTTTTGACAAAGATCTGCATACCACCACGCAGACGGAGCACCAGATGAAGGGTAGACTCCTTCTGAATGTTGTAGTCAGATAAAGTACGTCCATCTTCCAATTGTTTTCCAGCGAAGATCAAACGCTGTTGGTCTGGAGGAATTCCTTCTTTGTCTTGGATCTTTGCTTTAACATTTTCAATTGTATCTGATGGTTCAACCTCTAAAGTGATAGTCTTGCCAGTAAGGGTTTTAACAAAAATTTGCATTCCACCGCGCAGACGCAATACTAAATGCAATGTTGACTCTTTTTGAATGTTATAATCAGAAAGTGTGCGGCCATCTTCCAACTGCTTGCCGGCAAAGATTAAACGTTGTTGATCTGGAGGGATACCTTCTTTGTCCTGAATCTTAGCCTTAACATTTTCAATAGTGTCAGAAGGCTCAACCTCCAACGTGATAGTCTTTCCAGTCAAAGTTTTAACAAAAATCTGCATACCACCACGCAGACGCAATACCAAATGCAGAGTAGATTCTTTTTGGATGTTATAATCGGACAGGGTTCGTCCGTCTTCCAATTGTTTTCCGGCGAAGATCAAACGTTGCTGATCTGGAGGAATGCCCTCTTTGTCTTGAATTTTTGCCTTGACATTTTCAATAGTGTCAGAGGGTTCAACTTCTAGGGTAATGGTCTTGCCAGTTAAAGTCTTCACGAAGATCTGCATTATTGGATTTTCTGAAATCAATACAAAATAAACAAGTTAGCAATTTTTTCAATGTATCTACGAAGGTAAGTCATATTTAAAAGGTTAGTAGTTTTGTCTTTATTTATGATTGATGATTTGCTTGCTCAGGTTAGCGCTTAGAAATATAAACTTGCCTATTCATCTCATTTTAATATAAAATCCAAAGCAGAATTTTGCTTTGGATTTTCAAGTGCTTGCAGTGAATCCAAGGAAAGAAGGGCTTGTTATAAGCTACTTTTTTCTTGGATGAAAAACAAACAGCAAACGCAATATCAGTAAAACGTATCAGTTAGTAGAATCAATTTTAAGGCAAATTATCCAACAATATAAAAAATAACTCAATTAGATCTTCATTCGCGTAATATTGTCAAATGTGATTTCAATGATCATTGAAAAAACAAGTGTTAATATTTCGTGATTGTAGACCAAATTGCGTAATTTTTTTTAATAGAAAAATTCTAAAGGTGGTTTGTATGACAACATACTGCAGTTAGGCTGCATAGCTTGGGCTCCAAAAAAAATTCTGCTATTCATTACCTTCATTTTGATACCACTTAACACCAACACTTGCCCCTAAGACTGTTCATGTCGTCACACCATGAAACGTATCTTGTCGCAAGCATTTTCTTTGCATGTTCCTTCACACCATTGAATTTAATTTACCTCAAGTGGCGTTCAGTTAAAATATTCAGCAATTAAATGCACTTATTTATATGTTAACATTTAGATATGAGAATGTGTACTCAAGGGATTGACCAATTTTTCTAGACATGAGAATGTGTAGTCAAAGTAGTAAATTAGTATTAAACCGGTTGCAAGTCGTTGATGAGAATAGTTCGTTTGTAGGTACCAACTATTCTTCAGAATTGATTATGAACAAAAGTTCGAGTTTTTAGAATAGTTGTTGTATGGTTATATCTATCATCCCTTTCAAAAATGGATGTAAGAAGAAAATATGGTTTTGTTTTTTGAAAGAGTTTCGATGAAAGTCTTTAGCCAGCTCAGCATAGTTCCAAAGGATAACTACCTAATTACAAGAAAACCTTTTCGGAAGTGTAAGATACAATTAAAAGTTTTAATTTTACTTGTAAGTTCAGCTTACATATTTATTTTAAAGTGCAATATAAATGTAACATTTATTGCACATCTTTTCTGATGATGTCCATATTCATGGACGAAACGTCGAACACAAATTAACTTTCTCATTTTTTGACCTGAATAATTCAAAAAAGTATACAATTAAAAGCCAACAGTAAATTAAAGATTTGGAATATACTAACATGAATGGTTGTGCAAAAATAGCGAGTATACATACCTGATAAGATCTATTTTCTAGTCTATTCCAAGAGTTAATAAGGTGAGGGCTTATATGTGAACAGTAGGTAGGTATTTATTTGACTGATCTTATGAATAAGATCTCAAAAGAAAGTAGGTACTAACTCAACTGACAATTTTAAGCTAATGTTTGATTAATTAATTCAAAATTTATAAAATATACACATTAAAAACGTAGGTAGGCCAACTCATAGCGATAATTTTTGTTTAAAAGAAAAACAACACGATAGGTTTTTGTATGTACAATGTACATACTGAATTGACGGTGGTCAAATATTAAGATTTTTTTTTATTCCGATTTCGACCGTTCCGGAAAAAGACTGGAACGCTGTTCGTTATGATATACCTACATACCTATCATACTTTAAGCCTGCGCACAATCTTCTAATTATTTTGTCTTCAAATTTAATTTTTCATTTCGATTTTTATTTTTCCATAGATTAAGATTTTAATTAAAATAAAGAATTTAAAGAAACATAGCGTTTTGTTGGCTACAATTGCCATAATTTTCAACAAAACAGTTTATGTAATGGTATTCGAAAATATATAATTTTATTACATTATAAATAATGCATACATTAATTAGCTTGATAAATTCAATTCAATTCAATTCAATTTTAATTTAATCAAATCGATTCAATAACAGTAACAAATAAGACGAAATAAAGAAAAATCTAGAACAATGAATAAGCTGATGCAACTTCCTTTGTTCGGAAAATTTTCTTTTTTTTTCATGGAAGCCATTTTGTAAAACTTAATAAGACAATTAGTTGTCTTCTCAAATAAAATAAATATTTTAAGAATTATCTAGTTTTTCACTATAAAAAGTTGCATTTTCTTAATAACATTACAAAACAGAATGTAATGAGAATAATTATTAATTATACACAAATGATTCATGTCCATTTTGTTTGAATTTCACAATGACTTTTTTTTAATACAAAGAAAAAACACAAGATGTCGAAAAATTGTTAAAAAATAAATATTTTATTTACTAACCTTAATTTGATCCTTTTGCAATGTTGAATTTATATTTTGTTCTATTTTATGTTTTATTAACTTTTTCTTCAAAGCTTACTGAAATCGATTTTTCACTGTATATATATATCTATATGTTTTAAATAATTTTATTATTTTTCCACTTGCAGCTTGAAATAAAATACTCTCAGCTGTCTTCAACAACTTTCTGAATAATTTTGTGAAGAATTGGTAAATGTCGGTTGTATTTATAGAAGACACTCACACATAAAAGAAAACTTCCAAAATGAACTAATTGCATTGGAAAACGTTTAAACACACAGAAATAAGTATATAAGGAATAGAGGTATCTCTTTCTTGTAGATGAGGTGAATCATAAAGTGTATGTGATAAAATACAAAGAATTCTTAAAATTTAAATATTTCTGATATAATTTTAATTTTTTTAAGTTGCCAATAAAAAACATGATATTTATGAAATGCATTTTCAAGTTATAAATATTGTATGCTATTGTAATAAGCTGTTGCGTATTAAACACAAATTTGTGCTAAGAAGAGTGTTGTCTCTTTTGTTTTTTTCCATTATTATCAACTGTGTTCATAGACTAGATTTTAAAAGGGATTTTTGTGTGTAAAGAATTAGTTAAAAAATTTGTTTTAAAAAATCAGTCAGCTGATTTGTTGTTGATATTTGAGTTTAATACTGTTTCAATGTATGTTTTATTGAAAAAATTAAGTTTCACGTTATCCAGTAAATTTCATACATCCATGGTTTTTACTGATTCACTCGCATTATAAAACAAAATGTCATTTTTTTAACTTAAAAAAAAAAAAAAAAATTTTTCTTGCTGTCAAGCAGAGGAAAATTGTAAATAAAACACGTTTATGTGTTAAATAGTCAGCTTAGGGCCAGTCTTTTTAGCACTGGTTATGTGTAACCATTGGTTATTTCAGTTGTTAACCATAGATTTGTATGTGTTTTATGGTTACCAGCTAATGGTTAAATTTAGCCAGAGCGGAAAAGACTGGCTCTTAGTGAGTTTTTGATTAAGGAATTTCTTTATACCTATTTAATATAGTTTTGTTTACTTCTCATCCAAAGCCATAGCCTATTCCTATATGAATCGTAGAAAACATTTTAAATTGCAACAAATCTTTCGCGAATCTATTTTTTGATTATCAATAATAATCGTAGGTACCTACTCGATTTCAACCAGGGCAGGGATAAGAAAATTATAATAATTGTTAAGAAAGCCAAGTTTGGATTGAAGTACCTAGAATAAAACCATTTACTGGATAAAAATCATATTGCCTCGTCGAAATTGATGTGCTAAAGTCTTAAGAAATTAGCAGACGTATAAAACAACAAGGCTTGAGCAATTAGCCATTTTTTCTAGCTATACCGCCAAAAATATTTCTCGAAATTACTGCAGCTTTTTATCCGATGATAAGAAACGTAGTAATGTGTACAAAGTATAAATAATGGTAAGTATGTAAATATGAAGGGCCATTTTATTTTCCCTACCATTAACACTACTGCAATCTGGAACAAATCATCCTTCCAAGACAACATTGGATGACCAAAATCTGGAACATTCTTTGTTTTTCACACTCCACTCGCACTTCTTGACTCATTATCGTCCATCTCCGTCTTGCCGTCTTGAAATTGTATAAGATTGTATGTATGGATGTATAAAGAAAAAAAAATACTATTTTGGAACTCCTTGTTTATTTTGAAAGAAAATCAAAATAATAAAAATATCTATGTATGTAGATGGGCACTGCGCACAATTTATTTATAATTTTGTTTACTCTAGCTTTGTCTCGATTATATTGTAAATAAAACAAAGGAAGATGAACAATAAACATTAAAATCGGAAATGTTTTTGTTTTTAGTTTTTGATAAAAAAAAATTGTTATTCATGGTTATTTGCAAGTAGGTATAGGTACCTATCTAAATAGTAGTTATATACTAGTCGAAAATACATATATTTACATACATATATAAAGGTATTATGGAATCGATGTACTTATGTGATTAATTGCCTATGTAGCTATGTCAAAAGAGAAAATAGAAATTAATTTATATTTTGAGGTACATATTTAATTATGTATTTCTTATAGTGGATGTGGATGGGCAACCTATGTATAAGTTTATATTTTATATTACATGTATGTATATATATAGTACAGCTTGTTTTCTGTTGGAAGTTGGAACAATTTATCTTGTATTTATATTGAGAATTGGAAAGTTGAAATGCGCAATAGGTAGTCAATATCAGAACTAAATTATCTTTGCTCTTTAGTTTTTAGTATAACCTTGACTGCTGCAGCGCCACGCTTATATGGAAAAGTTTTGATGCGCTACGGGGTGTCAAAATTAGCCCTGAGTTAATTTTGCTCTTTAGTACAAACTTGACTACTACAACGCCACACGTATATGGAAAAGTTCAAATCCTCCAATCCCCGGCACGAGTACGATAACTTTGGCGCCAAGCATTGATAACTGTTTTTTTGTAGAACAGATCAATACAAGCATTTTTTACTATGGGTGGGGGGGTCTATCTCCCTCCGTTTGGGCGGGAGGGGCAATTTTATAAAAACAGTGCTAAAAATTTAAAACAAATATTAAAAAATAACGGTAATACTAACAACTAAGTTTTATATCTTTTTTTAAAGTCAATACTTTTTTCTATTAGATGTTTTTTAAATCAAGTGAAACCTATGCATAGTCTTTGAAAAAACGGACTTTAAACTCAAAAATTGCGAAAAAAAGGTAAAAAAAACAAGTGTGATTTTTCAAAACTGTAAAACAAAATACTACTTTTTTTTATAAAATTCGTTGCTCATATTAATTTTAAATCATAAACTGAAAACAAAATGATTTTATGTTTTCTGGTTTTTGAGAAAATGGAAAATTACTAAAACTACTTTCTTATAATAGTTTTCTTTTTTTTTTTTTTTGGGATACGGTGAATGTTGTACGTAGGTTCGGCATTACTTTTGCCCAGTTCCTTGTTCTTAAACATGTGGTAAAATCTTGTAAATTTAAATGGAGCGTAAACTGAGCTGTTATAATATATAGGGGAATATAACTAAGGGAATGGGTTCCGTTTCGGCCGCTTGGCTAAGTAATTCTATTAGGGATTGGTAAAGTTGAAATGCGCTATTGGTAGTCAAAATTAGATCTTAGTTATGTTTGCTCTTTAGTACAAACTTGACTACTAAAGTGCCACACGTACAGCCTCCAATACCCTATTGTCTATGGTTATATCAACGCTCTCTGTACATTTCTCTAGTAGTTATCTTTTCAAGTTCAAGTACATTTTTATTCTGTACCCTCTCGTTTATAATTTAAAAATTGCATTTATAAAGATTAAATAAAATAAGTTTAAAATGTCTTCTAAACGTAAAGCCGATGATGATATCGAAATAATTTCGAACAAAAAACACACCCTTGATTCAGATGAAGAAGATGACAAAGATGATGTGTAAATAAATAAAATAATAATAATTGCCCTTTATAAACAAATTTAATAACATTTTATTTTTTAGGGATGTTATGAACGAAAGTGATATCGAGGGTGAAGAAGATGGTATAGCTGGAGTCGAAGATGAAGTTAAAATCACTCCCTTCAATATGAAAGAAGAATTAGAAGAAGGCTACTTCGACAAATCTGGTCACTATCACTGGAAAAGGGAAAACCAAATTCAGGACAATTGGTTGGACAACATCGACTGGTTGAAAGTGAGAAATTAATCAGTTCAAAGTCCAAGTTACTTAAGCTTTAGGCACTTACAGATAAAGTCAAAAAAAGAGCCTTCAACTTCAACAGACGAGGATAAGTCTAAAATAGAAGTATTTAATGTCAAGGAAGCGTATGCAAAGATCTTAGATATGATGGAACCCAACGAAACAATTACCAAAACACTTCAACGTTTCGGAAAGAAAAAGTTGAAACTTTCGACACTTGAGCGATTGCGAAGGAAAAAAGAGGGAATCTTAGACGATGCGTCAGAAAATATTACAAAATTATCTGAGTTGGCTCATGAAATTCTAGTTAATACCGGAAACATGGGTGTTTATGAAGAATCTTATGAAAAAATAAAACGACGTATTGGCTCCGGTGCGAGTACAAGCAAGGCAGCCAAGGATCCTCTAGATATGTACGCAGATGACTTCGATGATCAAGAAAAGAATAAACGGTCTGAAGTGGTAGAGCCGGAACCAGAAATAGAGGAAACAACCTGGGAGTATAAATGGAAAGACACTGACACTGAGGTTCATGGGCCTTTTTCTACCCAGCAAATGCAAGCTTGGGTAGATGAAAAATATTTTAAGAAACCAATTTTAGTTCGAAAATATGGAACTGGTGAAGGATTTTATTCCAGCAGTAGGATTGATTTTGAGCTATATTTATAAAACGCTAATGAAATGCATATATATAAAAACTAAAAAACGCTTTCAAAGTTTACGTATTTATCAGTTTTTGTCATTAGACAAATATTAGATTGAGAGAGGTAGTGCAGACGTAAAGAATTATTACTTATAAGCGACAAATGTTAGTCACAACATCTACAAAGACGAAATCTTTTTTTTTTTGTGGACCATCCTATGAGATCCTACAAAATCTTACAAAAGCTATCCAACGAACTGGGCAAAGGCTTGTTTTAAAAATTATGTTAATGCCTTCCATCAAAAGATACCATACGGAGATTAGCATTTGTCGATTTGCGTAGAAGCATTGAGTTTGAGTGTATAAACGTAATTTCGCTTCCCCATTAATTCGATGGGCTCCATGAACTTAAACAAGACAATTTTGTAGGTGATTCTGTATTCTTGAGTCGAAAGTGATATTCGCCGATATCTACCAGATTTAAGGAAATCCTTGATAATCTGTAATTAAAATACACAAAATTGTTTTTCGGTTTTAAAATGCAATATAATTTTAGTTTAACATATTCATAACACAAATTAAATTTTGTTTAAACTTAAAACATACACTTGCACCCAAGGTACGTCTGATTATTATTAATAATACAATACATTTGGTGTGCATTCAAATACTAAAATAATTAATAAACATTAACAAAACAAAGGCGTTTGAAAGCTGTAACTAGGAGTGGTTAAATTCGTAAAAGGTAAATAGTGGATTATAGTTAATTTGTTCATGTTATTTTATAGCACCACGAAGGTTAAAAGCGTTTTCATTAATTATCCCCATCAACAATATAATATTGATTATAGTTTATTAAATGAATAAATTCTCCGATTTCTTCCTGATATCCATGTCGAACGATTTTTTTACCCAAATAAATTGTGTATTTTATAAAATTTTCAAAAGCCGCTTCATCGGCAACGAGTTTTTCGTACCGTGAATGAGTATAATGTTCTTCACCGGGTCGTAATTTCCAATCACGAGACTTGAGATTTCTTGATTTAAAAAGAATATTCAACATTAAATTTTCAAGAGAAATAAATAATAACACAAAATTATTTCTTACCCATAAAATCGCAAAGAGATTTTGAAAATTTTCTCAATTGCATTATAAAATTCAGAACTACGTCGATTCAGCATGCAGAGAAATAATATCCGTTTAACATAAGTAGTGTGCTTTCGGTAAATGTCTTCAATGCTTGCTGCATTTACTAAATCATCTTTAAAAGTTTTCCAAGATGCTTGTAGAGCGTTGGAAGTGATGTGATTTTTAAGAGCATGTACAAAGTGATAAAATTTATGACGAATTTGTTGAACATGAATGTATTGTGGTGATTGTAGCATTTTCTTTCCAGTTTTCTTTACAATTTCTTTAAGCATTTGATATGATTCTTCAAGAACCCAACTTATTCTTCTTACTTTAATGAGATACTTAAATATATTGGCATATTGATCCAATGTTTCTGGGTTCAATATAAGATTTAATGGCCATTCAATGCGATAGCTAAGAGTCAGATTCGATAATACTTCTGGTGAGTTGAGATCGAATTTTTCAGGTACATCGGAAACAATGAATGAGAGATTTTCAGCGTTTTTATCATTTCCTGTAATATTGTAATAAAAAAGTACTTTAGTTTATGCTTTTTTATATTAATACTAAATTTTTTTAATACACATTTCAATTTTACTCAAGTTGAGATACACTTTGGTTTCATAACGTATGTATTGAGAAATCATTAAATAGCATGATATGATCCTTTTTATATATTTGGTTGCTAAACTAACACCACTTCTTCTTAATGAAGTTTTTTTCAGGTTTTGTTTATATTGTTTTATACAAGTGTCCCAATACATTAAGTGCCTCAACTTATTATCATAAAATATATATATTCCGGTTAAAATAATAATTGTTATCATAAAACACTTAACTTACCCATAATACTTGATCCTAGAGCTGTATCTAATATTGAATGCAACGTCTGATAATTCAATAGCTTAGAAGGACTCGCCCCGCTTTCCAAACGACCAATAATTCCATCACATATAATGGAACCAAATTCACCATCCATCAAAAAGAAATAATTTCTCAAACTTTTGAAATGTCCCAGTACATCCAGATCCTCCAAGAACACACGCATCACCTCACTATTGATTATTTCTAAATGCGTACTCATAGGCAACACAATAGACTTTTGCAAGAACTCAGTCAAGGTTATCACACTTAAACTATTGAGATTTCTTTGTTTTTGCATGAGATCTTGAATTTGTTCATTTGTTGGTGCATTTGTGGTGCCATAATTTAAACGAATATGATGACTCAATGGTGGACATTTGAAATTCGATTTTATCAATTCTTCACATCGCTGATACGCATCTCGAATAGTGGGTAGCTCATCGCAAGTTGAAAGTGTAAATTGTTTATCGGAAGAAGTATCATGTATGGAGTCTCTTTTTTGGGTAAAAGTAAATCCTTGGCGAGCAAGTATTCCAGCAGTATTCAAACCACATTCAGGCGTTTGCACAGTTTGAACAGGTGGATGGGGTGCTTTCTCAATCTCATTTAAAGACGACGGAGATTCCAGGTCGGTCGTAATTGGTGTTAGATTAGCATTCTCCTTATCTTCTTCCTCTGTATTAGCAATTAGTGGAATGTTATCAGATGTTGTTGACATGGGTGTGCCTGTGAGAATATTAAATTCACTTTCAAGAACTTTCTTTCTATTTTTTGACCTCTCGGTGTTGAGATCCAAATTTAAATTTTTTCGACTTGCTAATGGATCCTTGTTATATTCAGCAAAAGTATCATTTTGCATCATTTTTTTGCGATTCTTTTGTAAATCGGTAAGTTCAATAGCAGTGGATTCAATTGGATTAAAGTTTATATCAGACGTTTGTGTGGCATCACAACCGCCAACTCCCATCCCAAACTCTTCATGCAGTATCTTAAATCGATTTTTTTGTGCTTCTGTTATAGGTTTCGAGATAACTACTTCGGGAATTACTGTTTCGTTCATACATTCGCCCATGTCACAACCTCCAAGCATCTTTGTGCGATTGCGCTCCACATCTGAAATAACAACTTCTGGAATTTCATTACAATTGAAAAAATCTGATGAGCTCATTTTCAACGATGATTTTGTCACATGTCCTGGCTCTGTCTGTTTCGATTGCAATGTTTCATTAAGTTCTACTTCGGATTTTTCAAAATTTTCAATAAATTCTGCAGTTATACACTCAGCATAAACTGATTCAGCATCATCATCTCCTAAGCACGATTCAAAATCCGTACCAGCTGTACTAATTGGTGTATCGGGTGCTTTTCTTGAGCACTGATCATTAGTTACTGATATTTTTAGGTGTAGTGGATTTTTGCCACCCATCTGTTCATCCAACATTTCGCTTAACTCCTGATAGTATTCGATTCTTTTTTTTAAATTTATATTATCGCACAAAAATCGATTTTCTTCCATATTTTGAGCTTCTTTTAAAAGCTTTAGCTCTACTTCTATATTTGCTTGACGTTCGGCTATCTTTCGATTCTTTGCATCCTGAAGCAGCAGCGTTAGTTCCTCGTGGCGTTTCTTTTTTTGCAGGGCACATGCTGCAGCAATAGCATCCTGCTCCAAATTCCATTGTTCCATGTTTGCTCGGCTTTTTTCACTTGCCATAGTTCGAAAATTTCTTTTAGTTTCCAATTGTTTCTCGAAAACATCTCGAATTGTTATTGGTTTTCCACAAATTTTTCTGGCACGTTCAGCGTACTTTTTACAAGATGCTTCAAATTTTTGAACTTCTTCAAAAGTGAGGCACACCGACATAGATGGATAATCTAGATCGAACAATGGATGGTTGGGCTTGAATGATTTTAAGAGCATTGTGTATTTGCCACATTGAAGAACTTGATCTTCATAGCCTTGAAAGAATCCTGGCACCGAATCTTTTCGTGCAAAGTACGCTTTGTCATAAAAGTATTTTGTATTTTGACGATAGTGGTCGACGAAACATACAAAAAGTTCATTAGACGGATCATCGAGGACGCCATAAAAAAGCCATTTTTGAAGGTATTTGAAATAAACATTACAACAGCGTCGTAGAATGAATACCAATAACATAATAAAATCTCGCTCGGTAACTCGCATTATTTCTCTGTACAGATAGCCCAGAAATTGAGATCCCATGGGTGGTTTAATATTAACATCAACTAGAAAAATAAATATAAAGAGATTGAATGATTTATATAAACAAAACAGTTACAAACCAAATGGATGAATAGCCAAGGTGTAAGATAAATTTGAAATCTGTTTCATCATTTTCTTCATTCGTTTGTAAAACTCTAAAAGGGATTCATTTTGAACAGAAAATACAAATTGTCGGAATGTGACTAAGTATTCATCAACCGCACTGCACAATGCCTTGAAATATTTAAAATTATAAAAAAATATTTATTTAGTTTTCTCTTATGAATTTGATTTTGTAAATTTGTATATAATTTATTTATTTTCTAAAAGCGAGGGTCTTCATTCTTATTGCAGTTGGTTGTACAACAATAGAGGACAAAGTCAATTTAAATAATCTCAGATTAGTGACTTTATAGTTCTTAATCAGATCACTACAACGGTTATCGTTAAAAAGCTTTTAAATGTAAACAGCAGATTATGAACAATGGTTTAAGATATGGGGTTTAATCGACCGAAAATGAAACGATGATGATGCGAAAGAAAGCACAAGTTGCATCTGCTATTAAAAGGTTTGGCAGTAAATTGTAGTAACATTAAAATTCTATAAAACTTGCAGCATAAAAAATGGAACGTAGATGTAAAAAATATTACGAATTTAAAACAATTTAGCTTAAGATTGATTGTTTTAGGAAAAGACTTTTAGATGATTCTTGTTGTTCTATTGAAATATTGATTTGACCATAAATTTAAACTCAAACTATAAGCTCTGCAATAGAAACTTACCTTAAATATAAAACCTTCAAACATAAGTTTGTAGTTGCGCTTCATGATCATAATTTGTAGTCTTTTATAGCAAGTTCCGCATTCAATAAAATCCGTTACATAATTTTTCATTGTATCAGGTAATACACCACTCACTGTTATATTATCAATCATTTTGAAAACAATGTACTCATCGTGGACAAATGAATCAGATTGAATTCCAACTGAAAACATTTTATTAAAAAGAATTTATTTTAAATTTTGATTTTATCAATAGCTTACCTGTTAGCGATTTGAGATCGTGGAAGAATCGATCTTTAGATACTATTTTAGCATTTGTTTCTTTACCAATAGATTTATCATGAACAGATTGTAGTTCTAGAGCAAGATTGGCTTCGGTAATATGTGGTTTATTTAAAGAAATACCAAGACAGTCTAGATTTTCCCAATTCCATGAAAGAATTTTATTTGTTTCTTCTGTGGTTTTAGGAATATTTTTAATATCGACTGTGGTTGGAGCTGGCTTGTTATTAGTCTGAAATAAAATGCTGGTGTGAAAAGTAGGTATCTTCTTGTTTAAAGTATGCAACAAGTGCTATCCTGTAAAACATTAAGTTTAGTATCGTGGAATTAAAAACATTTATGTCAGATGCATTTAACATACTACATACTGTTTTCGATTCCAAATTAGAACGACACATTAGGATACCTAATAAGCTTATTAGCAATATCTACAAATATATCTACCTAACTTATCAAATGATATATTTTACAATTATTTAATACTTACATCTATTGTTTCACTGTTAATAATTGGTATTCTAAAAAGTCGAAATGCTCCTACATTTATTCGCAACGAATTTCCCCAAGTTTTAGATGTCATCCCCGTGAATGAATTTTCGGATGCAGTTATTGGTTTAATCGCGAATTTGGTATCAATGTCCAAGAGTATCTTTCTTGATTCACCATCGAATATGATGCGAGGTAAGTAAGGATTGTCTGAATCTTTTATAGAATGTACTCCTTTAAAGAATCGGGGCGATGAACAGAGATTATTTTCAATATGCTCTGGATAGTGATGGTTATCTTTAAAGTTTGCATGTAAGGTGAAGGGCCCTGGTACCAGGAGACATGCCTTCGAAAAAATACTGTATTTTTGTATAATCAATATAAATGCTATTAACAAACCTGTCTTTCTGAAACAGTTTCATCCATTTTATTATTTTCCAATAGTAAAAGAAACTGCAGAACATTTTGACCATTTTCTTCATTGAAATAAGGATTACCAGTAACGAAATTTATATGTTCTTCGAACTTTGTCAACTTTTTTAGTTCATTGGCATTATTTTTAGCACATATTTTTGCAGAAAAATAACAAATGTTTAATTCTCGAAATGAATCGAAATCTTCAATTGGTGCTTTAAAATATTGTTTTGATTTTTTCAATAAAATTTCAAAAGATCGTGATTTGAGTTTTGGCACAAATGTTCCACTTATTCGATTAGATTTAGCATGGTCTTTGATTAAATTCTCACATAAATCGTTAATTAGATAATAAACACTATCAGAATTACATTCTTGCATGATTATTGAGTTTTATTCAAAAACTAATTAGAAATTAATAATTAAAAACTTGAAAAAATAATTTTGTTTTTCCGCATTGTGCATCTGTTTCTGTCGGTTTGTATTTGTTGTGATTTTTTTTATTTTTTCGGTTACTTATTCCGAAAAATTCGGAACTTTTATTTTTTTGAAGTTTTAAGCACTGCCAGATTAAAAGCACTTATGTCGCATGTCTAGGTAATTTCTGTTGTCTATGGCCATAGGTCATCAACTTGGAGTCCTATGTCTCCTTCCGTAAAAAAAAAATTACACGCACTTTTTTATACATGAATACGTGTGAATAGCAAAATGCAAAATTGTAAGAACGTATGGTCTATCCAAATTTGACAATCTCATTTGAAATGCACGGGAACGCATACAGAGTTAAATCTCTGCAGTTTTGAAAGTTTGTAGGCAAAAGTGGGTGGAGCCTCTTGTGCTCTTGAGTTAATGTTCTGTTTATTTATTATTCTATTGGCACAGACAGAGAACGACAGGAACTCTTTTCCGGTCACATCGCATTTTTAACTAGGTTGAAAGAGAAGCAACTGTCTTATTTCTTTCATAATTCCTTATTCAAAAATACGAGTGCTCAGTTAAATGCCCATTTAATTTAATTTATTTTATTGTTTCCTTCTAAACTTGATTTGTTATTGACTCAAATCAACATAACACAAGCCGTATATTATATTATCCCTTCCACACAGGTCATCAACTTGTAATCATCCGTCTCCTCCAGTAAAAAAAAAATTTTTACATGCGCTTTTCTACACATGAATACGTGTGAATAGCAAAATGCAAAATTGTAAGAATGTATGGTCTAGCCAAATTTGACAGTCCCATTTGAAATGCACAGGCACGCATACAGAGTTAGATCTCTGCAGTTTTTAAAGTTTGTAGGCAAAAGTGGATGGAGTCTCCTGAGCTGATGTTTGTATTTATTATTCTATGCCCTTCCGGAACGGCGGAAAAACTTATTTTTTGTGTGGAAGTATTATTTCTTGTATTTTCTTTTGCAATAGTGTATATTACAAAAGAGAAAAATAAAAAAAAAAAAACTCATAAATAAATATTCTTTACTAGCTGTCATAGATGAAATATAATTTAATCTATGCTAACTATGGTATATTTAATCTATGCTAGCTGTCAAATTATTGCTGAGTTGGTTGCACCAGAGATAGCAAGCAATAGCAACAAAATGTGTGGTCTCCATTGAAATTTTTGATTGTTTGATTTTTTTTTATTTCTTTTTTTTAAGAAAACGGTTTTAGATCGATTATTTATTAAAGGATACATTTTTTTTTATTATTTTTTTTATATATTAGCATTTAATTAGCATACAATAAAGTGATAATAAAGGACTGAATTAAAAAACTTTTAGATCGATTATTTATTTAAGGATAAATCTTTTTTTTATAATTTTTTATGGATAAGTATTTAATTAGCATACAACAAAGTGATAAGGGACTGAATTAATCCTATTTTACATTATTTTCATTAATAACATATGCAAATGAACCTGCTTCAAGAGGAAATGAAAATCTTAATAAAAGAAAAGATTTTTAAGTTCAAATTTTAAAGAATTAAATAATATTCAAATTGGAAGACCAATTTGCCAAGCTTTTCATTTTAAGATGTCAAACTTAATATTCGTTTCATATAAGAAAGGTATTTATCTTAAAAAAATAAACAGTCAGTGACAAGCCGAAGAATGCATGGTTTGCAACAGCAGACCGCTTTCTGAATGCTGTCACAGAAATAGGCAAATGCAATCCGCTATGAGATAATAACATACAAAATAACTTTGTTATTATTCACTCATATTTATTTTTGATTGGATTTTTTTCATTCTGTAGGACAGAGGTATTTTTGGAATTTTTTGATAATTTAAATTTTTTTAAATTTTAACCTTTGATAATAATGTAATGATTCAAGTAGCTCTTTTATTTTTTTTTATTAATTAACTGTTATTTTATATTCTGGAAGCCTCTTCAATTCAGGATTTTGTTTAAGTTTTGTTTTATATCATGCAATTGACAATTGACAATTACCTACTCAAACTAAATCAATGACATGCCGTTATTCTCTCTTTAAACTCCAATTAATTTGAATCTTTATTTATTTTTTTCTATGTATTATTAATAATTCTATGTAGTATTTTTAATTTATGTATAAAACACCATTATGACACTCAAGAAAAAAGTTAATTTAAATCAATTAAGAGCAATTATGTATTTGCAGTGATCATTTGTGTCTTTATTTTCTTTCAATTTAATGGGTACCTAGGTAGTAGGTACTTATTATTTTTTTAGGAATTGAAACTTGAAAGTTGAAACTTTTATTTATTAAATAATTAAGGTTCGAATGTTATGTATTTATTAATTTTTCAACCAAAACAGTCTTTTAAAATTGTAAAATAAACTATGTATTTACAACCTAAAACTAATATATCACATTAATTTAAATAATCACTAATACGGAACATCTATTTTCCTTGCTCTCATTTCTTGTGCTATGTATTGATTTATGCGAAAACCTGCCTCGCATGGATCATTTATCTGCATGGCAGTCAAACGAGCATTAAACTGTTCTGCTAGAGCAATTGCTATTGCTGTTATCAATGGATTCTTATTACCAACTTCATCAGCCATTCGTTCGATACCCCGCATGGAAATAAGATTATTTTTTGTCATCTAAATGGAGTAATCAATTTAAAAGACTGATTAAATTATAAATCGAAACTTACCAATTGTAAACGTTGCAAAATACACGCCATAACACATTTAACCCTTGGCGTTGGATTTTCTTCATTTAATAGATCTTGTGGAATTTGGTCTAAATAAAAGTTGATTTAAGACATTTAACAGCTTTTTAAAGTGACTAGTTTTAAAACTTACTTAGGGGGACACCAATTTTGTTGCCACAAACTTTTTTTAAACTTTCAATTTTATATCCCAGACTCATTTTTTGCTGACGTTTTGGTCGGATATCATAAATTGGTGATTCCTCCACTGGAAGACGATCATAGCTATATCCATCTGAATGACATGTATAAAGCAGATCTGAAGGGATCTATAAATAAGGATGGATAATTTATATTTGAATAGTAGAATATAGAATGCTTAGCTTACTTCTACATGTTGAGCCTTATTTAACGATATCACACCTATGAGGACTACAATCACTTTAGTAATGTATGCCATGGTACTTTTATTAAAATTGCACGATATGCAGTGATCATTGGAGTTCACTTTTTATGGCTTATAAAGTATTTTGTAACTTGACACCTATCGCGGTCGGTCAATGTGAAGATTATTAAAATAAACAAATGAATACTTACACAGCTTGTCTTTCTGCAAGCTCAGCCATAAATAAACCTTGAGCCGAAAGAATTGCAGTTTTGTTCGTGATCTAATAATGAATACATATATTTGTTTTCTTGTGATTATAGGTACTATACAAACCAAGTTATGCAATCAAAACTAAAGTTCAAGACTGGGTCACACGAACTTGCTCTTGTGGCAAATGATAAATACGAAAAAAGAAACGTACGAATTTTTATTAAAAGTGTTTGCATAAATATTAGTTTCCTAAAAAAATAATTCCAAAATTAGTAGAATATATTTTTAAAATATAAATCAATGTTTAAATATACTTATCTAATAATTTTTATAATTTTTTTTTTTACAAATTGAAGTACTTCTATGTCAACGCAAAAGTTCAGCTATACTGCCGCTAACTTCCCAAAGGCCTGCAAAATTTTATTTTTTTAGTTTATGACATATTTTTTTTAAGGGTATTGTTATTATGATGTATTATTATTTTATATTATATTAAAAAAATAAATCACAACTTGAGCTAAATACACATATTTTTTGGTATTTTTCACGTTCTTTATAGTGGTATAGGCGAAACAATCGTGCAACATTTGATACTTCACTCCCTTTATTGCATCAACCCTGTGGCAACGACACAACATTGAAAATAAATTAACATAAAACGATGTAAAGCCCGGTATGGTACTTCTTTCTTTTCTCATTTTTAATGCATTAATAATGAGCAGTACAAAAAATTTTCAATACGAATTTTCAAGTTGTGTGAGTGCGAAAACCAGAATCACAAACAATGCGAAAATGTAAAAAAAAAATACATTAAAAATGTACTTGCGTTTACATTTTTCAGCCGCTGGTGGCATGTTTTTTGACATTGTAAACAAAATTATTGTGAAAAGTGGCAAATGGACGGTTTAGTTTTAGTTGCTTTAAATACAAATTTGGTAAAAACACAGCAATTAAAAATCAAGAAAAAGAAGAAAGGAAAAAATAATTGTTCTTTTGATTTGTTTGTTTTTTTTTCCTTTTAATTTGGTTTGCTTAGTTCTCACATATTTTCTCTTTCTTAAAAAAACATGCTGTCTCCTTTACGTAAGACTATTTAGAACTATTTAATGCATTTAAAATTAATAAAAAAAAAGTATCATACGAGCTTAAACAAAAACGTAAAAAGAACTTTCAAATTAAATTAAACATCTAAGCTATCACAGAGTTTCAGAGTTTCAGGTACTTTAATCATATCGCTACCATTTCACCTATTAGTCGCAAGTAAAAACGTAAGTACTCAAGACAATGAAGTAAATAATTTTTATTGTTGTTATAGTGTACTATATTCGTACTAGAATGTCAGTTTTGTTACTTGAGCATTCTTTATTCCGTCTATTTTCATTGAATTTTTTGAACAACAACACCGTAATTATATATAGTTATTTTATGTAAAATTAATTTCATTCAAAGAGAAGAAATAGTAGTTAAAGCACCCAATAACAAGTTAGGGTGACTTAAATTGCACTTTATTTTGTTTAACTACTCGTACATACTTGGAAATAATAAAATTATTGGGTAGCATGAAAGAAATTTGATTGTACGAATGTCAGTGTTTCTTACGTGTTTCTTGCACTTAATAGGCAAGTTATGGATTCGAAAAAAATTGAGGCAATAATTAAACCTTAAGCTGATAGCGAAGTCGAAAAAAGAGTGTACGGCGAAATTGTATCCGTCCAGTCAGTTAACCAGTCTGTTAGGATGTCTGCCTGAATGTAAAAGCACCAGCAGCATAAACGGTTTGGCCAATTTCCTTCAAACTTAGTATCTGGGTTCATAATAAGTGATATAGAGCATTGAAGGTCTATCAGATGGTTTAAGTTGTATTTCCAAGATAACTGTTTAAACGGTAACTGTCCTCATACAACATGATACTAGTTAACCTACTTTTTTCCTACTTTTGAAGTTTTTTACAATCGTGGTTCAACTTGGTTAAAATTTTTAAACCACTGATTTCCATTGCTAATCTGTCAAAATCGGTGGGTTAAAAACTTGAACCAAGATTGTAAAACTGGTCCTTAGTAAAAAACTGCATTTATGTAGCATCCACAATAAATGTTTGTTCATCAAGCGATGTTTTTGTTCGATTCAAGCAGTGTTATTGTGTGTATGTAACGTTCCAAAAAACTGGTTTTAAGAGAGAGAATGGGTTACACATGGTGTTTTTAACGTTAGCATTTTACTAGTGGGGACTAAAATTTTGAAATTGAACAAATCACGCTATAAAAATGCTAAATTCATTTTAGAATTATGTTAAGTCGATTAAAAATTTGCTTAGCGCAAATTATTAACGCGCGAAGTTGGCTACTAGCAGTCCATAATAACTTATCTAAGGGTCAGTTGTACAATCGTGGTTCAAGATGGTTCAAATTTTTAAACCACTGATTTCCATAGCTAATCTGTCAAATTTGGCAAATTTGGTACGTTAAAAACTTGAACCACGAATTGCACTACTGGTCCTAAGGGCCAGTTGTCTAATCGTGGTTAAAATTTTTAAACCACTGATTTCCATAGAAAATCTGTCAAAATGGGTGGGTTAGAAACTTGAACCAAGATTGTACAACTGGTACTAAATCAAAGGCTGCCATGCCACATATCACATATCCGCAATGTTCGAACGTCAACTAGACAAGTAGATGAACAGGCCTATAACCTGGACAAGTTGATGAACGTACCCACTTTTTTCCCGGTGGAAATTGGAAATCTTGACAGATGACATAAAAAGTTTTAATTGAAAATAGTCAAACAAGTCACCAATTTATTTCTATAAAAATATATAAATTAGACTTATTTATATTTTACCAAGTTTATTCATTAAAACCTATTAAAAATGTCAGCAGAAAAAAGTAAACCAAAAGGAGATTTAGGTCTTTTGGAGGAAGACGATGAATTCGAAGAGTTTCCAGCTGAGGGTAAACAATGTTTTTGTTAATGTTCTGTATGAAATAGCACGTTTGCTTAAAATACTTGCAGATTTTAATCATGCTGAAGAGGATGACAGTGCGGTAAATGTTTGGGAGGACAATTGGGATGATGATAATATAGAAGACGACTTCAACCAGCAGCTAAAAGCTCATTTAGAAAAACAAATGGAAACTTAAACAATCGATATCACCGATATTCCATTAAAGATTATTTAAGTTTAGTTCATGGATGCATTTGGATACTTTATATAATTTAAAACTATTTTTGTCATTTAAATAATATTTAAAATAAACAGTGTATGTTTCCTTTCAATTATTAGAAGGCTTTTCCTTTACTTCTACTTCAGTGTAAACCCCACTACTATTTCAGTGAAAACCTCAATCTAAGTAGTTATCATACGACGTTTCTTTACAATCAAAAATAAGTCAGGCCTTAAGACTCTTGGAAGAAAATAAGTTTTACATTTCAGTTCAGTTGGCCATACAACAATGCAAAACCGGGATGCTTGTCATGTTTATGAGGCCAGTTGCCCGCAAACCACACAAGTAAATTAAGGGTGATTAACATGGGGTAAATGTCTACATATTTAATAAACACAAAACAATGAAATACGACATTGACAGAGAAAACTAAGTGTCTGTCTCATTGTTATGAAAGAATGAATCGATAAATAAACGTGATTAGCAAACTTTTACCTCTACTTTTACCACATACCTACCCATAGAACAAGTTGCCTACATTGAGTGTTCGCATTCAACAGAGCGCCATAATAAATACACCGGTTCTCATGAAAAGGCAGCGCTCTGCCTTCGAATGGCTTCTGATTCTCATAAAAACCTATGTATGAAAAATATTGCACTTAGTTAAAAGCGAGAACACTAGGGTTGGACAAAGTGGCTAGTTTTTTTTATAACAATGGGCTCAATTGCAGGGCATAGTTTTAAGTCTCCCTTAAAATTGCTCTTGGAAGAATGAAAATTATTATCCCCTAAGCTTTTCGTTGTTCATTCTTTCTTCTGTGAATTGAAGTGATAATTTAATTTACAGAAGAAAGATGGTGATAATAAATTCGAGTAGTAGAGTTGGAGTTTAACAGTAGTACTTTTGATAGTTTGACTTGCCTCTACATTTCAAATTGTGTTGATTTAAACATTTTATTAGTCGTGTTATTCACGTCAAATTAGGCCCGTATTACGATAATCGTTAAAAGCCCCTCGTTCTAGATTAAAATACGTGACTACGTAAAACGATTATCGTTCAAGTTTCAACGATACTCGTTTTGCTTACAAGTGCCATTAGGTTCTGTATACTTTGAGGCTACAAATTTATTTTCTGTTGCAAATGTTTAGAATATGGGCTTATATGATATTGGTTTTACAATAATAAATAAAGACTTAAAAGGTTCATTGAAATTGGAAAAAAAATCCTTAGTTTGCACGATGTACTCTCTTAATAATATTTTTATTTTATTATCATCTTAAATACGTTCATTGAAGAATAATCATTATTATAATAGTAATATTTTGTTTCTCTTAAAATATAAAAGTTCATATATTTGTGTATATATAATATGTAAAACAAAAAAAATTATTTTTATTTTTTTTTTTTTCATTTATTTTCATTTTACTGTTTTCTTTTACGTCTAATAAAACTATATTTGTGATAAAAAAAAAATAATTTCTAGCGAAATCAAATGGTTTTATATAAAATCCACATATAAAAGAAGGTCTGAATGAGAGGTCAAAATTAAACAAACGACTAAAATGGGGGAACTTAATCGTATGAAATCTTATTTATTAAAAAAATACATATAGTGGACAGTTAAAACTATTTGAAAGGATACTTTATATTCCTTTACTTAGCATAAATAAAACATTAATCTTCGTCTTGAGTTTTAATATTTTCTTTTTCTCTATTAAGCACTTCTTTAACAATTGTTTTTGGTTTTTATTTTAGTTAAGGAATCTGTGCAGAGCAAGACACTCGTTTGCAATGAGTAATTATTTTAGAAATGCATGGCAGTATTAGCAAGGATATTGTTCTATGAGGTGCCACATAATTATTTTTTTTTTTTTTGGTTCTGAAGACTCGGCTAGAAGTGCAAAAATGAATAAAAAAAAAAAAGAACTGCCCGTGATGGTTTTCTTCTAAAGTTCCACAGAACTTCTTACAAGAAATAATCCGCTTGCGGTTTTTTCGATGGTATACCTCGACTTTCTTGTGGGGCGGCTTCAAAAATTATAAAGTCTCTGTGCAGAAATTCGTTCAGTTCCAAAATTGCTGCCACGTTTCCACATCTGAAATAAAAAATTATGAGGTTAAACAACATATAAAACAGCTATACAAGTAGATATTGCTTAAGTTGATACAACGAAATCTCTGGACATATTTCCCATATTCATTTTGTTTTAATCACTACTTGTGCGTTAAAAGCTTTCACTTTTGCTACTTTATATTTAAAAACAAAATTTGGTATCGTGAAGAATGTTCGAAAGTGATTAATGCGATCTTGAATAAGATTTGCATGAATAATTCGTATTTAAGTACAACGTGGGCACTGCTGCACAAATAACATAAGCGTGGATTAACTTTTGCTAATCTTTGGACTTACTAAACAATTGAGAAATAAAGCCCTATCGAGAAGGAAACGCTTTACAAAACTCTTATAATCCCGGTCCTGATTTCCGGTGTAGAAGCATGGGCTCTTTCCAAATAGGATGAAAGCTCTTAAGATATTCGAGCGGAAAGTACTACCTATGGTCTATGTAGAAAGACGAAGGAAAAGCTGTACGGAGACGATCACTTGGTCCAGAAGTTACAACGTTTAAGATGACGACATGTGGGAACATGATCGACGCTCCAGCCCGTAGAATATTTTACGCCAAGCCTGAAGGAACTCCGATGGAGTGCTCAGATTGAAGAAAATCAAAGCCAACTTGAAGTACAAAATTTGAGGCAGCTAGCTAGGGATCGAGTCGACGGCGACGTGAGGCTCTGGTCACCCGCTCCGCTAACTAACTATGTAATTAAGTAAGTAAATCAGACAATTCTGTCAATGTTTGTTCTTGAAATGTTTTGGTCTTCTTCCGAATTTGTATTTTATAAAAAGATTTTTTTCTCGAATTTACTTAAAAATATAGACGACCAGACAGACAAATCGAAATTCGACAACTTATTGCAGAAATCACGTTGTTTACATAATAATGTATGCTACACCTTCAATTATGATTGGCGGACAATCACAAACATGATCCGTTGGTTTCCCATCGCAAAATAATGGTTAATATTGTATGTTTATTTGAACGTTGAACTATGCATATTTTTGTTCGTTGTATAATTGTATGAAAACATTATGAAGAAATTGGCATTATTATTTTTTTTTTTTTTTATTTAAAAAATAACAATCATGATTGCTTATTTTGTTTTGACAAGAAACTCAATGAAACTTAAACTATTTGTTGACTTATTCTGTGGTTGACTGTCTTATATACACACTTTGAAATAAATTGTCTGACTGCCAATAAAAATATTATCAATTATCAAGCGGAAGTCGCTTTTATGGGTCTAATGATGAATGAATGTAAAACAAAGTATTTTTTGTCATCAAGGAATTCTTACATCAAGAACTATGTTTACTGGAAGAATCACTATAGCTAATCGTTGTCTCTTTGGACTAAGACAGCAAGTGAGTACTAAAACTGTCACTCATTTACTGCAGTAAAAACAACACTCTGATCATCAGTTTTTTTCTTTGGTGCGGTCACATGGACATTGTCCAGATCGGGTGCGGAAGCATTTCTCTTTATTGTGACAAAGAACATTAAAAGATCATACTCTTTTTTTTTTTTACTTGTGTGTCTTGTAAATGGACAACAATACTGCCGTAGAATCTTCGAAGAGATCCCAGTTGGAGAACCTAGCAGAAGAAGATCTAAACAAATTTGTTAGGCGGTTAGCTTAAGTTAGGACTGAACTGAAAAACTTGTTGACATTATTTATTTTCCAATAATAAGTGTATTACCGGCACGAATGAACCGTTTTTGAGGGGATGAGGTGTTTTCAGTTGAGTAATCGACTGATGAAACTTCTAAAGTATTTTAGCTGGTTAGAAAATAAAAGCATCACTGTGGATGTGCTGTAAGTCAGAATGGTTCGTTTGAATATGCATATACATTGTTCTGTGATTTTCGTTAACTAAAATACATATAAAAACTTTATTCGAACTACATATTACAAAAATTTTAAAAATAAATGAGCAAAATCGGTTCATCAATTCTCAAGTGATACCAACAAACAGTTTAAATTTTTATTTATATAGATTATTTAACTTACCTGTAACAATAATTGGGCGCTGACCAAACTGTTAACACAGTCTCATTGAAATGCCATTTAAATCCCTCCATGACCAGCTGATGAGCTCTACATATCATATCTATGTCATTTGTCCGATTAAACTGTGACACGACGTCAGATCCGAAAAGGTAACCAGCACCACGTGGCGATACACCCCATCCCGTCTGATCTTCAGGATCACTCCACAGCAAGTCGCACATAGGACCATCATGCGGTACTTCTTGTTTACGATCGATCGTACGAATCTGATCTAAATACTGAATTGAAGGACTAAGTCCACCGTGTACACAAAATATCTTTCCATCAATTATCGCCGAAAGACTCAAGTAATCAAAAATTTCAGTACAGTAACGCCAAACGGCTGTGGATCCATATTTTCGCAGGCATTCATCGTAGAATCCATAAACTTGAGTAATTTGTCGAGATTCGTGATTGCCGCGAATTAATGTGATTCGATCGGGATAGCGTACTTTCAATGCCAACAAAAGAAGAAACGTTTCCACACTATAATAACCACGATCAACAAAATCTCCCATAAATAAGTAGTTTGTTTCGGGCACGTCACCGCCAACTTTAAACAGTTCTTTAAGATCATAGAATTGACCGTGGATATCTCCGCAGACAGTTACAGGAGAATCGACACGCTGGACATTGCCTTCTTCGACAAGTATTTCACGAGCTTTAGCACACAGCGCTTTTACTTCGTTTTCTTTTATGATTTCACATCGTTTAAGCTGTTCTATCTGTCGATCCAGATCACTATAATCTGTCATTTTGTTTGTACTTTGTTGGGATTATGTGTACGAAAAAAAAAATTCTGTACTAATCTTTATTTTTTATTTTTTTTTTGGCTGATGGTGAGGTGTAATAGTCCGTTAAAGTCGCTTCGTCGTTTCCGCCTGTCCCTGTTGCAAGGGTGTTCCACGGAAAGTTCTAAGCTTGTGTTGGTTTCTGTAAAGAAATAAATAATTTAAGAACATGCAGTACAAGGTTAATCTAAACCAGAATATACAATTGATTGAAAAATGTCAGTGGAAGATTGTCCTCATTTATGTGGTGCTCATGATGTAAACAGCTTACTGTCCAAATCGCAGTTTGGTACAAATATTCCATTTTTGCCCATAACCACCAAAGCCTGGTTGATTTATTTTTGCATGCTGGAAACTGGTTACTCCATTGATAACGTAACTTGAATTCTTCAAAGCTGAAATTACAAGTACCATCGGGTACGAACAAAAAGGAGGCTACCCAACTAAATTTACTGAGTGAAGAGTGTGATGATGAAGTGGGAAATAAACGTCAATGTGAACAAAAAAAATCTTCTTTCTGTGTCAAGGCTTTAAACAAATCTAACTTTCTTGTTCATCATAGGCGAGTTCAATTCATAGAGTATGGCTCCATTTAACTATATATTTATGCTATGAATTGTAATAGTTTACGATTATAACACATTTATACTTAGCTTTTACAATAATGCAAAAAGACAAAGCATTATAACAGGGATTGAGTGAAGTTTATTAAAATGTTCTCAAGGAAGAAATGATTACACAATACATTCGTTTGCATAATCTATTGCAACGTTAATGGTATTTGATTCTGTATTAAGAAATGTATGGTACATATTCACTGTGATCGGACAAACAAGAGTATTTGTTGACATCAAACACTCAAATTGCCGGTGGATTTACTCAAATTATAACTAACAATTAGATACCAAGAGTTGAATAAAAGAAGAGTTGAATTTAAGGTAACACAATCTATTGATACAACCGTAGCTCTAATAAAGTTTTGAGTTTCTTAATAATAAATTATTTTGTTGGTCCAGAGTTGCAATCCAATCAAATCAACTACATAAAAATATCCTTTTCTATAAATAAAAAGTATTTAAAGAAAAATAATCGTTGGAGAAATCTTAATCGATTTATAACAGGCTACTTAACACAGAAAGAAGCTCAAAAAATGTAAAATTAATGACCGAAGACAAACCCTAGCAATTGAATTTTCCAACAAAAAAAAAAAAAAAAAAAATGAAAATGCAAAACAAATTTAATTCACTTTTTACTTTTTTTTTAATTTTCAAGAACTTCAATATTGTTTTTGTTTACTGCATACAATCAATTCTTCTCGGAATATTTACATGCATATAACATAATAATTGAACCTAAAACTCAATTATGTGTATTTTATACAAATTATCTTTCTAAAAACTAATCAATATTATTTTTCCGAATGAGGAGTTTAATAATAACCAAATAAGGCTAAAATGCAGAAATCAAGTTGTGTTTTTAAATTATTAATAAGCTCTTATTAAGTAAAACAAATGCTTTAGTTGATAAAAATAATAAGTGTAGTTTGTATAAGAGAATATGAGATGATTTCATTGTTTAATATAACTTTTCACCGGATGGTGCCATAGAGTGAAATTTAAAATACAATTTTCTTCAAACAAATAACACTCTAGCCTTATTTGGATATTTTACTCTTCCTTTTAGCGGATAATTTATGAAAAAATAAATGTATTCATTTCCCTTTTATTATATTCATCATTTATTGCTTTAGCACTATAGGGTATGTATCTATCATTTTTGTTTGTATAGCATCTTAACTACATAATTAGTATAACATTAATAGCAAAGCATTTAATTAATTGTTTTTTTTTTTTATGTAATTATATTGTATTTATTTGTAATTTTATAATTATAAATAATAACTTTTTGACAAATTATGTTTGACATCCGTGATCTATTATTTGTTTAAGTGCGTCTTTTTTGTTTATGTTTTTATTTTATAAAGAATTGTCTATTTTACTATAATAATGCCTTATTGATTTATTTTTCTTTCTTAACAATACAAATGGCTTTATAAATAAAAAGCGGAAACTGTAAAATAGGATTTAAAATTAAGTAGATACCTCTGCGAACAAAGCTGACATTCAGCTGAATGAAATGTTGAGCAAGACTATCAGATTTAATTTCAAAATATTTGAACTAATATGAAATTATATTATATACAATAGATATGACGCGATTAGGGTGGTGTTGTTTATTTCGGTGCAATAACGAAACAAAAAAGCAGTAACGCATTTTAAATGTTTTTTTTTTAAATGTGTAAAAAATAAACTATTTAATGCGTTAGCGATTGAAAAAAAAATATTAAAACAAATTTCATGAAAATTAAAAGAGAACAAAAATATAGAACATTGCGTGCTAAGCATTTTATTAAATGGTTTTCAGTTAGTTAAAAGCTTTAAAAAAAATTCGTATACATTCTACAGCCTGAAAATAGGCTGGCCATTTTATTTGTTTAGTGTTCTTAATCTTTTTAAGTAGTAAATTAAAAAACACACAAGGACTTTAGGTTGGTTTATTAGAATTTAAATAAATACAGATTGTAATAAACGATAGTAAAACTTTTTGGCAGCATTTTAAATAATTTAATGGAATGCAAGCGAAATTAAGCAAGGCAGTTTATGTGTAGTAAAATGTTTTAAATTTAAAATTAAATGAAAGATGCATATGATAGGCAAACAGCTTTAAACAAAAATGATTTAAAGAATCAAAACTATTTTAGTTTATATATTTTGAAATGTAAAATTGACTCGATGTTTCAACAGGAAAATTTGTTGTACGTGTTTTTAAGATTCCGTTGGTTTGTGACTTAAGCTTTTCGGTTTGAAAAGGAAAAAAGATTTGCACCAACTTTTATCAACCTCCTACAAAGCAGGCTTACTATACGATAATTCCTAAATGCAGTACCGCCATCATTGTACATCTGCAACCATTCCTTAATGCAAACGCAGGCATTAAAAATTGCACCACGTTCCTAAAAGCTTACGCGCTTATAACAAATAAAGCTTACGCGTTTATAACAAACCAATAAAATACTTGCCGGCTTTTTGTTCTCATAAAGTCATAACTTTTCATTTTCAGTTGAAAACACATTTCTGATGATATATTAAATAAACTTTTTAAAGTTTAGTTATGTTTCACCCGATGTTGTATTAATTGAATTATACTCCTTTTTTCATGGTACTATGTTTAGACGCATTCACCGGCTTTAAAATAATTTGAGTCTAAAGATAACTTTTTGTAACATTGATTTAAAATAGATAACATTCTGTTTATCTTATTTTGAGTTCTCTTGAAAAGTTATACTGATAGTACGTTTCAAAGTACATACTGCATTTGCAAATCAAGTATTGTTTACTGAACGATAAGAACTTTAAAGATATCATTTGTTTTGAAAATAATATTGTTAGGTAAATTAAAATTTAAATATAATATAAACTTATCGTAAGTTATGTTGACAGCGGGTTCCCTGAAGAAGTTGAATATGCATCAAACAACATCAACAACTAATTATTTTTTACTTCAAGATGCGTGATGTGAATATGTATTCAAATTTCCGATGAGTTATTGAATATATATGTAAATTTATTCATGCCATACAAGTGATGTCGATAAAATTAATGATGTTATTTCAGTGTCAAACTTCTTTTCAATATTATTTTATACATTCACTAAAAAAACATATAATGGAATTGAAATTGGCATTTACATACCAATACGCAATATATTCAGCTGTAAGAAATCTTGGCTAAGCTGTAATCATTCGATTTATTACAAATTTTGCATTTGAAGGTAGTCCAGGAAAATGTTCATCCTTTTATAACATGTCTGTTTACTCATTACCTTGCAAGAAAAGCTGTTCATGCCCATGAACCCCGCAGAAATTGTGGATTTAATTGAGGCCCTATAAATGTAGAGTCCAAAGAACGTACAGAATTGGTCATCGTTGATAATCTATTAAATGCAACGCGAAAGGTTGTGGATACCCCTTTAGGAACACATGCTGTTTAAATTGGGTTATATTTTTGGGATTCAATAGTTAAGATGAATATGTCACAAAAACTTTTATTGTACAAGACCGTAATGTTCAAGAAAAGGTCCAAATGTTTTGCTGTATTTTTGACGTTTTTAAAGTAACAATCAAGCTTGCCTGTTTTGCATGTTATTCTTAAGAATAAGTTGACGAATGACTTTGGGTTTTCAAATATCCATTGAATACCAAACAGAAAATTGCTTCTTGCTTTTTAATTAACTAGATCAAATATAATGTTTATTTTTTATAAACATTATACACCTGTATGTATTGGACATTACTTGCAGCCAAATTTATAAACGTTATTCATTTCAAAAGCGTTAAATAAAATCCAATTAGCAGTTAAAAAACAAAATGTTGAATATGAATGATTCAGATAAATTTATTAACAAAAAATAATGATTCAAAGCCATGTTGATAAACACTTTTATTTTTAATTGAAATCCTTTTAATTCTCAACAATTCTTCAGAAACAATAATTAATATTTCATTTCAATTCGCTTTTAAGATATAGGTACATAACTCAAATATCACATTTAACTTTTTTGCTTCTCTAGCACCACACCACTCTCTGATGATCATTTATAATGTAACTTTATTTATAGCCTTATAAACAAAAATGATTGATAATAATGATTGAATATGTCATTCGATGAGCAAAATGTTAAATGAAATTAAAAAGTTAAATTTAAACACTTTAATGGTTAAGAGGTAAGAAATAAGTTAAAAAAAATATACGTTCGTATAACTAAGACTAGATTTAAAGAAAAATAGACAAAGTAGCAGCATCACAACATTTAGGAGGGTGGGAGTAGATTGGTGTAATGCAACTATAGATAGAATATAAAACAAACAACTTTCAAAATTCATTCGCTTGTTTAAAGGATTAATTTTTATACTTTTTTGTATTTCATAAGCAAAATGAAAAAAAAAACAAGACACGAAATTTAATAGAAAAATTCAAATTTAAACAAACAATTATGTATTGAGTTTACACTTAAGGACGACACATTGTCAAAAAATAAACACAAATTCTCTTTTTTTCGTACTCAGTTGATTTGTTTTTATAAATCATAAAAAAAAAAATTATTTTAGAGGTATAAAGAAGAATGTCACTGTGTTGTTGTGCACTCTGGCAATATCTGTAACAACATTGGCTTAAGAATAATAATAAAAAAAAAAATATATATAAAATGTTTTGCTGCAAAGAGGAGCGGGCAACAAATGGCCTAGATTCATTTTGTAACGATAATTTAGTCCGTGATTTATGTATATATTATATACGATATAGACCCAAATACGCCATCAAACGTATTTAATTGAATTTTCCCTTATTATTTGTCGTCCATCCTTTGGTGCGGATGGACGGACAATGCACCATCCATTTTGAGGTCATCGTTACAATATGAATGAATTTAAATTTTTCTTTTTCTAATAATAGTTTGGATGTAGGAAAAAAAATTGAAGGAACACAAAAATAAGCACCATACGTAAAACAAAAAGATATTTTCTTGGCTCTAATCGGACGCGGCGTACATGAACAGAAATATTACTTAGGACTAAATTTAGGCACTTTAGGTCACGGACTGAATTATCGTGTTTTAAATTAGAGATCTCTGTGACTCACAAAACAGATACTGCCAGAGTGGCACCAACAAATGCGTGTGATTTATGTGTATTTTTGTGTTTTGTCAGTAGTATACGGCAAAAATTTAGAACATAAAAAATATATAAAGTGTGTTATATGTACACGATATGATCGAACTTAAAATTAAATATAGGTAAGTGCAAATTAACTATAGCCATCCGCCCTTTCGCCCAAACAGTATTGAGCTAATAGAACCAACAAATGACTGTGCAGCTGTCTGAGGTTCAGAAGTGGTTGCCTTTTTCTGTTCTGCATTTTGTTCGACTAAGCCGAGATCTGATCGGACAGTTCGTGATCCATTGACGGCGATCGTTCCTAAATCGGATCGTTGTTGTGCTGTTCCGTTTTTGAGATTTCGTCGAGACTTTTGACGTTGCATTTGCTTTATTCGCCCATCTGTGGGTGGTGATGTGTTGGACACTTTTGTTAATGCTGCTGTTGCTGTTGCTATGACTGCTGTGCTTTTATCTTTATCCGTGTTAGGTTGGTTTGTTAGAGTTGTTGTAGCATCAATATTGCTCGACTTATTTCTAATAGGATTGAAAGCTTCTTCCCTTTTGTGCATATCTACGATACTTGTATCACTAAAACTTGAATCACTGCAAAAACTTTCAGCTGCACTGCTACTAGCACTTGATGATGGAAAATGCCTTAGGCTTGTTAGCTGGGCCATGGGGCTGCCTGAACTTCGACTCGCGATACCTCGTCCCAGATGATGAATTTCACTAGGTTGAGTTGCAATAATATTCTCCAGACCTATACTTTCAAGTTTTTCAATCAATTTGAGCGAACGTAATGCTCGTTTTTCTAATCTTGACAGCATAATTCTTTGCTGCTGTTGTTGCGTTTGGCTGGCACGAAGTAGATCACCTTTGAATTGGCGCTTTATCATATCTGCACCACTAGAGAAGAGTCCAAAACGACGTTCTTCGGGAGATACGGAGCGTTCGGGTGAACCCACTGGGCTGTTGCAAGGTGTCACAGTTGGCGAGAAGTTTGGACCAGCTGGTGTACTTAGTGCGCTAGGCGTGACAGCTCTAATTCCGCGTTCATTTAGTACTGAGGCCAGGCTCATGTTAAGTGAAAATGTCGAACATGAATTCCTTCGAGATCTGCCTCGTTCTGGTGTGGGTGGGCAACTGGGCTGCCTGGAAGTCGAAGCTGAAGCCATTCGTGATGATATTTGAGACTGGGACAAGAAGGATAAGTCGTTGAGTATTCCATCGTCTGGATGCATGACCATACTAGTTGTGTAAGTGTAAATGCTGCCACCTGGGGTTTCAAATTGCTTGCCCGGTAAATCGTCGATATCTTCTTCCACGTCGGATAGAGAATACAGCACGCCGAGATCTTCTAGATTACGTCCACCGCGTATTGTGACTCCAGGGCGTTCTTCTAGCAAGCCGCTGAAATTAGGAGTTGCTAGTCTAGACCAATGATGTAGTGTTTGGGATCCTTCGATGGGTTTGACGATTTGTAATTTATCAGGAAGACGCCATTGTCGATTGGAGAATGACAAATTAGATGACGATCCAGTGGACATAATGCTGTCTGGTGTCCGGATACCCAATGGCAAACGAACCGATGGATTTTCATCGTAGTTGTATGTTCCTGGTGGGGCATGAGATAACATTGCGCGACGAGCCAGAACATCGGCTGGAGTGAGTCGCTTAAGTGCTGCTTCTAAATCTTTTGCACCAGGTGCTCCTGGTACTCCTGGCGGCAAAGTTGTATATCCCTCGTCACCCGACTGATCGGATGAGATACTTCCGGCGATGGATTCTGCACTGTCGAAATTTGAATGATAGCCAGAATAGCCTCCCGCTGGATTCGTGTAGTTCGTTGAAGATCCTATGAATGGCATTGCAGAGATTCGTGGTCCAGAAGTGCAACTTACTGACATGGCACCTCCTCCTAGCTGTGACATTCCACTTGAGGGGTCTGCGTAGTTGCCGCTTTTGGAGGCACAACGCACCGTTTCGAATACTTTTTCGTATGGCGACATAATTCCTCCAATTCCACCCATCTTATTAGGAATAAGGCTACTGCTGCGATGATCACGTACAATTCCAGAATCAATACTGTTCTCCGAGTATAGAGACGAGTCCATAAGTTCTGTCTGCAGAGAGTCAGCATGTGGTCCGCTCATTCCAGGGATGCCGGCCATAAATGAGCTACGCCCATGTGAATGGATTTTCTTCTGATGTTTGCGAAGTTGTTGTTGCGCTTCCTCAAGGAGAGTTATCACTTCCTGGTAACGTTTTTTGAATTCCAATAGCTCCAGTGCCAACAGATTTTGATTTTCTTTTGTTATTTCCAGCAACGAACCTTGCTCGCTACTGTCGTGAGCTAGGCGGTGCATATGAAACTCAGCTTCCGCCAGTTTTGCAGTCATTGTTGCAATTTGTTCCCTTTGCAGGCGATTTTCTTCCCTGTACTTCTCCACCTCCAGACTGAGGTTCTCGAACTGGGTGTGCGTCGTGTTTAGTTCCATAGTTATATCTTCCATTAGTTTGCGTTCACGGGCTTCCACTTCATCTGTTTCGTCGGCAAGTTGGCTCACTTCGAGTTTTAGCGAAGTATTTTGTTCCTGCAGCGTGGCAATCTTGTCCTGTAGCATATCAAGGGAGACATACGCCTGTGAACCATTTGCAGCAGGGTCATTCCCAGTTTCATCATCTGTTAGAATCGCTATTAATTCGTTTTTCTTTTGCAGCTCATGAAGTAACTGCGCTCGGTGTTCGGAGGTTTGTTTTAAATCGTTTTCCAGCTCAGCAACGCGACTTTCTAGGAGATTATTTTGTGTAAGGAGCTCTTTGCCAATTTGAACGGTCAGCTCCAAATCCTTTTCCTTCTCTTCCAGCAGACGTGTTACGGCTTCAATATCATCATACGAGCGGGTCATTTGGCTAACTCGTTTTCCACATAGAAGAAAGTAATTCAATGTTTCGCGAGTTTGATCCTTCGACAGACCCAATCCCTCGGCGGGGATTTTAAGTGCGGGTGCGGGTATAAACCAGTCTTCGTTTGAATATCCTGCAAAATCAGTTAGCACATCGGTTCGTACTCTATATTTAGGAATTTTTTCTTCCAACAGGGAAAATATTTCGACTTCAGGAAGATTGTCACTGTTGCATATGTCAGTTATGCATCCCACGTCTGTGAAAGACGACGACGCCGATTTTTCGGTAATGAATTTTATATCTTTGTATTTGTTTTGGAGACGTTTATTTGACGACAAATTTGGTAAGTGTTTATCAAGAGTAGCCAGTGCCAAGGGACTTAAAGGGGGCCTTGCCCTACTACTTGTTGAAGCGCCATGAAGCATCTCTGCACAACGATTAGAGAAGAAAGAAAAGTATTCCACTTAGCGAGATTTCGGTCGAATTTAGTTTTAGTTATTAATATGAATTTAATCTAATTTTTCGAGTGCAAATAATTCATTATGAGATCAATGTAATTATTTGTATTCAAGAAAATGTTAAGTAATATTTAATATTTTTTTTTTTAGTTTGAAGTGTAAATAGAGAATTTATTTATTTAACATAAGATAATTAAATAAAAGGAAGAAATGTGCATTATTATGTGTGTGTGTGTGAGAGATAGAGAGAGATCAGACTCCTCGGAACATGAAAGAAAAGTTTTTTCTTGCCGTCGAATGGGCAACGTCCCAATAAAAATAAAGCCTTGAAAGTCAGGGATTGTATTTTTTCAAGCTTTCTATTAAAAAAAAATTGAATCTAAAATTTCAAGTTCTTAATGAAAACTTGATGAAGTTTTGCTTGATTCTTCTAAATGACAAATATATTACTAAAAACCACACCTCAATGTCCATAAGGCAACCTGGCAGTCTTAAATTATCAACAAATCGCCGTCAGCCAAAATGGTCAACAACAAAAATACAATGCTCCAGTGGTTTGGAACAACAAAAGTTCCGAGAAGCGATCAACGATTCAGTTATCCAGTGATGAAAAGAGCAAACTCAAGAGAAAAACATTGATAAAATATTTGGTAAAACTTGAAATAAAAGAGATATACCCGAGATTTCGTTTGACACACGACTCTCTTTGGTTCGGTCAGCTGCTGCATTTGCTGGAAATCGGTGCACCAGTGTTTCAGAATAAAATGCAAACGAAGCCAAAATAAGAATGAGCAAAACATTAAATAAAATTAAAATTTAACTTGCTAAAGATTAAGCAGAAGGTATTATGACAAAATTGTAAAAGAAGCACAACAAAACAAACACAAACGTTAAAAGCACAAATTTTGTATCATTGTCAAACGGGATAACTGCAGTCGCTTTGGGCTGAAGTCACTGGACATATTTGTTTTGAATTACGATCGATATTATTTTAAGACTGGAGACAACGGAATGGTTGGAGACAGCGGAATGGTTGGTTTTCATTTTCATAATGTTCGATTAGTTGCGTGTGGGTCTATTTGTGGGAAACTTAAATACCACCAGGCCACCGACACCAAATAATCGTATATTTAAACCGGTTCTTTTAACAGTAAATTTAAACTACCTTACGCTCCAACTGATTTTAAAAACCCACACAAAAAGTTTATTAACTGTTAATTACTAGAATTCAGTTGTTTATGAGATTGTTGTGCCACTTATTTTAAACTTTTTTGTTTTAAATGCACACAGCTTAAAACTACAAACTAATTTAGTATCAAACCAAAGGACTCGCATAATTTTAACTACATAATTAGGATATTTTATTTGTTAATTCTAAAGCATATAAACTATAATATTGAACTAAGTATTAAATAACTATGTGTAAGTGGTTCGGTTTGATCATTTTATTTTCCTGTCATAGAGTTATGCACTTCGTTCAGAAATTCAAAACAGTTGAAGATTTTCTATGTACAATATATTATGCAGACAAACAAATATAGAAATTTGATTTTACAAGAAAGTAATTCCTTAAAGCTAATAAATCATTTCGAATATAAAACAAACTATGTCTCGCTCCCAAACACTACAGATTTGTAAACAAATTACGTTGAGTTAGACTGAATTACGTAGTCTTGGACATTTAATGTTTCTATCTTCCGGTAGTAAAAATTGAAGAAAAAATATGTGAAATAAAAAAAAAAACAGATAGACAGTTCCGATCTTTATTCCTCTAATCTTAGTATTGACCGCATTGTTTTTACTTTTTTAGTACGCAAAGGGTGAGTGGTAGTAGCAACACCATGGGTCTTTTGAACAAAAAAAAAGGCAAACGCTAGGTTTTGTCTAATAAATTCAAGTTTTAGCTTTACCTTTTTTTTATTCACAAGACCTCGTGACTAACAAAACAACATTGTATTTCTACTCACGTAAATTTCCAGATAAAATGTTAAATGTAAAACTTGAGGTAAGTTTTTTGCTATTATTAACAGTTATGCCAAAGTAATATGAGTAATCAATCAATTAAAGATTTGTATGTACAAAGTGCAACTTCAAATTAAAGTGTACACTCAATGAAATTATGGACAACAGCGTTGTTAGAGAATATTCATATGCAGTTCTATTTTGCGGGGCCATAATTTTTGTTATAGATTCATTTATATAAATAACCGAATATATCGATAAAAAGAAACTTCAGCAGCAAGTTGAAAATAAAGTTCAAATCGAATCATGACAAAGAAAGATGTTCTCAAACATTAGACAAGTAATGCACTCAATGACTAAATATAATATTCCTTTCCCGTACACCCTCTGAAGTTTTGAATGTCCTTAAAATATATGAATTTCGCAACTTTTGAAATATGTGTCCTCAAGAGTGTCGTAATCAAATCGTACAAAAACAAAGCAATTCGAAACGTTCTAGTTTTAAGTTTGATTTTAGGTCAAATTGATGACGAAGAAATAAGCCGACACAATTTAACTGTTGCAAGAATGATAATGAACAAATTTTTGTCTTGCAATATAAATATCACATTTAGTAGGACAAAGTTATATGAAATTTTGTATTCCACAAATTACACAAGGATTCGCACACATAAGAAAACTTAGAGTTTGGTTGTATAACCAAAATGCAAAATAAAGTCCAGATGAAAATACGATGCCTTAGGTGAAAGAAATACACATTGCTGTACCTGTCTCCTTACCACCCCTTTGCTGAACATTATTAAAGAACAAAGCCACAATGAACGAGTGTATTGAATGTTTAAGTTGGTTTAAGGCCAAGGCCAATGCATACTAATAATATTTATGCATTAAAAGTTACAAAACTATCTTTTAACGTTATCTGATAGTTGATCGATAAGAGGGCAATGTTTATTTAAGAATTTTATTTAATACTTTTTTTTTCATTATGACGTTGGAGCGCCAGTCAGCCGAAATAAAAGCTCCATTTGGGAGCTTTTTTAAAAAAATAGAATAGGCAGACACCCAACAAATGCCGAACTAACGAAGACCGACAACGTTTTGATTGAAAGTACACTATAATCGAATGAAATCAGTGAAAGGATTCGAAATACCTTATGCACATAATGCTATTTCGAATAATTTGCAGTAGACACACAGATTTTCAACGCACCCGCTGAAGAGAAGACTAATTTCGCACTATTTTCTTTTGTTGCACATTTTATAAGTAACACACAAAAATATGGGAACAAGAAACGGCTTTGCTTTTGTGATATATATAGAGTTCTACTTACATTAACAAACAATTCGTTTAACATTACAAAGAATCAGGGTAAGCTGCTATTAAACTTTGGTCAGGGTGGCGTATGGAGACGTTCACATGACTGTGCTAGACGAATGCCGACCGGTAATAACCTGACTTTTAATAAAAGCCCATTTAGAATGGAACAATCGCACAGTGCCACTTAGCTGGCATTATAAACAACAATTATAGTTCAAGAATTATTATTTCGATATAAGTTTGCGAAAAGCACAACCGACAACCATTAAATAAAATTAAACAAGAAGCAACGAAAAAAAACCCTAGTACTAGCCAGAGTCACTTTCTTTCAAAGAGCACAGAGATATGATAGCTAGCTACATATTCTCAATTTCAAATCGAAAAATATACATGAAGTAAAAAAAGCTTAATAAATTTTTAACACAGATAGCTTGCACTGGTCGCGAAAAATCGATGTTTGTTTTGTGTTCGCAACACTCACACACAAATAAAGGAATAAAATATATTCGCTCTATTGCTATAGAGCACTTGGCGTAATTGCAGAGCAAAGACCATCCCTTTAGCGATTTGGCTGTGTATACTTTGCACCGAATCGACAAGAAACTGCACCATTCTAACTTAAATCACCCAACCCAAATGGAATATGAAAATCCAAACCTTTCGTTCACATTGCATTACTTACATTACAAATAAAACATAACACAACCAACAACAAACTACGCTATTAATTTTGTCTTTTGGATTATATTTTTTGTTTTTTATTTTATTTACCAACACGTTTTTTTCATTTTTTAATTTTAAAAGTGTGTTACTTAATCACCAAAAAATATAAATGAAATTGAACTTCATTTCCTAAAAATATAATCAACTTGCTTCCACTTTGCTCTCCATGGATGTGTCACGATTACTGAGAGCTGTCAGTTTAGTTCCCCTGTCACATGATTCACGTTTTGTTCGTTCATACATTGCGCAGCGTTCAAAAATATAAATGAGTACAGGCAGAGTAAAGCAAAGTGGTAAATGACAGATAGTTTTTATATATAGGGTGTGTCGTTGTTTGATAAAATAAAGAAGACAACTGGTATTTGGGAGTAATACACTTTCAAGAACAAATAATTTATTTTCTGTTAAGGCACACGTTTAATTATCATTTCTTATTCATAGTATAAATATGATTGAGATAGAGAGATTATTATATTCCTCAGTATTCAGCTAAGATGTGGTACTTAGGGAAATTTTATTTTCAATACAAATTTGTATTTATCGTACTAGGTGTTGTTTTATCTGTTCCTTATGTCAACATTGTTTGTTTAGAAGAGTGTTCCCAAAACGAAAACTGAAACGGAATGGGTTACACATGTGAGTTTTACTCACGTAAGTTACTTGTGTCGGTACATTTTGAAAAATGTATAAGTATAATCAACTCTCTAAGTAGCTTACGTCAAATTTTACAACATAAGTAAGTTGGGAGCGGAAGGAAACGGTATAAGTAATACGTAAATTTGTATAACTTATGTAAAAATTTTTTTACTGTTAGTTCAGATATAGTGTAAACGTTGTCGTAAGTCACGTTTGTAAGACTCGCGTAAGCTTAAAATTGTGTCTTAAATTTACGATAACAGAATTTGAATGAAAACATAGAAGAGATAGCTATAAAATGATAGAATGAATTTGTATAATCTTATAACATAAACCTAAACTTAAACGAAGCTGAATCATTTTACATCATACATTTAGTCATATTGTTTGTAAAAAAAAGGTTGTATGTGTGCGTGACGAAAAATCAAAACACTTTTAATTTTGCTTGATCACAGATTATAATACATACGATGACTGATGACTGAAGGCTGGCTTAATGCCCAGCTGCTCCAAGCAATTTTTATTGCTATCCAAAAAGCCCCCTCAAATGGTTTACAAAGTTTCATCAAAATCGTATAAGCCGTTTTCGAGAAAATTAGGAAAAACTAAAACGTTTATATGAGAAGTACCCACTACAGTATTAATTTTTCTAATTTTTCTTGAAAACGGATCGTACGATTTTGATAAAACTTTGTGTACGTTATCTTGAATTGTTCTGAATATAAGTGTATTTCAGGATTTTGGCTTAAAGTGCACGAAGATTTGGTATTAAAGGCTTCTTACAAATTTGACCGGAACTTTAAAACGGCTGAACCAATTTCATTTATGTTTCGTACGGCACATTAATTAAATATGCAGCAAAAGATGGCATTTTAAGTTTTTAGCTAAAATACATAAAACGAAAAATATGATGATACATAATTTCATGGATCCAATTTTATTTAATCCTATAGGTTGCAACAAGAGGAAGTTCGTGCGACCCAGTCATGCATTTTATTTTTTTTTCTGTGGATTTGGCTTAATGGGAAAACCACAAAAAAGATAAAGCAAAAAGCGCCAAATACTAGTGAAAAAAAAAAATCTTTTTTGTAGAAAATCATATATTTTTTTTACCTTTCCCTTTTCCTCCAAAAATTTATTTAGCTCAAGGCCATATTATGGGTATTTTTGAAGATTTCCTTAATGACATGAAAACAAAGATCTGCAGCAAAGTTCAGCTTTGTCCGAATTATTTCGTAATTTTGCCTTTTTTTCTAATTTTCCTCGGCTGTGACAGTTTATGCAGAAAAAAATACTATATAAGAGTTTATGTTAAAATGCTTAAGTTTTGTTTCAGCAAATTTAGAAAGAACTAACTGATTCAATGTTGTGCCATCTTCTATAAAAGAATATTAACTTTAATTGTTCATTCTATTAATTTGAATTATTAATTAGTAATAAAGTATGAATAATATAATTCGTTTACATAGATTGCAAGTAAAAATCGTAAGAACTGGTACCAGTTCTTGAAAAAGCATGTTAGTGGCCCCAACCAACAGAACCAGAGGATATAATTTACCCGTTTATCACCATTAAATATAAAACAAATAACAACCAGGTCACTTAAGTTCAGTTACCATTATTGCTCTACTGCATTTCTAAGAAATGTGTTAAAACTTACTAACTTTTATTCTTATTCAAACCAAATATCATTAGGCTTCGAAGACCACACTAATGAAATTCAATTTCGTTCACGAAGGAAAATAATTCACACTTTTCAAACATTCCACTTTTCTATAGAAACAGTTGTAACATGATAGTATTGTGTCAGGGTTAAATATGTTTTCCCATAGGCCATAGAGTTCAGAAATAGTTGACGTAATCCACACAAATATTTATCACTCCTGAAGTTATAATTATAGATTTAAATTTATGAATGAAAAACTGGCCCACCTAAATCAACAAACACAATAACAAATAAAAACTATGACAAGAATGATTTTAATGAAAACGAGACTAAATGAGAATAATAAAAAAAAAACTACATGTGACAATATTATGAAAATAAAGAAATTAAAAAACTATAAGTTATGCTCATCAAAGAGTTTTAAGAGGAACTAACTCTTTAGTATTAATAATAAACAACATCGAATACAAAATAACATTTAAGTTCACTAATTCTTGTTTATGTTTTTGAAGGTTTAAAATGTTCAACCTAATTATTAAAGAACACATACAAATGCAGGAAGTGATTAATATGTAGTGTTGCAAATACTTAGAGAAAAACTAACTTTTTTTTTATTATAGAAAATACCCATTTGAATTAAAGTAAATTAGATGCCGTATTCGATGTAGCCTAATTGCAAGTACAGTGCGGTTTATTGGATAGAGCACCAATAAATGTATTTAACCCATTTTTTCAGGAAAGGCACGTACAGTGCGGTTTATACGGATAGAGCACCAACGTTATTCTTATTCGCAATAAGCGAAAAGTTACATTAACAGTAAAAAAAATTAGACAAAAATGAAATGAAATGAAATGTTTGTAAACTCCAACATTTTATTAATATCGTTGAAAACGTTTTCGAGCAAAAATAGACTTTTATTAACAAGTTTGTTATGTCATGTACCCCGTTTTTAAGAATAAAATCTGCATAACTGTTCAGGCTGTTAGACTAACATACTTCCACGCACATCTTACGACTTCTTCCAAAGTATTTATTTTTGATGCATTTATCCATATGAACTTCACTATTTTGTATACGCTTCCCATATTAATCAGTGAACAAAATACACTCTCATTGGTGGGATATTTATATTAAAATTTATTGAATATTAGAAATTAAGCTATTAAACTTTTAATTTGTATCATAAATGTTTAATTATCTAGACAGCTAAGGTTTTATGAAAGGTTTAATAATATTAGTTGTGATTAATGTTCTCGTTGCTTGCTATCCAGATAGGAAGTAGGGTAATGTATGCAATATGCAGTCAATCGAAATGAACTTGTTTAAATCGAAAATCTTAGTTTAATTATTTCAAAGGTCTTCAAATTTTAATGGAGCTGGGCAACATAAAAACGATTTGACCATTAGATTGCATTGATGGGCCATCAATGTATTCTAGTTGTCAGGGTAATACGAGTAATACGGTAGAATTTCTCAAGGGTACAAACTACAAATGATATAGTTAATTTAAATAAAATAAATATTTTGTTTCGGAAAATCCCTTTAAAATTAATCATCTTTTTTAAAACAAACGTTTCCAAGTTCTTGGTGAAAATAATACAAAATTGTTATGGAAATTTTACAACATAAAGAAAAATTATTTTAGCCATATTAATTGTGAATGGAGTAATGTGACACAAAATAAACAGTTCATGTACTTATTGATCGATATAAATCATCACATGATATGGAACGTCTTAGCTGCAAACCAACAAGTTTCCAATCTTGCTCCTAATTACGAATATAGGAATGTAAGAGCTTTCTTAATTTTTAACAACAAGAACTTACCATCTTTAAAAACACCCCGTCAAAGTGTAGGTGTAGAAAAAGGAAAATGAAGTAGGTAAAGGTTATTTAAAAAGTGCAGATTACAAATAAGGTCTCTTGCATATATGGACTTATGTATAGTTTACATTGTAAACAAATAATTGGTTTCTTTTAATTGTATAAATCTTAAATCACATCTATTTACGAGCATCAATATAATTTAATTATTTTTCCATGAAAAATGCAAAACTGAATCACTTTAATTCACTATCAAATAGTCCATGTGCGTCTATGAATATAATAGATTTCATCTTTTGGCCATTATAAAAAGAAAAACGAAGAAGTTTAGTGACTTTCGCTTGCAAACAAATAAAAATAAATAACCAACGTCTCAAGAACAGAGAGAATACATGACTAACGTGCATTCGAAAATTGATATATTTCAATCAAGCTTTTGTTATTATTTTGTTATTTAAGTCTCGTTCGGTTTTCTATTTTGTTGGCTGCCGATGTCTTTTTTTTACAGTTTTTACTTTCAATGAAAAGAGATTATCAACGCAGGAGTTGAAATGGCACAATGTCAAGTGTGTTTGCATTGAATTCATACCACTTTAATTACAATGTAAGCTAAAAAAATATACCTATTGTATTTTTGATTTAAATTAAAGAAGATGTTGATATTTTTTGAACACACAAATTTGAAGATAAAGTTTTTAAATCTTTCTTGTTAAGAATCTTATAGATTCTTGTTTTGCTTGGCTTACAAGTTGAATTACAATTTTAATTACTTTTATCGAAATGGGTTATTTTCAGATTGTATTTATAAGAAAAATACATTAAATGATCGAAGAAAGTACGCGGTCAATGGAAACATAACTAATTTCAGTATGTTTTTTTTTTTGGAAAAAGGTGCTATTTTCAATAACAACCATACAATTGCCTTATATATTGGTTGCATGGCTGCAGCATTCATAATGGGTTGCAAGTAACCGAACATTCTCTTTATGTAGGTATATGTACATGTAACAAAAGTGATAATGAATAGATCATACCTTCTGGTAAAGAAGAAATGTATCTGCTAATTAACTTACTACGATGATCAAACTTGTAAACTCACAAGAAAATCTAAGAAAAACCAACTCCAGAAGAGTCAGACAGTTTGCGTCTTTGTGTTAATTCAAAATGAATAAAGGAACATCCTTTGGAGTACCTGGCTTTGGGCAAGCAGTTAAAATCATTTCGCAATTTTTTGAGTCATTTCAGAGATTGCTATCATCGTCTTATTAACAAGGGTCGAATCCATCAAATAAGTTAAGAACATTATCAGAAGGATCTTCAAGATAGCCAAGGAAATTTTCTATATGAACACTTAAAACTGCTGTTAACTCGACAAATAATATCAGACGCAAAATCAAGTATTTAATTACTATATGATATCGTTGTCTTCGATCTAAATAAACAATTAAAAATTAAAGACTTAACGAGAGCAACCAATTAGGCGTTTCAGAAAATAATTAATAAGTAGTGTATCATGCAGGTCCTGTTTCATATCGTGGGTTTTTTTAGTAGAAACTGTTGAACCCCCTGTCTATCATTTATTGCTAGATATCATTGTTATTTAAGGAAGTGTGGGTATACTTATATTAATCGAACAAATTGCGTTCAAGTTCGTATCTTTTGATTCAATAATTTGTTTGTTTTATTTCTTTCTTTTTACAAGTAATTTCTATTATGTGTCAGCAAGTACTTAGAATTACTTATCAGGCATGTTTGTCATGATGATGAAAATATATTTCACTCGCTTAGACAGACCGAAAAAAAAAGAATTAAAACTAAAACATACCTTATGAAAGATCATTGATCTTTTACTCATCAATTAACCGTTTAAAACAGTTGATCTTGTTACTTTGACCTTAAAGACACCTTGGTTACGCTATGTCTTTCAATATTCACAAAAGTGCGATACAAAATATTATATCAAATAAAAGCAATTATAAAAGACACAATAACCAATCAAATAGATAACACTAATTTATTGTCTAATAATGCCGCCGTAATATTTATTTAATTATATAAACAGAGGAAAATCCCATCAATCTGTAAGTCTTTGTGACAAACTGCAGCGAAGAGAAAAAGCTTTTCACGCATTTTCAGATACACAATTACACACTTTAAAGCACTTATCGTTCCATTTATTTTATTATTAAATACAAAAACAAAATTTTGCGTTAAAAGAACAATTCTTACCACTTCTGAGACACATCTTTTCAACGGATCGATTCACGCACAACTGTTATTTAATAAATTTATTATTGCTTTCAAAATAAAATAACAAATATAAACATTAAAAGGAAGCAATGTATTGTTTTAAATGACCTAGACCTTGTTGGAAGTATGGCAATTGCTAAATAAAGTCTTTTTTTCGTATTATGAGATCACTTGGAACAGAAAAGCTTTCACACTCGACTTCATGCGGTCGGTAGCTTTAGTTTTTTGTTTTATCATTTGTTGATAAAAAAGGTTTGACATCAGAAGTTGATAAGCTATAGTTGAATTGTGTAAAGGAAATTGATTTCAACACAAATTTATTACACAATAGTTTAATATTTACTCGCACACCGACCGGCACCGACTCTGATGCACTTTGGTTTTGAGTGCAAGCAATTAGGAGAGAAGTGTTCTTATACAACAATAAAGTTCATAATGTTCATATTTAAATGAAACTATAATCGGATAAGAAGCTTTTGAATTCGGCTGCAAAAAAATACTCGTAACTAGAAAATTTAAACTCAGTGAAATTTCATAACCGAAAATTTGCTTAAAATTCATAGATTATTGTTTAAATTTCATAACCAGTGGATTCGGTGGACAAATAGTTTATGAGACTGTTTGTGAGTTTTAACATGATCATGCGGGTGGGACACAAATAGGACGATAAATACAGTGGGATACAATTTGGATATTATAATTCTTAGTTTTTTTTAAATTGTTTTTTTACATAAAAAAAAACTGTGCGCGCAACAGTTTCACGAAGAGAACAAAATACCAATAATTTCTGTGTGTGACCGTTCCGCAGGACTAGATGAGACTTTTAATTTACGAATAAGATGAGATTTAATTTATCAATATATTTTTTAAACTTTCGCGGTTATTATTTAGGTACAGATATTTTAAAAGGATTTTGGATATTTCGCGTTGTAAAATAATAAAAATGGGTTTAATTTCTAACTCACCCCGAACTACTCACTCAAATTTCATTGAGCGTGGTCACCGGGAACCTACTTGAAAATGTTATTGACGATTCAAACTACGCAAGTTTTAGCGGTGGGATATAGTGAGCCTCGTGAGCAAGGACTTTAACCAGATCCAAATGTATCCAATGATGTTCATTTGGATTGTCTAGAATATGCTCACTTATTGCTGATATTTTCCGCTCATTTTTGCTTACAGTCTGCTCCTTCTACCTCGAACCAACAACAACCAAGGGAAACAATACTCTACGCACCGCTATAAGTTTCGTAGTTTAAATAGTAAATAACACTCTCAAGCTGATTCCCGGTGACCAGACTCAATGAAACTTTAGTGAAACGTGAAATACAAATGAAACTCATTTATTTTACAACACGGATTATTCCAAATTCTTTTTAAAATTTATCAATATATAAGTTGAAAATACGATAAAAATGGAGAAGTTGTTTTTACTCCAAAGAGATATTGCTCCTGAAATAAAAACTTATGTAAAAAGGATAGGGTTGAATCCAAAACTTACAAAATCACGGGGCAGTACAAAATCTGTATGTATTTAAAAAAAAGAAGTATGCACAAAAAACCTTGGTTGTGTTAACGTATAGACTCTAATGAATTCATGTTCAGTTTCAACAAAAAAACATATAAAAATATTTTAGTTTAAGGAGAGAAAAAGTTACTCGGGATTATGAGAGTCAGAATTGTAGAAAAAACAATTCTGTGGAATGTATTTGTTTTCCTTCTGAGATACAAATTTACACCTATATGTACAGAAATGTATAAACATATGATACAATTTTTTTTTTTGCTTTTCAGTTGAGAAATTAAATAAGTAATGAGTTCAAAAGAAATGAATTGAAGAATTAAAGGACCTGATAGAAGTTTATACAAGGTAATTAGGATAAGGTGAACCAAAAAGCTTGTGCGTGTAGGCTGGGTTGACAAGAAAAAAATCGTATGGGAGGAAGGGTCTATTTTCCCCCGTTTAGGCGGGAGGGGCAATTTTCTAAAAAAATGACTTAAATCAGAAAAAAAATTATTTAAAAACAATTGTAAAACATAAAAAGCCATGTAATACTTTTTTGGAAAATTAATTAAAATTGTTTTGGTAAATAGTTTTTGAAAAATTAATTTTCAAACTCGAAATTTAAAAAAAAAAAATGTTTATGTAATTAACTATAATTTTTTGTTTTTAAAGTTCGACGCTTTTGTTAATTTTTAGTTAAAAACAGAAAACGAGATGCCAAAATGTATCTTAGTTTTTGAGAAATTAAAAAAAATTTGCTTAAAATCGGATAGTATGTAATAAAAAATAAAAAAGGGATAATCTCCTAATTAATAACTGACCTGAGCAGGTCAAACTTGGGAAAACCCAAAAAAAAAGTGTTTTTCTTGGAAAAATTTCTTGGAAAAAAATACTTTTAGTTTTTCTTAATTTCTCAAAAACTAAGATACATTTTGGCATCTGGTATTCTGTTTTTGACTAAAAATTAATAAGAGCATTGAATTCTGGAAACAAAAATAATAGTTAATTACATAAAATTTTGAAAAAAATTAGTTTGATTTTTTTTTTTTTTTTTTTAATTCGAGTTTGAAAATTAATTTTTCAAAAACTATTTACCAAAACAACTTTATTTAAAAAGAAAATTAAAGAAGAGTTTTCCGGCTTTCCAAAAAGGTATAACATGGCTTTGTATGTTTTTTCGTTGTTTTTAAATAATTTTTTTTCTGATTTAAGTAAATTTTAAATTGACCCTCCCGTCTAAATTGCGGGAAATAGACCCCCCTCCCATATGATTTTTTTTTCTTGTCTTAACCCAGCCTACACGCCCAAGCTTTTTGGTGCACCTTATCCTAATTACCCTGTATAAGACGCAAACGTATTTATAGCATTATGGTGGTGCAACATACATACAATATGTACGTTAATTTAAACAATTCCCGCACTTTGAAATCTGTTGTCCTTGAAGTCTTGTTTGATTCTAACGTAATATCCGTGTTATATGACTTCGGGATTTTGGAAAGTGGGATTTCGTACCCAACCCCGGAAGAAATGGTCAAAATATCAGCGAAATAACGTTGGAATATCAACAGACGTTTGTCCATAAAAAAAAACTACAGGCAAGATGGGTTCCGCTTATTGACAATGGAACAAAGTCGCAATCGAGCTAAAACTTCAAAGAAGTGTATGGACTATGGACCTCATCGAGTTTATTCGTAATCCAAAGAGTTTTTACTGTACTAACGGTTGATAAAATTTGGACACACCAAAAATGAAAAAAGAACAGTCCAAGTGGTGGAATTTCTTGGCGATGGTCTCAAAAAACGACTATTTCGCAGAGTTTGAGAAATCGCATTTTTTTGACGGATTATTTAAGTTAAAATATTGTTGGGTAAAGAACATTACTCTGAAAGAAGTCTGTTGAAAAATAAATTTATTATGAAAATCAAATCTTTCATATCAAAGTTACTGACTTACTGACGAGGGCTCTTCGCTGGTAGATATTAGTATGAATATTTTGTCACCTGTTTGTGTTAACAGTTAGCCGTGGCATAAATCGTAACACAAAGGAATCATCATAATTACAATGTTTGAGCCTACCGAAATCAAATTTTTGAAAATCGAATTTGTAGAACTGTTTTTAATAGTTAAATGTTTAAATTTCATGATTTTTATGAAAAAAAAACACAGTTATAAATACAAATATACCTGACATAATTCGGTTGTAAACCGATAGGTATTGGTCGAATAAACAGTATTTGATAGGAGGAACACATTTAGTTGCGGTAAGTAAAGTGGAGAGTTAACAAAACTGGTTTAGCAACCATAACAAAATCTACAGCAAAAATTTAATGTACAATTTGAAACGTTAATTAAAAGAATTTAGGAAGGTATTGCTTTATCATTTAACGAAGGCAGTCGACACATTTTCTTAGTTATGATCTAAATAAATTATACCTACTAATAAATAACAATCTATAGATATAAATCATCACAGATGTCACCGAATTAGTGTTCTTTTAAAATGATAAACAAATAATAGCCCATTCAAATTCCTTCTTATTTCCTTCGTGGGTACATAGAATGAAGTTTATCTTTTCTTTTTTAGTTGTTGCAGTTTGTGGACATAGCTACGTACCTACATAGGTATTTAAAGAAAAAAAAGGTATAGGAACGCACAAAATAAAAAAACAATTATGAAAGTCAAAGACTCCCCACAAGCGAAGGGATCGATATTTGATACCGAAAAATAGCCAGGTAGATATTAAAAAAAAATCATCAAAAAAAACGCGACAAAATGTGCATAAACTTCTAGACAACGACACCACCGATTTCACCATTTTTTCACCTCTATGACTGCACGGAGGCATATATTCAGATTTTCAAACCAAAATGAGTACCTATTTCTCAAACCCTGACCTACTTGGAAGCAAAAATGACAGGATGCACAGTTGAATGACATTTAAAAGAGTCATCCTTGAGTCTGCCTTCAGAAAGTTGGGTTATGTCCGACATATTTAATCAACAATAACTCCAGAAGAGAAACGATTTTCGTTTTTTTTTTATCAAAAGAAGCTTCAAGAGTTTCGTCATAATGAAATGCAAAAAAAAGATTATTTTCCCGAGATGGGACGATGCCGCCGGAATTTCGATAATTTAGAAACTTTTTTTCGTTCGTCGTTTGTATTGCGGCATCATGGAAAAACAATAAAGAAAAGACCCAGCAACAAAAAGAAATATTTTTAATTTTATAAATAAAACAAATAAAAATAAAGCCTTACGTGACCAACGAGCAACGACGCCTTCGCCGCCCTCTGTTCAATTTTTAGTAGACCCAGCGACCATTGACAACACAGCAGCAGCAGCAAAAGCAGCACGAAACAATGAAAAAAACGAAGCCACGAAAGGGTTTCTTTAAATATAAAATTTCTATTTTTTTGGAACGAACAAAGTTTATTAAAATTGAGATCAATGTTTCTTTCTCAATCAAACAATATTATTAGCCTAATTTTATGTTTGTTCTTTTACATCACTGCACCACTGAATCATGAGTGAAAATTTTTCATTTGACATTTTCCATCGAAAGGTTTTCCCCATTTTATACAAGTTTTTCTTTTTTGTATTATGAGTAACTTTTTTTTAATAAAATTACATCACACACAACTTACCTTGATAATAAATAAACAAATCTTTTTATTTTTTAGCCGAATTAGGTGCAAATTTAAACAAAAAAAAGAAGTTTTAAGTGAAAACTTTGTTAAAACAGTGCAACAGAGCACCCGAATTCGTACGTAATTTTGTTTGCGACTGTTTAGAAATAGAAAATTAAAATGTCGATATATAAAAAATGAAGTTTGCTTTGAATTGCGGCCATTTTGCAAAAAGATTGTTGCGAATTGTTTCGAAATGAATGGCGGCGTGCTTTGTTTTTTTTTATTTTCCAGCTGGAATGTTATCGTGAATCGGTTGTTAATTAGGATAGAGATGTGTTTTTGTGCGAAAATTGTTTCAGAAATCACACAATGTGGCTATTAAGCGATATATACACGGTCAGTCATATGACATCAATCTGTAATATAAGCCGTGTTTTATTATCCCTTCTGATCCGGAACGGATTGGAATTTTGCAAATCTAGAGACAAAGCTAAATCTTGCGTTGTTGTTGTTGTTTGCATGTATTTCAAGACGCAAATCCAAAATACAGCTATAGTGTTTGTAAAAATAAGTCTGTATGTATGCTATTACACCATGATTCTGGAGTCATGACTCTTTTGAAAATGCATAAGTGCGAACGAGAGCTTCTTACTTCTTCCGCGTTTTGCAGATTTTTTGTATAAAATTATATAATTTGGAATTTAATTTGGTATTATTCAAGTTAAATAATGATTATTTATCCGGTTTTTATTTGTTTGTAGTGGAAGGTGGCGTACAGGTTGATTAACTCGGCATATACAAATAGCCATACTTTGCAGACACATCCATAAAATTATTTGAAACTTTGGCTTGGCAGATAGTCAAGAATACCAACTTTGAAATAAAATAAAAAAGTGGATACAAAAGTGAATATAGCGTTTTATTGGTTCTTTCCAGTGCTGACTAACTAACAACAAAACACTTGTATGTGTAGATGACTGACGTCCTTTGACTGACCGTGTAATAAGGGTCGCTTTACACATCGGCTTTTGAGTCATGAATTTTTTTACGGATTCCCCCCTCAAAATATATTCGGTGAGTCTAGTGCTGTTGCACAGTGATTCTTTAGCTCATTTTTTGTTTCATTGCTTTTCTCTTTCGCACTCATTGCGTTCCAAAAGAGCCGTGACTCAGACGATCTAATATAGTCCACTATGGGATAACGGTTGATTTACATGTTCCTGCACCTGCAAAACTGCAGAAAACTTAAGAGAGAAAAATTATGCTTAGTGGAAAACTTTGATTAGTTTGATAGAGGAGGAAGACAAAAGTACAGAGATCTTCATAAATAATTTATGGGTTAAGATTGACCGTTTTATTAAAAATGTTACAAGGAAAATTTAAGTAGAGTAAGAAATTCTCAAAAAACTACCCAGTATAACATCAACTATAAGCTTATGTGTATCAACGTTCAGAGATAAGAATTACTAGGGATACAAAGGTGAAGTAAAAGATACTCGCTATAAAGTAATTATTGTTTTTGTAGCTTTGTACAAATGTTCCCAAATAATTTGTGTGCAATTAGTCAGAAGAGTATTCACTACGCCAGACTCAAATTTCCCAGACATAACAGGTTCTATGATAAATTTGATTGATGAAAACATACATATACGACTTTTGACATCGTTTTATTGATTCACATGCCGAGGTAAGAGCTCTTGGCGTTTTTCTTCAATTCTTGTTTAGGAAGACAATTCAGGCACACACTCTCGAGCACAATTAAATGCAAAAAAAATAAAGCTAGAATAAGCTAGAATTTAACAACAAAATAGAGGAAAGGTGATACATTTCGTTTGTCCAGGATTTACATGACCATCAGTGCTTTGACTGCCCGATTCTTCTCAATTCCCTTTGAAAACGAGTATCATAGCACACATACATAAAAAGTTATTTTAATTTTCAAATTCTTTTTGGATGCGCATGCGCAGTAGTCAACGCTTTGAAATTCAAACAAATCATTAAAATATTTGGGCTTTACTAATAATCAAATTTAGTAACAGCTTAAATAAAATATCCATCGTTTAGACATAATTTGCACCGAAATTTTTGTAAAGGGCGGAGATTTTTATTTAAGCTGTTTATTATTAGTAGGGCCTATTGACTATCTTCCACACAGTCAACCTCCTTTGCAAAAATATTTTCTACAAGTAGGTGGAAAATCGGGTAATGTAAATTCTGCCAGTGTAAATTGATTTTAACCGAGCAGCCCCCACACCAAACATGTATCTCTTAAGCTAGTTTGTCCAATGTAAATCCCCCAACACTTGCAAGTGAACGCGTATCATAATTCTCGATTGCACATCTCTAACTTTTCCAGCAGTTTATAATAGCAAACTTCCTAACCCAAATCACATACAACAACCATAAACCCAACCACTGATTTTACCTGGAAAAAGCGCATGCTCTTCACACACTATAAAAAATTATATGCATACCGCATGTGCGTGTGCAGTACCACATTCGTATTCGTATCAATCACCCTCTCGACTAGTGTGAATGAAACAACTGTATTTGTAGTTTTTTTTTATATGGAATTGAATAGATAATTTACCAAAATTTCAAATGAATACAACAACAAAACAATTTGAAAAACATGACGTCATACTGACTAAATTCATATTCCACCCTGCTCTGCTGGTGTTAATTTAATACGAAGGAGCAAGCAAAATAGCCCAACCAAAGTATCTCGCATCTCTCGCTCGCTGTCTACAGCACAGCAGAAGTCTGCCTCTGTGTCGTCTGACAAGTTTACCCGTTGTTTTTATATTTTTATCAATCGGAAAAAAAGTTAAAAAAAAGATTCCAATTGGCAAAATAAAAACAACAACGAAATAAATAAATTCAAGAACAAAAGTGGATACGTTAGTGCACGGTATTGTCATTGTTTTTTGTACTTAACACATTTCCAAGAATTTTTCACACCCCTAAAAAAAATCACACCCTAAACTTATTTTATTTTATTTTTTCAACAATAAAAAAAAAAACAGCAAGCTCCACGGTGACCTTTCGTTTTCGTTTGATTATTTGTCACTTTCGGCTTCTGTCAGTGGTTCAGTCTCGGTGGTCGATTGGCGCGAGTTCCATTTTTTTTATCTCATCCGACACTGGTTTCCTCTCAGCCAATTTTAATTTTATTTTTCTCTGTAAGAAGTGTAATGTGTTTCCAAAGGGAATCCCCTCAGTGATATAATCGTAAATTCTTATAAGTTTTTTTTTGTAATTAGCTAATATCTGTTTTGGAATTCCATTTCTCTTCCTTTACCATATTTCTCTGATCAGCAGTCCCACAGACGTACGAAATCTCTACACTCGGTTGCAAATCGAGCAGAGCATCCATAATTCGAGTGGTGGGATGAATTCTGCTCAATCAAAAAGTGTACTCCAATAAAACATATTTGTAGGCGCCAGTATAACTTTTATTTATTTTGTCAAAATTTAAATAGTTTAAATTTTTAATTCCTGTGTAAAAAATAAAATTTCCAATCGTTTATTCCCTTGTGAATATTTTTAGGTGCATCAATCCAATTGGCCAAAAGAAAAAGTGTTAAATTGTCTGTTTATCTACTTTTTGTGTACTTGTCATCTGAAAAAAAAAACAAATTCAAAGGATTTCCCTCAAATTAATAAAAACAAAGGATAAACAACAAGGAAATTCAAAAAAATGGGAAACATTCATACAACCGGGCCAAATGAGGCACTTATTGTTTCAGGTGAGTTTTCATTTGTTATTATAATATTTTATAATTTCTTTGTAGGTACCTACTTGCAACCTTCCTACAATTATTTTTAGATGCAAAAGTGCGCTTTTTCACCTTTATTAAAAAACCTTTATCATTATTTTTTTTTTCTATTTTCTCACAAATAAATATTTCTCCATCTCCCTAACCAGAAAGTAAAATCGATAAAATGCTAAAAAAAAGTCTTCCCTTTTTCCCATGTGCTTGTTTGATGCTGTGTAGATAGGTCTTCGCTTTTAGTTCCTTGTTTCACGGATTTTATCTATAAAATGTTCCTGAGGGCTTAATGGTTTAAGGGTAGAAATAAGAATAAACAACATTTTAACGTGAGGGTGCTTGGAATAGGTAGGATGATTTTTGTATTGAAAAGCCGGTAGAAAACCAAGGCTGGCACACAGATTTTTGCCGGTTTAGCTTTTTTTTTTATGTTGGAAATTGTATTTTGGCTGTTGCTGGGTGTTAATTTTGTTTTATGGCATTTTTTTTTGGGTGGGAATCATGATGTCAGGTCAGGATGACTTTTTTAATTGTTTTCAATTGATGTGGTAATGTTAGATATGAAATATGAATCCAATTGCTTTGCCAATACAACACAATACCTACCTACATCTAACATTTTAGAAACGTTGAAAAAAATTCTTTTTCCTTGTTTTTATTCAAAACATATTTCTGTGTTTTTCAATTATCTAAAACCTTAGGCAATATCAAAAACAAATAGGTAGGTATCGGTTGTAGGTACATTCATTTGTATTGAGGTACCTATTAAAATTCGGACCGTTGAATCTAACGACTTTAGTAGCTATGTTTCCGCAAAATAATGAAGGACACTGTCCATGACAAAGATCTCTTTATAATCAAAAATCCGGAAGAGAACGTGGAAACCATGTGGGTAGGAAGAACTGGTTTGCAGCAAGTGTACAAGGTAAATGCTTGCATTCTGGTGCCTTATGAAAGTAGGACTGTTTCCAAACTGGACCAAAAAATATGGTAATGTAGAAGAACAAAATTTAGTGGCTTAATGAAATTAACAATGGTAAATAGTCGATAGCCGTCTTTCAAATTGCAGAAGGGGCTGCTCTAGTTCCAGTAGATTTAAGAAGGTTTTAGTATCTACCATGGGCCAGTCTAGCACAGTCAATTTGTGAATGAACACGGGCAAAATTGCAACAGAAGCTTTTTAAATTGATTTTAATCAAAGTTTCTGAACAAAAATCCAAATTCTGACCAAATCCGAGCTTGGAAATGTCTAAAAAATGATTTTAAAATGATGGATTAAATCATATTGTGCGTTAGATAATAAGTTTTAATTTTTAAACCGCTGTGGTTTTTGTGTTCCTAACTTACAGAAGGCTAAATTCAAGAATTCGGTCAAAATAAGAAACATTTATGCACAACCTAACATTCTTTAACATTTTTGCAAGTCAATAAAAAAACCAAAGTTGGTGCAAAGTGGTTTAGAAACCTATCAATTAAAATATATTTCAATCGTCCGTCACCCTAGATTTAGAGATCCATTTAAATGATTAAAGACAATGTGAGAAAAGCTGATACACCCCGATTAACACCCTGTAACTTTTTTTCGCAATAAAAAATCGAGTTTAGTTAGTGTCAGCGTATAAGTCTATTCAAGGCCTATCGATTGAAATTTATTTCACCCCAATAACCAATAAGCAATCACCTAATTTTGGATAGCAGTTACAGTTACAGAGTGTTAATTAAGGTGCATCAGTTTTTCTCACAATAACATTAATCAAAAAATAGCGGCTCGACTGGGTGCTAGCTTGTCAACTCGTCAAATGACTTTCATAAGCAAAAAGCACTTTGTCATTAAACAATTTTTAAGATTTTTCTAGCTCTGCTTACATAACTTTTTTTTACAAAAACCCAATGTGAACTACACTAGCAAAACAATTATTCTCGTATTGTTTTTCTCTAAATGGGATAAAAGTATCACAACCAAAGTTACATAAAACCATGTGCCAAAGTCACCCCACCAAATTTGCAGAGTTTGGCACAAATGTACCTACCTAATCAAAATGTTTGTTTATATTTGCAAATGTTTGCTATTTTAATTACTTTTGTCTTAATTTATATCAGTAATAACAATAGTACAATATTTTGTTTTGCATTCAAAAATCAAATTGCGCCAACCGATACAAGATAAACCCACACCCCATTTGTATAGTGACTAATAATAATATTGATTGATGTCATAACATCGTTCCTCCTCAGACAAAAAAAGCTATAGCTTGCAACAACTTTTTATTTCAAGTTATATTTCTTTCAAGTGGATGTTCTGATTTATTTATATTCCTAATTTGTTTACAAACATTTGTAGGTATATCGTTAAAATCATGAAACTTTTTTAATGCATGGATTAAAAAGGGAAACTCATGGAAGTGTAGTAATGGTTACTTATCAATAGATAAATTCTATTAATGAATTCAGACTGTTTTTAGATTACTTTGTGATAAGAAATAAATCGATGCAACGTAATTAAACTTGAAAATATATACAAAATTGATAAGCACAATCTGCCATATATAGCATTAGCAATTGTCATTTTATAGAATTATGATGTCTTAGTCTTTTGCTTACACAAAAAGGCTTTTAATAACTTGAATCCGATGTTCAAAAATAAATTGGAGTCAGTGTTTGTTTTTCTCAAATATCGGACGTCCAAAATGTTGTTCGGGGGCTATTCGAATCGATATGTGGTAAATCCAGATAATTGATCCAGTGAAAGCCATGATTATAAATTCTAGAATGTGAAAATGGGGTGCTTTACTACTACGACGTTTCTACTCAAGGCAAAGTCAATCAGCCTTTGTTCGTCATCGTAGGATACAGCAGTCCTATCGTATTTTTTTTAAATTTCACCACTAAGACACTTCTGAATGAATGAATGAATGAATGAATGCCCTTAAAACTATTTAGTTCAAATTTCTGATAGGGTTTCTCGAGTAGAAGATATCTTTGCAGGTGTTGTTCTTTCCCTCTAAGTGAGCAAGACGCAAATCAGACTGATGTTATTCAATTTAGTTGTGATGCGAACTAAAGCTTTTTTTTTTACAAGATCATGGCTTAAGACATCATCCCGTAGTCTTCTTTCAATGACGAACCCACACTTCTTCTTCCATCCCATCGAAATTCCTGAAAGGCAGTAATGTCTGTTTTACAGGAGTTCAGAATAATTGGTCGGTCGCTCGTGGTGAGTTGGTTGAACATTAATTTGTAATGCTATGTATTCAGGAGCAATTGCGTTGAAACGGACAAGTCTTAAGAAACTTATGTTTGCACGTATTCGCCACCTCTGTCCATTCGATATCCCTTAATTAATTAAGGATTATTTGACATTGTCAAAACATAGCCAAAAGGAAAAAAAAACAGACCATATTATATACACATTACCTTCGTGTGATATACTACCGCAAGTTTGAGGTTAACAAGGAGTTTTCTTTAATAAATTGTAATTTAATATTTGTGTTATCTTTCACAATTTGGAAATATCGATTTCTTGGAAACATCCGACTTCGTGACTCTATTTGCAGATAACAAAGTGCGAAACACAGACAAATACTATTATTTTGTCTGGAACAACCCTTGTCGCCATCATAATGTAGAATAGACGATTACAATTTATAGAAAAGACTCCACAAAAGGATCTCCTTCTCCTCCCTTACAAGTATATGTACATGTTTCTTTTTTATTTACTCACAAACACAATTTAACATTTTGTTGTACGAGTTCATCAAACCCTCTTATTTTTGGCTAAGATGCAATGGGCCGTCTGTTTCATATCATTATTCTCTGAGTTGATTTCGAACAACAACAGCACAAAAAAAAGAAAATTCCAACTCGAGATGAGTCATACTTTTCATCCCCCTGTGAAACTCATCATCAGTTTAAATATACAGCATAAGAGGCAATCAAACAGAGGAGAATACAAAAAAAAAAAAAAAACAATCTCCTGCCTGGACTCAAAGTTGGCTCCCTTTTCAAAACTCATTGATTTTTGTACGTCACTATACCGCCTTGGATGTCTGTAACCAAATTTAAAACCAGCATGAGTAGAAGTGGTTGGACATTATAATATGTGCCTACACAAAAATTTATATAAAATTGTAAGGTTGCGGTGATTTTAGTAAAGCCTTGTCCGATGTCTGTGATGGGGTTGACGTGATGACGAATGGAATTGCTTTATCTAGTTATGCAAGTGTGTGTAAATTTTACTACGATGTATAAGGTAAAGACTTTTTGTATGAACATAGAATGTTAAACTGCAACTTACGATGAGTATCGATGGACTGTCTGCATGGCATTCTATTTCGAAGCCCATTTTCTAAAATTTACCAACTAATCTGAAAGAATCAAATGAATACCTACTACATGCATGGAAACACAGAGGTTACCATTTGCGCTAAGTGATGTGAACGCTATTCCTCCCACATTGAGACACCTGAATACCAAGTTCCTAGATCGAGATATGGGCGAACAACTTTAAGGGTTTTGATAGCAATGAACGAGGAAAGCGCGATACCATGAGGGTGATAGCGAAAGAGAGGTTCTCGGATTAGACGAAATGGCGGCGCGCACTATTCCCATACAAAATTATGCTAAGAGAGGTGCAAAATATATTCGTGTCTCAGTGGCCCTATTCTATATTTTGTTCCGAAATTTAAATTATAAAGCTTGACTGACCCTTTGGTACATAGGACATTTTGGAGGCAGAATCTAGAAACTCTAATTTCAAGTGCTTTTTTATTTCGCTCATTTTTATGACGTTTTCCTTTTGGTCGTCCAAAAGCATTCCAGAATCAGAACAACATTTGAGGGAAACGATTATTGGCTAAATGTGAGAAGAAATTTGCTCGGGTTTGAATAGCCAATAGAAAATATCGTTAGGTATTTGTTTAGTATTAGTTTTGTTTTTTTGCAAGAGTTTATAATTTATGATTTAAATTGTTGGCAGAGTGACAGATTTTTTTATGAATCATTTTAAATATAAATTTATTCAGAACATAGCAACAGAAAAACATGAATTTAAATTAAAAAAATACATAAAATATTGTTTTATTGCAATAGTTGCAGAAAAGCTCTTGAAAAATACGTTGCCGACGAGCTCTGAATCAAATTAAAATGGTTTAGCTAAATGAGTTTAGATAAAATATGAACAGTTGATATCGCTTATCTGAAACGACAATTATTTGACAACAATTTATTGATAACAGAAATTACGTTTAATCAAACTAAACTCATGCCAAATTGACGTTTCAATTAGGGGGGCACCATGCCAATCTCTTACCTACAACCATTTGTATAGAAATAATCGTCTCTCTCCATTTTGTATCACTCTTTTTTTTCGAATAGAAAACGGTAAGAAATTTTCCAAGTATCAACTATTTTTCTTAAAATAGTAAAGCGGTTATTGCCCCCACCTATATGACGTGTTAAAAGAATAATGGAAATGCTTTCTGTTGAGGTAGGCAGACAAAGAATGATTTGCTTCTGTCAAGTTGAGGTACCTACATCTACCTACGTGCTTAGCTTGATGATGAAATTAAAAGTTGAAAATGGAAAACTAGAAAACAACCTCAACACAATCCACCTACATATATGTCCTTACACCATTTCTAGTGTTCTATATAACGATAAATGACATCAAAGAAAAACATGACACATTAAACACGTCAGACTTACCTAAGGACTGGTATATGACTTGGGTAATCTGTATGTGGGTGGAGATATTAATATACAGGGTGTCCCCACAGTCACCCCAACAAACGAAAAACTCAGAGGTATTTTTTCAAGTTTGCTTCATTTTGTTACATATACATACATAGTTAAGTGCCTTGCGCATGAGCTGCGACCAGCGAATGCGAATAAATAGTTTAAGGCAATTCCAGGAACAAATATCGATTTATTTTAATTTTCACTTTAAATTTCACCTAAACGATACAATATATATATATATAAATATTAACACAAAACACCACATAAATTACTTTAAATTAGACATATGTTCGTTTAAATATGTTCTCCGTTACCAACAACATCATTCACCGAACTGTCGAACCAGAATTCACAATCCACAACATCAGGACGCGTTCCACATATCGGCGAATGACAAATTCGCACGAGTTTAACCTCAAATTTATCTGTTTGTGTGTATACGATTCGCGGCTGTCGGCGACCTCTCATGTGAATAAAATGTCAAAATCCGCGACCATTCACAGATCGCAATTCGCTGGTCGCGTCTCATGTCCAAGGAACTTATGATTTTTAAGTTAGTGGATCCTATTTAATTTAACTATGATTTTATCGATTCCAAACTGTGACTGATTGTTTTCATTGAAACACGAATGAAATGAACCGTTCTGTCATACATCTTCTTACTATATTGCGGCGTGTATGTAAGGTCGAGACAAGATAAAAATGACAAGGGGTATTCCGCCCCCCCTTTTTTATCCGGAAATGGAAATTTAACTTTTTTTATTTTATTATTTTTTAATAGAAAATGGCAATTACGTTTAATAAGAGTTTAGTTTTTTGACTTTAAATTATCTGAGCAACGCTACGTTTAAAGTGGGATAGGTACCCTGTAGACAAAAAAATCCTAGAGCACTCTTGCGTAATGTGACTTGTGGGAAATGAAGTGCATACATATCTATATACATTATGTAGGTGCGAATGAAGAAATGTTTTTGAATTGCTGCCACCGCTACTGCCTGTGAAAGAGTGCAACAGGATTTTTTAATTGCATCACATGGATAAAAGAGGATGTACAGAACTGTCACATAGGATACTCGATAATATAACACAAATGTGTTAATGGAACTGTATGGTTCAGTAATATTTTGTATATGAAGTTAGGGTTGTCAAATCGAAAAAAAAAAATAATTTTATTAAAAGAAAACTTTAAGTTTTAATTTCCCATGCGGAAAATAAACAAAATAAATTAAATTGGTTCTTTTATGTCCATCAAGTTAGCATTACCACTTTGAAGTTTGAAAAGTTAACTATTGGATTAATTACTATGTGTCTGTAAGGCACACAGCCTTTTAAATGCAATAGGTGATGTACGACACTAGTTAGAAGGAATAGAAAGATATGAAAGAATTGTTTTGTTACAATGGATTGAGAGTTAGTTAATTTGATTTTTCATTGCGTACCTCATGGGCGAAGTTCATCATAAACTGGGAGGTATGCTGAACAGAAAAAATGTAACAGCAAAGCAATCATTCAATAGTTACATTGCCGAATTTGTAACCTAAAATGATTGACACACATTTCTTGAAATAAGGTAGTTTAAAGAAACCATTATCAAGGTTTCTCATTAAAAAAAAAAACATAAAACAAACTTGATACCTACATACATTGGAAAGTGAATCGAAAGTCATTATTTTCATTCTGGACGTAGTAAAAAATAACTTTTGTATGGGGACAGTGAAATATTTTGTATGCTTTGACCATTATATATGGGGCGTTGAAAACCAGGTACATATAAAGGGCCTTGTATCAAATATGATACATTGAACAATGAAGTTGTGAAAACAGCTTGTAAAACAGTTAATAAGTTGCCCGACCAAATCTTAAGTTGCATGACAAATTTGTAACAGTAGATAAATGCAACTTTGAAATTTCCAAACTATAGTGCTTACTGGACTTCCATGATAAGCAATATTGCCATTGATTCAGGTTCTCCATTGAGTGAGCAATGACGACGAGATCGACAATTTATTGGTGTTGGAACACCTGGGTAGTCCTGTTCAAGTAAAATACTCAGTAGTTAAATTCGTTGTTTTGTGTGTATTGTTTTTTGTTTTCTGTCAAAAAAAAGTTCTGAATAGCTTATTTGAAACTTATTTAGATATTGTGAAAAAAGCCGTAAAACAAATAAATATAACAAACGAGCTGTCACGTAAATTTATCAAAATCTTTTTTTCGAGTGCACAGTAAATAAAATGATTTTTATTACATTCGTAATGAATGGCAATGAACCATAAAAGAATGTTTCGATATGAAAGAAGAAAACACCAAAACTATTAAAAAAAAAAAAAATTAAACTAGAATTATGGCTAAGCAAAAACCTGCTGGTGGCTGATAAGTAGGTAGTAAGTTCTCGTTCCATATTTTAACAGTTTAAACTGTATAAAACACATAAGCCCCCATCAGAACAGGAGATAAGTTATGAATTATTTATAAGTTTACCAATCTCAAAAAAAATAAAGAAAGAAACTGTGTCATATTTTTTATTTGTATAGTTGTCATAGGTCGGGTACCTTTTTATGTTGTGTATATCTTTAAAAAGCTGCCGAAATGATTTTAGACACATTTTAAGACGCAAACACAATATTTAAATGGATCTTCTTAATATGTAAAAGTTAATTACTTTTTTAAATTGGCAAAGACACTGAAATTGTTTAAAGAAGCTTGTGCTTTTACACAAGACTCATTTCAGCAAGGTTGGTTAAATAAAATATTAAAATATTAAACACGTTTACGACTAGATAAAGAACAGTTACTGAATAGCACGACATTAAGTAAGGGTAGGTACTTTAATTATTATTTGATTATGTTTATGCTTATACAGTAAATTACTCTGTTATCTACTTAAAAATAAAAACATTAATACTTTGTAATAACGTTGAAAGTAATTATTGTTAAAAGTACTTCTCAGAACAAGTAGAACAGATCTGATGGTGATTAAATGAGTAATGTTAACTGAGTAATCTTATAAAGTAGTTAACAAAATTTTGCAATCTGATTAACAGTTTTTTTTATGTGTCATAATAAAACTTCGCAGAAGAGATTTCAAAAGGGTTCAAATGTATTAATTGCTTACTTCGTTGAAAGAAATTTAACTTGTATTTTGTATGTTTTTTTTCAGGAAAACAGGGTAATTCGCAAAATATTCAATTAAATGTTAAATAAACGTAAGGATGGGTTCACACTAGCAGTTTATTGGCAGAAATTAAAATTTAAAGAAATCTAAAACAAAAACATTATTTGTACACAGTTGTAAGACCAAGTTATACAAATTCAGTCTTGATAATGCTATAGGTTTCCACTGTCCATAAAGCAAATAACATATTTGTACACTCCGTGTTACTTGTTTAAGAACAGACAGTTTTGTGTTTTAATTTTACGATATTTTTCAAACTTTTCGCTAGTTTGGAAAAAACTGTTTAAGTTTCTGGAACTTACCTTTAGGAATAGCTTTTCGGACTAGCACTTACTCTATCTTGCGGCGAAAGCATCAAAACACCTGGCAGGTGTACCGCCTTTGAACGGGCCTAGCCTCATATAGATCTGGTGTAAAGTTAATTGGTCGTCTCTCAGTCCAAATGGAACCACCCAGCACACAGTGTGAGCTAGGTTCTTCCCTTGTGACTGCGGGCACAGACCAAAAATAGTCCCCTCAGCTTAACAGTCACTACCACTATATCACAAAAAATTAGGTCAAACGAGTTATGGTATCAAAACGGCGCTTTTCCGCGCTAATTGGGTTTTTTCGGAACAGTTGTTCTGCGAAACCGCCATCTTACCTACCTTGGAAAAAACTGATTGCACAATAAATGAAGGATGTTATGTGTTTATATTATATTATAAAAGAATTACGGTGCTAATTGTAACTTTTATGACGCTTTTACCAAAAAGAACAAGATTAAGAACAGTAGGTAGCTTAATCTACCTGTTAAGCATTTTCTAAATCAAATAAAAGGGTATTTGGAGTACCTACATGTATGGGAGGTTAGTTCAAGTAATTAGTTCATACAATCCACAACTATGGATAAGGGAAAGATATCAACCATGGCGGAAAATATGCCAAATTTGAGAAGGATCCAATTTTCAAATCCATCCGTTTTATAGCCAGCAAGATTGAAAGAAACACCACTGTTTATTTAAAGAAAATGATGCCTAAAAATAACAAAAAAAAAACAACAACACAATATTTATGTGCACATACATATTATGTATGAATACAGGTATATTTCAGAATACGAAAATAATCAGTTTTGATTAAACAAACAGAAGATAGGACAGACAAATTATTTCTGTATATATATGATAAACTTTTTTAACCAAATATAAACGTAACGGGTTTCTTATTCTCTGAACCATATTTAACGTTTACATATTTATTTATTTGAAAACTAAAGTAGAAATTAATAACAACTTAGTATAAGACTCAAGTTGCCACGATACATATACATTCTAAAAAAAAGAACAAATAAAAATTGCAAATTATCAGCAGCTAAATTTGGCCAGTAAAGTATAGCTACTTAAGAAAAAAAATTGTTTGAATATTTTTAAATCTAATTATTAATTGTTGGTTATTCTAGATTTTGTATAGAGCTAATAAATATGGCATAAGTTTGATTCGATATAGCTATACTATAATTATAAGTAAATACGTTCCCTCTCAGCTTATCATCAAGCTGACAGAATTAACAAATTAAATAATAAGCAAACAATTAAAAAATTTTGCTTTTTGGTATATTTGTTCTGACAGATTGGCACTTGTTAAATTTTTGTTAAATATTTTTGGTTTGGAGAAATGCTTTGAAATGTAGAATTATTTTAGCCTCCCCATCATAAACCACACACTTCAAGCTTTGCGAATGAGCAATGGGCATGAATCATTTATCTATATGAAACTTTTTTATCCATCATAGAACCACATGGTCCAAGAACCACATCATCCAGATTTGAGTTTAAATTAATCAATTTTATGCGTTTGTTTGAATTTCTTACAGTCGAATATGTGTATTTTTTGTATTTAATTTAAATATTTGAAGAAAAAAACGTATTTTATGTCTTGGAAGTTTCAACTTTGTTATCTTATTCAATGTTGATATTTTTAGTTTTTTTAAAGTCACATAATTGTCATATACTGTGCGTACAAATATAGGGAATTTTACGATGTTGTCAAAAAATAAATAACAGCTCACACTAAGCGGATGACAGATTGAAATTATGTATCGCGCTATTTTCAAACTGTCAAACTCAAAATATTGTAAAAGTATTTTGTAAATAATCTCTTTTTTCCTTTGAAATTTGAGATTTCCGTGACTAAAAAGTTTAATAATAAACTATTCACAATTTTCGCGCACAACATTAAAAATTCCGCTCTTGTTTTCAATCAATTTCTCAACAATGATAAAAAAAATTTCAGCTGTCATCCGCGTACTGCAGATTTTGACACTGCTCTGCGAACGAGAAAGAGATGTTTCGTTGTTACCTAAAAAGCTCTATTAAATATTAATCATTTGAGTCTTCCAAGTACAGGGTGGTCAGAATTGAAACGACATAATTTCATATTTTTTTTTTCATTGTTTATTTAGACTTTTAGGTAAGTCTTATTTTATACTTTTAGGGTAAATATCGGTCAAGTGGTGGTGATCTTATACAGGTCAGAACAAATCTCCGCCACTTAGAGATAATCAAAATGTCAAATTTTAAATCGTACCGGCTTATTTGGAAGATCATGTCTTCAAGTTGCAATTCTTCGACTTGCGAAGTGGTTGTCAACAACCTTATACCAGGTTGTTGACAACCACTTCGCGTCGGTCGTTATACAAATTTTCATTTAAAAAATTACTTTCGATTCACTATTCAAAGTATTAGGTAAATATTATACAAAGCATACAACTTGTACCTATCGACAATTTGTGCTCGAATAATTCAAAAATTTGCTGGTAGAATTATCTTTGACGAATTGAGCTAGAAAGTAGGGGGAAGAGACAGCCTGCAGAATCAACCATTTTTCTAATTTTGTTTATGATATGTAAAGAGCATTCAATTATCTAAAAAATACAGAGAACTTCACTGAAAGAATTTTAAGAGCGTAAATTAAAATTAATATCTACTATTATTTGTAGTACCACTTTCTTATCGTAAATTTTTCGTTGCAAATTTTTTTTAAATTAATATCTGATTCCTAGTGCTATAATTTGGTAGTCAGTATCACACTACCCCAAGAGAAAATAATAAAAAAAAAACAATCCAAAACTAAACAAAGATAATAAAAACAACTGTCGTTTTTGTTCGGAAATATGTCGTGCCGCTATTTTTATTTACTTGGTTAATTTTTAGGTCGCACGACAATTTATTTTAGTTTAACGATAAACTAATAACCCGTTTAAAACACTTACTCCCGATTCGATCACATCTAAAACTTCAACTGTACCAGGAAACCGTTGTAAAGTAACAAAATAACAAATAATATTTTTTTTTTTATAAACTAGGTAGTTTTAATGAATTTGAACGAAATAGGCATTAATCCAATGATTAATCTTTTAAAACCTCAAATTGTAAGTCAGCCTGATCACCAGGCTACATCGTAATATATTCGTAACTACGAAATTAGGAGTTCCGAAATGATATCACTATGAATAGAAAGTTTGACTGATTCCTCTACGAACAAATTTTTTTGATGTTTTACTTGCTTTCCTTTATAATTGTTTACTATTTTTCAAATGATAAACAAAGATTTCTGTGTGGTAATGACTTTCTTTGTTCCGTTCGGTGCTTGTGATGTATTGTTTTTCGTATTTAAAGAACAGCATTTCATTCGGAAATTTGTTATACGTGGGACTCTGGTGATTTAATTGATGCGTTCAATACTCGTCGTGCACTAAAAATAATGCAATTTTTAACAATCAAACCATTCCTTTAGGTACAATTTATTCTATGATTCCTTCGAATATATCCTATCAATTTGATCTTAATCCACTGAGTGATAGTAATGAAATTTATAAAAGTCTAACTTATAAAATTTGAATAACTGGCCTACATTTGTAAGTAAAAAAAAAAACTGGATTAGTTTAATTAAGATACGGGGCAATGTACTTTGGTGCATATCGGTTTGAACAAAAAAAAAATATCAAAAATAAAATTTAAATATTACACTTCAGATGATACACTTATACAAAGTTATTTATTACAAGATTAACTTATTTGATCTGACGCTTGTGCAGTACGAGTACCTACGTTTATTATAAAAAACACAAGAACTGGTATATTAATTTATTATGGAATTGTTTCAAAATTTAAAAAATCACTATAAATGTCTTAATGTTTAGTCATCGCCAAATACAGGTAGTTATATATATCAAATTTTTCAATTATTATTACTTGTTCCGTATTTGTACATTTATTTAAGTTTTCTTATTGAAATATGGTTCAATTTGAATTCAATTGCATCCATATATATATCCTTATTGGCAATCAAGTTTTGGGTGTAAATTTTCGAGATCAAAATAATTCTACAAGATTAGGAAAACAAAAAAAAAACTACGACGACGTGCCGACCGGTATTTTGAATCCCAAGTTTTGATTTAACTGTGGGGTTTGTTGGGTTCTTGAGAATCTTGATAATGACGTTATATATGCTAAGTTTCAAATTTCAACAAAAACCAAATGAAATCACCAAACAACAATCAGAATAGAATTTCTCATTGAAAAAGTATTAGCATCCTTTTTTATTTTCGATCAGATTTGATCATTTTACTGTGGTGGTAAACCTTACTTGACTAAAAAATTAGATTTTCGGGGTTATTAAAAAAAAATAGCTCGACAATTTTTTTCAAACGTAGTAAGCCAGACTAATTCCAGAAAAATGCCGCAGTTCTTACATTCTTCCACTCAAACAAAATTCAGTATCTTTTTTATCACATTTTCATATTTTTATTTCATAAATTAACTTAAATCAACAATCAAGATCACGTTACTGTACACCCATCCATTCATTTCGAATCATATCAGCTGCCTTCTCGCCGATCATAAATGCAGCCGCATTTGTATGCGCTGTTGGCGGGAATGGTATTATACTTGTGTCCACTACTCTCAATCTCCTTATACCATGAACTTTTAATTGTGGATTGACAACAGTTGTCGGATCAGAAGCCGGACCCATCTTACATGTAGCCACCTGATGATGCAGCGTATATGACAACACTCTTATCGAACATCTCCAATAGTCATCGGTTCCAAATTCGAAATCTTGACAGCCTGGAACATTTGTCGTATGCAATCGTGTGCCAATTTTTTGCATTGCAGGAGTTTTTGAAATCCTGACAGCTTCTTTAATGCCTTCCAGTAAGAATTCAATATCTTCTTCTTCTTTGAAATATTTTGGATCAATTTTTGGCCAATTAAGTGGATTTCGATCTTCCAACCAAATACGACCAATTGATTTTGGATGAAAATGCATAACTAGAACTGAAAAATGTTCTTGGCGCTCTAAAGGTCTGTAAACTTTGTTGTAAATATCATCACGGAAATTAGCACCTTCTTTGAGACCAGTTCCGCCATCAGCTGCTAAACTTCCTGAAACCATAATGAGTTCAATGTCAGGAAAGTCAGCTGGCTCTCGAGAATTAGGTGTTTTGATAAATGTTAATGATTCTACACCTCCAATAGTAGATATCCTTGTTGTTGGATTTCCAGATAGCCATTGTGCCATATCATTGAGTGATATGCGATTGGCAAATAGTGTCGCTCCAGTGGTGTTTGTTATGAAAGTCGGTCCAAAGTGACACATGTGATCGTAGAGAAGCTGACCAACTGGTAAATTTTGAATTTGTGGTATTCCTACAGTTTGAAGATTATCCGTAGGACCAACGCCTGATAGCATAAGTAACTGTGGCGAATTGAATGTTCCAGCTGATAATATAACTTCTCTTCTAGCTCGTATGCTATAAGCTTTTCGTCGGTGAAGGAAATCTACTCCGTATGCAGTTTTGGTTTCAGGATCAATAAGGATCTTGGTAACTCTTGCCAGGGTAAGGACATGCAAGTTCTTTCTCCAACCACGTATGGGATCTATGTAAGATTTCGCCGCACTATGTCTCCGGCCACGAAGAGTTGTCGCCTGGACATAAGAAACTCCCAATTGTGACTCGCCATTGTAGTCGGTATACTTATGGCCGGCTTGTTGATTGCCCTTCACAAAAGCATGAACCATTTCTGTTCGGAATTGAACATCTTCTACACTTAGTGGTCCGGTTCGATTGTGAAACGATGATTTTTCCAATCCTTGCAAATTTGCCCTTTCTGAACGTAAAAAGTACGGCAGAACCTCGTTGTATGACCATCCGGTGTTTCCTGCCTCTGCCCATCGATCGTAATCTCGTCGATTTCCACGATTGTAAATCATGTAGTTGATCGAACTCGTTCCACCAACAACTTTTCCTCGCGGAAGAAAACACTCGTTGTTTCTCATCCCAAAACAGGATCGCTTCTGTGGAGTTGACTTATAATTCCAATTTGAGTGTGTGCCTTGTAAAAAAGCGGCCATAACTGGCATAGAATGAGCAATATTTTCAGTTCCTCCAGCTTCTAGCAGATAAACGGTCCAATTTGGATTTTCTGAAAGTCGATTCGCTAGGACACATCCTGCTGGTCCAGCTCCAATTATGATGAAATCAAAAGCTGCATTATTTCTTGGCACTATAAAAATAAAACAAAAAATTAGATAACTTTTTGGACTATCGTGATATTTATAATAAAATAAATTATTAAAATTTTAGTGCCGAACTGAATTTCGAAAAATGCATTATAATTTCGACTCTACCTATAATTTTTTCCGCGCAAAAGTTAATTCACAATAAAACAAAGTTTGACATTCTTCTATATAAACGTACCTTCAACTGGTTGAGCTTGTTCCAAATAGTTGTGTATTCCCAATTGTAAAATATTTTCATATGGATCCCCTGACTGTGGTAAAAATATTCCCAGACTTGAAAATATTAAAAATTCCACCAAAATTAAACTTTGAAAATATTTTTTTAACAATTTCATTGTAAAGTGTTGTTTAAATTAAGAACCCTTCTTCTTGACTGACTGATGCTAACTAAGTTAAACCAAACTTTGAATTTTTTATCCAGAACACAAGAAGAAACACAAATCCGACAATGATGGACGAACGACGCGAAGACTACGCAAGGTCTGTTCTGTATGCTTGCAGATATGTGATTGCTTCTTTTACTGCCGCTGTCCAAGTCAAGACTGTACAAATAATCATGTGCTAGATTATGAGGCAATAAACAGAAACTCCTAAAAAGAAGTAGAATTTCTGGTCTTATTATTATTATGGTGTGTCACTCAGAAATTTAATGTAATAAAAAGCGCGAATCGTCAACGACTGTCTTTTGATTCTCTCGACTGGATGAAGTGTAATGGGGGATAAACTAATTTGGAGAAAATAATACTCTGCGTTCCCTTTCAAATTAATTTTAGAATGAGGTAGGTGTACCGGCAGATTTATTCTGCTGGTAATTATGATAATGATTTTTTTTTCGTTTTACACGGTAAGAAATTATATTTTTTGTTGTTGATGAATGAAAAGTTCGATTTGGAGTTAAGTTTATTAGTATACAACATTTTATTATTGATATTTCGTTAGTAATAAACAGGATTAATACAATGTATTTGTATCTTTCGATGTATATCCATCAAGTTAGTAGTAAAATATTGGCAGTTGGATTAACTGACTTAAATAACCTCTTATTAGCTTAAATTCATGTCAAATCTACCAACCCATAAACAGGGTCAAATGCAATCAAAATATAAAAGAAAATCCTTTCTGTTGCAACAAAGTCATTTAACTAGATAATTTTTCGCATATTTCGCAGTGAAGAAAAGCGAACCACCGCCGCCGTACCGCCCCAAGAAAAGGATCATTACTGTCGTGCAACTAAAAAATCTTTGTGGTGCAATTTTTTTTAATAAGTTCATGTCGAAAAAGATCCGTAAATGTTACGTGAAATTAAACGAAGAAGTAGTTATACTCTTCATATGAGAGGGTGTAGTGTTTCAAAGTTGATTGGTAGATTTATTCTGATATGGTATTTAATTATGGTTGATAATGATTTTTTTTTTGTTTTACAAAGTAAAAATTATTATTTTTTTCGAAAGAGAGTTAAGTTAATAAAATAATAAAAAAAATTGCTGTGCAACTAAAAAATCATGCAACTAAAAAAATTGTTGCGCAATTTGTTTTTAATAATTTTTTTTTTGCTTTTATAAATTCCTATGAATATTTTTTATTGCTTGTCTGTATGAATTTTCATACAGGTACTAGGACACTAGGTACCACCTACTCTTCTTCAAACAAAACAATTAAAGAAAAAAAAAATAGCAAAAAATCAGGTTATTCTTAAGAATAAAAATCGTAAATACTAATTTCCATGGTTTTCGTGAATTTTTTCACTCGCCGTAGAGTGTTTGCCGGTAAAGCGTTTCACAGCGAAAAAGTGACTGGCTGTCGAGCTATTTCGGGTAGTGATATTATAACCCCGATTTTTTCGAAAATTATCGTGGTAGACTGTGAATTTCGAAAGATATGTTTTTTTTTAGAGACGAACTTAGCAATAGCTCATACTTAAACTGCATAACTGAAAAAAATATTCGAAATCTACATATGTATTATCTTTTTAACACCACCCTCTAAACTTTTGACAGAATAACAGATCATTTTCTTAAAGTGATAAAAGAGAATGAAACTACAAAGTACTGTTTAAATGCAACAACAAAATATAACTGGAATTAATTACTGACATGGTAATAAAATGTTTATTTAAGGACCACTTGCACTAAAACAAGGGATACATTTATAAAATCATAGATAACTATTCAGAATTAAATAAAACACAGCTAGCCAAAGATTTTGATACTTCTGTCAAAAAAGTTTCGTGCAAGTTGGCCTAATTTGATAAAAAGTTATCACCTGGTTAATGTGCATCCGATTTTATTAGATTTCCTTTGAACGCTTTATAGTTGTTTAGTTATAGGTATATAAAATCTTTGGACATTCTTTAGAAAGTGTTTTATTTTTATTATTGTAATTTTTTTATTATAATAAAACATGATTTCAACCCAATATCGTTGAAATTGAGGTGTTTGAGATGATTTAGAAATTGTGTATTTTTATGGGAAATTCTGTAATTTCGTAAGATTTGTTAAAAGTGCGCAATTTTGTCAGGTGAGAACATAGTATAAGTTACATCTTTCGAAATTCCTTTGGTTATCTTTATTAATTTAATAGCAATTGATGGCTGGCATCGGTAAATTAAATTTCATAAAGCAATCTTATTCAAAAGCTAACTCATTAAATTAAACTGTAAAAATTAAATTATTCGTGCAACTAAAAAATTGTTGATCTTTTTCTTGTTTAAATGACCCCGGGGAATGCTTAATTGTCAGTCAAGTTAGCACTTCCAGCTCAAAAAAAAACATCAGAAACAAATGCAGTTAAAACTTAAGAAAGATAATGCGAATAAATTGTAGCTTTTTTGTCTAAAATACATAGTGGAAAGAAAAATTTTCTCACGTTTCTTTAAATAAAACCCTCGTAAAGCAATTTGGCAGTTATTAGCACTATACTGTATTGAAAAAAAGGATCAAACGCAATCAAAAACTGAACAGATAACTTCTGTAAAATGAATTTCTTGTGAATTGCTTGCGACTAAAAAATTTCTTGCAACTAAAAAATCTGTCAAGGTAGTTTTGTGTGTTAAGAAAACTCTTCAGTTTTTCCATAGTTTTTTTTCTTACAATTTCTTTTATCCGTTTAAGTTTTCGATTTGAACCTTTTCTTGATCCTGTTTCTTGAAAGTACCTATATTATCATAATAGTGCATGAAATACTCTGTCTTAAAGATCGTTGTTTTTATCTAACAAGTTGAAAAAGTACGTTACTTTTGAAGAAAAAAAAAAAAAACGTTTCAATACATAACGTCATAATTTACTTATCCTACCTACTATAAGAACAAGTTCGTACAACCCAGTTAGTTTGACACTAGTTACACTAGGGAGGAAGCACCATTAATGTACATTTCATATCAAGCACAACTTTCAAACCACAACTAGGTTACTTCCTTTATAAAGACTCTTCTCATTACATTAAACGTTTTATATAGGATGTAAAGGTTTTTTACAATTCGTTTTGCATTTTCCCTGATGACGCCATCAGCAGCATCATAAAACATTATAATGTCATTATATGACGTAATTGTGTCGTTTAGATAAGGGAGTGTATATATCATCATCATTTACGAACATATAGGTGTGTCATATTTTCTAGCAGGATACTTTATCTACACCACTTGAATGCACATGAGATTTCTGTCTATGAGGAATATGCTTCCTTTAGGGCCATTGAACAGTATTCCCTTTCTTATTGTCTGACAAAAGCACTTGTCCGTCCAACTATAGTTGTCCGAAAGAATTCTTTTGTCTTCATCAAGCACAAACTATATCAGTCAGTTTCTACACAATTCTTTTGCCTGGGAGGATATCTTAGGAACAAAAGTAGCCTGAAGAAATTGCAAAAATAATAAATCTTTGAAGAAAAAAAAAACAGTTTTTGAAATATCCTCGGGACACTGATGTGTGTAGCTAAGTTACGGTCATAAAAAAAGTTCTAAACGCAGTCACATGAAAACGATTGCAAAGAATAAGCATTTTTTTTTCCTTTTGTGTCCTTCAGCCTTCGTCGTTTATTTCTAGAGTACAGTGAATGGAAGCGACATGTCTATTTATTGCAGTGGAAGAACCAAATTGAATATAACTTGATGAATAGAAATAATGACGTCAAATCGAGCTCACAATAAAAGGGTATAGTTTTATTCACATACACACATAATAGAGAAAAATAGGACCGACTGAAATAATAGTACATCATAAATATAAAGTTTAGAGGGGATAATAAAAGATGAAAAATCTGGGTCGTTGCTGTTTAATTCTAAAAAAAAGTAGTTTACTATGCAAAGGGAGAAATCAATACAGGTCGGCGATGAAAGACTAGCACCATATCTATCTGCAGTTCTACAAATTTATTTATGGTTTAAATGAAGTGAGATATGTACATGTATATTTTTAAAATGGTATGTCCCTATGTATCTTTATACGGACATGCTGGGTGTAAGGATCGATGAACCAGTAGTGTCGGTTTATCACGCGTGTCGCAGAGGGTTGTGTTGTTTGAATTGATGTCATATTGAACAAAAGAAAAATATTCCCATCAGTTTTGCATAGCAAAAAATAAAGTTATTGCAATGAGAGTTTTTCTTTTTTTTAATTAGTCAACCCTTTTGAAAGATCCATAGTGCTTTACATAATTTCTGTTCAACAAAAAAATGTACATGTTTGAAAAGCTTCCTCTTTTGTTTATAAGAATGTTGCCTGAAATGGAATGAATTAGAACACTGAACTTTTGTGAATTGTATAATTTTGTTAAAATTTAATTGCATCTAACTATAACTTGAGGTTATGCAATGAAAAATAAAAATCAACTAGCTCTCTATCCATTGTACCAAAACAATTCTTTCCTATCTTTCTATTCCTTCTAACTAGTGTCGTGCAACACCTGTTGCATTTTAAAAGGCAATGTGCCTTACAGACACATAGTTAAAATATTATTATAAAAAAAAAAAAAAAAAAAAACTTGCTACACAAATGAGGGACGCAGCGACAGCTTTGGAATTCCATTTGAGTTCTCAAGGGTAATAAATGTCAAATCTATTACTTTCTGATGACAGTAGTTCACACTGAATACTCCGAAAATGTCAAAATTTGATTCGTGCAAATCTGTCAATCCACAAAGTAACAAAGCGTAAAACTGAGCAAAAAAATCAAAACAAAAAAAAAAAAAAGTTATATTTCAGAAGAAGATTTTAGTAGATAACGTTCCCACCAGACAAATATAGATTTATAAAGTGATTAACTTGACACGTGGTTTAAAAAAATATATTTGGTAATGCTTACTTGCCAATCAAGTTGAAATAGCGCCCGATTTTTTTAGTTGCATGTTATTATTTAGTTGCATATTATAAATAAATTTAACTATTGTTGTTTTTTTTTAGTCGTGCGACTAAACAATTTTCCTGCGATTTTTTAGTTGCACGTCATATTAACGGTAAAAAGCAGCTATGATCATTCTTTTTAATATTTAGAACTAGGTAAATCTTTTTATGACCTAAAACAAAATTATCGCTGCAAATTCTTTAGTTGCATGACATATTTCTTTTACTAGTTCCGATAACATTTGAATCTTTTCAGTGTTATTTAAAAAAAAAAGATTGTGTGTAAAATCGTTTAGTTGTACGACTACATATTAAATTTTTAAGTGCCATGTATTTGTCGTACTACTAAACAATTTGACTTTTGAAAATTAATTTAAAGATTCAATATAATGATGATGCACTTCTTCCCTCAATCTCACCGCTTCAATCTATCGCTTTATATTTTACAGAAAAAAAAGTATTCTGCAAAAAGAAATTAAACCAAAAGCATATGTTATGTATGTGATGTGTTGCCAAATTCACCACATTTTCCATTACGTTATACATTAGTAAAATATATATTCTCCACCCAATTTATTTGATATTTATATTCCCTTCAACTTTCACTGCATTTTATTTGCATTTTATTTGCATCACACAAAAGAGATTGTAACTCACATCCGTAGTTACTGAGTTTAGTCATGGGAAACCAAAACCTCCCTCTCATGTCTCATCCCAAAGAAAAAAACCAATAAAACACGTAATATCATCCCTCGTCTAGGCTTGTTCTCTATGGTGAATTTGAAGCCTCTATACCACACAGTGAGTATTAATAACATCTCACGTGCTGTGCCAACTCGTGATGGGTCAATCTTGCTAATTATGTATGAGGTTATATACGATGGAAACCAACGAACGTAACGTACGACTACCCCATCTGTATACGAAGGGTAAATAATAATAAAAAAAAAAAAACAGAAGTAGAGGCAAGTGGTACCGCTAAAAGTGTCAATATTTTACATTTGCTTCTGATACTAGATGTAGAAATACACCCAAGAGATGCCTTGCCTTCTAGGCATCTAGCAAATGCATTTGACATTCGATTAGAGAGAATGCAACACAGTGAGAATTATAAGGGTTGTTTGATGGAAGCTTCCCTTGGGGTTTTCATTTGTATACGGTTTTTAATGCAACAATAAATAAGATGAATTTATTTTAAAAATTCATGAAATTTTATACAAAGTTGTGTTTTTTTGTTTGTTTGTTGTTGTTGTTTTGTTGAAAGTTGTTAAAATATGTGGGCTGGTGCGAAGAGGAAATTTAAAAATAAAAATATAGGAAATTACAGCACTCCTGTGAGATTTGAAGTGAACTGAGGGAAACAGACTCATACATTTTGTTGGGACTCTTGTAATTAATATTTTATTTTGGTTTCGTTAACGCTGGGTTGCTTTCAATTACTGTTGATTGTCTACAAAATGGTTTTAGGGAGATTTGCAATCTTGAGATGTAAAAAAAAATAATCGCAAGTAAAAAATATGGATTTAAATGAACTTGAGTCTTCAAAATCCTGGGTTCGTCAAATTAAAGAAATTCTGCGTTAATAAAGCAAAGTGCTTGTTGCTCAGAATTTTCAAGTCAGAGCGTTTTAAGGACAAAATAGCAAAGTCCAAAAATGTTGAGAATAACGTTTTGTTTTGTTTTATTTATACCTATACCTAACCTAAGCCATTGTAAAAATTAGAAAATGTTTTCAAAGCCCATAATATTAAATGTTGACACTTCCAAGGACTTCGGAAAACTATTTCAAAATATATTTTCTAAACATGTCAAAGATATTTGCTTCCCTTAAAATTTTGAATTGTTAAACCAAAAAAAAAAATACTTTGAAGGTTTTAGAACCTCTGATGTTTGCCAAATACATATTAAACGCTGTAGTCTACTTTTAGGGTGATTCACAAGAGCTAAATGGGCACAGTATTTGTAAATTTGTGCATACTTTTTGGTGGTTCTTATAAATTTTATTTGAATCGTTTGTATGGATATATTTCTGTGACTCATCTTCTTCTGAAAACAGATTCTTAAGAAAAACAAAAAGCAAAGAAATGCATAATGCATCCATCAAAATCAAAAAGAAGTCAATTGAAATTTTACAACCGCATCGTCGTAACCAACTGATTCGTTATATAACAATGACCAAACACAATTGGGTGTTGAGAGTTCGTTGACTCAACTTGTTTCAACAAAGTCACATACCTGAATTGCAATCAACTTATCTGATTTAATTTAAAATTACTACCGTTTAGCAATTTTATTTGTTTGTTGAAACTTCATAGTTAGAAAGTTTGCCAAAAGATAAGGTCAAGTACCAATTCGAGTTAAATAAACGTAGACTTTGGTTTTTGTGTGAACAATGATTTTGACGAAATTGTTTAAGCAAATTTGATTTTGTATAGTTTAGTATTCTCAAAGTTGGATCTATGAAATTATGGTATATATGCGTGTCCATGTACATAATGTTCTTCTATCGCCGTTCATTCATATAGAAATCCATAGGCTGCAAGACATAAATTAACCCAGGTAAAATATTCCAAATTCGTTCGGCGAAACTTCAGAAAGAACCTCTGTAGTACATGTACTCTGCATCCGTAGAACTCTTGATTAAAATGATCAGGATCTGACAGTACGAGTTTTGTGGTTGAATTTCAAAAAAGAATTGTAATTGCACTTTCTTTATAAAAGTAGCAATACAATTAACATTACCCGGTTTCTTTACGAGCAAGATTTCGTAGATTATAACATCTGTCACTTTCCGTTCAAATAAAAGTTAGATAAAATTCCATAAAATGTATGGTGCATAATTGATAGCTAAGTATCCTAGTCTAATTACAAAGAAAACACTTTGTCATTTTTAGACACCGCCGTTCTAACTCCACATTTGATGAACAGTGTTGTGAATCTGGAAACGAAACTGAAAAGTTAAACCTGTTGCCATCAGCGAAATATATGTGTGGAATTAGGTTTGACAGAAGATCGTTGATAAAAAATGGAAACAAAATGGAGCCTTAAGGCACACCAGCATTTATTTTGTATACTTCAAAGTTGAAACCTTCGAAGTAGAAATTCATCAATACTATGAATGCATACATTTTCTCTCGCATTTTCTTAGAAAAAAAACTCGATGTCAAACTCTATCAAATACGTTTGTAATATCATGTGCAATAACCTTATACCTTCTGCAAAGCGATGTAAAGATGATTGGTTCCAGGGATAAGCCATAAAATCACAAGTAGACCTATTTCTTCCGGTCATTTATAAATTATAAATATTCGTTCTCCCTCTCGCCTAAACGGCTAAACGGGGGGAGATAGACCCTCCCCTACGATACAACTTTTTTTCTTGTCTCGACCCAACCCACTCGCTCTATCTTTTTGGCACACTTTAGGTGAATGCATATTGGCGCTTTGGTGCAATTTTCAATTTCCATTGAGCTCGAGTGTACTCTCAATTTAATTCACCACAGCGACAATATGCACAAACAAACCCTGTACCTCAAGCCAACCCTGCTCTTCTCAGTCCTTTTGAAATTATTTCCTTCTGAAAGAAGTAACAAATATTTTGTCATTGATTAACGCACTTTTCTACCGACAAGTTGCTTTTTTTAATTATTTGCCAACACCAGTTGCTTACATATCATTAAAGTTTTTTGTGTATGTCTTTTTATAATCGACATTTTACTTGTTCAATTATAATAAATAGGTAACTTTAACCAAAAAGTAAATAATTCTATTATAAATAAAGCAAAGAAAATCAAAATCCTGAAAAAATATACAAAGTGAGAAATTTCTTTTTTTCTCGTGGATTGCACATTTTGCACATTTCATGAGATGAGTATCTGGTTTGGAGCAGCAGCATAATCTCAGATACATCAGCATGGAACAGGAGCTTCAAAAAGAAAGCAGAGTGCACGGGGCACACATACAGTTTGCCACATTAACAACCTGTACATCAAAATGTGCTAATATTTTAGTCCTTATTACAAGGTTTAGTCCATATTGTCTCCTAATAAAATCTCAAAGGAATAATGTTAGTAAAGAACAGAATATTTGATCATATTCAAGCCCGTTTATTGTTTTATAAATTTCATCTATACCAACTTTTACATTTCTTTTTTAACATACACATAGGAGAAGTTTTCTCCTTCTGGAGATATTTCCTCCTTCAATAAAGCTTGCGTTACTTTTTATTTTCATTTTTCTTTTGATGATGAATTGAGCTTCTGCTTAAATAAGTAGGTCATTGACGTACTAGGTATGGACCGCCAGTCGGTTGAAATTTTCATACAAACAGCCAAGAAAAGTTGTTCCAGCTAAAAACAGTCTAAAAACGCCATCATCTTTTAGTGTTAAATACGTGTACTAATTTCGCCATTAGACTTTAAATGAAAACGATAATATATTCATCTGTAAGTAACTCATGTCATAAGGAGTGGATGCGTTTTGTAAAATAAAAGTAGTTTGATAATAATTTCCACCAAAATATTTCAATAGTAAATAATTATTTAAAAAAATCATATCACTGCTACGCAGATTCCCTGCTAGTAGTTGATGGCGCCCCTAGTTATGTTGGAATACGAGTGAAGTTGGCTACTGGCGGTCCATACCTAATACGTCAATGAAGTAGGTATAGGTATATATTTAAAATAATTTATCAAAAATGTATATTTTATTATGATCAGCAAAAAAATTGTAGACGTTAAATACAAATTACTTCTTAAACCACCGAATCCAAACTAAGTGCTTAGACAAGATGCACTTTATCATGACAATTTGGTGGATTTTTTCACTTCTTCATACAAAGTGCCATGCAAATCGAAAAAACTGGTTATGAATACAGACCTCTGGCTTGAGAATCAGGCGATCGTTATTATTCGGGGCACCAAAGATCTTAGTTCTTAACTGACTTAACAATTTAAAATATATCGGCAAAATTTACAATCCACCGAATTTTTAAATTACTACAAATCCTGAAAAAGATTTAAGAATTTAAAATCGCCACAAATTGCTTTAATGTTGTAAATATATCACGTCTTTTTAGTTTAAGTTGGATATAATTCCATACGTGTATAATAAAATAACTTAATGAAGAAAAAACTTTCCCATATTTATTTACTATTTTTTTTTTAAATAAAAACAAATTATTTCATTGAAAATTCTCAGCAAAATATTAAAGCATTAAAAGTAAGCGTTAAAGTGCATTCAACTTAAAGCTTAGTTGTATAAGTTAAATAGACTTTGACAAAGTCGTGTCTTTTTAAACAAAACTATTCAAAGTGAATAACATGAAGTCACCTTAAAGTCATTAGTCTAATTGCAACCTGGAAAATAAATATTAAAAAAACAAGATTTAATAATAAAACTTTATTTAAAATATCTTACTTTAAACTTAATTCTATTTTCAGTACATTTTCATTTTTACAAAATGATAAATATAAAAACATATTTTTTTTTATCTTACCCCTAAAACTATTTACATACATTTTCTATCACATTCAACCATTTATTTATATGCATAGTACCACTCATATTACTCATATCTAAGGAATAAACCCATGATCTTGCTTGATCATATCCGCTGCTTTCTCGGCAATCATAAATACTGGCCCATTTGGATGCCCAGACATAATTTCTGGCATAATACCAGCATCAGCAACTCGAAGATTTTTAATACCATAAACCCTTAGACGAGGATCAACAACAGCCGAACGATCACTCTTTGGTCCCATTTTTGTGGTACCTGAATAATGGTAAATTGTAAATGTGAAATGTTTGACATAGCACTCCCAGTATGCTTGGGTTTTGTATGGAAATTGTGAACAAGTTGGGATTTTCCTCTCCCACAATTTAGCGTTGATCTCTTTGAAACCTTGACGATCCATTAAACTGACAGCCTTTAGTAAACCTCGTACTGATATGTCTACATCGTAAGGATGATGCATGTAATTGGCATAGATGAGTGGATATTTTGTTGGGTCGGTGTTCTTTAACATTATCCTTCCTCGAGATTTCGGTCTCAAAATCATAGGGAAGATCATAAAGGCGTCTAGATTTTTTTCTTCAATTTCACGAAAGAGTGCATCATAGACTATATCCTTCAGCCCAAAAGCTCTTGATATCGCTGGATTTGCTGACATTGAACCACCTACCATGAACAACTCTATATCTGGCCAGCCATCTTCTAGTTCTTGGTGATCAAGATCCCAAAATGCAATTGTTTCGCAACCACCAGGTGATCCATAAGGTCCTCCATTTCGGTTAAAATCGCTTAAAAGCAATGGATTGGAAAAGTCCTCAAAGTGTAAGGATGAAACGTTTGTTGTAAAAGTCACAGCTGGCGCAGTATGATCCTGCAAATTATATCCCACGGCTAGATCAGCGATTGGTTTCACACCAACTTCACGCAAATGCTTTGCAGGTCCAATACCTGACAACATAAGAAGTTGTGGAGAATTGATAGCTCCAGCAGTCACAATCACTTCCTTACGTGCTAAAACTTTGTGGTAATGCCCGTCGGTTTTGACCACTACACCATAAGCTGCCTTGGTTTGAGGATTAATAAGAATCTTGGTGACAAGAGCGCGTTTCTTGACGTGCAAATTTGGACGTTTTCCTTTAAGAGGATAAAGATAAGCACGATTTGAACTCCATCTGGTTGCATTTCTGGTCGTTGTGTGTAGATATGATACTCCAGTTTGAACTCTTCCATTATAATCGACGTATCTAAGACCATCTTCCTGGGCAGATTCAACAAAAGCTCTAGCGATCCTTGATTTCCAGTCTACATATGAAACTTTAACCGGTCCATCTCTACCAACATAATCCTCGTCAGCGTTGGGCACACTACTTCCTTCGTATTTCTTGAAATATGGCAAAACATCTTCGAAGCTCCATCCCTCATTTCCCAGCTCAGCCCAGCGATCGTAATCCCTTCGATTGCCTCGTGTGTACATCATATAATTCAAAACACTAGATCCACCCATAACTTTACCTCTGGGCCAATTGCAGCGGTTATTGTTCATCGCCAAACATGCACGATCACTCGGTTGTGTTCTATACTTCCAATTCATGTCGCCAAGCTGAAGGAAATGTGCCACAATTGGAACATCCATAATTAGGCTTTCAGGTCCGCCTGCCTCCAACAGAAGCACCTTCCATTCAGGATTCTCGGAAAGACGTGCAGCCATTGTGCATCCTGCTGTCCCAGCTCCCACAACAATAAAATCGTACTCGCCATCCATAGGTTTGTTATCCATGTTCTCAAGGCGATTATCCTCGCCACCGCGACGAAGAAACTCCAAGGTTTCAAGTATGACATTTTGCGATTTGATCGCAACTACACTCAAAGTCACTATCGCGACGATCAATTTAACATTAGATCCTCTAAACATATTTTCTAATTTTCACTTTTTCAATATAAATATAAAGGCAAGATCAAATGAAGATCATTCTATGAAAAAAGAATCTATCTTTTAGAATTTCAGATAATTATTTTCTGTTTGCGCGATCGATCTTAACGTAACAGTTACAATGCCGCGAATGAATATCGCATTTGATTTGACGCCAACTTAATATTGTATTTTTCTTCTTCTTCTTAAAACCCACCAAAGCTAAGGGGCTGAAAAGCTTTTTTCTTCTCTCTCTCTCACTTCGTTCTCCATTATTCGTGCAGTCGTTCTTGATATGTGTTTGTTGTGTGCTGCAGCATGCCGTTACCGCGCCATATTTGTCCTTTAAAAAACGTTATACTTGTTTACCGGTAAAAAGATATATTTAAACCTGTATCTTGAGTTAAACATTGCCTGGCGGTTGTCGGTCGTATAAACGTGCTTTTTTTTCCTCGCACGCACACACATCCAAGATACTTATGTATCTCGAAAGTGAATTTCAAAGTCAATGTCATTGCTGTTTGAGATTCATCTTTTTTGTTGTTGTTTTCCTATTCCGTTTTTTTCTTTTTTATGTTATAGGAAGCAAAATCAAAATAACTGGGTTTCTTCTTGTGCTGCTGGTATCTTTCATGGTTAAGTCTTGTCTTAATTAAAGATTAAGGTATGTACGTGCGGGTTGTCATTATTATGTTTAACATAATTATTTTATCAACGGGTTTTCAAAGAATTCCAAATTCTCAAAAAAGGTAAAAAAAAATTCTATTAAAGCTCCAATGATATCGTGAGTTGTATGCAGGCATCGACCGTAGCCAAAGGCTACTTTGGATTGATCAACCTTGACTTGCTTCTCTGGTATATTGCCATAGATACTCGCATAGAATATCTTTTTTTTTTTTTTTTTGCGTAGTAAGTTTTAACATTTTATTTTGTAGAATGTGTGAGCTAATGTTTTGGTGTCTTTTGAAATGGCTAAATGTTTTTTTTTCTGCTTTTGTCTTACAAGTTTGTTTATGGAGTTTTTACTGCGAAGCTAATGCTATTAAACTGCGGTTAATGTCAGTGGCTTGGAATTGAGCTTGAAGTCAAGAAAGTTTAGTTTTCTTGTTTATTTGTATTGTGCAGTTTGCAAACAGCAGTGTAAATAGAGATATGCGTACATAACATATTATGGCGTAAGGTACCTAATTTAAAATGAGAAAAAAATCGGCAAATGCAATCTGCTTTCTGGAGTTTAGCTGGAGTTTTAATATGATTAGTCCAATTTCAGATTTTTAGAATAAATAATAGAAAAAAGATTATTTAGAAACAGAGACAAATCTTTCAAGAAAGTTGACACATTTTTTATTTTTTACTTTCGATTATAGGTATACTATAAGGCAAGTTATGCATTCGTGAAAAAAAAAATGAAATAACAATCAAACATGACATTACAATGAAAACGAATAAAGTGGGTTCGGAAATTCTGTTTGTCTGTCAGTCCGGTTCTATAAGTAACTACAGCTTAAACGGCTGAACCGATTAGCATCAAATTTGGTGTGTAGTGTTCATAAACCATTCCCTAAAGAAGAAATTTAAATTTTTGTTACGGCCTAAAAAACAACGGTACCTGCCATACAACCGAAAATGATAATCTAATTTTTCTCGAAAAAAATACGACCGATTTTGATAAAATTTAACATGAGTGACAACGATAACGTCTTTTATCATAATTTTTTTTCGAAAAAAGCTTTTAAACGGTACCTAGCATAAAACTGTATCGACTATCTCGTTAATTTATTGACCGATTTTGATAAAATTAGATATTCAGATAGTCGTGCAATGCATGATAAATATGGCATACAAATATTTTAAAAAAAGTATTTTTTTGAAAAAACAAAAATTTTTGTAAATTAAAAAAAAAATTTCTTTTTTTAAACTGGCCAAATTTTTTTACAAGAGCAAGTTCATTCTTTATTTAAGCTATGGGTTGATGTTCTATGTAAATAGACTTAGGACGGAATTTATAAATGTTATAAAAGTTAAAAATGTTCTCAACTGACCGTCTTTCTCGCTTTTAGTTACGTAAAATTCTCACATAATAAGAATTTTGTCGACTTGAGTGCAAAGACTACCATTACGCCCTATAAGAGAATCATATTTAAAAATATAGTATGGGTGCCATTGCAATACCAATACCAATATATTCTTAAATACAATTTTTTTTTTTAATGCAAATAAATTCGTTACACGTGTTTTTAATATTTTTTTAAAAACATTTTTAAATTAGATACTTTCGTTATAGTTTTGCATGAATTTTTCTTTTTAATTTCAATCAACTGCTTATTTTAATTAGTTTTCTGTGATCCAGTCGTGCATTAAGTTTTCTAATTGCTCCCTCATGATAAACTTGTTTAAAATATAGCAATACGAAATATAAATGTAACTCGATATATAAAATTAAAAATAAACAATTTGTCTTTTACAAATTTATAATTGTTAAGAAGAAGCCTTCAGAAGACGCAATCATTGTGATCTATTCGGAGAAAAAAATATTCACATCTGCAATACGTATAAGGCAACTTTATTTAGAATATGGCAAAAAATAAAATAAAATTAATACATCTTGAGAACTTTTTGAGGGTTAGTATAGGTTACTGTATAGTTATTTAAATGAATTAAACAAATAAAACTTTTAAATTTAAAAATATTTTTGTGTAATTATATAAAGTTATTAATAATTTTCACAACATATTACATTTAACATTTAATTTAAATTTATAGGTATTTATTTTTGTGACGCGTTTCGGATTGACATTCATCATCGGGCTTTACTAGACAGTCAACAAAAGTAAAGTCCGATGATGGATGTCAATCCGAAACGCGTCGCAAAAATTAATTTAAATTTAAATTAAATGTTAAATGTTATATGTTAAATGTTGTGAAAATTATTAATAATTTTATATAATAAAACAAAAACATTTTTAAATTTAAAAGTTTTATTTGTTTAATTCATTTAAATATCTTGAAAATGTCTGACGTACTGGAAACGGCTAGCTATAAAGTCAAAGTTGGTTGTTTAAAACCGTAGTACGTTAATACTTAAGATGTGGAAAGTCTGATTTTATACAAGAAAGACGTAGCTACAAGTGTTATCTTTATACAGGGTGATTGGTTTAAGGTGCACCAAAAAGCTTGAGCGTGTAGGTGGGATTAAGACAAGAAAAAAATCGTATAGGAAGGGGGGTCTATTTTCCCCCGTTTAGGCGGGAGGGGCAATTTTCTAAAAAAATTACTTAAATCAGAAAAAAAAATATTTAAAAACAACGGTGAATGATACAAAGCCTTGTTATATCTTTTTGGAAAGCCAGAAAACTACTCTTTTATTTTATTTTTAAATTAAGTTGTTTAAGGGAACAGTTTTAAAAAAATTAATTTTCAAACCCAAAATTTTGAAAAAAAAAATTTGAAAAAAAAATGTTTAAACTAATTTTTTTCAAAATTTTATGTATTTAACTATTATTTTTATTTTCAAAATGTAATGCTCTTATTAATTTTTAGTCAAAAAAAGAAAACCATATGCCAAAATGTATCTTAGTTTTTGAGAAATTCAGAAATTAGCACATTTTCAAAAAAGGTGAAATCTGGTTAATCTGGTTAAAAACAATTAACGAGATTTCGTTGAGCAGCATTAAACTTATCTGAAACTCGTCGAACTTTCTAGCTCAAAAGTGAAAAGTTTCCACCATCATGTTGGATTAGGGTATGTAAGTTGGCTGATATTTGATCTTGTTCCCGTCAATTCCATTAGTTATACCCGGAGGGTAATTCTCGTTCTTTTCAAGGAATGAAATACAAATATTTTTACCCTTTCACCATAATTTCGATTTTCATTCTCCGAAAAGGTAAAAACCAAACTACAAAAATATTTTCATATGAATACATTTTTCTCGCTTTCATTGCAAGTGAAAGTTAAAGTGAAATAAATTAGCAATTTTTATTAGTTTATTCGATTTAATTTTTCACAAAACCAGAATTGGACTCCAGTATAGCAAAGAAAATTCTCAAGAGTCATATAATATTATATTCACCACAGTGAATGATATTCGCACGAGAATCGTTTTATTTTGTTGTACCAACTGAATCAAAAAGATGAAAGCAATGCGATACCTAATGATTTATTCGATTCGTTTTTTTCACAGAACTTGAACTTATAATAAAGAAAAATTTCATTATTCAAGGTATCCGTAGGCATTTATAAATTTAAGCAGGCTATTTTCTGATTGTCAGAGAGTTCTGGAAGAAATGTCTGCCCAAACTTTAGTTTCGTAAATGACGTAAATTTCTGTCAGTGACAGAAATGTATTGTAGAGGATCCTCAATCTTAATGTAATTTTGATGGCAGAAATCGCTTTTATTGTCGCTTGGCTGCCAATGAAGAAGTTGGTATGAGCTTGCGATATTGCTGATCATGGATAAAGGGTTTTCTACTCGGCCGTTCAAAGTGATAGATAAGAATTTTTTCTGTCGCTGGTTATGGTCTGGAATGCTACAATTTTGTATTTTTATTGTTTCAAATAAAACATTGGAAGACCTTAAGATCGAGGTAAAATCTCTTGTTCACTATACGTATATATAAGAACTAAGAACCAACACTCAATCCAGAAACATTGCAACAAACTGAAAAATAATTAATTCATTAAATAAATATTAAATAATTACTATAATGGCGTGAATCAATCTGAAATAAATTTAATAAATTGATTTAACTACCAGTTCTTAAAAGCAACATTGTGTGGTGAAGTGACTTTTTAATTAATATCGTCTGTTTCCTGGTTAAAATAATTGTAACCGGTTAATGGTTGATTGCGTGCTAAACATATTCGCACACATTTTAATTCACTTTTTTTTCGCTGACAACAAAAGAACACAAGCAAATTGATTTTATTATGATTCATCAGAATTCTTTTATTTTTGTCTAAAAGTTGTGAAATTAATAATTTATGTATAACGAAGATATTTTAATACCAAGCCTCTATAGATATTAAAATAAGATATACATTCAAAAGCAAAATGAGAGAATAATTCTTCGTTCTTCTATAAAGATTTTAAGTCCAAGATAGATTTTATTCAATGATAAAGATACAGTTGCGTGCTTAAAAGTCGATATTTCATATACTTTTATTATGGCAATTCAATAAAAAGCGTCATTCTAACGCTTAAACATGTTATCCTTGTCCCAAAACAGCCAAATATTATAATTTTTAGTTTTTTCATTGAAAAATAATTTCGTCAAATATTTTAATAGAAAATATATTCAATTTGCCAAAAACTTGAACTCAAGTTCTACACGAAACACACACAGAACACACCAAATAAATTAAATAAATGCTATGAGAACATAAATACATCCATAGAAGATGTCAAATTAAAAACCATCACAATAAATCGGTCAATGACGACTGCTTCTAACAAAAAGTATCTATACCTACACGCAGGTTAGAACTGTTAGATACCAGACGGTGTTTTAATTCTCAGAAAATTTATGCAAAAAGCTTAAATCTCACACGAGAGCTAAAAGTGCGCTTTTTAATAACTGTTACTGTAGTATAGCATCAAAGTACACATTGTTAAAACAAAAAGTGGTTTCGATTTCTATAAGCCCTGAGAGGTGTAAAGCTTTAGAGCATAACAAGGGTTATTAGCCTTAAAAGACTATGACAGAATGCATCTAGAATAACATTCATATAGCGGTGAAATGCCAAACGAATTAACTTCGAGCAACAAGTTTAAGTCTTTTTTTTTTTGAACGAATGACTTCTGTAGATCTTTAGTTTGTCCTTGGGAAAGTCAGTATTTATAATCACACATCGTTTTTATTTCTTTGTCGTTGGTTTATTTTAGCTTGAAAATCAGCTTCTAGATATAAAAGTCCTACTCAAGAAATGATGCATCATCATACTGGATGAAATCGGTTTATTTTTTTTTTTATATATTGGATTCAGTTCTTATTCAATCAAGAAGATCTTTGGCCAAACCTGATGTAAATTGAATTTTTGTTAAAGTAGGAATAAGCTTACCTTGACTGCGGTACACATGATAGTTTTATAAATTCATTTCACGATCGAGCTGGTTTCATTACTTTAGAATGAGACATTCCCTTGTTTTGATATCTGATATATATTTGTAACAGGATATACATACTTTATATTGAGTTCAAACGGGGGTAGGAGGGTTTTGGGGTTTTTGTTTCAAAACCTGTATTTGTTTTACGATATGGAAAAGTTTCAGATAAAGTGTTGACAATTATTTTAGAAATTAATAAAATAAAGAATGATCTTATTCTAATGACAAATGTTTGAAAAAGTTGATCTAATAGTCATACACTCATACATCATTTCCATATTAAATTGTAGAGAACCTATTACGTCAACTTAAATCACACCAGTCCAATTTCTTAGTATTTAATATTTTAATAAAACAAAAATAAAGTACCAACACATGTGGAAAAATTCTTTTTTTTTTTTTTTAAAGTTTATTTGAAAGTTAGTGGATAGTAGTTTTATTAAAATATTTATTAACTTTAAATGATTACTTCGTACAATTTTTTTAATATTTCCAAAAATTTATTAAAAAAAAAAATCGAAAATTGGAAAAAAAAATTAAACAAGTAGATAGATACAAAGGAAGCAGAATCAATTAATTTGTTTAAAAAGTTGATTACGATTTCTTAAATAAAAAAGTCATATTAAAGCTTGATTATAAAAAAAAAAGATTTTCTTTATAGGCAAGTCTTGGATTCGTGCATAAAAAAATAACTTAGAAATAACAATCAAACATTGCGATGATAGAGAAGACGAAAAAAAGTATGTTCGACAGTTCCGTCATTCTGTTTGTCTGTCTGTCTGCATACGGCTGGGCTGATTTGCTTCAAACTTGGTACCTTCGTTGAGCTTTTAAAAAGGTGATGTACACGAACATTATTTAATTAGTGTTTAAGACCTAAAAATAAGGGTACCTGCTATATTACCGTTATTGAAAAGCTTTATTTCTCGAGAACGGCTCTAAGGATTTCAATTACATTTCATTAATGTAATCAGGTATCGTATGAAATATCTTCAGATAACGGAAATTGAACTTTCGTAAAAATTCAACTACTTAATGGTAGGTACCAACCATGTAACGGTATTTTCAAATTTCGACTTTCTCGATAACGGCCCAAGCGATCTTAACTAAATTTTTTCCTTAGGTGACCTAGCAAATTGTAATAATACAGCATAACGTTTTTTTTTTCTTAAATATTATTGTTTAGTTCTGAATTATTTTTCTAAAGCTTTTTTTTTTGTTAATTCAATATTTTGATAATCCGATTTTTATGAAACTGAGTCTTAAGATGTACCTAAAATATTTAGGTTTCAAAACACGCATACTTACTTTAAAAAAATCGATTTTTTTAAGAAACTGGTCGGACGATTTTCAATTTTTTTTTCAAAAAATCATGACATTTTTGAAATTTGCTGCAATTAATTGGAGGAACCTATATCAAATTGAACTAATATTTTCCTTTCTATTTATATGATTGGTGGTCAGATATTATAACCTAGATGGAAACGGTACGTTACCTATTCCGCAAATTAAAATTTCGAACAACGAAATCTTGTTTTTTTTTTCAATCTCGAAGAACTAAATTTTGCAAGTTTTCATAATACCGGAATCTTGCACCCGAAAATTTCACAATACACAAATCTAAATTAAAATCTTACTAAATAAATATTTACCTATTAAATTCAAGAAACTTTGCATATACCTAAACTCGTACCTTTAGTGTGACCAAAAATAAAAGTGCGTAAAACTTTTTAGTACCATAACGAAAAGAAAAAGTTCTTCCTATTATCCTTTTTAGTTTTTGATTGCATTTGATTGCATTTGATCAATTGTTAGAGGAAGTGATGCTAACTTGACTGTTGTCAAGCTTTTGAGTACAAAAAACTAGGGCAGTAAATGTTTTAGTTGCACGACATTAACAAAGACGGAAAAGCGACAATTTTTTTCTATTCCCTAACTTGACGGTAAAATTACAACTCTATTATTTTCTTTTTTAACATAATTCTTTCTTGTTGCGCGATATTTTTACGACAAGAAGATGTCAATTCTGGTTAATAAATATTTTATTAAGTTTTTAATTGCATTCGATTATTTTTTTTAGCGCGCCAATTTTTTTAGTTGCACATAATTTATACGGTAGGTAGTTAATTTAACTTTGTTAAAATAGTATTTACTTCTCTTACTTTCAAGTACATTTTTGGAAATGTTGGGCGTGTCTGACGGCCACTCTGCACCATATATTATAAACGTGCTAAAGTTGCATATATACTTAGCGCAATGTTTGAATAGGGTAATTGTATTTAAATTTATTCATTTCTTATAAAACGAGTAAATTTTTAATTCATAAATCCAGCAGCCAAAGCGATTCTTATTTTTATTCGTGAATCGTAATCTTGAAAGTTTTGACATCATCTTCTTGTCTACATTAACCTTTACTGATTAATTATTAAAATTCTATAAAGACCCTTCCATTTACAAAACCAATCTTACTTTAAAAATTAATCGATGTTCATTCAAACGTCCAAATGCACATATCCAGTACCCCGGAAATAAAAACAAAAACCGCTTGATTTTTAATTTCAAACATATCCAAGGCTTAATTATTGAAGAAATCTTTAAACTTGTTTTAAGAAATTAACCGTATTATCTTGAATCAACTAATTGGATAACAACTTCGATGGCCAATTATATGAGCGGGGAAAGTGAATTCCAAAGCTAAAGTCATATTCTGTATCTTCCGAGGGAATCTTTAAGATATTCTAGTAAACAAAAGTAAAACTGACATTTAATGACGCGCGTTATTCTTTTCTACTAGGCCAAGGTGTCGAAAGCTAAAACTACATAAATTGACAGCGATTATATTATACGCTTGGTTGACTTCTTTGTCAAATCATTATGAAGAGCATCATTATAAAACAGAAATTTGTATGAAGAAGACAAGTTTGTATGTTTGGTAATTTTCTTCAATAACATAATTAGAGGTAGACTTTAATAACTCACGATGATTTTTATCGCTGAGATCATTGGCCAAATTGAATAAATAAAAATGTACGGTTGAGTTCGTGTTATTGGACTTATTTGACATTGAATTATTAGTTAAGATGAAAAACAATCGTTTTGTTTTGTTCGTTGGAATTCATCATGTGCAAATTTGAACAAATCAAGATATATAATTTTTATATTGATTTTGAGTGGTCATTGAACTGTTATTGTAAAACATTGAATTAATTTCATGGAATTAAAATTATTCAATTAAAGTTTTTATTCTTGCTTAGCTATGGAATTAAAGAGTATTTACATTCCGACATTATTGAAAAGAAATACGTTTTGTTTTCTGAAAAGCAAAAAAATTTAAAATTTTACAATTGAAATAAACCGATAATTGTTACCTATTGGAAAGTTATACTCAACCCCTTATCTTGTTTATCACTAGAGACTCACGTTTTGTATTGTATAATTAATTAAAAATACATACATTGCATCTAATTGACAATAATTTATCTATACGTGGTTTTTATCCAAGTTTTAATTTATAATTTTCTGTACCTGTTGATTTTAATAATAATAACCCTTTTTTAATATTATCAACACGCATTCACAATAAAATTTTCTAATAAATTACATGCATGGCAATTCAGATTGAGCATCTATATATTTATCTGAATTTAAAATTTCCTCTTGTTAACAAGAGGAGCGGCAAAATAATTTGTAAACATTGTCCAATTAAAAATAGTAATGACAAATTCCAGTTATTCAATTATATTTATTAGTATTCTTACTGGAATCACAGTGGTCAGGGATTTATTGTCTTAATTTGATTGAATGCAATTATTTTTTATATTGATCAATCAAATAGATAGAATGTAAATTATTGTTTAAGTCAAAGGCGATGTATTAAAGATTTATGTATTTATAGACAGAAATTTAATATATAAAAAATAAAAAAAAGCAAGAAATTAAATTAATAATTTGAAGGACCAGTAAAATCGGAAAACTGTTAAAAGAAATTGTAATAAAAAATGGCAACTCTGTGATCACTTCAATTTATATTATTACTAAGTGTGTACCTTTACCTTAAATAATATGTAGATACGTATCGTTTCATTGATTGTTGCTTACTTAAAGCGAACCTTACACTTTCAATCATTTGATATCAAGCCTAAATGGTGCGACACCAAGCGAATACAAAGAATTTATATAGAGTGATGGCGGTTCGCTAAGTTTTCATTCACTTTTGCATACGTAATGAGAGCTCCATTCTGAAGGTCAAATATATGCGAAATTTTTTGCGATCGTATGCAACTTTTATGGAAAACTCAAATAATTAACACCACTTTAAAAATTCAAAGTATATTTCTGGGCATTAAATAGAAAATGACAATAAATGACATTTGTCTACAAACAAATGTCAAATAGCAATGACATTTGACGTTTGACTCCATTTGCACAGTTTGACTCCATTTGCAGTTACCATTGATTTAGCTTCATTCCGTATAAATATTGTTTACTATAATCATTCAGCAAGGTGCTTTATGGACCAAGTAATTGCACCCAAGCGTAGAATTGAACAAAAGGTACGTTTCGCTGAGACCAATATAAAAATTTAACATTTTAATAACTTGATTTAAAATTCGTTCAGGTTCATTGAATTCTTAAAGTCGAATTATGTCACACTACAAAATGTCAAAAATTAATCTAGTGCTCAGGTACAATCCCCATAAAATATAAAATCCATCTTTTAAGTATTTAAACATTTAAAAGAATAAGTGCGAACTTAGAAGAACTAAATTTTTATTTGTAGGTAACTTTGTGGTTTGACAGACATGTGGAGAAATTTTTTTTTGTATAGAATACTTATGTTTTGACATTAATGTAAATAAATACTGTCACAAGAGAGCGTTATAATCGCTTTATCCCGAGCAACAAATAAAACATAAGAATTGCTCAAATTGTTGTACGGATATTTCAGTGACCCGTATAAAAAACTGTGATACAAGAATACAAATGGATGTCCAATTCTATAATAGTCGTTAAATTGTATCAGTGGGAATGAATATGAATGAATGAATCTCTTAAACTTCTATTAACTTTAACAAATTGACAATTCTCACTTAATATACAGTAAATGTCAAAAGTTTATTCTTTTAAGTAGATATGTATTTAGAATTCTCAAAAATACTCCAATTGTTATTTGTTATTTTGCTTTGGTTGTTATGAATAATATGGAATAAAGCTGACGGTTTTTTGAAATATTAATTGAGAACTGTCATAAGAAAGCAGCCATGTTTGTTTTCCTATCCATGAATACGTGCGATTAGACGCTTTAGAAATATGACAGTAGCCAATTATTTTTTGTGAATCTTATATTGTAGAAGTGTGACACTGACACAAAATACGCACACTTACTTAAACTGAAATAGGCATAGGGCAACTGAATAGGAAAATCCAGTTTGTAGGTAAAATTTGAGGAGTCATCTAATGGCGTACTATTTCCTTTTTTTATGGGAAAAACCATTCAAATATTTTCAGTTAATAAACTTACTTATTCAACTCATTAGTCTGGTCAGTTCTATACAAAAAACAAATAATTTATCAAGTAAAATATATTTCACAATTAGTAGTTTTATTATTTACATTACTCTTAATAACACACATGCATTTAAAAAATAAATAAACTTTTAAAAACTATTTAACAAAAATATATATGACTTTTTCGAATTTCATTCATTCTCTATTAAACAAAATATAAAAACAACAAACATAAAATCATTCATTCAATATTGAGGAACATTTTCCTGTCACCAATCAATGGCACAATTCGTTCTTCTTTCTTCTTCACTAGCTCTGATAAGTGTCAGCATTTTTATACTCAGGATTGGTTAACCAATCTTCTTTGATAAGATCGGCTCCCTTTTCAGCGATCATAATGACTGGAGCATTAGTATTGCCACTACTGATTGTTGGCATTATGCTAGCGTCGATTACTCGAAGACCTCTAACACCATATACTCGCAGTCGGGGGTCTACAACGGCTTCCTGATCCCAAGCCGGACCCATTTTGGCAGTTCCGCAGGGATGATAGATTGTCATTGAAATTGTTCGAACGTGACATTCAAGGTATTCGTCCGAAAGAAATCTCAAATGCCTACAGTTAGGAAGAGGTATTTGATGTAATCTTGATCCGAATTGTTTGAATACTTTGGCTTCGGACACTCTGATTGCGATCTTTGCTCCTTCCACGAGTGTCTTAACGTCAAATTGATCATCGAAATAGTTAGCGTTGATGAGGGGATAATGATTAGGATTGCTGGATCGCAAACGAACCCATCCTCGTGATCGAGGTCGCAGGAGAAGTGGCATAATCGTCCAAGTGTCTTTATTAGCTATTGGTTGATAGACTTCGTCGTAAAGAGAATCCTTGAGACCAAGTACTTTCCTTACTCGAGCTCCATTATCTGAGTTCACCGATGCTGGGGCCATGTGAAATTGAATGTCTGGCCAATCGATAGATCGATTGGAGTAAATAGTGTGTACAAAGGCCAATCCTTCTACTCCACCCAAAGTAGTCATTGGACCTCGCTCTCGAAGAACGTACTGCAGAGTTATGGAAGTTGGGTTAAAGCGGTCCTGTATAATGGCAACTGGCTTATCAACTAGGAATGACATTCCACCCATTCCGACGTGATCTTGCAGATTGTCTCCCACCGGTAAATCTTTCAGCACTCTTATGCCAACGTCTTCAAGATGTTCCTTTGGTCCGATTCCAGAAAGCATCAGAATCTGTGGACTGTTGATTGCACCGGCTGAGAGAATTATGTCCTTTCTCGCCCTGATGCGGTATGTTCGACCATTTTTTATGAATTCAACAGTTGACGCTCGCATTGTGTCTGGATCAATATGAATCTTGTTGACCTGGGAGTTCAGTGAAACGTGCAAATTTTTTCTCAGTCTTATTGGTCGAAGGAAGGCTTTTGCTGTGCTGCATCTACTTCCGCGACGTATGGTACCTTGAGCTATCATGAAACCGGTCTGTTTTTCGCCGTTTATATCCCGGTTCTCATATCCAATCTCGTTACCAGCTTCGACAAATGCTGCAACTAACGGCGAATGCCATGGGGACTCTTGAACAGTCAAAAGACCTCCTTTTCCATGATAAGGATTATTGGCCAGGTATGGATTTCGATTGTCTTCAGATTTTTTGAAATATTGCAAGGCATTATCGTATCCCCAACCAGGGTTCCCCAAAGATTCCCAGTGATCGTAGTCATGTCGATTACCTCTCACATATAGCATATAGTTGAGAACACTTGATCCACCTAAAACTTTTCCTCTTGGCCAATTGCAGCGGTTGTTTACCATTCCAAGACATGCTTTCTTGCTTGGTTCCGTCTTGTATTGCCAATCTAAACGACTGAGTTGCAAGTAGGCTGCCAGGGATGGAACATCGGAAATTTCATTTTCATCTGGACCGGCTTCCAGGAGAAGGATATTCCAAGAAGAAATCTCGGACAGACGGTTGGCAACAACGGCCCCAGCTGATCCACCACCAATTACAATGAAATCATATTCCATGTAAAGGCGGCTTTGGTCGATTGGTCGAGACTCTGGGTCTATACTGTCATAGCGGTAAAATGTAATGGCTGCCAACATTAGAGGTATAAGCCATAACCCAGTCGTCACCACTCCAAATGTAGACTTTATCACAGTGGTTATTAAAAGTAGATTCAGGACCATTTTCAACTTGGTTTGTCTTCAGTTAGTGTTTTAAGATTTTCTGAAAGTTCGTGAGTTGATTTCTTTCTGTTTTGATGTACCTTTTGATCTTTGAGGAAATATTCGATGACGCATTATAACTTGATTGAGCTATCAGTGTGCATTCCCTGGCTGTTTGTAGAAATCTGTAAAGAAGAAATAATAAAAAAAATATTAATTTGTTTTTAAACAGAAATTTAAATTCAGTTTTCTTTTTAATTTCAGGTAATTGCTCGTGTATAATTACTGTTATTGTAACTTAATTTATATATAAGTGAATTAATTAAATTATAAGCAATTAATAAGGTGCTGATTGGTTCAAGTTAAGTGATGGGGTATGTATTTAAAAACAAAGTAAATAAATTATTAATTGATGTGGATTAACCAGATAAAACTAATTCATCATGGCACTGGTGGCATATCTTTTTTAAATAGATAAGAACAACAAAATTGTCATCAAATTATGTATCAAATTAATCGCTGATTTTTTTTAACTCTAATGCCTAGTTCCACCACAGTTTTACTGGGATGGTAAATTTTAAAATTCAGTTTTTTATTTTAAAACATTACCCAATTATTTTTTGTTTTGTTGATTTTCTTCAAAATAAATGTGGGACTTGCTCTCTTTAGCTGCAAGGTCCTCAATTATAAATTTATAATCCAACTAGGGAAAGATTCACCTATACTGAATGCGTTGTTATTTTTTGTTACTGTTTTCATTTCGAATGAGATAAATAAAATAGAACTGATAAAAAGAGCTAACGAAGTAGCTAATCCTCTTCAACTTTCAAAACTTACAAAACTACGGCAACGGCAATACTTTTAATTTTGAAGTTGCCATCATTGTAAAGCCAAAATCAATTCTTTAATTTTGTCTATACACATAAAAAATGAAGTTACTGTTTGTAATGTCAAAACAACAGCTCTAAATAATCAATTTTTAAAACATTTGTCCGTCTATCTGTCTGTCTGTCTGTTTGTTTGTTTCGGCAAATATTGGAAACGGCTGGACCAATGTTGACAAGACTTTCGCTAGAAGATAGCCTATTTTGTTGTGCGTAACTTCATCATCATCATCGGCTCGACAACCGGGGTCCGGTCCTGGCCTCCTTCAACAAGTCTCTCCACCTATCCCGGTCTCGAGCCGACGCCATCCAGTTGCGCACCCCAAGGCTCCGGGCGTCCTGGTCTACGCCATCTCTCCAGCGCAAGCATGGTCTACCACGCTGTGCGTAACTTAGGTCATTTTAATTCAACCCTAGGTGGCGCTCGGAAAGCTAATATTCATATATTTGAACCGATCAGAAACTGCTTAACCCATTTTCAAGGCAGATAGCTGATGTTGTAAAAAGTAACTAAGGACATTTTGATTGCCCCCTAAAGATGGCGCTGGCATTGCTTTTTTTATCGAAAATACTTTATTTATGAACGGGAAACTACTTGACCGATTTTGACGACACTTGATTACCCTCTTAAGATGGCGCTGGCATCGTTTTTTTTTATCAAACATACCTTATTTATGGAGAAACGGGAAACTACTTGGCCGATTATGGAGAAACGGGAAACTACTTGGCCGATTTTGACGGGGGATAGTTGAGATAGCATAGGTAGCGCTAAGCTATATTTTTTTTTGAAATTCTTATTCGTTTTTCAATAAGAGGTTTCATTTTGATATTAAAAAAACAATATTTTTTAAGAGGATTCATAGACATCTGGGAACGTCATCTGACGTGTCCACAAGCTAGAAACACGGCCAAACGTCCACTTAAAATCAAATGATGCTCAGTCTTCTACTTGGTTGAATTTATTTCAATGAATTTTCACATTAGTAAATATATAAAATTTGTGTCAGAAATAAATTAACTTCTTTAATATAATCTTAACATAAGCTAGGCCACGAACAAAATAAAAGTTACAGTTTAAATGATAGCAACAGTGATCTTGTTGGTTAGTTAGTTCACATTGGCTTTTTGTCAAAAAAGTTATGTAAGCTAAGCTAGAAAAATCTTACAATTTGTGGCTAAAAACGTCATCTGACGAGCCCACAAGCTATAGCTCCCGGGGGAAGATTTTATAACATATGTAAGTTGTCTTGTATTAAAGGCTTCAAACAAAATCTGAACTCATTCACTTATTCATATTTGTGACCCGCTCTTAAAGTTTTTTATTCTGTTAAATCTGCCAGTTGCAGAACTATATTATGTCAAATCTGCCAATGAAATCTAGTTAAGGTAAGAACGATAGTTTCACATCGTTCATTCACACATAACATGAAACCTCATGATCAAAACAATAAACTTCACTCTTATAAATCTATTGTATGTATAGATAACCAAAAATTTTACTTCCTCTTCCGTTTGATTCATATGTATTGTCTATCGATTGCAAGGTCAATCGAAAAAATACACAGTCATCATCTACAGCTTTTATTACCATCGAAAAAACAACTTAATATCTAAGTCCCTCCACAGCACTGCACAACTTGACATTGACATTGACTAAAGTTAGCCCATTGAGGTGTTAAGCTTTTATAATTTATTTAAAAACAAGACAATCGATGTTTATGTTACGTTTATTTGTATCAAAAGCTTCCATTTAACATTCAAGTGTCAAACGTGAGGCTTAACTATAAAATAGAGGATTTTTTTGTTGTTTTTTCTTGAACATATTCAGTGATAAATACGACAAGAAAGTAAAAGTTCCAGTGTTGAACCGTTAGTTATATTATAAACCTGATGCCAAAGCAAGAATTACAAACTTAAAAAAACAAAAAAAAAAAAACAACTAAAAGAAATTGAGTTTTGTAACGAAAAACAAGTTGCAACTTAGAATAATATACTAAATGTTCACATATACACCAACAAATCCGTTGTTTTGTTAGGTTAGGTTGTTAAGGGTTCATTTACCACATAATTGAAATTACGAAATAATCAGAATCAGAAATCTCGAAGGATCATACATATCAACCATAAATAACATAAGGAGTTTGAAATAAATCACTTACCAAAATAACCATATTATTCACAACAACAAAAATCATAGGAAGGCATTTAAATAATTCAATCTAAATCACAAATCACAACTTCTTTAAAACATTTTTAAAGTTTTCAGTGAGCTCCTTAGAATTCCTCATTATATAAAACCCAACATAGAGTAAAAAAACAAAGAATTTAATGGGAAAGTCATTTCTTAACTTGTAATCAAATATGGCACCAAAAAATATCTTTTATGTTCAATTAAAAAATTTTAAATTGTAAATTTTAATTGTAAAACAAAAGAGACTGTTACCATCAAAAGAGGTAAATAAGAAAAAGAAAATGTTTTAAACAACGCATCAAGTCGGAAAATATCTTACTAAAGAAAATTACAATCAAATCGATTTGTAGCGAAACATCATTTATTAAATTTAGAAAAAGAAGGAGACTTAGGTCGCTACCTTAAGATTAGATTAGATTAGACTTTGTTCATAAAAAACTTAACTTTAACATTGTTTTAGTAATGCCATAATAAATAGAATAAAATTAGGACGTGTCAGAAAGCCGTCTGTCCGTGTGGTTACAAAAAATAATTCAAAATCGATTTTTAAGGTCGCTACATTAATGAATACCGGATGAAACACTGATTTGATATAAATTATAAATATGAAACCAAATCAATCTTCATGACTTCACATTGTAATCTACTTTCAAGTAAACGCCAAACACGTTGCGTTACTGCAACACAGAAGATTTGTGTTGTACATAAATTTTCCAGTGTTGAAGTTGAAGACCTTCAGTATCATTAACTCAAAATCTGCTGTTTTATACTCGGTTTTATATTAAAGATGCCGTTTTTAAGTACCGATTTATTAAACATTTTTTACAAACAAAAATTATTCAGTAATGTTTAGTAATAATAGAAGTATTATAGTCACATATCCAGTTGCACCAAAAAAACATTTAAAACCATTTTATTTAAAGGAGTAATAAAATTTATCGACAAGTTGTGGATCTTGGATTTTGGATGTGGATGGTTCAATCTTTCATTGGATTAAATGAAAAGAGAACACATCAAATCGAACACACATTCTCTTTGCATTTTATTTAGGTTTTTGAATGTTAGGAGTCCTTTAATTTGAAATACGCTTTTAAATTTATTTGGAAAAAAAGGGCTTTAGTTTGTTGGTACTTTTAAAACTGAAAGTGGTTGGTACAATTATTGAAAAATACTATTTTAAGATTTAACAATTGGCGTTTGGCTAAAAGTGTTTGGAGAAACTGGGCTTTAAGTTTGAATCCAATGTAAATAACGCATAAAAAGAATGTTTTATAAACAAAAAGTGAAAACCGGTTTTGAGCTTTCTCTTTTTAACCAAAACATTTTACTTATCCACATACAATTAAGTCTATGTATACGTCTATGTATAAATTTTACTCAAAAACACATAAATTAGGTTTTAATTTAATAAAAATAATTGCTTTCCACTTAGTTTATAATAAAATAATACACTCAAACACAGATTTGAATATTTACTTCAATTTAAAATGAATGAACTTATCAAAATGACCAACCGATAACTTATTCACCTACGTGCTTTAACTATTATATTTTTAATCGTAGTATGTCGTCAAGATAATACACAAATATAAAGAGATGCAATTACATATTGTAGGGTTATCCAATAAGAGGTGTTATTTTGAATAGCCCGTTATATCGGTAGCTGTCACTTTTTAAGCTGTCATTTTTTGACATTTGACAAGTAGAAACTACGCCATTAATAAAAATGGAACGATACACGCTTCAACAACGCATTGAAATTCACTATAAAAATGGTGAAAATTTGGCAGAGACGGTTCGTAAAACTAAAACATTTTTGGGTCGTCGTGAAGCAACTTGTCGGACTGCAATACAGAAATTGGTGGACAAATTCGAGCTGCTGGGACAAGTTAGTGATGTGAAGAATAAAACCCGTGCACGTTGCTCAAGAACAACTGAGAATATTGCTGTTGTAGCCCAAAGTGTTGAAGAAAACCCAGATTTGTCCATTCCTCGTCGTTCTTTGGAATTAGGCATTCCACAAACGTCATTACACCGTATTTTGCATAAAGACTTGGGTCTTAAGGCTTATAAAATTCAGTTAACACAAGAACTCAAGCCGGCTGATCATCAACAACGTCGTGTCTTTGCTGATTGGGTCCTTGAATCTCAAAATAAAGAGGTGTTATTTTGAGATTCAAGGAAAAACCCTTTATTATATTTCAATAGTAGATAAACTAGATATGTTGAATTTAAATTTATATTTACTTAAAAAGGAACTTAAATAATAATAATACGCTGCGTATTATTATTTGAGTTAAGTCAATTTAAATTCAACATATTTAGTTAACTATTGCCTTAGACAAGTTAAAAAAGAAATAATAATTGATATAAAATAGCTTCTTGAATACAATCATTTAACGAGAATTGCTTTTATTTATTTGACATTTTGATATTTATTTAATATAAGTAGACTCCAGATTAATACTTTTGATACCAAACGAAAGAGAATTAAGATCTACTTCCTACAGAATCAAAATCCAAAAAAAAAATTCTGGCTTATAAATACCTAACGTCAAAGAACTATTCTTTGCTTTTTCATACGATGAATTATCTAATCCTCAAACCTTTTTCCATGACCAAAAGTATGCAGAATATCAGGCACTTTTAAAGTCTGTATCCGAAATCGAACTCATAACCATTGCATACTTTCTGGCTCGTTTAATATATTTTGATTTGAAAAAATCGTTACAATCACAATTTGTATAAATACGGCATCAATAAAAAAAACATTTATTTATATCCCCACTTAGCTAATTAAATTCCTGAATATTTGAATTCCATTAATTAAATGCAAACGCCATATTTATACACAATAGACTCTCAGAGACAAAAATAGCCTCTTTACTTAATAAAATGGTAGTTCACTTTCATGCATATCACCCCTAATGACTTGTCTGGTGGCTTTGTAGCCTCCTGAGAGAATGTTCACTCGGGCGTTAACGCAACATTATAAGCTTGTCTTTTCTGTCTGCATTTAATTCTTAGCCTCATTCGACTGACATAATGTGCAACGTATTAAATTAACTAAAAATACATATTTTTTCTACGTGACACTAAAATAAGTTTGACATTTAATATGAACTTATGATATTATTTTGAGAAAAGAAAAACCAAAACCTTATTAATCACATCAGAAGCAACTAAAAATAAATCGCTCGTTTATTGACTTTAAAGATGACTTCAACTTTAGCACAGATTTTTCCAGGAGTTTCCCCACTTATTTGTGTGCACATTCCACAATATGCGTCGAGACGGGTTTAAGTGGGCATCAACCGGCAAATCATCTATTTTTGGAAAACATAGTTAATAGTTAACTGGTTTTGTCAAGTTGCTTTGAGTATGCAATTTACTTTCATCTGATGGAGTGTGCAAAACATTAGCCTACTTTTGGTTTTGGAAAAAGAAAAAAAAACTTTTAATGTCTGCTTTGTAGTGTTTTTATTTTATTTCCGAGAGATCTCTTCTTTGTACAAAAATAATAATTAGAAAAAGAAGAAGAAACACTTGAGGGAGTTTATCATCTTAAACAAAAAAAAATATCAAGTAAGACGACAATGGACTTTTAACTGCGCAACATCGTGCAATATGAAGAAAAGAATGACGTTGAGAACAAACAGTAGGTTTATACAAAAAAGTGTGTAATAGAGTAGCCTGAAGCTTACATTTTTAAACAGGCATTATTACTACAGAACACGCACACAAAAGGTGCAATGCACTACTTTGACCCTTTTTTTGTTTGTTTTGAGAAAATGCATGACTAATGAGGCAGGATTTTGTTAGTATGTTGTTTGATATTCTTTTAAATGATGAATAGTCACTTTCATTTACTGTACAATTTTGTATTCAAATGAATATTTTAAATATTTTTTTTTTAATGTAAAGAAAGGCGTCATTTTATAAGAAGAAATATGATAAGCTAATGAGGCACTTAATAAAATAAAAAAACTATCGTGATGTATACTATGGCAATTGTGTTCCTCTAAACTTTGTAGAACCTACATTAAGAATAGGGGTAACCGGGGTTATTAATTTCAGAGGCATGTCGACTAACTGCCAATTTCTGTTGTTTTAACTTCTCCTTACCATCAAAAATGTTGTTGATTGTCAGATTGTCGGCCAAGGTTAGTTGACGCATTACTTTTTAGGGATTAACAGCATAATGAGGAAAATGCCTATGAGACTTTTGATGAATTGGCTTTTGAAAGAAAAATAGTGATAAAGCATAAGGGAAAATTATAAAAGATCGTGATCCAAACACTTGCATTTGTGTATTTATAAGAACATGAAGAATAGGGGTAACCGGAGCTATTGGTTGTCGACTAATTGCCATTTTTTTTTGTGTTTTTTTTCTTTCCGAACATAAATTTCGTTGATTGCCATTTAAATAAATCACTAACAAAATTTTTAAAATATTGTGACAATTAAAATTGTGGGCAATCTTTTCTCGTTATCGAACAAAATCGAAAAAAATTGTTAACATCCGAATTTTGGGTTTTATTTTAGTCATCACAAAAAATTCATGTTTTGGTTTCGAAAATCCGTATCTTATTTAAAAATAGTAAATAAATCATTAAATAAATAATAATAAGTCATGAGTTTTTCTAGAAAAGACATTTTCTCTTATGAGGGCAGTATAGCGCTTTAGATAATCAACACTATTATATTATTTGTTTGAAATAAATCTAAAACAACCACCGAGAAATTATCTTCACGAACGGCCAGTTTAGTCTTTTCTGTATTTCGAAACAGAAATATGTAGGTATAAGCTTTTTCGAGATTCGGTTTAAGTATTTGAAATAACACCTTCTGACAAGAAACTCTCGTTGAAAAGTCTCACAAGTAGGTACAAGGAGGAGCAATCATCACCCTATCGGAAGATGCTATAATTTTGCCAATGTCAAAGTATCATTGACATTGATATCATTTGCAAAAATTATACCAACTTTTAATACGGTGATGAGTGATGGATGACTTTTGCGACACCTGTTACTTACGACACGTGTTATTTATTCCCTTACTTTTTCAATTTGCTAATTAAGATATCATAACATGATTGATTTGATTTATTTAGACCTCTTTTCGCCTACTTATTAATCTCTCTAATTGATTTGAACTTTGTTTCTATGAAAAATGTCAATGACCAACCTTCAAAAAATGTCTTCAATTCATCTTACCTTGATGGCTGAATTATGGCTGAGTATAGACTGAGTCACTTATTCATCAATTTCGTTTGTGAGTATAATTTGAACGAAAATAATTGCAATAAACCAATAAGAGGTACTACTATAAAAATATTCAAGTTACTTTAAAAAGAAGGTGAATAGACCATCAGATGTACTCACAATTTGGAGAGTCATGGACAAGGTAACTTATAATTTGATGTAATTTTCTGCTTGTTGATTGTGTTTGCAAAGATTGAGAGGGCGCGAATTTAGATACAATAGTTGATGGTAAACAGTAGTTTAAAAAAATTTATCAAATATGACTTGAGGCTTCGAAGAAACATTTAGTTATCTTTATTTATGGATAGTAAAAGAAAATAGTTCTCAACATTCAGTTGGACACATTTTGAATTTTTTTTATTTCTGCAGTTTTTCTAGTGCCTTTTGAAATATGTCCATCAACTTAGCGAAACAACTTTGGAAAAAAAATCACTAACATAACTGGTATTGGGCGTTTTTTTGCCGTTAACTAGTTGTTGATTTTAAAATTTTGCCGTTCATTTTTTTTTCTAACCATGTGTTTGAATTTGCCGCTTTTTTGCTTCTTATTAGTTGTGGAAAAAATTAATTTGCCGCTCTTTTTTTATAAAAAAAAATAATTTTTTAAAAATAAATAACTTGACGCTAATTTTATATGACAACTTCGTTAAAACAAATTTTTATTATAAAAAAAAAGAGCGGAAAATTATTATCTTTCACAACTAATAAGCCGCAAATTCAGCACCTAATAATGTTTTGATAGTGTTATTTTAAGTGAAGTTGTTTTGCTAACTTGACATGAAGTTAGCGAAACACATATATTAAAAAAATTCGAATTAAATGAAAAAAATAGGGCTCCATTTTTTTTCTACAATCCCTTATTAACGGCTAAAAAGCGGCAAATTCAAAACCTAGTTACTTTTCGATTTTGTCATTTTAAGTAAACAAATGGTTAAAAAACAAATAGAGTGTCAAAATTTTAGAATTAACGGCAAAAAAGCGGCAAATTTCCGTTATGTTAGCGATTTTTTTTTTCAAAGTTGTTTCACTTAGTTGATGGACATTTTTGGAATGTATTTGTTAGAAATTAATGGTGCAGTATTTTGTAGAAGAATGAATGAAAGCTTTGCTATCCACCAAATATCTATATATTTTATTTTACAACTTCCATTTGGGTCCTAGAAAAGATCCTTGCGGAACACGAACATCAGTTTTTATTATATTTCGATCTGAATTCCATAATAATTACAATGTTTTGAAATAATGTGTACATGAATCATACTAAATTTGTACTCAAGATCTCAGAGCCGCGCCTTGGCAAAAGGTTGAGAAACTAAATGCCAACCCAAATTGGGACACTTTCAAAACTTTTGTTAGGAGGTCCATATTTTACTCCCCTTTGACATTACTATAATGTAGGAATTTAGCGTTTGTCTCTCTCTATCAGTTGTTTGTTATTGAATATATCCGTCTTATTATTCAAAATAAAAGCGTTTATTGGCCTATAGTCCAAGAAAACATTGCGTTTCGCCCGGTGCTAGCTTGTGGACTCTTCAGATGACGTCCATCAAAAAGCACCTTGTCATTACGCAATTTAAAGATTTTTCTACCTTAACTTACATAACTTTTTTGACAAAAAGCTAATGTAAACTATACCAGCAAGATCACGGTTGCAATAATTTTCAACTGGAGGTGGTGTTTTTGTTTTGCCTCGTGGTCAAAGAAGGAAAATAAATAAAAATATTTAAGTATACAAATTTTATATTCTAAAATGAAAATTAATTTAAAAAGTATATAAAATTTATATCATTATTTATTTTATTTCTTTGTTATATATCCGTCTTATTTATGAACATATTTTAAGTGATTAGTTATTAAGTTCCCTTATTTAATGCTATTTCAAAGATGGTTAATCTTGGAAGCAGACGTTCATTCATATCCCTATAATCCTACTACTATATAAAAGAGTAGTTTTGTAAGTTTATTTGTTATATAGTTACTGTGGTAAAACACATATAACAACAAATTATTCTTTTCTAAAATTTATTGTAAAAATTACTTTTAACTGTTCGTCAGGTTTTAGGATATTAAAAATAACAAAATACACTTTAAAACTGGGTTAATTTTAAAAAAACTTTTGCCCGGCGAACAATTAAAGTAATTTTTCTTACCATTTCGACGTTTCACGTTTCCAATTTTTTCTAACAACTGTGATCAGTGAATATTAAAGAGAGCTCGCAAAATATTTCACGGGCATTTCGCCCAACTGTTATACCTACCATTGTTAAGCTTATTAAGGATTGGTAATGTTGATATGCGCAGCGAGTAGTCAAAATTAGTAATACGTTATCGTTGGTCTTTAGTACAAACTTGACTACTACTGCGCTACACGTATATGATGAAGTGAAAAAGCACTACTACGTAGTCACCATAAGTATCGAATTGAAGAGATGCGAAATTCGGTCATAAATTCTTAATATTTTCTGTTTTTAAGCGATCGTGTTGGATAAGTACAAACTTGAATACTGCTGCGCTACACGTATATGATAAAGTTGAAATGCGCAACAAGTAGTCAAAATAAGAACTAAGTTATCTTTGCTCTTTATTACAAACCTGATTACTGCAGCGCCAAAACATGAATTTGACGTTTGACGTAAAACGATGACGCGTTGGATTTGACAAATTACAAATTAAGAAAGGATCATTTCAAAAAAAAAAAACATTCTTCTTCAATAAATGACCGAGATGACAAAATGACCGACAGCAAATGTTGGTAGTGATTGTTTAAACAAAATGTATATTCCTATACGTGTAAATTTACGTGATGATATATTGAATTCAACCGTTCAACGGGAATGGGCGTTTGAAAAAGATGATTTTTCCGATTTCGATATAAAATGGAAACAATAGATGATTGCACAATGATATAACAAATAATTCAGTTCCAGACGATTTCCTTTCAGCTAAAGGACTGCCAGGCTCCCCCAAAAAAATGAAAACAAAACAGAAAAATTACATTTTTCAAACGCCCAGACGGTTGAATTAGATATAACATCACGTACATCTACACGTACAAGTATATAAATTTTGATAATACCATCCCTGCCAAAATTTGCTGTCAACTCTTAGACTATAATATGTACTTCGTCAGCTTCGTCTGACGCATTGAAAGTTCCTGTTAACCAAAAACCACAAGAACAACAGAGACGTCAACAACAACAACGAAGCGAACAACAAAAAAGGGTACAAAAACAACAAAAACAAGCAGAAGTAGCAGAAATGTCAGAAAAAGAAAAAATGGAAATTTCGAACTGCTCTTCGTTAAATTTCGATGATTACTTCCCTGAACAGAAAAATGAGAAGTTTGACAATGATTCTACTTCCCTTGAAATTTTGAATTTAGATAAAATATAAATAAATAAATCAAAAAAAAAAATGAGTCCAAATGTATTTTTGTTTTTTATTAAAACAAGGATTAGGAATATAGACATCGTTCTAGGCTGAGTGCACCGAGTGCCCGGGCAACGCCGGGTACTTTCTGCTAGTTTCTATATACATACATTGTAAATACAACATACCTAGATCTTTTATGTTCTTCTCTGAAAGTCGATAATAACGACTTCGTTCGAGAAGTATTTGAAACTTACTTTTCAAAAAGATGATTTCTTTATGTGTATGAACTCGGTGCTGGGAACTAACTTCACAGGTAACTTCACCACTAGTGGGAATGAGAACTTTTTATACCAAATGCACATATTGCATACCCAAACTTGCACCTACACAAACTCGCACCCACCCCAAATCCTATAGTGGGCCAGGCAGGGGGGTTGCAAGGGGGCAGCACCCCTTACCAATCTCAACTGTTAGGGGCACAGGAAACTAAAGAAGCCTTATATTTTCACCTTTATATCTCCAGTAATATAAAAATGGTAAACGGGAACTAACTTCACACAATCTTTAGATTAAATTAGTTCTCACCTTTAGTAGGAATTTTTCTTCTTCACAAAAAAAAAAAAAAGTGAAATTAGTTCCTACTAGTGGTGAAGTTAGTTCCCGTGAAGTTAGTTCCCTGCACGTATAAACCCAATGGTATTACTGCGTCGACATTTTTCATCACAGTGGCGAAAATAAAACGCTTAAATTTGTAGAAAAATTCAGAGAAGGAATGCGGTAGCCAGTAGGTGTCGCGACAGAATCCCTGCAGTGTCAACGTCAGCCGTTCTTTGAAATTTTTTGAGCCTGCCGATATTATATTGATTGTTAAGTTTAGGCCACCAGACATACCATAGTTGTGTACGTTCAAAAAATCCATCTTCAAAGACGATTTTTTTGTTTAACCGAATTCTTTAATAAAGTTTACGATCCAGAACACCGCCTAGATTTTGAACACCAGGCTGAAAGTAGGAGCTTATGATCTTTAAGATGAGATAAAGTGAAAGAGTTATCTTAGTCCATAGTTCTTTCGTAAAGAGCAACAATTCGATTTTGCTTTGCAGAAAAAGTTTACCTTAGTTATTATAATTTTTTTTTTAAAGTCACTTAAGAGTTAACTTCAAGTAGCAAGTGAGAGCCTTACCATACGCAACAGGTAGATATACTCATTAGTGAATCAGTTATTTCAGTAATTTGCACGCAACTGATGATAAAAACAAATACAACGGGTGTTTTTTTTCGAGGTATAGAACTTTAAGTTGGCATTACTTTTCAAGGCGGCGACCGATTTAACAGCTGTTAAGTGATTTATTCTCAGTTTGGTTTGGCAATTCATCATGAATAGACTCACGCCTGAACAACGCTTGCAAATTGTGCAATTTTATTTCGAAAATAATGGTTCTGTGCGGAATACGTATCGCGCACTACGTCCATTAGCGATGTTTTGCTATAAAGCGCACTTCTGGTTGAATGGCTACGTCAACAAACAAAACTGACTGTTTGGTGCGCTTTATGGGCTGGTGGAATCATTGGTCCATACTTCTTCAAAAACGATGATGGCCACAACGTTACAGTCAATGGTGATTTGTATAGAGCCATGATTACTAACTTTTTCATTCCTGAATTGAACAATCATGATGTTCAAGAGCTGTGGTTCCAACAAGACGGCGCAACATGTCACACAGCTCGTGCCACAATCGATTTATTGAAAGACACGTTTGGTGACCGCCTAATTTCACGTTTTGGACCATTTGGCCTCCCAGATCTTATGATTTAACACCGCTAGACTATTTTCTGTGGGGTTATGTAAAGTCATTGGTGTATGCGGATAAGCCACAAACGCTTGACCATTTGGAATACAAAATTCGCCTTGTTATTGCCGATATACGGCTACAAATGTTGGAAAAAGTCATCGAAAATTGGACGTCCAGATTGGACTACATCCGAGCCAGCCGTGGCAGTCATATGCCAGAAATCATATTTAAAATGTAATGCCACAAAATTATCTTTCGAATAAATAAAAAATCATGTCAATCGAATATTCCATCGTTGTTTTATTGCAATTTAAAGTTCTATACCTCTAAAAACAAAAATGTAAACTATATAACTATACATTCTTGAACATGTGCTTCAGAAATGTTTTCTTGAGTGCTCCTTCTTTTCTTTTGTAAAAATAATTATCAAGACTTAAAAGTATATAATTTCTAAAAAAAAAGTACCTACATTATTTCTTAAAATGATACAATGATTTTTTCCTTGCATACCTCCCTGTCATCTGTCAGAGTACTGAAATGCAAGTTCTCCATGTATCATTTACAACCTTTCCAAAACAAGAAAACATTTGACCTTGTACGAAGATGATGGCATGACCATTATGTTATAACAGCTTTGCTTTGGATTGCCCAATAAAACTCTCAACTTGACACCGGATTGTCCAAACTGAGCGACTTTTGTGCGTGCGCTTAATATTAACATGAAAGGTCGCTCTATTAGCAACTTGAAAGTTGTTAATTGTGAGTTCAATGGTATTGGATTATATTTTTATTTTATTCAATCATAAGTAGGTCAACAAGCCGGCTGGGCATTTATGGTAACACAAACTCAGGCCCTTTAACCAAAAAAAAAAACAACTTTTAAATTTTTTTTTGTTGTTGCTTTGTTGTGCCTCCAAATTATTCCGAAGAAATGATTAAATTTAAATTAAATTTTGATCTGCATCTTGATTCGGTGTAACTCTGATGACCGTATAGAAATCCGATACAATTTTATGTGGTTTCGAACTCATTTGCATCGTCATGGTAGTTAAGTTACAAAGTATCTTTGTATCTTTTTACTGAAATGCACTTGCAACATTGTTTCAATTGTTTTAAATTTTTCTTTTCTCATTTTTTGTTTTGTTTTTATTTACTTTTACCTATGTCGTAGATACGTAACATGATTACACATTTTATGTAATAATAAAAGACTAAAGAATATGCTCTGTGGGTATAATTTTAGCTTATAAAGTTGTGTTTGGCACGCAAGCTTAGTTATCTTTTTCTCTCCCTCTCTTGAAATAAAAGTATGTGATTTCAATTGATTGGATTGTATAACAACAACATATACCTTGTACATAATGATTAATAGGATGCAATCTGTCATTGTCTTTAATAAAATGTGCATCTGGTTACCCGGCATCTTGTTAAGATTGACGACGACGTGCGGAAAATAAATTTGAATGGCGCCAATTTAAAAATAATTTAATATGCATAAGTATGGCCTACTTATTGCGTTTGTTCGTTACCGAATAATTGTTGCCAAATTTTGTATTTTTTGTTGTTTATCTATTTTTGTTTGTTTGCTTTGTTTGATTTATTATTTAACGTCTGAAAGGTTATTTCCAAGTTAAATGAAGTCAAATGAAAGAAACAGAAACTGTGGGTAATTTAAACCCGAATTTCGTAGAAAAAGTATCAACGAAAGGAATTTATAAAATCGCATCTTTAAGGTTCTTTTTTCTTATTAAAAAATTATTTCTTTGAAATATTTATCCCGAACATGGTCAATTAACATCTCAAAAACTAAAAAAGGTCATCATAGCTGTAGTTTTATTTTGGCTGGTGAACAGGACACCATAGGATCGTTTCGTCGTGCACCTCAAAGAAATGCAAAATCATGTAGGTTTATTCGTAAATTACTTGCGTTTCCCAGAGACTGTATAAAATAATAAAATATTAATAAAAATAGTATCAAAATCATCATAAAATGTTGTTATTGTTGTTAATTAATTCAAATTATATAAATATGTACATAACATAATATTGCTTGGCTCAACAGCTTCATGACGAGTGCCATGGCCTATTGTTTTCGCAATTTCAAGTAATCCCTTTTTGTGTGGTGCTAGTTTTTCAGAACTGGGATAACATACTGCCGCCGAATCCGAACGCCTCAGATGAGATATACTTTATCAAGACAAACGCTAGTCTTGGATATTTTATGGGTTCCTCTTAAGAGGCAGCAACAAAAAATTTTTGATGCATAAACATCTTAGCTACCGATCGATATACTGGATTTTAGAATTCCGGATTTACTTCGTAAAGTGCCGCGCCGTTGTAAACAATGTTAAAATTTGTCGAATTCCTTGGATTTTTTCAGATTTTATCGAAAAAGTTGAGTTTTTTTCCTTTCTATGGATGTCGGAACAATGAAGTTTCTATTTTATCGATACGATCTAAACAATTCAATATAACTCACTTTATTTACAAATGCCAGTATTTACAAAAAAACTGGTATCCAATATATTGTTTTAATTTTTTTATTCTGGAAATCTCTATTAAAATAATAACACACTACATTATTAAAAGGCTCGTCTGACAGAAGGAATCAAATTTTTTAAGTATGTGTGGAAGTACGTGTCTTGCTATCAAACCGAGTTTAAATAAAAGTTTATCTGTGGGGATAAAAACAACTTTTTCTTGTCCATAAATCATGATTTTCGGAAGTCCGGAAAAAGCGACTTTAGTCCGAGAACAATTGTAAACTTTCGGATCTAAATCTGACAGTTTGAATGTTGGGATCATTGATTTAGGTACTATACATAGATTGCTAGTAGCCAATTTTACACGCGTGTTTTAACATAACTGCCAGCGCTCTACTTTTACTGTTGTCGAATATTTCAACTAGAAAATGGGAAAGTTTACAACGGATGGCGTAAGTGCTTGTCATGTTTTATGATGAGTATCCGTGGGTCATGACTTATGAGTTATGACACTTTTTAATTTAAGGAGTGAAGGCCCAACTATAATAGTCGAAAGCAAACGGAAGCTAATGTCACAATTCTACGTCAAATTTCCTTAAGTTCCGTCAATTCATTGAGTCAACCATAGTGGTCGGATGCAAACGCAAGCAAATTTCACATGTTTTTGGCTGGCTGTCAAATTTACGTACGTAAACTGCGCTATGTAGCGCTCTTTACGTACGGAGGCGAAAGTGAACGAAAATTGAACGAACCTGTACAATCCGACATTATGGGCGTACTATATAATTTGCTTGTATTCGTATATTTTCGTACGATCCCGTACGCACTGTTCCGACTATTATGGTTGAGCCTAAAGCTGGGCGTGAACAGAAGCACTAACCGAGGCATTAACAATAAAGAAAAAAATCGAAAACTATTCAATTTAAATGTTTATTTTGATACGGATGTAAGTTAAACATAAAAACAAAATCTTAGTCCGTGTTATTCACAAGGTAATTCCGCTTTTCAAAACCATTTTTTACTAGCGATAATAGGTATGTACCTACTTAAGAGAAAAGAACATTTTTAGATAACAATCCAGACAATGATATAGAACGAAAGGTAACCTATGTCCATAGGTGTTCTTGAAATTAGAATTTAAAGTCTTAAAACCATCGTATCGTCGGATATAGAGTCGACTTCGATTATCCGAACTTAAAGGAAAAACACGGTTATTTGGAACGAAAAAAACTGCCACGGAATGTAAATGAAATGAATGTAAAAATTCCCATATATATATACTTGAATTTGTAACTGAAACTCACTTAATTGAAAATAATTGCTTCAGCATTTTTCCATGTTAACCGAAAAAAAATCCGCATAATTGAAACAACAAAATCCTTTTGTTGAATGCGCCAGATATGTTGTTCAGTTTTTTTTATCAAATTTTACATGACTGATACAGAATTGCATTGTGATTTAACCCTTAGTTATGCATTTGTTAACCCTCTAACGGACAAACGAGTAAAAACTGTCGGATCAAGTTGATAATTTTTTTTCAGGTAAATATGACTGAAATAAGCATACATTTCAATTTTTTAAGTACAAATCTTATTTAGATCGACTGCCAGGTGAGATGCGAGAATTATTAAAGACCTTCTCAAGACGGTCTTGTCGGTTTGTATGTAAGAAATTTACTTTGATGGGATTATTAAGTTTAATTTTGTTTACTAACAAAAAAAAAAACAAAAAAAATATTTATAAAAAGTTTTGAGGCATCAGTCAAAGATGACAATATCTGTCTGTGGTATGTCTGGATACGCAATGAAAACACGATAACTACACTACAGGTCACACGGTCCAGCCAATTTTCTTCAAACTTGTCCCATTATCATTATTTATGTTTCCCGGACGTAAATATTTATTGTTCAATAAACATTGTTAAATCGTTGCTTTGATTTTTCAACAACAAAACATAAAGTTAAAAAAAAACCCTATTTGTAATATTTTAGTTTACAAAATATAGAGCTATCACATAACAGTTTGCGACAGCTTTACTTTTTCCAAAATTAAAACTCAAAGTCGAAAATGCGCACTCTTACCCCCAACGACTCTACCATTGATTTAGCAAAGAAATTTTACAAGTTCACATTTAAATAAAAAAAAAAAATTTCAAAATAACCATCTATTAAAGTGAGTTTGATCGAATAAATTTAGATCGAATAAATTATATATTTTTTGCATTCATTTGAAATTCATCAACTTTATTCATTTTTGTGCCATCAAAATTTATTTGGACACCGATCTTTTAAATATTTTTATTTTGAAGGACACGCATAAATTAAGTAGATCAATTTGAGTGCATTAATTTGCAAAAGTGTTTTAATAGCTTTTAAATTATAAATATCTTGAAATTGAATAAAAATGTGTGATGAAGTACAGTGTGGCGCAAAAAATTGACCCAAATTATGAATTTAAAAAAACTATAGAAAACGACTGCATGGTGGCATTTGCTGAGATTTTTTTTTCTCTTCTAAGGGTTTATTCTACTTAATGTTGTTGATTTTATTTTAGGTACATAATATAAAACACAAACATTAATTATAAATTACATTTTAACTAGACAAAAAGTCACTGCCCCCAATTATTGGATAATGTTTTAAAGTACTTAAGTGGGTAGATATAAATTTGATCGTTAAAAAGTAAAAGTTCGTCATAAAGTACCTTAAGTTACGACCTTCAGAAAAACGCGTTAAAGGTTGACGACTTTATGGACGGCTAATTTTTTAATTTTATATAAAATGTTAACTGTAATCATTGGTCTTGTTAATATGTTTTTTAAATATATAGTTATTATCTTTGGAAAATAAAAAAAAATATCAAACTGCATCGCTTTCAAAGAAAAAAACGTTATTAAATCTAGGTTTCGTCAGTAAGGCCAAATAAATTCTTGTTTCTGTTTTGGTTTGTCCGACTCTTTAGAGGTGTTTTTTTCTTTATCATGTCCATTATCAATATAACTCACCAATGAATGATAATTAGGGTATCCGAAAACCAAAGGTAAAGTCTTCCAAAGTGCAGAAAAAAGAACACAACTTTGGGTAAGTTATTTTGGCACGAATATTCTTTTTTTTTTCGTTTTACTAAATAATAATGTATTACTGGCATAACATTATCAAACCTAATGTTTGTTCTGATTTTTTCGATTTTCCTTTAATTTGTATTACTGCATAAAAATTCTTCTTGAATCATGACTGACGTCATTTGAACTAACCTTCCAATTACGCATTGAGCTTGAAAACGAAAAGTTGTAACTTGCCAAATCAATGTTTCTCCATCTCTTTCCATAACTTGGAGAGTACTTTTCTCATTTTCTTTTTTTATTTTGATAAGATACTTCCCCCAGTTTCGGGGGCTTGAGTACCTATATAGCTGAAAAAGTTCCTTACAATATCATTGCCACAAAAAAAAAAAAAACCCAGAAGGATTTGTACATATCTCATCCAACAAGAGATTGTTTGCATTTTTTCTTCTCTATTTCGTGTTTCGCATCTCAAAAATCATTTAACCTAAAAATAATATAGAAATGTTCAACACAAGCATTCCAAAATTAAAATGTTTACCTCACGAATCGCAATAAAAATATTTCACAAGCAACATCGTTGTAACTATAATCTTTGCCAAATGACATATTGCATCAATATTTGCAAAGATATGACCAAAATCATTTAAAGCCTAATGGCGTGCATTTATACGCACATAGTATATCATCTTCAATTGGGTAATAAATAACACATTTATATATTATACCCAGCCCGCTTGCCAAATGCAATAATATTCGTTTCGATATTGTCATCAAATCAATCTATCTCACATTTTCACAATTTCTTTGCTTCCTTCTGACCCACAAACCTAACTATCAGCAATAACTAGTTTTTCCACTGAAGAAAATATGAAGAAAATCTATGCGAGTTGAATGTAGAAGGTAGGTTGATATATAAAAATGTATCTTAAACGCAATTTTTGACTCACATATTTGATGCAGAAAAGTTAACTTGAAATCCTTTTTATGGTGTGTTAAAAGATACTCCTTTGAATTTAATTATTGAATTTGTACAAAAAATACTTAAAATAGTTATCCACTTATTTCATCACAAAAATTGCAAATTCATTTGTTATCTCACAATACCTTCAAGTATTTTATTAAATATGGAAATTCATCGAAACGATGCACAAAATATATAAAAGATACACAAAACGATTAAATAAGATACAATTTTTGCACTTTTACTGAAATTGTAATGAATTCAGTCCACCGTCGCGTCGTGTTCGATTCAAACTGAACTAAACGGCACAAGATGATAAAGTTGCATCCAGCTAAAGTTGTAAAATCTTACCACTTACCACAAATACATTCAAATAAATGTTTTTTCCATTAAGAGTTACGTATTGCTATAAGACCTCGGTGAGGGCTGCTCGTGCGGAATATCTTAAGATATCGTTAGTAAAAATTGCTATGTTAACTTTTGTGTCGTCATATAGGCACGAAAGTAAACATTATTTTATTTGGTGTGTTTGTTATTGGATTCCCGGTTGGTTAAGATACATTTTTGTCAGACAGAAGAATGGGTTGAAGGTGCGAGAAAATTGTCTTTGATACACACGCGCATTCAGATACATAACCGGGGCGGTAAGGCACACAGCAAAGTGGTTTACGCAAATTTGTTTATAATATTATAGATAGTATTTTTAGTTTCAACATGTCGTCATGGATTTTGTGCAATTTTTCGCATTCATTTTGAATAGATAATTTCGTTTTGTGTTTCTTTTTTGGGTTGGGTTAGGTTGAGTTCAGTGGTTTTTGTTTGTTTGTTGTTGTGATTTTATTTTTCAAGCAAAACGAATTCGTGTGATATTTCACGTAAAGATGCATTGATTGTGAACAAATAACAGACGATAATTATTGTTTATGTTATTTTTTATGTCGGTTATTTATTTAACGTTGGATGTTAATTATATAGGCTTAAGGGTGAAATACTATGTTTAAATATTACATTTAAGAGAACCGACACGAACTCATCAAAAACGCCTTGTGTTTTTAATACTTTTAAAAAAGTTTAATGGATGAATAAATTTGACAGTGAAAACAGAAAATATGGAAACCAAGAAAATATGGAAGGAACCAAGTTGTTTGAGCTAGACGCGCTACAAAAAGTAGTTAAATCTCTTGGAGCTTGTTTCACAGTCTATATGATAAAATTTCAAGTAGAATATTTTTTTGTTGGTTTCTTAAGAAAAATTTAGTTGATATCTACTGTTGGATCGTCAGGTGAAAAATGATTCCGCATAAATGTTGCGTATGAACATTTCGATGGCTTAGTGCACAAATAGTTGAGTTGACTTTTGTTAAAAAATTAGTAAATTATAAATTATATCAACTCAGCACATATCAAAAATGTCATAACAACTTCATTAAATAAACAAAAAATTACATTTCTATCCACATTAAATTGAAACAAATATCAGTGATGACCAAATGGTAGGTAGGTAGGTAGGAATGGCGGCTATTCTACTAGAATAAAAACCCAATTAGCGCATGGTGCGCCGTTTTAATACCATAAACTCATGAGAGCTATCATTATGTGGAGGTTGGGATATCGTTTTGGTGACTATGGTGTATTAAGGTGTGGAATTGTGTTGGGAGTTGATCCCTTTATTACCATTTACCATAGGAAGATAAGAGATCCTCGGGTACCTCAGCCAAGGGAACTGGCCCATACCCCCCACCAGGCTTTATGCCAGGCTGTTAGCTCCGATATGTCTGTATTCGCCAAAAACCTAAACAGGCAGAGTGCTGGATGGCTTAGGGTAGAACCAGTTTTCTCGTGACATTGATTCGGTTTAGGGAAAAACAAGATGTCCGCCGTAGACACAACCCGCCTACACGGCTAAAGACGTGGTTCCTGCGGAAATCATGTAGCTCTCTTGATCCGTTTTTCGGCCCATGGAAAAGGTCAGATATTGGTACGGTGATTTATGTTATAAGGTTTGAAATTGTTTTGATTGGGTGTAGATCCCTTAGTTACCAACTTCCATATAGGAAGGCAAGGAGATCCTCGGATACCTCACCTACGGAAAGTGGCCCATTCCTCCCACCATTCTTTATGCCAGGCTGTTAGCTCCGATATGTATGACCAAATGAGAAAGCATCACTTTAGGGAATGAGAAACAAAAAGTATTTATAGCTTTCAATTAAAAGTCGAAACTAAATTACAAAAAAAAAATGGCTTTTTTATCGTCATTCATTTAATTTTTTTTTGTAAACGTTTTGTTTTTAAGTTTTAATTTTAGATTTTAACAACTGAACTACACAAATTTAGAACTCTCAGAAGTTCAGCTCCCAGCAGGTTAAAAATTTAAAAGTCAACACATTTATGACTGCATTGTAATGTTGGTACAAAACATCATCTCACTTTTATCTTTGAGTACTTAACTTCCCTTTGACACTGGCTGTTTTGTTCTAACTATTTTTTTAATACGGACATTAAAAACCAAGAAAATTTGTAGTGTCATACGTGCTTAAAGAGTATGGTATTATTCTTCAAAACCTCGATGTTATATTTCTTCGGTAAATATAAAATAATATTAGTTGTCGGTTTGTTTTTCTGATGGTAAAATGAAGAACTTAGCTTTTGACTTAAACTTACAACTATATCCGCAGTCTGGGTTGGTTTTAATAACGTCGACATTTGACGAAATTTTTTGTTGGAATAATGACCTTTTACTTAAAAGAGATTTAAATGACTTATTTAAATTTGCCAGTCTTAGTACCTAACAGCAAGAAATATAGTATCCTATTCATATCCTATAGTATCTATCCTATTTCATAAAAATCTTTTGTATTAAAATTTTTAATATGGACGCTAGTTTTAAGTTATATTTTTTTTTATTATTAAAAAAATAAAAAAATATATAGTTTTAAATTTTAATTTTTTTCTTTAATTGAATTTAACTTCATTTCTTAAATTTATTCTAAACTTTTAAATTCTAGAATTGTAGAATTTATACAAAAATAATATCCTCCGTTGTAGGCGATTTTGAAATAAAAACTACAAACTATCAGCCTTATTTTTAGAATTCTGTATTCTCCATCTGTACGAGTAAATAGTTACACAGTGAATAAGCTATTATGTGTCCTCTATTTGACCATGGGAAATTTATAAAAAAAAATCCTCAAGCCATTTTGGTTACAATGCGCTGTAACAAAAAAAGACAAAAAACTAAACAAAATTTATTATCATTTACTGTTCTTTCCTAGTAACTAAAAAAGAGTGAAATATGTAACTTGTGTAATATTTGAGTTCGTTCAATCTGTAGATGTCATAAGTCCATAATGGTCTGCACCATATTGTTTTTGTTTTGTTTTGTATTTAGTTGCATGTATAAGTTGTTGAGCATATCTATATTTTGTTATTGCGTGCTAAAAAGAATTGTTCAATAAAAACTAAAAATAATTTAAAGATTTTGTTTTGATAAACACTATTCAACCTTCCAATACGTAATAGCTTATATTATGCCTTTATAACAAGTGGCATAATTAGGACTATGCAGCCGCTATTATGCGTTTATAAATAAGGCTGTGAGAATTCCATGAAAAAGAGGAACTCGCAAGCAATTTTTAAAAATTCAATTTTTGAAATATATTTAACGTTTAAAGCAAGATAGCCTACCCAACCCACGTACTATAATTTGAACGAAAAACACATATTCAAGTCATCCCTCTTATTTTTATCACTTATATTACTCATTTATCGATTGACAACGCGACTGGTGTCCAAAATTCGAGTGATTTATGTTCGTTTAAGGATTTGAGTTCAGCTTGACTCTCTGATATAATTGCAATATTTTGCTTGCGAAAGTTTTTTTTGTTTATGTGTAGTAGATACATTTACCAGTATTTCCGCTTGAAAAATATTAGAAATTTGTCCCATCGGCATTGAATGTTTGGTTCTACGTCGAAATATCCTATAGCGAGTCCATAACCAACCGTTGTCTTTCTCCAATTCTTGATATATCAATAAAGTTCATACATTTTCTAAGCTTAGTTCCATCTTTCGCGAATCTCATGATTGGCTACTTACTGCCTTCAAAAATTAAACCCGTTTTGTCTGGAAAGAAGTGCAACCTACCACCTGTTTTTTCTAGGTTTTTTCTAAGAGTCTTACCATCCAGATTGATGGTAAGACATAAATGCTTGACATATTCATCATGTTTGAATGTTATCTTCATTTTTGTTTACAAATGCATACATTTCCTCGTGGTTGTTAATCGCAATGAATGGATACATTATTTTTCCTCATGCAACTTGTATACCTATCTATCCCCAATTCAATGTTGAAAATTATTTTCAAAGAAAATCTAATTCGTTTCGTAAAATTCACGACACCTTTTCTCTATAAAATTTGTTTCCTTTTCACAAAAAATTGTGATTAAACTGCAGTTAACCCGGTATGAAAGTTCCACCTTTATGTGCTATCAAATTAAATGGATAAACCTAATTGAGGTGGTTGGTGTTTAAATTTCAAACAACAAAAGCAATTTTCCCTATATTGAGGTGAGACCTTGTTGCACGTGGGATATAATGATCGTTTCTATTTTGTGCATAAAGTACATCTAGTTACGAGTTGCAAAAACCGCACAAATTTTCCCTCTGAAATTATGAGGGTGCAGCAGGAAGGAAGTTATGAGGAAGTTCGTTGTTTCGTTTGTGCAATAGAAAATGAGATTTTGTACCTAAGTTTGTTTTGTAATTGTGATACAACCAAAAGCAAAATGTTAAAGAAATTTTCTTTGAATTGTTTTTTTTTTGGTTGGAGTGCATTAAACCGAAATTGATGTGATTGGATTAAATAAGTGAAACGATTTTATCCAACCATTCGTACGAAATATCATCAATTTAGTTCGGGTGCTAACTCAAATATGCTTTTTCAACTGAACAAAGTTTCCATTAGCAAGTTTCTTCATCTTTCCTGGATGTTGTGAAGAAAGCCGTTTTTTATTATCAGATATGATCTAATCTTTTGCTAATATAACAACAATAATTGATGATCGATTTCTTTTCTGTGTTGTGGCAGCATTGAATTAAATTTGTCCTGTCATTTATTAAATTTACAAAATGAAAAAAATGTTAGGAAAGCATTTTCCAATTTTATATATCTTAAAACAATATATAATTATATGAGTTTTCTAATAAACATAAAATCATGTTTGAACCAAAATTTGCGATAAGTATCAATTAAAAAAAAACAATTTTTGTCTGTAGTTCTAGAATCTATGATTTAAGAAACTGTCTTAAGACATCAATAACGAAGTTGCGTGAGCAGGACTGGACTACAGAAATGTAGTTAAAACCCCCTGCAGCCGCGAAGCGTGCCACCCAGGCACTCTTTTAAAGAAAACTGTTGACAAAGTCGCCTGCCGGACGATTGGACACTGGACATACAAAATATATATCCAGGAGCGGTTGAGAAAACTCTCGAGATCCTCAAAATGTTTGTTTTTCGTATACGTGACTACGAGTTTCATTTGAAATGTACGGGCGCACTTATCTTAAAAGTTTTTGTTTCATGTAGTTTCTAAATTATTTGTTCGTTTTAATTTATATTTGTTTAAATGTAAAGTATGTTAAATTAAATCAAAGTACAAATATAAAAAAAGAATAAAGTATACAAAAAAAGATAAGTTATACAGTGGTAGTGGAACTTCCATAAGTAAAACCCTTAAAATGAAGGAAAAAATGTTACTTCGAGTTAAAGAACGATATACGAATAAGTAGATGACGCTAAGTTCTAAATAAAAATTCGATTAATAGAGAAATTCGACTTAAAGAATTTCGAGTTATGGAAGACTGTATATAAATTCGACGAAACGTTGGGAAAAAAATATGAAATTCTTTTATTTGCTTAACATCCACACATGACCTAAAAAGCCTGATTCAAACATCAAAATAATTTAAGCTTTTAAATTTAAAAAGACACTTTGAAATAACTCCACTTGAGTCGGTACTTGTTAGTTTTTAATAATTTAATTAACATTGAACACGAAACGAATAAACATTAAAATAAAAAATAAAAAAATTGTGTGAACAAAATAATTGGTGGTCAATCAATTCACAAGAAATTTGTCGCGCAATTGTTTTAAATAACCCCTGGTAATGCTAACTTGACTTTAATGTTAACATTACCACTTTATAAAAAGGATTATAATCGAAAATGACAACGGATAACGGAAATAATTGTCGCTTTTTTTGTCCCAAATAGCGGATTTAAAAAAAAAAATAACCCCGAAAAACTAATTCTTTATTCAAGTAAAGCTTACCAGCCCAAAAAAATGCCAAAAATTTGTCGTGCAACTAAAAAATTTGTCGCGCTTATTTTTATAAAAAATAATCCCAGGTAATCATGTTAGCACTACCACCCCAAAAAAAAGGATAAAATTTAATTTAAAATTAAAAAGAATAACGTAAATAATTGTCGCTTTTTTGTCGTAAAGAGTCATGCAACTGGAAAATTGTCGCTCAACTTTTTTTTTTATATAATCACGAAAAACTAATTTTTTATTCAAGTAAGTCTTACCACTCCAGACAAAGGATCAAACCTAGAAAATAGAAGAGTATAACGCTAATAATTTTGACTTTTTGTCATGCGACTAAAAAATTTGTCGCGCTATATTTTTTTAACAACCACGTGTTAAAATTCTTAATAGAGGATCTGAATATATATATTTATAAATGTACTTACATATAACATTTTAGCCATTGTTTAAGTTTTGGCTAAGACATCGAAGAATATTTTTGTTAGTATCGTCGCGTCGTTTGCAAGGGTCGCATGTGCTTTTATGATGATCAAAGTGTGGGCATCGGCTTTGATAAGCAATCTTATCGCATTTCCTATTCTATAAAGCTGTAATTATTCTGAAACTGCCAAAGGCGTTGACAAGTACTCGGACAAGCACCTTTAATGTCCGCCCATTTCACGTACGCACCCGTAAATATTTTTTTATTAAATATAAATTTTCCTATCTATAAGTTCACTAAATATACAAAATCATAAATCAGGTATGTTTTATTTAATACTCATAATAACAATTTATCTGCAAAAATTGACCAATATCACGTAAAGGATATAAAACTTTCTGTCATAAAATGTATCTCTGTAATAATAGCACTTCAGTTTTAAGTGAAAAAAACCACAACAGAAAACTCCCAGAGTAGGTAGGTAATGATAAAGTAAACAATATCATGTACATGACATGATACAACAAAAAATCATTGTAAATTTATATTCAAAACATTGGCGCCAAAAACACTTAGAAAATAAATTTGCCTCATTAATAATGTGAGTACCTTTTAGTTAAAAACGAATTAGCAACATAATCGATAACTAGCTTTACACCTTACATTACAAAAAGCCATTATCGAGGCTCTAAAATATGCAAATCATTTAAACGTTAAATCCTCTGAATTGTTTCTTCTTTCTTCTTGGTCATTGGACCGAATAAACCAAACTTCACTATTATGACGCAATCTTTTTAAGCCATAAGATTCGAAATTGGTGGTGCCAATAGCATTCATCCCGCGTCTTATTTTGTTGGCTAACTTATGCAATGTGTATATAATTTTTGTTTCCCACCAGATAGACCGGTAATTCGAGCCCACATATAAGTAGGTCACCTTAGTGACGACCGCAAATCTGCTCTGCATCTTTTAGTAGTTCAGTGCACTCTTCCACATTCGGGAGATGTTTGGCATGACTCGTTGGGAATTTAAATTGACTGTAAATTGATGAGGAGTAATTTATAGACCCATTTTGATACCACTTAAGAAAGTGCTTAATTGTTACAAGTGACGTATCGTTTTGGTAAAAAAAAAGAAGATTCCAGCTGTCCAAATGAGCGAACGACGTCGGAATGGGAAACATTCTTGCAACATGTTGTAGTGATCGAATGGTTGTGTCGATTTATCCGCACTTCGATTGACTGGTAAATCACAGTCTTTTGGAAGCTTCAGTGGATTGCCTTGCTGGAAGCGAGTTTTTCTTTGGCACGTCATCGAAGTTCTGTGTCAACATTACATTTCATTGGCGGACATAATAGTCTGTGATCGTGATTAATCTGGTGGCTGTACCAATTTGTAATTTCAATGCCATTGGCGTGATTTCCATTCGCCCCTTTTATGAAAGATGCAGTTTGTATATTTTTTGTGAAGGCCAAAGAAGTTTGTACGAAAAGAGAAACCAGATATTTGTTTAATGACAGGTGATTTTTGGTATTCATGTATATTTTGTTTAGGGGAATGTAGATATGTTTGTATTGTTGTTTATTGTTTCGTAAATGTCACGGCACCGTGGCTAAGTTATGCGATTTTATAAGGCAAGTTATCCATTCGTAATCTTATTATTTTTAGAGCAATATGCTTGGACTTATTTTTGATATTTATCCTAGATCTTAAAATAACGGTATACCTACCATATAAGCATTAACGATAATTCTATTTTCTCGAAATAAGATCAATTTTGATAAAACTTTATATTTGTTGTCAAAGGTGATGTCTATTATCTAAAAAAACTCAAAGAATCCAACTAATGGTAACTGTTTAGAACGATACTTTTATAAAAGTAAGTACTAAAAATAAGTTTTTTTTTTTAAGTTGTTACATACCTATATTTTCAATTCTAATTTTATCGAAAAAAGTACGATCGATTCTAATAACATCTTTTATAAGTAATTTGTTGTCAATGGTGAGGTCTTTTATCTACAAAGTTTTTTCCGAGAAGCTTATTAAACCTACATCTCATAGAAACGTTTTTTTTAACACCGGATATCGTTTGGACGGCTGCACCGATTTTGACGAAAATTACTGCAAACAAATTTTTTTTAAATTTTTTTTGTTCAAATTTTGATAAAATTTTGTATGAGTGATTTGTTGCCGATGTTGATTTCTTTCATTTTAATTTTTACTTAATCAATAAGGTAAGCATTGGTTCATAATATTCATACCAAACCATCATAGCCCAGGAAAGAAAAACATGACTCCATACAAACTTCTAACTAATTTGAATAGATTCGGGACTAACATATATTATAGGTACCTTATATGAAGACACTCCGTTCAGAAAAGTCCCCGCTTGTAGGTAATGAGGAAAACAATTTAGCTTTACTTTACTTAACTGTACTTTAGTGAGTTTGTTTTTTATTTTAGTAACTTGTTGGTATCTTAAAATAAGTGTTCTTTGATGTAAGTGATCTAGAAACATGTTTGACACACCAAATTATTAAGAAATGTTTGTTCTTAAATAACAAAATTTAATGTCACAAGTTTACAGAAAAAACTTTTAAAAAATACTGACAAAGTCAATTAAAAAAAAAAAAAATGGAAATGAGGTTAAATTATTAAAAAAATATTTCTTCAGAAAACCCTTTTTTTTCGAATTACACAAAAAAATTCAGAAAGAAAACCTTAAGCATAATGTTGAAAAAGTTTATTTGTTTCAAAAAAAATCACCTTTTTAAATTTGAACCAAAATTTTACTTATACATTATATATAACAACATTAAATTTTTAGCTACTTATGTTTAATAAGATTCTTTGTCATTTGACATACTTTTCAAGTTTGAGCAATATACCGTTAAAAAAAATATTTAAAAATATTTTTAAATATGAAAACAAAAATATTTTTCCATAACGGCCTACAGCAAAAACTAGCAACAATCTCAAATTACGCATAACACAATCGTGCATAAGACTGCATACATATTTTTCATTCAATTTTTCTAATGGTGGTCTAAAAAATTAAACAAAGAAGAATTCAAGAAAAAATACACTTTTTCAAATTTTGTCCGAAATTTTACTTACTGTAGGTATTACAGTATTATATAAAAAAATTTATAAGCTTAGCAAAGAAATAGTCAACTTTTTATTTAAAATATATTACAAGCTTAAAAAATATTTATTTATATTTTTTTTTTATTTACTTCAAATTTGTGATGGCAACCCTTTTTGCAAGGATTGCTTAACATTTAAGGTAGAACTATAATGCGCATGATTAGCACGACCTACTGTCAAAATTAATCGTCATGTTTATACAAACTTGATGAATGCACATAATGAACATGTGAAACCTGCGAAAATCACTTGTCTTTAGTTTCTTTTAAATGTGTTAAAAATGCATAATTAATTGTTAAATTTATTGATTATTTATGAAATGGATGATTTATTGCAAATTCGTAGTCTTTTTTTTTATTAAAATGCAATTAATTTTTTTTTTTTTTGTTGTCAAATACCCACAGCTGTCAAATTTACATATGTAAGAGTGGTTCAGATCGCACAGCTCAAGCGGAGCTCATGTTTAACGAAACTTAACGAAATGCGCATATGTCCATTATAGCCAACGCCATATGACTGTGTGTATTCGCTCATTTATACATGCGATTTTGAAAGTAGCTCATGCTTACTCATGCGCATTATAGTTGGATTTGTAGAGGCGGGGACTTTTGCTGAAATACTCCTCTCAACTAACTCTACAATCGTGTAAGTTTTTATGTTGTTTAGCTAAAAACTTTAAACGCCATCTTGTGTTAAATGTTAACTTAAATGCTAAATCAGATTTTAATGAAATCCGTTCTGTCGTTATCAAGTCGACAAGATTGATTGGCCGAAGACGATCATCGTCACAAATTCTACAATTTTGTTGTTTGATACCAACTAAAACACGTTTCGTCACTAGAGTTGATATTGTATTTGTTTAAATCGATTTTAAAGTCTTATCAATTTTATGTGTTACTCAGTGTTGTATTTGTAACTTACTATGGTGAACTGTCTTTAGTGTCTGGGAAACATATAGGTACTCGTACGTAAACATGACCGCTATCAACAATCAATATCTACTCATCTTTTTTGGAAAACCGTTTGCTTATGTTTATGAAATGAACTAAACGTAATCTACAACGAAGCTTACATAGCTTGATATCTTTTTTTTTTTTAATATAAATTTTATTAGAAATTTAGAAAAACAAATTGTAAAAACAAAAACAATTTGAAATGATTCCGGATGGTTGAAAGAAAATAAGTAATTTTCACACCATTTTACTTAAATAATGTTCTGTTATAATAGGAATAAAGGAAATCGATTGGGTGGTCGTCATCATGCTTGTTAACAGAATGCAATTATTTTACCTTCGAGTGTAACACAACCATTTACACGATATTTTTTTTTTCACTCAATTTATAACAACTATCTGAACAACTAACATGTCAGTCTGTCACCATTGTTGTAATAAATGTCTCCATTCAGTCTGCCAACAGTGCTCTAACACCATAACTTTGCACACTGCTGCGGTGGCGGCAGCACTCTGCATTTTACACCATTTAACAGCACTCTGAAACTTTTTTACAACGAAATGCATTGTCAAGGCTTGTTAGCTTCGGAGATAAAGTCAGTGACAAAAAAAAAAAAAAAAAAAAAACATCTTACAAGTTTAAAGTACTAGTGTTGACACTTAATGTCCCAAGACGATATTTAAAAAAAAAAAAAACAAACTTGTAGTCTGCTGATTTATTGAACAACTAACCATTGTGTTGCATAGATTCAAATGTTGGTGGCGGGTGGCGAAGTACGTGAGAGCGTCTTGTCGCCGACGTGATATCAACAGGCAAGGAAGTTAAATTCCATTTCGTTTTTGTTAACATTTTATCAAATTTCTTTTGAAAGTTGAGATTAATCTGAATTTAAACGGATTGGTGGTTTTTATCGGTTGTTTTTTCAGAAATCGGAAATTGGTCTGGAAAATGTCAAAGAATTGAAAGCGCGACGCGACGCTGCTGAATGACAATAATTTGTGCAACGTCAACGATGTCAAGGGGTTTAGTCTAGAGCAATGATTTGACGATTCAGTTGGATAAGATGTACATTTACATCGGCATTCTATTTTTTATGAATGTAGGAGGATGTGGGTATAACAATCTAGTGTGGATTGAAAAGACCATTTGGTTGAGGAAATAATTTTTAATACACTTCGGAGTTTGGGCAAAGGGTAATTGTTGGTATACCCTCACGTGTTAGATGCAGATAATTGATTTTTGCAGAAAAGAAAGTTAATTTTTAAATTGAATATACATATTTCACTTTTAAAAAAGCTGTAGGACAAGCAACAATCTTACACGTAGATACTAGCTTTACTTAAAGGGATAAGGAATAGGAAAAAATATCTAGTTTATGATTTACTATCGTTATTGAATATTATTTTATTATTTCATAGAGAAGTGGAAAACTATCGATAATTTGGTAAAAAGTGTTTCCATAGTGAGGAAATTTTAGAAATTTAAAATTAAAGCACTTCTGATAGAGTTAAAACTATTTCCTAGCCTGCAAATTAAATTCCAATGCAATGCAACAAATTTCAGTTCATTTTGACATTATTTATCAAATGAGTATTGCGATATTTAAACCAACAAAAAAGTGGAATTTGCTTTTGACATTTCAAGTATGCAACAAATTTTGTTTCAAGCTTTCCAGGACTTTTTCTGAATCAGACCATGCGACACACATGTTGAATTCAACACGATTGACCGCATACCTACTATAAAACCACTTGTAACGAATTCTCAGATTTTTCAAAAAATTCTGCAGTGCGAGATTAATATGTATGCCATGTTATTCCGTCGTCTGTCAAATCTGTTAGTTCAGTTAATGTGTCCGAAACGTCATGGACAAGTTACACGATTGAGTTAGCACATACAATGATAAAACTCTTTTCTCGCTTTGTGCCAATCTGACAGCAGTCACCTTTCAAAGTTTTGTAGCTCAATTTAAAACGACCGTTTCGAAATCTTCAAATTTGACGTCAAGGAAACGTCAGATCGGCAGAGAACATCGTCATTGACCGTGAATGTAGATATGCAAGGGAATCGGATGAAAGCGATTCTTCGCCAGGCTAAAGAACTCGGTCTTTTACAGAACTTGGTGATTTTTGATGCGGGACTTAAAACTGCACCCGTTCAAGATGCAACTGACTCAGAAGTTTGTTGTTATAATGAATGACCATAGGCAATGTCGTTTATTCGCTGACAGAGCGTTTAGGAAAAGACCCGAATTTTGGCTCGAAAAATATATTCAGTGACGTGGTGCATTTTTGGATGAATTTTTTTTGGATGAATTCCACTTAAATCCAAACGAGGTTCACCAGTTGGCATGGTATCAACTATTTAGACCCGTTGAATGACGTGGAAGTGGACATTCTGCATAAACAATTTTATCTTCAAATTGCTTATGCAGAATGTTATATTTATATCATGTCGTAAACTTACCACCGAGATCTTGCGATTTGATACCGTAAGATTTTATATTGGACTTTTCTGAATTATCAGGTCAAACGTTATATAAACTTTGATGCCAAGTCAACATAACCCCATCGCTCAAATTCAACCTTACTTATGCATATGCATCAGAGCTATACAAATTTGAACATCTATCGGATTCGTGCCACCGTGCAAAGCAGCGACTGGCGATCATGCTTGTTTCTATGGGCTGAAGCGTCGCTACATCGTACGTTGAGCTTATAACTTTTCGAATAAATGAGCGTTTCAGTAAAACTCGTAAGTTCATTGGTGTACCTATCTTTTTCGGTATTATATTACATTTTCCACTCTACATCAAACCGGACCATAATTTGTGCTTAGTATTTTTGTCTTCAATACCTTCAAAGTTTTTTGCATCAGATTGCAAAAATGTCCATGTTTCTGCACCAAATTCAGCAGGGCTGGGATACTCTCCTTGGTTTTTATCAATATAGGGCTTTATCTCTCATTGTCGTCGAAAAAGCGGTTTACCACCAGTTAATCTGCTGATTCCTGCTCCGAAGTTGTTAGCTCGAAATTTGATGTCTCCAAGTACGCTTGAGTTGATACAATTCTGATCTTATAGATTACCACATATGTAATAATATAGATAGTTATTCTCTATAAAAAAATAAAAAGTTTTAATGATTTTTTTTATAATTCCAACTTTTTCTTCTCTTTCAGGTACGTTCAACTCTACAGATTTTTCTATCATCCTTAACGACAGGTATTACTTAATTTAAACTGTTATAACCCCACATTACCTTACTGTCATCATAACCTTTGACCTCTGACATTTTTCGAATGAAGTCGTCCACTATAAGTAACAATCCCCTGACCAAAAAAAAAAAAATTGTCGCCTGTCACAACTGCATAGTTCGGAAGAAAACGTGTTAAGTTGATACCTAAACAAAAATATGGCGATGTACCAGCATACGTGTTTGCATATTTCCAAACAATTACAATAAGTCAAGGTGACCATAAAGCCATCAACTTATTCGGTGTGCTCCTCTATCTATCATCACAACACAATTAAATTATTGTTCACTTGCCCCATAGAGTTATAATAATTCAATCTAACCTAAAACGACCGACGAAGACGCCGATGAACGCACGTCCCCATCAACCGAGGACGTTACGAACAGCCGCAAAAGAAGCTCATAAAAAAAATTAATAAGCTAAATATTATCTAACACTTTCACTATCTATGCTCGGGTCGCGTGCATATTGGAATGCTTGGCATCAAAGTTTTAAGCAATTCTCCGTTAAATCGGTGAACAAATCATAACAAATAAAACAAAAAAATTCAAACCTTAAATTGCATCATAAATAAAAAAAAATATAAAAATTAAACATGCATCACACGTCACTCTAGATTGGGTGCTGCTGCGCTAATGCTAGATGACTTATGACTAATGTATTTCAAGATTGTATTTATGTCAGTGGGTTCTTCTTCTTCTTTGTCGATGTCAATATGACATTCTTATATCATCGATTTGCCACCTTAGAGATACTAATCACGTACGGATGTCAACCTATACAATCAATAACTTTGTTGAAAGACAGATTTTTCCGTGGGCAAGTTGTGGACAGAAAGTTCATAAAATGTAAACAATGGATTGACAATAAAACGAAACGAACTGTTAAGCAACATAAAATAGTTTTAACTCTTAAATTAAATTACGTCATAAAGTCCAATGATTTAAAGATACTTTTGCAAAAAAAAATGATTGCCGTAGAAATCTGTTCACAAAGGAAAGCAAAAGTCCATTTAGTCTTTGAAAAGGCATTGTTTTCTTTTGTTTGAATGGTAATAAACATTATTTATGGTTAATGGTTTCTTTTGTTTACTGTAAATTATTGTAACTGTTATTTAGTTAGCTTGAGCTTGAATGCAGTAAATAATAGTTTAAAATTATCGTATATTGCATACTCGTAGGCAGATAAACAAATTTACCCCGTTCAAATATGCAACGTTTGAAAGTGAATAGTTACGATCGAATACTGTTTGAGTAGCTAAAAGTTTGGACCTGTATTATATTTAATTTTTTGACGTATTTTGTTTTACCACAAAAAAAAGGTAAAAATTTCAACAACCTCGGAAAATAATCTAAAAAAGGGAAAATTATTTCCCTCAAACTTAACCGATTTTGGTTTCCAGTACCCAGCATGTTCTGTAACTCAGGCGATATCTTTTGCCTCTTCTTTTGAAAAATTAAGCTCACATGGAAAAAATAGAAGTTCTGTTAGTAATGCAATAGTGTCAATATTTCGACTGGATCTTTCATTGGAAGGTGATAAGTTGATCTGTCTTATACAAACAAATAAAAGTAATGGCCATTACTGGATCCCACCCATTAGAAAAATAATAATTTTATCGTTAACTTAAAATTCAAATTTTCACCATAAATAAAGCCCATTACAATGATTATAAAAACCAATCTTAATTCGTCTGTGTTTCAGCAATCACTGAACCGATTTAAAAGGTTGTCAAACTAGGTTGAGAAGACTATATTTCTGGACAGATGTCCACGATTTGGCTAAATTGCACTTCCGGATCTCGTTGCCATTTTTGGAAATGAATAAAGCGACTAATTAATTTGATTTCCATTTTAAGTCTTAAATTCAAATGAAGGACAGCTACGAACTCACTAGGTTATAAAATTCTTGTAAAATCTGGAAATTTTGACATTATATTTTCCTCTCGGAAAAATTGCGATTTAAGTGCTTTGTGTTGGCAGATCGAACTTAATACTCTATATAAATCAAAATAATAAATAGTTTGTTTTTAATCAAGCCTAAAAGGAAGGATGACTAAGATGTCAATGGATTTAAAAAAAAAACATCTGAAAAATTCGTATATTTTATTTTTGTTTCTTTTCTTTTGTGAAAAAGTTTATTTTAATACTTTGCGGTGACATATTGCATTTAATGATCTACAAACGTCAATATTATACTTTGTTTTCTATCTGTCAAGCCTTAAATGTCAAAACCTATTAAAGAATGGTTAGGATGTATGGTTTAAAAACACATAAGTCGTTTTTTTTTTTCAATTTTTACCATTTATTTTTGATTTTGATGAAATTGCTCTCGATGTCGTTTTTTCGTCCAATCCAGCTACTTCGCAAAAGAAATGTTCTTAAATTGATATCGATTTTGATAGAGGGAACGTGTTAAAATTGATTCTTAATTTTTTAAACAAAAGAAAATACAAATGCAGTACCTATCCCATTTCATTTCGTACGAAAAATCTAAAATTTGTGAGCCAATTTTAAATTACCAAATGAAAATCAACATCAAATTACTGAAAGTTTATAAAAGAGAAAAAAAAAAACAAGCGGCAACGCCAACAAATTTAATGTTTTGTCTTTTTCCAGCTTGTCTTTTTCCAGCTGTCAAATGAAAATAATGGCGATGACAAGTGAGGGTTGTAATAAGTTTTTATTGAACATTTTTCATTTTTAACATTTGTTTCTTATAATCTACCCTTTTTTATCACCATTTTTCTTATATTTTTCCCAAGTAGAACTGGCCAGGCTATATGTTTTTTTCTAAACTTGTTAAATTAATTTTTAAATACTAGCACTATTCATTAAAAAGTAGAAAAGTAGCACGGAATATGTCAATGAATGTGGATGCCATAAAACTCGGATCAGAAACGTCAAAAGTTAATCACGGGTACCAACATTGGAAAGTAAAAACGTTAATCCAAAAACAGGTGGTTTTATATTTATGAGATAATTCATATGGTTCGTTCATCTCCTGTTATAAAACACGGCTAATGATTAACATAAAATAAAGGCCACGACTGGGTCGCACAAACTTGCTTTTGTGGCAAATTTACTGAGGGCTTAAAACAAAAAAAAAACATGAAATTTTATTAAAACGGCTAATTCTATATCTAATTAAGATTCAAACTGAATTCAATGCATGGAAAATTTTTTTTGGGTAAATATGAAATTATGGAATAAAATTCAAAATTTTCGGACCATTTTTTATCTCAATTTTTTGTTTGCACGACTCCAAGACTTACCTAATGGTACCTAATAGGCTATGGGCCTATGGAGCAAGTAAAAATCTCTAATTCTAAACAGAACAGAACAGACTCTAAATAATTTTGATACTATATACAGCAAAAAAGAACATAAGCTCACAACACATGGCAATTATAATAAACAGACAAAGATTTATGCATCTCAATATAGCTATACCTAATTAAAAGGTGAATACATTTTTCTCCCACTACCGTATTACGATAGACATTTCTTTCTAATCAACTTCCATGTCGAATAGAAATTAAACAAAATCGAAAGTATCCATTAGCACACTTATTTAATGTTTATATTTGTATCTAATTAGCATATTCATTTTATTATTTCCCTTATGCGAGTATGTAATGTATGTAGATTGTAGATTCCAGTTAGTCAAATTTAAAGTAAAATTTTGAAACATACATATATAAATACTTAACACTTTAATTAGTCGAAGTTTGTTTAGATCTTGTGTCTTTCAACTTTTAGCATTTTCCTTTTCTTGAAAACAACTTTAGCACATATGTATAAAATAAAATAACAAAAACAGTAATTTTCAATTATTTATAAAAAAAAATTAAATAAATACAGTTTAACTATAAATAGTCTTTTTTTTTCATAATATATACAACATTATTCATAATTCTTATTCCAAAAAAACTTGTTTTTTTTTTACTAAACAAAAAATTTGTAAAAGAAAATCTTAAATATTACAAAAAGGACACAAACTTATTTCAGTGTAAGTAAAATATTTACAACATATTATTTTTGACTAGCCGAAGTGAGTATTACTAAATTTTTTGTTTCACACAACTTAACTATTTTTCATGCAATCTTATGCCCCAATCTTCCTTAATCATATCCGATGCCTTTTCACCGATCATTATAACCGGTGCATTCGGATTTCCGTTAATAATAGTTGGCATAATACTCGCATCGACTACTCTAAGCCCCTGAACTCCGTAGACCCTCAATCTGGGATCAACAACTGCCGATAGATCCCAACTTGGTCCCATTTTACAAGTACCCGCTGGATGATAGATTGTAAAAGTGAATTGCTTTATACAACATGCCCAATACTCATCGGACATAAATTCAAGATGCTTACATCCTGGTAGTGGTATATGATGAGGTCTTGAACCGAACCTCTGAAAAGCTTGAGTGCCTGAAACATTTACGGCAATCTTGATGCCTTCGACAAGAACATCGATATCCTCTTGATGGGCAAAGTAGTTGGGCATAAGTTTGGGCTGTTGAAGAGGGTTCTTGCTTTGAATGCGAACCCAACCGGTACTTTTGGGACGAAGCAAAAGTGGAAGAATCGTCCACGTTTCAGCTTTAATCAGAGGCTTATAAACTGTGTTAAAAAATCCATCCCGAAGGTTGAGGATTTTTCGAATTTGATCTCCCCCGTCTGAATTTATTGAACTTGGTGCAAAATGAAATTGCACATCAGGCCAATCTACTGCCGGGTCTTGGAATTTTGTGTTGACAAAGGCTACACCTTCAACGCCGGAAAATGTCATTGGACCTCGTTCTCGAAGAATATATTCCATAGAAACTGGCACATTTTGGAAACGATTACGTGTGACTGTAACAGGGGCATCAACCACAAATGTCAGCCCACCAAGACCAACATGATCTTGAAGATTATCACCTACAGGAAGATCGGAGATTACATTAATACCAAGGCTTTCGAGATGGTCGGCTGGACCTATTCCCGATAACATCAACAGCTGTGGTGAATTAAGAGCGCCTGCTGACGAGATGATTTCTCTTCTCACAAAAACAACATTAGTTCGACCGTTTTTTATATACTCAACACCAACTGCTCGTTTGTCTTTATTGATGAGGATTTTAGTGGCCTGAGCGTGTAGTAGAATATCCAAGTTTTTCCTTGTTCGAACAGGTCTTAAAAATGCTTTTGCCGTGCTGCACCGTGATCCTCTTCGAATAGTAGATTGCGTTAGCATAAAACCAGTTTGTTTCTCTCCGTTTATGTCCCGCACGTCATAACCCATTTCCATGCCAGCTTGAAGAAATGCAATCGAGAGCGGCGTTCTCCAAGGAGCTTCTTGTACTGTAAGATATCCTCCGGTCTTGTGATAGGCGGTTTTTGCTAAATAGGGATTCCGTACATCTTCTGATTTCATGAAATATCTTAATACGTCTTCATATCCCCAGCCGGGATTCCCCAGCGACTCCCAGTGGTTGTAATCGTTTTTGCTTCCTCTCACATACACCATGGCGTTCAACACACTTGATCCACCTAGAACCTTGCCCCTTGGCCAGAAACATCTATCGCCCTTCATAGCTTGACAATACTGCCGATTGTCCGATGGTGTTGTTTGGTATCGCCAGTCAAGGTCTGACAGCTGCAAATATCCTGCCAAAGCAGGAACATCAGAAATCTCTGTTTCATCACCACCTGCTTCGAGAAGTAGTACTGTCCAATTTTTTATCTCGGACAGACGATTTGCGACTACGGCTCCAGCCGAACCCCCTCCAATTACAATGAAATCGTATTGTCGTCTTATCTGAAAAAGAAAAAAAAATTGTTTTAACCAAACCTGAGTAAGACAGAAAAATTTACTCACGCTTTCGGTTTCCGTAATTTTTGTTTCCGGATCCATGTTTTGATAGCGATAGTAATTGATACCGAGTGCTAGAATCGGTATCATACCCAACAGCGATGTCATTGTTCCAAATGCCATTTTTCAGTAATTGTCAAATCCAAGCTTCGTCCTTGCTGTTATTCGATCGATTCTTTTTTTCAGCTAAAATTTTCGGAGTGTAATTTCGAATGCCTGGTCTGGCCGGTTGAAAATGCTCTTTGGCCTTTTCGTCTTCTTCGACAATATCTAAATATGACTTTATATACAATTGATGATCCAAGTAGTCTTTTTGTTTGTGAACAGATTTTAGAGATTCCCTACTAGATGGTACTGATGATGCTATTGAAACTGATACCGATGAACGTCCCGATGACGATGAATAATATGAGGGATAATATATACCACGTCCAGTACTGATGGTAGATGATTCTGGTGATACTTGATCGTAGACAAGAAGTGGTTTGATTTTACCCGAAGTTGTCGATGTAGTTTGATAGCCAGATGAACTATCTGTGGATGCCGAACTATGTGTGCTGAGGGTCTTGCAGACTTTGTCTTTTTTAAAACTCGGCTTGCAACCGATTTTTGTGTTATTATTAATTGGGAATTTTGTGCAATTTTGTCGTTGATTTGGTTGCGATATCTCTTGTCCCATATTTTTTTGAGCAAATATTTTAGTGTAGAAATCTGGAAAGAAAAATGGAATTTAAAATTTTTGTTGTTTGAAATTTTGTCAAATTTTATAGTTTCAATTATTTAACAAATTCAAGATTGAATTTTCCTGGAATTTTCTCTACCCAGTCGAAAAATCGTTGTTGGACCTTTTGTAAGCGGTTGTTATGAACTCATCAGACTACTACAGGCAAAATGATCAGATGAATATTTATACACAGCTGTTTAATAACAGAATTTTGTTTCGACTCCCTCGTTATTTACCCAAGAAATAATAAGTGTTCTATATATTTTAAACTGTAAGTGAGCTGCGTGTTTTCAGGTTGTATGTTCACCGCCGGCCGTCACTGGGCCAGTAAACTACAAATAACAAATGACCATATAGAATAATGTCATTCATATAGAATGGTACAAATTTATTTCAAATTTCACATTCTGTTTTGACAGTAATTTCTCGGAATAAATTGATATTACTTGTTGCTAATACCAATTTAGAGTGCTGAATAACTACCTAATTTATAAGTGATCAGTAATATATAGATTATACAAATACCCTCAACGTCCACAACCATCTTTGACAAGGCAAAATTTCGATACTAAGTTGAGGGGAAAGAAATTTTCTCAATTGAATTTTTTATTACAAGAAGTAACTGTTTTTGAAGCAACAGTGAAAAAATTCTCATTGACTTAAGTTTCAATAAATTTAATATTTCTCTGTTATTCATTCTTAACTGTTTCTTTTGCTGAAAAAGTTATTTCAAGCTTTCTATTTTATATAAAATATGTAACCGAATAATAATTTAACTTAAAATGCTATTGATTTCAAAATAAAAAAAAATTATCTGATATTCAACACAAGAAACTGCAAACAAAACAAACTAAACGAAAGAGTTGAGCAACGAACTTGGATTTGATATTAAAAAGCTTTTTTTTACATTTCGTGGGCTGATGGTGGCTCTACGTTAATTGGAAACAAGTTTCATAAACGAATTAGTTTTCATAATTGCATAAGAAATTCTCTGTTTTCTTAGAGTTCAATGCCAACACTACAATAACCTGTCATGAGGGTGTCATATCTTTGTCGATGATATGAACACTCATAATCGAATAATAATTATGATTGATGTCTTGATCGAATGCTATAGGTTGACATAGAGAGAGAGGTCTTTACTATAACACTTTCACAGATTAAGATGTTATAATAATAATAACAACCAATCGATTTATTCAAATGGTAATAAATGTATGCATGCTCTGTTGCTATAAAAGAAACAAACAGATATGTTACAGTAGATACAATAATGCAGGTGCCTATCTATTTTATTACTACCATTTCTTTTGTGGCATAATATAATGTTAAATGGCACTGTGCCCGTTCGTTCGGTCATTGGCATTGGTTTATATTTCATTTTCTTTTTAATAAATTGCAAAGTGAATTGGAAGAAGATGTATTAATTTTATTAGATATAGATGCAATATAATTTTTTCTTCTTTAGTTTATATAATGCTATGTAAATTATTTCTATTGAATAATAAGCAACTGTAGTTACTTATCATTTGATATTTATTACCATAGTCATATAATTTGTGGTAAAAATAATGAGTTTCTGACTAAAAAATAATTATGCAATTCGTGTGTACTAATTGCTAGTTTGCCAGTTGGCTCACTAATAAAACGCTTTGTCAGAGAAGGATGTGAGAAATGTATTGTTTAACATCAAATTCAAGTAAATGCGAGAAATTTATTCGAGAAAAAAACATAAAACTACACAAAATAGATAGGCGCCAAATGAATTTTAATTACAATTTACAGTTAGAAAAAAAAAATACCAAAATAAACAATTTGTTTCTTCTTTGTGTTTTTATGTTCAGATATGTGTGGCCAAGCGGAAGAGTTTTTACTTTTTAGCGTAAACATAGTTTTTTTTTTGAATATTGCGCAATATATCTAACTTGCAGTGTTTTTTTTTTATTAATTAGGCAAATTGACGGAATTATTGCCTTTGTTAATTAAAATTATAAGGAAAAGTGTGTTTGATTTATTAATTTCTTTTTAAAATGCTTTCTTATAGTTATTGAAACATTAATAATATTATTCATCTTCTTTTGAAATGTTTTTCTTTATCAAGAATTAATATCAAATTAAAGTGTTGTTTTGAAGAGATATTTCAGGGAAGGGCAATGTTATGAATTTATGATTGATTTCCATTAATTATGATAGGCGTAAATTATATGAATCTGTGTCATTACAAATGTAGATTTTGTATGTGTTTTGTTATTGGAATTTGCATGTTTCATTGTTTGCGCAAATTTAAATGTCAACTTATACTTCAGAAATAAACCTAATTCGCATAATTTTGCATGTTCTCCAGAGAAAGCAATGCTTTTGTTTAGAATAAAAGTTCTTTCGTATTTAAATAACTTTAAGTTCCGAAATTTTAGGTATTCATTTCAGATGACAGTCCACAAGTTTTTCGTTTAATGTATATTGGCGTTAATATTTATGTGACCATTTATTGTGTTCGACGTATTTATTGTTTAAACATTCGTTTGATTCTTCACGAAGGAAAATAATAAGCGTGATATAAAAACGAAAAACGGCGGAAAATCCAAACAACAGACTCCTATTAGTAGTCTCAGTTTTATTTGAAAAACTCTTTAGTTGATTTTGCGGATCGGGGAAATCCAAACCTTATACTTGTATGGTCCGCATATTCTACTCGTACCACTACTGTGCCAAATTTCTCCAATCTTTTGCAATGGTTTTGGTCTACGTATTTAGTTTTTTTCTAAAGGTTTATTTCTCAGGAACTACTTTTCTCTGAAAAAAAAATATATATATACAAAATTATAGGTATATAAGTTTCCCAAATGCTTGTAGATTCTTGCTTGCAAACATGAATATAGTTCCAAAGCTGCTCGAATTTTAGGTGGCATATTAATGATTTAATTTATCAAATTATTATTACAGACAGAAAGAGTGGATGAGATATAAATTATAATTAATTAAACGCCATCTTAAATCGCCAAACTGATAGTATGCACCTCTAAAATAAAAGTGAATATATTCTTTAAGATGAAAATTGATCCAGGCCGAACCAAATTTATAGAGAAATAGTTTTTTTTTTAAACAGTTTAGTGAATTTTTATTATTGTTGTTATATTGTACTATTCGTACTATAGAATGTCAGTTTTTATTACTGACCATTCTGTTAATTTTCATTGAATGTTTTGAACAACACAAAGTTGTTTAAGTTGTTGTTGTTGTTCAAAACATTCAATTAGTGAATTTTTGTTTAAAATTTTTGGACTATCTAATTAGACATTTAAAAATATTTTGGCCCAAATATCCATTCGGGAGAAAATACAACTCGATAAAAATTTAAATATATAAACTCACTATGAAGCCATTTTGATATTAATTGATTAAAAATTTGTATTAATACTTTTTTACGACTAGGTCTCGTATAAACACAAAATCACTGTCATTAAAATCTTTGTGAACTAAAAATTTCAATAAATTTAATTTTTCATTTAGCTTTCTTCATAAATAAAAAAATATAATTCATGCCCTACCTTTATCTGAGCCTAAATCGAAAAAAAAAAAATAATCTATCTGTGAAAAATATATAACTGTTTGTGCAGTTTCATTTTGAATAATTGCATAATCTTAAAAAAAGAAGCCGCCAAATAAAAATATATAATATGTTCGTTAAAACGGATTATTCATCAGCTCAATCGCTTATGTATTTAAATAAAGATAATATACAAAAGGTGAACTTGGTATTCACGTGTATGGGATTAAAAATGTTTGTACAACTTTTGTTTTTATTTATCTTTGACTACTGTTATCTATTTTTTTTTTTTCTGTCAAAAAAACATAAAAGTCATAGGAGAGGTTTTATTGCCCATCACCCGTAAGCCATGTGAACTCATGCTTTTGTTGACATCTACATCGGTTCAAATGGAACGTGATACTTGATTTTAATTATAAGTTTTTGTCTTTGGTGGTGTTAAATGTATCCAATAGGTTTATGATTAACGAATTGTATTATGTTGTCATTGCAATGAGCTTCATGAATCACGTTCAAGGCGCGGTGATTAAGTATGTGTTTGATACATCGTGTATCTTTTTTGTCAATCAAAATAAAACATTCAAAATAATTTCGATTTACAAATGAAAGTGTTTCCTGATTTATTAAAAGTTCGATTATTGACTAAGTTATGGGAATTGCTGATACGTGTTTAAAGGAGTTGCACGTATTTATGTCGATTTTAAGATATGAAATGCGGTCATAAGATACATTTAAGCTTCCTACTTGTATAATTCCTTTTCTCATCGTGAAAGTTATTTAATTTGAATACTAAAACACATATTATGTACCTACTATAATAATATCCATTTAAGAAAAAAAATGAATGAAAAAAAAACATGCAACATGATGGATGTTATTTTTAGTTAAATGATAGTTGCTATAATATGTCTCAAGTTTTTGTATATGTATTTATGATTGGAAATTTTTTGCACAGACAATTGTGACAGCATTTACTACATGATGCATAAAAATACTTTTAGTCTGCAAACCAATTTTTGTTCAATTCATCTTTAAGATCCGTAAATAAAAGAAAAAGTAAAAGACAAAAATAATATATATATATGTAGATTTCAGATTTAAAGCCTTTATTATGATTAAAGATTTTTTTAATTAAAAGAATATCCGAATTGATGTGTTCTTCTTTTCGATAAACGTACTAAGGTTAGTTGTAAAAAGTCACTAAGTATACTTTGTAGAGTTTAAATCTAAAAGTACAAACTTTTTTAATTCGATAAATTGTCATATCGATGCAATAAGTCATTAAGTTCACCAATATTGTTTAACAAGAACCCTTTTTAAATGTCAAAAATAGTGCTCTAAGAAAAATCCAGCGATTCATACATCTCCTTGAAAATTGACTTAAAATATAGAGCCAAAATTAATTTACTAAATATACTTAATGACTTCATTAACTGAATTAAGTTGTTATTAATGAAACAAACTTAATGTGTCTTTAAGTGCGTCATGGTTTTATTATTTTTAATTTTTGTAATTTACTTAATTGTCAACGGAAAAAAATATATTTATAATTATAAAATACAAAAAGTAAGTAGTTTTTTTAACGATTTATTTGAAATTAAATTTATCTCTGTAAAAATTTACTTAATGAATTTTCGCAATAAACATTTAAGATAGAAGAGTTAAACAATGCTTTCGGCCAGTCGGTTTCGAGATTTATAGTCTCATGCGAGGTCTCATCTTTAGGTAGTACTATTAATAAATTCCATAGCCTTTGAGAATACAAAGGCTTAAACATAAGAATATTAACACGTAATTTATTCAAGTCTATTTTTAATATTTCTCCATATCTCGGACGTTTCTTCGCTTCGAAACATTTCGTTCTAGCATCGTTATCGAGTTTTAATCACTAAAATCTTAGTCTATGCAATTCTAGCATATATTTCAAAGAACTGCGAATCTCGATTCGCAAATCTCACTCTGCGAATATCAAAATTAATGTTAATTACTAAGCAATATTTATTTTGCAAATCTTTTGTAATTGAATAAGCTCTTAAAGTGATCATATCGAAAAGGCTTTTTTTTGCTAATTTTTATATCCCTTATTATAAGTTGGCAACTTGTTGTTTTGGAAGAAACTACTTTTATTGTACCAAAAATTATAATTATAAATTAATTTATTATCTCATTTATTTGAATGTTCATTACAAGTGCAGTGCTCGCTTAGTAACCACAGAAGACAGTGAATTACATTTTATAATAACGGAACAAGGTAAACATAACCTCTGGAGCCGTCTGCTATAGAAAAAACCGCCTCCATCTCAACATATAGAAAAAACCTGTGGCGGATTTTTTGTCCGAAATTAAGACTCAAGTAAAATGTTGATGTAGGCAAAAGTGTCAAGATCGTGGAAGACAAAAATAAATACTGCAGTTCTGTGGTTGCTGCTATTTCAATTTTACCTGAAAACAACACTGGAAAAGTAAACATTTTGTCAAATTATAACCGACTCAGGAAAATCGGAATTTCGTTCCGGAATTTCATCTTAAAGACCATATTTCAACTGTTTTCTATATTCATGCGTTGGTAGTTATCCTCAGATAATCAAACATCAACCAACATCAAGTATCAACTTGTATAATTTTTATTAAAGAATCAAGAAATTGATCAAAAATTCGATCTTATCCTTACTTCAATAAAGAGACCTTCAGTCTCCTTGCATAAGAAGCTTATTAATTTTTTGTATTCTCAACTTATTCATTGAGTATAACTAAAAATACTTTCAAGGTCTTAATGACTTTGTGAAATAATGATCATTTCGACTTTCAAATTTGTTTCACTTCTTTGTAATTTTATAGTTACAGTTCACTGGAGTCCGTTGCACTGCAGTTTTTTTTTTGTTGCATTTGTTGAAAACATTATCTTCCATGTCAATTTGGATTAGGTAACTTCTTGGATTGTTACTAAACTTTCACTGGCTCATATATACACAGAAGTAAATTCAATACCGGGAACTGCAGTTGTATGTTGTAGGCTGATGTTGAAGACAAGCAATCTTCTCCTTGTATATTGCTGTAATATAGCAATACACAACTAGGCCCCGCATGCAATGATCAAATTGACTATTCGTTGGCGTTGAACTATTGCGAATTGCAGACTTATATTAAGTGGAAATCCCATTTAATTAAATAGGAGTTTAACAAAAAAAAAAAAAAAATATTGCCATTGGAGCTTTGAAAGGGAAAAACCCTCTTTTGAATTAAGTGTAGAGATATACATTTACTTTAGTTTAGAGTAAACGGACTGTTGGATTAGTGCATGATTGTTTATAAAGACATTGAACTTCTGTTTATTATTATGAAATGTAAGGTGATGTGGATATTGTCCATCTTCTGGGATAATTTTTTTCCCCATAAATATGACACTCCTACGTAATCAAAGTGTTCTTGTTTTTATTTTATTTTCTGATATTTATGATTCGAAAATTATATTCTTAAGCGGAATATACCAGGTCAATCATTCTCATCATGCATGTGAGAATGTATTAGTAAATTTTTATTCGAAACTTCAAATTCAATACATTGATATTGCTTCAGACAAACGCACAACATATACGTGAGCTGTTTTCGCTAATACACTCCCATACATGATGAAATTTTGACCTGAGTTGTGTATATGCCGATCAAAAATCTATTTGATTACACGTCAAATAACCGTTTCCCAATTTGAGTCGCAAAAATATAAACCTACTACAATTTTGTTTTAATATAAAATCATGGGGTCACTATGGCGTATGCGTACCTTTTTTTATAGAATTGAAATTATGGGATACCATTGAGCAATTCATTCGACAAAATAACGGTTTAAATAACTATTAAATATGAAACTAGGATGAACCGAAAACTTAATAAGTAGGTGCAAGAATTCTGTCTGTAGATCTGCCATGAATGTTTGGATGTATGGATTACCTATAGCTTAACTTAAAAGGTTCCGCCGATTTTTTTTTTCTTGTTTGTTATCTGTAGGTAGCCTATTTTAAGTGGTAAGGAATATTTTTTAGTTTCATCATACAAAAAATCTTTATTTTCGAAGATTTTGATAAGTTCTTATACGATTTAAATTTTATATAATTAAGATTTTTTTTTGATTTTTTTTTATACAAACTGTGTACTTAAAGACAAAAATCAGGGCCGTAAATTTTTTTGTTGCTTGACTAAAAATTTGTTGCAAATAAGAAATTGCCGTGCAACTAAAAAGTTTGCTGCTCAATTTTTAATATTTGTACAAATTGTCTGTTCCCATAAATAAATAAAATGTGGCGATTTTAATTCGGTGACATATTTTAGAAAAAAAGCGGCATTATCCTTTTTAGTTTTCGATTGCATTTTATCCTGTTTCTGAGTCAATTAATATTTTAAAAATGCACTACAAATTCTTCAGGTTGGTAAATTCGTGATACATATATAAACTATGAAGTAATGTTATCAAGTTTTTTTAATTTTAAATATTACCATCATGTGTTTTGATTTTGTTATCTTGAATTTATACTTTATAGTTTCAAATTTAGGTGTTTATTTTCAATTTAATTCAATTTATTATATTAGGTAGCAATACAAAATATTTGTATACATTTGGTAAGTGTTTATTTTAATTCAATGTCTGTGGTACATCGTACCTGCATTTAAAATGAACACTTTAAACAAATTATCCGAAGACCTGCCATTATTTAAATTGATCTTAATATGTCTTTTTTGAACTAAAAGCTCATAATGTCTCCTTTCCATATTATTTATTGTCTTGCATAAATGAATAATAAATCATTTTTTTTAAATTCGTGCTCAAAACTAACTGTGCTAGTGTTCCGTTAGCATCATAATTTATCAGCCACATTCAAAAGCAAACAGTTACACCGGCTTGTAACAAAAAAAAAAAAAAACACAAGCTTTAACTAAATCTTTTGCATTACCAGAACAAAATAAACTTTAACTTCCCGTTGCTTCTGCTTATAACTTATAATGACGATGATTGAATACATAATACATGCGCATACTTAGGAATGTCTAAAAAAAAACCGCCAATATTTTTCGTTTAGCGCAATAATGAACGTGATGTAATTATCTAACCAATAGATCACTCATATACCTTTTGTCCCAAGCAATAGGCTAGCCAAACTAATATTTTTTTTTTATATTTATATGAGGCCAATAGATTTTTAACAGAAGATACAAAAAAATAACCAGTACCAAGAATGTATAAAGAACCTATCCACATATACTAACTGTTTGTTTGGTAGTAGAAATATTATCATGTCATGGCATGGACTCAATTAGGCCTTAATATTTAATGCGAACTTGTCACGTTATAGTGTTTACTTTCCATTCATTTGATTTGCTTGAATAAATAACTAAAGCTTTGATTTGAAACAATGATGGAAATAATTATGTTGACAACTCGAAATAAGTAAGTGAGTATAATATATGAATCTAACAATTACAAAAGCTTACCTCTGTAGAAAATATAGGTAATCTTGATATTAAATTTCAGGGGTTTATAGATCAAATCCAAGATTCAAAAATTCTTCTATTGTGCCATAAGTTCTTGGGTATTTCTTTGCTCCAAATTGAAATCAGAAGTTAAACATATTTCCTGGGTTGCTGATTTTGAACCTTACAAAAAGTATATAAAGCCAAGGTAGCCTGTTCTTATTAGCGGAAGTGCTGTGAGAATGAGATTATGGTGGGATCTTTCTTCGCTTTCAATATAAAGTTCAAAGAGAGATATTTTGTTTATTTCATTTTCTGAAGATGTTTTTTTTCAAGAATAATAAACCGCTCACAATTTCAGTCATTATTTTGTAACTGTTCAATAATTTGGCATAATATAATAAAACATGGCTATATTTTTGGAATAACTTTTGTTCACTTCAAAAAAGAGCCGAAACAAGAATCCATCATTTGATCCTTTCATTTCCAGCCTATCCTTTATGTTCCGAACACACAAAAAGTATTACAAAATTGGTCCTCCCAAGTACTAGGAGTTGTTTGAATCTTTAGACATGTGAGGCGACTTGTCTATCGGAAGTAATAAAAATGACTTTCAATATGATGCTCCAGAGACACTAGAATATGGACGAAAAGTCACCAAGTCTAACTGAAAATTATTCAAACAAGATATTGTTCTGAAAAATTTGGCTTTCCCAATCTTCCATTGGGGAGACAACTATTGATAATTTCATACTATTTTTTTTAGGACTTACGATGAATGGCCACTAGAGTTTGAATTTGAAGCGAAGTTCATAATTCCGAAAGAAGAAACGTTGTACGATCAATGTTGCTATCATTTCGGTGACATATTATGTAAAGAAATAGAAGTGGCACAACAAAATTGAAAAAAATGAAGTAGATATATAAACACAAAACAAGATTTTTTTTTCGATTTCGACCTTCGAAGCAATGAAAAGCAAATACCGGATTGATTAACAGATTTAGGAGTAAAGAAGAAGTTCGCCAAAGAGCAGGATCGAGAGATTGAAGAGCCTGTCTAATATATTTCAGAAATATTTTATTTCAATGAAACTGAAGTTCCGAAATGATAAAAGTTTAAATATCAGGGATGTATAAATCTTTGATCAATGACTATTCGAAGTGTCATATAACAAGTAAGCAATTGAGTGGTTGAAAAAAAAACGATCGTGGGTCCTAAATCCAAGGATGTTCTTACCATGTCTATGTATAGGAACCATTTTCTTGCACTGCGCAATTCTACAACTTAGGATGAACAACTTAACTGTGTTTATTAGTTCACTGGCAAGACAACATTAGTGACTCACTTTTCGCAGTTGCTTCATTCTGATCGTTTTTATAAGCATCAGGAAAACCTTTGGATAATGTCGACAGTATCTTTTGCCTCTGGTGCTTCCTTTCTATAAATTTTAACTTTCTTACATGTTTTTTATGGCTTCTGAAACTTGATGAATCTTTGTCACATCAAAGATCAGGTGATACACCCAAAGTACCAGTTGGGGCTTCCAAACAAATAAAAAATTATAAAAAAGCACTAAACCTCTTATTTCTCCAAATGTAGATAATATTAAGTTATATGACAACTTTGTTACTTATTAAATCCTTTTTTTTCATAAGCAAACATACCATCAATGGTGATCAATGGATTTCCTGTTTTGATGATATTTTCTTCATAAAAGTTAAAACTTAAAAATTCATTTCATACAAGGTCAATTTTGTTTTTCCTCAGAGACCATTTATACAAGTTTCATCTTCTACATCAATGTCACTTCAACAAGATGCATTGACAAACGCATAAAAGTCAAAACTGGTTGCAAACTCAATTTCTAATTCAATCAATCTGGTTTAATGTAATTGCCCGCACACTCTTTAGAGAAAATGAAAACGATCCAACAATCTATTTATTGAAATAATTAATGAATATATAAAAAAAATGTATCTTACCTTGGATTTCGTATTAAAAAATTCAGCTGAAAGAAATCCTTTGAGCCTTAAAACAATATCCTTGGTATTCTCCAATTTATGAATAATTTTTTTATAAACATTTTTATCACTTTTGTTGAATATAAAATTACGTAAATCCTTTCGCGAATAAAATTAGTTTTGTTTTTATTATTTCGTTTCGTTCAAATAACTTCACAGATATAAATTTTGATTATATTTTTGTATTTGTTGCACAATATAAATTTTTTTTATATAAATTTATTTTCTTCTATACTTTTTTTTCGAAAATTTATATCTTTTTCACTTTCAACCGATTCACACCGCACCACATTATATGAAGTACTAAACTTTCGATTCGATACTGTTTTCATGAACCACCTCAGACCATCAGATAGGCGACGCACGACGACGAACAACAGACCATGGCAGAAAATCCAACGATAATAGCCAACTGGTGACTAGCCAAGTACCAACTTTGGCAATACGACTGCATCGATACGGTCTATGGTCCGTTTGGACAGACGGAAGAGCTGCGATCGCTATGGCGCTTCAGATAGACACCTTTCTTTAAGATACAAATACGAAATTGAGAGGGAAGCAATTACAAAAAAAATATAAAAAAGCTTTCTTTGGTTTTCTTTTGGTTGCGGTTCCCTCCTGCAATGTGCTACCACTCTTTTGCAGATTCGATAGTCTGCAAACCACATGATCATGGCAACGATTTCAATGATGATGAGGGTTATGGCATATAAAATTGATAGATTGCAACATTTCATTTGAATAACCAAGTAAACAAGATTAATTTGTATTTGTAAGTGATGAGAAGCGAACAATAAATTTTTAATGTTGAGGGAGGACTTAAGATATGATGTGGTAGTTTGTGTACTCTTGGTATGCTAATCCCTAACCTGAGGTAGTTTTTTTTTTTTTTTGTAAAAATAATGATATGGGAGTAAAAATATCTAACAGATGAGATGACATGTACCTCCCAGCACATTATTTTAGTTTGGACGCGCGATCTCTAACACGTCGTCGTCGTCGCACATATCAGATCAGATTTTAAGCTTGTGAAATCGACGTGTGGAATTTAATTATGTGTAATGATTAAGTCTGAACTGAATATATATTATTTAATGTTTGGATAATGTTATGGACTCTAAATTAACTTTGACGTGTTATTTTAATGTGAAACCTTGAACAGATATAAAAAATGGAACTTTTTCGAATGATTAAGTATTGAATAAGGCGATGATTGCACCAGAAAATAATTTTACTTTAAACTTTTTAATTAAAAAAAAATAAAAAAAAATTAAAAAAAATACTGCTTTGCTTCTTAATAAGATTGGCTTGTCTTGGCTTAATGAAGTGTTCTGAAATTTAGTATTTTTGGAACTAAAAAAACACAGTAGGCAGAAGAAATACCATCTTAAAAAGATAGAACAAAAAATGGGAAATGTGATTAAATAACAACGATTTATTTACATAGGTAGCTAGGTATCTATTGTCGCGTAGTAAAATATTCCCTGCAGATAATTTTTTTGTTCAATTTTGTATGAATTCATAAATTAAATTTATTTCATTTTAATTTGAAATACAGCTGTTTGTCTAAACCTATTCAATTTTGCGACGTTGCCACACTTCTTTTGTTTTATTTTATTAACTTTTAAAAATAGATGTCAATTTTCACTGGGAATTTCTGATTGTCTCTCAAATTTTAATTATTCGACCTAAATGAATTCATTTTTGTAAAAAAATTTGTTTATTCCATTGGCAACCTAGCCATCCTTCAAGGAATTTTGACACTTTAAGGCCTGACAGATAGAAAACAATTGATGTTTTGACTTTAATAGAGTATTTAGTTCAATCTGTCACCGCAAAATACTGAAACGAATTTTCGCCCGAAACAAAACAACAAAATTTAAAATATACGGATTTTTCGATGGTTTCTTAATCCATCGAAAATCTAGCCATCCTTCAAAAGATATTGATATTTTTAGGCTTGACCCAAACAAACTATATTTTGACATTTATTTAGTTCAATGTGTCACCGGAAAGAACAAACCGCAATTTTTCTGGGAAAAAAATATATAATGCTAATATTTCGAGATTTTTTTTTATCTCGTGATATCATCCTTAATTGAAATTCGATTCTCCTGGAATTGGTAGCTACAAAAATATCCCTTTACCTTTGCATTAAGTTGTTTTTCATCTTTTTCGTTTATATATTTAATTCTAAAAGAAAAGAACTATTAAATCTTTTTACGTAGTGAATCAAAAAAACATTTGAGATGAGAAAATAGATAACTAAAGAAAAACATTTTGTATCGGTGCAGGAGTTTAGGATACCTAATCCTAATAGTTGATGAAAAGCGAAATAAATTTAAAAAAATCCTATTAATTTTCAAATTATGGAAACACAGTACTTGACATAACAGACAGGAGCAGCAACCCTGAAAACATTAAAATGGTTCAATAAAATGCTCTAGTGGTGAGAATTAATATTAAATTTTAAATCACTATTTACTTTGTCCGTATTGCTACTCTATTATAGACACATTTTCAACCAGCGCTTCCAGTGCTTAAAAATAAAATTTATTGTGAACAAATTTCCATAGAAACTTAGAATATGTGGGCTTCTCGTGGTTTTTTTTGACATTTTTGTGTGTACTGACGAAAACAAATCACGAAAACAAATCACAGGATCTTGTCGTGTTTTTTTTTTTAGTTATTTATCAAGCCTTGATGTATTAAAAAAAAATGTTCTTTATTTTCCATTTCATAAGCTTTTACCCTAATATAAGAGTCTTTAACTTACAAAATCATTAAATCAGTATTTTTTATGAGAGAAGATGAGACTGACTAGAATTGTGTACTTTTTCCCTTTTGGAAATTGCCATACATTAAAAGTTTTAAGAATTATTAAAAATCTTGTTTTTTTTATATTGGGGAAAGTGTTGGAATGAATAAGCAACTCGAACACATCTTTTTTACAAGGATTGTAATTATTTCACGGCTATCAAGCTGAATCAATTCAACACTGTGAGGCTTTCCTTAGTTTTCTGATCTCAATCTAGAACACAACAAGAACATTCCTTTTTGAACCGTTGAAGTGGAACAGTTCGTTTTCCAGTCGAGATAATAACCATCGTAGAAGAATGTGAAGATCATAATTTAAAACTAGATAAAAAGTCAGTAACTAATAAATACATTTTTCGATCAGCAGCATCTGCATTGTTCTTTGCTAAGATTTTTCCACGTTAAATTTTAATGAATGGAATTGCTTCCTATAAAAAATTGCTAATATGCACGAAGATTCGATAATCGATCCGCATGACATGATAGACTTAGCCTTAATCCCTTGTAAAATTTTACTAACTATACCTTTGGGAAAATTCATCAGAAGAATCACTTCAGGCATATTTTAAATGCATTCAAGCAAACTTTACACGGTCAGTCAGAGGACATCATTCATCTACACATATAATCAGTCATCAGGCAAAATCAAAAGGGTTGTGATTTTGCGTCAAATAAATGCACGCATACAGCCTTATTTTTACAAACTCTATAATACATACGGATGTCAAATTACCGACCGTGTAAAGGTCGCTTTAAGTTAATTAAAATATTTGATGATTAAAGAACACATAAAAAAAAAAACATTTAAAAACTAATACATCGATGACATTTTCATAAAATTAGTGTTAGTAAAAAAAAAAACACTGGTTTATAAAAAGAATTTTCAACCATGTTTGAAAAACTAACGACCATATGACATGCGAAAAAAAATCGATTACTTGCTAACTAACTACAGGGTGGCTGGTGAATTTCGATATGTTAAGAATTTTAAGTAACCTGTTTTTTTAATTCATTTAATTTATTTATGTTTCATTCGTTTTTAATCTTTCAAGCATTTTATTAGTAACTTATCATTTGAAAGCATCATACTATCTTTTTCTATTTTTAAACATTTGTTTAAATCTCAGTTAAAGATTGTATCTTTGTAGCATGTGCATGGAGAATGAATTTTTGTTCTTCGAATAATGTTGTTGTCCGATTTATGCAGTGATTGTGTGTAGTTAAGTTCCACAAAATTTGTTTTCTAAAAGAGAATGAATATTCTCTCTGAAAGATTTTATAGCATGATGCTAAAAACTTAAGCGATTTGCTAAAAAAAGATAAAACAGATATTCGATGTATCTATTTAACTAAAATTACCAAATTCAATAAATTTCCCTAGGAAAATTCTAAATATACTTTAGTAGGTATGAAGTTGGCTACAAAATTTGCGCCATTAATTTTAAATGGTATTTACTATGTTTGACACATGTGCAACATCTAGTCTAGAAGTTGTTCATAACAATCTTTAGTGTTGTAACTACAGTAAATTTTTTTTAAATGAATCGCCTTTGTTTTATTTTACAGAAATTCCAGTGTGTAATAACCATCACACAGTAAATCCTTCTTGTGGTATTCCCACGAAATTTACTAGCCTCGGATTCAAAACAATTAATCGGGCTCTTAGAAGTGTTCCCAAAAGTTCGACTAAACTTCGTTTGGACGAAAACTCACCACTCTTTTCCAATTACAAAAAAAAACCATATTACACCCATTAAAATTTGAACTATAAGTAGAATACCTTTGTTTGTTAAACTCTGAACTTTATTCAATATGATAAGTGTGTGTATGTAATGCAATGTCACAATGACATGTGACTTTAAATTTTGTTTAAATCTGAGCCAAGCGCAAGAATAGTTAGAGTTTAGTTGATTTGCATGCAGCCATCAAGTCTAAAAATAGAATTGAGTCCTTGACAAACTTGATTTTGAGATTAATTAATAATTATATGTAAATATCGTTTTTATACCGTTTTTGGGTGGGGGAAATTCCCACACAAATCAAAAGCTTAAATTATGTACCGCACTCTGACTTATTGACTCATATAAATGTGCAGTAACAATAAAAAGTTTTGTTCGACTGTAGGGTGACCACACTAAATCGGCTTCGCCTATATTAAAATGATAAAGAGTTCCATCAAAACCGAAGTGTAAGCCGCTGCTCTGTTCTGTTGGTTGGAAGTTTATAATCAAATGTCCCATAAGTCCATATCAATCTCCACCATGTTCATAAACCGGTCTGAATTCACTGTAACTAATACCATTGTCTTAAACGAGGACATCAATCCCAATTGATGAAATTGTAAACAGAGTTTAGGTGAATTCAAAGGCTTTGATTTACTCCTCAGAATAAGTGTCAGTCCAATAGCGAATTTCATATAAAAACTAGCTTCATGGAATGTCCGTCAAATTACCACTTTGAAATTTGAAAACTTTAACTATTGGATGAATTTCTCGTAAATTCATCCTGTAACTACAAAATTTGTCGCGCGATTATTTTTGAAAATAACCCTTGGTAATGCTAACTTGGCAGTCAAGTCAACACTACCACCCCAAAAAAAAGAATCAAATGTAATCGATCATTAAAATAATTCTGTTTTTTTTTTGTCGTAAAAACGTCATGCTAATTGATAAAATTTTACTGACGGTACATATTACTCTACTTTATTTGTGTAAATTATGCTTCTTCATAGTATGAATGAACAGTTAGCTTTACCATGTGTTATTTTTAAAAAATATAAACGCGACAAATTCTTTAATTGCGCAACAAAGTTACGACAAAAAAAATCAATTATTTGCGTTATTCTTTTTAATTCGAGTACATTTATCCTTGTTCTGGAGTGATAGTGCTCTCAAGTTAACATTAGCAGGAGTTATTATTTAAAAAAAAAAAATTAGCGCGACAAACTTTTTAGTTCACTGAAACCACTTAAGTGGAGACAGAATAGTTTATTGTTGTAACCATCTAAAAAAGAACCACGAACGTTTTTTAAAACACACCTATCGATTTTGAAAATTTATTGAGGTTCTTTCATCACCAATAAACCACAAAAAACCTCTTAAGTTCTAAATTCAGCTTAAGCCTTTCTTTTTGAGTATTTTCCATCATCAAAAAGCCTCAACAGCTTGTGCTTGTCAACAAGTCTTTTGTTTTTTTAAATAAATGTCGTTCAATCAAGCCTCTCACCCTTGAGGTATTTTTATCGAATATGTTTTCTTTAGTTTTTTTTTTATCTATAGAAACAAACACCCGATAAAAATATATTTTTTCAATGAATAGTTTTCAATCAGAGATTTGTACCCCCTTCCCCTAGATATTAATATGCAAGAATTGTCGTAGTCTATAAAACGAACACAATGCACCGGCGACACTCTTGAAGAATAGGAAAATGAACCAAAAGAGTAAAAACAAAAATAAAATACGTTTCTCATTCTCTTTTGTTGTTATTTTTTTAATTTTTCTAAGCTTTTATTTTCTTTCTGTTTGTTGTCACATTTATCATCCCCCCAAAAAAAAGAACCACCCCATTTCTTGCATGTTTGTCGGCGGTTGGTGTGTGTTTAGCTTGAGCATTGAGTTCTTCATTTCCTTCAGTAGTGTTAAACAATGAATTTCCATTAAGAATCACTGGGGAATGCAAGACACGTAAAGGGGGAAAAAGAAAACAAAGTCACCCGGTAACAATAGGGTATTAAGCTATACGTAAGGCTGTGGGGTAGTGAGGTTGTGGTGCTTTGCAACAACGTGCTTAAGTGGTAGTCACATTATGGAGACACTTAAGCGTATCTACAGATAGTAGGTATGTGTGTATATGAGACATTGTAGCATGTGTTTTTTGTATTTTTTTTTTTTTGTTTTATTATTTTAAAACAAAAGAGAGAAGGAAAAATTATACCCATTTAGGATAGGTCGGGGCGTTTTCCGCTACTGACATAAATCTCTTTCAGATTTAGGTCAGATACGGTTAATGAACTTAAAAATTAAATTATATCTTGGAAGTCTTTAATTAGTTCTTTGAATGAAGATTTGAAATTCAAGATACTGTCTAAAAGGTGAACGAATATTACCAAATAATAACGATCATAATTTTTCGTGAAGGAAACTAAATGACAAGAAAATGGATATGGTACATGTATTTATTAAGGGAATGTGCACCAAGAAAAACCGTACACATACAAGAGAAAAACAACAGTAATTTGAAAATATTCGTTGGTTGTACTGCTATTGTTTTTCATACCCATAGTCGACTCGAACCCTTCTTGCCTCAACCCTCCAATTTAAGTCTTTGAATTATGAATAGACGCTGTAGAAATATGACTTGGACTCAGTCTTTAGGAACGAAGACTGCAACACCCTCTGTACTCCATCATTTAAAGCATTCATTCCAATTTCTTTTTCACTGATTGCTGAATTATTTACCCACACTTTCGGTTTTTGTTGTCATTAACATGTACAATTTTGCTGAGCTGGCTAAACATTTCACGCCTATAAACACGGCTATTAAAACAGAATGGAAAACTTATCGCAAATTGTTACGCAATAAATAAAAAAAGTATGCTAATTTAATTTTACATAATTAATAAACAAACATAAACAAATTACCAGTTAGGAAGTACACGGTGGCGGTGTTGTCGGAACGCAGAGTTTTTCTTTTACTTAAAAAAAATATGTTTTCTTCAGAATTTCTCACATAATCTATACCCATAAATAAAAATAAAATGTATGTTTGTAATGTCAAAATAACAGCTTTATACAAGATGCATATGATAGCATATACGGCACTTATAAAAAAACATACGTTTTAAAGATTTGTGTCTGTCTGTTTCGGGACCGATAACTTATGTTGCAGCGGGTAACATATACTATTTTACCTATAGGTGGCGTTCGGGTCGCTTTTTTTTGCATATTCGTATATATAAACCGATCAGAATATACAGGACCGATTTTGTCTTTCACTGACAGATGGCTGATGTTATAGGACGTAACTTATGAAACGAATTATCCTCTTTAACTTAAACTGGTGGGTAGCTGATGTTGTAAGAAATGACTACTGCTATTTCAATTACCGAATACATGGGACTGGGCCGCTTAGGTCGTTTTTTCGAAATCTCTTATATATGAGTTTGAAAGCCTTTGGCTATTGGAGCAATAAAATTGAATTAACTCTTTCAAAAATAATGTTTTCTTCCTTTTCTTTGCGACAGCAACTCGCCGGGTAACATCTAGTAAATTATAAAATCAAACATTTAAAAACTCACAGCACCACCCCGGTCTTGTTAAGATTTAGAGCTTTTAATCTTCTGGACATTTTTTTTAATTTTTTTTTTTTTTTTTAACAAAGCGGTTGTTTTTATTTAATTGTTGACACAGATTTACACAGGACTGTTTCTGTAAAAAAGGTATACATTTCTCAAAACATTTTCGCAAAAGCAAAATCAAAAAAAATACTAAATTCATGTCTTTTACGTCAACCATATTATCTTTTCTATCTGCATTCCACTCTTTTTGAGTACATTGCATAAACTTGTTCATGCCACCGGATCTGCATAAACAAAATTTATGCGGAAGTTGCAATGACAAGATAACGAAAAGTGTGAAAAATAAAAAAAAAAAAAAAAAAAAAACAGTGAGAGGAATCGCAATGATTTACGTCAATCACAAATTAAACTACTGCACTAATTTCGCAATACATCCATTATAGCCATAGGTTATTTGCTCGAATGCTAAATTTAATAAAAAAATATTATCGTACATTCAAGTTTATTTTGAAAGTTGTTCAATATGGTATGAGTTTTCAAAGACTTCGCTAAAAACCAGAGAGGCTGAAGATTTCTGATAATCAAGATTTCGATAGTTAGCATCTATAGATAAAGTTGTTAATTACAAATCTTTCTAAAGGCTCTATAAGAAAAAAAGATACAAACATTTGGTAAAAAGGACATCAAGATGTTTTTTTAAAGTGAATAAAATTCAAAGAAAAAAACCTTTGCGAAAAATGTGTATTCTTCAAAGTTTAGAGGCGATTTGTTTATCAAGTCTAAAAAAATCCTAATGATTATATGAAACCATATTTAATAATTTACCCCGTTAGAGACTAAAAATGATAAAATATTTTTCTAGTTGTTTGTACTAAAGTTTCCTGATGGGATATTCCCACTCAGGAATACCCCAAGGAAGCCATTTGGGCCCATTTTTGTTTTTATCAAATCTCCAATTTATCACAATTTCTACTATGCTGATATTGATAGTTTCCGTATTTGGTGGTGTAGTAAAAACGACATAACTCTTAACCCTAAAAAATGCAATACTACAATCTAAAAAAAAAAAAAAAAAAAAAACTAACAAAAAACACTAAGTGAATAAGTGATGATGATATTGATAAGCCAGTGGAACAGATTTTCTGTTTAGCCAAGTCGAATGTGTTATTTCTTTATGGCGCAAACGGGCTTAGCCATTTTGACAGCAACATCATTTCAAAAGTTTAAATCGGTGTCGTTATCTGTGTACATAAAACCATCATACTGGTTATTTTTTTTTAACCTTCTGCTTATTGTGTGTACAAACTAAAATAAATTTGAAAAGTATATTAACCCTAGGTACCAATTTTTTGTTTCTTGAAATGAAAAACTGCAGAAAAAACATGTCTTTATCATACTAATAATCTGCTTCGACCGTTACTCCTTCGCTTACCTAAAAATGGAACTAAAAATACTAAAACTGTATCTCTATACCCGTTGTCCATTGAAAAGGAATTGCCTATACGCTCACCACAGTTTTCCTTAAATAAAAAACCCAATAAATCGCTTCCTACTAACATGGCTCTAACACGAATACCATTGATTGTGCATGGACTTTATAAAATGGTTAAATAAAGAAAAAAAAATCCATGCAACTGACTGCCACGGCCATAGAGCTGCTAACAAGAAGTACAAACAGCCTAACCAACCATACAACCGGAATAGTTACTTTCGATTTCATTATTTGATGCAGACTTTTAATTTAATTATTGAACTTGAGGTACGGGTTTTTTATGTTTGTCTGATATCTTACCACACAATCCTGGTGATAGTATAGATGAGGGTTTACAAGAAAAAGCGGCTAAAACAAGAAGTTGCTTAAAAAACGTGACACTGAAATATCTTACAAAAAAAAATCACGATAAACTTACTGGCGGCATGATCTATAATGATTGGGGTTTTTACGTTTATGCAGATAAACGCACTAATGATTTGTTTTATTATCTCTTAATGTATGTTCAAGCAATTGATAAAAAATCATTAAATTCGAAAATGTATGTAATTGACATTTATTCATTTTTTAGTTTGTATTTCCTTATGGGGCGTGTCAAAAGAGTAATGGAACTTATGTCTTAACTTATTGGTCATCTATTTCAATAGTGAAGCAATCAACACCATTTGAAAATTTGAAAAAAATAATCAATTGCTTAAACTTGCTGCCAAATTTATTCTGTACTTAATTAATTAACTGACTGTGTATATGAAAAATATAGCGAGTGTTTGAGTGTTTTGTTTTGCTATAAGTTAAAAAAACGATTTGATTTTAAAGTAATTTCTCAGAAGTGGTTAATCCAGATGTCTTTCAAAAAAGAGTTTGATACGTTTTTCGTTTAATGGATATTCGGTGTTTTTTTTTTATGAAAATAGGTGAAAAGAAAGTTTGTCGAATTCAAAATTGACAAAACATACATGTGTCGGAACCGTTCAAAATTGCAATTCAGAAAAAAAATTAGGGAGAAATGAGTTGGAGATTCATTTGATGCAAATTTCTTTTAAAAGATGACAGATTTGATAACAGTGTACAACAATATTGGAGAGTAATTTGAAATTTGGCAAACTGTATATTAAAATGTCTACTATTCAATTTGTCGAACAACTTATCAACTTTTTCAATCGACATTTTTGTTTGCCGACTCCTTACTCACATTATAACGGGTGATTTTTTAGCTGGTTTGGTTTTGGCAACACTGGTTTTGACAGCTGACGTGTGTTTAGTACCTTGTGTCACTGTCAAACAGCTTCAGTTTGGTTTGCAATTTAACCATGGATCGTCTTACAAATGAACAACGCTTGCAAATTATTGAATTTTACTATCAAAATTCGTGCTCGGTTCGAAATGTTCGAAATGCTTTTTTATCGAAAAATTGTGTTCAGCGATGAGGCTCATTTTTGGTTGAATGGGTACGTAAATAAGCAAAATTGCCGCATTTGGAGTGAAGATCAGCCAGAAGCATTGCAACAGCTGTTTGGTGCGGTTTATGGGCCGGCGGCATTATTGGGCCATATTTCTTCAAAGATGATGCGAATCGCAGCGTTACTGTCAATGGTGAACGCTACCGAGCGATGATAACAAACTTTTTTTTGCCCGAAATGGAAGTTCTTGACTTGCATGATATGTGGTTTCAACAAGACGGTGCCACATGCCACACAGCACGCGAAACAATGGCGCAATTGCGAGGCGAGTTTGGTGAACAGTTAATTTCACGTTTCGGGCCGGTCAATTTCCCGCCTAGATCGTGCGATTTGACACCATTAGACTATTTTTTGTGAGAGTATGTCAAGGCTAATGTCTATAGGGACAAGCCCGCTTCGATTGACGCACTGGAAGCCAACATCCATGCATTCATTCGTGAGATACCGGCCGATATGTGTGAAAGAGTATGCCAAAATTGGACTCAGCGGATGGGCTACCTGAGACGCAGCCGCGGTCAACATTTGCATGAAATTATCTTTAAACATTAAATTGCAAGGTTCAAACTATCGATTCAAATAAATAATTCATTCATTTTTTCGAATTTTTTGTGTTTTTTTTTTTTTTTAAAGTTCTAAACCTCTTAAAAAATCACCCGTTATATACTTATTTGACATGTTTCATCGCTTTGCATGACTATGTGCTAAACAAGGACATGACAAGAGCAGGGTCTGCAAAAAATATCCCAGTAAGGTGAAGAGAATTGTCTGGAAAAAAAACCTTCCATGTCAGAAAATTGCCACCCACCTCTCTCTCTCTCTCTCTCTCTTTATCTTTAACCGCCCTGACTAGAAAAATCAATGCACAAATTTGTGAAACCGGAACAAAACTAAAAAAAGGTTGTGTGTTGGCCACCAGATGTTGACCGTGTAGATAGATTTTTCACATCTACGATTTGCACGATAGTATAAAACAAATGCATTTCCGCTGAATGCAATTGCATCACATATAATGGTGAATAAATAAAACATTTTATTTACAAATTTTTTTTTACGTATAGTGAGGCGGATTTAATCAACATATCTGTTGGGTGCATTCAACAGCAGTATACGGCAATAAATTATTTATTTCTAACGAACAAATAAATAATTTTAATGTTATTGTATTGCAGCAAACGACTCATAAAGCATTAAAAAAAAAATATCCATAAAAACAATGGCAACATAAATTAAGCTAGCGGTTTTGTTGATTAAACTTGTGATAATAAATAATTATAAGTATGTGGAAGAAAGAAAATTATGAAAAGTAATGATTTAATTATTTTGGTATTTATAGTTGTTAATCTACTTTGTTCGTAAAAATAAATAACAACGAAAACCTTCATAAATCTATTGAAGAAGTCAAAATTTCATATTGGTTATGTTAAAGGATATCAAAGAGGGTTTTACAGGTTTATAGTACCTACAGGTAAACAAAACAAGAAGTCTTATGCCCAAAGTATCCTACGTATATATAAAATCATTTTAGTGGTTAAGAAGCAATAAAATGTATTGGGTGTTCTCTTGCTCTGTATTTAGTCGGTGACTTTTTAATAAAAATGAAAGATAGCATTTTTTTCGCCACCTTGTAGTGAGTGGAAAGATAATGTAAAAAGTCTAATTTAGCGTTCAAACATCGTTAAAATGTCCGCAGTGTTTTCTCTGGGTGGCGCGGCGCATATAAAATGTCCGATTTTCCATAATGATAAAAAGGACTGAATTTGAACGATGGCATGAGTTAATGGTTATGCTGGCTTTGAGGGCTTGTTGCTTCTTGTTTTAAATCTGGTATTCGGGAAACCCATTTACCATGTTTTTAACCTCAAACTAAATTTTCTATGTCTCCTTGAATTGTGACAGGAAAATAAATTAATACCGGGATCCCGGATCCCAGACGGTTTTTATTCTTAAACGATCTTGATTTGATAATTTGTTGTTCCGATAAAATAGAAGAATCTTACTTGTTGTATTATGATTTTTTCAATATAAGCATTTTTTAAGGGTCAATATAAGTATGCACTTGACATGTATGCATTTTAGTCATTGCGTATACAAACTAAAATAAAGTGCACGACTGGGTCGCACGATCTTCCTCTTGTGGTGCACGAAATGGTTGCAAGTACTTATTTTTGTGGCGAGTTGCAACGAAAATAAAATAAAATTTAATATATATTTTTTTTAATATAAAGGAAAAAAAATATGAATTTTTCACAAAAGTGCTAAAACTTCCTTTTACAAAGATTCAAGCCAAAATCAGAGTATGCAGAAATTTTTATTGCCTAAATACAAGTTTACCAAAAAATTATTTCAAAATCGTTAAAGCGGTTTTTAAATAAATTGATGTTTATTTAATATTTTTTATAAAAAAATTGTTTACTAATATGAAGAACGCCATTTTTAAGTGCTTAATTGTTTGCATTTTATGCACAAAAAATAATATTTTTTTTTCAAGCCGTTTTCCAAATATTGAATTTACAAAAAAATAAATTAGAAAATTAATTAAAACTAAAATGAAGCTTTTTTGCAAAATGTTTGTATTAAAATTTGTTCAAGTCATTTAGACGTTTCAAAAAAAAAAAAATTTGGTTTGAAATCGATTAACTCGTTTATGAGATAGCTGAAGAAAAAAATAACGGTTCTATGAGCGGTACCGTTAATAGGCTTGCCAAATTTTTTTTTTACGATTTAAAAAAAGGAAATCAGACAAAAACCATCAGTATTTTTTTTCTTTTTTTTAAGAAAATCGTTGGAGAAAATTAAGCTTTTCCGAAACCGTTATACGGCAGGTACCGTTATTTTTTGATCTAAAAAACAATTCAATTTCTCCTCTAAGGAATGATCTACAAACCCTACGTACCAAATTTGAAGTAAATCGGTTAAGCCGCTTAGGCTGTAGGTACTGTTACATACAGACTGACATACAGACAGACAGACAGACAGATAGACAGACAGACAGACAGAATTTCATTTTTTTTTTTTTTTTTTACACTTTTTTCGTATTCGCCATCATCGTAATGTCATGTTTGATTGTTATCTCAATTTTTGTTTTTTGCACGAATGCATAACCTGTCTTATAGTACCTATAATCGCAAATAAAAACTACGAAGGCATTAGCCATGTTGAACGGATAATGGATAATCAATTACTTACTTTTTAAAAACTGATACTGACTCCCAGGATAGACTTGTGTCGCATATGGAACCTTTCCACATGGATGTCACTTGTCACTTTTATTAAATCAGCAGATTTGACAAATCTGTCAAAATTTAAACTTTTCGGTCTTTGTAAGGTGATATCATCAAAATGACAGCTCAAAACAAATCACAAAACTATTGTGATTGTCACCTTCAAATGAAGTTAAAATTCATATTTTTGTGCCAATGGGAATAGAGTTACCCACACGCATACAAAATATAATAAAATTTTAAATATTCTTTTTTTTTTCAATTTTAGTAATCAAATTAACAAAAAAAGTTATTTCTTTTAACTTCCAACTAAAAACAATTTCAATAAATTCACTTCAAAATGGGACTTTACGGTAAAAATATTTTTTACAAAGGTCACTGACAAATTGCAATAAGTTGAATTGAGTTGAATTAATTGATGAAGGCAGAATCAAGGCAGACTGTAACTTTCAGTAACCCACAGCAAATGCTTTAAATTTGTATAACCATTATTATGTTCACCTTTTAGTTTGTTTTTCCTTTAATGTATGGCAGTTAACTTCTCGCAATTCAAAAAGCCGAACTCAACACTTTAATATCACCTTCAATACGACACGAACATTTTTGGATTGTGTGGTGACTTTAACTTTCTGGTTGTAGTTCTTGCTAAATGCAAGATTTAATAATTTTTTGCTTTCGTAGCATATTTTTAGGAAAATAGAAAATAATTTATTTTTTGTATTTATTTGGTGCGAAATTCTTTATCTTTAAAAATTCGTTTGGTTTCAGTATGTAAAATTAACGTGCGATGTTAAATGACTTTTGATCACTTCATACATTGTCGAACAAAAGTAATGCTTACTGGTCAAATAAATCAGAAGCGATAATTACGTCTTCTTTTTTTAAGGGGCACTGCCTCTTGCGAGGAAGTGACAAATCATTCAACTAATAACGCAAACAAAAGGATTGGTTGAGAGTTGTAAGTCACTAGGCCGTGGTTCTTCGGAGCTGTCTGTGCCACAAAATGTATTTATTTTTTCAGATGTATGTATGGTCGATTATTTTTTGGTCACTCTGCAAAAATGATAGCTTTTGCTTTTATACCATTATTTATGCCCCAGCCTGTAGTTTTGTTTTACGAATGATATATACGTAGTTCACAAATGTGTTAAGTGTTAAAAACTTGATTTTGCTGAAGAGTGGTTTTAAGTTTTGAAGTTCCATTAGGTTAAGGCTGTAAGAACAATTTTGAATAAAGCTTACAATGTTTTTTCTCAGCAAAGTTAATTTTTATTTGCCTAAAAAAGATTTGAATGTACTGAGTCGAATTCCTAGTAACTAATTTTAACAAAAGTGCTCTTAAATCTTAAATGCTCTTAAAGTAGTGAAATATTTTAATTTTAACTCTCTGTCAAAGTGATACGCGAATCATTGATAATAATGAATGAATATTGCTTAAAATCCGACTATTTTAACATCGAACCAAAAAAATTAAAGATACACTGGGGCAAAATGATTGTCAAGTTAACTGAAAATTTAAACAAATTAAGTTAGGGTGAAATTACATGTAGCAATTATATATATAAACAATTCAAACAGCACTTTATCTTTTATTAAAGCGCTAAGCGGCCTTTAGTCCAAGAAAAATTGCGTTTCGATCGGGTAGCTTGTGGGCTTGTCAGATGACGTCCAGCATGTGGACTATAGGCCGCTCAAAATTTTGAATAATAATTCAGAAATCAAACTTCTCAGAAGTCAAACTTCTCTGTTTATTTTAAATTTTGTCGAAATCAAGTAAATAAAATAGCTGAATTTTGAAATCACGAAAGTTTATTTTGCGATCTTTCAAACTGAAACTATAGGTATATTTAAAAAAGAAAAGCTTAATTTGTTTTATCTTAATAATTTAGTTCCTGTCGATATTCGATTTCCAAATCTTCAAGTTTGAATATACCTGTATAAGAAAGTTAAGTTTCCTATTTTTAATTATTGATTTTAAAGAATATTCACTTTACATTTGTGCTCGTTTTAATGTTTTTTTTTTTTTTTTTTCATTTCAGGTATGCGTATGCTTATTATGCTGTGAACTAAGGTATTTAAAGAAAGACGTTATTAAAATATAGTACCTATAGAAAATACAATTTAGGACCTGCAATTTATTTTAGAGGCAAATCAATGATGCAGTACATAAATTTATCTAACATAAACATTATAGATTTTAAATTTTGTTATTCGAAGTTAATACAGCGTCTCATGGCATTAAGACTCTTGTTCTTCTTGGTATTTTCCCATACATATATCCAAAGGATGTTTACGACATTAATTCCGGAAATTTAATATATGCAACATTCTTTAAAATGTACAAAAAATACAAATACTTACGAATGTATACAACTAAAATATATTTATTCCTCATTTTCTTAAACTTACAATTAAAAAACCTAATTTAACAATCGCCAACTCATAAATAAAAAGTAACAGACTCATTTTATTCACAAAACTTACATATAAAATAAAAATATAATATCGCACAAAAACTTTAACAAAAACGTATTTTAACTATCTACAATGTAATTTTAATCATCTAAACAAGTATTTTAACAAAAAAAAAAAAAAAAAAAACATCAGTGACTTAAGACTACGTTCCAAATCTTCTTGGTGGCAGTTCAAACTGCTCGATGAGCGCTGTCGTATTGTTACCAATCTCTATTGATCTTTTCTTCCTCACATACGACGATTGTTGAAGCCAAAGATCTTTTATTAAGTCAGCTCCCTTTTCGGCAATCATAACTACAGGAGCATGGATATTACCATTCGTAATGGTTGGCATTATACTGGCGTCGATGACACGCAAACCAGGAACACCATAAACTCTAAGGTCTGGATCAACCACAGCTTCTGGATCGGACGGTAGACCCATTTTAGCTGAACCCGACATATGGTAGATTGTCATGGTGTACTGACGAATGGCACAATTCCAGTATTCGTCAGTAAAATGAGGTATATGTTTACAGTTGGGCAGCTTTTTGCTCCAAAAGCGTGCCCCAAAGCGTTTCATTGCCAAAGTTTCACCCACAGCAATGGCTGTTTTAACACCCTCCCGGAGAACATTAACATCATCAGGATGGGTAAGGTAGTTGTGATATAAGAGTGGATAACGAAGTGGATTCTTTGAAGCCAACTTCATGTAGCCCCTGCTCTTGGGGCGCAAAAGCATTGGAAAAATTCCAAAGACATCTTTGTTTGTAACCTCTCCAAAGACTTCTTCGTAGAACTCATCGGTGAGACCGTGAGCAGTTTTTACCTGAGTGCCTCCATCGGACATAACTGATGCACTGGTCATCATAAAATTGATGTCCGGCCAATCGTCAGACGAGTTAGCATATTTGGTATTTATAAAAGCAACAGCCTCAAGACCAACACTTGAGGTCAATGGTCCATCTTCAGTAACTGCATACCGAAGGGCTGTATTAACGTTAACCATTCTCTTCATTACAATAGAAATTGGTTGATCAATGAGAAAAGCCAATCCTCCAACAGCTATATGATCTTGAAGGTTTTTACCAACTCCGGGAATATGATGCACCACTGGTATACCAACTCGACTAAGTTCATCAGCATCCCCGAGTCCTGATAACATCATTATATGTGGCGTTCCAATAGCCCCTCCTGAAAGAATTACTTCCCGAGTGGCATAAACATGCTGCAGTTGACCGTTTCGAATAAATTGAACTCCTGTGGCACGTTTTGTATGTGGATCAGTAAGTACTTTGGTAACATGAGAAAATAAAGCCACGTGAAGATTTTTCCTCAATCTTGCTGGTCGAAGAAATGACTTAGCTGTCGATGCTCTCGATCCACGTCGCATGTTAAATTGATAAAAAGCAAATCCCGTTTGCTGAGCACCATTTACATCGACAATATCATATCCCATTTCTTCGCCGGCTTGTAGGAAAGCTGGTCCGATTGGTGTGTTATAAGGAGTATCTTGTACGGTCCAGAGACCACCTAACGAAAGACATAATTTGTCAGTATTGAATTTGAATTTGGATTTGAATTACTTACCTGTTCCATGATACCGGGTATTTTTGGCCAAGTACGGATTACGTTGATCTTCAGATTTTCGAAAGTATGGTAATATGTCTTCATATCCCCACCCTTCGTTACCAAATGATGCCCATTGATCAAAATCTCGACGGTTGCCACGAATGTAAAGCATTGTATTAAGAACTGAGCTGCCACCTATTACTTTACCACGAGTCCAACAGCATCGTTTGTCTTTCATAGCTTGACAAGCTGTCGGTTGCGGTTGGGTTCTGTAAATATATATAAAAAAAGACGGTTAAGATATTAAGCACAAATAGCTTATTAAAATAAAATAATAATTTTGTTTCTACTAATATATTTAAATTTTGTATACAAAACAATATTAGAGGTGTTAAACAAATTACTGTATCCCAAGGTGATACATGATAACAAAAATAGGTTAAACAAATGTCCCAAAACTCAAATTGACAAGTAAATAACTTTATATTTTAAAAAAGGAATGCGTTTAATTTGAAAGAAAGTTTTGGTAAACTTTTCAAACAGCACTATAGCTCATTGGAGTGAATAAAGTGAGAGTATGGTTTCACTTCAACTTCGAACTTTTGCGAATATTGTGGTTTTGGTACACAGCTTTAAATCACTTGATTAAGCGATCGATTAAGCTTTTTAGTACAAAATGGAGGGAAAATGCTTAATGGGGGAGGATGTTATATCGCAGATTTTTTGATTGCATCACTTTTCTTGTCTTGCATATGATTTCGCTCTTGATTATTTGTATTTTTTTTGTGAAGAAAGAGTTTTCTTTTCACTATGTGATTGTTTCGCAATAGTTTTATTACGTATTTTTGACCTCACAATTTTCATTTGACATTCTTCTATTTTGCTTTGAAATTGTTTTGCATTTTGGTATTTTACATGTAAATGCATTTTGACATTCGACTCCAACTAAACTTTCTTAATGTACAAACTACTGCATATATAACGTACACCAAGTTTCATCAAAATCGTTAGAGCCATTTTCGAGAAAATTTGTAAAACTAAAACCTTTATATGACAGATAACCTTTATAGCCGGGCTAAAACAAAAATTCGAATTTGTTCTCTAACGTCCAATTCGTTCACATATTTTTAAATTAATAAAAACTAGTTTTATGATGAAACGAGTTATAAAGCAAAATTTTGTTTGTTATTTTATTATTTTACAACGGTTTCCTAACTACAAATAAAGTTTTAAATTTGCAACGATTTGATCGAATCGGACGTAAGGGAATCACAAAAAAGTTTACTACACACGAAGTTTGAAAAAAATCCGCCAAACCGTTAACAACGAATATCCGCACATACGCACATCCGCACAGACAGACCGACGGACGGCATGACGAAACCTACTTTTTTTAAGCGATGGAAGCGTATTGATCTTTTTGGTCTTTATTATAGTTCTTGACTAGTTTTGGATCCGAAACGAAATAACAGTTATTATTTGCTGACGATCATAATTAAGGATCCGACATCCTATCAATGAGCAAATTATGTGTGCGTGGACCGTTTGGCGAAAAATAGCCAGCCAATTTTCTGATCCACAAAGCCTATTCTGCACATTTATTTTAAAGAAACAGTGCTTCACAAATGCGAAAAGTTTAAATAACTTGGAATGACATATTATGATTAATAGTTAAGCATCTTGTGATTATAATATCATCTACGACGAATTGGCAAAAGAACGTTGTCGTCATGACTGAAAAATGTCCCATGCGCCATTTTCAAAGTATAAACTAGAAATAAATTAACGGCAGGTGAGTTGAAGATTACAGCAGGAGTGAAATATCTTGACCGAAAAACTTACGAAAAAGCTTTTATAAGCTGTGAACCTCGTTAAAAAAATCTCGATCGAAAACAATTCACTAATTTTCTGAGGTCAATCCGGCAAACGCCAAAAGCAAATTATAATAGTGGAGCTGTGTAATGTAATACAAAAGTAGTGATTCCATTGGAAATCATTAACATCGTCGGAAAAAAAGATCAAGGTTCAAATCATTTTTAAAAAGTCGATATAGAAAGAAAAAAAGTTTAATGCGTCTATTTATATGAATTGCACTGTATAATGTTGGATCCAGATTTTAAGCAGTCAGTATGAGAGTTTGAGTATGAAAAGAAAACATTTTTAATAACAATTTCAATTTTAAGAGTTGTAAACGCTCCTCAACCCCTTTTAGACGATAGACAAGATAAATTTCCTACCTATTATCTCTTTTTATTTTTTGGTCATATTCACTTTGACACAACAATTCAACAATTGTAACAATGCCAATGTACCTTACTTATATCTTCTTATTGATTGACCTAGACTGGTTTCCTTATGATTTTCAAATGAAAATTATATTCATACTTACAAGGTCACTTGCAAAACGTGCATTTGCAAGACCCTAAAAGGAAATGAGCCGTGAAATAGAAAAAAAAAATAAAAACTAGGAAAACATAAGTAGGTACAAAAAGAAACCATTGCAAAAACAAAATTATTACTTCATAATCATATTTTTTTGCAATTCCTCTTTGCTATATTCACCTTTACTTGTTTGCACTTGTCCCACAAAAACAGATGCCAGAGTAAACCTCCCATTTAATGTCTCTGAGAGCAATACAAACCGAGTTCATTGACAAGCTCATATTGCTTCAAATATCCATCATCATAAATTATAGTCGCTCTTTGAAGAAATCATAACAAAAGAATTTATTGAAAATTGCAACAACAACATGAACAACAAAAAACAAATTATTAACCCTTGAAAGAGGAAACAAAATAAACACTAGATAAGTGTTAATATGAAAAAAAAATATATATAAACGTTCAATAGAAATCTCAATAAAAAGTCACAAAATTTCCGATGTTGTAATCATTCGAGTACGAGTCGGCGCACCTTTGACTGATAACCTTATAATAATCAAACAAATTTTGGCTCACAATGTTTGCCTCTAAATAAACAAGGTATGGAAGTGATAATTAATGTAAACTATGTTAAGATATATTTGACCTTGTCAAATTTTCAAAAAGGTATCAAACTTATACCGAGAGAAATTTTTCATACTTCTTTAAGCTTCGTAAGATACTTTTTCTTTTTCACGTCTTGTCAGAAGCCATTAGCAAGTAGTCATAACAGATTTAAAAAGATTATGTATATTAATTTAGCTCTTCGTTTTAAATGGTTTCTTATGTTTTTTTTTTCTTTTTGGTTAAGTAGTGCCCTGGTGACAGCCTATTATATTTGGTTAATTGCTTTCTTTCAAAGAGATAAATCAACTTACCAAGAAACTCAAAGTTTTATTTATTCATAGAAAAATAACATAAGTAACATTAGTTGTGCTTGCAGCAATCATTAGAAAAGTTTACTCAAAGATTTTTTTTAAATAAAGTTTTTACCTCCACTCTTTTGTTTATCATTGAATCAAATTGTTTTAAGCTCATCAAATCTTATTCTCTTAATTTAAAAGGCTTTTTCCTTAGTATGTATTATATAAAAACAAAAAATGCTAGGTCTCTGACAATATTAATTGTAAATTTTCTTCAGGTGACATTACAGTGCGTCAAAAGTGTTAAACTTGTCCTAAACCAGCTATTATGATTTTGATGTGGTGTTGTTTTAAATAATGTGTTGTTATGTCCCTCTGATTTAAATTAAAAAAAAAAAATCAAATTAAAATGGATCGATAGTCTCATCGTCCTTCTGAATTGGGAAAAATCATTCATCACCTGATACCGATAAGAAATAATGACTTGAGCACTGTGAACTAGTTTGACCTAAAGTGTGATGAGTTTATTATAAAAAAGCATGTTTTTTTATATGAATTTCAATTAGTGACTCACATTTTACATAATATATGGGATTTTCCCTTGTAGACTCGAAGTGGTACAAATCATGTAGTCAGACTCATCATACGAATACATTTTAAACTTTGTTTCATTTATGGTATGACCATGGACAAAAAAAACTTTTCTTAAAAAAAAAACACAAATCTATATATTTTATATTTATTTGTGACCTAGTTCCTATTTATTTATGAATTCAAAGTCAATGTTACAAAACATAATTTTAATATGTTTCAGTCAGTTTTATGAACAGTATAAAAAGTAATACGAAAGAGCTGAGGTACAAACGTTTGTGAGTGAATGTCGTTTTTTTTTTTCCGAATCTGAATAAATCCAACAAAATTTTCTGGTGCGTTTTCAGAAATTTTGTTGGATTTCTTTAGATTCAGCGACCCATAAAACATAGAATTCGAATAAAAAATCCATTTGTAACATGAGGACGATTTTACCTACGCTTTAACTGGACTATAAGTACAGTATAGATGATTGCTAACTTACCTTTTGAATTAATATAATAACAGTGAAATTGATTTGTTTTAAATTTGTTTTAAATTTGTTTACTGCTAACATCTTGTAGCCGATTGCGTGTACTATTTGATGTTATATCTACTTTTTGAAAAAAAGAATGTGATTCCAGCAAAAAATAATATTAAAACATACCATGTACGGGAAAATTCATACGATCGCCGATAAATGCAAAAAAAGAGACGATGAATTTCCACTGATGAACGATATATTACCATAGAAAAATGACACAAGTCACATATTTTATTCACTAAAAAAAATTCTATAAAATGCATTACGTCATGAAATAAAAATTAATTTATGTTTTGAGTCTAAGAACTTCATGTGCAAGAAAACTATTTCATTGTTTTTTTTTTATTTTCACTTTTCTCGAAATGATTTTGAGTGAACTTGTGCCGTTTTCCCCCTGGAACCTTCAAATATTATTTATATGGCGATGACCGGTTATATTCATATTTAACCAATTAATGGATGCAAAGCATTAAATAACACAATAGTGGTAACAAGTTCATTCGCCTAAACGAACTCTCTTGATATTTTGCTTTAACTTATATCTTTAAAGATTTAAGTCAGTAAAATAAATGTAATTTTTTGATGAATCTATTATTATTGTTTAAATAAAAACATATATTTGATAAAATTTTGTTTATCATATTTTCATCCCGGGCATCAAATCACTGCTCATATTTTCCAAAAAAAAGTAAGACATATCGCAAAACCAGATTAAAACGGCAAGCATGTGTAACTTTTGTTACTCAACTTGACAGTTGCTGAGTGTTTAATGAATGACGAAGTGTAACCATACTTATATAGACAATCTCTTTTGACGGGGAGACAACCTGTGCGTCATTTTCTAATGCAACTCTTGTAATGATTGGAATTCTGCAAACTGGTTAAGTAGGTTCCTTTCGATTGGCCTACATTTAAGAGAATTGCCATTTTAATACAACAACAAAAAAGTTGCTGACCCACATCCTGTAAAAGCACATTCAAGAAAAAAGTGAAACCGAAAAAAAAGTTGCAAGAAAATAATGAATATTGATTAATTTTACTCCTGAACTCCTTTTTCCATTGTTAATTGATTTTTTTTTAAGCATATGCAATGTCGATCATTAAGCATCATATTCTTGTATGTTTTGCAAACTTTTTATGAAGCTCCTTTTTGCAATTTAAAATCTGATATATAAATACCAAGAAACAAGTATCAAGTGTGCAACATTTGCAAGATTGGTTTCACAGTTTTTTTTCTTTTCTTGTAGCTTTTTTTTCCGGCTGAATGGATAATTATGTAACTTGTAGATTGGTATTGAAATATAAAAAAAAAACTTGCAACGAAACTTACTTTTGCCAGTAGGCATTTTGACATCATTACTTAGGTATAAAATAATTTCGAATAAATTATGATGGGTTCGATTAAATATAATTCACATTTAATGTCTAGACGTGCTTTATAATTTTCTCGACATATTTTACTTTTTCTCATGCAGAAAAATGTATGTTTTTCACTGAAAAAATGTTAAGGTATTTATTGAACGGTGCTGCCGGCGCATATTAAAATTATGGCTCTTGTGATTTAATGAACCCAATAATTATTTACGCAGCTTACGAGGTTTTACACCGGTCTTTTATGTATTGTTGTATGTTTTTGTTGACGAATATTTTGTTTTCCAGTGGAAAATTTTAATTTTTTGCTAATATTTTCAACATTTAATTCAAATAAAGGGCACGTCTGGGTCGCATCAACTTGTTCTTCTGGCTAGTTACCTTCGTGTTAACGACTGGGAAGTTCATTTAAACTTTTTTTTTTTTTGTTAAAGATTTTTTTGTGTTTTTTTTTTTTTTTAAAGAAATAATAAATTGAATAGCATCGGTGAGTAAATTAAATAAGTAAGTTAAAGCTTTGTTCTTAATTTGTTTTCCTATGAAAAATAGTTGACAGCAAAATTTCATCAAAATATCGTCCCTCAATTTTGTACTTATGTAGTAGGTACCAAAGAATGGCTTATTTTTAAAGCATAGACAAACATTTTTCCAAGAAAAGGAGTCCTTTTGTGCATATATTGAGCCTGCCAAAATATAAAGGTTTTGTTTTAATTAATTTGACTTTTTTCTTGTTGGTGATTTTTTCTCAGCGGAAAATGGTAAAAACTGGCAAACATAAAAAAAATTAATCCTATGTCAACAAAACAGTAAAACCAACCAATAATGTTCACATATATGTAGTTCTGAATGGTTTGTTGATAAATACCTATTACATAATTATACAAAATTAATATGTAATGTAGGTATACTTTCTTTTGTCACTCGACAAAAATTTCTATGTTTACACTTGACTTAGCCGCAAGGTACTCCTCTTATTTTATTTTTGTTTTCTTATCTATTTCAAACAAGAGTTAAAAAATCAAAAGATGTTCACTGAATACTTAAACCCTGAATATTGTTCATGTATATGATGTAACGCTACAATAAATAACAAATGTACTTCTTTTAAACAAAAAACTTGACGCACGAACTTGATTTTCTCTTATTTTGCTGTGCGCTGAATTAAATCGCAATTAACAAAATATTTTTGTATTTCGTAATTGAAAAAGCATATCTACCTGACTTTCACCTCCAAAAACAAGTAAACGTTCTTCGATCAGACTGTTTGGAATTAAAAAAAAAAAAAACGTATTGCCGGCTTTAAAGCTCACTTATTCAAAAGTATGTTGCAATGAAAACATAAAACTAATCGTGACTATTGCCACCTAAAGTCCCATAAAATAAAAATAAAAAATGCTAAATAGATTTAGCTACACGTGCTGCAATCTGAAAAGTGTATCTTTAGCAGAAATCTATGAAATAATATATCGCTTAGAAGAATTATGTAAGTTTAAGAAATATTTTGATTGAAATATATTAACTGTTATTATTAACCTTCATTTTGGTTGTTTAATATTATATCACCAGTCCATATATGTAAATATAAACTACCTGCATCTTGTAACTGTTTTTTTTTTTATTTGACAGCTGCATCATAATATCAATACTGAGACTAAAAACAGCTGATAAATTGAATATCTGAATTTCATAAATAAGAGTATAACTTCTTTTACTTGTATTTTGGTTATAATGGAAGCACGGCCAAGGGCCCTAGGAAGCAAGAAAAAATAAAAGGCACAACTGGGTCGGAACTTAAAATAAATAATCTCAAGTTAAAATAGAGGTTAACAGTTAATTAAGTTCATGCCCAGGAAAATTAGACAAAAAATAGGCAAAATTACGAAATAATTCGTACAAAGCTTGATTTTTCTGGAGACCTTTAGTTGTATGTCTTGAGCAAATCCTCAAAATTATCACCCATGATTTGGCCAGGAGCTAAATTTGGTGTGGGGTTAGTTTTGTACGATTTCTCGGAAACTGAACTTTTTGCAAAAAAATGTTTTGGTAAAAATTGTAGCTTATATGATTTTCTGCAAAAAAGGTCTTGACACTTGTCATTGTATCTTTAACCAATTTCGAGAAAAAAATTTAAATTGTTATAAAGTCTGTCAAAGTCAAGTATAACGTACACAAGGTTTCATCAAAATCGTATGAGCCGTTTTCGAGAAAATTGGAAAAAAACTAAAACGTTTATATGTGCAGTATTAGTTTTTCCAAATTTTCTTGAAAACCGCTCATACGATTTTGATAAAACTCTGTGTACGTTATACTTGCAAGGTTTTGAATATAAGCGCATTTCATGATTTTGGCATATAATGAAGATTTGGTGTTTACGGCTTCTTACAAATTTGGCTGAAACTTCCAAACGGCTGAACCGATTTCAATTATATTTGGTACGGCACAATATGCAACACAAGATGACATTTAAAGTTCTTAGCTAAACAACATAAAACAAATAATATGATGATACAAAATTTCATAAATCAAAACTTTTGTATTCACATAGTATGCAACAAGAGCAAGTTCGTGCGACCTAGTCATGCATTTTATTTTTTTTTCTGTGGATTAAGCTTAATGGGAAAACCCCAAAAAAATAAAGCAAAAACCGTGTAAAAGTGCAATGTTGTCTAAAAACAGACTTTGTAACAATTTAACACTTTTTTCTCGAAATTGGTTGATGGTACGATGAAAAGTGTCAAGACCTTTTTTGTAGAAAATCGGATCGGCTACAATTTTTACCAAAACATTTTTTTGAATGAACCGATTATCGAATTTGGCCCTCTGTTAAAGTTCATATTTAACAACTTAAAAAAGTTCAGAAATTTAACGATTGTTTTTTGAGAAATAAATGCAACTACAACTAATGTACCTTTAAAAAAACATTTTTCTTTGGCATCCTTGCCTGAATGGTGCTCGCAAGCGTAAAATGAAAATTCAATTTCTTGTGCCTTTACTATAAAATAATATCCATTCACACATGTGATTTCACCATTCCATACATCTTAAAAAACAATAAAATTATTCCATGAGTCATTTTCGGATCGTATAATTGCCCGTTGCGGTGATTAAAATTAATAATGCTGTTTTAAGCCTTTATCAATAAAGCCCATTTTCGGTTGGCATGATTTCTTCGAATTTTTATAAGCTCCCATCATTTAATCTTAGTCTGAAAAAACAAATTGTCCTATTATACTTTTACTTTTTTTTCTTTTGAAAACTGCTTCCCTTGCTTTATCTTTATGCGATGTCTTTTTTAGTAATTTAGGTGAATCACCCCGCATATATTTTTTTGTCATTGGTAACGTATAAACATTAATCTGACAATTATTTTCCCATTGTAAGATTTTACTAAAATTCTTCCATAGTCAAAAAGAAATTCAAGAATTCATTGTTTATCTGCGCATTCAAAAAAATAATAACAAACTCTTTTGATTCCTGCCCGGCAAACCTCATTTAAGAAAACATCATAAATTATTATTATAAATAAACTCTTACTCACCGATATTTCCAATCCATTTTGCTCTTATGCAAATAAAGTGACAACAACGGAACGTCAGATATTTCTGTTTCATGTCCACCTGCTTCTAGCAGCAATATTTTCCAATGAGGTATTTCTGAGAGTCTGGAAGCCAAGACCGTTCCTGCCGAACCACCACCAATTATAATAAAATCATACGCTCTATCAATAGTTTCCACATTAAAGGGACGATTTTCAGGATCGAAAAGGTCATAGTTAAAATATGCTAAGGCAGCAATTAAGAATGGCAAAATAGTAAGCTTGCCCAGACCGATTACCGTGGCAGTTTTAATCGCTCCCGCCACAGCTACACCAACACTCGAAGCACCTGCAGCAATTCCAGCTGTTGCTGCCACCTTCGAAGCTGTACTCGCTTTAAAGAGGGCGCCACCAATTGCTGGAGCAAATTTGGCTGCCGCTCCTAATATTGGCGACAAAACCATTTTATTCAAATTTAAACTTTCAAAAGATTCTAATTATTTTTTCACTTCCTCAATTTTCACTGAAGTAATTTTTCTTTTTCTTCTATTTTTCACATATTTGCATATAAATACTTTCTATCTTTCACATAACCATTAATTCGATATAAAAACCGTGTTTGCATCTATAAAAAACAATAATGGCATTAGTCGCACTTAGCACGTACTAAAAATTTCCGATTGGTAAACTTCTTTTGCAATCATTTGCTTAGCTTGAATGCGCGCGTTAAAAAATCGTCCGAAATTAATAAATTAGCCACAACATTGAGGTCTGTCTGTCTGCACCGTCTTACAACGAATGTTGTTGATCTTTTTATGAAAATTGCAAACACGAGAATACCGATATTATATCCGATTCGATTACTGGTCGGTGTGCATCTGAGAGCGCAATTGTTACCGTCGAGTGTACCAAAAACCAAAAGCCAATTAACCAGTTCCAAGTTTAAGTGGCGTAAAGGAGGCTTAAATGTTAAGCCACCACCACCACCACCACTACAAATTCTATAGAGTACGAAACTTTGAGAGTTGTAGATACAAAAAGTATCTGCACCACTCATGGTAGTTGCTGTCTGCATACTACTACCGTTGGATGAATATAAAAACTATTTCTCCAGATGACAACAAGAAACACGCACGAGGAAATAGAGAAACTATAGACGAAAAAAATAAATAAATTTAATTTACCTAGTGGCATACGTGTCTGGCACGTACGGAGTGTTGAATATTATCAATGACGAAGAGGAGCTCCATTACCGTGACGTCTCTAAATTATGCAACCAAACCTATGTCTAACCCGCGTTTTAAGATTTATGAGAAACTAAAATAACTTGGAAATGGAATGTCTTCTCTTAAGTTCCACACTTGAGTTACAAAGAAGTTATGTTGATTTCCATTGCAGCAAAACGTTGTTATGAATTCTTTAGCTACATTCCAATTATGAGGCCATCATATCATCGGAAAATACTGCAATATTGGTTTGCTGTTTTAATTTATAATTGTTAGTTTCTGGCTAAAACAGAACAAGTAATGGCGGAGAAAGTTTTGATATTCTTGTGCTGATTCTTAGAAATAATTATGGAAATCAGAGAAAGGTGAGTTGACTTTGTAACTAAATTAGTGAATCTACGCTTGTTTTTTTTTATTATGAATGGTTTTATCTAAATTGAAATTACAGGTATCAAAATATAATCGAAGGGCGATAAAAAAAGGGACATGAATCACGCGAACAAAAATTAAGAATTGGGAAACCATATTTTTTTAATTTTTTTTTAAAGTTACAACACAAGTGTCATTAAAACAATACTTATCCTCATAGTACTTATCAGATGTTCGTTTTTACACGGTTTTAAGGGTTTTACTTGATAAACCGCATCAAAATAAATGTTTTGTGAGTCCAATGCTGTTCTCACCCTCAACGCTTCAGGTACATTAAGCGTGATAACTGGACCACTGCTAAATGGTATATTGCGTTTGCAAGTTGTTGGTGGTGTGTAGAAAGGCGGTTAGCCCTCAGGCTTGAATTCAATTACCTCGCGGTCAAGAAGAGGGGTATAGTAAGATTCGGTTAGGTGCGTTCGAAGAAGTTTAAGGTGTTATTGCCATACCATCGCTTTTAGAACACCATGCTAATGAGGCTTGCTTTTTTTCAGTCTCCGAGAACCATCTCGTACATTTTAGACGATCTTCTTTTCGAAGTTATTATGATAAATCAGTCGCTGAATATATGATACATTGCGTTTTGTAACCACTTCCCTATCAATTTATATTTGAAGGTCACAAGGAAATCGCTTAATTTTGACTTTCTCTTTAACGACTCAGCAGGACTTAATTTTTCCATAACTTTTCTAAAAAAATCTTATATTAACTAAATAATTTTTACTTGTGCTTATATTTACTAAGTTATGCATTCGTAAAAAAAACGTTTGGAGATAACAATCAAACATGACATAATTACGATAGAGAAGACAAAAAAAGTAGGTCTGCCTGTCTGTCTTTCTGGATGTATCGACACCTGCAGCCTTAACGGTAGATCCGATTTTCTTGAAACTTTGAACAAAATATTCTTATAGAAATATCCCCAGACTTTTTTTTTATTTTTGACCTAGGTATAAAAATAACAGTACCTACCATTAAAACGTAACCGATAAATCGATTTTTCTCGAAAAAAAAATACAATCAATTTCGATAAAATTTTATATGAGTGATTGGTTTTTTTCAGGATCAGCTTGTTAACGGTACCTGCCACATAACCGTTTTTATTGTTCCGACTATCTTTTGAACTGCTGCATCGATTTTGACCAAATACCTAATACCTACTGAAAAAAAAATGAAAAAAGTAAAGTTTTTTTTTTTTTTAATTTCTGGAAAAATTACTATCAATTTTCATGTAATTGCACAGTGACGTCTTTCATATAAATCTTTTTTTATTCCAACATTTGTTTTCAAAACAGTTTTTTGGAAACGAAATATTTCAAAACATAAATAACTGAATTTTATTTTTATAAAAAAAACTAGTCAAATAAATTTTCCAGTTGTGCCCACGAAAGTAACTTTCTCCAAGAGCAAGTTAGTGCGACCCACTCGTTTATTTCTTTAAATTCAATATTTTGAAAATTAGTTGATATTTTTTTTTTAAATTTAATATTCGCCTAAAAATTATAAGTTTTTTTTTAAAGGGCATTCGCAAAATTTTTCTTTAAAATATTTAAAAAAAAATTATTTTTTAAAAACTTCTGAAAAAATTTCTAAAATATATTTTAATTATTTTAATATATCATAATTAATGGCATACCAGGATTTTCTCGGAAACCTCTTGGTTGTTAAAACATAATTTCAAAGTTATTTTTTGTACTTATTTTTTTGTTCACATTAAATTCATTTAAATAATTTAAGAAATTATTTAACATAATTTCATATGGAAGGCTCTTTTAAGCTCTTAGATAATTTGCCACAAGAGCAAATTTGTGCGAAACAATAGTGCGTTTTATTTTTAGTTATTTTTAACTTAATCTTAAATTCTAACTTTTTTGTTTTCTTAAAACATTGTTATGTTAATTAATAGCATATCCACCATTTAGACATCCTAATGAACCATTAAACAATGTAACATTATTTCTTACTTCATATTCATTACACCTGATTAAAATGTTATAATCGCTTTTCACACGATCACAAAATGAGCAAAGTTCTTTTTTTTTTCATTGCAAATTTTTCCACATAATTTACCAAAATGTTATCTCCTGCAATTAAGATCAGTATCAGTCTACTGCCCCACAATTAAGTCAACAGTGAATAATTAATCGCTTCATGGTATAAGATAAAGCATTATCATGCATTCACTTGATTCAATGGTGATAAATGAGTAATGTACCCTCTAATTGTGGGTTTCTTGTAAATGGAACTTGTGACGTAACAAAAATGTTGTTTCTTAAGTTTTTTATTGTTATCTCATAATAAGAAGAAAAAGATTTTGCAGATTTGCAAGAGATAATCTTGGACATAGGTGTTGGCTTTCATCACTATCTTTTATATCAAAATTAGCAAAAAGTTAGTTCTTTCTTTAGTTAGGTATAGATGTCGAATACTGGTGTATGTATATTCAACAAAGTTTATAAATGGTTTAGTTGCTGAAATAAAGATAAGTTGCAATCCTATAAATTAATTAAGAGTTTCAAGATCTTGCATCTCACTATCTTTTCTTAAATTCGCATTTAAAAAATACCTTTGTCTAACAGTCTTTTATCAAAAATTGTATCAGCTATGTTTATTTTCACTAAGAAAGAACTTTCGGCCAAGCCATATTCATTTGTGTGTATTCTTGATATTTGATAAATCAAAAGCTTTATTAAACTATGACTTTTCTTCGTACTTAATTGGTCACTACAATTAAGCACTTAGTCAATTGATCTGCTTTTAACTCTCAATCCATTTATTAAAAACTCTTAAGTAGGTTGGCGTATCGAGTAATTCTTAGTGAATTATTATAATTTGTCCTGACCGTAAGGTTATCCGGTCATCATCGTTATAACAATGATTTTGGCATTGGCAGCTAAGTGGGTCTTAACTCTTAACATATCATAAAACATAATAACGAACCCTGTGTTCTTGAAAGCTTCGCTTGATTAGATTTAAAGCTCTAGGTTAATATGTTTTCATTTTAATATTTAAGTAATTGATAGGCCATGGTGCAGACGCAAGTATACATTTTTTTTTAAATAACACAAACAATGATCTTTTTTATAAGGTGACATTTTATCAGATTCTATTTTACTTTCCAAAAAAATTGCATAGGTACAGATTAATAAAGTATTTCATCAATGTTATAAATAATGCATGTCAGTATTATCAATTACTTGGATATTCGAAATATCGCTAATATCTAAGAAATGGAATGTTAAGATTTGACAAAAGAACACCTTTTCCACCTTTTCACATTATAACAGCTGATTCCTCATTGACTCTTTTGGTGGTTGTCTGCTTCTGCAGATTTCTCAGCAGATTTATGTTGGTAATCCATCGTCTGTCAGTCACACATCGTATTTCTTTGATGATTGATCATCTAATTGCTCATGATTTACAGGGCTTGTTACATAAACTTTACAAGGTCAAATTGGTCAAATGGTCATTAATTAACAACTACATAATTAAACTATGCCTTGGTTTCGATTAGTTGACACAAAAAACTGTCGTTAAGTATTTAAATAAAACAAAAAAGACTTCCAATCCAAAGATGTTATTACGCCTATGAGCTGGTAAAATATCATGTAATTAAGTTGTAGGCCAAAGTAATTTTTTTTTTTGTGAGCCAACAATTTTTTTCATCTTTTATTTTTAATTGCTCCTCGCTTTCAATGAAATGAGCTTATTGTATGACATGGAACAGGCAAATGCCTTTTACCTTTGTTGACGATAGACAAACTAGATAAAGACAACTTGAGACTTACTTACTTACTCTGGGTTGATGATATTTTTGATGTATTCACATGAGTTTGTATATATCTAGCTAAGTTATGTAATGTTTATAGAGAATGAGTAAAATTTATTGTAAATGACAAAATTTTGTTGAACATCAATGCAAACATTTTTGTAGATTGTTTTAGTTTTTTAAAAGTCTTAAATAAGAATGTTATGTTTATAAGTATGTATTTATCTTAATTTTGTAATTTTGTTTGTGTTTATCTACCTTACCTTCGTTTCTTACATTAAATCAATAAAAAGGTTTTGTGGCCTTTACTCCAAGCTAGATTACATCAAACCCAATCTAGTACGCAATAATTGTGGATGATTTACAGAGAAAACTCCCTGTGAATTATATTATTCAAAGAACTTTGATTTAATTTAGACATTATAACATTAGAAACGAGTATGTTATGCTCGTGGCCAAGCGAAGTGGCCACAAAACCTTTAACTTTGAATTTGATTCATAAAGTGAAATCAATAAACTCCACTTAATAAAATTTAATTTGGCTATTTTTAGTCTTTTTATTGTTTTTAATTTGTAAGCGGTCTTATAAAAACAATGTTTATTTCAATTTATATTTTATTATATTAATAATACAAAATTACACAAATTCCGTGAAGCGGCTTTTACTTTTTTCTTTCTTTTTCTTCTGACAATCAAAACTCAACTGAACTCATTTTTGACATCTGCCCTCTTCTTTCATATTTATGGTGTTAACACACTAAATCTTTGTGGTGAGGCCACATTACAATTAATTTTATTCTTTGGGTCTTACCACAAATTTTTTTTTTATTCATAAATCAATATAAAGAAGGTACCATGTTTTAAAATGAAATGTCTCATGAAATCATGACGTATTGGTTAATGTGTCAAACTCTCAAGCCAGATGTTCTCAGTTATAACCATGCCTTATGCGGCTAACGTGGCAAAACCGTCCCTTATTGAGAAGTACCCTCCCTCAAATGCAGTTGTAATCCCCAGTGCCCGATTTAATAAAATTGTTCGCAAAAACACAAAAGAGTTCCTCATGTCCCCCATCATTTATAGAGATTTCCATGTCTCACATCTATTGTGAATTACACTACTTCTACAGAGAAAGAAATTTTCTCTGGAAATTCTATTAAAGTGTCTGTCTGTCAGTCTGTCAGTCGGTCTGTATCGTTCAAATCATCCCATTATAGCCATAACATTGATTACCACTTCTTTTTAAAAGTAACGCAATGTTGAGAATGAAACAACATATTCCTCAATAATGTTGTTGATGTCAAAACTGGAGTCTACTGATCCTACCACAATGTACGTACAGCTCGGATTTTCAGCGCGTGAAAATACCCACCCACACCAATGATAGAACCTCTCCAGAAATGTTACAGCTGGTCCACTGTTGCTAAAAAGTATATTTCATCCGATCCTCTTCACGATCTGCTGAGGCCATCTGGTGGACTCAGCGGTATTGGTAAAGGGGAACAATTTTCGCGCGCGGAAAAACCGAGCGTGCATCGTGTAAGGATTGCTAAAGTCAGTTTCAAAATCGACAACATTCTGGAGAAATGTGTGGTTCCATTCGCACTATTTGTTGGAGACAAAAAAAATTGCTGAAACAGGACAATGCTACTCCACGATTTCTAGGAGTGTCAGCGGCTACTGTAAAGAAATTTAAGTTAATGTGATGACTTGGCCTGCTATGAGCCCGGACAATTTTAAGTCCGGGAAAAGCGGAACGTCACCCAAAATAGTGAAATAATTAACCACCAAAAAGTTAAGTTATTTCCCACTACAAGTGGTGAAGATAGTTCCCTGCACGAGTATAGAAACAGCTTTGCGCTTAAGTCAAATAAAGGAAAGAACCCTAATTTTGGATGAAATGTCTTTTATTGAAATTTTCAATTTGCCAACAAATCGACTTGACTAGAACGAAAACCCATAATTTGATATTATTGATCGCAATATGCAACTGTCAAAAACAGAAATTTAATCTATTATTATTCTAATTATTTATTACAAAATAAAATTGAAGTTCAGATTCATTTATCGGCTCCCAATTTAACATACAATTTCGTGAAGTATATTTATCTAATTTCACTTTCATTTTATTTCTTTGCAGGTGAGTAAAGAAGACAAATACTTATATATTTGGTAAGAAAAAAATAAATGATTGAAAAAGTGTTGAAGGTAAGACCACGAACGTGATAATTACACATATCTATATCCAGCTGAAATTATTCGGTCGTTGAAAACATAAAAATGTTATAAGCCAATAGATACGCATCCAATTCGTTATATGGGTATACCTACTGAGAAATACAAATTGGCTTTTGGCGTTTTTTTAATGACCACCAAGGGTGAAAGCTATATGGTTTATTTTTATAGTATGATTCTACTACCTCACCCGAAGTCTCGCCCGAAGTACGTTAAAATTCAATTTTGTAATCAATTTCGTTAACGTTTTGTTGACAGACTTTTTTGTCGGTGGATATTCATCATAGGTAATTATCTTATTAGGTAAAGTAGTTATGTTTTATTTGTATTACTTAACGAACAAGATAAAACATATTTACTTCATAGAAGTACAGATCACCTATGCTAATGTTAATAAATTTTTGCAAAATCTTGATAAAAAATATTTTCATTTCGCATATTAAATTGCACGTATGTATGTTATAAGGCGCATATACATGCGGTCATATACACTACATTAAGTAAAAGTTACCAAAAAGTAGATATACAGGTGAGAAATCTTTATTAAAAAATTAATTACACGAACATAGATCCGAATAAAAATATCAGGATATCTAACAGTTTGATGGACAAAAATTTAGGGTTGATGGATTTGAAGTTAGAACGAAATAAAAAAAAAATCATTGCATCTATTGAAAAGTATCTCGCCATGTTTTCTTTGAGGGGACTCTTCAAGTGTTGGACCCATTTAACACAATGGACTAGGTTTTAAAACGAAATAAAATACTTTATATGATAAGTTAAATATGACTTGTTTCTTATACACGTTTTGTGGTTCCTAAGACAGCACATCCTGTTGATATTTGGTGACAATCATATATTCCGCCCTCAAAATAAATAAATAAATTTCTACTTTATATTCAAACTGAAAATAATCTTATATCATAAATTCTTTGAACCTAAGATTAGTTATCGCCTATTTGAAATTAAAATATTAGTTCTATTGTGATGTTTCATGTATAACGGATAAAATGAAAACTACCGTGTAATATCTAACTCCATATATCCAAATCTTTGAGCTACAAGTTTTATTTCAACAAATTGCACTGCTTTTAACTTTTATTTAATTTAATTAAAAGCTGCAATTTAAAGTACAAGAATAAAAGTATTGATTACAACAAACAGTTTGAGAAGCACTATCTTTTTTCTGGGTTGAAGACTTGATTAAAGTTGGTTGTTGAACATGATTTTTTATAGGAAGCTATAAATGTGTAAAGAGCTTTTCTTTTAACTTATTAATAATGTACTTTTATTGATGCAATACTAAAAGCTTTATTATACATTTCATTATGTGGAATTTGGCTTTTGTTTTATAGACATACATTCTGATGCAGACGTACCTACATAATACCGCTGTTTGTTTTTTCGTCTATACATACATATTTTAGCAAAAATTTCCAACAAAAACCATTCGCAGCCTAATTTATTTTATCTGAATTAACTGAAATATGGTACTACTGAACTGTCAGATAAAATGAAATTAAAAAAAACTGCATAGGTATATTAAATGTCATTTTGTTAACTTATCCTATATTGCACTGACTGGTACAGACGACGCCACTGTAAATTAACAAATATACAAAAAGAAAATTCAAAAGAACAATAATTAAATCAAAACTTTATAAAATGTCGTGTAGGTTTTTTGAAGTTTTTATTTAATTATTGTTCTTTTATTATATTTTCATCTTGTACATTTGTTAATTTATTCCGATTTTAAGTCAGTGGCGTCATCTAGGTAGTGCAATATAGAATAAATTAACAAATTGTAAAATAATTAAAAATAAAGTTTAATACAAGAAGTGAGAAAAACTCATGACGCGTTGAAAGTAAACAATGGATTAACATTAAACAAAAAAAAAAGACCAAAAGAGCCGAATAATATAAAATAAAGAAAAAAATTGTTCGATACTCGAATGAAAGTCAAAAATCTATCCGCAGTGATTTTTCACATTTGCTTTTATCGGTAGTGATCTGCGGTGGAATGTTTGTATGGTAAATCCTACATCACTACAGATAACCTTAAACACGTAACGTAATATCTGACTCCACTCATCCAGACGTGAAAACAGATTGATGTATGAGAATTTTAGCTTTTAACAGGTTTTAAGAACAAATCTGTTTATTTTCATATAGATTGAATAAAAATAAAAAAAAAACTATTAAACTGCATTTATTGGTGATGAAGACAGTAAGAATGTATTAGTTAAATGAAGACAAACAAAAATAAATTCATTAAAATCATTAAAAATATTTTAATCGCATCTTTCACTCTTATTATGTTCTTCTTTGATAAAATCAGCACCTCTTTCCGCAATCATGATGGTTGGAGCATTAGTGTTGCCACTTATAATATGTGGCATAATACCAGCATCAGCGACTCGGAGCCCTTTCATTCCCCTAACCCGTAACCGCCAATCTAAAACAGCCCCAGGATCTATATCTGGTCCCATTTTTACTGTTCCAACCAAATGATACATTGTTCCAGTCATGTATTCCATATAACACTTCCAATACTCGTTACTTTTAAAACGAAATTGGTCACACTCAGGTAAATCGATTTGTACAATTTCTGCACCTTGTTCCTTGTAAGCAGCTGACTTTTCTATTTGCATCTGAAACTCAATTCCACGCAAGAGTGTGTTGACATCTTCTGGATGAGCGAAGTAGTTTGAAAATATTTTTGGAGTATCTTTTGGATTTGAACTTCTCAAACGTAAAGTTCCCACTGATTTTGGTTTCAAAAGATTAACATAGACTACCATAATGTGGTTGTTTTCAAAAACAGATCGAATGCTATTAGCTATACTATCAGATAAACCTAAAGCATTTATCCAAACGTCTAAGCCAGAAGAACCACTTTGCAGAAGTAGATGGTGGTAGATTATGTCAGGGTAGGGGCTGTTTGATGTTTTGTCGGAATTTATAAATCCAGTGACTGTGGTTACTCCATGACCGGCCAATGGTCCCGTTTGATTGGTAAGATAGGTGTAAGTCGCGTCAAGGCGGTCTTGTCTGGTTTCTCCTTTTAACTTACTACGGTTAATTTTGAATATCAGAGGAATGGAAACATGATCCTGGAGATTGTCCCCAACACGTAAGTTTCTTACAACTGGGATTCTAAGACGACTTAAATGATTTTTCGGACCAATGCCCGAAAGCATCAACAATTTTGGTGAGTCCAAGGTCCCAGCAGAGATTACGACTTCTTTAGTAATGTTAACAGTAAACTCATGTTGATCTCTATAAACAAAGGTAACCCCTGTGGCCTTTTGATTTCTTTCGTCGAAGTTAATCTTAGTGGCTCTTGCGTTCTTGATGATGTGAAGATTCGGCCTATTCCTTGCTTTTGACAAATAACTTTTTCCAGTACTTGCACGACGGCCATTTTTAACAGTTCCTTGCACAGCAGAATATCCTATATCAGCACCCTCTCTAACTGTGTCAAGTTTTTGAACTCCCAACTCCTTAGCTGCGTCAAATATCATATCTCTTATTTCAGGAAAACTTACTTCAAATGGATTAACAATGGTTCTTCCTTTAGTTTGTGAATTGTTTTGTTCATTTGGTAAAATGGATTTCTCAAAATACGATAAAACATCCCTCCAGGCCCAATTGATGTTGCCCTTACGCTCCCAATTGTCATAATCTTCCCTATTACCCCGAACATGTAGCAATGCATTTATTGCCCCAGTACCACCAATCATCTTTCCTCTCGGCCAATAGCACACTTGATTTTTCATGCCTTGACAACTTTTACCATCGGGTTCGGTGAAATAATTCCAATTAAAATCAGTGTGTTGTATTGTGAAAAATAGACCTGGAATCTAAAATAAACATTGTTTTTTTTTTGACATTTTTGACATTCTTAAAATTGAATAAAAATACTTCAGATTCCAATGGTGGATCATCTCCCGCTTCTAAAACTAAAATCTTCCAATTAGGATTATCACTAAGCCGACTTGCTAAAACCGACCCTGCAGTTCCAGCGCCAATAATAACGAAATCATAAGTTGATAATCCTTGGTTGAGCAATGTGTTTCCATAATCTTTTGGCCATAATTCAGGTGGTGATATTGCACATTGAGCTGCTAATAGTGCTTGAAGTAAAGTCGAAACCATAGTGCTACCAGCTCCCAATGTTTGTTGCATGCACTGGCCTGAGCATGTTGTTGCTAAAGACATCGTTTACCATTTGTTTTTAAGAAACTTAATTAAAAAAAGATAAAAATATAATATTTTAAAATGTACTCAATCGCGCTCTGCGAATGTAAAATTTGGATTTGATAAAATCTGTCACACTGCTATGGGTAAAATGTCAAATTTATTTTCGCCTCTGATGACAGTTTGCACTGAATATTCCGCGAATATCAAAATTGTATTTTTAAAAATCTGTCAAACTACAAAGTGAAACATTTTTGTATTGCTGGTGACAGTTTGCCTTAAATACCCCGCAAACGTCAAATTTAGATTCGTACAATACAAATCTGAAAAATCACAAATTGAGTGAGAAAAACAATCAAAATAAAAAATTACTCGGATTTCACAAGAAACTATTTACGTTCATGAAGAATATAATGTATATCAAGTGTTTAGATTTGATTTTGAATATCTTCATTCAAGTAAACATGTATTAAAATAAAGCATTAATTAGTTTTCAAACACAGTCAAATATATGTAGTGAATTGAGTTTATAAGGTAAATGTGAAAGTTATGTACATTGAATCGTTCAAACTGATCAACTGACTACCGACAGTATTTTTTTAACTTAACTTAATAGAATCGTTGTAAATTGTATAAGAATTAAAAATAACACACGCACCAATAATAAGAGCATCGGGAGTCTTATGAAAATATTATTTTAGTTTTTGTAATCAACAGTCAAGCTCAACTTACCGAATAAATCTTAATATCTTAACGTAAAGTATCCAGAATCCAGATAACAATGTCGATTTGTTCTTGATCTGGTTTACAAAATTGCATTTTATATGCAGAAGCTTACTTTTATGATTCATGTCTTAAATGTCATACAAAATTAATTACTTTTTGTTAACCACATTATTTAATTAGTTCATCAAAAGGACCTTGAACTTTTTATTTATAAAGCAATCCATATACTCTGACCCAAAAATAATGGGTGTTTTTTTTTAGAGGTATAGAACTTAGATTTAAGATTAGATTAGATTTAAATGATTTTATTTCACAAAATTTTCTAGATACATATTTCGATAACAATTCATAAATAAGCATGGCCTGCGCCGTCTGCCAGAGTGACAATTTTATGTTAAAAAATCTATACAAAAAAAAAAAAAAAAAAAAAAAAAAAAAAAAAAAAAAAAAAAAAAATATAGAACTTTAAATTGCAATAAAACAACGATGGAATATTCGATTGACATGATTTTTTTATTTATTCGAAAGATAATCTGGTGGCATTACATTTTAAATATGATTTCTGGCATATGACTGCCACGGATGGCTCGGATGTACTCCAATCTGGACGTCCAATTTTCAATGACCTTTTCCAACATTTGTGACCGTATATCGGCAATAACACGGCGAATATTGTCTTCCAAATGGTCAAGCGTTTGTGGCTTATCCGCATCGACCAATGACTTTACATAACCCCACAGAAAATAGTCTAGCGGTGTTAAATCACAAGATCTTGGAGGCCAATTCACAGGTCCAAAACGTGAAATTAGGCGGTAACCAAACGTGTCTTTCAATAAATCGGTTGTGGCACGAGCTGTGTGACATATTGCGCCGTTTTGTTGGAACCACAGCTCCTGGACATCATGATTGTTCAATTTAGGAATGAAAAAGTTAGTAATCATGGCTCTATACCGATCACCATTGACTGTAACGTTGTGGCCATCATCGTTTTTGAAGAAGTACGGACCAATGATTCCACCAGCCCATAAAGCGCAACAAACAGTCAGTTTTTCTGGACGTAACGGTGTTTCGACATACACTTGAGGATTAGCTTCACTCCAAATGCGGCAGTTTTGTTTTTTGACGTAGCCATTCAACCAGAAGTGCGCTTCATCGCTAAACATCGCTAAGGGACGTAGTGCGCGATATGTATTCCGCACAGAACCATTATTTTGGAAATAAAATTGCACAATTTGCAAGCGTTGTTCAGGCGTGAGTCTATTCATGATGAATTGCCAAACCCAACGGACAATAAATCACTTGACAGCCGTTAAATCGGTCGCCGTCTGGAAAAGTAATGCCAACTTAAAGTTCTATACCTCGAAAAAAACATCCGTTATAATTTAAGTGAATTGTGCTCAACTTATTTTATTTTATGTTTGTTTGCTGAAATTTGGTTAAATAATAAAACGATGCTTTCGTTTTTGTAATTATTTTATAAACATAAGCACGTTCAAAAAGAAAATGAGAAATGAGATGAGATAAAATTTTTCTAAGAGTAAGAAAAAACGAAAATTACGCCCTAAAAAAATATGCTTTTTAACCTTTTTTTTAATAAATTGTGGGCGTACGATTTATCCAACTTAAAATCAAGAGTACAAAACGCGTGTATCGAAAGGCTATTCAGGAAATGCGACTAGTTGGCATCATTTTAAACAAAAAGCAACAATTTTCAAAATCTCTCCTCTTAAAAAGCTACCCACTTAAACTTTTAATAGCCGCACTGAACTATGAAGAAGTGTCCGACATCACAGCCGAAGAAAATATTCGGAAAAGTGATTGAGCCAGCATTGGGGTATTCGTTGAGTTCCGAAAAAAAAGATGTGAAACGATATCTGATGGTCTTAAGGCCAAGAATAAATCCGAAAACCTGCGTGAGACTTCAATACCTTTAGAATGACATGGATTAATCGGATCAAAAGCAAAAATGATTATCATTAAAATCCTTCATATTTAAAAACACCATATAGTAAACAAAACACAGCATGCCCAATCCAGATGGAGTCGTCATGTAGATTGTAAGTTTGTACAACGAGGAAGTAGTTTTGTTTTTAAAAAGATGTTAAATATATATTTTTATTTTCTCTTTCATAATTAATTGCAATAATTTAATTCATATAAAATAATTATCTGGAAAATTACAGGTATACAACAGAAGATTGTTTAAATACGTAATTTTCATTTTATATGTTTTCAATACTTTACATTAATTCCATTCCTCTTTGATAAATTCAGCTGCTCTTTCTGCGATCATAACTATCGCAGCGTTAGTATTCGCACTCACAACATCAGGCATTATGCTGCCATCAGCAACTCTTAGTCCTTGAATACCCTTGACGCGTAATCGCCAATCAACAACAGCATTTGAATCTGAATTTGGTCCCATTTTGACAGTACCTACAGGGTGATACACAGTCAATGTTAGATACTTCATGTAACACCTCCAATAATTGTCACTCTTAAATCTAAACCTGTCACATTCTGGCAAATTTATTTGAACTATCTCAGCACCTTGTTTTCTGTATGCGTCTGTCTGTTCTAATTTCATTTGGAACTTAATTCCTCCCAACATTGTTTCCTTGTCACTTGTGTCTCCAAAGTAATTGGCAAAGATGCGTTGATAATCACTTGGATCTGCACTTCGCAATCGAACAGCTCCACTTGATTTTGGTCTCAAAACATCCACATACGTAAATAACAAGTGGTCGCGATCATTGATGGACTGAATACTTTGTGCTATTTCTTCTTTTATTCTCAAACCTTTTTTATAGATTTCAAAATCTGTAGATCCAGCTTGATAGAAAAAACCTTGATGCTGAATGTCGGGGTACGGAGATCTTGAATCTTCGCTGGATTTAATGAAACCTGTTATGCTATTAATTCCAACAGTTGCCAACGGGCCGGTTTGGTTTATAAAGTATGTGTAAGTAGCATCAAGTTCATTCATTGGTGTGAACCGTGGAATATTTGTATTGGTTAATTTGAATATCACAGGTGTTGATACGTGATCTTGAAGATTGGAACCGACTCCTGGTGAATTTTTTAAAACTGGTATATTTAAACTGTTTAAATGCTCCTTTGGTCCAATTCCTGAAAGCAATAGGATTTTCGGGGAATCCAAGGAGCCAGCAGAGAGGATAACTTCTTTAGAAGCTTCTACTGTCAGTTCGTATTCGTCCATATAAGTGAAACTGACACCGATAGCTCTCTGATTCCTTCTATCGAAGTTAACTTTGGTTACGAATGCATTCTGGATCACATGTAGATTTGGTCTATTTTTAGCTTTTACTAGGTAACTTTTCCTTGTGCTACTGCGACGACCATTTTCGATAGTTCCAGGCAAGTCAGTAAATCCTAAAATAGCTCCTTTCAGAACCGACTCTAGTATTGGATAACCCAGTTGTTCACCACCCGCAAGCAACATTTCACGTATTTCTGGAAGGACTATACCAAAAGGCTTTGCAGTCACTCCAATTGTGCCTTTTCTTTTTCCCAGTTCTACAGATTTTTCGAAAAATGGTAAAACATCATCCCATCCCCAAAAAGGATTACCTTTTGACTTCCATGAGTCATAGTCCTGACGATTGCCACGAACATACATCATTGCATTTATTTCTCCACTTCCGCCCATCATTTTTCCTCTCGGCCAATAGCAAACTTGGTTTTCGAAAGCCAAACAGCTTTTGCCATCCGGTTCGGTATAATAATTCCACGTGTAGTTAGTGTGTTGCACAGTCATAAATAATGCAGGAATCTGAAATCACAGAAGTATTAAATTTAATCTTGCAGTTTCTTTACTTTTCTTACGTCTGATTCTATAGGCTGCTCACCTCCAGCTTCCAATAGTAAAATATTCCATTTCGGGTTCTCACTCAGTCGACTTGCTAGAACGGAACCAGCAGTTCCAGCGCCAACTATGACAAAATCATAGGTGCTTCGTAGATTTATCTTCGGACCTTCATTGCTTGGAGAAACTCCACACTGTGCTGCAAGAAGGGTTTGAAATAGCGTTGACACCAATGTGTTGAATGCTCCCACACCTGGTTGTGTACATTGCGCAAAAGATCCTGCTAATGTTGACATATTTTATCCTGGACCGGTCGCAGCTTTTTATAAAGAAAAACTACGGGAACCTTTAATAAACGTAGTTAGTCTTTCAAATTGAACAGCAAATTAGTGGTGTTATCAAGAATACAATAAATAATGAACTTAATATAGTAACATAATTTGTCTAGATATATATAGAAAGGTCTTACAGAGGTTTGATCACGTTTTGATCTTATTTTAATATGTTAAGCATGTGGTAATCACGTTTCAATCTTGTTATCATTTTAGTAATTTTCTGGTAGATGGATATTGATAAGTTATCTTATTTTTTTAAAAATTATTTGTAAACATAAATATTGTTAATGACAAAAACATCTTATCGTGTCGGATAGGAATTTCTCACGTGAAAACTTTTACCGTTTGTATTCAAATCTTTATTGAAATATCTATATCCGAAAAAGTATTTCCAATTGTTTGCGTTGCGAGTTAATCAATAATAATAATATGCACGTCATATAACAGTAGGGGAGAATGGGGCTTAAGGTAACAGGGGTAAGAAGTAACAGCTAAAAAACAGGGTTCCCCTTATAATTAAAAATTGCATGAAGGAGAAAATATCTAACAGTGTACCTACTTCAGTTATTAATTGGACGTCAACGAGAGAAGTTCTCTCTGTTGTTCCAAAAAAAAAGCAGGTTTCTAACTTTTTTTTAGTGGTTTTCTTTTTTAAACATCCATTAGAGTTTTGGTTGTGTTTGGTTGTATATCTTATATATGTCTGACATCCGGTTTTTTGTAAATTAATTTCTTTGTGCGAAATTAAAAAACTTACCCCCTGATTTTTTTACCGATCGTTATGAACTACAACGATCGAAAGCTATTCTTTCGTTTTGTTTAATTGAATTATAAGTTATGTTTTTTTCTTATCAGCTTGTAATAAAATAATAATTTTCTTTAAAAAATATTTCTTTGTTTTTTTGTTATTCTTGTTACAACTTTCCCCTACCTATGTTGCAACTAGCCCCATTGTGGAGGGTAAGTTGAAACAATACGTTTTTTTTTTCTTCAATGCAATATCATCTTTCGAGCAGACTCTTTTTTTCTTGGTGGATTTTGTAGCTGAAACATGATTCTTAAATTAAAAAAAGGTTTGGCTGACTTATCTTCAAAATCTTAGAAGCTACAAAGGTTTTGTGAAAAGTGTTACTTTAAGCCCCACCTTCCCCTACATACTGGCATATAATTATATGAGATGAACCATTTTAAGGATATGAAATAAGCGAAGATACATCCATCTAAACAATTTGAAAATTCTGCAGAAGTGCAGATTATACCAAAATGATTTGAATGTTTGTGTTTGTGAGAAAAGTTATGTTTAAACCCTCAGCTTGCTGCATGCACTATAATTCAGTGAAAAATTGCTGTTTTATTTGGAAAGTTAAGAGTGAAAAAAATTGTTAAATTTTCTTTTATTAAAAAAACTTCAAAACTTTTGTCATATATGACTTTCTGTATAGTAAGCCATTTTTCAAACAGAATTTTTAAACCAAAAGAAACAGTTTTTTGTTTTAAATTATTTAATGAATTTGATAACAAATCTTGTTTCGTAACTGTATTTTTGTGTGTGTTTTTTTTTTTTGTACTACTTTAGACGAATTCGGCACTAAGTGGCGATTTTTTATTGTGTATTATATTTTATACTACTCTTTTTCATTTTTTTAACGCTAAAACTAGACAAGAGCTTCTTATCCTCTGAATTATTTTAAGTGCTTTAATTGGTTTCATATATATGAAGATGTTCTCCATGATTTTGAGCCTCTTCATCTTTTGCAACAAGGATTTAGTTTTCACTCTGAAATCCAAGGTCAAAAATAATACAGTAATCCCCGCTTTATTGCGCTCCGATTAAATGCGTTTGGCTAAAAAATATCGATTTATCTTATTTTAGCATATCGTGCCATATATGGCGTTTTTAAGCGTAGCGAATATTTCGGTGAATACAAGGAGTACTTTGCGGTATATCCATATATCGTTAGAAAAAAATATCGCCTTTAAAACGAAAAAAAAAAGTTTTGATTTCTATATTTTTCTGCAACTTCTTACAACTCAAGCTATACTGAACTTGACTGCAGACATGAAATCGGTTGGGGTACTTTCTCAGTTTTAGCAGTCAACACCAAAAAATCGTAAGCCATATATGGCTTGTTGTAAATCAGAGGGATGTTGTAAATTTGCTGTCATTTTCTTAAAAAAAGAAAAAAACATTTTAAAATTGGTGTTCTAACGAAAACAAACATTTTAAAATTACTTTTTCTTGAACTCTTTTTAGCAGTATCAGTCGGTATTAAAAAATGACTCTATGAGGAGCACCGTTAAAATCTTTTTCTGATTTTTTTTTAAGAAATCTATCGCTGTAGGCAACAAACCATTGGTATATAATTTTATCAAAATCGATTGTACTTCCGTTAACGGTTATATGGCAGGTACACTCATATGTTAGGTTATTCCTCTAATTAATGCTGTAGGGAGTAGGCACTGACACAACTCAACTGACAGACAGACAGAATGCTTTTGCAAACCTGCTTTTTTCGTCTTCTCTATCATCGTAATATACCTCATAAGTTTTATTGTCATTTTAAAACTTTATTTTACGAGTACCTACAGTAGAATCTTGAAAACATGAACGGTACTATGACATGTAAAATTCAGAATTCAGGAATATGAACGTTTTTTTTACTTTTTTTTCGGGCAAAAGGTTACTTATGGAGCAGTTTTAAAAAAAAAAAACATGTATGTATGATTTTTTTTTTAACTTTTTATTAAGAATTTTTTATTTTTGTTATGTTTTATGTGTTTTATAATAAAATAAAAAAATAATTCTATTTTTATGAATAGATACCTAAATGTTTTTCTTAAACTGATATTGATCCTCGAAAAGATGAACAGTTCGAAAAGATGAACAGAACCTGATATTATATATCTGTTCATCTTTTGAGATTCTACTCTAGGTACCACCCAGAGAAAAATGAAAGTGAAATTTTAAGCATGTTAGCATAACATAGGTACTCAATTTAACTCCGTTTTTCTTCTTTTAAACAAAAAGTATGGAGTTAAAATTACTTCTATAAAATTTATTTAACTCCGTTTTCTCTTAAACTTAAAAATACAACTACTTAAATAAAGAATGCGTTAATATTGATTCAAATCCGACTTACTTAATTATAGTATAAACGAGATCGCAATGAAAAGAAGAAAAACTAACATAATTAGATCAATAATTTACTAAAACCTTGAGATTTATATTAGATTTGTTTACCTCAGAATTTTCATCTAACATGCATTCAGATCCGATCCGTCCGTCACTGGTACTTCGAGTAGTATATCTTTATCTTCTCAGCCATAATGAATGCTAAAAAATTTTTTATTTCAATTATTTAACCTTAATTTTCCTAACGTTTTAGTGCAATACTTGCTAATTCTACAATGAATACCTACTATTAAGTGCACCTAGTTTTAAGTTTCGTTATGGATAATGTCAACTACGTCAACCACCACTATCTAGGAACTAGTCTAATCGTAGTATTTGATGGGTACGAATTCACCGACTTTCTCAGTCTGTATGGTCACCTCTGTTCTTGTGATTCAGATTCTTTTATTTTAATAAGAATCAAACTAAAACGATCTGATAATGCAACAAGGCTATTGTTGAGTTGATCACGAATAGCGTGTACAGGACATTTATTTCACATCTTGCACCTTCGATAGAAAACTAATTTTTAAAATCTTCATTTAAAAATTCTTCTGGACAAGAACTAGCTTTGTTCATCCACTGATATAACCAATTTCTATAATATAGTTTTTCATTAAAAAAAATTAGAAGCGAACAATCACTGAGGACCAATACCAGTATCCAATAATAAGCCATTTCGAAAACAACAGAAAAAAAATATACATATAGGTTCTCAAGACAAACTTATTTGTGTTCTTCTTTAATAAATTCAGCAGCCCTCTCAGCAATCATGATAGTTGGACCATTAGTATTTCCACTTATAATATCTGGCATTATACTCGCATCAACAACTCGTAGCCCCATGATTCCCTTAACCCGTAACCGCCAATCTACAACGGCCATTGTATCTGTATTTGGTCCCATTTTGACAGTACCTACAAAGTGATACATAGTCAATGTTAGGTACTTCATGTAACATCTCCAATATTTGTCACTCTTAAATCTAAACCTGTCACATTGTGGCAAATTTATTTGAACTATCTCAGCCCCATGCTTTCTGTATGCGTCTGTCTGTTCTAATTTCATTTGGAACTTAATTCCTCCCAACATTGTTTCCTCGTCTCGTGGATCTCCAAAATAATTAGCAAATATGCGTGGATAGTCTTTGGGATTTGCACTGCGCAACCGAACGACTCCAGATGATTTCGGTCTCAAAACATCCACAAAAGTAAGTAACATATGGTCGCGGTCATTGATGGATTGAATACTTTGAGCTATTTCTTCTTTCATTCCAAGACTTGTCTTATACCCTTCAAAATCCGGTGAGCCAGTTTTATAGAAAACACTTTGGTGTTGAATGTCCGGGTACGGAGAACTTAAATCTTCGCTTGATTTAATAAACCCTGTTATGCTATTAATTCCAACAGTTGCCAACGGTCCGGTTTGGTTAATGAGGTATATGTAGGTGGCATCAAGTTCATCCATCGGTGTGAACCGTGAAATGTTTGCTTTGGTTAACTTGAATATCACAGGTGTTGAAACGTGATCTTGAAGATTGGAACCGACTCCCGGTAGATTCTTTACAACTGGTATATTTAAACTGATTAAATGCTCTTTTGGACCAATTCCTGAAAGCATAAGAATTTTTGGGGAATCCAAGGTACCAGCAGAGAGGATAACTTCTTTTGAAGCTGTAACAGTGAGTTTTAGTTCTTCCATAAAAGTAAAACTGACACCAATTGCTCTTTGTTTACTCTTATCGAAGTTAACTTGAGTTACGAATGCATTCTGGATCACATGTAGATTTGGTCTGTTTTTAGCTTTTACTAGATAACTCTTTCTTGTGCTGCTTCGACGACCATTTTCAATATTTCCAGGCAAATCAGTAAATCCTACATTAACTCCTTTTAGAACTGACTCTAATATTGGATATCCCAATTTTTTACCACCCGCAAGGAGCATTTCACGAATTTCTGGAAGGACTATGCCAAAAGGCTTTACAGTCACTCCAAGTGTACCTTTATTTTCTACTGATTTTTCGAAGAGTGGCAAGACATCATCCCATCCCCAAAAAGGATTACCTTTGGACTTCCATGAGTCATAATCCTGACGATTCCCACGAACATACATCATTGCATTTATTTCTCCACTTCCGCCCATCATTTTTCCTCTCGGCCAATAGCAAACCTGGTTTTCGTAAGCCAAACAACTTTTTCCATCCGGTTCGGTATAATAATTCCAAGTATAGTTAGTGTGTTGCACTTGTAAAAACAATGAAGGAATCTGAAATAAAGGAAGCATTAAATGATGTCTTTTAGTTTCTATACTTGCTTACGTCTGTTTCTGTAGGCGGTGCACCTCCAGCTTCCAATAATAAAATATTCCATTTGGGGTTCTCACTCAGTCGACTTGCCAGAACGGAACCAGCAGTTCCAGCACCGACTATGACAAAGTCATAAGTGCTTCTTAAATTTATCTTAGGGCCTTCTTCTCTTCGAGAGAATCCACACTGTGCTGCAAGTAAAGTTTGAAATAGAGTTGACACCAATGTGTTGAATGCTCCAACACCTGGTTCTGGACATTGCGAAAAAGATGCTGCTGATGCTGACATATTCTATTATGGATTGACTGCTTCGAACGTTGTTAATTGTAGTCTTTTAAATTGGGCAGGTATAAGTTGTCTTATCAAGAATGCAATGAATAATGAACTTTATAATAACATAACTTTGTTAGTTATATATTATATAAAAGTCTTACCGAGCTTTGAGCACGTTCTGATCTTATTTTAATGTGTAGAGCCGATGTTAATCACGTTCAAATCTTGTTTTCTTTTAAGTAATTTTCTGGTAGACTTAAATTGATAGGTTATCTATGTTTTTTTTTATAGATTTGGAATCACAAGTATTTTTAACACTTCCACGAAAAAAAAAAATCTTTTCTTACTTAAAAGTTTAAATATTATTGACTACCTCGAAACAAGAAAGTAAAGTGCATCTGGAGCTACTCACCCAAGTAATTGGAAATACAAACAAAATTACTTATGGTCTTTAGTCATAAATTATGGTTTTCCGTAAAATTCTATTAAAGTTTTACTAATATTAACAATAAATAAATCGATGACTTTTCGAGTATAGCCCCGCTTTTACTTGCCGTTCGTTCGTAAAAAAAACACGACTCGTTTACACGAACGAGTATTTTGACTTTTCATTATTATTTTTTTTTTTTAAATACTTTTCTCAAAATTTTGGTTGCAGTTCCAGTTGTTATACGTACATATATCAAAACTTTTTTTTAATATTACATAACTTGTATTATACAGGGTGATTGGTATAAGGTGCACCAAAAAGCTTGAGCGTGTAGGTGGAGTTAAGACAAGAAAAAAATCGTATGGGAGGCATCCGGTTTTCTGTTTTTGACTAAAAATTAAAAAGAGCATTGAATTTTGAAAATAAAAATAATAGTTAATTACATAAAATTTTGAAAAAAATTAGTTTAAATTTTTTTTTTTCAAAATTTTGAGTTTGAAAATTAATTTTTTTAAAACTGTTCACTTAAACAACTTAATTTAAATATTAAATAAAAGAATAGTTTTCTGGCTTTCCAAAAAAATATAACAAGGCTTTGTATCATTCACCGTTGTTTTTAAATATTTTTTTTCTGATTTAAGTCAATGTTTTAGATAATTGCCCCTCCCGCCTAAACGGGGAAATAGACACCCCTCCCATACGATTTTTTTCTTGTCTTAACTTTACCTACACATACTGTTGCATACTTTGATTTTAAATTGAACAATATATTAAAATTTTATACTATTTTGTCGTATATCTTGAGTTTTAATTTGTTTTAAAATTTCAAGAACAATTTCATCAGGCATAATATTATCACGCCCTCAGGTAACTTGCCAAAAGAGAAAGTTTGTGCGATAAAATCGTGTCCTTCATTTTTAAAAGTGTATGTAATGAAATAATGTTGACAACTAAAAAATGGCCTGAAATTTGCTTTGTTAACCCAATAGAAATGTCAAATTTTGGAAGAGTTTTGAAAAAATAGTCATTTTTATAGATTTTGAAGTGCTTTTTAAGAATTTTTAACTTGTCCACTTGAATGTATGCCGCTCGATTAAAAACTGTTTTATGTGTAATACCGCCTATCAAAATGATTTAATAATGATGATCCTTTGAAATGTTCCTAGATTTTATGTCTTTATATTTTGTTCGCAAGATAAATATGTAGTTTCAACGCATGAGCGCCGCAATCCCAACTCCAATTACGGAGGGGGTTTATCCCTAACCCCGATTCCCTATTGTTTTGATGGACGGCGCGAAAAGTAATGCGTTGTAATTGGTTAATCACTTGTTTTATTAATACCCCAAAGTTGACACTATTGAAATATAACAGCCATTATGATAAACTTTCGTAGAACGCTACTTTTTAATAACTTTAAAATATGTGTTGTCATATGGCATTTATATTAGATTGGCAACATTTTTCTGATCTCTTACTTTTTTCTCTTAGTTTTTCCAAATTTTCTAGAAAACGACTCTAACGATTTTGATAAAACTTTTTGTACGTTATATTTGGAGTGCTGTTAATAATATAACTTCATTTCAGGTTTTTAACTAAAAATGCACATAACGAAGATTTGATGTTAACGGTTATTACAAATTTGACCATAAATTGATAACGGCTACCGACAGTATTTTTTTTAGTAACTTGATAGAATCGTTTTTAAATTTTACGAATTAAAAAGTAACACACTCGCCAATAATAATTAAGAGCATCGAGAGTCATAAGAAAATATTGTGTGAGGAAATTTTAAAGTTTGTGTAATCAGCAGTAAAGCTTAACTAAACGAATAAATTCTTGCATCTTAACATGAAATATCCAGATTAATATGTCGATTTGTTCTTGAGCTAGTTTAATAAATTATTTTATAATAATGGAGGAGCTTGCTTCTATAATTCATTTCTGAAATCTGATTAACAAATTGAAAACTTTTTGTTAACTACATTATTTATTTAATTTATCAAAAGGGCATTTAGCCTTTTATTTATAAAAAGAATCGGTGAACAATCAAAAAATAACTCGACCCAGAATATTAATTTAAGTGAACTGTGCTGAACTTGTTTGTTTTTGTATCTTTGTTTGTTGACATTTGATTAAATAATAAAATGGGGCTTTCTTTTTTGTATTTATTTTACAAAAATGAGCATGTTCGAAAAAAAAAGTTCATATCTGTCGTAGAACGCAACGCTACTTTTGTTTTGTGACGCATTAAACAACTATCGAATTATAAAACAACTATATGAAATTACGTTAAAACAATTCTCGTGAAGATACGCATATGGCCAATGAGCTTACAGCACACTATGGTCCAAAATGACAAAAGTCGTAACAAAAATTCGATGTTCTTTGTGTTTTGATTTCGATAGAGAAATTCCATCTCTTGAAATCACTTATTAATAATATTTAGCGAATTAAGCTCAAATTGAGTTTTTTTTTTGATAAAAAATTCTATAATTTACCTTTATTTTAATATACATACATACCGATCAACATCAATTTTTTTGGATAGATTGTCTTAAAATTAAAATTTTTCAAGCCAAAAATAAAGAAACTGCAATTAAATTCGCAGTAAAACTCTAAAAGTGCTAATGTAGATATATTTTGTTTAATAATTTTAAAAATAATGCGGTCTTCTTTGAAACACTTCTCTTTGTTATTTATATTTATATCAAATAGACATTTATCAAAAAAAAAATCACTGAAAATGTTTTCCTAATCTTTCACTAATGTCTTCCATGATAATGCGCATGTTCTTCTTTAATCATATCTGCAGCTCTTTCAGCAATCATCAAAGTTGGTGCATTCGTATTACCGGACACAATCCTTGGCATAATACTTGCATCTACAACCCTTAGACCTCTCACTCCATATACCCTCAGTCTGGGGTCGACCACAGCATAAGGATCATTTCTGGGACCCATCTTGCAGGTACCCACCGGATGATAGATTGTCTGCGAATAAAATCTTGCCATGCATGCCCAAAATCCATCGCTCAAATATTCTTCATTTGGACAATTCCGCCACGAGTATAAATTCAAAGTTGCATTTAAATGACGCATTATTCTGGTATGCGATATTCTATGAATGAATTTTGAAGCTTCAACCTTAAAATAAATTTTTATATAAAAATTCAAAAATAAATATTCGAAGAAAAACACTTACTATTCTAGCCAAATCCTCGGGATCCTCGAAATAGTTTGCATAGATTTTTGGATGAATCCTGGCGTTACTTGATCGTATGAAGAGACGTCCTCGACTGCGAGGTCTCATAAGCAGTGGCATTATCATGTAAGAGTCTTCGTACAGAACTGGTTCAAAGATGTCAGCAAAGTTCTCCATACTTATACCAGAGCCCAATCTTCCAATCATACCTCCGTCAGATGTGTAACCATATGACCCTAAAAACATCTGAATATCAGGCCAATCCAATCTAGGATCCTGGTATTTTGTGTTTATATAACCCATGACCTCGCATACTGGTGAAGCATAGAAGAAACCATCTTTCTTCTCAACAAACGTCTCAACGTTTCGTGCAGTCATCATTTGAGGAATGAGCAATGAAAGTTTGTGTCCAGTGACTTTGTTGTCTACTATATATGAAACTCCAGCTGCAGCAACATGATCCTGTAGATTCGAACCAACACCAAGAGAATTATAAATCACATCAATATCAAACTCTTCCAACTGCTCAGCAGGACCAATTCCAGACAGCATTAACATCTGAGGACTAGCAATAGCTCCAGTTGACAAAATAACTTCCCTTCTAGCCAAGACTAGTCTCTTCTTACCATCATCGTCATATTCGAACGTCACACTCTCCGCAACTTTGGTTTCAGGATTTATGTTGATTCTATGAACGAAAGCATTCATCAGGACATGAAGATTAGTTCGATGCCAAACTGGACGAATGTATGCTTTGTTAGCGCTGCACCGCAACCCATTTCGCAATGTTCCATGTGGGAAGGCGAAACCCAACTGACTCTTTCCATTAAAATCTCCATAAGGGTTGATCATATTCATCTCTCCCATCGCATGCATAAATATATCACCTAAGGGTGATCTGAAGCGATAATGCTCCACGGTTATGGGACCTCCGAAACCGTGATATGGACTTCCTCGCAATTTAGGGTCTCGCATGTCTTCCATTTTTTTAAAGTAATGCAAAATATTGTCGTAGTTCCATCCGGGATTGCCCAAACTAGCCCACTGGTCATAGTCCTTTCGGTTTCCTCGAATGTACATCATTGCATTGAGCACACTTGACCCACCCAGAACTCTCCCTCTTGGCCAGCGGCAACGTTGATTCACCATACCCAGACAATATTGATCTGACGGCTCTGTTGTGTAAGCCCAATCGAAAGGACCACGCTGAAAAAGCGGGAAAAGCTGCGGCAGATCAGTCAGTAAAGGTTCATCTGGCCCGGCTTCCAGCAGCAGCACACTAAAATTAGGATTCTCTGACAGTCTTGATGCCAGTACACAACCAGCTGATCCCCCACCGACAATAACGAAATCATACTCGTCACGCAGTTCGTCGATGTCAATCGGTCGCACTCGATTGTCCACGTCAAGTATGTCGGGACGATGTTGGATAATACTTTCGCGAAGCAAAAGGAGAATAGTAAGACTAGGTGCGGCGGTCAAGGCCATCCGCATGATGGTCATCATACCATCGAGGCTGACCATTTTCAATGTTGATGAACTGAACTTATAAGGTAATCTTATTCCGATCGCGAATTAAACAATACTGATGGTTTAGTTGGAGTTAATTGATTTGAATGTTGAATTATAATGCTGACGCTTGCTTTCTCTGCATTGAGGAATAATGCAGTCAGTTTTTTTGTGTGTCATTCAAAGAACTGCTTGTCTAACCTTTTTTTTTTTGCCGGCAAAGTTGTGCAATTAATTGTGACGTCGCATCGTCAGTTTAAAGTTCTTATTTTTTTTTCGTTTTTTCTTCACATGAATTAAAAAACAGAAAACAATATTGTTATGGTATCGAGTATGTCACTTTGGAACTTAGAGAAGGTATTTATTATTATATATACGTACTATACATCTGTTTACAATATGTATTTTAATTGAAGAACATTATTCTTCTGAATTAATAGTTGAATTCTCTTGAACATAATATTTGTTTATACTATAGGTACCTGTATACAGAAGGGTAGGGTTCGGACTACATAAATCGCATACTTTTGTATGCGAACTAAAACAAAAATTTTGGAGACTGATTTTTAAGATTTTTATTTTAAATATAGATATATTTTCAATTAGATTTCTAGGTATAATAAATCAGTAGGTACGAAAGCATTATAGGTCTTTAAAAAAATGCGATTTTAATTCACCAAAATAGAAATTTCTTTCAATAACCGTCAAAGACTAACTGAATTTATTAGAAAACGACTTTAAAGATTTGAATACAAAGTTTAGTGAGGCTTTCACACAAGTCTTTGTTTTTGGTTCACGGGAACTAATTTTTTAAATTATTTAAAACTTAACTCAAACATATTTCACAAATATATTATTTTAAATAGCTACAAAAATATTAGTTTAAGGTTTCATAGAAGTCGGTTTAGATGTTGTCGAGTAATTCGAAATTAGAAAATACCGTTATATATGTAACCCTTAAACGAGTTTTCTGGAAAGACATTTGACACCTTATATCCACGGTTGCCACTTGAAAATAAAATGTGTGTCTAAAATTCAAAATAAAAATGACAAATTTCAGCTTAATATGACCAAATAGTTTAAGTCCGAAATATGTAGTTGTAAACCTAAATACATAACAATGAATTCATCACATTTATTGGAACATATTACATGGAATACATACCTACTATTTTGATTTATTGATAAAACTGAAACAAAAACAGGTACAGTGACGTTTCTCGACCTGTGTCGTCAGTGGTCATAAGCAGTGAAATGCGTAGCGTAGTGCATACGACTTCGAAGACTGAGTAAATCTGAATGCGTGGGATCGAATCTCATGATGTGCATGTGAAAAAAGTTTTTCATAATAAAATTGGATTAAAGCTCGACACCACTAAGGAGACTAATGAAAGGAATTGGCACTCCTTGAAATAGCTATATCTCCAGCCAAAGATGGAAAAACGAATAGTAAAATTTGTAAAAACGAATAAATAAAATTCGTTTAAAAATTGGTGGTAGCACCTTTAAGTTGTTGTTGTTGTTCAAACATTCAATGAAAATTGACGAAATAAAGAATGGTCAAGTAATAAAACTGACATTCTAGTACGAATAGTACAATATAACAACAATAATGACGTTTCGATTAGTTGTTGTCAAACTGACATTTAGTTGCTAATATGGACTAATCAACCCATGAACTAATTTTAACTCACTCAGTCTCTACTCAACGTATTGTTTTTATAAATAACAATTTCTTGAATAGAGGCATATTTTCAATAAAAAATCTAAATAAAAATTTAAAACATTTGTTTTTACTTCATTTTTAATAAAAGCTGTGATGTTCGATATTTTGACAAATTCTAAAATTCATTGCCTTAATTTTTTTTAATACCAATTAACACCAAATTTGTTGGATAATTTGCTTATCAATTTAAAAAGAAAATTTTCAATGATAGCTATAACTGGCCATTAGGAATTTGTACATATGTACATTGTACATGGGTTATTGTTACTTCATGAAACTTTCAAATTGCTGGAAGATTGGGGCTCATTTCTTTCTGCGGGACCTTATTTTTCCAGCTTCATTTCATTCCGTGCATAAAAAGCAGTCGGGTTTTTCTTTTTTCAATTGGTAAAAAATGACCATGTGACCTAGTGAAATAAAATGCACGACTGTGTATCTTGTAGCAAAATATGGGACTAAAAAATAAATAAATATGAAATAAATGAAATGAAATGAAAGACGAAAACTATCAAAAAATGGCCTAAACGTGAGATCAAGTTGTATAGTAGCTATCATAAAACAGTTAATTAGCCAAGAACTTTAAATGCCATTTTGTGTAAAATGTCTAAATTGAGTAGTGTAACTATTTTAATGAAATCTGTAAAGCCGTTATCAATTTAAGGCCGAACTTGTAAAAACCGTTAACACCAAATCACCGTTATGTGCATTTTTAGCAAAAAACCTAAAATGCAGTTCTACTAACAACTTCAAATACTCCAAATATAACGTTCACAAAATTTTATCAAAATCATTAGAGCCGTTTTCGAGAAAATTTACAAAAACTAAAACCGTTATATGGCAGTTACCCGTTATAGCCGGGCTAAAACAAAAATTGAAATTTGTCCTCTAGGGAATCATCAAAAAGTACTATAGACCATGTTTGAAGAAAATCCATCAAACCATTTAGGCTGTAGCTCGGTGAACAGACAAACTACTTTTTTTTGTCACCTACTTTTTTTTGTCAGGTTTGATTAAAATCTCGAAATTTTTTTTTTACACGAAACCCATACTTGCCCTATTGAGCCAGTAAAAATATTGACCAAATTTGGTCAGAAATGACCAAAGACATTTTTTTTCATGGAACATGAAAATCTGAATATCCTAACCTGTTAAACTTCAAAGCCTCTAGTACCATTATGATACATTGTGCTTTGACAGATATCAAAAAAAATTGTTGTTTTGGAATCCTAACTGTCATTATTTAGAGAGCAATAAAATCGTTTTTTTAGTTGCAAATAAAATGTCGATTGGCTTGTATTTTTACTCATTCGGACACAGCAGTGCATTGTTAAATAAGTAATTAAATAAATCAAAACGAACACACCCCACTGCATTGAGATTAAGTCTCAAACGCCATCTGAACTTTCATCATTTTAAAAATTGAAAATGAGGTTAAAAGTGAAATTCACCATTTTATTGTGAACTCTTCAATCGGAAACACAACTAATATCAAATCATACAGAAATTTTTAAGTAGAATTTTCTCGGAGATGCTCCTCTTACCCGTTAACGAAAAAACCCTCTCTTTTAGGGAACATGAATATAATTTTTTTCCAAACAAAATATTCTAGCAAAATCAATACCGACTGCCAAAAAGGCTTTTCTTTGATTTATTTTTTAAACTTGCTACACTTATTCCAGCTTCAGTTAAATACTATTTTGCTATTTATACGAAAAGTTGCGCATATAGCTATTGTAATGCGTTTTAATCCATTTCTAACAGACAGCTCATCAATACTTCGAGCATCGTCGTTGAAGTTAAATAACGAACACTTCTTAAAAGTATACAATCTTTTTTATATAATTGCAATTTTTTCACTCGATTAACCTCAAAACTGAAACACAAACTAAATTCTATTTCATTATTGTTAGTTTTATTTTCATCATACTATAATCTCTACTTATATCAAAACATAATAGTCTCTCTTATTAGCTGAACTTAACTTAAACTTATTTTTACAAAATAAAATAATAAAAAAAAAACAGACACTCACTTAAGGAAACTTAAAATTTTGGTTATCAAAAATGTCTAAGTCGTTGAATAAAATAAATAAATTGTCATCCTATCCTTATACTTTATTTAAATAATCACTTTAAGAAAAATCTAAGACTCTACTTTTGAAAATAAGTCTTCATATTTAAATAACAGAGTTCTTTATCCAAAATTCTTTAATCATATCTGAACCCTTTTCTGCTATCATTATTGTCGGTGCATTTGTATTCGCACTTACTAATTTTGGCATTATGCTAGCATCAATGACGCGCAGTCCTCTGATTCCATACACTCTCAACTGAGGATCTACAACAGCGTCTGGGTCCCAATACGGACCCATTTTGCAGGTGCCCACTGGATGATAGATTGTAACTGTATACTGACGAATCATGCACTCCCAATATTCGTCTGTGAACATTTGTATGTGCAGACAACCTGGCCATTTAATGGCTGATATTTTCGACCCAAATCTTTGCATTGCTTTGGTCCTTGACAAAGCTATAGCAATCTTAACACCTTCGACTAAGGTTTTTGTGTCGAAATCATCTGCTAAATAATTTGGATGAATATAAGGATAGTCGAAAGGGTTGCCACTACGTAGCTTTATTGAACCTGTACTGCGTGGTCGCAATAACATTGGAATGATACTCCAAGCGTCTAAGTTATTTATTTTCTCAAAAACTGTGGCGTAGAATTTATCAGTAAGTCCATGAGCCTTTCGCAGTTGATTGCCTCCATCGGAATTCGTTGATCCAGACACAAAGTGGAACTCGATGTCAGGCCAGTCCATGGTTTTGTTTGCATATTTCGTATTGACAAATGCCAGTCCTTCAACTCCTCCTAAGATCGTAAGTGGCCCTTGACCAAAGACGGCATATTGCAAAACGGTTGACATTGAATGGAATCGACTTTCAACTATGGATACCGGTTGATTGACTAAAAACGTCAACCCACCCAATCCAATGTGATCCTGCATATTTTCACCAACGCTGAGCTCTTTGATCACAGGAATGTGATGCTTTGCTAGCTCCTTCCTCTGGCCGATCCCAGAAAGCATCAATATCTGTGGAGAATTGATTGATCCTCCCGATAAGATCACCTCCTTTGTAGATCTCACATGATAAATACGGCGATCCTTTACGAATTCCACTCCAAAAGCAAGTTTAGTCACCGGATCAATCATAATGCGGGTAACATGAGAAAACGTTGTAATGTGTAAATTCGGTCGAAGTCCAGCAGGTCGCAGAAAAGCCTTCGCTGTACTGCAACGGCTTCCACGGCGAGTTGTTCCTTGTGCGATCATAAAACCAGCCTGTTTTTCTCCATTCAAATCACGATTTTCGTAACCCATTTCAACACCAGCCTCTACAAAAGACGCTGCCAGTGGAGTATGAAAAGGTGCTTCACCCACAGTCAAATAGCCTCCCGTAGAATGATATGGAGTGCTCGATAAGTAAGGATTAGTGTTGTCCTCTGATTTTTTAAAGTAATACAAAGCATCTCTGTATCCCCAGCCTGCATTACCTGCAGCCTCCCAATTATCGTAGTCGATTTTACTGCCTCGAAGATAAAGCATGTAATTAAGAACACTGGAACCTCCAAGCACCTTTCCTCGTGGCCAATTGCACCGACCATTGTTCATAGCTTCAAATTAAATAAAAAGTGTTTTAGTAAAAATAATTCAATAACTTTTTCTCTTAAATTACCTAAACAACTCTTCCCCGTTGGTTCTGTCTTATATTTCCAATCCATTTTACTTAATTGCAAGTAACCAGCCATCAATGGAACATCTGAAATTTCCGTTTCATCACCGCCAGCTTCTATCAGAAGGACATTCCAATTCTCGACTTCTGTCAATCGATTGGCAACTACAGCTCCTGCAGAACCTGCCCCTATTATTATAAAATCATAATGATCCAAGATTTCCTGAGAGGGAACAATTCTGGATTCTGGATCCATTGTTTCTTCATATTGAAAATATGCTATGGCAGCCACTAACATCGGAATAAACCAACCAGCACTTGTAGCTGCACTTACAGCACCACCTATTGCATTGGCTGCGCCAACAATTGCACTACTCATTTTGTGTGCTTAATTATTGGTTTGTGTATTGGGAAAATTAGGTACTAAACTTTGGATTGTATTTGAATCCACTGTGCTTTTTTTTGTGGAATCTGGTGGTTGACTTGACTTATTAAGTTTTGAATATAAACAAATGGATTGTATTTGTATCTTGGCTTAGGAACATGTTGATGAATGTGGATTCTGAAAGAAATAAAGAAATGTTTATTGTAGGTTTAATAAAAAGTTAGGTAAGTTTCGCAGACAAAAAAATCACTCTAATTATTGAGTAAAAACAAGTAAAAATAATAATAACGGACCCAATGGTGTCAGATTTTCTTTTGTTTTAGATGTTTGGGAGATAGGTAGGTACCTATTGTCATCAAGTTAGTTGTAAGAAGGTCTCCCTATGAAAATTGCATTGGAGAAAGAATTTCCTATTTGCATGTTGTAAAGAATGGGTTTGAAAATTGTGCAATCGTTTTAAACCTTATGTTGGCCTTTGGCGCGAAATAGTACAATCTGTTAAATACAGCATTAGGACACACACTTTCTTATGACAGCATAATATGTCTACAGATAAGCGCTACAGAATCATGTTTAACATTACCATCCCAAACACCACATCCAGTTAAGCAGGACAACGCTGGATCAAACCTGCAGAATTCATAAATGCTCGCATAAAGGTACCTATAGAAAATAACCTTTCCGAATCCTTTGAAGAGAATAAAGTATTCAGGAAGGGAAATGCTCTCTCTTGCAACTTCTTCAGCTTTAGTGGGCCTAGCCGTTAATGAGGGTAAAGTAAATATTTTTGTCATCAATGAATGCTACACTTCAGTGAAATTTACTTCAAAACATTGTAATGGACAACTGTAATGTCATAGTAGTAAAGACTGGTTGAAGAACCAAACTCGGTATAAAACTCTGTGTAGTCGTTGAAATTGTTAAGACCGAATGAGGAAGTGTTTTATCGCTCTGAGTGAACAATAGGTACTTCAATTGATTTTAGGTTTAGTATTTGTGGGTAATGTTCGTCGAAGACGGTTCAACGACGAGGTTTATAGGTTATACGGTAACATGGATAAGGATTCGTAGTATACGATTGTCCAGTCTTTCTACCTTAGATCCAAGAGACAACAACTCTTTAGTAGGAATTCGCAGATGAGGAAAACCATAGTTACTGTGGGTAGGGCAAGTAGAAGAGCAATTGTTTTAACATTGGTGTGTGATTTGAAACTGGAGGCGTATTGTTCAAGTTAGAACTGTTGTGGCACAGGATAACTGAGTCTGAGTGCCAAAACAAGAAGAAGTTAGGTAGTTATGTCTGAAAATTGCTCTATCTAAATAGGCTTTATTTCTAACAATGTTTTGGGTTTTTCTCCGTTTGTCCTGTTTTAAAACGCCTTTTTTCAAATAGAGCTATTTCCCCCGTTTTCTACAAACATCTTTAGGTACTTATGTTATTAATAACATTTTTAGTTATTATATTTTCTTGAGAACTATATTTTTTTAGAAAAAAAAACCTTTTAAGTTTTAAAGCTATAACTTATTAGAACTTTCTCATTAACGGCCCAATCAATTTTATTTTTATACGGTGTGGGGAGCTATCACGTTCTATGGCAAAATCGAATAAGGATTTCTGAATATGAACGGAAATAGCTATAAATGTATACAAAAATTCGTGTTGCCATGCAGAGTTGAAAACAATGCCCCAATTCAAACTTCTTATGTAGCAAGAAGCTGGAAAGAAAATTGTAGTTTTTTTCCAGAGTCGCCAAATCAACTGGACTTAAACTTTATCGAAAACGTTTGAGCCCCTCTATTTCAAAAATTCATACAGTTTGAAGATAATGAGCCTTAATAATATTTGAACAAAACTTTATGATTCAATTCCAAATCGTCTTGAGCTATAATTTAAAAAAATGGTCGACATACTCATTATTTATTAATAAAAATAATATAAATAAATGTCTAAAAACCAAATAAGGCAACGTATTTTTCATTTTATTTTATCTTTTCCCTTTTTTTTATAGTTTTGTTTTTGGAAAATATAAACGTCACCGCTAATAAATATTTCCGGTTCAAAAAATTCCAAAAAATATAAATCTCGAAAAATCATTGAAGAAAAAGTGGCTTCAATCAAGGGAGCGGGAGTTTTCCACCAAGGAACGATTTATAAGATTCGAAAAAGAAACCCAATAGGCGTTTTTCTTTTTTCGTTCAGAGCAGATCCTGAGTAGTCACACATAAAGTTGTGTTTATTTTTTCGCTCAGAGCATTCAGATCATGACATTTGTATTTCTTTTTTCGTTCAGAGATGGTTCAGATCATGTTCAGAGCGCGCTCTATTAGCTCAGGATAAATTGACTGATCATTCTGAGTGAAATGCTGAACAATTATCAAGTCAATTGAAATGGCGGATGAAGACAACCATTTTGGTGCTGGAGATAGTTTTTATTTAATAAAATACAAGTGAAGTATGTTATTTATTATTAATCAAAATAATTTCAGGGTTTAAATGAACCAAATAGATAAGAATAAATTAATAACTTTCAACTTAGATTTTGACGTTGTGTGTTAAAGAGTCAGAACAAATGTCAATTTATGACACCTGAGTGCTTGAATGTGTTTCAAAAATAAATCTAAATGGTCAGACGTCAGACCATGTTCAGTTCAGAGAACACTCAGAGCATGCTCTGAGCGATCGGAATCTGTTCAGAGCTCTGTTCTGAACAAACAAAGAAAAATGCCTAATATGTAATTTGGTAAAAATAGGTCTAGCAATTGACGAAAAAGTCAAAACAGAAAAAATATGCTTAAAATATTTAACCATCACCCTGTAGATTAGCCACAGATTGCATTCCAATAGTTTTACAGCAAATTGACCTCAATGTCCAAACATAGGTATAGATAACCCCAAAAAAAGGGTTTTCTGGAACAAAAGTACCTTTTCATTATTTATAATTATGTATTTTTTTTATAAAAAAAAAACTATAATGTGGTTTTTCATTGGTCACAAAAAGTGCTTTCTTATTGATCTAGATATATTTTTTCCCATCTTTTTTAGATTTTGCATTTCATTGCTCAAAAAAATCAAATCTAGATTACGTCTAGATCAAAATCTCGATTTAAAGTGAGATTTTTTCATTTGCTTTAACATACACAACAATGTGTGAGGCTGCCAACTTGTCAAGTTAGTGCGAACATATTTTGTCTCCCTCTCGCCAATTTATAAATGACCAAACATAAAATGATACACACAAAAAAATATTTTTGCGTTTCATTCGTCAAAAAAAAAAATCTGAAATCTCAGAGCAGTACCTGAAGTTTACAATGAAAAACCACATAAGATACGGCCGCTGGGCACTCGGCCATTGGCTAAGAGATAATCCCTTGTAGTATATTTATTTATTTATTTGTGTTAATCTTTTTCTAATTTTCTTTTTAAAAAATATTATTTTTCCTGAAAATTATTTAATTTTCCTTAAAACACATCAAACAATTTGCTGGCCTTTCCCATTCATATATGCCCTCAATTTCACTGAGTAAGCCAAATTACGAGCATCGAGTTGTATAGCAAGACAAAGACATTATACGTCTGTTGCCAGAATAGTATCTTAAAATTTACACCTTGAAAAGTGTCAAAAGCAATCTATTGGTTTTTCATGCCAGCATTGTAAACCAGCAACCAGCATCTAAATTAAACGACCTATTTAACCTTTGTTAAATTAATTTTTGCAAATAAATTAGATAAAAATAACTTAATATTCATTGTATATGCCGATCTCGAGTTGTTGCAGTTGCAGTCCAAAAATGTCGTAACTTGAAGTTTTTTAATCCAAAAAGCAAAAACCTTCGTAGAATATTAAATACCCAAACTTGTTACATATAATCCTTTATGTCGGTGTTGGTATTACTATTTGGCAGCGATACTTCCGTCAGTCTATTCGTCATTGATCACGCATAAAATATTAAATTACCATCACGACCCTGCAAACATGTAGTGTTGTTATTTATTGGCAGAAGTTTAATTAAATTAAATTAAATTGTTTGTCTTCTTATCTTTATTGTTAAATTTCTGGTTGAAACGTTTTGGTTAACTAACATGGCCAGTAGAATAAGAAAAAGGAGAAAATATTTGCAAAAAAAATACTGTAGTCGTAGAGTACCTTTATGGAGACGATTAATCTGCAAAGATCACACATAAAATATGTTTGCATTGTCCGCCATTTAAAAAAAATATTAATGTTATTTTCTCGACTTCTAATGAACATAGAGCTCTTTTTTTTATAAGGAAACATATTTTCTACGGCTTTGTGTCACAAATATTTTCCTCACTTTATTGACGACTCTTTCCCATAAAAAATATTGGCAAACAATTTTACAAAATTTGGAGATTTAAATGTTTTTTATTAAGTTATCTCACCTTCTGTTGATATAAAAAAAAAACATTATTTTAAATTTTCTACATTTTTGAAGTGTCAAAAAACCCAAAACCAAATCGCTCAAAACTAAAAATTGTCTAAACGGCTAATTTTTTGGCAATTTGAAAATATAAAAAATCCCCAACAACTGATAATTTTAAATCACTATGGTTGATTTATCGCAACATTAAATTTAAAATATATTTTGGGCAATTTATAATTTTGTTTGTGTTTTATTATTAGGTGATTTGACACATGGTTGTTTATCAATTCTTACAAAACATCCATTAAGTTGGGCAATTTGACATGCGATTGACATCGATTGACATAATGTTCTGGTGTTAAAAATTAACTTTTCCATAATTAAAAGTAGAGTATTTTATCCTGAAAAGGACCGTTTCGCATTTGTCGGTTCAAAAACATACTAGTGTGTTATTACTATTTATAATCAAATGATATCTAATTTTTTTGTTTAAAAAAACATCTGCCACAATTTTCTGAAAACTTTTTGAGCAGTGGTTTTAGCGTGCAGTTATTAACCAAACTTGAAATTTAGAATGTTTTAGTTACTCAAATTAAATTATCATTCCAACTGTTTGTTAATTTTTAATCAAAAAAACTTTTTCTGTTGAATTCATTTTTTTTTTTGTTGAATCAGATGAGTGACAAATGTGAGTTTCGTGTTAATATTTGTAAAGTTAAGTCAGTGTGCCCATTGGACTCACTTAATAGATTTATTTTGACGTAAGTGACCCAGGATCCTCGTTTTGTTATCAATGTAATAATAAAATGTAAGGATTCAGAAAACACAAACAAAAATATAGAATGGATCCTGATCATTACAATTTATTTCATATGCTCACGATTAGTTTATCAAATTTTACCAAATTTATAAAAAAAAACACAAAATATTGTTCCAAAAGGACAAAGAACTGAACAACAAACGACAAAAACGTCAGTTTTATGAAATATTGTATCATTTTGACATTTTGGTCTTGCTATAGAGAATAGAATGGCTCGAAGACGTCAAAATAAATCTGTTGACTGAGTCCTACGTGAACGTCATTAAGCAGAATGCAGAATGGACAACATTACACCTCAAGATCTCGAACTATTTTTATTTGTACGGAATTACTACCTAGTTGGCTCGAAATTATCCATCCGACAAACTCTGAAGCGTTTAGCATCTCAGTTTACAGATACTGGAACAAAACGGGACGGAAAAAGCCTCGTATTGTACGTTTGGACACCAATATCACCGCTTTAATAGCAGCTGATCAGTTTTAATAACAGCTAGTGGATTGGAACTGAAAAACATGTCGTTTCAAAAAAACGCACAAACAACTCATGTGCAGACTCTAAAGTCTGCGTAAACTTAAAAAAAAAAAAAAAAAAACAGCATTGAATCTGCGTAGCAGTGATATGATTTTTTTAATTAATTATTTACTATTGAAATGTTTTGGTGGAAATTATTGTCAAACTACATTTATTTTACAAAACACATCCACTCCTTATGCCATGAGTTACTTACAGATGAATATATTATCGTTTTCATTTAAATTCTAATGGCGAAATTAGTACACGTATTTAACACTAAAAGATGATGGCGTTTTTAGGCTGTTTTTAGCTGGAACAACTTTTCTTGGGTGTTTGTATGAACATTTCAACCGACTGGCGGTCCATATCTAATACGTCAATGGTTGAAATGTTTTAGGGGAGCAATGCATATGGCTATTTCTTCGAACATTCTTGACAAAAGTACCGATAAAATAAAGAAAGAAAAATAACATTGCATCATCAGTGGACTGATAAATTGAACTTAGCTTTAACACATATCTTCAGTGGGTAGAAATTCGTAGTGCGAAAAATCGTGGAGATAGTGCCTTCGCAGTACAATTTTATTCCGTCATGGGACAACTCAAATAAAGTTTTTTTTTCATGAAGTTAAAATAGTCTAGCGCCACTTAAAGGAATCTATTGATCGGCTTGTTTGTTGTGAAAAAGCAATGATTTCTGCAAAAAAATGTTCGTGCACTCAAGTTGTATAGCAGGTATACACACTTCTTAATGTAAATAGAATATTGGACCACACACAATAACACACAAAAAATACATTGGGTAATTTGGGTCAGAAATTTATTGTTCTTTAATTCAAATAAATAGTCTCTCTAAAATAAACTGTAGACAATATTTGATTAAATGTCAACGATGTTTTAAGAAATTAAGTGCTTCTAAAAAAAAACTCAATTTTGTAACATGGGTATTTCAAATTACACTCGAAAGTAACCTTATAAACTAAATTTTGTCTTATTTATAATTGTATAGGAACCCCAGCCTCGTTTGTATCAAAACTTCAAATCATAAATGTCTATAAAATTAAATTAATCAAAGTAAAAAAAACAACAACCTTATGTCAACAAAAATCACAAAGCAAACTGTACTAACAATACAAAATAATGTGCAATACAACATACAATGAATTTCACTTTCTTTTTGAAATTTTCTCCGCCATGCACTTGGCCTATTCATGACGTGAACAAATATCTCACAACACCATTTAAGTGAGTACCAATGGCCGCAGTCAGTTATACTTTATACCCACAACAAAAAGGAAGCGAAAGTAAATCGTGTTTTTCTTTTCAAAATCATTATCATCTATACATATGATTTATTTCCTTAAATTAGATTTTAATTACTTGCAATATTTAAAAAAAAAAAATAGAACAAAATGATGCGACCAGAATATACTCGTGTCTATAAGCGAGGCAATTAACATCTAAAAGTGAAATTTGTTTGTAAATCCAATTCAAAAGTATCTATGTATATATACAAACCATGTTATATAAATTTGTATTCTAGACAATTTAAGATTTTGTAACACTACATTGTTATTTGCAATTCTGCAATAGTGCTAATTGGCAACACTGTTTTATATTCAATTTCAGGTTTTGTGTACAACTAACTTTACTTAATACGTCACAGGCATACCAAACCGTTCTCTGTCACACTTTTCTGATCGATGTTTGTTGTTATGGTCAATATAACCGTTATTTCGTTATTCACATCAAGGCAACCAAATTTAGTAATACCACACATTCACTAAGAAGGAACGAACAACAAATAAAAAAAAAAACATTCTTGAAATGTATCTGGGACAACACACTTTCATTCAACACTCCTCGTTCTAATTTTATAATTTTTATTTATTTTGTTCTGCGGTTTACTTTAAATGCAAATGGACGTCCGAAGATAGTTTTTTTTTTTTTGCGATTGAATAAAATTTAAATTAAGTTCGAGAAGAATCATTACCACAACATGTTGATCTGCTAAATCTTTCCCGGATTATTTTATTATATTTTCTTTTTTTCGTTCTGATTAGTATCTTTTACAATAAATAGGTTGATTTTTTCTTTCGATACAATTTTCTTTTAAAATGGTAAATAAGATTATCCGCTTGAAGTTTATACTTGACTGAAGACTGCAATTGAACTGATCGCCGCGATGGTCGGTGGTAAATGTTAAATATGATCAAAGAAGTCGATGGATGAGAAGAAAACGCATGAAGAGAGAGAGAGTGAAAGAGCTTTCTTTAGGAAGTTGTTAAGAGTTGTTGTTTTTGTTTGTTTGTGGTTTCTTTTCAGTTGTTTTCGCATATTCTTCTTAGCCATTGAAACCAACAACAATAGGGTTCAAGACACAGGTTTTTCTTAGACATGCAGATTGTTTTTTTTTTTTTTTTTTGCCGGTTACCAATTTTAACTTTGAGCCTTCACTTTTCAATGGAAAATTTGATGTACATGATGAATCTTTAAGGGTTAGTCAGATAAGTGAAATGGAACCAATAACTTAAATGAGAATTCTCCGTGTTAAAGCCAGACTAGACAGAACATCTTGTATGTTTGGACGTCTTTCAAACCAGTAACATATTTCACATCAACTTTTAACCAGACCAGAGTGAGCTCTAAAGTGTCTACTTGCACGAACAATGACATACATTTCGAAATGAGCTACACTGACAGATAGCCGTTATGATAATGACATTGATCTTGACAGCAGCACGCGACAAGTTAAAAAAGCTTTTGTAGAGTTAAGTTAAGAACTGGAGTGCTGCATTATTCCAACCATCATTTTGCTTTCAGAGACAGCTTTTCTTTCTCATTTCTTTTTCACCAAATGTATATCTATTCAATAAAAATAAAGTACAAAAAGATAATAGCAAGCAATACAAAATACATGATAGTTGTGAGATGATTAATAGAAGAAAATACGTGACAATGTACAGGTGGTTTACCACCTCCCAGCTGCTGCTGGTATTACACGCATTTAATGGAAGTTTGAAGACAACTTTATGTTGAACTTCCTCATGTTGTTATACGTTTCTGAACCATTTATTTGTGTTTGTGCGTAGAAGTGTGGCGTTGAGCAGGTGTCTGACCAAAGTGAAGCCTTATAAAACTTTGTTCTATATTTTATTAATATCGGGAATACGGTATTCTTGTTAAAGTAGATATTTCCATTTCCATTGACAACAAAATAAGGGGATAATGCTAACGTGATGGATAGATAAATATGTTCGTTTAATGAAACCACTTAATACTTAATTTTTTGTACCATTTACCAGCTATAATTGAGATATAGTAGCTTATTAATTTATGAGTGTATCCATGCAAATATAATGTCGATTTTTACGCCAATTATGATGCCAATGAACGTGAAATGAACTTAACATATACATAAGAGATTACAAATAGATTGTTTACTTCACGATAAGTTGCTGATTTATTTTTTATAGGATCAATGAGAAGGAAAATGGAATTAGTCAGATGTCAAATTAATTGGTATTTTAATGAAAGAGATTGATGGTACCAGTCGAAAATCTATTCTCTTTTGCAGGGATTACTTCATTCATCCGATGTTGTTTGGCTATGGGCTAGTCTTTTCAACTCTGGTTAAATTTAACCATTTTTTATTTTAGCTAACCATAGAAAAACACAGAGAAAACGGTTACATATAACCAAGGCTGAAAAGACTGGCCCTATATATCTTTTAAATTAAGAATTATAATTTCATTTTCTTTTTCCATATTTATTTGGCCTGTGTGAGGACGGTCGCTTTTCGTAAAACCCACAAAATAAAATCTCGAAAATTAAAATCTCGCACTTGAAAAAGTTCTTTAAGTTTACGGGTTGACCCGTTCTCAAAATCTCATATTAATACAAGTCTTGTAATTAGAAATCTTTCAATTAAAAAATCTTGCATGTTTTAATCTCGCAACATTTAAATCTTCCATATGAGAATCTCGAAATTTACAATCTCGCACAAAAAAAAATCATAAATTTGTGTATGCGTGATTTGTGCGAAAAGCTGTATTACCAAAGTTATAGGCAATTTAAAGTTTTAAGACGACACACCATTATACAAAAAATATAGTTTACAGCGTATAAACAGTGATGCAAAAACCCCATGGGCTAACTATTGGAATTGGGTTTGGTGCATGTTTCATATGCAAAATTTTATAAAGGCGAGATTTCGGTCTTGCAAGGCTCGATTTTTTTATTTAAGATTTTAATTATGAGAAATTTAAACAAAAAAAAAATTTTAATAATGAGAAATTTTGTGATGCGAGAAAAAATAAAAAAATAGCGAGATTTCGTTATAAGTGATTATAGTCTGAGCTCTGACGTCAATCGTTGTGATCCCTAAGTTTACGACGTAAAAACAGTGAGGAAAGTACCTACCTGTGCATTTATGCAACCCCACTGTTTGGACTCAGCCTCACTTAAGGACTTTCAGTAGATGAGAGTTTCCTTTTTACCGTACTTTCAGCAGTTTAAGAGTGTCGGGTAATAGGTTCGTGCACTTTTAGCGAATATTCAGTTTGAGAGCTACTAGACTATGTGACTTGTTTTTCGTAGGCACGTGACATAAAAAAAAACATCAAAGAAATATGAAATCGGTTGTACAACAAGTGTAAATCGCCGAAACGATTTCCTCAAAATGTGTATTTTTGCGCGAGCTATGTGTTCATTGTATTGTCGTTTTCAAAGCACATGTTATTTTTAGTCTGAACTCATTAATTCGAAGCAGTTACAAATTCCAAATTCCAGCCGAGAAATCTGGGCGGAAATTCACTGACAAAAAATTCCGTACACAAATAGTTTCATATGTATCCCGCGATTTTAAGTTGTGGATAAAGCGTTCCATGGCTTGTCGACGTGATTTTAGCTTTCAATTAACTTAAAATTAAACTGACAGTTGCCGCCAAATAAAAAACATGGGTGCGGAAATTTAAATTTTAAAAACCTATGAAACGTTGAAATGGTTGTCAGAAAATGTCAAATTTCAAAAATTTGTATAAAAAATTTTGTGTTAAAAAAAAACCGAAATAATTTCCGAAATACAAACATTTTTGCTGCCATTTTCAGTTTAAAAAAATTTCTCGATTTCGTTTCGTTTTCGAAGTTATAGTTGTTTTTATTATAATGATTGGTTCTTATTTTATTACGGAGTAATTCTTGAGCAACTTGGACTGTTTCTTAAAAAATAACTATAGGTAAATCCAAAGAAATTGAAAATTTTAATTAACAGGTTGGTGTCAACGCAGTCAATCCACAAATATATTTTGTAATTAATTTCGTTCATCCCTTTCAAATGTTTGGATAATTATTTCCTCAAGTTCAGAATGAAATATTCGATTTTGCGCACAAAAGAAACATTTGTTCTGAATTTAGTTTGAATACAAAATTCTATCGTTTTTAAATGCCCCGTGTTCTAAATATCGATTTAAATTCGTTTGTATTTTGTTTTGTTAATTCAAATTCGAAAAATTTAATTATTTTTTTTATTGAGTCAAACTTCTTCGTGAAACTTTTGCTTTATTTGTACGAAATATAGTTCACCTATTTTAAATCTTTGCGCAAGTCAATTCGTATATTCAATTTCGAACGAAAATCAGAGCATGTCCCATTAGTTTCGTATTTGTAATGTGATGCCAAAAGTAAGTTAGAATCACGTTCTGTACATCTGCCTGAAAGCACTCAGTACTATACGATGTATTTTGAAAATATTTTGTTTGAATTATTTATTTTTCAAAAAAATAAGTGTCAGAATGTTTGCAATCGTGAGTAAAAGCAAATGTATACATCATCAAACAAAATGTTGCAAATGTATTTGAAAATATAAATTTTAATAACGTTGCAATCAACTTTGACTCTTTAAAAATAAATTTCTTTATCATTCCAGGTGGCTGTTGCGGATCTACAAAGAAACGAACCATTGTTGGAGGATGGGCATGGGCATGGTGGCTGGTCACAGATGTCCAACGACTCTCTCTAGAAGTGATGACTTTGAATCCAATGTGCGAAAATGTTGAAACTGCACAGGGTGTACCCTTGACAGTTACTGGTGTAGCACAATGTAAAATCATGAAGGTATATTCGATGTTTGTTTTTTTAAGTTTTGCATAAAATTTATTATTTTCATAAATGCATTTAAATTTATAATTTGCATAAGAAATCATCAATCGATTTTAGAAGTTTACAAAAAAAGTCTTTCTTATGAATTCGGCTTTGGCTTAGATCACACAAGTATTTGCAGCTCTGTTTTATTTGAAGTTTTCAAAAACTGAAACTAGGATTACATCATCATCAGTTTTGTTCATATCGTCATTATTAAATTCAATTTTTTTAATTAAAAAAAATCAAACATTCAAAATAAACATATTTATGCTGTAAGTGCTAGTGTGATCAAAAACTTTATTAAAATTGTTGATTTTTTATTTCAGTTTCAATTTTTCTTAGGTAGATTTGACTTACAAAGGATGGCATGATTTAACATTTTTCTTAAAATAATAACATATTTTTAAGGCATGATTTTGAATTGAAATAATAGAGTACCATATATCTAATGTAATGTGTTTAAAAGAAAAAAAGAAAAATTGGGTGGCGTAAAAGTTTAATATGTGTATAAATGTGTCACCTTTTCGTTAAAGGTAACAATATGTCAAAAATAAACAAAAACATGTGAAAACAACAAGGAAACAATAGAACTAATTCCCACAAATACAATTTTTTCAGTTCGTTAGTATTTATTTGACTTACTAAAATTCAAATTTAAGTTTTTAAGCATTAAAATGAAATCACGACGAGAAAGATAACATTTATCTTATACCGTTCCTTTTTTCTTTAAGCTGGCGGCTCAAAAGCTAAATTAGAAATTTTTAGCCTTTCAGTATATTTTTGTCGGAATTAGTTCGCACCTACAAATTCCCATATTAAAATTAATAAACAAAAATATTGCGCCACCCTGTATTTTTTTTTAGTCTTAATAACTTTTATCATGTATTAATTTATTTTTCTTTTAATTTATTTTTGTTATTATATCAAAACTACTAATCCCGTCAGTAGATTAAACAAAATGTAAGTTTATAAAAAAAAAATTATAATTTAGGAATTTTTATTTCAGTCTTCTGTAAAGTGGTCTATTGTGTGCGTTTTCAGTGCACGTTTTCAAACTGTTCGCAACAGCAGTTTCTTTGCTTTAATATCAAGTTGACTTGTATTTTCATAAATGTTTTGTTGTGTTATAAATGTGCATGTGCAGTTTGTTATACTATTTAAATATATATTATTTTTCTCAATCATAACATTTCTTTCACACTTTCACATTGATCCTCCGATTTTTTTTAATATTTTTTTTTTATTAACGTTTTTGGCTGTGTTAACAAAAATAAAAATTTAATGCTTTTTTCGAAAAATAAAATGTTGTTTGTTAAATTTAAAATAAATTATTATTCTTTTAATCTTTTTTATATCTACGAAAAATCCTTTGTTCATTTTTAAGAATTATTTGCTGAAAAAAAAAATAAATGCAACTAAACTTTTAGGGGCATTTTTAAAAACAGCAATCATCATCCTTTGGTAACAAGTAAAAAAAAAAACTATAAAAATTTGAGGATCAATAAACAACATTGAGACAATTACATACCAACAGTTTAAACAATACGGTGATCATTATTTGTATAACCAACAATTATAAATATGTCTGTAATTATTATTTGCTTTTATCTAAAATTTTATGAAATGTTGTTTTATTTTTTTTATTCACAACAACTGTCAATTGTAAAAGAATGTACTTACTTGTTCTTTAAGCCATGTGCACAGTTAGAGGAAAATAAAATATTTCTAAAAAAATTGCTCTAGGATTTTCTTCAAGTGTTCCACAGTTTTAATTAATATTGATACAAAAGTTTAATGTTGAAATATTTAGGAAAAATGCACTACTTAAAATTTCACAACTCTTATTTTCCAATAAAATAAAGATCCATTTTGTTCTAAATAAATTTTGAAAGCGTCTTTCAAATAAAAGGGCATTCAAATTTTTTTTTTATGAGTGGACATTTAAAACTTGATAAATGTTTTAAAATTTTTTCTGGTGCAACTGGACGGACATAACCTAGTTTTTGAAGTTTTATATCTTTTGATTTATTCACTTAAAGCTTAACAAATTATCTGAAGCGAAACACATTTGACTGCGAAAATCACTTTCTTCATAATTCACAGATAAACACAAATCAAATTTCACTTCATAAAATGTTTTAATTTAATTAATTTCACACACAATTAATTAACAATTTTTTAACGTTCGCTTTTTTGAAAGTGAATATTAAATCTTACAACTTTTATCCTAGAAACAATTGAATTTTTTCATCCCGCGAAATGAAATGAAAAATAACGACTTTTTGAAATTGAAATATTCACATATAAAACTTTGCTATATCAAACACTTGGTGAAAAGGTGAAAAGAAAGTGAAATGTGAACTGAAAAAGAAATAGAAGTTGTGTGTAAATTTTAATTTACATTTGTACTGAAATAAAATTTCTATGAATTTATGTATGTAGTTATAAATTTTTGAATTTCGCAACTTAAAATTTCATATGAATGTTTTATTTTCAATCCAACTGTGTAGGAGATTTTAACTGAATATGAAACATAGTCTTAAGCAAAAGTTACTTCACCTAAAGGTTATGAGTAACAATGGCTTCATATAAAAAATCTACTTATGATTTTTGTTTTAAGTCTAATCAATTATTATATATTTATATAACATCTATCTACACTACATAAACTACTTATCTTTTACTGTCCTTTTTTAATATTTAATTTTCTATATTTCTTTTTTATTTCATATTCAACTGAAATTTTATTTTATTTGTGGTTGAGTGATTCACATGATGAAAGATCACTACAATACTAAAATACTTGTTTTTAAAAGGTATGTTTTTTTATTATTTATTATTTTTTTTTAATTTGTGTAATTTTGTGTTTTATTATTTTTATTTAATGTATTTTTAATTTTCAGTTTTGTTAACAAATTTGTTGTATACTTATTTTTTTTTTGTTTATTTTAAACGTCAATGTAAATGTAGGTTAGCTCAGTATTTTGACATGATTTCCTTGCTAGATGTTATGTTTTGATTGTTTTTTTAGATTTTAGTTTTAATTTGTTGTAATTTTTTCAGTTCTAATGTTTGAAGTAACTGATCAAAAGTACTTAATCCAGAGTCTAACTTCCGGAGTGTTTTTTTATTTATTTTTTTTGTTTAAGTATTGACAATATAATATTTTTTAAGATGACTTTTTGTTAGTCTCAATTTTTTGAAAATAAATAATGAAAAATTCTCCCGAGAAATATTGTTTTTGTGTAGCAAAAGTAAGGGTCTAGGTCAGTTTCTCCAAACACTTTTAAATATTTATTGGGTTGTTAAATCTTAAAATGGCATTTTTCAATTTCACCAACCTGCACTTTCATTTTTAAAAGGGCCAATAAACTAAAGTCCCATTTTGTTCCAAATGAATTTTAACAGCGTCTTAAAAATGCAAGACAAAGAGAACGTTGAAATTTTTTGATTGATATGCTTTCCTCTCGCTTGCTCTAATGAAAGAGACCCATGTGTGGTGAATTAAAATCCGGGGTCGGACTCAAGTTTCCTCATTTTGAAAAATTCACCTCCTTATATTAGTGCAAACCATTTTAAGTTAAAATGCCAATGAATTTTATTATTCCGTTAACTAAAGTTCTTTTAGGTGTATTTTGATGAAACTGGGCATAATACTAAGTAATTAAAAAAATCAGTAACAATTTAGGGTTCTTTAGGTGTATATCGTTAAATTTCTTGTTTTCAATTGTACATCAGTTTTCAACATTAATGTCAAGGCACATGATGTGTAATGATTTTCGCGTCAAACATTTGCAAAAATCATACTTTTACCTTTACCATTACTTTTGTCCCATACTGTGTTTCTGAAAATACGAATATCTGAGAAATAAAACTAGCCAAAGGTTTACACTTTTTCTGTTAAACTGACAGTTTTTTCGGTACTAATACAAAATTTTACTTGTGATGAACTTCAGCTCTTTCCTTTGAAAAATTGTCCAATTTACTGCCTCTTATGACAGTTCGCACTTAATATTCGCAAATGGATTTGTAAAAAAAATTCAAACTTCAAAAAACAAAATGTATTGTTTTCTTATGAAAGTTCGCACTGAATATTTTGCAAACGTCAAAACTATATTCATAGAAATCTGTCAAACAACAAAGAGAGAAAGAGCAAAAGAAAAAATAACTTATATTTTAGGTTTGACAAACAAAAGACTGTTTACATACATTTAGTACTTAGATTAAATCTTCCAATTAAAAACTAAATTGTTTGTGTTGAGTTTGTGTTGTTTAAATGACAAAAACTCTTGTTTTGTGTCAAATTTGTCGCAATGTGCGCTAAGCTATATATTCTTTGAGATAAAATGTAGGTACGTGTCATTTATTCAAAGAATCGTCTTGTTAAGAATCGTGAATCCTACGATTTTTTTTTTTAGTTTTGAGTGTTATAAACTTTTATTTATAATTGTATATTTTGATGTATATTTTCTTCCCGACCTCACTGTACACCTGATGATAACAAAGTTCAAAACACACCAACATTGTTAAAGACACTATTTAAATAGACGTATCGCATTTTTAAATACTTGATTGTATGCGTGTGTTGTTTTTTTATTTTATTTTTTTTGTAACATAAATTCTTCCGAAAATCGAAGAAAGTTAAACTAAAAACCTCGTTGGATAGAGCAATTCAAATATAAAACACAAAAATACACAAAACTACAAAAAAAAAAAAAACATCAATTTGACACAGGACCAACAGGATGTTGATTTCTGACCCCTTGCTTTGTTTTTCCATTCTTTTTTCTCTTTTTATAGATGATGAACGTGTATTATTTTCACCATCAGGCTGACGAATTACTTGGTACCGCTAGTGAACAATTTCTGGGTAAATCTGTGAAGGAAATCAAACAGACGATCCTGCAAACTTTAGAAGGACACTTGCGTGCTATTCTTGGTGAGTCAATTAAACTTTTATTAATATTTTTGAACAAAACGGAAATGGGATTACTAAATTGTGGAACATAAAAAATATATGAACATAAAACGACACAAAAGCTATTAATAAAAATCCTTTGGTCCTTACCAATTTGTGGGTGACAACTTACATGCAAGCGAAGGTTATAAAACCACAGGAGATAAATAAAATGTAATCTACTTGGGAATGAAAATGGGGGAGACAAAGATATTTCCTGACACTTTTGCGACCATCAAAAAATATATTCAATTGTTTTTTTTTTTTTTTGTTAGTAAAGTGTCCTTGCTGTGAACGAGCAGCTTAGTTGGCCTCCCGGAATGAAGGACAATCGATATTTTGTCGTGAATGAAATCAATATTTCTACCCATTTGTTCGAATAAATTTCAATTAAAGTTAATCGTAGTGATTATATCCTGAAACCCATTAAAGAATTAACTGCTTTTCGAAAAGGGATCAATAACAAGCTTCATTCACATACATCGATATGTTAAGGAATGGAAGGCTTACCTTACAAAACAATTAAATCTATTTTTGGAAGTTTCAATTGAAAATGGCTAAATAAGATATGGCGTGCTTTCCTTCCTTAAAGTGGACGACAAACCATAAGGAATTTCTTATTCAATGTTGTGACCGTTTCATTTTTCTGTTGGTCATGAAATTAACTCCTATACGAATGTCGAATTTCTATACTTGTTATATGCTTACAATGCTATTAATTATGACATTGAACGAGTAGATATACAATTGTTTTTAAAGGGAAAATGTGTGGTAAGAAACTATAAGGGTATTATTTAAAAATAATAGAGATATTCACGATGTGGTAAAATTAGCATAGTACAATTGCTAAATTTTAATTGTTAAATAAAGAGCAACACTGAATAAAATATCAAAATTATTTTAAAGAGCTCAACTTTGGACAGATCGGAAGTTCGGAATTCTTTGATGAGACACTCAACTTTTGTATCAAAAATCAAGAATAATATTTTTCGATTCCGTTTAAGTATTGATGACATTTAACGAGCTGTCAAAAACAAATGGTCAATTTTTGTATCTTGCTCCGTAGTATTTGGAGCTAACAAAAGACCCTGTTAACGCTAGTTTTAAGTGCAAAGAAATGTAAAATATCAGTGAGTATATTTAATTGTCATGTTTTATAAATCCAAAATTACACTTTTGTGGTAGGTAGATATTGTATAAGCCAAAATATGATTTAAGTATGTGGGCTTTAGGTCAATAAAAGATGTTTTTTTAATATAATTAATGCGACGTTTCGAACGTGTTTACGTCCATCATCAGGCCTTTATTCAATAATAAAACAATTATTAGTCACAAAAATTATTTGTGATATGTCACACACTCTAAAAAGGGAATTATTTACTAATGCCAAAGGGAAGGTAGAGAAGATGGAGAAAGCTGATGTCGTTTACCAAATTAACTGTTTAGGTAAGAATGAGACCAAATGCGACGCGGTGTACATAGGTACATCCAAGCAGAAGCTTAAAAATCGTCTATGTGGCCATAAGTCAGACATTAATAACCATAATATTTGATATTGTATAAGAATAAAGTACCATTTAAACCCATACCTTAAATACCCTTAATGTTTTTAATTATTTGGAAAACATGAAAATAAACCTTGAAGGTAGCATTTTGACTAATTAAACGTTTTGTTTGAGAATAGAATTTTGATTCTATGATATGACATATAAAATCCTTGAAACAGTTGATTTTTTATATGAATATGTGTAAAGAAAAAACATCGACAAACGATTTTTTGCAGTTCCGTTTTCCGTGTAGGGACGTGTTAGAAAAATATCTGCATTGAATTCCTATTGTCGTGAAATAGTGAAAGGCGACTAAAAAACAAATCAATTCTAAGAAAATAAAAAAAACTTGAGAGCCTATAGCAGCACAATATCATCGAATACTATGTCCTTTGCGTGCCTGCTGATTTCTGTGACGGCAAAAAAAGTAGATCAAACAACAAAACCCGGAGTATACCAGTGTCTACAAGCATATAAACGTTTCTCGAATTTTCGGAAATTTCCGAATGTTATGGAAGTTATATATTTGCAATAGAGCGATGATTCGCAACTGTGGAAATTAATTGTAGGTAACATTTTACAAAAAATTAAAACAAAACACTTTAGGTTTCCACAATTTTTTTTAATTTTATTAATTAAAATAAATAAAATAAATTAATTAAGTCAACATAGGCTAAGAGCAATGAACTTAGAAATCATTGAAAGTGTGGGTATTAGGGTAAGAATAAACGAGAGCATATATCTTGACATTTTTTCCGTCTATTTTCCGGGGAAGAATAGTAATAACGATAGAAAAATAAAGTTTAAAAAAGATATTTTGAAACTTATGCGCATCAAAGAAAATTTTATACTAGGTGGCGATCTTAACTCCAGGCATCAATCTTGGAATTGTGTAAGGGCAAATTCTTGGGGTAATATTTTGCACGATATTATGACTACACAGAATAACAACTATTTAATAAGCCCTGTTAATCCTACTTATATTCCAGCCAGCCGATACAAAACTCCATCGGTATTAGACTTCTTTTTTACGAATAAAATTGATTATTGTACGCAACCAATCACACTCACTGCTCTAAGTTCTGATCATTTACCAGTGTATACAACTTTTACAGACACAATTACCAGGCTTAATTTGCAAAAAACGTATGTATTCTCAGCTGCTAATTGGAATATTTATCGGGCTCATGTTTCAAATAATATCAATACACTAAACTTAGCCCTGAATGAAGTTAACGAGACTTATCAAATTGATAATTATTTACAAAACTTTGTCGATATTATCAATGATGCAGTTGATAAAGCCGTCCCTCAAAAAATAATTACAACCAAAACTCCACCAAAGCCTTTACCTAACAACATTATGGTTCTTATTCGTGTGAGAAACACGGCTAGAAGATGCTGGATAAGATACCGACAGCCGTACTATAGCGATATGGTTTTAAAACTTAATAAACAAATTAAAAATGAAATTCTTGCACATCGAAATAAAAGATGGAATGCATTGCTTTCGTCATTCCAAAAGAGTTCCAAACCATTTTGGAAAGTAAGTAAAGTTATCTCTAAAAAGCATTCTAATATTCCAGCACTTTCCAATGGTGATGTAAAAGTTTACAACCAAGAAGACAAATTGGACTTACTTGCATCTTGTTTTCATAAAAACAACACAAATGCTGCTCATTTGAGTGACGACCAAACAATTAACACAGTTAAAGAGTCTATAAAACAAATAGAATCTACAGACTCGAATCTTGAAAATAAGTTTCTGATAACACCAAATAAAGTCCGCGACATAATAAGAACGAGTAAAAACAATAAGGCTGTTGGAATTGATAAAATTCGAAATATATATCTTAAGGAACTCCCAAGAAAAGGGCTTATACTTTTAACTTTTATTTTCAATGCATGTCTAGCTTTAAACTTTTTTCCAAGCCAGTGGAAAAAAGCAAAAGTTATTGCCATACCTAAGCCAGGGAAGCCGAAGACAGACCCATTTAGCTATCGACCTATTAGTCTCCTCAGCAATATTGGTAAAATTTATGAAAAAATAATTAAAAACTATTTAATAAACCACATAACAGAAGTGCAAGTTTTGCCAAAACAACAATTCGGTTTTCGATCAGGGCACAGTACAAATCATCAAGTTGTAAGAATAAAAAATCATATTAAAACAAGCTTCGCTTCTAAAATGTCTACAGGGTTGGTTTTGTTGGACGTTGAGAAGGCGTTCGACACTGTATGGCATGAAGCTTTATTACATAAAATGAAGCTGTTTAAATTCCCTTTATTTCTAATCAAAATAACCCAAAATTTCTTGAAAGACAGACTCTTTGCCGTATTTATTGGAAATTGCAGATCAGACTATCTAGATATCCCTTTTGGAGTTGTTCAAGGATCAGTTTTGGGTCCTATTCTTTTCAACATATTTGTACCCGACTTTAAGATCACATGTAATGATACACTTTGGGCAATGTTTGCAGACGATACTGCAATATACTCTTCCTGTGTAAGCCCAGTAACTATTATGTCTAACCTGCAAAAATCACTTAAGGACATTGAAAACTATTTTAAAAAGTGGAAAATTAAAGCCAATGCAGCTAAATCTCAAGCCGTTTTCTTCACACGTCGCAGAGCAAGCAAGTATTTACCATCAACTTGTCTTAAATTTTATAATACTGATATACAGTGGGAAAGTGGATGTAAGTACTTGGGTATAACTTTAGATAAAAAGTTGACTTTTCAAAATCATACCGCAGTTACTTTAAGAAAAATAAATATGTATATCAGAATACTATATCCATTCATATGTCGAAGTTCAAACCTTAGTACAGAAAACAAACTTATTTTGTTTAAAACAATTTTCCAACCTATCTTGTTATATGGAGTACCTGTCTGGTATGATTGCGCTGAATGTCACAAAAAGAAATTGCAAATTATGCAAAACAAAATACTTAAAATAATATTAAAATTACCTAAACATTTTCCCACATTGAAGTTACATGAAAGAGCTAATGTCAACCTTGTTGCGACACTTACTACAAAATATGTTACAGATTTTACACATAAATGCCAATTCTCAGACAATAGTCTAATACAAGAAATATGTGCAATTTAGATATTAAGTATTACATAAGGGTTTTATTTTGTAGAAGTTTCCCTTAATTTAAAATTATGTAATCTCACGTATTTTCTTCATTATATAAATACTCATTATAGCTGAAAAGAACAAAATGTTAAGTTCTAAAACTCTTAAGCTTATTATTTAAATGTTAAACCTTTGTATCTTAATCTACAATAAAATACTCTAATACTCTCTAATGTGTGGTAAGAAACTATAAGGGTATTATTTAAAAATAATAGAGATATTCACGATGTGGTAAAATTAGCATAGTACAATTGCTAAATTTTAATTGTTAAATAAAGAGCAACACTGAATAAAATATCAAAATTATTTTAAAGAGCTCAACTTTGGACAGATCGGAAGTTCGGAATTCTTTGATGAGACACTCAACTTTTGTATCAAAAATCAAGAATAATATTTTTCGATTCCGTTTAAGTATTGATGACATTTAACGAGCTGTCAAAAACAAATGGTCAATTTTTGTATCTTGCTCCGTAGTATTTGGAGCTAACAAAAGACCCTGTTAACGCTAGTTTTAAGTGCAAAGAAATGTAAAATATCAGTGAGTATATTTAATTGTCATGTTTTATAAATCCAAAATTACACTTTTGTGGTAGGTAGATATTGTATAAGCCAAAATATGATTTAAGTATGTGGGCTTTAGGTCAATAAAAGATGTTTTTTTAATATAATTAATGCGACGTTTCGAACGTGTTTACGTCCATCATCAGGCCTTTATTCAATAATAAAACAATTATTAGTCACAAAAATTATTTGTGATATGTCACACACTCTAAAAAGGGAATTATTTACTAATGCCAAAGGGAAGGTAGAGAAGATGGAGAAAGCTGATGTCGTTTACCAAATTAACTGTTTAGGTAAGAATGAGACCAAATGCGACGCGGTGTACATAGGTACATCCAAGCAGAAGCTTAAAAATCGTCTATGTGGCCATAAGTCAGACATTAATAACCATAATATTTGATATTGTATAAGAATAAAGTACCATTTAAACCCATACCTTAAATACCCTTAATGTTTTTAATTATTTGGAAAACATGAAAATAAACCTTGAAGGTAGCATTTTGACTAATTAAACGTTTTGTTTGAGAATAGAATTTTGATTCTATGATATGACATATAAAATCCTTGAAACAGTTGATTTTTTATATGAATATGTGTAAAGAAAAAACATCGACAAACGATTTTTTGCAGTTCCGTTTTCCGTGTAGGGACGTGTTAGAAAAATATCTGCATTGAATTCCTATTGTCGTGAAATAGTGAAAGGCGACTAAAAAACAAATCAATTCTAAGAAAATAAAAAAAACTTGAGAGCCTATAGCAGCACAATATCATCGAATACTATGTCCTTTGCGTGCCTGCTGATTTCTGTGACGGCAAAAAAAGTAGATCAAACAACAAAACCCGGAGTATACCAGTGTCTACAAGCATATAAACGTTTCTCGAATTTTCGGAAATTTCCGAATGTTATGGAAGTTATATATTTGCAATAGAGCGATGATTCGCAACTGTGGAAATTAATTGTAGGTAACATTTTACAAAAAATTAAAACAAAACACTTTAGGTTTCCACAATTTTTTTTAATTTTATTAATTAAAATAAATAAAATAAATTAATTAAGCCGACGCGTTTCATCCTATTAGGACATCTTCAGGGAACTAAGTTTAACATACAAATACAATTTAAAATAAAGTCGTTGTGGTGGATAGAGACACAATTAAATAAATAAAATATACAACAGTCAACAGTGTATGTTCGATCAACACATAGTTAATATTACAATAGGAAACATTAATTATACAGTAAGGGACTATTATTAGTTTAATCAATTTGACAATTAAATATATTTAAAAATATTTAGTATTTATCTAAAATATGACCGGCAGGAAGACAGTGGAGGAGGGTGACGTCATCAAGAGAACATCCATGACCAGATGCTTTAATGTGCTGCGAGAGACCCGAAGTAGGATCTTGATGTGAAGAGGCGTTAAGGTGTTGACAGATTCTTTTTCCTATTTGTCTCGAGGTCTTTCCTATGTAAACTCCATATCATTCCTTACATTTTTTTTAGCGTGTAGTTATTGAAGAATGCTGGTCTAACATAAGCGGCTATAAGTGGAATGTATGGAATTTTCCGCCATTGTTTATCATCGTTTTTAGAATCCATAGGAAAAAATGACTGGAGCGTTATGGAAGTGCTTGCTCATACAAGAGACACTGCAAAACAAATTAAAAACACTGCTTTGCATTGAAAGAACTGATCGAGACGGAGCTATACGTCTCGGTTGTAAAAGAATGCAATCTTTTTTGCTAGCAGTCCTTAAAATTAAAAATATAAATAAAAAGATTGCATTCATTGACTTCACTTTGAGACTTAACAGCTTTCATTTGACATCAAAAGGATTTTTATCGTTTTTTCCTGATTTATTTTACTGTAGTTTAAAAAAATTCTTTCTGTTTTCTTACATTCTTTGCATTCTTTGCATTCTTTATTTGCATTCAATAACATGCAAGAAACCTGGTGGTGGAATAATGAAGCCAAATAGTTATGAAAGAACTGCTTCCAAAACTTGGTCAGTAACGTAATGAAAGCACGCCTCGAAGCTTAAAAAAAAAAAAGTAAACAATGTTATTGGTTTTTTTTTTATTACAAATCCACTTGCTTCAGAATTGATCAGAAATTAAACTCTTAAATTGTACATTGGCGATTGTTTATTTTAGATGCTTTTTCGAACAGGTATAGTTTTTTTTCAGCGATTGCTATTTTGACATCCTATTTGTGCTTACTCACTTACTTTTGATGGCGCTCACAGCCCACGATGGACTACGGTCTCAACCAACATGTCTCTCCATAGTCTAGATAGCCTCCTCCAATGACGCACCTAAACAAATTCATCAGAAATCATTTTATTCGCTACACCAAGATTTGTATATGTATTTTATTGCATTTCAAAACACGTTATTATGTTAAAAAACTAAACCATAAAGTGGCGGCCTTTAAACAGGGATTATAGTAATTTCAAAGATATTAAAAGACTGTTTTATTTTACTTAATGTCTGCTTTTATTTATTCTTTTCAAACTTTATATCAAACATAAAGGAGTTATACAAACGGGTTTTTGTCGTACTAATAGAATCCGCTTTGGGAATCTTAACCAATCTTTAGGTTTATAAAATTAATTTCGGCGAAAAGCGATTCAAAGAGCTGTAAATTTAGATTTTCGCTTATTTACTAACTGCATAACCAACAATTTAATTGAATCAACTATTAATTTTCTGTCAAGGTTAGTTTTGAGATCGCATCTTTGGTACTTATAGATACATTCAAGTCTTACGACATACAATTTTCACATAACTTTTTTGTATTCATTCATTAAAACTCAAAAACACTTTTATAGGTTCAATCATCTTCTATGAATGTATCTTACACTAAACATCTCATCGTTAATTTTTCAGTTCATCTCAAGATCATAAAAATGAAATTGATTTGACATTGCATTTTCTACAAAAAATGTAGCAACCAGACAGTGAAAATATCATCATAATGAAATCAACTACAAAGTTCCTTATAATGAAATGAAATGTGGGTTGAAGATAAAAACCGAAGACTCAATTGTCACGAATAGTCAATGTCGCTTTATTGATTCCACATCAGTAAAGTACAAATAAATTGTTGTAAGGGTCGTCTGTAGGGAGGATTCTTTCATTTTATGATTCATTTACTTGAAGGGAATTGAAAAAGCTATCAAGCAAATAGGCCTGAGGAAAGATTTTGATCTGAACAAAAAAAAAAAAAAAATTGATACTACCAACTACCATGAATGCTGAATCATTTTGTGTCCAAATTAAAGTGAGTGTGGCAAATAATGAATGTTTTTGTTCTCTCAATAAAGGAAAAGCCTTGGGTTAACGATGGTCAAGTAAAAAAAATGTGTTTTTTTTTATATACCAATGTGAGAACCTTTAAGCATGATGCTATAAAATATTTGATTGATAAAGAACGCCTTATCTCTATGACCAAGGAAATGGTTATTTTGTTTTGGAAATTATATTTTCAAATTATTTATTTCATTGCAAATAGGCAGCAAATTCAAAATTGAAATGTATTGCGTAGAAGCTATTGCAATGAGCGTGTTATCGTGAGAAGGTTTCAATCATTAAAACATTCTGGATCTTAATCGTTCTTCATGTTTTTGAATTGAGTGAAAATTTGTGTTTATTTCTTAGTTTGACTGTTTATGCTAGTCTATAGTCGGATTTCCAGTACGCAGTAAATCTCTGGGAACTAAAGATGATACGAAGAAATGTAATGATTGGCGTGGCCTTCCCTAACATAAAATGATTGATACAAAATCCATCAATTAAACTTTTGTAAAAGAAGATCTTGGTTAGATCATGACCATAGCATCATTCTTAAAAAATCAGAGTTCCAGACACAACTTTACGTTTTGTAAGTGGGCTTAGAATAAGAAAACATCCAAAAATAAACACTTACTATTATGAGGGAATCGTAACGTAAGATATTTCGTTCGGCACAATGGGTCTCAATTCCTTTAAAGTGCAATAAGTAATAAGAGAATGTAATATTTTGTCGCCAATTCTTCTTGCGAAAGATGACTTCTGACAGCATACAATAAAAAAGCGCATCAGAAAGTAAGGGTCAGCAGACTGAACCAGGTGTGTCGGTCTGAGAATCAACGGAAAAAAGACAACAAAATATGAATGCTGGCCGCTTCATTCCGCAGAATACAGCAATTGAAGAGATCAAACAATTCAGCTACCTCGGCAGCTTTGATTCAACTAATAATGGTTCGGACTTGTAAAGATAAAATCGTGATAAACAAAGAACTCACTTCTTTAGATATCCTGTGCCATTGTTAATTGTGTGCTACTGTTGTATTCATATGAAACCTTGGAAAGCCAGCCGATATTTTGAGCAAGAGTATGTTAATCGTTGTTTGCGGTACGTCTCAAAGATTCGCTCACCGCACAAATGATATCAAACGAAGCCTTGCTGAATTGGTAACACTATGAGAAAGCCAAACGACAACATCGCTGAGTTAGTTCTTCTAATAAAATCAGTAGGATACACGTAGTAAGAAGATGTAAATAAGAACATGGAAATCAATTGTCCTGCAGAAGCTGATTTCCAGGACAAACATGGACCAAACTGAGACATCCGAGTGAAATTAAGGATATTTGTTGGTCCTCCATTGTTCTGATCGGAATTAAAGAATCTTAATGATGATCGAGTGATCTACATATCTAGCTAGAATCAAGATGTTTAACGCTGATTCCCCATATAGAAAAAAATATAGCAATAGAAAAAAGAAAACAGGTGAAAGATAGAAATAGCGGAGTTATTGAGTTATTGACTATAGAGCTGGCAATTTTTGGCCAGTTGAATTTTTGACCAAGTATTTTTAGTTCTTTCCACTAGTTTGGACGTCTATCGTGACAACATTGTTGAAATGGTTAATTGGCTCCTGTTTGTCTATACAAATGTGTATGTTTCCATGGCACTGATTTATTTATCGAGATGTTTAGCTACCTCACATACCTCAGGCACTTCAGTTTGAAAAATTTAAAGAAATATGGAAGTTCTATCGATTGTAGAGTTTGATTTTTGTTTTTGGTTGCCCAACGGCACAACGTTGAATTATTAGTTCGCTTCGTGAAAACTAACACTTCTTATCTAGCATATTCTTTGTGACCAAAATTCTTTTGGTTCATGTCGACACACAATAGATTTCTTTAAAGCTCAGATGCTATTTTTCTTGCCTTATTTCGTTGTTGATCTTTCTGACGAAGATTTTAATAATTTGCGTTATCATTTACTTACTTTTCTGTACGTGTTTGATTTTATTAGAAATCACATCATCTATTGAAATTTTTCACGCTGACAGTTTTCGCTGTACAAATTTGCTTTCTTTAATTTACAGTTAATTATTTTCAAACCAAAAATTTTTTCCAGGACAACTAGTAGCCCAGGAAAATTAAACAAAAAAGTGCAATACTACGAAATAATTCGGACAAAGCTGAATTTTGCTAGAGAACTTCGTTTTTATGTCTTGAGCAAATTCTCAAAAGTACCCGGCCCGGAGCAAACATTTTTTTGTGGGAGGAAAGGGGTTGAAACTAATTTTTTTCTAGTTTCTCGCAAACAAATTATTTCAGTTAATGGCTTTTTACAAATTTGGCAAGAACTCCAAAACGACTTAACCGATTTCATTAGTATTTGGTACGGCACATAAGATAAATATGAAGCACAAAATGGCATTTCAAGTTTTTAGCTGAACAACATAAAACCAAACATATGATGGTATATAATTTCATGATTCAAAATCTGTGGAGTCGTCTAGTTTGCATCAAGAACAAGTTCGTTCGACCCAGTCATGCATTTTGTTTTTTTTCTGTGCACTAAGCTCAATGGGAAAATCACACAAAAATACTAGTGAAATAGTGCAGTTTTGTCAAAAAACAGACTTTGTAACAATTTAACATTCTTTTCTGGAAATTAGTTGATGGTACAATGAAAATTCCCAAGAAATTTTTGTAGAAAATCATATAAGCTAAAATTTGTATCTTAACATTTTTTTGCATGAAATTCATAGTTTCCAAGAAATTAGCAAAAAACTGAATTTACCTTTTTATGCTTTGGTATGTTGGTACTATTCTTATTAGCTCTTTTATTAAGTTTAATGTAACAGCTGAAATTACTATATAATACCTAAAATTCCATCTTCTCATTTTACCTCTGCCACACGATTAAATACAAATTAATCAATGTGTGGCCAGTAGTAGGTATATAAACCAGGAAGTTCGTAAATATATATAACGACTTCTGCCTTTAATGACTTCAACAGACATTAAAAAAAACAAGCATCTTTCAAAGCAAGTTTGTTACCTATGTATGTTCCACCCACTCACTCAATTTTATGTCAGGTGGATTTATGATCCACATTCTGCCCTTCTGCAAAGGACAAAAATACTGCTGATAACAGGCCAGCCGCCATCATCGTACCCTTTAAAAAGCTTTTAGGTTTATCCTCCTCCTACACTCGGTTTGATATTTTTTTGTCCAAATGCTTTTAAATCAGCTGGAAATCATTGCAAACATTGTGCGCATGCAAGCTTTTAAGTTGTTTTTCAATTGTTAGAAGACAATTATTTCTAGTTGTTAGTATTAGTATTGTAGATACAGTGTTCAAGAGAAGTACAGATTTTGCATCTAATAAACTTGTTTTCTGTTTGTCGTCGGTCGATTCAAGTACACGCGGGAATTTTTTTTTTTAACTTAATTGGTCCGATGTAATTATATATTAAAATATCATTTGTGTTTATTCAAATTTCAGAGCTTTATTTTAAGTGAATAATTTATTAATCCAATGACAACTTCATTGCTTGTGTCACGTTTTAAAGGAAAAAAAAATAAAAATTAAATTTATAAAATAGATTTTCGATAAGTAGCAAAAAGAGGCATTTAACTGTTAAATGGATATGGTCTGGTCACGTTAACAGCAATTACTGTTGTATTCTTCATTTTAAATTATGTTCTGCATTAAATATTATGTATCGCATTAAGACATGGTTCCTTTCCTTCAGTTTTGAGCGGGATATTAACTTTTAATTTTTTTTCATGAAACTTAAATAGATATAAATGTTATATAAAACATTCAGCAAGTGTTTTTTTATTCGATATTTTATTTCAAACATTTCGTTTGTAGGTTTAAATTTTTTTAGAATCTATGCAGATTCAATTGTTTTTATAAATTATGCAATAACTGATAATTTAAAAGTCTAGACACTTGATTTTATGACTTTTTTAGAATGTTTTTTTGCTACGGAAATGACGTTATTTTACGGCCTACTACTGATCTAAAATTGTTTAAATTTGAGCTTAAAGAATTTTTTTTTCAAAATTGTTGAACAGGTTTTCGAAAAAAATCGATTTTTTCAAAATATTTGTTCGAAAACTTTTTTCTAAAAAAAAACTGACAATGCAGGTCTCTTAAACTTAATTTATTACACCTAAAAACTAAATTTCATAAAAATCCGTGAACTGGTTTTTGAATTATTGAATTCACAAAAACAGTTTTTCAAAAATTATTTAAAACTTAACAAAAACATTTTTGAAAAATCATTTTATGTCATGGCAGGTACAGTTAAACGAATTTTCTTGAAAGTTTGGTTTTCAGTATTTTATAGACATTCTACACCTCATTACACATGTGAAATTTTGTTGAAATCGTTAGAGCCGTTTTCGAGAAAAATACAATTTTCGGTAACCCTTATATGGCAGGTACCCATTATTTTTAGACTTACAGTAACCTACAAAAAAATCTCCGGGCATATTACCCGAAGAACAAAATTTGAAGTAAATCGGTTCACCCGTTTAGGCTGTAGGTGCCGAGACAGACACACAGACAGACAGAATTGTCGGACCCACTGTTTTCGTCTTTTCTATAATCGTAATGTCATTTTTGATTGTTATCCCAAAACTTTTTTTTCACGAATCCAAGACTTGCCTTATAGTAGTAGTTACCTATAGAGCAAGTAAAAAAATAGAAATTTAGATAAACAAAGCATTTGAGAAAACGAAGTGCCTTTATAATTAAAGGCCTAACATAATTATTATGTTTAAGATCCGTTGTGTCGTTGCTTACACATATCAAATTTAAATAAAACTAAATTTAATAAAAACTTATTCTTAAGAAATAAAAACTGGCTTGGAGTTCCGTATCTTAAAATTACATAATTAAAAACGTTAGAGCTATACATTATTTTTGTTAACGGCTATTTGACAATTTCAACACTTCCTTAGTAATATCCTGCATACCTTAGACATTTATGCTGCATATGTATGCACAATCCACATAAAGCCAGAATAGCAAACATAATCACATAATTACGCAGAGTTTTCGCCCACACTTTTTGTGTATACGAATCCATAACTTGCCTTTAGTAGCTAGCCATCATAATGAAGCAAAAACCACTTCAGCTTCAGCTTCTATTTAGTAAATCTTATATGAATGAGTTTTAAGATTTTACTTTACAAAAATAAATTTATAAGATAGGTGAAAATGTATCTTTTCTAGTACGAAGGAACAAAACATAAAAAATAAATCATTTAAAAAAAAAGAATGACACAAACACTTGCTCATGATTTGCAACTTCTATACTTGTGGCATGTTTTACTGGGTGGTTAAATCTAATAAAGAACAAAAAAATAAAACCTACCCACCTACCTCTCAACATACGAAGGAAGTGATAAAAAAAAGAAAGATAACTGCTCTTTCGTTTAAGGACTCTTGCCTCGGAAAATTGTCACTTTTTTATTTATTGTGCGAATAAAAATTACTTTTAATGCGAAATTAGAAAAATAACTAAGTCGATTATGTCGACAAGGAAGAATCTCTTGACGTAAGTAGACATTTAATTAGATTAAAAAAAAAAGTCTGAATGAAAGGGGTGTTTTTATATATTTCTAAAAAAAAGACGTGACAAGATGACAAAGTATAAAGTATAAAACGGTTATGTATACCACAAGCTCATAGCTCAAATGACATGATTAATAGGCACAAAACATTATTTAATTAAAAAAGACTTAAGAGGATGAAAACAATTAAGACAGATTTCTTGCATCTTGAATCTCACGGAAAAGTTAATTAGAAAAATATCCGTCGCAAGTGTCGTTCGTTGCGAGATGCTAGTAATACACTTTAATAAAAACTCAGAAAGTTTTTGACAAAAAGTTTTGAGGGTAACGGATAAAACGATACGAATTGAAATATCAGAATTGGAGAAGCTAAAAAAAAATGTTAATGTATTTTACCAACTTCTTCCTTTCACCCAAATGTTATGATGAAAAGTTCTCCAATTTCAAATCAGACGTTAGATTTTTTTAAAATTCACTTTTGCATGGACTTCTTTTCTTAGGATTGTCTTTTCTCCCATCCCTTAAGATCAAATTTTACTTTGAAGTGGCATTCGACAGTCTTTTTAGCATATTCCTTAAGAAAACAAATGACCCTCCATTTGTGCCCCGACCGACGTGAAGGCTTCTACGAAATTTCAAACCTCATATTCTAAACAACTAACTGGTTCAAGAGTTTTATTGCTTTTTGTCTTTTCTGGCTTAGTCTTTTTAATTTGCCTCACAAATTTAAAATATCTAAACACATCAAAATCTCTTTGATTTGCAAATGTATTCATACAGATTATTCCTCAATGAAAAAACAGATTTACCAAATAAATATCAATTATCTAGCTTTGGCATTGTAAGCCTTATTGTCAAACTCAAGTATGTACCACCATTATACCAACTTGTTTTTTTTTTCATTTGCCTTCTGCATGATGAAACAAAAGAATTTCATTAAAAATGTGATGTAAAAAATAATTAATATTAAATGCAGCCATTCAATTGTTTCAAAGAATTCTTGTTGAAAATGATTTTAAATTAAATTTTTAACAGAACAATAGACAAAATGGGTGTTGATTTTTGTAGTCCTTTCACTTGAAGTGGAATACATTATAGAGTGTGTTGGGGGATAGTTATTCTGTATATATTTTGTGTATGCAAAAAATCTTTCTACCTTGGGGAAAATTGGGGTTTAAAGTAACATGGGTAATAGCTATAACATTAAGGGTTCCACTTCAAAATATAACTCGCTTAAAACGCAAATATATTTGTCTTCTTTAGTTCTGAACGATCATCGATATAAGATGTTGTACGCATAGTCCACAAAATATTCTTTTTCACAAATTTGAGTATTTTTTGTGTTCAATTTCTTGGTGGGGTAAGTTTTAAACCTTTTGCATGCCAAGTTGTAAAGAGTTATCCAATAAGAGGTGTTATTTTGGATAGCCCGCTATATCGGTAGCTGTCACTTTTGAAGCTGTCATTTTTTGACATTTGACAAGTAGAAACTACGCCATTATAAAAATGGTGAAAATTTGGCAGAGACGGTTCGTAAAACTAAAACATTTTTGGGTCGTCGTGAAGCACCTTGTCGGACCGCAATACAGAAATTGGTGGACAAATTCGAGCTGTTGGGACAAGTTAGTGATGTGAAGAATAAAACCCGTGCACGTCGCTCGAGAACAACTGAGAATATTGCTGTTGTAGCCCAAAGTGTTGAAGAAAACCCAGGTTTGTCCATTCCTCGTCCTTCTTTGGAATTAGGCATTCCACAAACGTCATTACACCGTATTTTGCATAAAGATTTGGGTCTTAAGGTTTATAAAGTTTTACCATATGCAATTACTGACCCCCTTATTTTTTTCAAATGAAAATTATTGCAAAGTATAATGATTTTTACATCTGTCAGCAAATATAACGATTTGCTTCGTTTTCGGTTTGTTTGTCTGAATATAAAACAGAACACTTGCCATTGTTACAACTTACCCCTATCTATGTTACTACTTGCCCTGTCGTTGGGTAAATTGCAACATTGTCTCTTTATTTTGAAGTGAGATATTTTGATCGATTTGAGCAGACTTTGTTGATTTTTTAATGAATTTTCTAGCTATAATATTGGTCATAAGTTTCAATGACTGATTTGGAAAATTTTATAAGCAGCATCAAATTTTGTGTACATTTTACTTCCAATTCCGCTCTCCCACTTAAATGAAACTTAATGCTAAACGGTATTCAACATTGAGCTTATTTTTTCATTCGCAATATCATGGTATAATTATTTTAAAAGGTAGATCTTCAAGAAAATTTTTATTACGGAGATTTTTTTTTGGAAAATTGAATTATGACTCAAGAATTTTATCGAAGTTAGTACACACAGAAGTATTTTTTGTGGGCTTAAAGAAAACCGACGAAATACAAACGAATGAACCAAATTCCGATGGACAAGCTAAAATCAACCGACAATGTACGCTTGAGCTTGAGCTCTTTTTTATTTATTGTTGAAAATCAAACCTTAAATTTTAAACGCGAAACTGTTTTAAAAGAGTGGCATCATGCTTTACGTTGTATGTATGTAGTTAAAGTTTCAAAAAAGTTTATTTATGGTACAACATCCCTTTAGCGTTTTAAAACTTACATATCTTTTCTTATCGGAGGACTTATACTATCTTTTATTGTTTTTGTGGATTTTTCTATTTTTTAGCATACACCAAAAAGAACCCTCTGTTACAATTGTTGGTTTTTACAGGCTTTTCTATCCTTATCTCTTAAGCATATTCCATTTGAGATTTTTCAGATCAGGGGAGCACACAATAATGATTTTAAATTCAATTCTTTGTGAAAAAAGAATGCGATTGTTCTGATAATTAGTTCTTTGGAAACTTATTTGAACGTGACAGTTTTTTTTTTAATTAATGCTTAATTAAGTTAACTGTATAATTTATAAATTAAACGACATCCATCAGTTAATCTTTAAATTTATTCAACTGGATATAACTTATAGGAAACAAGTAATTTACATAAATATTTATAGAAGAATCTTTTATCTATTTCGGAAGGCTGTGTCACTTTATTATTTGTGAGTGCAATCAACTGTGTGTTAAAGATATCCCACCCTTCTTCTATCTTTTGAAAAGTAATAGCTTGGGGATGTTAACAAAATTCCTACCGAAAATCATGGTGTTATTAAATTGTTGACAGGGGTTATATTTTCCCTAGTTAAGGTAGAAACATCTTACTATGAGGAAAAGATGCTCTCCTATACGATTATTAACTCAACCCCACCTATAAGTTTTATATTTTCCGCATCTTTTGCGAACTATTCAGTTGACAGTTTCATCTTTCGTTGTTATCGATATCTCTCGTTTCGAAATTTAATACTCTCATTGATTTACAAATATTTAAAAGTACTTGCTAAAACAGAGTATACATATAATATAAGTTACCCAATTAAAGCCAAGAATATACAGTTTTGCATTATGTTTTCTTAAATTTCAATACAATTTCGGCATCAAAGAAGAGACATTTCCTTAACTACTTATTGTAAATGTTGGTTTTCGAACTAATTTCTTGTGGGCTTCACTTAAATCCATCTTCATAGTTTTTCTTTTTAAAATATAAAAATGTAAAAGTTAATTTAAAGTGCATACTTTTTTTTCTTTGTTAAATCCAACCCTTTCAATAAACATTGTTTCCGTTTCCTCGTTTTGCGTGTTGATTACTTTCAATCTTGGCATATCCACCCAACCGAACTAAAACTGCAAAGTATTCATTTCCATTTTAACTATAATGCTCTTTTATAGTATGTCTTGTCTACGATTTGATTGTTATAACAGCTCTTCCATGTCTCCTTCTTTGGTGAATGGGAAAGGATATTTCCATAAGGAAGTCATATTGTAAGGAACAATGCAATGCTTTTACATCGTTTTAAAAGCATTATTGAGTATTTATTTGGAATGAAAATTTCTAAAACATTTCAAAAACAAACAAAAAATTAAATATGAATTTCCTTTTCAAAAAAAAATTGATCAATGCCATTTATGTATGCAAACACTTGAACACAGCAGAAAATAATCAAGAGTGATTATTTTAACAGGTTGCATTCCAACTAAAATCATCGATGTTGGAAATGATGACAATATGAATTTTTATCTTTGTTCGCCAGTTTACATGTAACAAAGTTTCAAAGTAAAAATTCAATTAAAATAATTGAAGATTTTTGTTTGCTTTTCTAATAAATAAAAAATTAAAACATAAAAAAAATGTTACGTATACGCCACAGGTGCGCGGGAAAAAATAAATTATGGTAAAATCCTTTAAATGTTATAATGTTTACTTAGGATTTCAACGTCCATTTTGTGAATATAATGAGAGGCAAAAACAAACACAACCACATTTCAATAGCTATGTATGATAATTTATCAATCTTATCACAATTAAATCAAATCTGCAAATTTGAATAATGTGTACCATCAGCAAAGAAATCGTCTGTAGGTTAATTTGTTTGCTCCTTTATATTAGTGGATACAAATTTTTGACCCCTCAATCTAAATTGACCTAATAAATTTTAATATATTTTTTCATATTTGATGTCAAATATGTATCATTATTTGAAGCATAACTATAGTATGAACTGAACATGTTAAGTCCAGGCAATCTGTGACTGAACATGGTCAAAATTGATACACAAGCTTTTTTAAATGATTTTTAATCAGAATCTGTTTCTGAACAACATATCCGAAATTGTCGCAAAATGGGAAAACAATGGGAACACCTTGAAAAGTGCATTTCAAAATGGCGGATTATTTCATATGGTGCCTTTGATAATAGGTTGTAATTTTTATAACGCTGTGGGGTTTATGCGGTTTATTTATGTTTGTTTTACCATAATTTCTTACTGACAGAATACCAAGTTAAGGAACTTGTCAAAATTAAGAAAAATTGATGCACTACGATTAAGACCCTTTAAATTTAATCCCAGTTAATAAAAGAAAAAACCGAGGAAAATTACACCCTGTGTCTTTTTTCCCAGTCAACACAAAAAAAACTCTAAATTAGTCTCAGCGTATAGGTCTGTTTAAAATGTATCGACTTAAATTTAGTTAAGCCCGATCGGACATTGCTTGCTTGGAAATCATTTTAAATCGATAAATAATTGTTTTTTTATTTCATGATATGTCAAGCAACTAAAAGTGAACATGCGCATTCGTGACAAACACCTCGGAATATTTGCAAAACTCAATTTTCGGAAACATCTGCTGAAGCACATGCAAATAAATATTGTCGGTATTGATATCACTGCTAAGATATCCATTTAAATGTAAAAAAAACTATCAAAACATCTAACGAACATCTAACATCTTCGTTGACTGTTTTTCTTTTTTTTGATATAGATTTTTTATTAAAAAAAAAAAAAAAAACATGAACAAAAAAAGTTCAAATTATTCAAGCAGTTGCATTCATTCATCATTCATCCATTTTATAAAAATATCTATTTTATTAATCCCGAATAAACTCTCCATAACATTTTACTTGTTAAATTGACTCGGAGTTAACTCAGGATTTAAATTGACTTACAATTTTTTTAAAGAGTTAATTCGAGTTAAAATCAGATGATTTTGCCGAAGATCTTGCGCTGAAAAACTGATAATTATACTGATTTATTTTGACAATCAAGAAGACTTGAAGGGAATTTCTTCGAAACAGTATTTAGAAATCAGTAAAAGAATGCCACAATAATCTAAAGACAGAATTTATTCATTGGAAGTTTTGTTTGCGGAAGAATGACCACATCATGAATAAATGAATAAAGTAGTGAAAAATCAGACTTCGTATATTCTCAATCTAAATAAAATGCACGGACTTGCTCCTGGGCAAGTTGACAATTAAATTAAATAAAATTTAATTAAAATATATTTAGTACTTTTTTTTTAAATATACAGGGTGAGTCATGAGCAATGCGACAAAATGCTAGGGCGTGTAGGTTGCGTTGAGACAAGAAAAAAATCGTATGGGAGGGGGGGTCTATTCCCCTCCGTTTAGCCGGGAGGGGCAATTTTCGAAAAAACTGACTTAAAATGGGGAAAAAATTATTTAAAATCAACGTCTTCATTCACAATGCTGTGCGATACGTTTTTGAAAAGCCAATAACTTTTTCTTTCATTCTGTGTTTAAATAAATCTATTCTAAGAAATATTATTTGAAATATTAATTTTCAAAGTCAAAATTTTGAAAAAAAAAAATTAATTAAAAAAAAACTAATTTTTTTCAAAATTTTATGTAATTAACTATTATTTTTATTTTCAAAATTCAATGCTCTTATTAATTTTTAGTCAAAAACAGAAAACCGGATGCCAAAATGTATCTTAGTTTTTGAGAAATTAAAAAAAAATTAAAAGTAAAACTAGTAAAATAAGTAAAAAGTTAATTCGTTTTTTTTATTATTTGATTAAAATCGGATGGTATGTAATAAAAAATAAAAAAGGGATAATTCCCTAATTAATTATTGACCTGAACAGGTCAAATTTGGGAAAACCAAAAAAAAGTGTATTTTTTGGAAAAAAATACTTTTAGTTTTTCTTAATTTCTCAAAAACTAAGATAAATTTTGGCATCCGGTTTTCTGTTTTTGACTAAAAATTAATAAGAGCATTGAATTTTGAAAATAAAAATAATAGTTAATTACATAAAATTTTGAAAAAAATTAGTTTAAAAATTTTTTTTTAATTTTTTTTTTTTCAAAATTTTGACTTTGAAAATTAATATTTCAAAAACTATTTCTTAGAATAGATTTATTTAAACACAGAATGAAAGAAAAAGTTATTGGCTTTTCAAAAACGTATCGCACAGCATTGTGAATGAAGCCGTTGATTTTAAATAATTTTTTTCCCATTTTAAGTCAGTTTTTTCGAAAATTGCCCCTCCCGGCTAAACGGAGGGGAATAGACCCCCCCTCCCATACGATTTTTTTCTTGTCTCAACGCAACCTACACGCCCTAGCATTTTGTCGCATTGCTCATGACTCACCCTGTATATGAAAAATACAAATCATAAGATTTTTTTATTAAAAGTAATTACTTTTTACAAAATTGTTCTGTAAATAAAAGCTAAGAGAAAAAATAATTTTAAAAGAGCTTACCTCATAATTCTTATAAAAGTTTTTTTTTACGAATTTGAAGTACTATTATTGAAAGTGCTAAATTGTTTGCATTTTATGTACAAAAAGTAATTTTTTAAGTCAAGCCATTTTTCAAATATTGAATTTACAAAAAAAAAAATTAGAAAATTGGCTCCGCGAAACTAGGCCCCAGGAAATAAGACACCCAAAAAATGAAATAAGGTCCCAAAACATTGGATGTCATTATGAAATAAGGCCGCAATGAAATTAGAACTCAACATTAATTTTGGGGTTTAACTTCATTTTATTATTAAAACCATTTTGGGGCCTTATTTAATTTTTCATAATTTACTTATGACTAAAAAGTTCAATATAAATCCTACCAAATGTTTGACTGACTATCAGCAGGGAATGAGGCACGCTATCGAAAATGTTTTCCCGCAAACTAAGTTAATAGGATGCTCGTAAGAATTTTTAATTTTATACATAATCAGCAAGTAAGAGAATAGCTGATAAAAATCGCGCGATTTTTTCAGCTATTCTGTTACTTACTGATGCTTTTCAATGTAAAAATCGATTGTGTTTAAACCCATTAGTAGTAACATAATAACTGACAAAAAATCGCGCGATTTATGTCAGCGTTAACAAGCTAAACTTAAGCACAGTCATGCGGAATGTGTTTGAATGTCAAGCTTTATATCCGATAAAAAAGAGTATTCTTCTTAAAGATATACATATTTGCTCCTCGAAATAATTTACAAACTCCTCCAATAATATTGTTATTTTAATTAGAGAAAGTGTTAATAAGAAAAAACAACTTTTCATACACAGAAATGTATGTAACGATTTTCAAGAAGTTCAAAAGATTTTTCTCCCTTAAAAACAATTTTTTTTAAGTTGAGAAGTAAGAAGAAATTATAACCTCCTCCAAGCACTTTTAATGCCTTTAAAGATCAAATAAAGGTCATGGGGTCAATTAACAGATATGAAAAAGCAGTTTGTAATTCTCTTTATTTAAACCTTCATATAAGTTTTTGTTTCTTCAAAAAAACAGATGAGGGTTTTTATATCAAAAAAAAAGTCACTATAGTAAATCTTCATGAATATAACCTATTATAACTCAAATTCGCGACAAAACTTTATTTATTCAATTTAATTGGTTTTATGATTAGCCTTAAGAAATAATCCCCACAAAAGCAATAAAAAGTTTTTGTTTATTTATTTACAAGGTATTTTTCCATTTTATAAGTTTTATTTACATCCATTCAAATCTTCCGGTAGCAATCAGCGTCTTAATTGTATCTTTCTCATTATATCTGATATCTTTTGCTATTTTATAAGATCATATTGACGTCATTCATGACGTTATACTTATTGCTTTGTTACTATACAACAATTGTTTTATCTCACAGAACCAACAAATGTGACACTATAAATCGTAATAATCTATTATATGGACTGCGGTTTCTTTTTAGTATCTTATCAAAGTACTGCAATATATACTCAAATGCGGCATTAATTGCTAAATTAGCTAATTGAACAAGAATTAGTTTTCAAGTTAATTCTATTTGTTATTTGATTCATTAGGTGAATACACGAAGCCACAAACTGAAGTTGTTTGGATTAAAAAAATTTATTATTTTGTTTAGATTTTTTTTATAGTTTTTAGAGTTGATATTATAAAAAGTTATTGCTAAAAGATTAAAATGTCGGTTGTTTGGATGGGAGTTTTTAAAGTCTCAATGATTGTGGGAATAACTTACGTAGTTGTTACAAGGTAATGATTTACACATATACACTCAACAAATAAATGTTTAAAAATCCTTTTATTTTCTTAAAAAACTAATATAAAATTTAAAATTTTCGATTTATAGGAACTCTTACAGTAGAAGAAGTGTACAAAGATCGCGACCAGTTTGCAGCCTTAGTGAGAGAAGTAGCCGCTCCTGATGTTGGGCGTATGGGTATTGAAATTCTCTCATTCACCATCAAGGATGTCTACGACGATGTGCAATACCTGGCATCGCTGGGTAAGGCTCAAACAGCTAGTGTAAAGCGTGATGCTGATGCTGGAGTGGCAGAAGCAAATCGTGATGCGGGCATCCGAGAAGCCGAATGCGAAAAAAGTGCCATGGATGTTAAATACTCTACAGACACGAAAATCGAAGATAATTCTAGAATGTACAAGCTTCAAAAAGCTAATTTCGATCAAGAAATTAATACAGCTGTAAGTTGTTATTAAATAGTTTTATATATCAATTTCTGTTAAACCTTTTTTTTATACAGAAAGCTGAATCTCAATTGGCCTATGAATTGCAAGCAGCGAAAATTCGACAAAGAATTCGTAATGAAGAGATTCAAATTGATGTTGTTGAACGTAGAAAACAAATTGAAATTGAATCTCAAGAGGTCCAACGTAAGGATCGTGAACTTATTTCTACGGTTAGATTGCCAGCTGAGGCAGAAAGTTATCGTGTGCAAACCATTGCACAAGGTAAACGGTAAGTTTAAAGTTTAAATTTATTTTAGTGTCTTGAGATTAAATTATTATTTTTGTTTTATTTTACAGTGAGCAAACAATCGAATGTGCTCGTGCTGAAGCTGAAAGAATACGTAAAATCGGTCAAGCTGAAGCACATGCTATTGAATTGGTTGGTAAGGCTGACGCTGAAAGAATGAAGATGAAGGCTGCTGTCTATAAGCAATATGGAGATGCTGCCATCATGAATATTGTCCTTGAATCGCTGCCTAAGGTAAGTCGAAAAAAAATATTTTCTAATTTTGTCTAAAGTAAAATACATTTTACTTAAAAAAAAAAAAAAGCATAGCTGATGATTGCAGCATTCGAGGTGGATTTTGAAACATTTTTTTCATTCATTTTAAGACTTGGGTTATTGATATTAGCGCTAGGGGTGTAAACAAGGGAGTAATGTTATCTAGTCATTACCAATTATCGGTAGTTTACTTAGAATTTGATTTAAACCTCAACTCTCCATCTTAAGTGTAGGTGTTTCGCACCTTCTTTGTTGAAATAGCACTTTGTTTAATTAGTCAATGTCTGTTCCACAATGGAAGAAAAAGCAGTAAAAGAGCGAATGGTGTGAACCAACAACCAACATCCGCAATTAAATTGCCGGAACTTTCCTTATGTCCACCCATACAATTAGGTAACCGCTGATAATCTTTTAAATGTGAATCGTAATTCATGAACCATGTAAGCCTTTAAGATATTTTCCCAAGCTCAGAGGGTTGACTCAGGAGTTTGGTCCCATCGTGTTCCATTTTTTTATCTTAACTTAAACTTCTTCCACTTCTTCTTCTATACTGATTAGCTGGTTTCCATAACCTCTTCTTTAAGTTGGCCTCAATATTTTTGGTAATTTCTTGCAACATCTGTTGGCTATTTCGGTTAGTGCTATTTCATCTTTTAATTTTTCATATAATATATGAAAAGTGACCAAGCTTTGAAAGTCTTTTTTTTTCCTATAGCTTTTAAATGTTTGGCTTTTTCACTACTCCACCATTTTTTTGTTGCCCCGTTGCGTTGCTAATATCAGCTGTTTTCACTGTGACCTCGCTTTTTCTAGTCAAGTTCCATGCTGAAAATGTCTCTTCTTTTTCAAGCCTGTTGACGGTTTGATCGTTTCTGCTTCTCCAAAGATCAGGAGTGGTATTTTCTAGGGACAGTATATTTCGTGTCAGTTAGTATTTGATAATCGTCGAAATTTCGGAAAATACTCTCATGTTTTCGACAGAGACTTTCTGCAGTTTTTTAGTGTTTATGTACATAAACATTTAATATTTGTACAAGCTTCTTCCTCTGCTCGTATCTCCTTCAAAAAAAGACATATTCCTCAAAAAATGCTAATATCTTCTCGAGATTTTAATTCGCACCAAGTAATCTCCGGGTTTAAATCCTGTGAGTCAAGTAGTTGAGGAGCAGAAATTCACCTCTGGCTTTAAAAAGTCGTGGAGATCATCTTAATGCTGTTGTTGTCTCGTTTAGCTCTCTTGGCTTTGTGCCTTTATAACATGTAAATTTGTCAGTCTTCTCAATTAGTTCTTGCAGCGACTTTTCCTATTCCTTTTTGTGCGAGATGCATTTTTTATTCCCAGGATATCTACCTGTTTCATTCCTAAAAATCATTATTTTTAATTTGGCAGTGTTCAGTTGAAAATTCCATATACTAAAATATCATTGGAGTTGTCTTATCATTTATTGCATCCCATTTGGGGCTTATGTTAAAATGATCACATTATCACAATGATCTTCGTAAGCACAATTTTTACCTTCAGACGCAGACCTTCAAAAGTTATTCCTCCCGTTGAAAATTATACAATTTCATCGTCATCCAAATAGAGCCTGTTTACATAAGGAAGTTTGAGTTTGGCGTGCTGAGTACTCTCGAGATTACAAACAAATTATTTGAGCGGGTGGAATTTTTGTGAAGTGAGATAGTTGTAGGACGGGAATGTTTTGCATTTTATAAAAGAAGATAACCTCCATAAATTATTATTAAAGCTTCTGTTTGTTTCCTATTCCAAGAGTTCATTTTCTATCAATCTGCATTGAGATTAATTATAAAAATACACATCGCCAGTAAAGCAGATAATGAACAAAATGGAAAAAAACGTGAATGAACCGGACTCACGAGAGTTCGTTGGCGAGGGGGTTGAGGGGTGAGTACTGTTGTGAGGCAGCTTCAAATTATAAAAACACAACAATTGTAATTTGTGTGTAATTACGAAAGTACTCACCACGCCAGACTCAAATTTCCCAGTCTAAACAGACTCATACAATGTAAAAAGCAGGGGACTAACTAGGCAACCATGACTTATTTCCGTTTTGTGCTGTTGGAAACCATTCGGATAAAATATTTCCAATTCACATCCTAGACAGCTGTCATATAAAATGTTTTGAGTACTTTTAGTATTTTCATTGATACTTCTAGATTGCTGAGCTTATTATCCTGTAAGAGAGAAAATGTTGTAGAGTAATCCTTCCGAAAAACAGCTTGGTATTCGCACAGCAAATTGTTTTCATGTACCCAATCACTAATCAGTGAGGTTTTCGAGCATAATACCACTGAATGAAGTGTGATTGTGTTGATAAAGGTTATCCCTCTGTAATAACAAGGCTCATTTGGGCCACCTTTCTTAAGATAGTGGTATCTTACTTTCTAGATTTGATAGCTTACTATTATTTTCCATACAAAAATTGTTTGATAATAATTAAAATAATTTTGTTTTATTATAACAGATCGCTGCTGAAATTGCTGCCCCATTAGCAAAAACCGAAGAAATCGTCTTAATAGGAGGCAACGATAACATAACCAACGATGTCGCCCGTTTATGTGGACAACTGCCACCAGCCATCAATGCACTTACCGGTGTTGATTTATCGAAAGTTTTATCGAAACTTCCTGGTGCAAAGGCGTGAAGTTTACATGATTCTTTAGAAAACGACAATTCCGCCGATTTATCGAGGTCAATGTCAATAATGATGAATATGCAGTAGCCGAAAATCTATAAAAGTGTAAAATTGAATGAAGATAGAAAATACTTAAATGAAAAATTATAAGCAGATGAAACAAAACATAAATAATAATAACAACAACAACAATGCTGAAAACAATCCTTTCAAAGAAAATAAAAAAAATTAAAAAAAAAAAACAAAACATATTTTTGCAAACAAATAAAAAATATACAAAACATACAAATATAAAAAAAAAACATTGTAGAAAAACGTCAAACAATTTTAAAGTCGTCAGTTTACATTTTGAAAAAGAAACAAAAATTACTGTGTACATTCATTAATCTTCATAACCGTAAGTTAATATATTTTTTTGTCGCTGATTCTTCCTTAAAATGTAAAATAGTTTTAAATTTAAAACATACAAATGCAATCCGTGGCGTTACATCTCGTTGTATATTTTTAAAATATCGAAATTTAATGTCGTTTTACAATACATGACAAGTTATTTTTTTTTTCTTTTAAAAATCAGATCACCAACAATAAACATTTTGATTGCAACGCTCTTAAAACAGTTGTAACGCCACTTTACAAATAATAATATATTCAAATGTAACTCAATGTTTTTGCACAAAAAAAAAATACCTTGTTGTGTTATTTTTTGTTGTACCTATAGATATCTACCAATTCCGTTCACATAAAATATCACTAAGACAAAAATTACTCATGTTTCCTTTCCATACATTTTATATTATACTAAATGTAATTCATAGCTGACAAAACAATCTATTTAACTGCATTTATTTAAAATTTAAAACAAAAAATATTTATATGTATGTATATCTACATACAACCTTAAACAAAAAAAAAAGCTAAACAAATAAATAAATATTTCGACCAATATAAAAAAATGTAAATCGTGCCACCATTTCGGTTCAAACATTTTTAGTAAAAAAAAATTAGTAAAAACTAATTAATTAACTGTTTAAAATTTGTCCTTGTTTCGTAGAATGATTTTTTTACTTTTTTAACTTAATTTTAGTAATTTCTCAGCCAATAAGATTTTTTTAAACAATTATACTAATAACCACATGCACATTTTTAACTTTTTATAATTATCTACAAAATTATTGTATTAATATTGTTTATTTTTTTTAGTAAATATTTGTGTTATGTTGATTTTGTTAAACTTGTTTGTATAAAATAATTATATAAACGCTTATAAATCAAACTGTTAAGTGGTCTACTTGCAGTTTTAATTTTGCTCATTTTTTACTAAATGTTGTTCAACAGATAAATATTTTTCCTTGATATTAACATTATTATACAAAACTGAATGTAAGAATGCTTTGTTCTCTTTTATTTTTATCAAAACCAAAAAAAAAAAAGTAAATATAAATGTAAAAGATTATAAAAATAAATACTAGAATATATTTTGTAATGTATAAAGGAAAAAATTATAAAAAAAAAAAAACAGAAACATTAAATAAAATTATTGTGTCAAAAAGGTGTATTTTTATCATTCTGTATTTTTTGTAGAATCAATGACACTTTGACTCACTTTCTTATGAATTTTTGACCCACTTGTGGGGATAGGACTTCATATTACGATATACCTCTGCTGACAGATTTTCTTGCAGAAAAAAACTTCTTATGGATGAGTTAGCGATCCTACTTCGTAAAACGAGGTTTATCAACTCACTCAGTGAGCCTTCTACGCTAAGATTGCGAGGTTGCTGTGAGATGTTATACAAAGCATCTTCAATATCAAGGAATGCAAAAACAGAGCACTTAGGTTCTCTTTATGATATAGGAGAATATTTGATTGTGTCTATCAACGTAGGGCAGTTTCTATCACCTATTTTCCTTTACAGTACATGCCAGCTGGCAAAGCCATTTTTCTTGCAACAGAAAACCTATCCAATTTTATAATTGGATAGATCTTTCCGGAGCCGCCATTTTGGAAAACATATTTTTTTAAATAATAAAAAGAATGGCTTAAAGGACAAACAAAAACTAAAGTTACCAATAACACTGAAATTTAATTGAATTGAATTAATTTTTTCAAATTTTGAAAAATAAAAAGAAAAAGTCTGGTGTTTGCAATGGCCTGCATACGTATGCCCATGGGACATAATTTATAATCCCGTGGCATATGTACTCTAGTCATCTAGTACCTACTAACTTTTTTAAATACAACAAAATAGCGAAGAAAATGCAAAGATTTTTTGTCATAAAATTGTCTACCTATTTAATATGAAAAACAAAATAAAGTATAGTGCACCTATGTATACGTTTCGAGTCGCGATTAATCATATTAGTTTTTAATTGTTGATTGTTCTCTTATAGAAAAACGAGTTAAATTTCGATATTAAAAATTATAAAAACGAAAATTTACGAAATGCAAAATAAAAATGTCAAACTCACAGTCACCACAATAAACTTTTAAAAACCACTTTAGTTACAGTGTTGCATTCGAAGAATGTACATTAAAACGTTATTGTAACAATAATTATGGTAATATAAAATCTTGTCCACACAAAAGAGGCTCAAAGTCTTTGACTAGAAATGATCTTTTTAAAGTTCCTTATATATTTCGTGTTAATTTTTTGTATAAATGCAAATGCTTTCTCTATAAAGGATATTATCGAGAAAATAAATAAAGAAAGTGATGGAGCAACAGTTTTCTTCACAGGAAATGACAACGAAGAATTTGTGGTTGATTTAGTTAGGGCTAACTTATACATTCCCATGGAAATTATAAGAACTACAAACATCGAAAACACTCATGAATTTTGGCTTCACACCACCAGTGCCATCTTGATAGTTAATAATCTCCCTAAGAATATGCAACGGTCTACATTCTTGGAAAAAATTGTTCCACGGTTTCAAAAACGGAAATTTGTCATAATTTGTGCTGAGAATCTTGAAGTTCTGCAAAAGTATTTCGTGTACTTTAAAGAAGAAAAATTTACGAGAATCTTTGGCTTGACAAATGATAATCCTTATTCGTATATGCCATATGCAGACACTCCTATCCAAAAGCTTTCGCTAGACGAACCACTTCCGAATGCAATGAAGAACCTTAATGGCTACAGTTTCCGCAATATGTTCAGATATGATGTACCAAGAGTTTTCACAACTGGTGATCGTTCAAAGATCGTAGGCTATATTGGCCAGTTGTATCTCAGTTTCCTTCGTTATTATAACGCAACATTTACAAGAATTCCTCTCAGTCTTGACAAAAATATTCACTTTATGGTACAAGTAACAAATGCCACTATTAAAGGCGACATCGACTTAAGCATGAACGCTTATGAAGCTATCAATGGAGTTCAGCTGAGTTATCCAATAATGTTTCAAAAATGGGCAATTATGGTGCCCTGGAATGGTTTTTTAAACCCTAACGAATATTTCTTGCGGCCGTTTCCTCTAGACGTTTGGATATGTATTGGAGTGACTTTTCTCAGCATCTGCGTAATGGATTATCTGAAGGACTTCGTCATCGGACTACCAGCTGATCCGTGGTACTGTTTCAGTCGAACTTTTTTGTCAATGTTGAATATGTCAACGGAGAGACCTTTAAGTCATGCTTATTGTTTTTATTTACAAGTTATGATATTTGCATTTGTCATCTTGAATTTGTATTTGATTCATTTGACTTCTTTTTTGACAGTTTACATTCCGATTAAACAGTACGAGACCGTTCAAGACTTGGTTAAGAATAATATTCGTGTGAGAATGTTTGAAAATGAATGGAAGTCTATATCGGCACCCGGTCTTCATCCAGCTGGTTTTGAAAAAGTCGTTACTATTGTCGACAGTATTGTTTACAATAATATTAAGAATGCACTCAGTGATAACCGTTATGGCTATACAATGGGTTCGGATAAAGCAGAGTTCCGTACTGCTTTGGCTCAGAAATCAGGAACACCTCTGTATCATTGTATGCAGGAAGCCTTACAGGAATATTATATGGGATTCTTACTTGCAAAATATTCACCGTTCACTGAAATCTTAAACGATTTTATCATTCTGATTCAGCAAACTGGCTTGATGACCAAATGGTTCAGAGAAGCAATGGTGCAGGTAGTTGAGGCTGGTTTGCTTGATGTGGAGTCAACTCGTTACGAATCTATTGTTCCACTGACAGTACAACACTTGAAATTTGCTTGGACATGTTTGTCAGTTGGATTGGCTATTGCGACAATTGTAGCGGTCTGCGAAAATTTGCTTCGTTTGCCAGAAAAAATAGCTTACTAGGGAGTTTAATGCGGGTTTTAAGAAAATTTTTATATTTATGTACCAATGTTTGAAATAAAAATAAAAAATAAATAAATGTTGACATTTCTTCTTTTTCTTTGATGTTGAATGTTATTCATGTGATTAAAAAAAAATCAGAAATATTTTAGAAATGTTTCTTTTGGTTTGGACGCTTGAAGAAACATTTTTTATGTTTCAGAAATGTTTCTTGTTTTCCACCTGATATTTTCAGACTTTTACAATAGCAAACGCTTAACTTTTTTCCTGCGTCATTTGCGAAACATTGCATGTTTCCCATCGCGAATGGAAAACATACATTTCAGAAACATTTCGGAAATGTTTATCTAGCGCCCAGACAAAAAAAGAACATTATAAAAACATTTAAGAATCATTTCCGAAATGTTTTTATGTTTTAATAAATAATGTTTCTGAAATGTCTGGACACATCTTTACAAATCTCTAAAGAGTCATGATGCAGCCCATCTTCTCGGTTTCGTTCTTCCGATTTGTCAGAACATTTTGACCCATATCTGTTCCTGTCAACAAACCACTCAAGAAAGTACGTATGTACTTCTTCAAAAATGCAGCTTCATTTCAAAGAAAAGAAAAACAAGTAAAACAATTCTGTATTAAATATTTTATATATTAATGTAAATTTATTAATTTTGTAAGAATAATTACATCACTTTTTTATATTTTCCGATTTCTTATTTAACTTTATTATTTTTTTTTGTTTTTAATTGTGAGTTTCTTTCTTCTATGCATCTGATCACAATAACCTTTATTATTATAATTTTATTACATATAATTAGTTTTTTACATAGAAAATTTGTTAAATTTGCACGTAATTTTTTTTTAGTGTTTTCAATATTTTGTATTATGTAATAGATATAGAGAAATTGCAGTTTTTATATTCAGAATAATTTTTAAAATCTAAAATTATGTTGGTATTCTTCTAAAACAATTTTAAATCTAAAGATATTTTTTAAAGATTAAATAAACCATTTTATGTATTTAACTATATTAAGCTTTTTCAATGTTTTTTTTTTTTTATTTTATTTATGTATATATTTTGCTAGGACCAAATGTATACATAATGCTCGTAGTAGAGTAATAAAAAACTGTGTAAAATTGCATTTAAATTAAAATTGTAAATTCTTTAGAAATCTTCTTTACTTTAGTTAACAAAAATTATTGTAGATTTTTTTGGTTTGTCGCAAGCTCAGTTAATTTTTTTTTTTTTTCATTTTTAAATTTGTATCATGAAGTTGTGTTTGTTTTTGTCAGTCTGGCGTATTTTATTTGGATATAAAAAATAGAAATTACGAAAATTAAAAATTATCTAGTTATACAAATACAAATACACTTTAAATACTTTTGATACATGCAGCCACATTTATTCAGTTTGTTTTTATGATTTAAATTGTAAAAAATGAGTTTTCTTATTATGATAAGACATAATTTATTAAAAAGTTTTAGTGTTGATTGATGAAAAAAAATTACATCAAGTAGTAAAATACATACATCTTGGCTCTTATCGTGAAATTCTTTGTCGGTGTACAGTTTTTGAATGAAGCCAGTAAAACCGCTGTAACAAAAAATTGTCAGTCAGGATTTTCTCGGTAGACCACTGTTTCATTTTGTTTCGACAGTTGGCTATATACAATCACTCATATTATAAAAACACAATTATTACGGGGTTTTAAGGTGGATATCAATATTGAAACACATATGTACCTATGTTCAGAAGGATCCTTACAAAAATGTGCGTTCAATGAAAGGGTTATAAATACCATTAATATACCGTTTATGGAAATTATGAACATCATGAACAAAATGAGCTGGGCATCACAATATAGGGTAAAATCTGTTTTGTAGGTGCATTTTTTTCCGTTTCGTTGCGTATCAAGAGTCCACTTCCCACGACACAAACCTTTTTCTAGTTCTTCGGCTCTTTTTTATCGTATGATTTGATTAAATTTTTAAAATAGGTAGGTAGGTACTTACGATCGTCTTCATCAAAAGGCAATCCTAATTTTAAAATAAAACCGTAACATTTTTTTTTTGTCATGGAATCATAAAAGAATTGAGTGATTTTTCTTTAATATTGTTTAAGCATGATGGTGCATAAATGTTAACACAGCGAAGATTTTTACAAGAACAAGGTTATTTTTATCGTATATAAAATATAATATCTATAATAAAATATTTAATTGAATAATACATACAGTGCCGGTTAAAATAATAGTAGTGTCGTTATGTTAGAAACAAATGTTATAGGACTTTTGTCATAAAGTTCTTCATTGTTCCATCTACTGAAGAAACAAAAATAGTGTATGTTGATAAAGGTTCTTAGCAGTACGTAAGGCTAAGGCACCCCTTTTAATCGACATAATATGATCCTAGATTCACCACTTACACCATAAAACATGGTAGTTCTGGTCTCATGATTTGAACCTTTCTTATTAGGATTGGTACAGTATTTTGGAAGAATGGGTAATAGACCTGCATTTATACGTTGAAATTCTGCGCCGAGGAAGAAATGAAGAAAGATTTTCTGACCAGTTGCTATGGAAATCGTTCGCACAAACGAAAACGTTTGATATTTTTTTAATACAGAATCTGACAACAGAACTGCTATTTATTTGGCCGCAGCTGTATGTAATGTAATGATTTTGAGAAAAATGAAATTAAAACTTAATTTACATGTTGGGAACAAAAAATAAAAAATTGAAAGACAGTTTTGTTCCACATGATGCTCCAAGACCCAAAACATAAGTGATTTTTATTTCATGACTTTTGTCATTTTTCAATGGTAATAAAGCGTTTATCGGTGGAAATTCATCCTCTTTTTTTCGCTTTTATCGGTGAACGTTGAATTTTCCCATACATGGTATGTTTTAATTTTATTTTTTGGTAGAATTGTTTTTTTTTTAAAGTAAGTAGAACATCGTATAGTACTCACAAAGATCTACAAGATGTCATCATTAGTTTAATTTTGGAACAAAAAGTAGACTTGCGCCGTTTTTCCCCTGGACCCTTCAAATGCAACGTAAGGTGTGTCCAGACCAAAGAAACATTTAAGAAACAAGTAAGAAACATTTCAGAAATGTTTCCATAATTTAGGTCTGGACGCTTGATAAACGAAATGTTTCTGAAGCAAGAAACATTTAATAAATGTTTCTTAAGCGTCCACACTAAAAGAAACATTTCTTTGAAATAATGTAAGAAATGTTTTTTAAACCATGTTTTTTGAAATTTTCCTCGACACACCTTAAAACATTCAGTTGTAGCCTCAGACATGAAAAGATCCAAGCCAGGAAGATGGCTGACGTTTTATATATGCGGTTTAATGTGGATCCAAACCGTTAACAATATGTACCTATGTGTAATTTTAAACGGTCTCATCGACATTTTCCAATTTAATAATTTAATGTTAAATATGAGATGACCTTTATCCTAGCATTTTCTTACTGCTTTTCCGAAACATCCATTTATTGTAGAACTACTTCAAAACTTCCACTTTGCTCGGAAATAGTCAAGTATCTACCGACTTCTAAGTACGAAATCTTCAAAAACTTAGCCTGTCTTACATTAATTTTGGCACATATCCATGATCATCTGCACCTTGAAGTTTCCGACTCCGACATCGAGTTTGAGATTTTTTCAGAAATAAGGTGCTTGTAAATTTGAAAGTACTTTCGCTAGTTACCTCGCTTGATGGCTGTACATTTGAGTTATATTTTGGAGGGGCCTATTCATGCCATTACCGTTGTCGTTTGTAGTGAAAAACTACACGACAAAAAAAAAACGACAGCTGTTGTATGCGACAAGTGACAACGGTAATATTTATTTCGATTATGCTGTTTTTGCAAATAGTTCATTTTAACTTGTGATCTGAAGCTGGGAAGCTCAAATATTTTCTATTCAATTGTTCAGATTTTTTTAACTTAAAAAAAAATGTTTTGCTTACGATGTAATCTTTAGCCCACGAAAAAAGCACATTAAACACTTACATCGAGAAAAGTATGAAACTGAAACACATAACCAATACAAAAAACCAAAACTGAATAAATGTGGCTTCTCGCTATCGCACATCATTGTAAAAACAAAACATGTATAAATATATTTTCATAAATACATTTACTTTATGTAAAAGACAAAACAAACAAATAAAAAACAAAGCTAAGACATTTTTTTTAACAAATTCCTAGGACTATAAGAATTCGAAAAGAAAACACAAACAACAACAGAATAAATTATGCGTAATCAACAAACGAATGAGAGTGAGTTAAGTGAAATAAATACAATTTTTTTTTTTTTTACTTTTATATTTTTTATGTTTTGTTATTTTTTTATTAGTTTTATTTATTGGTATTTTTCTATGAAAAACAATCATTTACACGTGTAAAATTTAAAAAAAAAAATAATAAGAAAAATAATTAATTAATTATAATAGAATAGACGCTAAGACCAGTTTTTTATTTTTAGTAACACAGTACAACTCCTTGTACATTTGTTGCTATACAGAATATTTAGTATTATTATTTTTTTATTTTTTTATTCAAAAACTAAACTTTTAAATTTAAACGGGATTAAGGATAATTAAAATATGTATGCTTGTATAGATATACTTCTATTTTAATTATGCGAGAGCAAGATAAAAAATTCAAATATGTATAATTAAAAAGAATTTAAACAGCATTCAATTAAAAATATTAATAATAATAAGCAACAAACGAAAAAGCAGCAACAATAAAGAAAAACTTATTTGCTTAAGCTGTGTATGTACGTGTGTAATTCTGTGAGAGGGTTATCCACTATATTTTCTTTTTTACTTAATTCGATCGTCAGCTAAGGTAGTTTAAATTTATTTATTTTTTTTTGTTTTCTTTACTTCTTTACAAATATTATTACTAGATATATTTGAATATAAATATATCAAAGTGTAAGTGTATGTAATTAATATTTTAAAAAGTTGAATTAATTTCTTTACAAAGTAATATACGCATATATATTTGTTTATATATTGTAAGTAATTATTTTGTTTATATATTGTTATTCAATATTTACTTAATATTTAAATTTAAATACAAATATCTTTATTTTAATTGTTTGTTTTTTTGCTTTAATATTCTTTTTTTTTTATGAAATCCTTTCTTTGCTTCCTTATTATTTTCTTCTTATCCTCTTTCGCTTGTTTTTTTTATGGATAGATTTTCTTTTTCCTTTTAATATTCTCGTTTTTTATAATATTCGCGCATTGATTTTTTTAAATCTTTTTTTTTTTCATACAATTTACTCTCTTGTTCAGCTCTTGGCTGTAAAATTATTTTTTACTTTCTGTTTTCTTTTTCTTTATAATTTGCATTAATTTAACTGTTTTTTTTTATATATATATTTTGTTTAAGAACTTGAATATTCATCTTCTGCGCCTTCCTTTCCTTGCTCCTTAGGAAGCTTTTCCTCTCGGGGTTTGGCGTTGCCAAAAATTGAAGCAGCTTGCTTTGTCTGCGCTAGAGCGTTTATGGGTGCTTGTATAGTTCGGGGTTTTAAATTAAGTCGGGGTCTTTCACTGTCATCTGTTGAAAAAAATTAATATTTGATAAATGTGAATGTGAACTCCCAAAACAAAAGTTTGTTGCGATGTAATTTAGTAGATATACGTTTTCACTAAACCAAGATAAAATAAAAGGTTTTCGAACTTCATTTAAATATTAGCTTCATCGGTAATTATTAAGCTTGGTATTGGTATGGATTGAGTGAATTCAAAAAGCACTTTAGTGATGAAGAGATATTTCCCTGAAACCGCGATAAAAACGTCATGCTTATGATTTATATTATTTTTTAGCATGTTTGCAATTCATTCTTAGATTCTAGTTTACAAGATGTTCCACTCAGACAAAGTAAGTTGACAGTCTTGGTGCCCAAAATGTGTAGAGTTTAGTGTTAGGGTTGGAGAAAATATGACGCAGAATCCGAACAGCAGATCTTAGAGGATTTGTCACTTCGTCATAGTTCCTGAATAAAAACAAAGGTGTGGCTTGAACCTATAATCTGTGGCTGGAGTCCGAAACACTACGCCACGGGGACTACAGTTTGGTTTCATTTCGCTTTTAATGAACCTGATATAATTTAATAGAATTTGACAAGGTATTTGAAAATGAATGTTTATGTTAGGTTTTTAACATATTTTCAAAACGATTTGGTTTATACCGTTCCAAAGTAGGCCGCACTAGACGTAACTAAACTACAACCGAACTGCAAGTTATCTGCATGAAAGTGCTATAAAGTTGACTATTTTATCAAATTTGTCGCGTAGGACCGTTACATCTCAGTTACGTCCATGACAGTCTTAAACATTTAACTTCATTTAAAAATCGATGGGAAAACATATTTATTGTTGTTATTGATTGCTTGTTGAAGAGTATGTTTAGTTATTAAATGTTGCGAAAGTGCAACCAAGCATATATTGCTGCTAGTGTTTTCAAAATAATTTCTTTTCTTCACATAATTAGATCTTACAACATAAAATGGTTTTTTAAATTTAACTTACCTAATGATCCCACAGACGATGGTGGTCTATCGTTTGAGGAATTTTGATTATACTGACGATCACGGTCACCACCGCCACCGCCGCGTTGTTTACTAAAATTGTTGTAACGATCGCCATCTCGACTGCTACCACCGAAACTACCCTCTCTATTGTTCCGATCCATGTTCCTATCCATGTTCCGGTCCATATTCCTGTCCATATTTCTTCCATCCGTATTGCGATCAAAGTCACGATCATCGCTGAAATTTCCATAACGGCCACGATTCGCAGGACGATCTAAACACAAAATTATGAAAAAAAAAAAAAAAAAAAAAAAACACAACCCAAAAAGAAATATGTTAAGCATCCCAAAAAAAGACAATACAATGGTATCAATTACCATTATACCCTCTATTCATTCCACCACCACCACCGCCAACACGATTCCTATCATTGTGTCCGTAGTTATCATTGTACGAACCTCTATTATCATTGCGGTTGTCGTTGCGATTCATTCCGCCGCCATTACCGCCACGATTGAATTGTTGGTGATTGCCACCACCCTGTCGGGGTTGTCCTCTCTTTTGAAAGCCACCTCCGCTGTAAGATAATAACAGATAAATTTACTTCTGTAATATAGTTAAAGGGTTCACAAATATGCATGTAATATTATAATTAGCATAAATGTAGAAAAGGAGGTTTTAAATAATTTACAATTTAAAAACAATGTGAGACTAATCTTTTTAAGAACAATAAATCTAGACAAATCATAAATTACGAAGATCCATCAACAATTCCATAAATTCACATAAAAGAAAATGAGGCTGTATTTCTACCAAAGGCGGGCGGGCATATCATTAATTTGACCACAAATAATGTAACTATTTCGTGAGAAAATGTTCCGATGTCAAGAGTATGCTGTGACGATATGGTAGTTTTAGATTCAGGGCCAGTCTTATCATCTCCAGTTAAATTTAACCATTTGTTATTTTAGCTGGTAACACACCTACCGAATCTATGGTTAACAATATTTGGTATGCTATTACAACTTGCTACAAGAGGCTCGCCTCTTTTTCTTAAATTCTTATTTGAAAAATATTCGGTTAGGCTCACGCTATTACACTGTGTTTCAGAGAGTCATGACTCAAATTTTACAATCCTCTTTTCCCTCTTTTCTACCCACAGCGCCTTTCTCGTTCCCAGAGCAGTGTCAAAATCAGCAGTACGCGGATGACAGCTGAACATTTGTTTATTTATTTTTTTTTGTTGAAAAATTAATTGAAAACAATAGCGAAAATATTAATATTGTGCGCTAAAATTGTTAATGGTGGTTAATTAAACCTTTTAGTCACGTAAATATCAAATTTCACAAAAAAAAAAAAATTACATTTGAGTTTGACAGTTTGAAAAAAGCGCGATAGGGAGTTTTACCATCTTGTCAAAGCTCACACTATGGAGAAGACAGATTGAAATATGTATCGCACTTTTTTCAAACTTTCAAATTCAAGATCTTGGAGAAAACAATTTGGAAATAATTTTTAAATGCGGTATTCTTTTTTGTGTGAAATTTGTGATTTCCGTGGCTTAAAAATTTATTTTAATTAGCAAAACCAACAATTTTCACAATTTTCGCGCACAAATCTTTAAAATTCCCGCTTTTGTTTTCAATCAATTTTTCAACAATGATAAAAAAAATCAGCTGTTCACCATACTGCTGTTTTTGACAATTCTGTGAGAACGAGAAAGAGATATATAGTTGTTACCTAAAAAGCTATTTTATAAATTTTAAGACTTTTTACACTGATTTACAATTGAATTAAATTAATATTTACCTAGCGTGATCAAAACCACCTCTTCCGCGAAAATTGTGAAAATTGTTGGTTTTGCTAATTAAAATAAATTTTTAAGCCACGGAAATCATAAATTTCACACAAAAAAGAATACCGCATTTAAAAATTATTTCCAAATTGTTTTCTCCAAGATCTTGAGTTTGACAGTTTGAAAAAAGCGCGATACATATTTCAATCTGTCTTCTCCATAGTGTGAGCTTTGACAAGATGGAAAAACTCCCTATAGATATGATAGTGAAGTGCTCAAGTGTGTTTCATAAATAAATCAGAGCGCACGGAGCGTACTCTGCTCAGAGCTCACTCGTCAAGTTCAGGCTCTACTCCGTGCTCTGCTCAGAGCTAAAAAAAGAAAAACGCCTACAGATTTAGAGCTTAAAGCGCTCCGAGCTCAAAAAGAAAGAGATTTTTTTTTTTACAGTTCAAGCTCTGTTTCGAGTGCTCAGAGTTAAAAAAAAAGGCTTTATATGAATTTTGTATTATAAATGTTTTAGGTAGGTACATAGTTACTTTCGCAAAAATCAAGTTTTGCAATAACCCGATGCTGTTATTGGACGGCCATAGGCCATACCAATTAGACTTAAGTTTATATACCAAAATGCATTACATTATGAAATAAAAAAAAGAGACATTAAAACTAACTAAAATAAACAATAACCAGATGCCAAATTTTAGTTTTGTAATATTTTCGTTTGATTGTTTTATAAAAATTGTCAGCTATTGATACACTCGCTGCAAGTTGGCTGCATTATTTCGAAGAGCCCAAAAAACAACAATAATAAGACTAACCGAAAAGTTGTTCATTGGCATAGGTATGTATGTCTAAAAAAAAAACAATAAATAACATTGCCAACGACGAGACTACACGGAACTAAGAAAATTGAATAAGGAACTAATTGTTCACTGATACTTAATCGAGTTCTTCTTTACATGATTTTTTTTGTTTCTGGCATTTATGGTTTTTCTAAGACTAACTTTCCAGTTTAGTGTGGAGACGCAGAAATTAAATTTCATTTTAGAAGCATGATAATAGAAGGTTTTAGAAACAAATAATAATATTTTAAACATTTCAGCAACATTATTCTTAAATTTTGAGAGCTACTTTAGGGCACGATTTTTCGTTTAAAATAATTTTTAAAAAATAAGAGCTTTGGTAGTGTAGAACTCGGGTTATTCGCGCTACCCAAAATTGATAGTTCTAGCTAAAGTCTTCTAGTCGGTTCACATTGGAAACATGCAATACTTTCAAACAAATGAAAAATAACACTAAAACTATACTTATTCCGTTCGTTCTACCCAAAATATTGCTGAACTGAGTGTAGCACTGAGTGTCATTTTGGCACTGGCTGTGTAAAACGAATTTTACATAAATTAATAGAACGAATTCCACATAAATGAATAATGCTGATCAATAAATGGCATTTTTGATGCATTCTTTCTTCATTAAATCGGATTTCACTATTTTAGGCAGTCATCAAGGATCAAGGAAATGCCTCACACATTATAGCTAATTGTTTGGCAAGAAAACCCAACTAACAAGCGAAATATCATCCACAAATGCTTAACGATTTAACAAAGCATGTAATCTTAAGTTGTGGCATCAGATATAACTTCTCCGAAAATTGAAACTAAATGTAAAGATATCTAGCTAGGTATAATTTTTTGCAGAATCAGCTGAATAAAGACCACCTTTATGCGCAGACTTTACAAAAGAATTTTCATTTGCACAAAATATTTTCGAGTTAGACGGAAATTTTCTTCTTATTTAAAATTTATTTTCTTTAGAATTAAAAATTTGAAACTGACCTGGTTGATGGGTAGAGTGATAGAAGAACATAAATATACTAGTCCTACTAAATGCTTAATTTAAAATGCATATGTACATATATGTAACTGTATACGCGGTAATTTCAGAGAAATACAATTTAAAAATATTTAATATAACTTAACATTTGTAAAATTTGAATAAAGGTCAGACTATTTTATAAAGGATATCAATTTTGTAAAAGAAAAAATATATCAAAATATCTACTTACCGATCATTCTTGCGTTGTTCAGCAATATCGATCCTAAGCGGGGCTGATAGATCATCCAATTTAATCCTTCCATCGCGTTCAAGTGCCTTTTCAAGATCTTTGAGAGTTTCAAACTCTACATAGCAAAATCCCTTGAATTGATCTGTTTCACGATCCTTAACCAAACGGACATTCTTTACTTCGAAATCTTGAAATATCTTCATGACATCACCCTGCACCAGGCCTTGGGGTAAATTGCCAACATAAGCAATGTATGGTCCTTCCGTTGGAAGTTGTTTTTTTGGGCGATCGCCTCCATATCCTCCTCTAAAATGAAAATAAAAACAAAAATGTACTATGGTCAGAAAATTTTTTTTATCATGTTATATAAACAAATGAAAATAATTATGAATTCAGACTGCCACTGCCACATACATAGCACGTAGAGTCGTCGAGAGCACGCGAATCAAACGTTTTTTAAGAACATTTTTTTTTTTTCGAAAGTCAACTATGATTTGGCGAAAATGTGCTATTTTTTCATAACCCCATTAATAAAATATTAATGAAAATTCAGCATTTTATATGAAATTGTATTATTTTCATGGCACATTTTAAAGCGCAAAGCAAAAAATTATTAGAGTGAACACATTTTTTTTCAGTCCTCGCCGCCCAGTGCTGAAAGAAAATACTTTGCATGGAAAATTTTCAATGTAGGAAGTTAGCTAGTAAATAAAATACTTTTATTTTTGATTAATTTAATATAACTGCACACTTTTTTATAAATTTTAAGACTTTTTACACTGATTTACAATTGAATTAAATTAATATTTACCTAGCGTGATCAAAACCACCTCTTCCAGCCATGTTTTATTTTTTTAAAATGGTATAAAATCTTCTTCGCGCACACCATGAATTTGGGAAAAGTGCTTGACTGTAGTTAATGCCGTCTCTTTTTTACATGATAGTCTGGTGGGTGTAGGACAAGCACCGCTGTTTTGGTTGGGTATTTTATTAGCCCTGTTTTTGCGGCGAATTCCCAGCTGGCAAATGGAATAAAAATGGCGGTGATTTAAAATGGATAGCATATGGTCTCTTTCAGATGCATGGGAAGAAGTGACGATTTACTTCTATTTTGTGTGCGAAGTGTATTGGTGTGTGAAAACATGCGTGTTGAAACCGGGCGAAGATGTCGAGGATTTTATAGTTGGTCCAGGGATGAAACCGAGGCAACATGTAAGAGTCCACATCTACACGGAGTGGCTCTGTTTTTGAAAAACCTGTGAACTTAAGCGATCTTTAAACGGTCAGTCAAAGGACGTCAGTCATCTACACATATAATCAGTCATTAGGCCAAATCAAAAGGGTTTTGATTTTTCTTCAAACAAATGCTAGCATGCAGACTTATTTCTACAAACACTATATTACAGATTAATGTCAAATGACTGACCGTGTAAAGGTCGATTTAAGGCTCCGTCAAACAGAGCTTGGTCCGGCGTTATTTGTAAAAATTTACAAACAAAATAAATCCGCCGCGTTCTTACTATATTGACCCGACCGTCGCACTTCGTCGGCCAGCGTTTTGTTTGACAGAGCCTTAAATCGTTTTTGCAATTGCAATATTGCAATATTAGGAAAAATATACATGTTCAGACAAAATAGGTGTGTTTTATCAAGAATCTGGCGTGGTAACTCATGAGCACTCGGCCGATTTTGAAAATTTCATTTGCGTGTAATTTGCATTTGTAAACTAATGTTAAGGATCATTGGGCACTTATATATTTACAAAAATTTCGGTGACTGACGTCCTCTGACTGACCGTGTAAGGGTCGCTTTAGTATTTTCGAACTTTTGCAGGTCACGTCAATGACCAGTTAACAAATGCAGTTTCCACGCAGAGATGACGTTTTCGAAAACGGCCCTCTTGAATTTTAAAAACGAAGATAATCATGATAAATAATTATTAATTTCACAGTCTAAGCAGACTCTGACTTCTTATTTGAGACGTAAAACAAAAAAATCAAATGTTTGTAATCTTTTATTCAACGATTAAACCCACAAAATGCTTAAATTAATAAAAAAAAGAAATTTCACAAGCTGAATCAATAGCAAAAATGCTGTCAGTGTAAATCGTGCTTCAATTTTATTTATATTTAAATGCACCAATGTAATCATAGCATAATAGTAAAAGCCGCAAAAAAAACCAACCCCAACTAACTTCACACCGAGGCGACATTTGACGTGAGCTGTCAGCACCCTTTTTCGTAAAACCAACCCGTAAAAGTGTACACGTTTTTCGTGGTTAATTTCATCAGCTAAATTATTAAAAAAAGCATTTAAAAAAGTTTAGAAAAAACTATCTTAAAATGGTCCTTACCAGTCGTTTTTATAAAGAAAAGTATCCCGAAATCGAAGATGTAGTCATGGTTAACGTACGGTCCATCGCCGAAATGGGTGCCTACGTCCATTTGTTGGAGTACAACAACATCGAAGGAATGATTCTGCTCTCTGAATTGTCCCGTCGTCGTATTCGTTCAATTAACAAACTTATTCGGGTTGGTAAGACAGAACCTGTTGTGGTTATTCGTGTCGACAAAGAGAAGGGCTACATAGATTTGTCCAAGAGACGTGTCTCTGCCGAAGATGTTGAGAAGTGTACTGAACGTTTTGCCAAAGCCAAAGCAGTCAACTCTATTCTCCGGCATGTAGCAGATATTCTCGAATACAATTCTAATGATAAATTCGAAGAGTTATATCAAAAGACAGCGTGGTATTTCGAGGCGAAATACAATAATAAGGCAGCAGCATATGACATATTCAAGCAGTCTGTGCAGGACCCCTCGATCCTCGATGAATGTGGTTTGGATGCTAGTACCAAGGAAGTACTATTACAAAACATCCAACGCAAGTTGACATCGCAGGCGGTGAAAATTCGTGCAGACATCGAGTGCTCTTGCTACGGCTATGAAGGTATCGATGCTGTAAAGGCTGCTCTAAAATCAGGATTGGATGTTTCCACAGAAGAGATGCCAATTCGCATCAATCTCATTGCACCACCTCTGTACGTCATGACCACCTCAACTACAGAGAAGACTGATGGTCTCAAAGCTCTGGAAGTAGCCATTGAAAACATTCGCAAGCAAATCACCGAGAATGAAGGTGAACTCAAAGTGATTATGCAGCCGAAAGTGGTTACAGCTATGGATGAAGCCGACTTGGCGCGGCGTATGGAACGTGCAGAGGCAGAGAATGCTGAAGTGGATGGAGATGAAGATGAAGAAGGTGACCAAGAAGGAATGCATTTCGAAGGCGGTGAAAATGAAGAAGAAGATGGCGAACAAAATGACGAAGAAGATGAAAATGAAAACTAAACTGCCTCTCCTCTCTTCCTGCTCTTGGTTTTTTGTTTATTAATTTAAATTCAGATAGGCTGGAATAATTATTATTATAATATAAATTTACAAACAGAATAAAGCTGAACAATGATAGAATTTTAAATAATTTTATAAAAACCAATTTTTAGTTTTTATTTCATAAAAATTATTTTTATTTTTCAAGGTTTCTTATGTGGTTTTTCAGATATATACGGGTCGGAGCAGTAAAGTAAGTAAATTGTTGCTGTACACACACCCTGTTCTGTTCGTTGTTGTGTCTTTTTCTTCATTCCCCATTTATGCAGATAAGACCAAAAACCACTCGCACATTCTAATTACTCTAGAAAGGGCGTGGTCCTCAATCGACTTCTTAGCCAAAAAAAGCAGCGATTGACTAATTCTTCAGTTGATCTGTTCTAACAGAGTTGATAATGGAACCTAGGTACACAAAGTTTCTGACCACCTCAAAATTATAGCTGCCTACGGTGACGTAGTGCTCGAGACATCTGTGTTGAAAGCACCACTGATACACGCTTTGTTCGTTCTTGCTAATATCTTCTAGGTAAGCGAGTAATTGCTTTTGAAAACTGTTTCTCTAGTGTTGAAGTGAAAGTTTTGCTTTATTTTTTCAAGAACGCCTTGTATTTTTTGACATCAAAGCATCGTCAGGTTCTCATATCTCATAACGCAAAAACGGTTCAGTTTGGTAGGGATGCCGAAACTATAGATTCTATCAAACGCGTACACAATACGGTCTGCTATCAGAGAGTAAAAAATAAAATTTCATGTTTTCGGATTCTTTTTTCGTAGAATGAATAATAAAATCATCTTATTTGAAATATAAACTGATATATTCTTATTCTTCCTTTGTCAAGGAATGAATCAATTTAACCAACAATCTACAAAATATGTTGTTTAATTATGAAACAAATCGAAATCCGAAACAAATTGATAGGTCACAGAATGTTGAAAGATTGAAAACTTCAGCCTCAATTGGCACTCAATTATAAGATTGATGGTCTGTTATTTGATCAAGGTTTTCTGTAACCAGTTATATTCTTTTTTTTCGTACTTTCGTACTTTAATCGGACAAGTTAAGATGTTTGAGAATGCGATGCGATTGTTGACAAGATAGCAAGGAAATGGTTGTGAAGAAAACAAACGACGCTGAACAAGCATTATGCTTCTTCCTTTTTGTCTTTCTGTGTAAATCACATCATGTCTCATGAGGATTATTTTCTTGACATCGGGGTCAGTCGCATGCTTGACCGGCCTATCGGAGGTGTAGGATCCACCCACCCATACCTATACCATGAAAAGTCTTCTATATTTACATATGTAGGTATTTTTTTATTATTTTTATTTTTAACATTTTGTTAAAACTAGAAGAAAAGATGAAAATAAAATCTTACGACACCAACTTGGTCCGGACCTTCCTGGGAACTACATCCTCATCTTCATTCGGTGAACCATCAGATATCACCACATCTTCTTGTGCCGTGCTGTTCTCAAAATTAAATCCTCCATTCAAACCCTCAGAGAATGTTTTCATACGTTCTTCTTTTTTCAGCTTTTTACCCTTTTTAAATGATTCTGTTGCTGAATCTGAGGTTTTTCTTTTTTTATTTTTTTCTTTTTTAACCGTTTTGTCGTCTGCTGGCTTTTCTTGTTTAATATCTTCTTCATCGTCGGACACATGTCCATTCATATTGCCATTTTGTTGTGGTGTTGGATTTTTCAAAGGTTTCACTTGATAAGCAATGCAGAAACGACGATAACTTTGTGCTGTATCTAATTTCACTCGACTTCGTATCTCTTGAATATGTTTTGTACAATCATTTAATGGGCTATTGGCAATTGGGATTTTTTTATGACAGCGATTGGCATTAAACAACAATTCAAGTAATGTAACAAATTCTCTTTGAGATATGCTTGTGGCTTTGGAAATCGCTTCCAAATGCTGAAACAAAATTGTTTCAATATTCTTGAGGTGTTTATTTGCAAGTTTTGTATTTTGAGTGATTAGATCGTTATTCTTATAAACCAAAGTGAGTAATTCAATGACCTGGATTCTTCTAAATGTTCGCGTCGACATGGTTATACCCTTTTCGGATAACGTACTGGCTAAAGCCCAAACTCCTTGCCAACGCAACTTGAATACATCACTTAACAGAGTTATATTTACTGCGGGATTTCGTGTTTTAATAAAATCTTCGAGGTATTCCACAAGTAACGAAAGAACCTGATTATTCGTACCACCTTCACTCATTAGTTTTGCATTAGCAATAAGGAACATGCAACATTTGCTCTTTAATCTATTTTGAACATCAAACGCTATAGAGCGGGCCTTCTTGTCGATGATCAATCGAATGAAATCCACGAGGTTAGCTTCTGTCACATCTTTAATTGAACCAAACTGCCTTAGGCTAGTTAATTTGTTAAGTGTCTTCTCGACTTTTGTCTGCAATGGCTTGAGCTCTTCATCGGTACAGAATTCAAGCATATTGAAGAGGGCTAACATTATTTCAATAGTTATTAAGAGACTCGGTTCATGCTGAATGTAGATATCTAGCAAGTCTAGGACGCGAATGCGGAAATGCATAACTGTAGTCATTTGGACTCGATGGCTTTTTGATTTTTTGTTTTGGCTATCACCACCTGCCTTCTTCATCGCTCCAAAGGCGGCAGCTAATGCTTCATCCAACTTTTGTCCTTCTTCTTCGGTCATGTCATTCAAGTCAATCGAATCTTGATCATCGTCTTTTGGTATTGCTGATCCAAGAGCTATAGATATTGCATTGCGAAGTTTGTCTGAAGCTGTAACTTCTTCCTCTTCTTCCTCGACTTCCTCAACTTCATCATCTTCATCATCTTCCTCGTCATCTTCGTCATCTTCTGAACCACTTTCATTTTCTTCGTCCTCTTCAGAAGCATCATCATCTTTACCATTTTTATCTTCATCTTGCTCATCTTCTCCATCTTCATCATCGTCATCGTTCTTACTACTCAATGGATTCTGTCCGTCTTTCATGTCCAGCATGGCAAGAATCTGATGCACTGCTGTCAAACTCAGACTGTCACACAAATGGGGGAATACCGTATTCACAATGTTCCGTAGGGCGGTAGCATTCTGCGACAACAAATGCAAAAACAAATCAATCACCACTTCGATCCACTCAGGTTCTGAATCTTCACTTGATTTCTTCTTGCCCTTGGTTCTTGTCATGCATTTTTCCAAGTCTAAAATAGCAGATTCTGCCATTTCGGGTTCTCGGAATAGCTGAAGTCCCATATGAAGCAACAAAATATGAAAGACCAATTGCAATTTTTTCTCATCGCCGTGAGATTTCTTAGAATTTTTAACTTCCGCGTACATATCGTTCCATGCTTTGACGACTTTATCGTTAATCTTTTGACGGAAATATTGTGAAGGTTTTTTCTTTTGCAAATATCCATTACACACTTCCACCAAAGACAAGAGTACAGCTTTTTCATCTTTTAAAGATGCCACTTTGGACTGCAAGCTTGTATAGAAAATGTTTTTCATGTGCACCCCGAAGTCTTTTTGCAGTTGGCCAGCATGACTGCGATCACAAACCTCGCCTGTATTGTCAACGTTAAAAAGACCAATGGTCATAAAGAATTGCAGTTGTTCTTGACGCCAGGCGAATGACTTTTGGACCGACTTGTGAGACAATAGATGCTGCAGCATGTAGGCAGCGTTTTGTCTTTCAAAATTCATCCAAACATCCTTATTATTTTCGGCATTTTTAATGATACGATCCAGAAAGATGTCTTTGTAAGTTTTGAACAGTTTTTGAACTCCCGTTTCGCCCAAGAATCCGATTATCTGATGCACTATTCGGTTTGTTGTAAATTTTTCTATATCAAACGTTCCAGAATAAAGAATCAATCTGTGAATTACTTCAACACGCTCTTCATCGGAAGTCTTTGCACAACAAGCAGACAGGTTTTCCAAAAATTCAGAATAGAAAGCTTTCAGTGTTTCGTTTTTCTTTGTCTTAAGATTTTTTAGACCTGTAACAATCATTTTTACAAATTTCGGAGTCAGAAGACGAGAAACTTGTGTTTTATCAGTATCGATGTGAGCTAGTGTATCTGCAAGAATTTTAAGCGATATGAGTTCTTTTAATTTGTTTGAAGTCTCCAAGAATGGATCGACATGACTCTCAAAGAAGTTAACCAAATCCTTGCATGTTGCGATATAAACGCCAAAAGTTTCCAAAGCTGGTTGCGTCAGTATATCCGAATTTGTGGTGCCTAAGAAAAGGTTCAACAAATGTGGTTGACTCTCTGAATTGAGTAATTGTGGACCACCAAAGTGCATTTTAAAGAATTTTTTATCCACAACTGAGGGAAATTTCAGATGAGCTGTAATTAGACAGTGAACTGTTGAAATTGTCTGTCCAGACCAAGGTTTGATTAGCTCTGTTTTTAAAAGAGGCCACACACATTGCTCGAATTGTTCACTTGTGATCTACATTTAAGAAGAAAAATTCAAAATTTAATTTTTTTTACTGAGAATAGAGAATATAATATCGATTAAAAACTGAGGTTCAATGTAACTTAAATGTATATTAACCTTTTCCAAAAGTTGAATTATAAAAGAATACGCCAATGAACAATGGTATGTTCGGTGTCGTGAAGCCTTGACCATAATGTTTGTTATTCGTTCTAACTCCTCAGTGCTTACTTGGCTAAGACGGCCGGAACGTATGATAGCTGCACAAACAAGGATTTGTCCAATGATGGCACCCGCATCTTCCTTTAAATAAAAACAAGAAATTAACAAATTATTAATTATTGGATGTGGATATTATATTAAAGTCAAAAATACAAAGAAAGCTGTGTGTTTTTTTTTTGTGCTGTTATAGTTGTAATGGTGCAGCTGCTGATACTATTGTCCTTAAATGATGATTTTACAGAGTTTGATCAGTCAAAACTAAAATGTCTAGTCGTGTTTGTTTGCTTTGGTTGTAGTACATATGTCTAGTCGGTTGGAAGGCACCTGTATCTTTGCTGATTGAACCGAACTTCTTCTTCTCAATCAGTCCCACTCATGCAACTTGGTCGCTCCGTTCAGGTCTTTGTCTGTGTCTATTCAAACAGAATTTTCGCCCACATTGAATTTTGCAAAACCGCAAGAGGTAATTTTTATAGAAAACACAGTTTTTTTTTTAAACAGTGTTATTTTTGTAGATTATAACACTTCCTTAAATAACAATGAAAGCAAAACACGAAATATCTAACTCTAACATTTTCTGTGTCAAATCTTCCACAGATAAATAAAAAGTGCAACGAACTTGGCAATAGAAAAAGAAATCACTTCTAGAAACTGCAACATGTCAAATTAATAAGACCCAATTATAGAAGCAGAAATGTCTAGAAAATTTGTTCACAAGAAAAACGGTGGCGCGTGTGTTAAATTTAAAAGGAAAGGAAAGATTGATACGCAAAACAGCGATAATCAAACGATTCGATCAAACTAAAAACACATTCCCTGAAGGTCATTCATCGGGTATTGGATGTGTGTACGTGTGCAGAATATAACACGGCTATATCATGAATAGTGCGGGTTTAATCTAAATTAAATCGCAGATGCAATCCAGAGTGTAAAAATCAGAATGAAAAAACACTGTATGCATGTCGTGTTTGTTTATTGCATTGACAACCACGAGACTTTATAACAAGTAGTTCGGGAGATCTTCAAACGGATTACCATGGATATATGTATACCATGAAGTCAAAACAAAGGTAAGATGCCCCGCAGAAAAGAATCCTAATCGAAGTTTCGAGCCTCTTTTGAAAATCTACTTGAATACAAGTTGACGGGCTCGAAAAAGCTGTTATTTTGACATTACAATCAGACACTTCATTTTTATTTATGTGTATAGATACATGCAAGAGATTTTATCATTGAAGTACTAGATATGGACCGCCAGTCGGTTGAAATTTTCTCAAACCCATTTTCATCATGCTTTTCTTCACTTTTACTTTTCATTCAATCACTACTTGTGCGTTAAAGGCTTCCAATTTATACAAATAGCCAAGAAAAGTTGTTCCAGCTAAAAACAGTCTAAAATTGCCAACATCGTTTAATGTTAAATACGTGTACTAATCTCGCCATTAGAATTTAAATGAAAACGATAATATATTCATCTGTAAGTAACTCATGGCATAAGGAGTGGATGTGTTCTGTAAAATAAAAGTAGTTTGATAAGAGGCCTAGTGGAATAGCGCGAGCCTCACGGCATGAAAAATGGAAAGGAAAATTGAAAAAGATGCATGCGACGCGAGGCCCAGTGGAAATCCAGTCATAGCTGATGTTGTAATAAATAAATTTTGAAGTTAATTATCCCCTAGATGGCGCTGGGGTAGCTTTTTTAGAAAATTTGCGCACGCACGCGAAAACGGAAAATGGATCGACCGTTTTTGACGGGATTTTCACCGGTGGATAGCTGATGTTGTAAGAAATGACTAAGACTATTTCAAATAACCGAATATATGGGACTGGGGTCGCTTTTGCGTATGAGTTTGATAGCTTTTGGCAAAATGTTGGACCAATAGGATTATAATAACTTTTTCAAAAACAATGTTTTCTTCTTTATTTTTTCTGCGGCAGCAACGCGCCAGGTAACAGCTAGTTTTAAATATGTTTAGGCTAATTGCACACGCTGGCTTTCTTTTTCTATGTTTTGATTTAAGCATGCTAATTTATCTAGTATTCAACGAGACGGATAGCTTAAATACAGTTGGACATCATTAGCGTACAAAGCAAAGCGGCAGAATTTTATAAATGTTTGTTGGAAGGGAACTATGTATAAATAGAAAATGCATACAAAGAAATGAACCAACACTCCTTAAGGTTTAAAAGGAACCGTTCATTTCTACCGTTTGTGATCGGCTTAACTAAATAACAAAACAACTGCTTTTCGGCTTTTATCGAGAAATTGAAATCTTTGAAAAGTTGTTCACATTAGATTGTGTGGTCTACAGAATCAAACGTCTTAAAGGACTTAAGAGGTGATGAATCCTATCCATCTTCAATCGCATTACCTAAAATAATTATTATGACTTTTAAGTCGCAGAGCGTACTTGATAGCTATAAAATAAACTAATAACTTATCCTGGTTGATAAGGATGTAGTCTGCTCAAAGAAAGCAAATCATCATTTGTGTTAATGAATCAACTTATATGTATTACAATTACAATCTTGTTTGCAGACATTTTTTCTAAAACCAAAGAATTGTTTGTGTCAATAAATTAACAAAACAAAAAATCAATTTCAAATCTTTGTAGAATCAATAAAACCTTGTTTTAAACCCTCAATAAGTTTCTTCGTAAGAATGTCGTCAAGTTTCTTTGAATAAACAATTTACTGATCCTGACCACTTTCATAACTGTTGTGTCTTCTCCTTGACGACCTAGACAAAAAGAAATATTATGAAAACCTCCTTCAGTCTTGCAATAATCATTGAGACTGGTACGAGTAAATACTTCCACAGCAAAATGGCATTGACCTCAAACATAAAATAATCCTCTATAACTTCTAATCAATTCCACATTAACATACTTTTGCTTAGTTAATCGCTAACTTGTATTTATTTATTCATGAAAAAATAACAAAACTACCCCAAAACAAGCTCTCTGTTTCGTCTCGTTCTCACGTCACTACTGCCTTCGATTATATGAATCTCGTTTTCGTCGCCTATCCTACTTATGTACATGCAGACACGGACAGAGTTTACTGTTTGTTTATTCAACAACATTCCCATCGATTTAGCATGTTTTCAAAACTGAAGTTACTTCCTTTTTTTTTGCAGTTGGAGTAGCAAAAAATAGATCAAGTTTCAATAAGTTATATCGATATTAACATGTTGCCCCAAACAACCAAGCTGCTAAGAGATGTGTTATTTTGCAAAAGCTCACTGCTGCATGCTGACACACAAAAAAAAATTGAATTTGTGCAAATAGGACTTTTATCCTGTCCTGAAAAAATCAAACTGTGTCACATTTTCATTTCAGTTGTCGAAGGTGCGTGAATCATTGAAGCCACAGCTCATCCTTTAATAAGTGAAGTGTGGTCAAGATAACAAAAAAGTTATCAGAAAAGAATTTCTTGGAAAAAAAAAATAAAATATATAAAAATTTGTAAGTTTTAGAAAGTGACGTGGATAATCATTTAACTTTGTTTCTTTTTTTTTTTTTAAGAAAATGCCACATCATTGCCTATTAACGTCATGTTCGAGCCACTATAACTGCATTCATGATATCCACATTTGCTACCACAAATACAAGTATTGCAGCCATTCTTGCTGTACCTGCAGTTGCTATCACCGACATCGATGCTGTTATTGTTGGAGAAGATCAACATCCACAGATCGTTTATGTCATTCGATTTAGATTGTATAAACACAATAGAATTTTATCATTTCGAAAAAGTCAATAAACGAACGCACATTTCCTTTATGGAACTCCAACAACCAAAGTACCACACAGTCAAAATGTCTTCTTGAAACATTTATCATCCGATCATTGTAATTTAAAGTACAAAGCACCAAAAACTCAGCCCTTGTGTCTTTCTTCTTTGTCACGTACAAAGTGTGAATCGATAAATTAACACACGTTGCACACAAATATAGGAACATACCGAAAAAAAAAAAATAATAAAATACAAATGAATAACCTATTTAATCAATATTTTCTTCAAAAGGTTTTTGATGCATAGAAAATCTGACTAGAAGAAGATATTGCAACGTTCATCATCAAGTTTGGTTATAAAATTATACATCCATTTTCTTTTTTGAAGGATCCTTTTCAAGTTCATCATGATGCACACAATTTTATGATAACACAATTAGATAGTTTGTATTGTTATTATTGTTTAAATAATGTTATTAGATCTTTGTTAATTAGCTACGCTTGAGTGTGCTCATATTTTATGTTGAAAACACGTTCACATAAATAAATAAATATTACATAATAAAACGATATTTCTTTTTGCAAAACCGACTACTTTAAAATAAGAATAACCAAATAATAGTGAATAAAGGTGAGCGTCATCTAATTTTGAAAAATTTCGGGACATGTAGACAAAGAAAATCGATAAATTAATAACTTAAATGTATGACAAAAGCTCTTTTGAAAAAAAGGTCTTCTTCTTTTCCGACGTTTTTATGATCTCAGATGGGACTACAAGTCTCTCATTTTACCACTTCACTTCAGATCTCGTCAAGTTGAACTCGGCAACTGAATGTTGGTGTCGTTGGATTTGTTTTTTGCGGAATTCTAAGGACTGTTTTTTTTTGTTTGCTATTGTAACGGAACGTTGTATGAAATAGAATTCTCAGCATATCTTCTTAGTACATGACAGTTTGTCTTGCTATATTTTACGATGACATTTTTTACGTAAAGTCTTCTATGGATGCTCTTGTTTTTAAATTTATTAAACAAATTCTCAAAATATTGAATCTCTCGCATATTGTTCAACATTCTGAAGCGTATGTAAGTGCTGGACGGTAGTGCCTTGTGGCGTAGTGTTTAGTCTGTCGGACTATCACGCCGGAGGTCTAGGTTTGAGCCCAGTTTCGAGAACACATTGTTTTTTTAGGGACACTGCCTCTTGTGAGGAAGTGACAAATCCTCCAAGAGTATCATTGACATGTAAAGGTGAGAAGCACACCTTAGTCGTTCGGATTCGACGTTAAATTGTAGGTCCCCGCCAATTTGTAAAACTAATAACGCACACTAAAGCATTGGTTGAGAGTTGTAAGTCACAAGGCCGTGGTTCTTTTATACTGTCAGTGCCACTTCTAAATTTTTGAGTGGATTAGAAAATAGGCGGCATAAGTACTCTGCCTTTTTGGTATACACATTTCCCCTCAAAATGTTCATCCATACATCAAGTGGTCGTTGCAAGGATAAATCATCTTTTCACTGCCGTCCTAACTTCTTCGACACACCCTTATTACGGTTGTAAAAGATCAATTGTTTGATATACGATCAAATTTATCAATCAAACAAAATTTTGGTATTATGATTGTCGTTTGACAATCTTCATTTACAGGCCCCTGATTCAAGAATACGATACGAATAGTTTTTGGAGTCTAAAATGAAGTTTTTTATGATATACTGTTTTTAATTTCATCTCTTGCGTTTTTATTTTCGTAAAAATCAGCTGTCAATTGAAAGGATTGGAAGAATATGCTTCTAATTAAATAATTAAACACCTTTAGGTGTGTCAAAAAGGATATATCGAATTGAAAATGAATCGCTTCGTATTCCCTAATCGGGGGGCAGATCTGTTGATGGTTTGGCACAGAAAATTTTTTGCTTTTTCCTTTATCCAGGTTGTACCACTCGATTCTTTCAGAGGTCTACTGTTTACTTTTCATCATCTCCTAGTACAATGATAAGTATTCAATTATATTATATCATACATTCATGCTTCTGTCCGTAAGGTCTTTTTGTTCTTTTTTATCGCAAAATTAAAGCAAACGAGAAACAAATGCAGATCTCATACTGGCGCATCAAGTAAAATGATTTACCTATTCGACATAAGATAATAGCCAGGCTAATAGAGTTAATATATTTTTTAACTATTCAAAGCCCCACAGGCAGATCACTAAAGTGAACTAATGAAATGAGAGTTGTAGTCCCATTCATGACTTACTAACACCGTGGATTTTCGTCTCATAGAGTGTTTCAAACGACAGTATGGCAAACGAACGCAAGTTGTAATTGAATTTGCGTAAAGAATGAGGTTGAGAAGAGAAGCAGTATGTTCCCAGTTTTAGAGTATTCAATTGTGAACAATTGGTGGACTAAACATTCATTATAAGAATTCAATGTTGCCCTTCATAATGAATGATAGTAAAGGAAAAAAAAGTTTGTTTCAAACTTGTTTACATAGTTCAGACAAAACTAAACTACAGGATAAGAAGTCTACTATATTGCAATTCATAGGTACTCTTGGCTTTTGTCAAGATGATTCCAAAAAAATCTATTACTATATGCTTAGCTACACAGTCAAGTGTCAAAACTGGATTCAGGGAACATGAGACCGATTCTAGCATAAAAACATTTTGTAAGAATGGATCTTACCAAGTTCTTTAATAAATTGCTTCCCATGCTGCAAAAACACAAAAAGATGATTAGCTTGCTCTACAAATGATGCAAAACTAAATAAAGATTTCTTCAATACTGAATCTCTGTTGAATTCAGTATTGATAAGTTAGACTCTTAAACTGTTTTTCAAATTTTATCACAGCCATCACACGGTACATGAAAGAGACTACATGACCAAACCCAACCTTAAAAAATACTTTATACTAAACTACTATACTCTATACATACCATGCCTGATATAGTAGAACCAACATTGAGCTCCTTTTTTACCGCTTTCATGACATCTTGCATATTCACGTCGTCGTTCGTTGTAGTTTGGAGAAATGCAACTAGTGTGGTATAGAATCCTGATCGAGAAGCCGACGTGGATGCACCAACGCCTCGTACCAATCGTTTCAAACAATATGAAATATCTTTTTTGCGCTAAAATTTTTTAAAATTATACAATACATTATATTAATTTGGTTGTTTTAAGATATTATATTCTTACAGCATCGATATCCTGTGGTTTAGATAATTGTTGCAATAATAGAATTCCAGCATTGACTCGAACATGCTCATTTTCGTTTGTTAAATCATGAAAGTATTTAAATATATCAACACTTTCAACTGCCTTTTCTGGAACAACAGGCTTTTCCTGCACAACAGGCTTTTCATCAACTTCGGTTTCAGTATTCTCAACATTTTTTTGTTGAGTTTTTGATTTTTTTACTTTCATAATTCAAAATTTTAGGATTTTTAAATTAATATTGAAAAACATACAACGCGAAATGTGAGCACATGTGAATTTTTTTGATGGACGACAGGTGATTGACATTAGAAAAAGGGTGTGTTCGTTAGGTGCTAGAAACAAATTATGGCCATAGACTTTAATGAAGGACTTAGATGAGCGAAAAGTTGATGTAGCTGTCAAAATTCAAACATTCAGATTTCTTGTCATTTTGGTGTGCAGGCTAAAAAAAGAACATTTTTGAATGACTAATGGTTATTGAACTATCAACAACAAACTCATGTGGATTTTGAATTGGCAAATACTGAGCCCTTCCCTACATGCTATGAATGTATAAACTGCTGCAAAATCAGAAGGAAATACTTTTTTCGTCACACAACTTTGGATTTTTTCTTTATTTCGATTATTTACGTGAAAAAATATCAACAGAGCCAAAATCTACATGGATCAACTCTGAAACAAAATAAACAACCTATGAGGAGCCCAAATGTCACAGAGTGGTTCGAGAGACTCTGCTGGAATTCTCTGAAGTTTAAAATTTATATAACCCTGAGTGCCAGGTTATAGTACAATCATGGTGCAAGTATTTAACCCACAGAATTCCACTATTGTACAAGACTTGTCCTGTGAAAAAATGACGGTTCAAAAGGAGAGGAAGTATTTTTGCGGTTATTTGTGTGAACAAATTGAATATGTTGTATGCTTTATGAATAGAACCGTACATTATGTAGCCATTCAAAGTGAACTCCAAGAATAAAATAAAGGCTCAACTATAATAGTCGAAACAGTGCGTACGGGATCGTACGAAAACATCCGAATACAAGCTAATTATATAGTGCACTCATAATGTCGGATTGGTCCATAGCGCTCCATAGCGCAGTTTACGCACGTTTATTTGACAGCCAGCCAAATACATGGGAAATTTGCTTGCTTTTGCATTCGACCATTATGGCCGACTCAAGGAATTGACGACACTTAAGGACACTTGACGTAGAGTTATGACATAAGCTTCCTTTTGCTTCCGACTATTATAGTTGGTTCTTAATTTGTTGTTCAGTTCGTTGCAAGGATTTGGCTCTGTCTTTTGTCACCCCAATAATGGAAAATTATCCCATGTTAAGTATATTTAAAGTAAAATTGGAAAAAACAAATAGTGGATGAAAAACGAATAAAAAATCGGTTATGACTAATTTTGGATCAAAGCACGTTGAGCCATTTGGCTCGATGACTCAATAGTGTGTTCTATGGTTCTGTGTCATGGTATTTTTGTGTATCATGGCTTAAGTGAATCCTATGTGAACGCAGTCAAACAATGAACACGCATTTTTATAAAACTGTCACCGTCAACAAAAAATAAAATCCACCGGGCGCGTTTCGTAAAAAGTGATTTCGGCTTTTAATTTTTAAGTTTTTATAAACATTTTCTTAAAATTGAACCATACCATTTGTTTGATTAACAACAATATGGTTTGGACACGCTTACATCGATTTTCAGCAATAGCTGCTGGTGCTGGAGCAGGATTAGCTACATATTTCTATCATAAAATTTCTGAAAAAGAAAACGTCGTACACAATTCCTGGACCACAATCGACCACAAGCTTATAAACCCGTGTTCATTATGGAACAAAGACTGGGATTGTCGTGATCCCAAAAGTTTAGTCCGTCCACCAAAAAACGATTCAGTCCAAGGGGAAAATCGTTACAACTCAGCTATTGAGTCCTGCCTTCCTAAAGCAACTCGACATATCATTTTGGTTCGACATGGAGAATACTTGGATGTAGGAGATGAAGATGATAACCATCATCTGACTGCCAGGGGACGTGCACAAGCTACACTAACCGGTAAACGTTTGAAGGAGTTAAATATTTCATGGGACAAAGTTGTAGCATCAACAATGGTCCGAGCTCAAGAGACTGCCCATTTGATTCTAAATGAAGTTGACTTTGATGAGAAAAAGAAGAAAGATTGTCCATATCTTCGAGAAGGAGCACCAATTCCTCCTCAGCCACCAATTGGACATTGGAAACCAGAATCATCGGTCTGTAGTTAATTATATGTACCAATTTTATTTTATCAAAATACTAAAAAAATGCTTTATCTCTTGTAGCAGTTTTATCGTGACGGAGCTAGAATTGAAGCAGCATTTCGTAGATATTTTCATCGTGCAAATGCAAAGCAGGAGAACGATTCGTATACTATGATTGTTGGCCACGGCAATGTTATTCGTTACTTTGTATGCCGAGCTTTACAGTTTCCTTCCGAAGCTTGGTTGCGATTGAGCATAAATCACGCTTCAATTACATGGTTAACAATTGGACCAACTGGACGTGTGACTATTAAAACACTTGGTGACTCTGGACACATCCCGGCAGAGATGTTGACATTTAAAATTCCAAGAGACGCAAAAAATATCGTCTGAAAGGTATGTTCTTGATGTTAAGAACAAAAATTGGCGCGTGGATACTTTAAATAGTTTTTAAGATTTATAATGCACCTTGTTGTATTCACTTTAATAAAATATATTTCTCAACTGAAGTGGTTATTTCAATAACCTATTATTTTGTTTAGCTATTTACTATTTCTACTTGTTTCAAAAACGAAAAATTAATTCCTGTTATTTTTTTTTCAGAATAAAATATTCGGATTTCAAGATTTTATTTAATTAGTATTAAAATATCGAAAAGTATAAAATGTCTTTAAAGAAAAAAGTTTGTTCCTGCTAAAGAAAGTCGCGTTTTTTGCCAATAGAGATTTATACCATTCTCTGATGTATAATTTCAAGATATCGAATCAAGCCTTTTGTTGTTCTGTACCAGAAGTCTGACGTCCTTCAGCATTACTTTAAGGTAAGAATTTTGAAAGTTTGACCGAATCGATATCAAATGGTAAACTTACTTATACAAAAATAAATCGTTCAATCGTGTTTTTATTCATATAAATCGAAAATAATATATTACTTCTGACAAAAGTCCATTGTTAAAGCATGAAGAAAAGATAAATTGCCATAACTTGTAAGATCTATTGAGTTTCGTTTGGAATGAATAGAGAGATTTGTTGAGAGTCATCGTGCAGATACCTTTAAATAAACCGTTGGAGGTGAGGTTAAACTAATATAATATTGGCGATTGCGTGGTCACTTAATAATAATTGTGCTTGTAACTATGTCAGTTTGCAGTTATCTCATGGGGCTAAATGAGCTTTTGTTGCATGGTTGCATTATCTTTATACAGTACCATATTTGCTTTAAAAATGTTTGCTTTGCACCATTAACCCTGGCTTGCGGTTAAGCAAGTCTATGTTGCTACTTTTCTTGTTTTATTTTTGTCGGCCATACCATAGCTTGATATACCAACTATTACAAGGTTTGTCCTCAACTACTTTCAGTCTTCTTACTGTCCAATGCTTTTGTCCTTTGATTTTGTAGGTCATCAACTCCAAAAATGTCATTGGAAAATCTTTTCTCCTGTGTTTTTTTTTTTATGCTGCGAATTTGAATAGGGTCGGTCAATCAATTTACTACAAAAACTATAAAAAAATATATTCACTGAATAGGATCGACGAATGCGGAAGTCAAAGGGCACCACAATGCACGGTTTGGATTGTATTCTGTTTGAATTCAGTCTAGCTGAAAAAAAATCTTCTTACACCGCAATTATACTGACTTACTTCACTTACTTAACTTTGCCACTACACAGCCTTAGCCATACCAAGACTGCAGTACTGTAAAGCGAATCTTACGCGGTCAGTCAAGCGACGTATACATATATGTCATCTGGAAAAATTAAGTGTTTTGATTTTTCGTCATACAAACACGCATACAACGTTGTTCTTACAAACATTATATTACAATTACAGATTGATATCTAATGACTTACCGTGTAAGGGTCGCTTAAGGGTATACATACATAAATCTCATTCGGCACATTAGAGTTGAAGACATCGATGGCTTGTGATTGATTCTCCCAAAAAAAAAAGCGACAATGCAAATTTAGAACTGAAACACCACATCAGGGTGTCGACAACAATCATCAGTTGAATCCCCAAGTAAGGTACCAGATGATCTGTTTTTAATCCTAACCACACCTACTGTGCCACTGATTTCTTTAGCATTCATCCAAATCTGGAACTATAAGATTGCTTGAACTAATAAAAAAAAAACCTTTGATCAAGCTCTTTTATCGAAAAGAATGCATTCTTTATGTTTCTTGTCTTCTTATCTCAGTTGCACTTCTCCCTTGAAAAAATTAAACCGTCGTAATATTCGAATTCCAGGATTCACAGTACTGTGTAGAGCCTAACTTCGGATCTACTGTGAAGTACATAGATTCTTTTTTTAGCCATACTCCACGAATGTTGAGTGTCCGAGGGATGCTCGGACTAAACCGATTCTTAGGCATTTCCTTTTAATTTCAATATGATTTCCCTAAATGCTCGCAGTGTTTCAAAACTTATTTAGAGTATTCATAACCCCTTGAGTGGGATCAAATAAAAATAAACTATATATTAAATTGCTTTTCTTTCTGGGAAAATTTCCTGTTTTGCCCACACAAATCATTTGTTCATACGACTTTAACAAATGATTTAACTAATAAAAAGTCATTTTTAAACTTACAATTAATTAAAATTAACAATTATTTTCCTTTTTAGACAATAGTTAGATTAGATTTTCTTCAACCTTTTCAAGCATTTATTTAAATAAACCACAAGTTTTCTTTAAATTTTTAAATTTTATTTTCAAAAAAAATTGCTTTTGATTTTATTTTTTCTTTATCCATATTTTGTTTTAATGTTTCACAGTGTTTCATAGCTTATACAATAATCATATTTTTTTTAAATAGGTTTTAATTATACAATTATTAAAAGATTTAAAAAAAAAGATTGATAATAGAATAAAGTTGTATTTTGTAATTTTATATTACAAGGTTTTGATATGTTTAAGTTGAGTTTTATTATTTTTTTTAATTGATTAAGAAACTTGATGAAATGTTTTTGTTTTTTTTTTTTTATTTATAATAATTATTGTTTAGTTATTTATCAACATACGATTGAGATTCAAAATTTACAATGCGATTTCCTTGGGATAAAAATTTTGATTTAAATTTGAAGCATATTATTATTATTTATGTGAAGACTTATATAATTTTAAAAAGAACTTCATGAAATTTTATATAATGTAGATTTGTATCTGAGAGGTTTTTTTCAAAAAAGATTATTTTTATTACACTTAAAATTTCGATTTATTTTTATCTATAAATTGTTTATCTATTCCTGACTGTTTGATGAATAGTTTGATTTTGGCGTCTGTGATGGTGATGTACTCTCGTCATCGTCTTCACAGTCTTGGGACTCTTCAGTCTCACCCAGGGCGCGTACAAACTCATAGAAGTCAATACGTCCATCACCGTCCACGTCAACTTCTTTAATCATATCTTCAACTTGGAGCAAATGTTCAATTTTAGTTTGAAAAAACATAAAGAAATATTAAAAGGAAATTTGCGTGGGAACTCACTTTCATCCTCGTCCATGCTTTCACCCAAACACTGTAGGACCGCCCTCAAGTCGGACGCAGTGATGTAACCCCGATTATGTTTGTCAAAGACACGAAATGCATCCCTAAGTTCACGTTCCTCTTGTTCCGATGGATTGATACCGGATTTTTCTTCATCGACCATTTTCGAAAGAATTTCGACAAACTCGTCAAAACTAACGTTGCCATCGCCTGAAAAAAAAAATGCAACAAATTTTTTTCTGTGAGTAAAATTTCAACAATTTTTTGTTTGTTTGGTTGTCCTTTGACATTTGATGTTGTGTAAGTTTTCCAAAAGGATGCTGTGACAGAGTGTAAGAAAATCGGATAAAGAAGAAAAATACAAAAGGCTATTGTAATTACAGATTTTGTTGGAGAACGGACGTTGAGGCTAGAAAATTCTGTAAAAAGAACGATGAAACTAGTTATGTGTGTTCAAATGGGTTTCCGTGGCTTTCAATATAAATAAGGTGATGGTGTTAAATACCATGCAATTATACTTTCTTTGTTTTTAGTGTTTGTCTTTGTGAATGTTTAGGTAGATAGGTACCCTTTGAACAAATACGATACGAGTTAAGCGAGAAAAATTGAATTTAAATTTAAATAGGTTTTTATTCAACATTATGGAAAAGGTACTTATTGTTCATCATTATTACTCCCTTGACAATCAAAACTCAAATTTAAGAAGTTAAAAATATTGGGTATGGACATTTAAAATTTGCAACGTGAACAGTCAGTCAGATTTGCTTGGGATTATAGAGAGGTCCTACAATATTTATGTAATTGCCTGATGTCGAGTTTCGTCAACATTTCAAACCGTTTAAGTTATCGGAGTAATTAATTTTATCGGAATTTTGATTTTATATCTGTTGCCCTAACGTTAAACGGTGGTTTTAAATAAAAAAGAACAAAAGCTAGCTCTGGATGTGCATCTTTGATGGTGGATGTTGATCGTGGCAATCTTTCATTAGGGTAAATGAAAGACGAAAAATCAATCTAATGCTTTCAACATTCTTTCTTTTTTAAATTTTGAGTTTTGAATTTCAACTGTCTGTCTGTCTGTCTGTCTGTCTGTATGTTCTCGAGAACAGCTGGACCGATTTAAACGGTACTTTCACTAGCCGTTAGCTTATGTTGTAGCGCGTAACATTGACTATCTTGATTACTCCCTTGGTGGCGCTGGGGATATTTTTTTTCGGATTTTCGTATAAATGAATCATTAAGAAACTATACTGGATCGATTTTGACGTGACTTTCACTGGTGGATAGCTGGTGTTGTAATGCTAGATACACACTAGGCAACCGTGTTTCGTTTGTTCAATACACACGAGACAACTGTTGCCGCAACCACAGCACTATGTAAAAGTCGGAGTATGTAGGTCTTTTTGGGTTGAATTCAATCGGGCTTGATAGTTCATTACCTTAACCACTCCGCCACGTAAACTACTTTTACGGCCATATTATTCAGTAGTTTAAAACTTAAATCCGGATTTAAATTATTCTTTTTTTTTCGTTTATTTTCATATAAAAATCATCTTTTCTGATTGTTTCTTCCTTTTTAGATATCTTTTGTTTCTTATATATTTATTATTTTCTGTGAACAAACAATATTAAACTTGGCAAAGAAATAAGTAAAGTGAATAATTAATTTTTGGATTTAATTTTACATCTGGATTTAACGAGTGAATAATATGGCCGTTACAGTTTATCCATTTTTAAACTCAACATTTTATCAAAAGTAGAGTTATGTAACTATCAAAAAGAATTGATGTCATATCGACTGGTAACCGTATGTTTTTATTGTTGACAATTTTTGTTTTAACAAGTACACCATAATAATTTATTTAAAGTTTAAATCTTGATTTTTTTCAAACTAGGGATTTAGACCATTATTATTCCGAACGATATGAATACCTTTAGCAACACTTACAACTATAGTTATAGAAGGTTATAGAATCCAAGAACATGTACATTGTACGTCCCAATAAAACATGTATTTCATGTTTATTACCCTTATTTTTCATTTATATAATTATTTTAATCTGTAACTTATCACCTAAACACTTATTTCAAAATTATTTTTTTTTACAGAATCACCTAGTTCTTTTATGCATAAATAAGTGGTAACCATTGAAATTTAACCCACTTACTCTGGAAAGCAAACAGAAAAAAAAACAATACTAAGCAAGGTAAGTGAATATTTTTTTTTTAAATACATAATCGAAATTCAAAATTGAGATTTTTAACATATGACTATATGTTCGAAGAAAAGTGAATAGAATATAGAAACATTTCGTATTCAGATTTCAGATGCACTTGTATCCCAAAAGATATAGCCTTAAAAATAATTTCGTATAGAAGTTTTTAGCCCTGTTTTTGTATCCTGGACTATGGTACGAAGTACAGCAATAAAAATTATACAATTTCTCCCATCTCTACCAATCGAAGAATCATAACTGCTTTAATTGAAATTAAATTATTCAATTTAAAATAAACGACTAGATTTCCGTATGAATACCTAAATTAACCAAAGTAAACATAATCAACACTTTGGTATCACTTGAACCCCTATATTTGCAATCAAATCGCCCCATTGATCAATTATTATCTTCCCACTGTCTATATAGTTACACTCAACTATAACAATCAATTAATCAAATTAAAAGACACAATTCGTATATCTAATTGGTATGCTCCTCCTGTATTTCACACAATCTCCTAATTGTGGCATCTCCATGGCATAACTAACCAAACGATTTTATGATGAATATCTGATATCATAGCAGTTTTAGGAATAATTTAATAGAACAAACCTAGATTTAATAAAACCACATGAAGTGTTTCTCAAGAATAGAGAATCCTAACTGCCAAATTTTCTTCCTTTCAACTTGTCTTGGTTTCCAATTCACTCCTTCTTGTGTAAAGCTAATTAAAATTTCTCCCACAAAATATTTCAATTTCAAGAAACTTAAAATGTTATTTTACAGAGATTTGCGGAGTAATTAAGTCGTCCTTCCTGTGTCAGGAAAGTAGAAACTCCAAAGTAAATGGAGAAATAACATCATTCATTCTGTCCAATTTTAGTTCCCGACTCTTGCCCGTTTGATATTGATAGTCTTCCTCTTCCGATTTAAATTAAATTGCAAGATTTATTTTTAATTGCTTTGCTATTGCATAGAACGCTCTTCAGGCAAACTTTATGATAGGAAACGATATATTTGTCAATCAGAATTTTCTTACCTGACTTATTCAATATACAATCAAGTTCGATTGATAAATAAGATATGGATGAAGTAAAATATTGTTACCTACCATCAACATCGATTTCTTGTAGCATTTCCTTGAGTTCTTCCATTCTTGCAAATTGTCCTAGGGATCTCATGACCGTACCAAGTTCTTCTTTAGTTATGCATCCGTCACCATCTTTGTCGAATAAACGAAATGCCTCTCGGAATTCTAAAAAGGGACATTGGATAAAGGAGAAAATCAAATTGGTAAAATGAGAAAACAAAATTTTGTAAAGAGCTTTCTAAAAAAAAAAGAAATAAAGGTACGTTCGGAATGGGATATTGGTCGGTATCCTTTTAAGAAATTTATTTATTTTGTTCAAAAGTATTTAAATATTATATGACAGGGTGTTCTTAGTAATGTTTGTTTTGGCATTGTCGCATAAAGTGCATTGGATTGGAATCACTTACTTTTTTGTTGGCAAATTTGAGAAAAAGAGTTGCCATAAATACGTTTTATGCGATATCGATCTAAGAAAATATCAGATGATTTTTTTTTTAATCCAAGGAATCAAGAAAGCTTACTCAAGACTTAACAAATAAAGTTTGTTTAAACGAGATATTATAGAAGCACTTAAAATTTTAAGAGTTTCGACTAAAACTTCTAAATTATTCGATATGCAACATTTGAAAACTCTATGCACTTGAAAAGGTTATCTAAATGCCGGAGTAACCATCGCATGCATTAAGAATATGACTCAAATCCAGCTAATCCTTGTTTGCCAATCTTTAATAATTTTTTCTTTGTTTTTTAAAGGTGCCTTTAAGATTTCTGCTTTCTTGGAACTTTGTTTGTCACAAATTTGCGGCAATTTACAAAGCTCAATGCAGCAACTCTGAAAGCACTTTTAAATGGAGATAGGTTATAAAAATCCATAACAGTCAGAGTGAAAAACAAATATCGAATTTTTCCTTTAATGAAAATATAAATCAGACAGAGTACCTATTATAATTGTCATTTTTTGTTAAAAATTTAGTGAACAAAAGAAAATATGACAATGCTTTAGTTATGCAAAATTTGTATGATTTAGCTTTAGTTTGGCGACATTCAAAATATTCAACTTTGTGGGGATTTTACTTTTAAAGTCATATGCATATCATAAAATCAGAACACCCTGTTAGTATTTTATTTATTATTTTCTTACCTCTCATTCTAGCTCTGGATAAATATCGCCTACCACTTGCACTACATGCAGGTTCATCTTCACTTTCAAAGGATTTCATCAATTTTTTACGTGACATCTTACTGCTAGACAACTTTTCATCAGTAGTTGGTGTCGCACTAGCTGGCTGATTTTGGGAATCGGTAGAATTTATAGTTTCTTCGGCAGATGTTGTTGGTATCCTAGCCATATCCTTATCATCATAATGATGGCATTCTGGGCAATAGCTAAATGGAATATCTTTTTCAAGATGAGGTTCTTCATCGTCTGTCTGTTCTTGGTAAATGCAGTCACCCTCGCAATCACATTCTTCTTCGTCCTCGTCCTTATCTTCTTCCTTATCATTGGAGCCATCGTGTTTCGTGCCCTCAATTTTATCATCATCACTATTGAGATCCTGTTGCTTGTCTGGTTGGCCCTTATGTTTATTTGTGTCTTTGTGTAAACTGTGACTACAACAAGGCTTTTCATCATCGAGAACTACAGACTTAGTAGCTCGGTATGGTGTCGGAGGCCTTCTTTCTCGTTCCCATTTCTTTGGTGTACCTGCTTCCGATGCGGACGACGATTCTGTGGGTGGGGATGGTTCATATTGTAGTTTCTCCACTGGACACTTTGAATAGACATCGTAAGGTTCTGATGTTGTCGGTGATGCTGGTAATGCTGGTGATGAAGTAACGTTTGTGCTTCTTGTCTATGTATGCAAAAAAGGAACAAACATTATTAGTTTGTTGTGACGAGATTTACTTATTTATACAAATTTGAGATGTTTTTTTTTTTAAGGAAAAGAACTTACCATTAATTGACGGACTTCCTTAGCAAATGATGAAGAAGAAGTGAAAAAAGTATTCACAGCTGAGAGGATTTTCTTCTTTCCTTCCAACGTGGCGGTGGTGTTAATTGAATTTGTCTGGTAATTTTTTTCACTTTGTGAAATTATTACTGCGCCAGAGTATGGTAAATTTAGGTGGTTGTTTTGTTTGCTATGTCATCTGAATGGATAATCTGAAATGGAAAAAAAAAAATTATAATTGCTTCTTGGTTAACAAGCAAAGGGCATTTTAACAACAGTCACGAATTAACGAATATTGTATCATATAGTATCTTTCTGAAACCTTAACTATTGCAGAGTTTTCAACGAAAACTTAATCTAGTGGTTAATTCTTATGATTTATTTTTCACCAAACCCTGTTTTTATAAATTTTCTTAAACAGTGCCATCAATTTTTATTAAAAAATTGCAGATGTTTTTTTCGGAATATTTTTTAAGAATATTTGAAATAAAAGTGGGTCACAAGTCACAACCAAAGAAATATTTCAGGAAATATTGTAGAAATACGATTCCCATTTGTTTCGATAATATTTCAGAAACGTTTTTAGAAACATTAATTTTGATATGGACGTTAACAAGTTCACGAAACATTTGAAAATCATTTTAAAAATGAAATATTTTTTAAATGTTTCGTGTTTCACATTATAAGATAATAATAAATACTTAACTTTTTTCCTGCGTCGGCGTCGTTTGCAAGACGTTAAAAGTTTCCAATCGCCACTGGAAAAAAACAAAACATTTCAAAAACATATTTTTTAATTAATAAAACATTTCTTAGGTTTGTTCAGATCGCAAAGAAACATTTGAGGAAACATTTCAGAAATATTTGTTTAAATCCAAAACCATTTCTGAAATGTTTCGTAAATGTTTTTAGAATGCTTCATTAGTCTGGTCGCTTGAGAAACATTTCTAAAGTGTTTCTGAAATGTTTTTTTTTGTTTTCCAGTCGCGATTCGAAACTTTTGACATTTTTGCAAATACCTTTGATTTGAAGAAAACGCAAGAAAAATGTTTGAGATTGTCAAAACATAAAAATTATTAAAAATTATGTAGGATCGTGCTTCGAAAAAGTTTGTTCAGATAAAAGTTTGTTCGAATTCGTCGATTGATTAATTACAGCTGTAGTATTCATTCATATTTTTACAGACTTTGAAAAAAAAAAAACAAGTTGCAGTAAAGAAGCAGTTTTTATTATAATTATTCAACTTTGATATAGGGGGAAGCTTTTATTCTGTTTAACAACCCCAATATCCATATCCCTCGCCTATAAACTCGGTTTTTCTGGTGGGAATTCCCCTGTGTATTTGCCCAAGAACCCCGAAAAGTTTGTATGGAAATACGATGTTTTAGAGTACAAAGAGATTTGTCTAATAATTTTAAATACAATTTGTCATGTTTTCATCCTTCACCTTTGTCATTAGTTGGCAAATTATCCAAACCGTAACGAGTAGATACACCAATTGATTTATTATTGCAACCGTAATGATGTTGATGGTTCCATTGATTGAACAGCAATCAAAGTCCCTTTGTATCAAGTATTGAAGTGGAAAAATCAGGGACCCAGTGACATATGGATTGCATCGTACCAATGCATTTAGCATTGTTTCAACCTTTAACTGCTCTTGATGTCTAGATGTAAAATAATACATATGTAAATTTTGTCAAATTAATCAAAATTTGTTTGTTTCAAAACAAAGAGCTCTCTGTCATTGGAGCAATTACACACATTCATGGTGATGAAAGTTTATGATGCCGATGCCGCCAATGGCATATTCAAATTAGATTTTCACAAATAAGAGAAAATCCATGTGCGAAATTTGAATGCTTTTTAAAATACTTTACCAATACAAAAATGCGGTTTATAAATTTGGAGTTGAAAATTGTTTAAATATATATATATTTTAACATATTTAATAACAGGGAACAAGTATGTTTAATTAAATGAATATTTAAGTTAATTTAGACGTTTTGAGGGTTTTTAACTTCAAAATCATTCATGCTAGAAGTAATCATTATTTGTTTAATGATTTTAAGGGGTGCGGGTGATTTAGACGTAACTCGTTACGCAAATCTAATTCAGTTATAATTATTAAAATACATTTTGATTGTGATGCAATAGTTATTTGGAAAATATGCTTAATAGTTTGGCAAAAGCTTTCCCGCAATTTTTTTATTGCAAATAAGTTAATATTACATAACGAATCTATGCCAAAATGTATCTTAGTTTTTGAGAAATTAAGAAAATACTAAAAGCACTTTTAAAAAAAAAAGGTGAAATCTGCTTAATCCAGTTAATTGTTTTTAACCAGATTAACCAGACTTCACCTTTTTTTGAAAAAGTGCTTTTAGTATTTTCTTAATTTCTCAAAAACTAGGATACATTTTGGCATCCGGTTTTCTGTTATTGACTAAAAATTAATAAGAGCATTGAATTTTGAAAATAAAAATAATAATTAATTACATAAAATTTTGAAAAAAATTAGTTTAAAATTTTTTTTTAAATTTTTTTTTTCAAAATTTTGAGGTTGAAAATTAATTTTTTTAAAACTGTTGACTTAAACAACTTTATATAAAAATAAAACAAAAGAGTAGTTTTCTGGCTTTCCAAAAAGATATAACAAGGCTTAGTATCATTCACTGTTGTTTTTAAATAATTTTTTTTCTGATTCAAGTCAATTTTTTAGAAAATTGCCCCTCCCTCCTAAACGGGGGAAAATAGACCCCCTCTCACATACGATTTTTTTCTTGTCTTAACTCCACCTACATGCTCAAGCTTTTTGGTGCACCTTAAACCAATCACCTTGTATTAGACAGATAGATAGACAGACAGAATTGCCATACCTACTTGTTTCGTCCTCTCTATCACCGTAATGTTCGATTGTTATCTAAAAACCTTTTTTTACGAATTTATGACTTGCCTTATAGTAGATACCTATGCAAGTAAAAATAGTTTTAATAATGTTTCTGAACAAAAAATAAATAATATCAACATCAACAGTAAAACAACATTTTAATCAAGAATTTTTTTTAGTGAATTCAGTTTAAAAGTAAATGTAATTATTATTAAACTTTATTTAACATATGTAAGAAATTTAATGTGAACGCTATTCCGTTTCGAGATTTTTTTGTATTCAATTTTTGTCTTTTTTACCATGTATAGTTGTCTTACACTACTGGTTTCACTGGAAATTATTTTAATACAAAAAAAATAAAATATTTTACACTCGGATTTGCTCTTCCCGTAAAACTTACGCGGGCCATTAAATAAGAAAGTAATAAAGAAAACTAAAGAATATTCTCAGAAGTTTGGTAGCGATCGGGTCAACAGAAAAAAAGCCGAGCAACGCCGGGCTATAACCCATAGCTAGTAATAAAAAAAAAGTTAAAAATAGTATATAAGTGATGAATTATTTAATAGGTATTCTTGACTGTGGTTTCGATGCCAGCGAATTTTACTACCGCGAACTTAACGAATGTATAAGCGAATAAACTAACGAACTTTCTTCTCCCTAAAATTCGCATAGTTCGCGCGAGTAAATTTTCTTCACTGGAACCACAACATACAAAAAATGCAATTATTTAAGCGAACTTTGCGAATTCGAGCGAGTGAAATGCGCTTACATTCGCTGGCACCGAAACAGCAGCCTTAAGTACAAATAAAGGGTGTTTTTTTTTAGAGGTATAGAACTTTAAATTGCAATAAAACAACGATGGAATATTCGATTAACATGATTTTTTGTCTATCGAAAGATAATCTTGTGGCATTACATTTTAAATATGATTTCTGGCATATGACTGCCACGGCTGGCTCGGATGTAGTCCAATCTGGACGTCTAATTTTCGATGACTTTTTACAACATTTGTGGCCGTATATCGGCAATAACACGTCGAATGTTGTCTTCCAAATGGTCAAGCGTTTGTAGACCAATGACTCTACATAACCCCACAGAAAATAGTCTAGCGGTGTTAAATCACAAGATCTTGGAGGCCAATTCACAGGTCCAAAACGTGAAATTAGGCGGTCACCAAACGAGTCTTTCAATAAATCGTTTGTGGCACGAGCTGTGTGACATGTTTCGCCGTCTTGTTGAACCACAGCTCCTGGACATCATGATTGTTCAATTCAAGAATGAAAAAGTTAGTAATCATGACTCTATCAACAGTCAGTTTTTCTGGATCTAACGGTGTTTCGACATACACTTGAGGATTAGCTTCACTCCAACTGCGGCAGTTTTGTTTGTTGACGTAGCCATTCAACCAGAAGTGCGCTTCATCGCTAAACAAAATTCGCTTATGAAACTCAGGAACAACGGCCATCTCGTTTTGGGCCCATTCGACACAATTTGCAAGCGTTGTTCAGGCGTGAGTCTATTCATGATGAATTGCCAAACCGAACTGAGCTGTCAAAACAGCTGTTAAATCGGTCGCCGTCTTAAAAAGTAATGCCAACTTAAAGTTATATACCTCGAAAAAAAACACCCTTTACAATTACTAAATACAAATTTTGATTTGGTCCCGTTGTGCGGTTAATAATAGTTCCTGACAGACTTACGAGTCACTTGCACCAAAGTTCTCGAGAGCAGGTATACTTACAACTTATCAATAGATAAATCCTTACCGATGAATAAACTGTTTATTATTTTTGTTAAAAGGTGCTGGTGCAAGCAGCACAAGTTAATTCTCTTAGAACTCATATAAAACTAAGATTATTGCTGGCAAAAAAAAAAAATAAAAATAGAATTAAAATCTGGATATGTCACAATTTTCAGCTTTAAGGAATTTATTACTTACCAACGCAACATACATAAAGGCACTAACAATAACACATTTACATATCATTCATATGTATATGCATGAATATTTTCGAATCCTTACTTTCGTTCCTAAACTTTTTTTTTGTATATATTCCCTGGAGGTTTTTAAAGTTCTTTTGTTAAATACGAGAATACGACTATTTAAAGCATTCCACATGTAATCATACGAGAACATAACATATTAAAATAAAAACTCCTTAAGGCAAACAAAAATATTATTCTTACAAAAAAATAATACATATTCCAAGTACCAGCATATAATTGAAGGTTGCAACCAAAAACCCAAATAAAATACAAGGTCTATGATAAGAATATCCACAAAGAGTTATGAAATAATATAAATAAAGTCCAGTTAACTGAATATTATAGTATCAACGCTCATTTATCCTTACCATAAGCCCCTTTCTACAAAGATAGCATTTTGTTGTTTGAATAAGAATTGAGAATGATGTCTGCGCCTGCAGAAACACAAGCTAAGAAATGTTAAGAGAGCAACTAACTTCTTACCCCTATTGTTTTTCTATCAAGAAACAAATTTTCTTTTGAAATGATATCGTTGTTTCTGTATCTTTAAGTAGAGTAAAAAAAACAAAGAACTTCAACTACAGAAGAAAAAAAAACAGGGCAACAAAAACCATGATACATGGCTCAGAAAAATGTTTTGTCATTATCCTTAACAGGAACATATTTACAAGGAACAAGGGCGTTTAGATCATTTTCATTTCCAAATGTAAGCAAAGTGGAGTTTTCCGCACTGATAAAATGCCAACAAGAAAAACTGAAAAGAGGGCGAATTCATAGAAAATAGGAATTTGCTCGAAGGCTTTCCGGGCTTTCATCACAAGCAAACAAGGAAACACAGTGCGTTACAGGTGGATGATTCTTTTGCTGCAAAGATAATGGACTTGGTTTATTTGCAAATTCTTTTAAAATGACATTGAAGTTTTATCTTCGAAAGATGTTTAAACTAAGAACCATCATTACGTGAGGTTTAATAAATTCTCGAAAACGAATCTCGGATAAAGATTGCGTGGGAAATATCTGTGGAAAAATTAAGAAAAAATACAAATTTATTGATTTTATATAAAAGAAAAATCTATTTGAGTTTTCTTGTTTGTCTAGTTGTATCAGTATATCTTTAGGTACTCAATAACCAAATGTCCAGTTGATAAAACATTTAAAATAATTTAGTTATTGGAGGCATAAAATGTATTGGCATTTTAATATTATAACTGTTGCCCCAAAGTTAAACCTTGAGTTTTAATTAAAACGGCAGATGTGGATGGTGAATTCTTTCATAAGAGTAAATGAAAGGTGAACATATCAATAGAACACTTTCAACGTTCTGTCTGTCTTAGGTATATTTTAAATATTTAATTCCAACTGTCTTTTCATTTGAAAGATTGTTTTAAAATTTATTTAGAACCAAATAGGACTAAAGTTTATTGTTTTTTTTAATCCTGAAAGTAGTTGGTGCCATAAAAAAATGCCAATTTAAGAGTTATCAACCGAATAAATGTTTAAAAGTGTTTGGAGGAACTGGGCATAAATCCTTTTAACGATTCTCTCAGAATTTTTTGAAAATCTCTATACATATCGTCGCCCTAGTATTGAAGTGCCGTAAACGCCAATACACGTTTGTGTATGGACCAAAAAGAAACAGTTGATTTTTGTGGCGTATACGGCAAACTCATTTTGGACAAAAATTCAAATATTTTGAAAAATAAAAGACCTTCACATGTCCAAAAACATGTATATAAAAGAGAATTCGTAACTATATATCATACTAAAAAATCAAAAAATCCCAGCGGTTAGTTTTTTCGCAGTAGACTTCCGAACATTTAAATGCGATTTCCCAAAAATGGCGTTTACGGCACTTCAAAACTAGGGCGACGATATGCCAATTTCTGGTCCTCCTGTTCGTAACAGCGGTTAACGGTTTTATGAGACAAATGTTCTTTCTCAATTGTATCTACAGTTGCAAAGGTCCTGATATAAATAATTCCATTTGCCGGGATAGCATTTCTTCTATTATTCTGAAGAGTCAAAACATTATAATACTGGTCTTCATTCGAATGGATGAAAACAACATTCGTTCAGATACACAATCTAATAAGCAACCATGTGCTTCGAAAACTCAACTCTGTCTTCTGTCGCTAAATCAGACCATACCACCATCAACAAGTGGCACTTACATCAAGAACACTTAACAACTTTCCATTCTTGGTATGTGCGTCACTATTACTACCTTCTGTGAAAGAACCAGATTCAGATATTTGATGTCGCCAAAAATGTGGCGAAATGCACAACGATGGAAGAAATGATCTGGCTGTAGGTAATTTATAAGATATACGTTATGTTTCATGTCTCTCATTATTTTATCGATAATTTTTTAAAAAGAGTGCTCAGACGAAATAGACAGTTCCATTCGACCCCTCAAGTAATTTAACCGTAATACTTGTACTGCAAGGAATGTTCATCAGTTTTCCCCTATAGCCTAAATATGAATGCACTGTAAAGTTTATATATTTTTTCCCTACACGAGTATTAAATGCTTTACCCGGCATTATTTTCCACTGCCATTATAATATTCAAACATTCAAAACAAATGGGCATCGATATCTCCTTTGAACTCTACTCCCATTTTTTTAACTGCTCGTAAAATGTGAAAATATTTTAAGCGTAGTCAAAACCTTTTGCGTGCGAAAAATGAAAAAAAAAAAACATCTGTATGGGTCGCATGTACATACATCCACAGAAATGCATCGGGTCTTGAACCCCAATTTGGATACAAATAATAATTTTTATGCATGTTGACGGCAAAAAAGTTTACTTCCGAAAAAAAGTCTTGTGGCAAACCTTAAATTCTTATTCAGCACTTAAAAAAATAAAACATAGACGTGTTAAAAATCAAAACTCTGTTTAAACTTTTCAATTAGAAACACCCAATGCCAAGACTATTCTCATTCCATTAAACTCCAGATGGACTTGTTGCCAACTGGAAAACCCTTCTTCATTTTCCGGTCACAGCCACAAAAGACTTCCGACATAGGGAAATATAATATGCATCCAACTATTTCCCATCTCCCACTATTCTACCAGTGTCCCTTTTAAAGCCTTCAAGAATGTTCCACTACATGCAAGTTGCTGCAACAGCAATCCTTTAAACTGTGAGAGAATTAAATTGTTCTCTCTTCTTATTCAATAGGAAACAGTTGGTTCCATCAAATACAAGAGACCATTCTTTAGAGAACAAAAACCATCTCGCAGTTGGTGGTCGCACTGATTGAAATAGGCATTTTGCCTGATATTCAATATTGCATATTGTTTGAGTTAAAATTTTCTAAGCAATCCTTTATAGTTATGAGAATTGAATATTGAGTCGGGGAAATAATTATTCCGAAGTCGGCAAACTATACTCCCGCTGATGACCATTGGAGCGTATAACGTCAATATAAAAGCAAGATAATTATAGAAAGGGGATAAATTATAGTTTGGAGGAGATGGAAGTGTTGGAATTTGCTTCCATTGTTTTGTTATAAATGAAATTTGTTTTATCAATTTGTGTTCTTGCAAATTTAATTAATATACTTAATAATGAACATAAAACTTGAATTCTCCAACAAAATCAAATTGTAAAATATTTTGAAAATCGCATTAAAATAAAGTTGTTTAATTTGTGAAAGAATGTTATTACTGATGTTCATTTGAATCATTTGAATTCATTGTAACAATACAATGTTGGAAAAGCTCACACAAATTTTATTTCTCTTCTGAAAGACTACTCCTAGCAATCCTTAAATAGTCAAATATTCAATAGCCCAGGAAAATTAGACAAAAAAAAAGGCAAACTTACGAAATAATTCGGACAAAGCTGAATTTTGCTGGAGACCTTTGTTTTTATGTCTTGCAAATCCTCAAAAGTACCAATGATTTGGCCTGGTGCTCAATTTTTTTGGGGGAGGGAGGGGACGGAAAGGGGTGGATATTCTGTTTTTTGCAAATTTCTTGGAAACTATGATTTTATATGATTTTCTACAAAAATTGTAACTTTTCATCTAACCATCAACCAATTTCGAGAAAAAAGTCGAGGGATTTGTCACGGGCCAGTTTAGTGGTTCAATGATTGCAATATTTCAAATGACTTCAGATGATTTCAAGCAGTATTTAATGATTTAAAATAAAAAAAAAATGATTTCAAATAAATCTAATGATTTCAAATGATTGCACCAGATTTCAAAGTAATTTCATATGATTTCAAATATAAGTGGTCAGGTGATTTCATTCGTGACAAACCCCTCGAAAAAAGTGTTAAATTGTTACAAAGTCTGTTTTTTGACAAAACTGCACTATTTCACTAGTATTTGGCGCTTTTTGCTTTATTTTTTTCTGGTTTTCTCATTGAACTGAGTCCAAAGAAAAAAAAAAAATAAAATGCATTCGCACTTCGAAACGGATAAACCGATTTCATTAATATTTGGTATCGCACATAAATTTAATATGAAGCACAAGATGGCATTTAAAGTTTTTAGCTAAACAACATAAAACCAAAAATGTGATGGTACATAATTTCATGATTCAAAATCTGTGTAGTACCCTAGTTTGCAACAAGAGCAAACAGATTTAGCTCCGGGCCAAATCATGGGTACTTTTGAGGATTTGCTCAAGAAATAAAAACAAAAGTCTCCAGCAAAATTCAGCTTTGTCCGAATTTTTTCGAAGTAAAATTCTAATTTTTCTGGGCTACAATTTAGTTTCAATAAAATTAACCAGTTTTGTAAGCTTGTTTGGTAAATTCATTGTGACAATACTTTAAACATATATCACTACCAAACAAACAATATTAATGTGTAGGTTCAACAAAACCCAAAGCCGTCTTCAGTTAAACAGAAACCACAATGTATATATTTAGTCCATCAATCCATTGACTGTATTTTCCCGAGCCTATTCAATCGAATCAATCCAATTTTGTACAAAATTCATATTTTATTTTTGTTATTCTCATCACATCAGTACACATCTACCGAATCACATCACAATCATCCTTTATTGGGCATCATTTTGAATGACAGTTGTAAAGATTTATTGTTTATGTTATTATTTTATCTAGATCAGCATACAATATGTCATTTGATCTGAATCAGTCTACTTTCGAAGAAGAGGGTGTATATTTTAATTGAAAAAAATATATATTATAATAAAAAAAAGTATGTAAAGTTTATATATCTCTCCAGAGTTGTCTGCTTAACATGGCTTAGGTATGATATGTATATTGATGGATTCATGGAAATATGTAGTCGTTATGGAACAATATTGCGGAAAATCGGGTTGTTTTGTATTTCGATACGTAAAGCCTCTTAGTATTTTTTTGTGCTTTCATCATTAATAATATTCCAATAACAATAAGAAAAAAAATATATCAAGTTATAATCATAATGATTGTATTTTCGATAATTTTTTTTAAGAAAAAAAAAAAACACTCATACGCCACAGTGACTTCTTAGTATATTTATGTGATTTAACTGACCCGAGTAAAATTTCTTGGAAATCTGTTTCCTACGCTTTCAAATTATACAGTCTCTTACATTTCGTGCTAATGCACATGATTATAACGTGATAATAACAACAAAAATATTTCCAAGCAATTTGATGGGAAATTAATATTTTTGTAGCATATTCCGGAAATTGCTTGCTCTTGCATTAAGAGAAATTGAAAACGGTGTAAAATGTCTGTTTGTGTAACAAGTAGGTCATCAATCATAATACTTTATTTTTTCGTGTATGCGATGAAAAGGATTTTAAGTTGATAATAATTTTGAAGCGTTTGGTTTTAAGTTATTTTGTAAATTGTTTGTATTTAAACGGATTTGTAAAGCATTAACTTAAAACACATGCGTTCAAATAAAAAATCTTCTTTCTAAAAATAAATTGTTACTAACCGAAAGAGTACCTGGGTGCCATGCTTCTCGGGTTCAAGGGATTTAAACTCCCTTTCTGCAGTCCAGCCGCTCAAGCAACTTTGTTCCTCCACTTAGGGTATGTCCAGGAGTGGAGGAGAACTATTTCGCGTGCGCGAAATTATGTTTATTATTTAAATTAAAATTAGTTAAATTATTTGGTGATTGCATTCATTTGAATGAAGACTGGAAAGAGTTGAATTCCGAATTCATTTGGAATTCAGTGATTTAATTCACAAAATTCAAAATGATGTGAATTCGTGATTTAAATCACTTACTTCAAAAATGAATTGAATTCAGATTTTTTAAATCAGTGAATTAATTTGCATTCAGTGATTTAAATCCTTTTCATTTTGAATTCAGTCTCTCAATTTTGCATTTATTTTCATACAATTGAATCTTTTCCAATGTAATGGTTTTTTTTTCATTCTAAAGACAATGGCACATAAACATCCTTAATTCTAAAGGCTATTTAAATTAATTGATTTTATTGAATTGGATTTAAACACTTTGAATTTAGTAATTTAAGTCACTGAATTCAAAATTTATGGGATTTAAAGATGCTTAGTTCTGAAATAATTTTGCATTCAATGATTTAAATCAATGAATTCAAATTTAGTTTTTGAATGAGAAAATTTGAAGTCCAAAGTCAGTTTGAGTTCAGTGATTTTAATTCATTGATATCAAAGTGAATTCAGACTTCATGTGTCTGACACAATTGATTTAATTCTTTTACAGTTTGCTACTGAAGTGAAATTATATCACACCTAGGAAAAAATGAATATAGTCGATAAAATTTAATTGAAATTGAAAAACATTGAAGAAGAAGGTGTAGTGAAATAAGACCTTTTACGTCCCGTCAGTTCTCATAATAAAAGATACTACACCCGCAGGTTTTTTTCTTTGCGTATTGCCTGATCAATTAAAAGAATAGTTCTTTCAACCTGATATGAAATAAGCTAAAAAAGCTTAATGCTATGCAATCAAAAGTCATGTCATGATTATCTACAGAAATCCGATCATAATTAGTGCTTTTACAACAGTATGATTTCACATATTTACATAAGTAGAAACATTATTATAATAAATAGCGCATTCAAAAAAGCACATCAAACATCAAAAACTATTTAATTTGTTAAATTTGAAAAACCGAATCATATTTTCCATACAAATAATAATTTTCCATAACACTGTTTGCACACACAGTGTGAATGCTGTTTATTGTAACACAAGACCATATTATCACGAACCACAAACATTTAATTAAAACTCAAAAATAATTTCAATAAAGCTTACAAAACTATAATTTTGTCTTTATTTGAAAAACGGAATTGATTGGAAAATATTTATGATGCGTCAAAGGCAAACTATAAGTAACACATATTCTATCACTAAATAGGAAAATCAAAGTTAAAGCTTATGCATGAGTTTGTTCTCTTGATTTGTCTATACAATTACACAAAAATATAGTATATGTGTTTATTTACTTGACTTCATTCAGTGGTTAGATTGTGGTTAAAGTTTGGTCTAAAAACTATATTTCCAAAAATGTAATTTTCATCAACTTTGATGAACCACAAGTTGTGGTTTTGTTACAAAAAAACAATCAGAAGTCCAATGCACAATGCTGGGAGTAAATGACATGAAAAACCATTTAAGGAACCACACAAACAGGTGATTCTCTTTCACTGCAAAATTGGTTCAATTTTCGCAAGGACTTTTGTGATTTTGTGTGCGAATGAAGTCGTAATAGAAATTTAGGTTGCTGCTGAAATACAAAAACTAAAAAAACATGAGAAATGAAGGAATGTTCTGATGTTTCCTTATGGTGAGTATTGCACGTACGGAATGTTAGGACGATGGTCATGCCTGATATCTTTTTCAAACGAGATGAAAGAAAATGAGTTTGCACAATAAAGTATTCTAAGAAAATGTTTGCACTAGATGGCACTTTGCCTCAATCTAAAATCATCGAACCATATTATAAAAGTATATGAAAAGAGGCTAACACTTTCGTATGTGTGGCTTGCTTTTTTTATGGGTGGGATCGAATAGTTTTCTTTATCGAATGAGATATTGTTAAAATACGAACGAATTCAAAAATCGATTTAAAAGTTTTTTTTTGCTTTACCTTAGTCCCAGTAAAATTAGAGTTTTACGTTGGAAAAAATCCGAATAAGCTGGATTTTACGGGAGACTTTTGTTTTGATTTCTTAAAAAAATCCCAAAAAGTAGCCATTTAGACCGGAGCTAAATTTTATAGGGCGGGGGTGGGTGGTGTGTATATTGAGGTTTTGCTTATTTCTTGGAAAATATTAACTGTTTATCTTATATTTTTGTGGTTTTCCCATTAGGTTGCAAAATATGAGACTACAAAACTAATAATTCATAAATTTAATTATCATCGTATTTTAATGTTTATGTTGTTTAGATAATGAATTTAAACTAAACTTAAATGCCGTACCTCATATAAAATAAATCGGTTAAGCTGTTATCAAGTTCCGACCAAATTTGTGAAAAAAGCGTTAACACTAAATCTCCGTTTTGTGCACATTTAGCAAAAATCCTGAAATGCAGTTACATTAAGAGGCCTGCTAATATAACTTTCCCAAAGTTTTATTAAAATCGTTGCAGCTGTTTTTTGAAAGCAAATTTGGAAAACTAAAACTGCAACGGGCACCTCTCATATAAAAGTGTAAGGTGCAGTCACACTATGCGAGGAAAGTGTTTGACCCAAGAAGTCGGAAATATTTACGCTTGCTGCAGGCCCTCGCATAGTGTGACTGATGAACCTTTAAGTTCTTCTTTTGAAAAAGTTATATTTGCAGTTCTCTTAATATATCTGCATTTTAGGATTTAAGGCAAAAATGCAAATAACGCAGATTTGAGTTAACAGTTTTTTTTTTTACAAATGTTGCCATAAAATTATAACGACTGAACCGATTTTATTTAAATTTTAAATGACATTCAACACAAAATGGAGTTTTTAAGTTTTAAGCCAAACATATCATGTAAAGTACGATGATACGCACTTGAGTTTTTTAGGACATGGCCAAACTACAAAAATATAAAACAAAAACAGCAAATACTAGTGAAAAATTGCCGTGGTGTCAAAAAACAAAATTTTTAACAATTTAACACTTTTTATGGCAATTGATTCATGGTGCGATGAAAAGTGTTAAGTCCTTTTTTTTTTGTAGAGAATCCTATAAGCCACAATTTCGACTTCAACATTTTTTGCAAAAAGTTCATAGTTTCCAAGAAATAAGCAAAAAACTAAACTAAACTAAATTTTTTTTAACGTGAGCAGAGCGTTACTACAAAAATACTGAATGTCTGCATACAATTTAGTCATATTTTGTATTTCATAATTTAAGTTTCTCAAGAATCTTTTTATGGCGCGAGGGTGCATACAAAAAGTTAGTTTACTTCTTGAATTCCCAGAAATTATTTCACAAAATATTTAAAATTAAGTGTGGGGCACCCTGTATGCAAGACGTTAATGTCTGATGTCCTTAATTTAAGTTCATGAATCCGGAATTTCAAACGAATACCAAAGAAATATCTACACCACAGAAATATCCTTAAAGGGAATCGGTGAAGCCAAATGTGTGGTCCCATTAAAGATCATTAGCATCCTCGAAAAATAAGAAGAAGAAGAATAAAAACGAATACCGTTTTTAGCACTTTAAAACAAAACAATTATTGTAGAGCTTAGAATTGTTTCTATGTTCAAACGACTATGCTTTTTTCACGCTCCAAATCAGACGCAGTCATTTTAACCATGACTAATGTGTTTGTGTTTAAAGGATGTTTAAACAACGAGACAAAATGTTAGCAATCTTCATAAGGATTAAGTGCAAGTGCATGCGAAGGTTGAACTAAGATGTTGGCGAACAAAATTACAACATAGTATGATATTGAAATTAAAGCGAAAACATTGAAAATAATGTTTGACATTTTTTTAAAGTTTTGTTGTATAACAACTTAATTGCTGTAATCATTTAATTTTAAGAAACATGCTAGCGAAGTATATAAATAATTAAGACAGCATTTTGTTGCGTTTATATAAAAATAAATAGAATTATTGGTATCTCAATGTGATACTACACAACCTTGACCTTAAGGCTACGGTTACAGTGCATGCGTATTTTGATGGACAAGTGAAAGTTAAAATTCTTATAAAACCGGTTGCAGTACAAGCGTTTTGTTCGGAATTGTTTATGAAAATCGACAAAATAATAAGTTTGTGTCCAATAAAAGGTTTTGTCTGATATTAAAAAGAAGTCATATTGCACAAGAGATATTTCTCGGAAGAATAAGAAACAAATCAGCCAAACAAATTAATTAATATTATTTCATTGTATTTAGTTATGAATTTGTTCAAAATTAGAATATGACATATATCCAAAAACAAAGCTTCATTCTTCAATACTTACAAATCTAAGTTCACATATTTAAAATATACTCCCCTCTGCTGGAAATTTATTTCACTTTTTTCTGCTGAAATTATGTCCCTCATAAGGCGATAAAATAAGATATAAATGAAAATTAACTTCACACAAAATTGAAATTAGTTCTCATTTAATGTGGAAATAACCTCACCTAGAAGAACTGAAATTAATTTCCCCAATAGGTGAAGTATTCTTCCCATGTATAGTTATTTCCCTTGAAGTTATGTATTTCTCTGAAGGGTAGTCTTTCTCATTTATTTCTTTCGTTGCCATTATTTTGTTTAAATGTTCCGCTCTTTTGTGTGTCGCACGTTCGCGCAAACCTATCCCACGCCATCACCATACAAGCACCATTTGCCATTTGGGTGTTAATTGTCCCTAAAGTTCTATATTGAATAGAACAAGCAATTCAAACGGACAAACATTTATAATTGTCTGCACACACCAAAAAATGCAAAATAAACAGACGAAAGACAACTTTTACACTTAAAGGCAGCCCCAAACCAACGCGAAACCGTGACAGCGCCTTGGGAAATTTTTTGGGATCAAATTTTAGTTACACAGCGGCAAATAAGTGTGCTTACACCAACACGGCGGCAGTGTCGCCGCGACGCCGGCAAACTTGCAGCGTTTTCTTAAAACCCTTAATTATTTACGGCCAAACATTGCAATTGTGTAAATAGAGCCGCCGACTGAGAATTAAGCAAATAAATCACTTTAGGCAATAGATCAAAATCCAGCACAAATATTTGTTTCTGGAAAAGTAAGGCGCAAAATGAATACAATTAGTTGAAAGCAAGCGCACACACGACACCTAACTAACAAAAAATGCTAACCTGTTTGTTTGGAATATGTGCGCTAAGGATATTGGTACTCAATTTTAGTTGACATTTTTTTTAAGTGTCCTATATCAGAAGTTGTAGTTGATATAAACAAATACCAAATTCGTTTGCTCCTAATTGGTCAAGTTCAAAAAAGACAACAATCATATTTCACTGCGAACGAAATGGCAAAGGTCAAAAAGGAAAAATTGTGTAAAAAATCCAACCAGCTGCAAGCAAGTTTTCCTTTAAAATCTTCCAGGGAATCCGACTAACGGTTGACTAGACTATGCACGATTGTAATCCAGCAGGTCAGATCATAGTATCGTGTGCAAAGCGAAAAAGAGCAGCATGTCATTCAGTTTACAACGAAAATCCTTTTTTTTTTTCAATATGCATTCAATATCGAAATAAAAAAAAAAAAAAAAAAAACTTTAGAAATATTAAAAAAGGGAAACCCTAAAAAATCCAATTTGAAAAACAGACATTTTTATCAATGCAGTTTGTGGTTATTTATTAAACAATTCCTAAGAATCAATCAAGTACAAACAAGGACGAAAATATTCCTTACAATGCATTGCATGTGTTTTAAAATGCACAGGTGCTTCTTGCCGTCTTGGGCAAAATATGATGTGTAACGTTATGTTGCATATCGAAATGGAAGGTTCATATTGAATGCCAGCACAAAAAATAAAAACCTATTTCCAAAATTTGATAAAAGTGGGAGGAAATTGATACCAAACTTAGTCCAGATCCTTAATAACATTTCTTCGATAGCTCCAGGAAGTCATTTTGAACGGTTCAGCAAGTTTAAGGTAATTGTAGTCCTTTTTTCCTTTTTTTTTTAAACATCCTGACTCCAACTCACCATCATGGTTGCTCCTGACATGCCAACATTGTGTTGTATGTTATTTTAGTTACGGGGTGGAGAAAGTATTGTTGGCATGATTGTTCAATGTACATATTTGTGGTTGATGTTTACCCTTTCCTGTTATCCTGTTCAGCGTTCGTGTTGTGATGGTTTAATTTTTATTGACATAAATGTTGGAAAATTTATAAAAAAAAAAAAAAGAAAAAAATAACACACACACATTTTTCCCTCCGAGCAATATAAACGAAAATGAGTGAAATTGAATTGAAATTCGAAAGGCTTTCTTTTTTTTATGATCTGTGTTTGGTTTCGAATAAAATTTTACTCAATTATTAACCATTAAAATGAGTACACCTACATGTAACTGTTTAAGGACGACGACATGTTGGTAGAAAACAATGATATAGGTATCGAATCGACATCAGAAGAAAACAATAAATAATAAAATACACGAATCAGTCGCACGTTCTAGCTTATATTTATAAAAGCAAGGTTAGGACTCTAGTAGACGTAGAATGTTTTGACATCATCCAGAATAATTTTTCAAAGGAGTTCTCTTTTGATGAGCCGATTGTGGCTTTGGAGAACGGAGGAGATCAGTTTGGTTAAGCAGCTGACAGCCAAGCAAGCACCAAAAAAATGTTTTTCCTTATTTCAGCTAACGCCACCGCTAAGACTTCCGAAATAAATAAGTTTGACCAAACTGAGACCTTGGAAAGAGGCAGTGAAAAGAAGTTAACTATAAACAACATACCGAAAGAGCTAATACTCCGAAGGCTGAATAAACTTAAGATATGCAGTTTGAATTCCGAGAAAAAAGCAATCCACTATTAACCTATTACTGACATTTTAGAAAGCCAGCGAATGTAAGCGAATTTCACTCGCGCGAATTCGCAAAGTTCGCTAGAAAGCATTTTCTATGTTATGGTTCCAGTGACCAAAATTTTTTCGCGCGAACTTAGCGATTTTTAGGGAGTAAAATCTAAAATGTTCGTTATTTTAATCGCTCTTACATTCGCTAAGTTTGCGCGAGTTAAATTCGCCTGACGCACGTTCTCTTTAGATTAAACAGCTACCAAGTCATGTGTGCTATTTTTGCGATGTCGAAAAAACAGTCGGCAGTTTGTAGAGAGAATAAATATAAATAAATATACATATAAATAAAGTTTTTCAAATCAGATTTTAAAATACACGGATTATTATTATTATTTACAATCAGATTAAATACGAAAAATCCAGTTCCTCAATGAGAACCAGCAAATCTGGAGTAACAAACCTGCAAATGCCGAGAATAATCTGTTTGATAAAAGATGCCTTGATATTTTTGCCAAATTGGCAACACCGATGACTGGTGCTTAAACAATTGAAGCGCACATAAGAAGTCTTTTTGTCAAACTCAACGCATTCGAACTCGTCTTCCTTAAACAACTGGCCTCATCATTTATTCAACTTTTGCTTGTAGCATTAATAATGTTTATCACCCATATTGCGATTGTCAATTGATAGTTGATAATTGATAAATACTAAAATTTTGTACTTTAAAACGCAATCAAATAATAAACTGTCAAAATTTGTATTGACAATTGTCGATTGTCTTCCTATTCACAACTACCAAATTCATATTCAATGACCAAACAATTTATGCATTGATTTATTAAATATCAAATTTAAGTTTCCATCAACTATCAATTTACAATCGCAATATGGGTGTATGTTACATGAAAGACGAAATATATAAATGAATAAATATAACTTTCAGCTAAAAAGACATAAAATACCAGAAAATACAGTTCATCGTTACTGAATTCTATCGGAGACTTTGACATCAGAAAAAATTTCGAAACGAAATCTAGGAGGATAAGAAATGCTATACAAAAAACTGGCAAAATCTTTGTGATTGCAGCTCTATTTGATTATTCGAGAGTTTGTATATAGGAAGAAGTCGGGAACAACCTTAACCCGTAACCCGTTTATCGAATAAGTTCTAAAATGGACAGTTTGGTTGACACAAACAAAACACTTCGTCGTGTTACAGTTAAATTTAACACTAGAAAACTTGTAATTGTTTTATTTTACTAAACCAATACTTGCCCTCGAAAGCAAGTAATAAAAACGCAACGTTATTTTTATGTACTTTTCAAAGCAATTTTATTTCAATTCAAGCTGTTGAATATGTCCATTATTAATCTATTGATATAAACTCTTCTGTGTCGAGTGCTTGGTTAGAATATAAACGTGCGTTAAGTGGGTGTTATTCTCTTAAGGTTGGAAAAGTTATTCAATTGATATTCTCAACAATATCAATGTTGGATAAGAAAAAAAGTTAAATTACTTCGAAGGTTAATATCAAAAGTTACACAAGCACTCCACCGATAAATAAAATTTTCAAAATTATTGTTACTGATGTAACTTGTTTTTCTTTTATATGACATGATGCATGACATTTTATAATATAAAAAGAGTAGAATGTATTTTATGTGGTACTTTCTTTATTATTTGCATATATCCATCTGAGAATTTAACTAATTTTGACTCTGTAAAAAGTTTCATCAAAATCCATTTGATAGTCTAGGCATAATAAACCAACCAGACATTCAGTTTTAAATTAAAAATATTAGGCTGGTTTCGCACCGAATTAGGCGGAAACAAACAGAGCCTGTTTCTATCAGTTTTGTTCTATGCGTTAATCCAGCATATCTCAAAATCAAAAGAGTTCTAATGGTCTTGTTGGAGTGGAGAAGGGGCAGGGTACAGAATTCAAATAACTTCTTAGTTAATTAAATAATTTAGATAATTTTATCAGTCATTCTATTAAAACAAAAAAAAACTGAATATCAACTAAATCCACTTAAATCGAATCTCCAAAAGGAAATGGCCCAAATCTTTGTTTAAAAATATTATTTGTGCAGGAATCTTCCTTTTATTGTCCTATATTAAAACCTACAAACGAACAATTCAATCCTACAAATCAACAAATTAAAATTTTTTTTTTTTTTCAAAACAAAAGACAGAAACAAGGTGAAATGTTATAATTTGTTAATAAAAGACGACAAAAAGGCTAAGTGTAATTGTATTTTCCTTCTTTAACTTTTGCCTGGCTAATTAATTCAATCATCCTTATTTCCATTGCTAGGACAAAGTTTTAAAGTGCGAGAATATTGCTAAAGGGGAATCTTGAAAGGAATTCGTAATTATTATCTTGTTTATCTGTGCTTTTTTAGCAATGAAATTCGTATTTACCTTTCAAAGACGAAAACGAATTAGGTAAATAGCTTTGCGCTTTGGCTAATCCTTAATAAGAAGATTTGGAACTTTAAATTATTGGTGTTCATTTGATATTTGTCTATAATGAAATGATATAATTATTGTTTGTTCAAGTAAAAGAGTTTGGAATCATTTTCGTTCTTTTAATTGTTTTAATTGGGGTAAATACAAAGTCATCTGTAAATTCATCAAATAAAATTGAAATTGAAATTAATTGGAATTCTATAACAATGAATTTCTTTTTAATTGCTATTTTAGATAGTAGAGAAGTAAAACATGGCAAGAAGATCAGGCAAGTTCAGTTTTTTTCTATTTAAAATGAAAACTAAGATAATAATAAAATAAATAAAAAAATTAAGCGAAAAAAACGTTAAATGGCAGGTATACAGGGTGATTGGTATAAGATGCACCAAAAAGCTTGAGCGTGTAGGTGGGGTTAAGACAAGAAAAAATCGTATGGGAGGGGGGGGTCTATTTCCCCCCGTTTAGGCGGAAATAGATCCCCTTTTTTTTTCTAAAAAAATGATTTAAACCAGAAAAAAAATTATTTAAAAACAACGGTGAATGATACAAAGCCTTGTTATATTTTTTTGGAAAGCCAGAAAACTACTCTTAAGATGCATCAAAATTTTGAGTTTGAAAATTAATTTTTTTAAAACTGTTCACTCAAACAACTTAATTTAAAAATTAAATAAAAGAGTAGTTTTCTGGCTTTCCATAAAAATATAACAAGTCTTTGTATCATTCACCGTTGTTTTTAAATAATTTTTTTTCTGATTTAAGTCATTTTTTTAGAAAAAAAGGGGGTCTATTTCCGCCTAATACGATTTTTTTCTTGTCTTAACTCCACCTACACGCTCATGCTTTTTGGTGCATCTTATACCAATCACCCTGTACCATTAAAACTATTTTCTTCGTAGCTCAAGTTAAAAATAAATTTAATTTAGTGATGTTTTATTTAAATAAAATTTAATAAAAATCGTTAGAGCCGTTGTCGATATTTGTTTTGTTATTCTAAAAAAAAAAAACAGAACAAAAATTCCGAAATTTCAAAAATACTTTTTACATTTTCTAAAGACAAACATCTTAGTTTTTAAAAAATTTAGGCATCAAAATAACAAAGTTTTCTGAGTCATAATTTTGTTTCTAGGTACCTACATATATGTAAGTATATTTTCCATTAGGTGATATTTTTGTTCCTTAATCCTTTAAGCGGATGTAATGAATCATGTTTCAAACATTTTCAAAAACACCTCTTTTATTTAGTTTACTATACTTTTTTTCTTTTTAAGACTTTTTGATAAAATATTTTCAAAAAGTTAATATTATAGAAGAAAATTTAACTCACTCTCCGTGTCCGCAGCCACGTATCGTTGTTGCTCCGCTAACGGTGTTTTGAAAACATTAATACAGAATTGATTTTACAAAATTTTTGAGTAAAAAAATTCCCATTTACGGAATTCTCATCTTATTTACAGAATTATTTGAGAGACATTTTTTCAGCAGGACAGACTGACTTGACAACCAATCATCAGCCAATGAATAGAAGATAGAAATTTATACCGACGGATGCAATTTTTTCGGTAGTTTTTGGACAAAATGTCAGCTAGCACACTCGGACTACATGATAACAGCAGTGTCCTTCAAGATGAAGTGGTTCTACCTAGCAGTGACCAAAGCTGCTTAGTAAGAGGTCGAGGCTGATATCACCTTCTTCATTGGCAGCCAAGTTGCTTTTAAAGCAATTTCTGGCATTGAAATCAAATCGAAACTTGAAACTTTCTTCCACAAACAACTAAGCCAAGCTTCGACAAATTGAATTTAAAAAAACCCTGTCTTCTCCAATAAACGTTCTTTGCAGACGTATTGACCATGGGTATTATAATGATGAGCACCAGACCACTTGTATATTTGATGAGCTTATAATTGTAAATCCTATATTAGAGCAATATGATAATAAAACCAATTCCTCCCAAGTTCTGCAAAATTTATCCTGAAAATATGTTTTGACTTCAGTCGAATATCATCACACTTCCATTACAACTGATATCATACTAAAGCACATACTTAAATTCCAAAAGTACTTAAGTTTAAAATACATATCATCAATGTCATTCTTCAACTCAAATGCTTCAGAAAACTTTAAGTGCAATTTTCATATTTTCACACATGAGTTCTGCTGCGCGCCCTTGAAATATATTTCTTTTAATGTCGCATGTTTTATGCATAAACTTTGAAGTCTTTCTCCAGTAATAAATTCACTCGTTAAACAGAATTATTCACATACTTATATTTGAGAACTTTTTGTTTTTTGTTGTTGTTGTATCCTTCTTTGCAGATGAATTTCATTTGCATATTATACGTTTGTGTTAAAACATTTTCAAAAATACAAAGTGGAAGTGAAAATTGAAATAATTTTTGAATTATTATTATGTTATGAGTGCCTATTATATTCACTTTCTCATGATAATTAACAATGATTTGATTGTAGGTAGGTGTTGTATGAAACCCTAATTTTACTTTCAAAAAACCTAAGACAGAAGAGATATTATGGTGGTGAATGTTTCTCCCACATCATGAGTTTCGCCCAGGTGCTATCTTTTGGGCTCGTCTTGGTTTGTGTTTTTTAAGTACAAAGTATTAATCTAAGAGCTAGCGACAAAAATACTCACATCATTTGATAACGAAAATAATTAGCCGTATTATCATCTCCCAGCACGTGAAATAAATAATCCGGAAGTATGCCAAGCTTCCAGTGGTGGGTGTGGCCACCACGCACCCTTAAAGGTGTTTAAAATTGTATGGGGCTTGTATAAGAAAATTTTGTCGTTGCAAACTAATAATGGGATCTTATAAAGGGACAAAATACAAGCATATTTTACTATGAAGAGTAGGCTATACATAAAAAGTTTTATAAAAAGTCTTAAAGATATCAAATCCCAATAAGTTTAATAAAACCAAAACGACAACTTTCCAGAGATCTTCCTACACGGCCAAAAAGCTTCAATAACAATTTTGAAAAAGAAAATAGAATAAGGTTCGAGGGGGTTGTTTGTATTACACTTAAAAAAGAAAAAAACATTTAATTCAAACAATCTGCTATTCAATACGAAACGTATGCGATAATTTGGCTCCAGAACGGATCCTACATAATTGAATACCTAAAACTATAATATGTTTCCTTTTTACTTGCTCAAAAGGGCAAGTATTGGTTTCGTGTAAAAAAAATCGAGGTTTTAATCAAACCTGACATAACGATAATAGAGAAGCCCAAAAAAGGAGGTTTCGTCATGCCGGATGTGCGATTTTTTTTTTTTGTAATTCAATTTTTATTTTTAATTCAACTTATAACTATATAAAGCTTGACAAAAACCTTAAAAACTAGCTTACAGAATAACTTAACTAACTTACTGACCCCATACGGGCGCTCTAAATTATTCTATAACTATATTTAAAAAATGCCTTTCGGCGTAAATACTATTGTAAATTTAAAATTCAATATAACTTAAACCTAAACAAGAAAATTCTTGAAAAACTTGTTTTTCAATGACATTATTTTTTATTTAAAAACTTAAAACTACCCTTTACCTAAATAAAACTAAAATATACGGATGTGCGAATGTTCGGTTGTATGTTCACCGAGCTACAGTCTAAACGCTTGGTTGAATTGTCTTCAAACTTCGTATGTAGTACTTTTCTGTGATTCTCTCTAGAGGAATTTTGAATTTTTGTTTTAGCCCTGCTATAACGGGTACCTCCCATATAACGGTTTTAGTTTTTTTCAAATTTTCTCAAAAACCGCTCTAACGATTTTGATAAAACTTTGTGTACGTGATATTTTTACTAGTTCTAATATAACTGAATTTTAGGTTTTTGCCTTAAAATGCATATAACGGATATTTGGTGTTAACGGTTTTTACAAATTTGACAATAAATTGATAACGGCTTACCCAATATCTTCTAAATTTTTTATGGTATCAAATATAAGCATTCAGCACAAGATGGAATTTAAGATTTTTGGCTAAGCAGCCATTTAATGATATCTACCATACAACTTCACCTCACATTTAGGCCACTTTTTACTTTTCCAACATAATTCAGCAAACTAAATTTTCCTTATCAAATAGTTTGCTACAAGAGCAAGTTCGTGTGACCCAGTCATGCATTTTATTTAAAAAATTGTAATTTGTTTTCTATAATGAGATTAAAAAAAATATTTTGAAAATTTATATGCGGATATTATTAATGTCATTAAACTATGCATACTTAAATCGTGCAGAAGCTTAGTTGCATCCGCTTGCGGCTTGATGCTATAACGGAACAATGTCGTAACTTTTTGAATAACTAATGATTTTCATTTAGAAATCAAATACGGGCACCCTTTTCATTCACATTCAAATAGCCTTAACCAACCAACTTCTTGCATTTATTTAAAAATGTATAACATCAATAAAATGGCTGCAAGTAAAGTAAATTTAAATGAATCATGAATGGAAACCAAAATAAATTCCTATTTTAACTTTTTGTTTCAGTTACATCTATGCAATGTCAAACTTTTAAGTGTGGAAGCCACAAAAGTTATACAGGTATATTTTATTCAAAATTCAAATTTAGTGGGCGAAATTTAATCCTTAGCTATTAAAAGTTTATATGTATATTTAATGGTGAATATAAATTTTTCAAAATATAGATTTTTATTCTGGAGATAAAGAATTTTAAATAAATACTTCTTATACAAATAATTTTAAGAGATGATTAACTTTCCGTATAGAAAAATTGAAGTGCAATATTAGAATCGAATACTATATACAACATACATAAGTATACATATTTATAAATAAAATGTCAAAAACTTATTAGCATCAAGAACACGTAGCTTCGACCTCAAACATCGAAAAATATCGAAAACGCTTGATTTTTGGTGTGACCATACCTTTGCACCAAATGATAAATTGGTACTTGTAACAGTAGGCAGATAGGGAACACCAACTCGTTCATGGTACGAATACATAATTGTACCAATTTTACTAGTTTGTTTCCCGAGTGCCTAATTCTCAACGCGTTGATTTTCCAAAGGTGACAATTTTGACGTTTAACTAATACACCACCCTGAAGTGTCAGCTGTCACTTTGCATTTGCATTTTGTTGGCGACAAATTCAAATCTAGCGTTGCTTCTCGAACACCCTATGGTACATTGAATTTCCGTTCATCATCATCAATACTTTTTCATGTTTAGTCCGCCTTGTATTTAATATCTTAAAATTAAGAACCACAAAACAAACTCCCCAGTTAAATATAAAACAGCCTTTATTTTATAAACGAACAAATTCCATATAAATTTTCCGGAGCAGCTGGACCATAAAAGTAAAACGTGATTTAATCTGAATTTATAAAAGCCACAGGTAAGAGGACAACATGTATGTAGTATTTCGTCCACAAGCACCAGTTTGACTATGCAACCATCATATGTATCTACTCCATGTTCAGGTGTGTTAAATTTAATTAAAACAATTCCATATGAGTTGGATAATCGTCATGGGTTATGGGACAGAATAATCTGTATGCAAAGATAAATACATACATGAACATATGTTTGTATACATTGCCACAACATGCAAATAAATGTAGATAACAACGTATATATAATTTAACAGGACCTAGGTGGGCATTACTGTGAACGCAACAATTATCGAAAGCATTAATTTTTAATTTCATTGAGTCCCCAGATTATTGGATTCTGGAAAACTCCGTATTTTCAAAAAAAAGAACATCGGAACATTTTGTTGAAACCATTTTTGGTTGACCAAAACAAAAAGAGCGTTCTTAAATTTTTAAGCAGCGTTAACGTGTTTTAATTCTTTATAAATAATTAATCAATGTAATTTAAATTGTTCAGATAATAATCCGTTTATTTTGTTCTTTTTCAATATTAAAAAAAAAATATCTCATTATTATTATTTAAATTGAATAATTTTTTCACATTATTTCCATTGAGATTAAGGATATAATTTAATTGGAAAAATGAGGATATGAACTTGTAGCACAATCCTACCGTGGAAAATGTTTTTTTTTTGACCTGTCAGGAACATTTGTTTTGTATGTAATTTTTTTTCCTTTGACTATTCTGATAATTGATTCAGTTATTTATCGACAAACTTTTTGTTTATCTGATTCATCATTGAACTTTAAAAACGTTCGTTCACAGTGAGTAGCTATAAATTTCACTTAAAAACCAAAATTGGAAAAAAGAATTAAAGAAGAATTAGAATTAAATCACAGCTTTTAGTTAACAACCGCACTTTGTCAATATGAGGTCAAGTACAATTCATTGTGCATGATTCCACTGCCGAAAATAAAGTTCACTATTGTACTGTGGTGAACATTTCACTGTGTTGGACACTTCACTGTGGTGGATTTTTCAGTTTGGGAACAATTTACTGTAAGAGATAGTTCACTTTCGTTGAAGATTCAATTCTCTGTGGGCACAATTGTAAAATTTGTAAAATTGTATTGTGGTTTAAATTTCACTCAGTGAACGTTTTCTTCCACACAACTTAGACAGTGGAAGTGATCGTTTGCTTAAATTTGTGTTGTTGGCAATTTTTGACCACTTTAAGATTTTTTTAAAATTTCTTTTGGTAAGGAAATATTTAATATAATTAGTTACCTGATATTTAATGTACACCATGTTTGAAGAAGTAGAGCTTTTTTTAGTTTTTTTTTAAATTTTGAGTTTGAAAATTAATTTTTTAAAACTGTTCACTTAAACAACTTAATTAAAAAATTAAATAAAAGAGTAGTTTTCTGGCTTTTCAAAAAAATATAACAAGGCTTTGTATCACTCACCGTTGTTTTAAAATAATTTTTTTTCTAATTTAAGTCAATTTTTTAAAAAATTGCCCCTTCCGCCTAAACGGGGGGAAATAGAACCCCCCTCCCATACGATTGTTTTCTTGTCTTAACCCCACCTACACGCTCCAGCTTTTTGGTGCACCTTAAACCAATCACCCTGTATAAGAATAAGCTTATATTCACAAGCGCGGGAAAATAAGTTCACGGTAAATGATTTCAAATAGAAAATAACTTCACCTCCGGTTAGAATTAATTTCACTTTTTTCAGGTAAAACAATTTTATAAAATTTACTTTAATGTGATGTGAAATTAGTGATTTCCCGCAGAAGGTGGGAATTTACTTCATTTTTAACATACATTCAAATTGAAGTGTGGATGGAAACTTTCTTCTTATAAATTTTAGATGAAATAGTTTCAAACATTTTGTGGGATATAATCTCACCTGTAAAAAGTGAAATTAATTCCCACCAAAGATGAAGCTTTTCTCATGTGAACTTTTTTTTCGTCAAGGTTTATCCCTGCACCGATTAACATGGCATAATTATTCTCTGTTGTGCTGTGGTGGACACTTTAATGTCAGGGAAATTCACTATGCCATTATTTACGGCGGACAATTCACTGTGGTGAACATTTTTGGTGAATTGTACACCACACTGAAGTGTGAGTAGAAAGGTAATGATATAATTTAAAGACTAAGAAGAAACACTGAAGATTGTTTGCAACATTGTGGACCACAGTAAATTGTGTTGAACCGTGAATTGTGATCAAAGTGAATTCTGCACTCAGAATTGTGAATTGTCTATAGTGCAGTCCATTCTGCCTTTAAAGTTAATTTGCTTGGTACACTTAATTTACAAAGTTAAAAAAAAATTTAAAGTTTTTTTTTTATAAAAACTAACTTAAAATGATTCGTACTAGTTCCATAATGTTTGCTAAGCTTTCAAACTCGAAAAATATATATTTTTTTTAATGAATATTGTCAGTGCAATTCTTTTAATGGTTCAATTTTGATTCACTGACTTACTCAAATCATAACAAACATAATGCTAAGAAAAACTTTCTCATACCATTTACATATAAATGAAACAAGAAAATGTTAAGTTCAGTCAGTAGACAAGAAGGAAGTTAAGTTTCTTATGCAGTGTTATGTGCATGCAGGGCTCACTACTTGTTACTTTGTCTTCCAGAAACAAGCAATAAACTGAAATCAATCCCTTTTCTTATTTCACTAAGTTTCTCCTCCTTTCGTTTTAACAAAAAAAAAAAAAAGTAAACAACAACAAAAAATATTTTCGTTCTTGGATGGTGGTGTCGAAGACGGTACAGTCATGTGCAAATTTATTGATACACACACAATTTTAAAAAGTAAAACGTAAGGTATTTCTTCATATTTCTTCTTGTTGTCCCAACAGGTAAAGGTATCCCGAATTTTTAAGGAATTAAAAAAATTGTCTTTTTCAATTATATATGTCAAGATTGCATCATTTCAATTAGAAATTGTTACATGGTGAAAGTTAGACAAAATTAAGTTTTTCTTAGGAACAAAAAATAAATTGGTATATGATCTTGACTTTTAGATCGATTCGTCGGCCATAAAATTAAGCTTATTTAAAATTTTTTACAGAAATGGAAAAGTGAAACCCAATAACCTTAATGTCCAAAACAGTTAAATAAATGACTTAAAGGCTTGTTACACAATCTCTGAGTAAGTTTCAAGTAAAATACTCAGCACTTAAATTCGTTGTTTGCTGTGTATTGTTTTGTTGTTTTCTGTCAAAAAAAGTTCTGAATACCTAAGTTGAAACTTACTTAGATATTGTTAAAAACAAACCTTTATTGAAGCCACAGGAGAAATATATAAATACTTTATGATATTTTTCTGTTATATTATTCTGCCTGCTCAAATTATTTTGCACAAGACTGTACTTAATGCAAATTCGCAAAGTAAACTTTTTCCATTACAAACTATGAAGTTTTTTTTTTTGTTGTAGTCTATTTTTGCTTCAATGAGTGTTTTTTTTATTTTATATGAAGACAGTGACATGAAAGCAACCTTCAATAGTAAATTTTTAAGAATGTACCTATACTTTTATTAAATTAACGGTGTTTAAGTATATTACCTAATGGATGCAATTTTTAATACGATTTATATACAGCCCTATTCTGCTAAACGAGGAATCGTACGATCGATTTACTTCTTCGATTCCCGTTCACTCGTCGTCTATATTTTGTTAAACGCCGGGGGAACTACTTTATCAATTTTAATTTCGGATCTTTCGAATATCAATTTAAATTGAAATTTGACATTTATATATCAAAAACAAATTTTTTCAAATGAAAAAATTGGATAGTGAGTTTTCCAATAAATTTCGGGAACAATTGATGTGAGAAACGCAAAATAACATAAGAATTTTTTTTTTAAGTGTGTGTAGTTTTTTGAAAAGAACGTGTATGTGTTTTGCACTGAGTTACCGACGGGGAATGTTTCCCTTCGAACGTTTATTTTCAACGAAACGTTCCCCTGCCGTTTAACAGAACAGAGCTGATTTGATTATCAGAAAACGGGAATAGGGCTGATAGTCTTATAGAAGGGTCTGTTAAATTAATGACTGCAATAAACCAAAAAAATAAAGGGAGAGACTGGGTATCACAAACTTGCTCTTGGAGAAAGTTACTTTATATGAAAGACGTCACCGTGCATCGCACAGTGGAAAATATTGGCCTGCTTTGGATCAAAAAACGATATCTTCTTTGTTATTTAAGATAGAGTGTTGAAATTTTGCACAAATTAATAAGAATAAAAGACGCCTTCAATCAAATTTTTTTAATTGAATTTTTTTGTGAAAGATAAATCAAAAAAAAATAAATATACAGGGTGATCCCGAATAAATAAAAAAAAAAAATAAATACCGAGTAGGCACGTACGATAATATTTTAAACGTTTTCTTAAAACTGAAACTCTAATCTTCAATAAACAAAAGTGGTTTTACTTCATAATTTTTTGATATTCGAAGTCAAAATTTTGAAAACAAAAAACTATTTTTTGTCTTTAAATCAAATTTTTACAAAATGTTATATCATAAAGTGCTATTTCCTTACGAATTTTAAACGTTTTTAACAATTTTTAGTCAAATACTGAAAACTAGGCGATAAAAGTTATTTTAGTTTTTGAGAAATAACACAAGAAATAAAGGTAGTTTTTGGGATTTTTTACCAACGCATGTTCGGACTCTTAGATCACAGATTAAACGAATAGATTATTCTTTTTTTCTATTTTTTCTTGCGTTTAAATGCATTTAGAAAAGCAAAATTGTAAAAATTCAATTTAAGGAAAAAAAAGTTGATTACAAAAAAAAAAAAAAAAATTGGACGTCCACTTTCGAATAGTAAGTAGTAAATAAGTTGCCTAGTAGTAAACAAGTTTTGATTTAGATTTTCCAGCGAAAACGCTTAAAATAAATACAAAAAACTAATCAACAAAAATTAATCCACATTATTGTGTAACACTGGCTCATATTGGTCGGTGAGTAATAACAATAAATAATACCTACATATTTTATTTAGTTTGAGTTTTGATAGTAACGAATATAAAGTTTCCTTTTTTTAACATATTTAGATACATTACCAGCAATCATATTTTAAAACCAACTTTAATTTTCTTCTTCTTCGTCTTCTTTTTTTTCTTCTTCTTCTTCTACTTCTTCTTAGTCTTCGTCTTCATTTTCTTCTTCTTCTTCTACTTCTTCTTCTTCTTCTTCTTCTTCTTCTTCTTCTTCTTCTTCTTCTTCTTCTTCTTCTTCTTCTTCTTCTTCTTCTTCTTCTTCTTCTTCGTCTTCTTCTTTTTGTTCTTCTTCTTATTTATCTTCTTTCTCTTCTTCTTCTTCTTCTTTTTCGTTTTTGCTTCTTCTTCTTCTTCTTCTTCTTCTTCTTCTTCTTCTTCTTCTTCTTCTTCTTCTTCTTCTTCTTCTTCTTCTTCTTCTTCTTCTTCTTCTTCTTCTTCTTCTTCTTCTTCTTCTTCTTCTTCTTCTTCTTCTTCTTCTTCTTCTTCTTCTTCTTCTTCTTCTTCTTCTTCTTCTTCTTCTTCTTCTTCTTCTTCTTCTTCTTCTTCTTCTTCTTCTTCTTATTCTTCTTCTTCTTCTTCTTCTTCTTCTTCTTCTTCTTTTTCTTTTTCTTTTTCTTCTTCATCTTCATCTTCTTCTTCTTCTTCTTCTTCTTCCTCTTTTCCCCATTTAGTCCACGTAATATTTTTCTCGTAAGGGCTTCTTCGAATCTTCTTAGTTTTAATAAGATCAAGCTTTGACACTTCTGCTGTCATGGAAAGCATCTTCTTCTTCATCTCAAACTGACAACTTTACTTCGACCACTGATGTTTTCAATTTTATAACTACCATACTTGAAATATTTTTGAAATTGAAAACTTCCTAGACATTGCTAGCAAAATTGGTACTGTTTATTTTATTTTAAATGTTCGTTATTTTTTCGTAGGCCTCAATCGCCGAAATAGCAGAATCTCGGCATTGGTTTAGAAATCGAATAGAATCAATCGTATCGTGAGTTGAGCGAACTCAAATGGGTTTGCAGAACCAGAACTTATAGGTTAAAATTCAATATGATGAGAAAAATAATTTTCTCATCCATTAGCACTACCCATTCATTCCATTCCAGAAACAAGTCCCTCTGAAAGCTATCTGCCCACTGACTCTTCCTAAAGCAACTTCAATATTGTTAAAAATTTAAAGTTTCAGCTACTTGCTGTAGAAATATTTTCAATTTTAATCAATCGATATTGTTTACATGATGTGCGTAAATTAAAGCACACTTTATCAAAAGTTCAAACTAAATATCATGAAGGGTTCTTCTAAAAGAACTGAGCACATGACAGAAGTATTCAATTGATTAAATGAATTGACTTGACTCCTGTTATCCGAATGAAAACATAGAAAATTTAAGTTCATAATCAAGCTCTCGAGGTTAAACAAGTGCCACTCTTATAGCTTAAGTGGATTTGTTCAGAAGCGAACTTTCAAAAGTCGTAATGACGAAAGTTATATTTTTTATTTTTTTACACAGTGAAGTGGTTAAAGTGGGAGTTTAGTTATAATCACATTTAAAAGGGTTAAGTGTTGTTGCGGAAAGAATTTTTACAGGACCAAGTGGCCTTACATTGTGATGTTATTTAACAAAAAAAAATCTAAAAAGTTTTCAACTAAAAAGTTAAATCACTGGTTTAGTGCTGAATTTCCTAACAGCTATTGGATGAACTTATGGACGTAGATTGGCGAATCCCACAATGAGTGTAAAAGTTTTAAAAGGATTTAGAGATGAATCGATGAAATCTTATAGTTTTTCAAAGTCATGTATAGTTTCCAAATATCCGTTAAATTTCCTTAAAAGTATTTGCCATAGAGATGGATGAAGTATGGATTCCATACTATGGAATGGGAGTATTATATTCTCTTGGTGGGCGATGAATGATTAGCATATCTTTTGCTTGAGTTGAATACATTTCATATTTTAGCATATTTTTTTTCTGTACGGAAGGACCACACATGTGGCAACATCTGATGATGTGGCATTTGAAGAACGTCATGTCGCACTTTATAAAGTTTATTTAATTTTTGGCAATATTTCAGTTTTCTCTTATTTTTCTTTTTCCAAACAGACTGCTCTGTAAAAGAAGATGCTTTATAATTTATTCATATTATGCGGAGTATACACCTAAAGAGGTTTTAACGTAATATAATCGCCAGAAGCTTATTTTCTAACTTAGTCATATTCATATGCATAAGCATTTTGTGTTGGAAAAAGGAGTAAGACAAATGTTTGTTTGAGATCTTCATATTACCTATGGGATGGATTTATGGTTTAAAGTCATATGGAAGGCAAAGACTCCCTTTATATTTTTTCAAGTTCTGGGAGATTTGATACTTGCAAAAAGTATAAGCCTTTGGGAAAAGTTTTTTTTCTAAAGACTGAATTCTAAAAATTGCAATGCAATTATTGTTCTTTAGCTAGTATGAATTTAATTTGTTCGTCCAATTAAATAAGTACTTGTTGACTTGACAACAGAAACATAAGAAAGAAAATCAAGTAAAATATTTAGTTTTTAAATCTTTTTTTTTTTCCTTCCGAATATCTTGTTAACGACTACACCGATTTTGATAAAATTTGATATTCGGTTAGAACTTATATCCTTTTTAAATACTGCAAGGAAAATCTCATGTTTATTCGTAATAATTATCATACGAAAACACCCCTTAATTTTTTTTTTATTTGTTGATGTCGCTCGAAACATTTTTAATTTTATTATTAGTACAGGAAAACAGGAAATTATCTGTACATTTTGTGCTCTCGCTGAGTTTTTTACTTACGATTATTAGTACTGTAGATAAAGCAAATTATGCATTCATGCAAAAAATAAGCTTTGAGATAACAATCAACTATGACATTACGATGATATAGAGAAGACTAATGAATGGGTCCTGAAATTTTGTTTTTCTGCCTGTGTGTCAGTCTTGTTGTATCAGACTGACTACAGCCTTAATGGCTCCACCGATTTTATTCAAATTTTGGTTTATAGAGTTGGCAGACCATTTTTTTAGTTAACAAAATTAATGTACCTGCCATACAACAGTTATTAAGAAGCTTAACGATACCTAACAAAGAACCGTTATTTTTTTCTTGAGCTATCTCTTGTACAGATTAATCGATTTCAACCCAAACATTTTTTTTTTGCAACGCTCTCAATAAACTGACCAAGTTTCAGAACAAAAAATTAGCAGAAATGCTTAATTTTTTTTCTTTTTGTAATTTTAATATTTGAATGAAATGGCTTGATCAAAAAATTTTCTTTTTCGTATAATAAATGCAAACTATTTAGCGCTTTAAATTGGCGTAATTCATATTAAAAAAAAACTTTTTTTGTAAAAATTATTAAATAATCATAGATTTATTTAAAAAATCATCAATCATATGATTTTTTTCGTATTTTTAATTTATATATAAAAAAGTTTTAAATTTGTTTTGATTAAATTTTATTTAATTTTTGTGCCAAATTTGCCACAAGTTCAACTTCGTGCGACCCAGTCGTGCTTTTTATTTTTTATGTTTTAAAGGGGTGCCTCCTGAGACCAAAAAAAATTCGGAATGCATATCCGCGTACTAAGAACCGCTGATTTAAAACCTAATTACCTCGAAAACCGTTAGTCTAAGGACAAAGTAGTGGACAATTGAATACCAAACAAATCCTTCTTTTAGATTTTGTGACAGAGAAATCGGTCCAGGATTTCATTTTGTTTAATATTAGACAATGAAAAAAAAAAAAAATAACGAAATGATTCCGACAAAGCTGTATTTTGGCGAAGACTTTTGATGTTAAAATCCTAGTTCCAAAAAATCATGACTGCTATTTTAGTTTCATGCTATCTTGTGTTAAATGTTTAATTTTAATGTCGTACCAACCGTTATTAATTTATGGCCATATTTGTAAAAAAAAAATTCACCCAAAATCTGAGTTATTTGAATTTTTAGATTAAATTTTGAAAAAAGAGTTATATTAAAAGTACTGCAAATATAACGTTTCCAAAGTTTTATTCAAATCGTTGCAGCTTTTTTCGAGAAAATTAAGAAAAACTGAAACCTTTACGTATATATGAGAGCTGTTCGATCAAATATTAGTTTTTCCAAATTTTCTCGAGAACGGCTTCTATAATTTTAATAGAACTTTATTTTGTTTTGGTAAAAAGTTGAAATTTGGAAAATCTCCAGAAAGTTCGGTTTCACTGTCTAATTGGCATTTAATATATTTTACTTATTTTTTAAATCTATGATATTATAATTAAAATAAACAAAATTAAATTATCTGGGATAATAAAGATGAAACTATTTATGACATTCTTATTCATTATGTAGATACTACTTCAAGATTTTTGGTGCACCAGTTCTAAATAAGAGGCATGACTGGGTCGGACAAACTTGCTCTTGTGTAATATTACTAAACTTTGACTTAGGATACTAAGCAAGAAACTATAATAAATAATCGGAAGTAAAAATAGTTTCTATAGCGTTTTTATGGCAGGTACCGTTAATAATGTGATTTTGAAAAAAAAAATTAACGAAAAACTTCCTTATTCCACACAAAATCCTATCAAAATCGATCGTTTTTTTTTCAAAAAAAGTCGGATTTTCTATAGAATTTATATGGCAGGTACCGTTTATAAGGTGATTTCGAAAAAATATTTCTAACGAAAAACTCCGTCATTTTCAAAAAATCAGTCACACAAAATTTTATCAAAATCGATCGTATTTTTTTCAAGAAAAATTGGATTTTCTGTAGCGTTTATATGACAGGTACCGTTAGTAAGGTGATCTTGAAAATAAATTTCTAACGGAAAACTTCATTATTGGAAAAAAAAACAGTCACACTAAATTTTATCAAAATCGATCGAATATTTTACGAGAAAAATTGATTATGATATAAGTTAATTGGCTACAAATCCATGGTACGAAATTTTATAATAACCGATCATTTTTTTTACGAGACAAATTTAACAGTCTAAAACTCTTCTATGACACGTACCGTTAAAAATCTAGTTGTAAATTTTTTTTTGTCAAAAAACATCACCGTTTTCAAAAAATCAGTCATTTTAAATTTTATCAAAATCGATCGTATTTTTTTCGAGAAAAATTGAATTATCTGTTACGTTTATATGGCAGGTACCGTTATTTTAAGACCTAGGATAAAAATCAAAAATACGCCTAGGCATATTACTCTAAAAATACAGAGTACCAAGTTTGAAGAAAACCGGCCCAACCGTTTAGGCTGTAGGTGTCGATACATCCAGACTGACAGAGGGACAGACAGACAGAATTGTCGGACCTACTTTTTTCGTGTTCTCTATCATCGTTATGTCATTTTTGACATAACGATGATACAAAACTTGCCTTACAGTACCTATAATCGCAAGTAAAAAATAGAAGCAATATTGAAACAGTAACTTGTTCATTTTCACTTTATTAAAATATTTTGTGTGTACCATATTACCCATAAACTCCATTCCTTATGGGGTGAATGTGTGAAGTGATGTGCTCCCATTCGAGATTATTAAAACTGTCGGAAAAGAAAAAGTTTTGTTTTCCAACTATAAACATGTACTTTTTCATCTAACAAGTCGAACAATTCTCAAATCACATTTGTATTCCGTTTTGCTTTGTTTAAATAAGCTATATTTTTTATAAACAAATCGCTTTTAACTTTGACTGAAAATGAAAAATTTCTCATCTTATATAAAAGATTTTCAAACTATCACAATATTTTTTGCAAAAAAAAATATAACGTACTAGCTACAATATTTGTTATGCATTTTAATCAAATCCCAAAGGTTTTTAAGATAGTACGGTTATGATAAGAAATATTTTTCTATTTTTTTGTTTGATGATGTGCAATATAATGTTCATTCATTTTTGTTTAAGATTTCCCACAGCACTTTAAGTGTCCCAAATGTTTTCAAAGCAAATACGTTTTGTTCATAAAATAAAATAGCAGAAATGTTTTTTAGAATTATCTTTATTAAAAGTTATTTTAATTTTAATTTATTTTAAAATGAAATAAATACGATGTCGTTATTTCATATCATATACTAAAAAGTGAAACACTTTTTCTGATAGAAACTCACTTAGTGTAAGAAAAAAACAAAAACACTAATTATACCATTCTCGTTGTTTTAATGATTTGATTTGTTCTATATAAATCTCTATTAATGTCTTCATTTTCCAGAGTTTAGAGAGTTCTTATACGTTTTTTTATATGAGTCATTAAAACCCTTATTATTTTGTTTCCATGATGATACGATTTTAAGTTTGTAATTCCACCCACTTTCCTTTCACTCTCCTTAAAATGCTCGAGGGCATGTGAGTATACAACATACGGTAACATTGTTTTCAATATGAATGAATATGTTATTATTTCAATTGTAAAATAAAAGAACTTCCAAGGGCAAATTGAGATTAATATTTTAATAAAAAATTACATGATAAATAAAATCACATAATGTTAAATTTAACTAAAAACAACATCATTGAATAACTAATTACTTTACATTTAATGTTTAACTGGTAAAACTTATTTTGAAAGATTTTGCCGATTTGAACCCCTCTTGCGTTAATAAAAGAAGGGGGGGAATGTGACGGCAACCATCTTTGTTTGTGAATTTTATATTGCAAAAGTTTGACACTGTTTCACTTAAAAGCATGAAGCACACTTTTTTATAAAAACTTTACGACTCAAAGTTCATAGTTCGTAGGAAAAATGGTAAAAATGTAAAAGTTAGATACCATTCAAGAGAAAATCGGAGAAGTTGTTCATTGTTTCATAGTTTGACTAACTTTGTTCTACGCCATAAGAAAAACCATCAGCAAAAAACTATCTGTACAATTCAAATTAAATCGTTGAAGTAATTTTTGAGTAAATTTAGCTTTTATAAGGCTCTGTGTCAAATGTCAATATTTTATCCTTTATTTAAAAATATTTATAACTATTTGTTTCATAATTTTTTTTTCACGTGCAATAATGCAATAGGTACTTATAGGTACCGAAAACCTGCTAACCTTTTTTAAATACAACACATATGTATATGTAATATGTTTAGGTACACATATCTACTTCAGCAACGTTCCTAAGTTGTTCTCTTGCATTTGTTTCAATGCACGTATTTAATTTCTATAGAGATATTCCCGACCAAAATACATTTAAAGAAATCTTTTTCTTATTCAAGTTGTATATATATATGCATTACAAAATAAAATTTCATAAATTCAACTTATACCAAAAACGTTCAATACTTCAAATGACAATAAGATGCATTTTGGTCTTGGTAAAATTTTCTATTTGACAATTTTTCTTTTAAGCTTTACGTGCAAAAGATATTTCAGAGCCACCATTATAAATTCTTCCCTATAAGTTGTCACGTTTTCACCGTGCCGCTCATGAAATGCATGAGTTCAGGTGCATGTATAACTAAGAAGGTTAGAAGGATGTTTCGTTAAACGGGTATAAAGGATAAAATGCATATTTTAAATTATCGTGCCAAACATGCTGCTGTTTGAGATTCATTTATATAGAAATTACCTTAAAAGAGCAAAGTTCGGAGCTTTGTTTTATATGTGCTTTAGGCTCTTTGAATATTTTTGTACAGATTTAAATAGGGCAAATAATTTTAGAAACATAAAAAAAAAAAATACTTAAACACAAAGGTTAAACTGACGTTTTTGAAGCAAAACGAAATTGAAGTGCACATATGAAATTGATTCTGTTGATTAGGAGGTGCATACATTGCTACATTTTTTTTAGGTTTTATATTTTATGCTTTATAATTTTTTTTACTGCATAAACCTATATATAAAATGATATGCACTGTACAGTCATACCCTATTATCATGGTATTAATATGATATACCGACGAATTCAAAATTGCAATATAAAGGTAGGTGCACTGTGCAGGCGTCTATGGAATAAATACCAAAATATCATTTTATGGAAATTCGTCTCAAACTCTCTTTTGGACTTAATTCCACGTCATCGAAGCAGCTTTAAAGAAAAACGCAGTGTTGGAGGTCAGCATAACAGGTGGAGCACGCAAGTAGAAGAGGACCTCAACCAACTTGGCGTACGAAACTGGAGGCAGCTAGCTAGAAACCGTGCCGCCTGGAAGAAGCTTGTTGGTTGAGACCCTGGTCCACCCCGGACTTTAGCGCCACCTTAAGTAAGTAAGTAAGTTATGAATTAAGTAGAGAGCACGCTCAATTAGTATCCCATTGGAGTTTCAGACAGTTTCTAACTTTCTGTTCCATATATTCTCTGACAACCAAAAGTAAGCACATCCTTCAACCTTGAAAGAATTATCAACGATTAATTTATCAGTTCAGTTGCTGATGTGAGGACTGTTCACACTTTTTATCCGTTATTGTCAAAATTAAATTCGTACATATCTTTCAATCTACAAAATGTCAAATTTGTGGTTTCTGGTGACAGTTTGATCGTACTGAATACATCGCAAAATTTATTTAAGATTTGTTAGAATCTGTCGATACTATAATATTTCTAATGACATTTAGCACTGATTATTGCGCCAATGTCACAATTGAACTTGTAAAATCAGTAAACGTCAAATTTTTGCCCCAAATAATTCACAAATATTAAAATATTCGATTTTTTGTCAAACTACAAAGTGTCAAATTTGTGACTTGCTGATAAAATTTTGTACTGAATACTTCGTAAATGTCAAAATATGATTTGTGCAAATAATCTATTTCGTTTTCCTAGGCAAAAACGCCCAAAAAGTTTTGCGCAAATGCAAGACTAGAAATTTTTGCTTCTTTTCCCATAAACAAGTTGGGTTTTTGTTTTTTACAAAACATAAAATAGGCCAAAATCTTAACTTGTAAAAAACGCCAGAAAATATTTTTTTGGCATTTATCTTAATCGAAAAAGAAAAGAACGTTATAAGATTAGCTTTTTGGCGCCGCGCTGATAGTTCTGGAGAATTTTCATTGTTAAAAATGTCTTTTTCCAAAAGACTTTTTGGTGAAATTTACTATGGCGTAATTTCAGGGATTCAATTCAAATACTCCACAACTTCAAAACACAGGTTCGTCTATAAATACATTTTTTAAAAACCCTTTATTTTCTGAAAGCCATTTTCTCTGAAAGTATCATTCGTACCAACGTTTTAAAATAAAAGAACAACAATTTCGTTCAATACATGAATGAAGATCGAATATCTATCGGTTGAAAGATTTAAGTTCTTTTATTAGGAAGTGATCTGCACTAGAGACTCATATTTCACTAGATTTTCGTTAGAGCGCCGCTTCAGGATCTTAACTCCTTTTTTACAGGAAGTCCTGCTTCGCTCACTTTGTTCTTTCTGGTTAACGTGTCTGGCATGTTCTTTTTTCTGAAGTTTACCTAATCAGCAGCACCATGTAATGAAAGTGTCATATCAATTCAAAACTCTTTCAACCATACGCTATGGTGGGCTACTAAACTTTCAACTGCATTAAAATTTATTACAACACACATAACCAAACTTCATTTCAATTAATGTAAATGGTTGTGCCAACTTTTATTTAACATAAAAAAAGAGAGATTTTCTGGTTGTGCTTTTAAACAGGTAAATATATATCTACATATCTACCTTTGAAGGACAAGGCTTAATTTGTGGAAACAAAAAACGGAAAATTCCAGGTGCCAGAGAATGAAAAAGTTTGTGCAAAAAACTTTCTTCTTTGTTTTTTTTTTTTTTTTTTTTTTTCGTTTAACCAACAAAGATTATCTTTTGCTTTGTTTTTATTTCATTTTTACTTTTTTGAAAGCACTGAGGTGCTTTCTTGTTTCTGAAGTGCCCACTCAATTTTCCGGGTTGCTATTGCCATTGCCCCTGTGAATGGAGTATTATCATCCACTCACTTCGTACACACAACAGGGCAAGGATAATCTTTTCGTTTGTTTATGATGGGACTTAAATGAAGAAGCCTCTTTTAAGAAAGAATTGTATAGGCTGTGGCAAAATTCATACGGATTTACATTGCATATAGAAAGAGAGAACACTATTTTCATATAGATAATTATGTATGAAGGAAAATCGAAAAAAAAACAAACAATTATTATTCGGAGAAAGGTATTATCTGTAATACAGGGTGTCTCGGGGCAATGTTATCTACGTTGCTAGAAATAAAAACATCCGATATTTTTTTTTTAAATTTGTTTTTGTTTTTATTTATTTTTTAATAATATGTAATTTGATCAAAGCTTGAAACAAAGGAAAACAATATTATAAACCTAATTTGTTTGATTTATAGATTTAAAATAAAAGTATGTCAATTGTTTTATAATATATAAAGGGTGATTGGTATAAGGTGCACCAAAAAGCTTGAGCGTGTAGGTGGAGTTAAGACAAGAAAAAAATCGTATGGGAGAGGGAGGTCTATTTCCTTTCGTTTAGGCGGGAGGGGCAATTTTCTAAAACATTGACTTAAATCAGAAAAAAAATGTTATATTTTTTTGGAAAGCCAGAAAACAACTCTTTTATTACATTTTTAAATTAAGTTGTTTAAGTAAACAGTTTTAAAAAAAAATAATTTTCAAACTCAAAATTTTGAAAAAAAAACTGAAAAAAAATGTTTAAACTAATTTTTTTCAAATTTTTATGTAATTAACTATTATTTTTATTTTCAAAATTCAATGCTCTTATTAATTTTTAGTCAAAAACAGAAAACCGGATGCCAAAATGTATCTTAGTTTTTGAGAAATTAAGAAAAACTAGAAGTATTTTTTTCCAAGAAAAACACTTTTTTTTTTTGGTTTTCCCAAATTTGACCTGCTCAAGTCAATTATTAATTAGGGAACTATCCCTTTTTTATTTTTTATTACATACCATCCGAATTTAATCAAATAATAAAAAAAACGAATTAACTTTTTACTTTACTTAATAGTTTTACTTTTAATTTTTTTTTTTTAATTTCTCAAAAACTAAGATACATTTTGGCATCCGGTTTTCTGTTTTTGACTAAAAATAAATAAGAGCATTGATTTTTGAAAATAAAAATAATAGTTAATTACATAAAATTTTGAAAAAATTTAGTTTACAAATTTTTTTTTTAGTTTTTTTTTCAAAATTTTGAGTTTGAAAATTAATTTTCTTAAAACTGTTTACTTAAACAACTTAATTTAAAAATTAAATAAAAGAGTAGTTTTCTGGCTCTCCAAAAAAATATAACAAGGCTTTGTATCATTCACCGTTGTTTATTTAAGTCAATGTTTTAGAAAATTGCTCCTCCCGCCTAAACGGGGGGAAATAGACCCCCCCTCCCATACGATTTTTTTCTTGTCTTAACTCCATCTACACGCTCAAGCGTTTTGGTGCATCTTATACCAATCACCCTGTATAGTAGGCAACAGTGTGTCTAGGCAAACCAAAGAAACATTTGAAGAAACATTTCTAAAACGTTTCTGAATCAGATTAAATCTTTCATTGTATTCGTAACGAATCAACAACTTAAATTCCTACAGCCTAAACGGTTCGGACGATTTTCTTCAAAATTGGTACTCTGTATTCTTAAAGTAATATGCAAAGGCGTAATTTTGAGCGTAACAGATATTTCAATTTTTCTTGAAAAAAATATGATCGATTTTGATATAATTTCGTGTGATTGATTTTTTGCCAACGGTGATGTTTTTGTTCAAGACTAGCTTTTTAACGGTACCTGCGTTTTAGACAAGCGTTTTAGACAGATCCATTTTTCTCGTAAAAAATAACGATCGATTTTGATAAAATTTCGTATAATTTGTAGCCGAAGGTCATGTTTTTCATTTTTTCAGATTTTGATATGAAAGATTTTTTCTCAATAATAAAATTTTTCGTTAGAAATTCATTTTCAATTACCTCATTAACGGTATATGCCATATGAACGCCGTAGAAACTCTTTTTTTAACTTCCAATTAATTATTATAGTTTCTTGTTTAGTATCCTTAGCCAAAGGTTAGTAATCTGCACAAGAGCATGTTTGTCCGACCCAGTCGTGCCTTTTATTTCGTTGTGAAAATATAGGTAGTTATTTAAAAAAATGTAAAATGTTTAAAATAATTTTTGTATAAATTATAATATAATCTTCCACACAAATATTTTTCTTCATAATCTGCACTCTTTTCCACACCACCTTTGAGGTAGAGTTCTTGGCGCATTTTTTTTTGCATGTGGTGTCCCCTTTAGGTATAATCCACAAAATATAAACTAGTCTTTTTCATCTTGAAGCTCTATTTATTTTCTTCGATCATCATTTTCGTCTTCTATACGGTACTGTCTAGTAGTTGGATGGTTGTGTCTAATCTAGTAGTTGAATCACATATCCTTTTACTCATGTCGTAACCATCGTCTTCGTCGTCTCTTTCAGCATTGTTTCAAGATTGACTCCGGTAATTAGTGCATTCCTCTTATGTACAGAACATTTCAATACTTCTTTAACAACAGATAATTGTATAATTTTTTGTGATAGAAGAAAATTAGTTCCAAAATGCCATCTTTGAATATCCGATTCCAGTCTTCGTGATGCAGTTAGTTACCTAGTCTTACTTGGATTTGGACTTGATTGATGACTCGTTATAAAAATATTGTTCTGTAGAAGCAAATTTTGAACCCCAAAAGGACAATTGGACTATCTTTATTTTTATGAGTAATTATTACAAAATTTAAATGGCTACAGCTGTCTATGGAATTTTTTTTAACTTCATACATTGCAAGAAGGAAACAAATTTCTTCTATAGATATTGTTGCGAGAAAAGTGTGTTTTGCGAATATGTACCATAACACACTCTAGTACTGACGGTTTTTAAATTTGCACAATACTTTCATTGACCTCTTTTGAAAAATTTCATCTTTTACTTCTTCTTCTTCTTCTACTTTTTCTTATTCTTCTTATTCTTCTACTTTTTCTTATTCTTCTTCTTCTTCTTTTTCTTCTTCTTCTTCTTCTTCTTCTTATTTTTCTTCTTCTTCTTCTTCTTTTTCTTCTTTTTCTTCTTCTTCTTCTTCTTTTTCTTCGTCTTCTTCTACTTCTCCTTCTTCTTTTTCTTCTTTTTCTTCTTCTTCTTCTTCTTCTTCTTCGTCTTCTTCTTCTTCTTCTTCTTCTTCTTCTTCTTCTTCTTCTTCTTCTTCTTCTTCTTATTCTTCTTGTTCTTTTCTTCTTCTTCTTCTTCTTCTTTTTCTTCGTCTTCTTCTACTTCTCCTTCTTCTTTTTCTTCTTTTTCTTCTTCTTCTTCTTCTTCTTCTTCTTCTTCTTCTTCTTCTTCTTCTTCTTCTTCTTCTTCTTCTTCTTCTTCTTCTTCTTCTTCTTCTTCTTCTTCTTCTTCTTCTTCTTCTTCTTCTTCTTCTTCTTCTTCTTCTTCTTCTTCTTCTTCTTCTTCTTCTTCTTCTTCTTCTTCTTCTTCTTCTTCTTCTTCTTCTTCTTCTTCTTCTTCTTATTCTTCTTGTTCTTTTCTTCTTCTTCTTCTTCTTCTTTTTCTTCATCTTCTTCTTCTTCGTCTTCTTCTTTTTCTTCTTCTTCTTCTTCTTCTTCTTCTTCTTCTTCTTCTTCTTCTTCTTCTTCTTCTTCTTCTTCTTCTTCTTCTTCCTCTTCTTCTTCTTCTCCTTCTTCTTCTTCTTCTTCTTCTTTTTCTTCATCATCTTCTTCTTCGTCTTCCTCTTTTTCTTCTTCTCCTTCTTCTTCTTCTTCTTCTTCTTCTTCTTCTTTTTCTTCTTCTTCTTCTTATTATTATTATTCTTATTATTCTTTTCCGATGATGGAAATGACAGCTTTCTCACTCTACCACTTCACATAAAGATCTGCTTGTAAAGTTCGTCAGGTTTCGGCAATCTTTGGGGTTAGGGATTGTTCCATTTTTGAAGCCAACTGAATCCTGTTGTCGGTGCACTTTTTTTTTCAAAAGTTTATGTATCACCTGATCTACAAACATTTCATACTAAACTCTTCGACAACATTCAACCACTAAGAGTTGTAAAGTATATACCACAATAAAATTTTATTAAGACGTAAAGTTTGCAGACGGTTACCGATTTTAGTAGTCAAAAGGTGGTGTTTGGAATATTATCTCAGAACCCGATTTCGAAAAAGGCTTCACAATAAAAATTATAATGAAAGAACTAATAAATACTTTGCTTTCTAATAATATTGGTAATAAAATATTAAAATTTCTTATGACTATTTTTAGTCTTTTTATTGTTTTTATCTTTTAAACTTATTGGTAAAGTTTAATCTTTTTTGGTATTTTACCAATAGATTTTCCTTCAAAATTAGGTAACACTGCATGTGAAAAAAGATTCGATGCGTAAAATGTTAATAAGCATTAAAATGGAGTTTTAACTATCAGAAAGGAGTATTATGGATCTCCAGGTTCCTCTTCCTTAAAAAACGATCGAGCTTTGAAACTTGTCAAAATTATTTATTTAAATCTTAAAACAATAAAATATTTGTAAATCACCCTGTAAAATAAATCATGATTAAGGGCTATTTGTTATTGTGTCTTAGTAATTTATTATATAATTTGACAAGAAAACTTGGAGTTTAACGCAGTTCGATTACTTCAGAATTCTTTTCTTTATTTTTATATTTTGAGTCTTGTTTTATCAACTTAGGTTTGAAATCAAAAGTATAAAAATCAAATGAAAATTTGTTCGTATTTGGTACTAACAATATATTGCATAACTTGTGGTTACTGAAAATGTTTAGTGGTTTAGTTATATTCAAAACTTAGTATTCAAAATTGGAATTGTTGAGAAATTGCGATGCGAAATCAAAATCTCTATATGCCAAAACACAGTTTGTGGTTTTCATGTCAATTTAAATACTTGTGGTTACAAAAGTTAATGGCAACAGTTAAATCTAACTTTCGTTTAACAAAAGAGTGTGCTTTGTTGAGTTTTATTAAAAAAAAAAAAAGTTAAAGTATCCATACCGTCTGCAAAATGCATAAATGTAGATACATAATAAGGTTAAACTAAAAAAGCATTCTGCAAAAACAAAAATCACCCATCATCACCCATCAAAAAATGGACCGGGTACGTCGAAAGTTTAAAAATGCATGGTAGAACTTGTTCTAATAAACCGAAATCAAAGTTCTTAAGACTGAAGATAATAAATCCAGTTAATTTTTAAATCCCGAGTAAAAAATGTTTTGATGCCAGGGATTCTACGGTTCAATGTCAAACCGAGTCTATCAGAATTGATTTTTAAAATGACTTTCTGAATATATCGTTATATGAATGCCTTAAATTTATACTCATATATTCAATCTTTGAAATGATACAAAAATCAAAAGACCCTGAAGTAGTGAAATGTCAATGCCAGCTTGTTTAATAGCCAATTCCAAATCAGTGCTAAATGGCTCGTTTCATATAACCACATTTTTTTTCCGTGGCATATGACACCCTCAGAATATTTTTCCTAAATACTGACGATGCATAAAAAAATCGTATATGCCTGACATCTCTGCCTGCAATGGTCATCTATGATGCTTGCTTAGAGTAAAAAAAAGTGATTGACAATTGAATGCACTCATGCAAAAACTATATAGCCAGAAGACTCAGCATTCCTGAAAAAGTTTTTCCGTTAATTCATGGTTAAGGATATTCTTTTGAAACGTGTAAATTATGTATATCTGCTATAGCTTGTTGTTTGTTTGACTTATTTCAAAAGAACTACCTGGTAATAAATATTCTCGAATTTAATATAAAATGTTGTTATTTTGTTTCCTTTGAAATTGTCTCAAAAGTGATAAATGACATATTTAATGACTTTCCATAAATATTTGAGTTCATCTGTTTCTTAGTCGGGATTAAATTTTTCGTTTGGCGACCGCTGTGCATTTCGGTGTCAGATGTTGATTTAACTTGGGATGGTATTTTATTTGTAAGTTTCCTTTAATATTTATTATCTAAGGACAGATCTTTGAACAAGACTTTGGCAATAGACGAAGACAATTTTAAAAAGTGAAACTCATTGTAGTATGATCTATTTTGTTTTTAATGTATTTACTTAATATATATTTACTGCAATTGGTTTCGTTCATTGATGTCATCATCCAGGGTTGCAAATGTATGAATTAAAAAAAAAAAAACACTTAGCCCTAAGCTAACTATTGACTTATGATTTTGAAGATTTTAATTAACAAGCTACCTTATGAATTTCAAAAATATTTAATTCCGAAACTAAAATCTCGAAATAGAAAATCAAGTCACCGAAATCCCGAATATCCTGTAATACAATAAAGGGTAATTCGGGATTTTGGTGTCGGAGTTTTGTTGTTCGGGATTTGTTGTCCGCATTTTAACTAGCTTATGAATTGATTTTTTTTTCAATTAATAATTCACCAACTATCTTGTATGTAGAAAAAGCTTAACTTAAGCCTCAAATTAATTAGGCTTTTGCAACCGCAGGTAAATTGGAGATTTTTCTTTCAATGATCTTTAGTTTGGTTAAAATAACAATGTCCAAAATGTTTTTAACCGACGCAAACTAGAAAGCAAACTTTTGCCGAAAATGTTTTTTATGATGGCCCCCCTGATTTTCATCGATGCAAACTCGTGAACAATCTTTCGGCGACGACACGTGATTTCAAATGACTTTTAGTTTAGTTAAAACAAAATACTGTTTCAAATTACATGTTTTCAATCGACGCAAACTAGAAAACAATCTTTTGCCGAAATTGCGACGACACGTGATTTCAAATGACTTTTAGTTTAGTTAAAACAAAATACTGTTTCAAATTACATGTTTTCAATCGACGCAAACTAGAAAACAATCTTTTGCCGAAATTGCTTTTTATGATGGCCCCCATGATTTTGATCGATGCAAACTCGTGAACAATCTTTCGGCGACGACTCGTGCTTTGAAATGACTTTAGTTAAAACAAAATACTGTTTCAAACTTTATGTTTTCAATCGACAGAAGCTCGAAAACGATCTTTTTTGCCGAAAATTTATTTTCTGATGCCCCCTAAGTTTTTGATCGATGCAAACTCGAATTTAATCTTTCGGCGACAATGTGCTTTCAAATGACTTTTAGTTTAGTTAAAACAAAATACTGTTTCAAACTACATGTTTTCAATCGACGCAAACTAGAAAACAATCTTTTGCCGAAAATGCTTTTTATGATGGCCCCCATGATTTTGATCGATGCAAACTCGTGAAAAATCTTTCGGCGACGACTCGTGCTTTCAAATGACTTTTAGTTTAGTTAAAACAAAATACTGTTTCAAACTACATGTTTTCAATCGACGCAAACTAGAAAACAATCTTTTGTCGAAATTGCTTTTTATGATGGCCCCCATGATTTTGATCGATGCAAACTCGTGAAAAATCTTTCGGCGACGACACGTGCTTTCAAATGACTTTTAGTATAGTTAAAACAAAATACTGTTTCAAACTACATGTTTTCAATCGACCTAAACTAGAAAACAATCTTTTGCCGAAAATGCTTTTTATGATGGCCCCCATGATTTTGATCGATGCAAACTCCTGAACAATCTTTCGGCGATAACACGTGCTTTCAAATGACTTTTAGTTTAGTTAAAACAAAATACTGTTTCAAATTACATGTTTTCAATCGACGCAAACTAGAAAACAATCTTTTGCCGAAATTGCTTTTTATGATGGCCCCCATGATTTTGATCGATGCAAACTCGTGAACAATCTTTCGACGACGACTTGTGCTTTCAAATGACTTTTAGTTTAGTTAAAACAAAATACTGTTTCAAACTACATGTTTTCAATCGACGCAAGCTCGAAAACGATCTTTTTTGCCGAAAATTTATTTTCTGATGCCCCCTAAGTTTTTGATCGATGCAAACTCGAATTTAATCTTTCGGCGACAATGTGCTTTCAAATGACTTTTAGTTAAGTTAAAACAAAATACTGTTTCAAATTACATGTTTTCAATCGACGCAAACTAGAAAACAATCTTTTGTCGAAATTGCTTTTTATGATGGCCCCCATGATTTTGATCGATGCAAACTCGTGAACAATCTTTCGGTGACGACTCGTGCTTTCAAATGACTTTTAGTTTAGTTAAAACAAAATACTGTTTCAAACTACATGTTTTCAATCGACGCAAGCTCGAAAACGATCTTTTTTGCCGAAAATTTATTTTCTGATGCCCCCTAAATTTTTGATCGATGAAAACTCTAATTTAATCTTTCGGCGACAATGTGCTTTCAAATGACTTTTAGTTTAGTTAAAACAAAATACTGTTTCAAACTACATGTTTTCAATCGACGCAAACTAGAAAACAATCTTTTGCCGAAAATGCTTTTTATGATGGCCCCCATGATTTTGATCGATGCAAACTCGTGAAAAATCTTTCGGCGACGACTCGTGCTTTCAAATGACTTTTAGTTTAGTTAAAACAAAATACTGTTTCAAATTACATGTTTTCAATCGACGCAAACTAGAAAACAATCTTTTGCCGAAACTGCTTTTTATGATGGCCCCCATGATTTTGATCGATGCAAACTCGTGAACAATCTTTCGGCGACGACTCGTGCTTTCAAATGACTTTTAGTTTAGTTAAAGCAAAATACTGTTTCAAACTACATGTTTTCAATCGACGCAAGCTCGAAAACGATCTTTTTTGCCGAAAATTTATTTTCTGATGCCCCCTAAGTTTTTGATCGATGCAAACTCGAGCTTAATCTTTCAGCGACAATGTGCTTTCAAATGACTTTTCGTATAGTTAAACGAAAATACTGTTTCAAGCTCGAAAACAATCTTTTTTACCGAGAATTTATTTTTTGATGCCCCCTAAGTTTTTGATCGATGCAAACTCGAAATTAATCGGCAGACACGCGCTTTCAATTGACTTTTAGTTTAGTTAAAACAAAGTATTGTTTAAGTTAACGTGTTTTCAATCTTTCGGCGACGAAGCAAAGTAGACCTTGAATTCGTTCGTAAGGATATGCAAATAATTTGATATTTTATTCTTTGTGTCAGTTTCATCCAAAATCTTTTTAAAGCGCTCTTCTTCTTGTTAACCAAAAAAAGAATAATTGCATGACAAAATTTTGCGTTTCCAGAGTTGCAACATTTCCACGTATGCCGTGATTGCATCCCGATGATAAATTGTAACCCAATCTGTGTGGGTATGTTGTTCCAAAATCAGAATTTTTATTCAGATATTATTACATGGCTCCAAATTCAGAAATAGTCATTCAACACAAAATATTATATTTCTCTATCCTTTTTTTTTAAATAACCCACCTTTACTACTGTTATCTTCTTACAGCAGGCAGGGAGGTTTTGTTTGCAAAAAGGTATAGCTTTTATGTTGAACTATGGATATAGGTTTCAATAAGGTTTGGGATCGTTAGTTCATTATATTGATATCCGATAAGCAAAACTGCCCATCAAGTAAATACGCTCGTCGGTCGTTCTACAAGCGTTAGTGTACTAAGTATATTTTGATAAAGGAATTGGGATAATTTTTAAAGGAATAAATCTTTTTTACCATATAAACATGTAAGTATAGTATTTTTTATTCAATTATTTTATTGGTCTGTCATGTGTATTATTTGTCACAACAGTCTCTTAAAAATGTGTTCCTCAAAGTTTTCCAATTCTTCTGCTGTTGTAAACCAACAATCAAACCTATTTTTTACAATTAGCTTACGAGTGTCATTATTTTAGTTTTCTTAAACGTTAACTTTGATATCATATAATATGTTTCTGCCATTCTAAGACGAGATAACCTAATTCAGTCATCTTTAAGGAGAAGGTCCCATGAGGTCAGATATGTTGTTAATAAATTGATATAAAAAATCTTAATTTTTATTTTTTAATGCATCGTGGGAACCAACTGCACTTGCTTACATTTTCGTGTCAATTTGACAAATTTTGTGTTGGGAAAATTTGCTGATAATAAATAATGCATCAAGCTCATCAATGGGTTTTAAAACACATGGAACAGAACTTCATTTAGAACGAATAATTATTTTTATAGACGAGGCACATTTTTAGATAATATGTAAAATTTCCGTATACAGGGTGTCCCGAAACTCAATGTCAAGCGGGTACCGGGTGATAGGGTAGATTATACCCGTACTGGGGGTATATAAGAAAAAAAAAAATTATATCGCTGGGTGACGTAATTATAGCAATATTTAGAAAAATTATGAAAATCGATACCCAGGGCCACATTTTTATGTACTGTGGTCACATATTTTGATATTTTTCAGTGATTTTTTTCTACGTAATCCTTAATAATGATGGCCACAACGTTACAGTCAATGGTGATCGGTATAGAGCCATGATTACTAACTTTTTCATTCCTGAATTGAGCAATCATGTTGGAACCACAAGAGCTGTGGTTCCAACAAGACACGTTTGGTGACCGCCTAATTTCACGTTTCGGACCTGTGAATTGGCCTCCAAGATCTTGTGATTTAACACCGCTAGACTATTTTCTGTGGGGTTATGTAAATTCATTGGTCGATGCGGATAAGCCACAAACGCTTGATCATTTGGAAGACAACATTCGCCGTGTTATTGCCGATATACGGCCACAAATGTTGGAAAAAGTCATCAAAAATTGAACGTCCAGATTGGACTACATCAGAGCCAGCCGTGGCAGTCATATGCCAGAAATCATATTTAAAATGTAATGCCACAAGATTATCTTTCGAATAAATAAATCATGTCAATCGAATATTCCATCGTTGTTTTATTGCAATTTAAAGTTCTATACCTCTAAAACAAACACCCTTTAAAAAAGGCATCTAAAGTCAACTCAACATCTATCTACAACGTATCGGGATAAGAGATTTATTGGCAGACTGGCTTATTTACTATCTTTGTAATAGAAGGTTTTGTGTAAAAATAGAAGATGTGAAAAGCAAGAAAAAGAAAATGCAGTATGGAGTTCCTCAAGAGTCTAAATTGGGCCCGCTTCTGTTCATACTCTACACCAACGAGTTACTGCAAGTATTTAAACAAGCCAAACCTTTTGCTTTTGCTTATGATACAGCTATTGTTGTACGTCACAGGTCTCTGGACACAAAATTAACAATTACGCAAGAAGAATTTAACTCAGCAGTTAGATGGTGTCACGACAAAGGATTAATTATCAACGCAAGAAAAACTTAAATGATGCACATCCGAAGTTCTCATTCCAAACCAACAGAAAAACGAGTATATTTGGAAAACATTGCATGTCCCTCAACTACAAAACAGTGCATCCGAGTTAGTTGAAACGTATAAATACCTTGGAGTTGTAATTGACAGTCACTTTTTATGGAATGAGTACATCAATAAATTAAGAGCAGATCTGAAGAAGGCATTATTTGCGGTTCCAAGCATCAATAGATGTTTTGAAAAAAGTGTATTATGCCTTATTTGAGTCGAGAATAAGATATGGAATACTTGCTTGGGGTAATGCAGCTAAAACCCACATTGAAAAAATACAAAAACTCAGCCCTAAATCTAATTATAAATAGCAGTTATCAAAGTAGTGATGGAAATTTTGATGTTCTTTGAGTTGACACTATTTTTATCCTCGAGTACTACGCCACCAACCGCTTCTACACCCGATTCAACGAAGTTAACAACAGACAAAGAGCTCTAGGAATGGTTCAAGTATCCAGAAACTACAACACCTATGGCATACGAAAACTTCAGTATACGGTACCAACAATAATTAATAAATTACCCCGTGAGTTACTAAAAATTCCAAACTTCAAAACAAAAAAAAAAACAAATCAAAAACTATCTGTTGAATCCGATTTCAGAAACTAATGAATATAGTAATTTCCTTTCATATCGGATCACCTCCCAGGGATCAGGACTTTTAGTATGTTGTTAACTACTTGAAGGCAGCTTGAACGATATTTTTAAGGAATGTCTTACTCAACTCCTACTTCAATAAGGTAAAATACGTTCCTATTCAAAAGAAATTAAAATTTTACTTGCTATTTATTTTTAATTACGAGATTGCATTCAGTAGCATGATTATTAAGGATTACGTAGAAAAAAAAAATCACTGAAAAATATCAAAATATGTGACCACAGTACATAAAAATGTGGCAATGGGTATCGATTTTCATAATTTTTCTAAATTTTGCTATTTAACCCAGCGAGATAAATTTGTGTTCTTACTATCAAAAGTACGAGTATAACTTACCCTATCACCCGGTACCCGCTCAACGTTGAGTTTCGGGACACCCTGTATTAAAGACGAGGCGACACAAACCACACTCTGTATTTCGTTCCGAAAGTGAAATGGTTCGAAAAGAAAAATTTTACTTTGTTTTGTTTTTGTAATATAAAACCAAAATGCACACAAATTATCCGTTTTCGAAAAATATGATTTTCGGAATGATGGACAAAAAGTTACTATTTGCTGACAAATTTGGGGCACAACTGGCGCGCGTTGATCCGTATACTTTGTCCAAAACTTAGACAGACCTTTAAGATGTTTGCAACAGTGCAAAGTCCAAAGTTTAAAAAATCTAAAAAAAAATCTGACATTATGGTGATAATAAGCATAGTTAAAGACACATTTGGGTACAAACGACTTCATAAAAAAAAAATACTGGAAAACCAAAATTATTCATTTTCTAAAATGAGTTTAATCTTATATTTTTACCAGCAATAAATTCCGATTATAAGGGATCACTTAAGTTGAATTTTTACTTGCGTTTGTAGGTACTATAAGGCAAGTTATGCATTCGTGCAAAAAAAAGTTTGAGATAACAATCAAACGGGAGCGTTACCAAATCTCGCAATTTAAAATCTCGAATAACGAAACATCGCCTTTTTTTTTAAATCTCGAAACATTAAATCTCTCAATTTTAAAATCCTGCTTTTCATAAACTCGCAATCACATAATCCTGTTTTTTTTAAATCTCGCATACAAATCGCACATAAATCTCGCAATTTTCCACCAAAATCCCGCAAACTAAAATCGCACAAAATAAATACTAAATCCAAAAGAAACTGTATACACTTAAACTCGCACCCAACCAAAATCCTATAGTGAGGCCAAGCATGAGTTGCAGGGGGGCAGCATGCCCCCCATACCAATCTCAATGTTTTTAAGTCGTAAACTGACAATAAATTTTTTAATGCGAGATTTTAGTTTGCGGGTTTTTGTAAATGCAGGATTTTAAGAAACAGAATTTTGTAATTGTGAGATTATGAAAAGCGAGATTGTGCGTTTTCGTAATGCGAGATTTGGAAAGCGATTTTTTAATTTGCGAGATTTCGTAACCAACGCCAATCAAACATGACATTACGAAAGAAGTCGAAAAAAGTGGGTCTGGAAATTCTGTCTGTCTGTCTGTCTGTCTTTCTGTCTGTATGTCAGTCCGTGTGTATCAGCACCTACAGCCTAATCAACTGTATCGATTTACTTCAAATTTGGTATGTAGGGTTTGTAGACCATTTCTTAGAGGAGATATAGAATTTTTTTTTAGCTCAAAAAATAACGGTACCTGTCATATAACGGCACCTGCCATATAACGGCTTCAACGATTTTCTTAAAAAAATACATTAAAAACAATTTTTATCTAATTGTATTTTGTTCAGTTGCAAAAAAAAAATTCCAAGCCTATTAACGGTGCTTCCCATAAAACCGTTATTTTTTTTTCTTGAGCTATCTCGTGCACGGGTTAATCGATTTTAATTTAAAAAGTTTTTTTAGAAAGATCTAGATGATTTGATAAAATTTCGATACCAAAGTTTTGCAAAAGTGCTTAGTATTAGTTTTAATTTATTTTTTTGTAAATTCAATGTTTGAAAATAAATTTATTTTTTGTGCATTAAATGCAAACTAATTGTCGCTTTAAATTGCTGTTTTTAGAATTATTGGTATGCTTGCATTTAGGCAACAAAATTTTCTGCATACTTTCGTTTGAATCTTCTTTACTAGTAGTTTTAGCACTTTTAAAAACAATTCATATGATTTTGTTCGTATTTTTCATTTATATTAAAAAAAAATATTAAATTTATTTTAATTAAATTTATTTTATTTAAGTGGTAACTTGCTACAAAAGCAAGTTCGTGCTACCCAGTCGTGCACTTTAATTCTCAAGTGCAAGTAAACTATTTCATATGGAGGAAATCGGGTTCGATATCCCGCTTTTTATATTCCCATTTTTTCTATACCCCAGTTTTTTGTAATCTCGCTTTTTTTGAATCCCTGTTTTAGTAATCACGTCTCTTATGATCCCGCGATTTTTTTTTAATGAAACGGAATGAGAAGAAAATTAAAATAAACTAAATAATGAGTGATTTTCTTTAAACGCATTTTATTGTTTAATAAATATTGTAAGTATCAAAACAAATTTATTAAGCAACGCAGTAGATATTTTGTAATAAGATACAAAAATAAACTTAAAACCATTAAAGAAAAAATCATTTTTATTTGCGATAATAGATACTATAAGGCAAGATATGCATGTGTGGGATATTACTGAGATAATATACAAAAAATGAGAAACATGACATGGCGATAATGGAGAAAAAATAGTGGTTCCGGAAAGTCTGTCCGTCCGTCCGTCTGTCAGTCTGGTTGCGTCAGCACCTACAGCCTGAACAATTCATATCACGATATTCAATTAGTCATTCAGTATATAATAATTTGAAGCACACAAATGTTTTAATTTGTTAATAATTCGTTATAAATAAAAATAATTTCATTTTGAATGTAGGTTTCCAAGATGTTAGATATATAAAAAATAATAAAAATACATTTTTAAAATTTCAATTATGTGTTGTTTTAATTGTTTTGCTACGTCTTTTGAAATAAATTTCATCTTCATGTGTTTGAATTGCAAATAATAACAGTTGATAGTTGTTGATACTTTCAAATGAAAGTACATATTCCTTCAAATTGTCGAATCAACAAGGGGATTTAAAAGAAAGAGGTTATTTTTTAATTTTAACAAAATTAAGTTTGAAATTGATTAAGTACGAACCACAACCACTAGCATATTTCTTATTAACTACATCAGCTGTATTTATACACTGACATTGTGTAAAATCATATCTGTTTTACAAAAACCATATTGGCCAATCACAAATTATTCAAATATTTCTAATGAACTAACATTCATGTAGTAAACAATATCTACATTGTTTTTATGAGACAGAAATTATGTCAAACAATTGTCAGTGTATAAGTATAACTTATAAAGCTGATGAAAAATAGGCCCGTCCCAGATATATCATAGAGACGAAATGGAAAAATAATTGTATCCCCGATAAAGAAAAACAAAAATTTTTTGATCACATAACATGGAATGGAAATAACTCCTTGAATAAAAATACGGTCTTAAGTCTCCAAGAACAAGAAAATGTATATGTTATATATTTTAGCATTTTATAAATTATAACTGACAACACACAATAGATAAATATTTTAACTTCCGGATTTTTTGTCCCACGGGAATAGTTATAAAAAGTACATCTCTTTCAATCCAATGTCTCATCCATCTACTTTCTGGATTTTATCCAAATCCGTTCAATGGTTGAGACTTGGAAGCGTAATAAACACCCAAGTATATATAATTTTTCATATCTAAGCTTTCACACAGTTATACCTTCGGTTTTCAGTGATAAAAATACGTTATCTGTTGGGCCAAGGTCTCATTCATCTACCTTTCATTCATTCACATCCGTTCTGTGGTTGCGGTTTGAAAGCCGAATTAACATTTCCGCTATTATTTAACACTTCAATATTAGAAGAATTATGAAAACATTCACATTCGTTAGTAGGGTTTACTACACTGTTAAAGTGTAAAAGCATTTGTTATCAGAACCAAAAACCAAACAGCAAACCTATAAACAAAACCAAGTCCGTATTTATCGACTCTGATCGACGATCGACTCTGATCGACGAAAAATAAATAAATAAATAAATAGATAAATAATTTGCTCTGTGAAAATAAGAAAAAAATCTATTTATAGAAACCGTACATTCTCGGGATACAAATTACATAGCCTATGTGTTATTCCAGACTATAATTCATTTCTGTGCAAAATTTATCCAGATCCGTTAAGCCGTTCTGGCGTAGTTTAGTTACATACCCTGTTCCTGTATAGGATACAATCGTTACTGCAATCTCATAAAAAACAGCTCATTTTTTAGTTATGAAAACAAGCCTATTTCACTTTCTTACCCAAAAACCACCACTATGCATAAAATCATGACGAGCCTTTTCTCTGTGAAAAACAGAAAAAATCTTTCCCAAATCTTTCGAGAAAAAAGGAGCCTAAGTGCTTTTCCAGACTACAATCTATCTCTGTGCCAAATTTAATCCAGATCCGTTCTGGCGTTATTGAGTAACAAACATACATCCAAACATTCACAGTTATAATAGTTATAATTATGTATTTTATTATCCCCTCTGATCTGATCCGGATTAGATATGCGTCATAAAATACACGTAAACAACAACAACACAAGATCCAACTTTGTTTCGAGATCTTGCAAGATTCCAATCCGTTCCGGATCAGATGGGATGATAAAATACGGCTAATATTTGTAAGATAATTAAAAAATTATTTGAAATAGTTCAGCCATTATTTTGTAAATATATTTTATAATTTTTTTCCAAAAATCGTACATTCAATTTGCAAAAAAAATAATCCTTAAATAAATTTTTAACGAGGCTTTGAAAAAATAAAGTATTCCGTCATGATTCTGTTATCTAGGCGTTTCAAGAAATAAGATTTAATTAAGATATGTTAAGCCATTAACGCAAAAGTAAAAATTCAAAAAAAAAAAAACATTAAATAGCAGACACCGTTAATTTTTTTTTTTAGAAAACTCGTCATAAAAAATCTACTTGACCTTAATGTGGTATCAAGAAAAACAACTTTATCATAAAATTTATAAAATCCAATTCCAAAAACCCCTCTGTAAGTTACCATACAGACCTTAACCACCAAGTTTAAAGGATTTCGTCCCAAAAGAGAAAACAACATTCACGAAACATTCACAAAAAAAAAATTATTCAAATTTCAACCGATTCCTTAAACGTAAAAAAAAATTAGAAAACAATATAACAATAACATAAGAAAAAATTCAAAAAGCAATTTAACGGAACAAAGGTTCTTTTTTTTTCTTCTTCAAAATGTATACCTCACCAAATCTGATCAAAGTAACCTTAAATTATGAAATATGAAAAGGATTTATTACAGTAACAACTTCGGGTAACCGATTTACACCTAACGAAGATAAATTAAGCTCTTTTTGCCATGAATGCACTTCCTTACAACATTTACGTTCAAAAAAGATGTTATCCCTATACGTACATTTTTGAACCTTCAAAACATATATTCTCACAAAAAAAAACAGACAATATGCATCATTTATCACTTACCAATCTTCACCGTTATTTTGTGGTCTCAAAATCCGTAGGTATACCTTCTCGTTTGGGTTTATTTATTTCTTTGATTTATTCTTTCATAAATCTTGTCTCATCTCAAAGTGAAAGTATCCGTTTTCTTTTTAGATATTTATTCTCAAAGTAAACACAAAACTTAATAATCACTGATTAATAACTTTATCCTAGTCGAAGTAAAAATTGCAACAAATTAATCATTCGTCTCAAAGAACACGCACTTAAAGGATCCTGCTTAAAGAATTAGACAAAATTCCTAAGTAAGCTTCTTCTTAAGTACCCTTAATTAGCACTTCCACAATCAACACTTCACAAATTACATGCACCAATTAACACACACTCTTTACAAGACATCACCATCTCAACACGTGTTAACCGTAATATAAGGCCAAACTTTTGCCTGTTGAACGGTAATTTACTAAATGACAAGTTCGCGATGGAAATTCTTCTCGACCCGTTTGCAAGTAGGCTTTTATCGGCAATAATGTTGGCGAAAGGCAAAAGTATAATCTTCGTCGACTAAAGGATACGAAGGGATGCTGTGCACTGAAAGCAATCTCACAATGAAAATTGTTATTAGCCAAAACAGGATTGTTCTTTTATTTTTGGTTCGAGAGGGATGATGATATTGATAACATTTAAAATGTTGGTAATGAATAGAATGTTAGATGTTTGCTGTACGGACGGTTGGACTTTAGTTGCAGGGGAAAATGTATGATGTGGGTGGGAGACATGTTTGGAGAGTTCGAGGTTGAAAGAGGATTTCAAACATTTTAAAATACTGTTACCATCTTTCCAAAAATATAAAGAAAAAAGTCTATTAAAGTCAGAATTTACAATTAAAGGATTCGCTTCAGAAAATCAGGTTAGTTTAAAAGAAGCAGGTTGCTATTTTTCGAAAAACAAATAAAACAGATATGGGCTCAGGCTCCTGAAAGAAGTTGAAAAATAAAGGAAATTTGACTGATATTTATTATTTGTTCTTCCGAAGTGAGTTTAAGTTGCTTAACTTAATGGTAGGAGATAGAACCAATAGATTGTTCCAACTCAGAATCGACGTTGGATGCTCTTGATTCTGGAAATATGAATTGAATATGCAAGAAAAAACAGATAATTCAGGGTCAACAGAGGTTTTTAAAGAGATCGGGACCCATGGGGTTGGAGAAATCCTTGGCCCGTCGTTTCGAGATTTTGTGAAAAGTCTTTAAATCGGTTGGAATAAAATTTACTTCCTCGCCATTTTCTAAGGCTGAGAGGTCAAAGGACACAAATTCAACAAGCTTAGTGGTTTCAAGAAGTCATAATATGAAAGGTGAAAATGTCCAATGCTGTGACAAAGGAGATAAGACCCCTGATGAATTCAAAATCATCATGATAAGGCCATTTTAAGTTTTTATTGTTGCTGATGTTTTAGTTCAAATGGTCCGTATAGCATAATAGTTATCCCAGTTTACTTAATATTTATTCGGACACAATGCATCTTTATTAGACCTTACTATGTCTACTGAGAATTCTTGGATGAGTGCTTGTTCTTTGCTGTCTGATTGCGGTACGTCATTAAGGCAGCTTTTTTATATTTCTTAAATCAATATTGTTTATATATAGGTATAGCATGCTGATTAGATAGTTTTATGTAATTTAAACAATAAACTTGAAACTAACGTATATATTTGACAAAAACCTATATTTTGACGTTTTACCTTTCAACGAGTCAACGAAATTTCATTCAAATATACAAAAATGTGGTAACCATGCTCGAACAATTCAGTTGGCAAGAAAGAAATCAGTTTCATGCGAGCAAGCTTTTATGAATTAAACAAAGTCTCCATTTTTCGAACTCATTTGTTCGGGGAATTCAATTTTGTTTTTATGTTCGTCTGTAACTCTGCCAACAGTCAAACATGAAATATTCAACAGGTTGTGTTTACATTTTATAAGAAGCGCATATGCTTTTTGTTGTAAGGAGAACAAAAAAAAAATTGTTCATTTACATTTTGTTTACTCTAATCTCAATTTTCAATTTTGAAGTTCTCTGGAATTTTAATAAAATGAACAAAGTTATAGGCATTTCAAATTTTTGAACTCGGACACAAATAATTATTGACTATTTTCATTTAATCAACTCCTAGAAGTATGCTATGTTTTTGATCCAATGTTCAAAGTTTGCGTATAAAAAAACATCCATTAACCATTATTTGTTTTCTTCATGCAGGCATAATGAAAACCCTCTTATTTGAACAAGAATTTTATCTCATAGGTGCAGCAAGACATTTTTACGGGAAATAATTAAACCTGTTGTGGGAAATAGTTATACATTGTTCTAGTTGTCATTTTCTAGACAAGTTGAGGAATTTTTTTAATTTTTTGTAGAAAATAACTTTAATCATTTTAATCAGTACAGTTTATTTAAAGACTTTCTATAGTTTTTAAATGAAGAAACACAAAAAATGGCCGTTTTCTGACCAAACAATCTTGAAAAAATTTGCCCGACCATCAGTTTTGCAAATGTTAGGATTTGCAAAAAAAAAAAATTAGTTGGTTATTTATAAAGGATATACTCTAGTTAGGATGTTCAACTTTGTCTTATCTACATTATGTATTATGACGTGTCTTATGACTTAATTAAGATTGTTTTGAGCACTCGTTTTCAATGACTTCTGTGGTAACGCTCATCATGCAAAACAATTTTATTTGCAGCCTTCACTGAGAAATCCACGAGTCCGAATTCACGAGTTTGAACATCAAAGAAACGATAGCATAATTTAATATTAATTTTTCCGGTAAAACATTATCCATAATAGAACTAATAAATTACTATGTGTTGACTATTGCTCTATGGATTATTTTAATTAATTTTTGAATCATAAAATAATTTTAATTTCGCATTCTCTTTCTATAAAAATATTGAAAAAATAAAATGTATTTCATTATTCATGCACTATTTTATCTCTAAGAGAAAATATTCAAAATAACATTTTAGATAAAGCACTACCTAAACAAAGATAGATACAGATACCTCATGCCATGTTTCTATATGTTTCTATATTTCATTTGTGTGCTTGTTCAATGTTCCATAAAATATAAAATAACACACTGCATAACTACCAATTTTTGAATTTTGTTTTAGTAGAGCAGTTCTATTTTTCCAATTTGAGTTACGTTTATTTTAGAATGTTTTTACATTATTTTAGATGTTTATTTCAAAAACTTTATATCAATATTGAATTCTGTTGAATTATGAGCTTATTTGATACGTATAGTTTAATCTTTGAATTTTGGTCAGTGGAAATAAAACAGAAATTCAACGAGGTAGATATACATATTTAGTTTTTTTTTCGTTGATGACTTAAAGTTTGAATTCCTTGAATTTTCTGGATTGCTAGGTTGTCCAGTATGCCATTCTATTACCTATCACAAAAAGCGTTAAATTGTTTTTTCGGAGTACATCAGCTGGGTAAGATTTGAACTTTCGTTACATTGTATTTGACGTATTTTCGAGTGTCGGAAGAAGCAGGTCATGCAAATTAATATCTTATTGGTAAAACAAAAATTATTCTTTTATAATCTCTAACTCTTTGAACGATTATTTGGCGTACATAAAATAACCATCAGTACTCAAGAGATTTTCGGCGTTTTCGGGTTGTAGCTGAACGAATATGAAGATGTCAAAAAGAAAAATTGTCCAAGTATAAGGTCGCTGATGATGATTGCTTCCCATATTAGGGGAATAATATGAAACGAATTATATAATATTTTCATTACTGTGTTTGTGAAACCGATTTGGAAAAATGCTGCTATCCACTTTTTCGATACCAAAACAAACAGTTGACCATGATTTGGTAGCTGTTGGCAACGTCGGTTTTCGGAATCTTAACTGCAAATCTAGAATTATGCTGTTTTTAGAGCCAAATTTCACCAGCCATCAGTAAAAAGTCTAACGTCGTTATTGCAATTTTTACGTATGTAATAGACGAAAAGGCGACAATAAAGTTTTCGAACAACTTTGCATATTTTTGAACAATTCCGCAAAACATTTTTATATAACTATATGTACAAATTTCAAATTTTTTCAATCGATTGTAAACTTGTTTATATTTTTAACATTTTTGAGCATATCCTTTGACATTTTTAAAAGATTTTCGTAAAATTCACAATAAATTTAATAAGTAATAATAATACTGTGGTCAGATGGTAAAATGTTATGCGTAATTTTTTCGAATTTTTCGTGGTCAGACGGCAAAATATTATGAGTGATATTTCATGCATTTTTAAAGCTCAAAATGTTATGAAAAAATTAGAAAGTTGTTTCCACAAACTAAAGAAAAAATTAAATTTATGAAAAATTAAAACAAAAACTTATTTTTTAAAACAACTTTTTGATTTTTCATAAAATTTTGAGCTTCAAAATCGCGCGTAAAATTTTAAAAATTTACTTATAACATTTTTCCATCTGACAACAAAATACATTTCCGAACAACTCCTTTATATATCAGGACAATTGTTGTGTACTTAATTCGGGCGTTTTTGATTCAGTTTCTTTTTGATTCCAACAATTTTAAATTTAAATTTAAATGAATAATAAAATACATTTAGGAACATTAGGAACATCAATTTTTATGGTTACAATATTTTTATAGAAATAGAAAGTGTAATTAAAATTATTTAGTGATACAAAAATTAATTAAATCACTCAATATTAACTTATTGATGCAACTTTTAATACTTTGGACGTTTTCCAACATAGAGATTCTGTATAAAGACTTTTACAAGTGTTTTTTGTATCATTTTATATTTTCATCACACACTTTGATAATACGTTAATGCAGTCTTATATGTATAACAATGCTTAAGTATGATTGTATTTAGCAATAAGGTTTATAATTTGAAAATAAATTAAATTGTTTTCATAAGAACTAATCAAGACAAATTCCAGACTTCAAAAATTGTCAATTTTCAAATAAAATTACAATTAAATATGTTATTCTATCTTCGTTTTTGTTTCTTAATTTCTGGGGCAACTATTTAGTAGTACACAACTATGCAATAAACACACATATTCAAAAAGACATTTAAAAGAGTTGTAAAAACAAAATACTTTGTATAATGCATTGTTAACAAACCTTCCCTGCCATAATATTCACGGCATTAAACTTACATCGTTTACTTTTATTACACGAATCACGAATGAACTCATTTCTATGCAAAGTTGGTCATAAATTTCAAAATCGTTTAAATTCGCATGAGTTTTATTTTTAAAGATGCAAACAAAGATCAAAGTAAATTTATTTTAATGTAACAAATCGATTAGTTCAGCATTTATATAGATACATTTAAATTCTATTCATTCAGGTTGACAATATTTACAAATTCAATTAATATTAAATGAGTGTCGAAAGAAATTCAACTTCTATAGATACAAATTATGTTGTTTTTTTTTTAACGAGTACTTATACACAAAAGCTTTAAAGAAAATGTTTTTTTTTTTAATAGGGTGGTACTAATTACACTACAACTCACTAAGAACCAAGTCCTACTGAACTATTCTTCTATTCATTATATCGAGTTTTTATTGAATTCTAACAAGTTACTATATTGGAATTAATTTCAAGTAAATGAAGATTTACGCGAAGATTTACGTCAGTAATGTTTTAAAAATCTCGTTGCACGTTATATTTCTTTGGTCAAATTGCTAAATGTTATACAAGTCACTTATTGAAATTTTACTTGACAGCATTTTTCAAAATTCAAAAAGAAGTAAAAAATTAGAAAGTTGTTTTCACAAACTAACTTTGTATCTTTCTTTGAACATATATAAGTAAAACTTTAATTTGAGATAAAAATTTTTTGATTTTTTATATCATTTTTGACTTTAAAAAAGCTCCCAGGTAAAATTTCAAAAAGTGACTTATAACATTTAGCCATCTGACCACAGATTTATGACCATGACAAATGAAGCTCTATAAAGATTTATCACTGCTTGGGGAATATTGTTAGTGATTGAATGTTTTTGAACAAAAACAACAACTTAAAGGCGCTACCACCATTTTTTTTTAACGAATTTTATTCACTCGTTTTTACGAGTTTTATTATTCGTTTTTCCATTTTTGGCTGGAGATATAGCTATTTCAACGACTTCGAAGACTGAGCAAATCTGATAAAGCGTGGGTTCGAATCTCATGATGTGCATGTGAAAAAGTTTTTCATAATAAAATTGGATTAAAGCTCGGCACCACTAATAAGGAGACTGATGAAAGGAATTGGCACTCCTTGAAATAGCTTTATCTCCAGCCAAAGATAGAAAAACGAATAATAAAATTCGTAAAAACGAGTAAATAAAATTCGTTTAAAATTGGTGGTAGCGCCTTTAGGTTGTTGTTGTTGTTCAAACACTCATCAATCATTTTAGTTCTACTACTTTCAAAGCCTGATCTTTGTTCTCCAAAGACCATAAGATCAAAAAAAAACTTTGTAAAAAAGTGCAGTGAGAGTAAATTCCCAAATCTTCATAATGTGTCCACAGTCCACTGTCCAGGACATACAAACATTTCAAGAAACAATGTTAAAAAAAAACATTTGATTAAAAAGATATTTCAAAAACTATGCAGAACTCTTTCTTTTGGTGTGGACACTATAAAAACATTTTTTAAATGTTTCTGTAACGATCCATGTTTTTCAATTTGTCATCCGCGTCATTTTCTCGAAAGTTTCTCATCAAGTATAGGAAATAAAAGCATTTTTAAAACATTTCTAAAATGTTTTCTTCTATAATAAATGTTAAAATGATTCAGAAAATGTTAATTCAATGTCCCAGGAATGCAAAAAGTGTGTTTCGCAAAATGATTGACAGAGATATGACTCCGCAAAATACACATTGGGATATCCTATTTATATAATTAAGGGGCACAATTGGATTTCACGGATTTGCTCTTGTGGAAAAATACATTCGTGTTAATGACGAAAAAATTCGGTTTATACAGGGTGATTGGTATAAGGTGCACCAAGAAGCTTAAGCGTGTAGGTGGAGTTAAGACAAGAAAAAAATCGTATGGGAGGGGTCTATTTCCCCCCGTTTAGGCGGGAGGGCCAATTTTTTAAAACATTGACTTAAATCAGAAAAAAAATTATTTAAAAACAACGGTGAATGATACAAATCCTTGTTATATTTTTTTGGAAAGCCAGAAAACTACTCTTTTATTAAATTTTTAAATTAAGTTGTTTTAGTGAACAGTTTTAAAAAAATTTGTTTTTAAACTCAAAATTTTGAAAAAAAAACTAAAAAAAAAAATTTAATTTTTTTCAAAATTTTATGTGATTAACTATTATTTTTATTTTCAAAATTCAATGCTCTTATTAATTTTTAGTCAAAAACAGAAAACCGGATGCCAAAAAAACTCTTCCATAACATTATGTAATGAAATTCTCTTCGTCGAAAATAAAAAAAACAAGGTTTGCTTCTTTTAAAAAATAGTAACAGGATAATAATTTATTTAAATTTTTCTCATGACGTATGTATTTTTTCTCGATAATAAAAAAATATTTATACCTACTGGATATTATTTGTTTGAGTTATTTCCAACAATAACATCGTTCCGTCCAAACGAAACACCTTTTATAATCCAGAAGTAGTTTTTAATACAGTAACACCTTTTTAACATTTTAATTAAGAGTTTTATCTATTTCTTTTTCTATATTATATTTAATTTCTCCTTCTTATATTTAAATGTCTAAGTTTCTATTACTGTTTTGCTTTCTATTGCAATTATGCTACCAAATTAAAGCATTCATAAGAATAAAACAAATCAGAAAACTAATTATTCAGAAACGCAATCAGGACAAAGTACACAATTATCTACCTAAACTGCTTAATTAACCTTACCTTAAGTTAATCAAACCTTATCCCCAAGGTGAATCTTAAATACCAGAAAAAAAAAAAAAAAAAAAAAAAAGAAAAGAAATAGGATAACACCAAAGCTATTCATATTCTCTTTCTTTCACACCCACATATACATAGTTGCAAAGTTTTTCGAAGGGCTAAGGAATTTTCTAATTAAAATTCCTAGCACGTGAAATCCAAAGACGTTGTGCAAAGGATATTGCTAATGAGTGCTTAACTAATGTTACGTAGGCAAGTGACTATATATATTGTCGAGGAACATTTATTTCAAGGAAGCAAACAAAAATTAGATAAACAGTGAGAGGAGTTAATACTTTATCCTTGCTTAATAGTGTTGCCGAATTGAAAAGAAGAACGTGAGTCCTATATAAATATATACACGCATTCATAACAATGTGAACCACATTCAAATTGAATATCAAATCATTTCGTCTGTCATAAAATACTTATTATCGAGTAAGCAGTCAACAGTCTTTGCTGAGTATATGTATAGATGTAAAGGAAAGGATCCCTTCTTATGATAGTAAGGTATACTTCATGCGGAAGATTATGCCTGTTCTCCTACGCACCAGGAAAAAAAAAATAACTCGTAAATCTATTTTATGTCATAACAAGCTGTTGACATGAATTTGAATAAATTTACAAAGATGTAAACAAATTTCATGGTCCAAGTGGTAAACCGAAACTCATTCAGAGATAACCTGCTACCGAAGTTCATAATGTATGCAATTCACGTCATGTATATATATTTGTATCTCCAGGACAGAGAATGAAGAATGCCATGTATTATAAGATTGTATCTTTAAGATATGGGAAAGATGAAACGAATATGGTTTCACCGACTCGAGAAGAGCGATCAATCATCTTAGTTATCAGGAAGTTTCAAAATATTATCTACGTTAAGAATGTATTTGCAATGGGTTGGGAATACATTTCTGGCATTTGTACAAAATCAGAATTTTCAACAGAAAATAATTCTATTAGACACCTTGTAAAATAATCAAGGAAAAATTCAATTCACTTGGTTTCTTTTATAAAATAAATAAAACAAATTAAATTGTTAAAACAGATGCATTGTATAAATTATAAAGTTCGTCGTCTTCATAAAAGATTTGCTGATGAAAATAAAAAAAATCATTAACTTTGCGATGCGCATAGTGGAAAGACAAAAGAAATTTTTTAGAAAACATACTGTTTTATATTTTTAAGCAAAAAATTATGAAATAAAACCTGTCACTTCAAATTTATGTTAACCTATTTTCTTCGTCTAATTTTATGTCACCGTTAAAAAGTATTTTTTGCTTGAAGTTAAAAATCTTATTAGCGAAAATTATGCATTCGTATCAAACACGATATTACGATTATAGAGAAGACGAAAAAAGTGGGTCCGGCAAATCTGTCTGTCTGTCTGTCTGGCTGTATCGACATCTTCAGCCTAACCGCACTGAAAATTATTTTGCTGTAGATACTATAAACAAATATCGTTTTGTTGATTTTTAACAAAAATATTTTGAAAACATAAGAAAATTTGATAACAAAACAAAAAATCTTCGCCGGTTATGTCATATTAAGAAAAATTGTCATATTTACAAAAATGTTTGTCAAAAATTACAATATTTAAAAATTTAGTTAATTTCGCCAAAAACTTAGAGAAACGCTGTTTTGTGACCATGACAAACAACGATAAAATTTTTGTTCATTTTTTGACATAAAATTTCAAAAATCATTATGATAAAATTATTTTTCAAAATTATGCTTTGTTTTATTAATAAAGTCAAAAAAAAACATGTGCTTCTTTGGTTATCAGCAAAATAGTGTTTTCTAATTAACAAAGCATTATTCTTCAATGTCAGAAACCTTTTTGTTGAATGAACAAAAAAAGTTAGTTTTTTCCACAAAAACAGGAACGATATTTTGCTTTTTATAATTTTGTATTAATGATAAAATACTTTTATCAAAAACTAATCTTTTTTTTTTTTTGTAAAATAACAAAAACTTACTGACTTTCACAAAAAGCAAAACAAATTTGAATTGTCTGCATTTTTTACAATAACAAAATAGTTTTGTTATTTTCACAACATTTGGAAAATAAAGTATTTTTTTTGCTTCTTTTATTATTCACATGCAGGAAAATATGATAAGGGAGTATGAAAAGTGTGCCTTTCGTGTTCCGTTGAAAATACGAATCTTTAGTATTAAGAATCACCTGATTGGACTGAGTTCCTTCTTGTAAACTTTTTGACAAATAAACAAAAACTTCTTTTGATTTAATTTAGCAAAAGTATTTGTTGAATTAACCAAATACTTTGTGAAATCAACATTTTTTTATTAGATCAACAAATGTGTTTTATTAAATATACAAATAATTTTGTTAAATTTACAAAATATTTTGCTTTGAGATGAAAATAATTTTGAAAAAAGAATTAAAAAGAAAATAATTGTTTTTTTTTTTTTTTTGTGGAGTTTAAACAATTTTGTGAATTTATATATTTTGAGTGAAATCAACGAACATTTTTGTTGAATCAACATAATTTTTTGTTGAATCGACTGATGTTTTTTCATTTTACAAATTAATTTTATAGGATGCATTCTTTTTGCAATATCAACAAAATATAAAAAACATTTCGTTTATTTGACCAAGTATTTCTTCAAAATTTGCTGGTTAACTAAACAGAACCCCTTTACCAGTTTTTGTTAAACAAAAGTAAATAAAAACTTTTCGTTGTTTAATAAAACTTTTTTTTTTTGTAAAATTGTGTTAATTCATCGGAAGGTTTTTGTAGGACGTATGTACCTAGAGAAAAACATTCTTTTAGTTGATGAAACAACACATTAGAAAAAACTGTGTTAAGTGAAAGAATTTTTCGAAAACCCCTCCGCCACTGCCTATAACGCTAGCATTTCGGTCACCAATAAAATGTCATTATATTATTGTTGCTTGACTCATCATAAAGTGATTTACAGTTTTGATTCCAACTGTTGAAGTTTAAGTACGACGGAAGTAAGTTGTACTTGGTTTTTGCAAATTGAAAACCAAATCTCGTGATTTTTCTGAAACTTTGATCTCACATTGCACTCATTCCAGATTTTTCCTAAATTCAATACGGCTACAACAGCTTCGACTTGTTTCCTCTAGCCTCTCTCTCTAGTGGGTACTTTTGTTGCTAAAACCCATTTAGCTTTATATTTTTTGAATTTTTGATTGAAACTTATACCTTCTGTTCTACGACATGTGTTTCAAATAAGGTGGGTTTAATATATTTAGTTTTTTTTAAAACAATCTTCTATTTTAATGTTCTAGTATATGCATTTACTTTAAGTATGGCACGTTAAGTAATAAAGATTCAACATTGAACTTTAAATTTGAACTTAAAGTCAATTTCCTTCTGTATTAAGGTACATGACGATGACAGTAACCTGAGCAAATTACCCTTCAACCATGAAACTATATGTTCCACTTGGGTACACAAAATATTTTCGAAAATAAAAATATACTTCAGTTTCCATTTCTGTCTCAGGTGTCTGCATCACAGGTGTTATAATCTCCCAGTATGTCTGTGGGATTCTATGTTACTTTCGTTCCGAATAGTTTACTATTTGCTACCTAATAAAGGTATATATTTGGTGTCCGGAAAACAACCCATTGAATCCTTCTCTCGAATTGGATATGAAAAGGACTAAATAAAGACATAAGGAAAAGACTTTGATAAGGGTTGTTCAAAAGGGCATTTATTGGTGTGTTATTTGAAGATATCTTTTTGTCTATTTAATTCAAATCGTAATTAACTTGGGTAACTATGGTAGTCCTACGAGCATCTTACCATTAACAGTTCACGGTTATTTTAACACTATGAATGATATAGAATTTGAAAGGTAAAATTCAATGGTAAACTTAATTTGTTTTTTTTCAGGGTAATTTTAATTTCGTTGACCTTGAATTTATGTTTAGAAAATTAACTGTCAGATTCTTTGTGGAACATTTTTAATTAATTTAACAAAATTGGTTTTATGCTTGTGCGACGTTTGATTCTTCACAGAAACGAAACTTCACTTCCTTTGAAAGAAAACACGATTGCAAGGGTGAAACCCCCAATGATCATTTGTTGCCACTTAACCCTTAATACTTAAATCCCGAGTATCAGATAGGTAAACTTTCATAGTCCTTTTTAAACTAGTTAAGTATAGTTACACATACCATTCGTGGTACCTAAGTCTTATAAAACATCGTTTTTGTTGTACCATCAGATTTCAACTACCTCATTATTGAATTTTCGTGGTCCGGTTTACCTATTTGTAAAGAAAGTTAAGTTAAGTTGTACTTGGTTTTTGCTTATTGAAAACCAAATCTCGTGATTTTAAGTTGAGTTAAATCTTTTTTACAGTATAAAATTTATAGAGGAACAGACTTTTGCCTAAAAATGCACTCGGAGGTGATTATTGCAATAAACCCAACTGATTGATTTGTTCAATCAAAATAATTTTTCGTTTTTGTTGATTCCCAGAATTTTATAACGGGTGATTTTTTAAGAGGTTTAGAACTTTAAAAAAAAAAAAAACACAAAAAATTCGAAAAAATGAATGAAATATTTATTTGAATCGATAGTTTGAACCTTGCAATTTAATGTTTAAAGATAATTTCATGCAAATGTTGACCGCGGCTGCGTTTCAGGTAGCCCATCCGCTGAGTCCAATTTTGGCATACTCTTTCACACGTGGATGTTGGCTTCCAGTGCGTCAATCGAAGCGGGCTTGTCCCTATAGACATTAGCCTTGACATACCCCCACAAAAAATAGTCTAATGGTGTCAAATCGCACGATCTAGGCGGCCAATTGACCGGCCCGAAACGTGAAATTAACTGTTCACCAAACTCGCCTCGCAATTGCGCCATTGTTTCGCGTGCTGTGTGGCATGTGGCACCGTCTTGATGAAACCACATATCATGCAAGTCAAGAACTTCCATTTCGGGCAAAAAAAAGTTTGTTATCATCGCTCGGTAGCGTTCACCATTGACAGTAACGCTGCGATTCGCATCATCTTTGAAGAAATATATAGCCCAATAATGCCGCCGGCCCATAAACCGCACCAAACAGTGGCTTTTTCGGGATGCATTGGTAGCTGTTGCAATGCTTCTGGCTGATATTCACTCCAAATGCGGCAATTTTGCTTATTTACGTACCCATTCAACCAAAAATGAGCCTCATCGCTGAACACAATTTTTCGATAAAAAAGCATTTCGAACATTTCGAACCGAGCACGAATTTTGATAGTAAAATTCAATAATTTGCAAGCGTTGTTCATTTGTAAGACGATCCATGCTTAAATTGCAAACCAAACTGAAGCTGTTTGACAGTGACACAAGGTACTAAACACACGTCAGCTGTCAAAACCAGTGTTGCCAAAACCAAACCAGCTAAAAAATCACCCGTTATATACTTTTTTTAGTAATTCAAGACTTCTTGTAATAAAAACAAACGACTAACTTCCTTGTTACTTTTTGATGACTTATATTTATAATTTATGGATTAAGTTTTGATTTTTGATCAAAGTTCCTTCAGGCCTTCGGGACTGACTTGTCAAAAAAGATATAAATCGAACTTATAGCTCTACACATATATATGACGTACTCAAGTTAGTTTAGTATTGAAACCTTTATGATTTCTCTTATATGATTAAGGATACATTGAATTGAGAAATTTTCTGATTCCCGTTAATAACTATCTCAATAATTCTTCTCGTCCTTATAGGAAAATCCTCAAATGTACTTACGAACCTTTTCTTGTTATAAGTTTCAATATAGTTTTATATTAACCATAACATCTTATGACCCTCTTTCATAAGGCAAACAAAGAAAATCATAGACGTTTGGTCGTAAATGAGCCATACAAACAAAATACTTATAACGTCTCAACAGGCATCAATGATGCTAACTTTTGATATCTTTTCTCATACGGTAAGAAGTTTTTATGTATAGATAATGTTGTGGTTTACTACATTTATTGGTTCTTTGAGAGGCCATATATAGGAAACTATTGACTTAATTAAAAAAAAAATCTCATTTATGCAAGAAGAACTCAAAATCCTATTAAGGTGTTATTTAATTTTGTGGAATTGGTTTTGTGTAGCAAATATGGTTTAAAATTATTGATTTTAAATTAAAAGTTGATCTTAATCTATGACAGTTATTTGGAAATAGGAAGAGAAGATGATTAAGTTGGAGACTCACATCATAATTGATAAAAATTTATTCACAAAACTGCATAGTAGTGCATAGTGACCAAAAAATGTACATCACCCTATCGGTAGATACTATAACTATTGCAAATCGTTTTTTGTTTGGCCACGAGGCAAAACAAAAACACCACCCCCAGTTGAAAATGATTGCAACCGTGATCTTGCTGGTATAGTTCACATTAGCTTTTTGTCAAAAAAGTTATGTAAGCTGAGCCAGAAAAATCTTTTAATTGCGTAATGACAAGGTGCTTTTTGCTGGACGTCATCTGACGAGCCCACAAAGCAAGGACCGGGCGAAACGCAATGTTTTCTTGTACTATAGGCCGCTAAACGCATTAATTTTGAATAATAATTCAGAAAAGTCCACTTAAAATAAACTGATGCTAAGTCTTCTACTTGGTTGACTATTCTTAATATAAAAAATAAACTTTTTAAATAAATTTTCATATTAGGATATAGAATTTGTATCATTATTTATTTTATTTCTTTGTTAAATCGTTGTTAATATAAGTTTTGTTTTATAATTCGTGAAGTAGGCAGATACAGAAAAAAATAACACACTTCGATAAGACATGGACAGCTAGCAGTCGTTAAGATCAGAGAATACTAGTGGTACGAAATATTTTTTCTGTGATTTTGGGGTAACGTGAATTTTGGCGCATATTTCCAAGACGTACTATTCTAACTGGTAAAACACAAAAACGATTAGCAACTCACCTCGAAAAAAATGGACTCGTAAATCATTTGGTCGATAGAATTGACTATAAAATACACAATTGACTATAAAATAATCTGCGAATTATAAATTTAAGGAAAACTTTTGTCAAAGTCAATATGAAGTTAATATGAAAATACCTGTGGCCAGGAAAATGAATATAAAATAAAGTGCACGACTGGATCACACAAACTTGCTCTTGTGGTAAGTTGCCATAAAAACATAATAAAATATTTGATTTTTGTGACCTTTGTATCGTATAGATAATTAATTGGTTTTTAGTGGGCTATAGGTCGATAATAATTAAAAGATGTTCTTATTTCATCGCAACGTTTCGAGTATGTTTATACTCTTCCTCAGGCAATGTTTATATTTGTAATTAAACAAAGAATAAAAAAGAAGGTTTAACACTTAATGCACATTATTTAACGATAGCATATTATCGTTAAATAATGTGCATTAAGTGTTAAACCTTCTTTTTTATTCTTTGTTTAATTACAAATATAAACATTGCCTGAGGAAGAGTATAAACATACTCGAAACGTTGCGATGAAATAAGAACATCTTTTAATTATTATCGACCTATAGCCCACTAAAAACCAAATAAAAACATAATTAAATTTTATAAAAATACATTCAATAATTTTTTTAAAGTATAAATGAGAAATATGTACGAACAAAATGTTATGATCCAAAATCTTTTTAGAGGTTTTTAATAAATCGATGTTTACTTAATAATTTTTTCTTTTTTTTTGTAATCTTTTACAAATTTAAACTAGGTACGCCAATTAAGATTGCTAAATAGTTTGCTTTTAATGTACAAAAAATACAATTTTTTAGTCAAGTCGTCTTCAAAATATTGAACTACAAAAAAAAAAAAAAAAATTAAACCTAAAAACTTCAAGATGATGTCATCTAGATCTTTCTAAAAAAAATGTTTGGGGTAAATAAATTTAAACCATTCACAAGATAGAACATCAACATAAAATTACAAAAATCTTTTCAATATGATAAAACGATTTTGTTAAAGCTTATTCGTTTTGTAATAGTGATAAAATGTTTTGTTTTATTGATAAAAAACACGTGCTTTTTTGGTTCTCAGAAAAATTGTTTTTGTCGTATTAATAAAACATTATTCTCAATGTCACAAAATTTTTAGTTCAATGAACACAAAATTTTTGTTTTTATTTTAAAAAAGCCAACACTAAGTTTCGTTTTTCATCAAAGCTTCAACTTTTTTTTCTAAAATAAACAATTACTTTTACAAAAACCAAACAAAATGGTTGTTTTTAATAACTCATAATAATTTTGTGTGCTACTGTTACGATTCACACACTTACGATTTTGTTGACATAACAAAATATTTTTTGAAATTAATAATATTTTTGTCATAGCAACAAACCATTTCGTTGAATTAACAAATAGTTTTACTAATTTTAATTCTGTTGTGACCAAAAGATGGTTTGGTAGCAAATCAAAACGCGTATTCAATAAAATACAAACTATAAGTTTAAATATTTTATAAAAAAGAACAAAGACTAGGTATGATATATTTTTGTTTAATTTAAAAATGAACAACTAGCATAAGTTGTTATTATTGTTTAAATTTCTTTTTTATTTTCAACTTACATAAAGAATTTCAAATATGTAGCTAATGTAACGATTTCCGAATTAAATTTATATTACACATGCACATTTATTTTACGTTAAATATATAAAAAAAAAAAACCTGTCATTCAACTGCAAGATTGTATTGCATTGATATGCAGATTTTTAAACATGTTCGTTGGTATTTAATATTCCTATGTTTCTTTTTACTGCTCATTGATGTGAACAAAAAAAACAAACAAAAAATATCTGAGGACACAAGTTGTATTCGACAAAATTTGAACTGACAGAAATGTAACTGAGTAAGCATGAAGTTGAATGCAAATGTTCACATATTTCCTTGTCAATATAAAAAGATACTTCGTGAGTTCTGTCGATTATGTTCTGTTTCATTTTTGAAATATACGAAAATGTATAAAACACTTGTTATTCGATTTATTCGGTGAAATAAAATGATTTATCTTAAAATGGAAATAGATATATTTATTGCAAATAATTTCAAATTCATACAATTAAAGTTCAGCAAATGTATTATTCATGTTTGATCAAATTAATCTGTTGTTGAATGAAAACTATTCTTCCCCGCAAAGAGTTGAAGTGGGCGGATTTGAGATGTTTGAACGAAATTAATGATCTTATTTCGTGTGATTAAAATCTCTTTAGTTCTTGATAGTTTTAGGACAAAGTATATCTGATTTTCGGCGCACTTATGCCTAGACTAGGTGATCCAAACGATTCCGTGAAATAAGGACGTACGAAATTATGCCATATTTGTAAATATAGCCTTACTTCACATTGCATTAGTGAAATGAACCAGTTTGTGAAATAAGGCCATATAAAAAAAATGCGATGGTAGTTAGCACGAACACGAAACTCTCCTTTAAAAAAATACTGCTGTTTTACAACAAAAAATATTTTGTGATAAAGATGAAAAAGTTTATTTTGTGTATTTACCGTCAGCAGTTCTACATCTATGTGTATATTTTAATTAAAGCGAACAGGTTTTAGTGACGAAGGTGCAAGGGAAATAACTTCACCACTAGTGGGAAAGAACTTCACTTTTTTGAGGTGAAGTTATTTCCTACTTTGAGTGGGAAATAATATAAACTGAAATTTGGTGAAGTAATTTTTCACTTAACTATTTTTTTTTTTGATAAAAACAGTAAATCAGTTAAAAATATGGGACGACTTTAGTTTCCGGTGCCCAAAAGTTGTGATTGGTAAGCGGGGATTTGCTGCCCCCTGCAACTGCCCTTCCTGGCCTACTATAGTATTTGGGTTGGGTAAGAGTTTGGGTAGGTGAAAGTTTCCCCACTCAAAATGGGAAATAACTTCATCTCAAAAAAGTAAAGTTATTTCCCACTAGTGATGAAGTTATTTCCCAGTGAAGTTATTTCCCAGTGAATTTATTTCCCATTGAAGTAATTTCCCTGCAACGACAGGAAAAAGGAGCAACGCGTAGCGAAAAAAAATTTTAGCCAAAAAGGATCGACTTGGGGTGTAAAATTAAAAAAATTGTCCATCCATCCATTATAACGCTTCTTTTGGTTAAAAATATGCTTATTTAAATTTAAGTTGATCTTATTCATTTTCGAAAAAAAATGGGCTAATAAGGCCCTGTTTCACTTATGCAAAGCGAAATAAACTTTGAAATGGCTTTATTTCACTAATGGAAAGTGAAATAAGGTCATATTTAAATATATGACATAATTTCGTACGGCCTTATTTCACTTCACCGATCCAAACAGTTTTGAAAAGAACTTAAATCAAAATTTCTCTGTTGTTCCAATTACTTCAAATTTTAAAAAAGTATTCAAAAAAGTTTTCAAATGTCGTTTTTCATTGAATGTTACAACTTTTCTAACCTGGGGAACAATTAACAAAAATTACTTATAAATATAAAGCTTTACATCTGAATTTTAATAACAGTGGGTAATCATCTTTGTTTTGATTTTGTAGTAATGGCTATACAAAACATTTTAAACTGAATTTTATTCAAAAATATTTTATTTATTTATAATAATTCATTCATAAGTATTTGATTCTTTTTCCATTTCTCTTAATCTGCTAAAACTAAAATGTTTTGAATACCTGCATTTTAGTGTAACTGTGCATAATGTTGAAAGAGAATTAAAGAAGCTATACAACACTGTCAAAGTTGCTCTAAAATTACTATTATGTGTGACATTAGGCTGCCATAGTAGTATTAATTTAAATAAAAAACCAAAAAAAATAAATCCCCAAATAATGAAATATGTAAATTTCCATAATAAGTTTTGTATGAAAAGGAAAACCTCTGTTTTATTTTAATGATAATTAACCCGACCCCAATTAATATTTAACTACTGTATGTAATTTTAACACATAAGACCTTTTCTATATAAAAATAAATAAACCCTGATATGAATAAATTTTTATAAGCCTTAACGTTTCTAAGTTATTGTTGATTTTGTGGACAAAAAACATTTTGCCACAATGTACGTGTGTGTGATTTTCTGTTGTTTTTATTTGTCACGTGTGCTGCCGATAAATTGGCATTGACAGTAATGATGATGGCTTTTATGTCAGATGTCATCCGGCTTATGTCCTTTCTGGTGATGGTACCCTTTTCCATTAAATGTGTCTCGTCAATAACCTATACCCGCATCTATATATTTTTTTTTTTTTTTTGAGGATCCCAAAAATACTGGACACATATATGTAGCTTTCTATGGGTACTTCAAATAGTTAACCAAATGGATTAGGGATGTCGTTGTCCTTTGAATGATGTCTATTGTTCACGTCATTGATGACTCTTTGTGTCGCTTGGTATTTTTATTTGTTTTTGTTAAGATGGTTATTATTTCGTTAAAATACAAATACATATACTTTGAACTGAAGGGGAGTTATAAATAGTCTATTTGATGATTTGGTTAGTGTCATGCCAGTCATCCCTGGAAGAACAAGAATAAACACTACAAATGGGTTAAAAAAAATGTCATTACACCAAAAATTTGGTTCTAGAACAATAATTACCTAAAGTTTTGTGAGGGTATTTCCGTTATATAATGACTCCAATCATAGACACTTCTAAGAAATGGAAGAAACAATGGGATCTGTCAATACGCTGAAAATGTTTCTATAGAAACATTACATCATAAGACTTTCGTTTAGAGTTCGGATTCGAACCATTCGAGCTTCAGGTGGACCATCAGTCAGAGAGAATTTGAAAATTAAGATCGCTTCATTCATCGTTCATCGCTTATAGCTTCTCATGTTATAGAACTGCAACATAACGACACAAATAAAGCCGTTTATCAGAAGATGCGAAAAAGCAATGGCCAGGAACTTTTGGTCGAAATACACTTCCAGATGTCGTTCATCGTGTTTCTTAGTTCGCTTCCATGTTCGAGAGGGTTGAAACATTTTCGTATTAAAACTAATATTTTACGTACTGAAATTCTGAATAAACTCCTTTAATAAACATAGAATTTTCAATTCGGAAATTATTTCGCAACTTCAAAAATTACTGGTATAAAATATATTTCAATAGTTCCTTACAAAAGTATTAAATAGAGTTAAGATACAAAAATGCATTTTGTTTTTCTTTTCTTACAGTTTCACCTGCTATATGGGTAAAAATAAACTTCAAAAAAACTTGGCAAACACTTAAAGGTGCGGCATTAATAGATGAAAAGAAATTCTTTCTAAAAAGTTTTTTTTTTGTTCATCTTCAACATACATCTGAACTCTTAAGCAGTAAAGTTGTTTGGTGATGTGCGGTTGAAGAAGTGTAAGATAAGTAAATACATCTATCAATCTAATGAAACGTAAGTGGTATATCCTTGAAGTGAACTTTTAAGAAGAACAATTTAAAGAAAATTGCATTTTTCACACACCTGGATAGACATCCATGCAATTGAATCATTATACTCACTTTTTTATGAATAATATATATTTAGATATTAGAGAGCACTTTCACTCGTTTTGAGTGGCATGGAAACTCCTCTAAAATATCAAAATGTGATGCTTTTTTTATCGAGGCTGAAGTAGACTCGTGGGTGTCCAGGGTTTTACCCAAAGAAAGCAAATAAAACTCGGATTTTGAAGATTTGAACTCTGACCAATTACTAATTTTTTATTTATAACGAAGATTTTCTAACAATTTATTTCATATACGGGTCTTATGATAATGCAATTTAATGGTTACTCTATTATAATGCCTCGCGACAGATAATGTCGTGGGATAGACGGCTTAAAATAATGCCTCGAGGCAGAAAGTGTCGTGGGATAGACGGCTTCAAATAATGCCTCGCGACAGAAAGTATCGTGGGATAGACGGCTTCAAATAATGCTTCGCGACAGAGAGAGTCGTGGGATAAACGGCTTAAAATAATATTAAGCCTATCTTTATGTCTAAAAATGTTACGAAGTTGATATTTTTATGGTCTTAGGGGCCGGTTATAGCGATAATAAGATCTCTGTCAAGTAAGCATTACCACTTTCAAATTTCAAAAATTTAACTATTGGATTAATTGCCGTGAATTTGTGGTAAATTTGTCATGCAACTAAAAAATTTGTCGCGTCACTATTTTAGAAAATAACCCCTGGTAATGCTAATTTGACTGTCAAGTTAGCACTACCACTCCAGAAAAAAGATTTTTTCTTTTTTTTTCTCAAACACATCAACACATCTATATCATTGAATTAATCATTTTATCGTGTAAGAGTCGCTTTACACTTATCGATTACAAATAACTCAAAGAATTTTTCTGCCAAAAAAATGTTCAATTTAACAAATATTTGTTGTTAAAAATGCATTTATTTATTTTCCTGATTTAATTATATTTTTCGTATCAGCTGACAGTCACTTCCTCTTTCAATTCAATCCACTTCCCCATTCAATCTTTTGACAGTTTCCACAACTCCTCATTTAAGAGAACGACTAAGGTGATAACATCTTGTACAGTGATAATTGTCAAGGGACGTTGTGTAGAGATCTCTAGAAATGCTATCATAAGCTACTTGGGAATAGATGACCAGGTGGTTTGTATTGACTCTGTTTTTAAATAATAAATAACATTTGACACAATCAAACTTTTTCAACTGCTTCATACACAAAAGTTCTTTACTTGTTTTGATATGGAAAGTTCATTGTATGAATGAATGAATGAATTTATTTAGGAGTTTTGGTGCACTGCGACCTTTAGATCTTTTGTGCCCCCTTTACTAGGGCTCGATGATTGACTCTTTCTACAGCTCTTCCTCCATCTTAATATCTTTAAGGAATGATAGTATCTGGAGTACTTGTAGAGATTGTAATTCGCTCTCTTCTATCTGGTAACTTCCCTGATGTTTTATTCTTTTGTGCATTATCGTCCCACACTTTTCTAGAAGGTGGTTTGGCGTTTCTTCTTGGTCGTAAGTTCATTGTAAGACAACTTTAAGAAATTCCCACATTCTCCTTTAAATTGGAACATGTTTCTGGCATTTCAGGAATAAACTTCGCATTTTTTTTTTAAATAACCCAACGAAGTAAATAAATACCAATACAAAGATTAGGTAGATAATTAGGACTATTCACCTCAGGAAAGGATCGGAAATACAACTTTTTTTTTCTTATAACGCTTTTCTTTCAATATTGTGTGTTTGTTTGTTTGTTTTTTTTTTGTTTTATAAGGAATTCGATGTTTGGACAACAAATTGGCTTACCTTTTCTTTTTGATGAAAGCAACCTTTTTTTCGACCAGTTATCAATGATGTTGTTTTAAGGACTAGGTACATGACATTTTTTTTTTAAAGGATCCAAAGGATGATACAACAAAATAAATATATAAAAAAAAATATGAGGCAAAATAAAGGTAAATGAAGTGTTTATCTAAAGATAAATTATAGACTGAACAATCATTACTAATTAATATCAATTTGGTTTATAAGCCGTATTATTATTAGGTATTTAATTATATTTTACTTTTTTTATCTATTGATTTAGATTGCGTAATATTTAAATAATATTTCAAACTATTTTAACTGTGCGGAATGTATCTTTTTTCATATCAGACATGCGTTGCATTAAGATTGAAAAAAGTTAAATTTGGCTTTAGGTCTTGTTGGTGAGATTAACAAAAAAAAAAAAAAAACAGTCAAAACCATAAACCCGAGAGGTAAAAAAGTTATAATTTGAAGTTCTTTTTGCTTAGGTCTACATGAACAAATTTCTTTGACGTGAAAAACCACTTTAAGTAAACGGTCAAACACAGTCAATTGAATTTAAAAAAAAATGCTTGAGGCGAAAATTTAATTATTTAGTAAACGAATGCTGGCATTTAGAGGGGAAAAAACAGAGTCTGCGAATGATTTAAGGTAAGCGGCAAAACTTATTTCCCGATAAATTAATTTTTTGTTACGTTGAAAAATAAAGTCGGTTAGTAAAAGTAAAGTCTTTTTAAAGATTTTACTTAATTCAATTAGGTATGAATAATATAAACAGGATAATTTACATAAGATATAAATTTATATATTTTTTTGATGAATGATGGTTATTTCGATTTTTAAAAAAACTTTTTTAAAATGGAAAGGTTTAAGATGAGATAGAGAAGGCGGAAGATGGCAAGGTAAAGGGTTGTCAAGGCGAGTACGGCAACCATTGTTGGGTGGGTAGAGGCGAATTTCTCGCGCGTCCTTAACACCATGACGCAAAGACTGGCATGATTTTTGTATGCGCGGTTCCGATAGGGGTCAAGTACCTACGTCCTCCGACGAGCAGCTATATGGATGTGGCCACGTAGTCGTTGAGCGGGGTCCCATTTAACTGAGCTGCAAAGCGACGCCGCGTACTCGCTCTAAAGCTCGCCGTTCAGTGCGCATGTGTGTCCGATCACTTAGAAAAGTGCAAGTACAAGGAAACCAGTTTTGCCTTTTAATTAGTAAAACTCTAAAATAAGTTTCAAAACAAAATTGAAACAAAAAAAGATTTTTCGACAAATAAAAAAAAAAATTTAAGTTTTAAAACTTTGTATTTCGATTTTTTTTTTAATTTTTCATACCTAAATTTAAAATATTTTTGGTTTTGGTTTGCATCTTTTTTTTTTTATTTTTATCTATATATAGATTTTGTTATTGAAATCCTATTTGAATAATAAAAAATAAACACCACTTTTATTAACGAATACTTTTTTCTTTTTTAAGGAGACACTAGAGGGTCAATTAGTAAGTACTTTTTTAGACTGAACTTATTTCTTATTATTAAATTGTATTACTTATTAAATGATAATTTTTAATGAAAACTTCAATGATTATTTGGTGAAAATTTAAATGAGCTTTTTTTTTTGTTCAGACCATTTTATCTTTTTTATACCTTTATCAAACCAATCATGTCCCAAAAACATTTTTCCTTCAAAAAATAGAAGTACATTTCTTTTGCAGTCGTAATATTATGTGTTTCATTTCATCATGTGATTTAACAAAATTTTAAAATTTGTTGTTGCGAAATCACACTCTAGCTCCTTTAAAGAAACAACCCAAAGAAAAACGTGTTTTTTTGCGTCAACCAAGCACCGTGATTGATTCAAACAAGGTTTGGCGTGGTCATTTTATTAAAAAAATGACTACGAAGCTTGTATAAATCAATCACGTTTCTTGGTTTTTTTTCGGTAATAAAATAAAAAACTTTATGTTTCGTGTTTACCCCTGTTCACCTTTTTTTATAATTATATTTTTTAATTTTTTGTCCCAAAACCGTTTTTCATCTTTTTTTTAAATAAATAAAATTGGAAAAAATCCAGACGTCATATTTTGTGTTTACACCACTTTTAGCTTTTTTTTTTACTAAATATTTTTTTTTTTTTTTTTTTGCTGCTCCTTTAAAAAAACACAAATAAAATTAAAAAAAACATTTTTCGGAGTGGTAATTTGTTGTATTTATCCTATTTCACCCTATGAAATAATTTATTTTTGAAAATTTTTGTTCGAATTTCTTTAAAAATAAATAAAAAGAAAAAAATTCACGAACAGTAATTTATATATGAGCAAAAATTGTTTATTATTCATAACCTTTATACCTGTAACCTACATGAATTCATTATGTACTGTATCTATATAGTACATACGTACAATGTACATACATTCATATGTATTTATATATATAAAAAAAACAAAAAGCTAAAAAACTTAGTTTGACTAATTTTTTGTTTAATTAAAATGCTAATAATAAATAACTGCGTGCCTGTTTTTTTTTTAACGTTTAGACTTTAGAAAAGCATTATTTTGGCAATTTTGTAAATTTGATACAATATATTATTTTTTCGATATCTAGTTTTCCTACATTTTTTTTAAATTAAGAAATCATATTTGCTTCAAGGGCAAGTTTTGTGCATCACAGTGTCATACTCATTGCTTTAATATAAAATAAAATTAACAATACAAAAAAAAAAAACATTTTGAATTTATCTGTCTTTGCCAGACATTTCACATGTGAAGTGTACCTACATATGAGAGTAGTTGAATCACACTAAATTTTACTGAAAATAATACCTAATTTAATTTCTATCACTACAATCTGTTGACTCTAATATTTATATTTATACTATATCCATAGATGAAATTAAATATGTATGTAATATATATATATGTAAGTTGAAAGATTAAATAAAATTAATGGAATCTGTTCAAGTGGAAACAAAAACTCAATTAGATTTTACGAGCATTATTTAGTTTATATGTTTGTTGTCAGTTTATGACATTCTTTTATTAAGTGTTACGCAGTATAAAATCAAAAGTGAAAACATACATTAATTGGATAGTTTCTTTTGGATTCTAGTTGAGTTTAAATTAACAAAATGCCGAATTTTATGGAGACAATAAGTGCTTTATTATTCAATTGGTTTTCCAACAATTTTACACAAATATGCTGCGGTTGGTAAAATAAATATATTAGAATTATTTTAATAATTTTGTGGCTTTCACTCCATAATTTGCGTTTCGCCCTGATTTGATACTTTAATGGTCAGCTAGATGACATCAAACTTAATCTAGTACGCAATAATTGTCGATGAATACCGACTCCTATATAAAATGTATTGAGAAAACGCACTGCGAATTTTGTGATTTTAAAGAACTTTAATAATTAAAGGTAGACATTAGAATTAAGATGACGAGCCCAGCATCAAACCAGGGCGAAACGAACATTTTGGAGTAACTATTTTCTTTGCATTATTTCTAGGCTTGGTAAATAACAGCAGCTTGTCATCGATAGTTTGATAAGAACATATACTATAATGACTCCTATTTATAGTCATTTTCTTCTTTTTCATTTCCGATGATTTTGATTGCTTCGATAAATATTTTTTTTAAATGATTATTTTATGTGGACACACCATTATCTTCAATTTTTTTTAATTATAGATAAACTAATATTCCGAATCTGAGTCTATTTCAAAACAAACACTTGAGTCGACTCCAGACGGATTCAACATTATTTAGACACCAACCGGAGCTATTTCAAAAAACAAAAAGTACAATTAGCTGTCACCTGTCAAATCAAAAGGAGTTACCATTGACGTATTAGGTATGGACCGCCAGTAGCCAACTTTACGCGTGTTCCAACATAACTAGGGGCGCCATCAACTACTAGCAGGGAATCTGCGTAGCAGTGATATGATTTCATTAATTAATTATTTACTATTGAAATATTTTGGTGGAAATTATTATCAAACTACTTTTATTTTACAAAACACATTCACTCTTTACGCCATGAGTTACTTACAGATTAATATATGATCGTTTTGATTTAAATTCTAATGGCGAAATTAGTACACGTATTTAACACTAAAAGATGATGGCGTTTTTAGTCTGTTTTTAGCTGGAACAGCTTTTCTTGGCTGTTTGTATGAAAATTTCAACTAACTGGCGGTCCATATCTAGTACGTCAATGGGAGTTACTATACCGATTAAATAATAAACTTGAAAAATCACCCTCGAAAGCCCAATCTGTTTGCCAAGTTTTTAGTTTTTAAATTTTTATGAAATTAACGGTGTTTTGAATAACAAAAACAATTAAGAAATATAAATTGCTTATGCCTTCTTACAAATGTTTCAAAATAATGGGCAATTGTTTATTTAATTTGCTTTTGTTAAAAGTGCCGCCACCGCGCCTATATATTCAAAATTAAAAATCCTCTTCCAAGACTTTTAACTTTCGACGGAGCAATAATCATAATAAAACAATAAAGTGAACCAACAATAAACAGACTTAAGAACTAAATGAATCTTGGGAGCCATTTTGAAATAATAGCAAGCCGTTTTCCTCTCGTTTCAGTTATGGTTTCAACCAAATTTAAATGAGAAGAAATTTCGCGAAAGGTTCACAATTCGTTAAATTGAATTTCGCACGTGACAATTGGTTTTAAAATTATTCTTCAACCTAAACTTACTCGCATTGCAAGATGACATAAAAGTTTAGGAAGGTCAGTCTTATTTATTTTGACGGTAAATTCTGTTTAAAATATTCCTCGTATTTTAAATAATTTAATTCAGGTCACGTTGGTAAATTCATGAAATAGAAAATCTGAAAGATGTTAATAAAATAATGTACAATGTTTTATTCATATTTTCTTTGTTTTAAAATTGATTTAAATTATTTCATTTAAAAGCAAAAAATATTAATAATTGAAGGTCACAGAAAAGCAATGAATAAGGTGGTTTTAAACGTCAGACTAACTAAGATCTGCAATAAAAAAATTGATAAAAAACTCATATTTTCTGAAGGTTACATTTTGTTTCTTATTATTTAAGAAGCTATGTCCAAAATACCTACAAATAAAAAAAAAACACTTTTTTTTGTTAAAGAAGTGTGTTTTTATTCATTTTTGTTATTGCAGAACTTAGTTAGTCTGACGTTTATGAAAACACCCTATAACGATATGTACGAAAATGCTTTAGCATAAGTAAAGCTTGCTTGACATAGTTAACAAGCAAATTTTGAGATTTTTAAGCTTAGCTTACATAACTTTTTTGAAAAAAAAGCCAATCGAGTGCAGATTTTTCTTTATTGTTCCTTCTATAAAAAAATGTGCCTTGATGAAGTCACATTCTTATTGCAGGGCTCACATATTTTTAAGAGGCGGTCTACATTTTTTGTGATGTTACTCTGCACCTTCGTCGGCACGCACGAGGAAGATCATCATTCTAAGTATACGCTCAAAAGAATAAATAATAATTAAAATTGAGCAATGTTAACATTAAAATATTAATTTTAAACTGAATAATTTTGATGCGCTGTTCGACTGTAAATTTGTTCATGATAAATTTCTCTGATGTCCTTTATTATTTTAGAAAAATATATGCTTTTCAAATAGTCTCATTACTTAAAAGCAAACATAAACCATCCCATTGATTCATCAATCTTACTCTAATTGAAAATAATTCTTTTGTCATTCTACAATGTTGAGACAAGTTGATCCTATTCACTTCATAGATTATGGTTCGAGAACAAAATTAATTGAAAATAGTAAATTCCAGATGTGAACTTGAATATAATCACCTACAAAGTATAGGTGTGTATATTACTGTGAAACACGTAATGATACAAAAATTCCGTCTGAGTTACATATTTTTTTAAATTTAATTGAAACGTTTTTTTAATTACAAAGATTAAGTGTACTTGATTGAAAGGTATGTGGATTAAGGATTCAATTACTTTCTAGCTTAGTGTGAAATAATTTAGAAATTAAAAAAAAGTAATCCACTTGTCAATTTATTTTTTTTTTTTTTTGAAAATACCGTTGTCCCAAACATCTTGATTTTGGGTTTGCTTGTATCTTGATACTGAAGAAAAAAAATTAAGAAAAATCATTAAACAGCCTTATTAATAAAAAATAAACTGATATTTTAAGTCTTATTTCCGATTTAACTAACCAATGCTTTAAACAAATTTCACGCTCAACGTAAAGGCAATTATTTACTGTTCCAGTTGGTTACAGAACATTAGTAATACATGGATTAGTTTTCTTGAAAATTTGACTTAAAATTACAGTTTATTTTTTTTTTTATTAATATGGCAGATAATATTTAGTTTGAATTTTGAGTAAAAGTAGACTCATAGACCTAAATTGAGTGTTTTTCAAAATTTCTTAAGTTAAAAACCACTAAAAGGGCTACGACAATCCCTGAAATGTTTTAACATTGGTATATTGATTTTCAATTTTGTATCGGTCTAATACGTGAGAATATTCCAATACACATTGGATTCGACAGTTGGAATTCAACAATATGACGTAAAGCATTCCACATTCCAGTAGTGCGGGTTAGATACTCAGTACTTAACAATACGTCCGAATTCCGATAATCATCCAGTAGTACGACTATGACGTTTGAACTGGTTGTTTTTATTAAAGCACTCTTTTTAAATAAATAAACAAAACAATAAAAAAGTACAAAAATCCTTACGACGATCTTTGAGAACGAAATATAAAAATCTCAATGCATTTTCACCAGCCAAACAATTTATTGGACTAGAAGTTTCAGACAGTTAGTCGTTGATATTCTTCTTGTTCGATGACGTAAATGATCTATCAGGAATAGGACATACTTTTTTCATTTCAGTTTTCCAGTTAGACGTTAGAAAACGAGTTGAAAACTTAAGCTGAGCTTAGCGGTACAGCAACAATTAATTTACAGACTTGAAATTATTCTTTGACCGCAACGAAATGTAATTTCTAAACCAACGAAAAAATGATCAATACTGAACGCACGAATTTTCGATTAAAGGGCTTGAAGAAAACTCTTTCAAATGCTTTTAAAATAGCACGATTGAGTGGAACGAAAATTCTCAAAAATCAATATCCCCAGATGTAAAAATCAAAAAAAATCTATATAAAAAATAACTTATGATCAATAAGATTTTCAAACAAAAAAGTACATTTCTTGAAATTTTGTTCGAGTTTTAGATTTTTTTAAAATTAGATACAATTTTTTCGAGATTTCAATTATTCTTCTTGATTTTGATTTTTCTGGGCTTGAATTTTCACTAAAACTGAATACACGACTAAATCACACCAACTTATTTTCCTAGTCAAATTTGAGATGGAAAAATAATAGAACGCGAAAAACGACAAATATCAAACAAATTGTTGAATTATAATTTCGATTTCTAAAAATCGTTAAAACTAAATTTGCACTATAAACCTTAATCACCTCTACAACCAACGTTTCTGTGAATGGAACTCAACATTTGACAGATTTTTGAACACAGTTTCGTAGAATCTTTAATTAATCTTTAGGTGTTCAGATATTGATTGGTAGACTTTCCTTTCAATTGCAGTATTCAAGCTGATATATTTTTGCCAAAAAGTTTCTTATAAGATTGCTATGAAAACATATAATGTTCAAACACATGTTCTTCAATCTAAAAAACATATTCAAATTTATTTTGTGTTCTTATAAACTTCAAGATTGTCAAAACTTGTCCATGGTATAGTATAAAGTTTTTAACATTAAAAAACATGACAAGAACTAAACACAACGTTAAACTTAACGAAATGTTTTATTATGATGTCCTTGTGTGTAAGAGATTTCATAGGTTCATTGTTAAACAAGAACACAAAAGAGCTTATTACAGAGGACAATTGTTTAAGGTTGAACTTTGATAATATAGTTTACCGGTTACGAGTTACCCACAAGCCACAACTAAACAACTTTCAGCAACGTAAAAATTCCTTTTTCAGATATATAATGAGATGGCTTATAAATAAAGTTTTGAAATTTGTCTTCTTAACTACGGGATGATGATGTTGGATGTATTTGGTTAAGTTTGTGGTTTCAATTAGATTTTATTTTATTTATTGTTTGAATTAGCTGAATTAGCAAAACCACAATAACCAGCAATATTGCTGCCGCAAACTTTAAGTTTTGCGGAGAATTTATTGAAAGTGAAAATTTACTTTTTGAAGATGCAAATTATTTTCTAAGATTTTAATATTTTACTATGGAATGTTTAAATCTAAGAATACATTATAAAACTGAGAATATCATCCTATGGGGTATTTTTTTATTTAATATAAGTCAATAAATTATTACATTTTCTTTAAGCAAGATAAATTTCTTTATTAAGTGGTGCGGTGACCAAAATAATATATATAGTTGGTACTCTTTAGTACAGATGAGTGGAGTCGTTGATCGGTTCCCAAGAACTGACTGGCTTTACTTTGCACAGCTACCAAAAGCATTTATATTTTATAAGAGAATTTTTCATTTTTCTTTCTCATGATGAACGGTAACTTGTTTACCACTTTCGGTACATTTTGATTACCTATAGGTAAAACGTAGATAAAATGTTAAACGGCATATTGTTTACCAAGTTGTCAGCTTCTGCAAAAATATGTTTTTTTTTTGTGGAAAATTGCATCACTAGTACAGGGTGTTAACTTTTACAAGTGTTCTTTCATTTACGGGAATGCTTCTAGTTTAATTATTTAAGAAACCAAATGTTTACCATAAAATACTAAGAACTTATATTACCAATTAGCTTTAAAATAAAAGCATTTTAAAGAGCACAAAAAAAAACTAACTTTGTGATCTCATGGTACAAACTTTTTCTCTTCATTATCTTACCAACTCGTTGTTTTGTACCTTCTGTTTTATAAATTTTTAGTCAGATATCAAGTTATCTCTGATGTAGGTTTACTTTTCCAGACCTCGGAATTCATATATTGTATGAAGCTCTAACAGCATATTATTTTTGCTCGCTCCACAATGTGTGCAAAGCAGTGGCATTCCTTGGCAGGGATGTAATATCTCCATATTTATTGAATTTTTTTTTTTTGAAATTTCGGAAATTGTTTTCGACCAATTTAATGAATATTATCATTCTGTTAATTGTTTATATTTTATACAAAATGCTGTTGTATTTAACGATTTCAAAGTTTTATTTTACACAATCTGACAAACTTACTCTCTAACCTTAATCAATAACAAGAAAATAATATATTTAATTTTACACTATACAAGAAAAACATTTTTCATTCAATTACCGAATAAACTAATTGCTGAACAAACAATAAGCACCGAAGGAGATACTTTAGTCATTAGAATTATATTCTTAAGAACGACATTACCTCTCAAACAATTAGAAGGACGCATATTCAATGTTAATATTAATAAATAATTTCCCGCATCTACTTATTCCTTTACATCTTAAAGCAAGTGTTTAGTCCTTCCATCACTTAAAAAAACAACTGCCTAGAGTCTAGACATTATTTTCCGATGGATTTTTTCCATTTCATCTTAAGTTGTTCATCGAAGAAGTCATTTGTCTGGCTTAAGGTAATCATTTATTCACTTTAATAATTGAATTGAAGCATATTGCGCGTCCTTTCTCAAATTTGATAAGGTCATGGTAATAAGTACTTTTCAAGCTCTTCAATTATATCTATTGGTTTAAAAAGTTATATGGAATTAAAACAATTATTTAAATACCGCATTCTTATGAAATTCAAATAATAACTTTTGAAAAAGTCGGTGGAAAAAAATAACAACCATTTTGTTTCTATTCGAAAGCTTTTTTTTTGGACTGAAGTGTATGTCCTTAAAATCAATTGGGCATATTCATAGTTCTTTTTAAACTACAGTTTAGCTTAGTGTGGATTTAAGCAATGTAATTTAAATAGGATAAACTGTAGTTTTTCTAATGACAGCTTAAATAGTGTCTAAAGAATATGCCCCAATGAATTTAAACCACTGAATCTATGTGATTTAAGCACATTGAATTATGAAGTTGTTTTGAATACATTGATTTCAAATTATTGAATTCAAAATGGATGGGAATACAACTGGTTGCAGTCTGAATTCAAATAAATCGTCGCCCTAGTATTGAAGTGCTGTTAACGCCATTTTAACATTTTTGGGAAATCACATTTAAAGGTTTGGCAGTCTTGTGTGGAAAAACTGACCGAAGGATTTTTTTATTTTTTACATAGTATCTGTTTGTAAATCCTCTTTTAACAGTTGTTATCAGAAACCTTCCGCATGTTTTAGTTTTAAAAATATTTACATTTTTGTTCAAAGTGAGTTTGCCGTATACGCCACCAAAATCAACAGTTTCTTTTTGGTCCATACACGTACGTCAAAAAATCGAAAACATACGGCATTTCAATACTAAAAACGTAATATAAACTCCTTGGGAAATTTGACGTTTGTACCAACCAATTAGAAGCGATAGGAAAAAACAGATAACAGATTTGAAAAGAGCGCACCCAAAAACATAAGACTGCATACCCAGTTCAAAAAAGGCAATTTGGCGTTTACGGCACTTCAATACTAGGGCGAAGAAATGCAGAAATGCAATTAAAATAAATGCGAAATTGTTTATTTCTCTCAAAGCTCTGCCGTGAAGTTAGCCTAATTTTAAAATTTTCAAAGTTTTTTTTGATCAAATGTCGTCCTAATTATAAAAAAATCGCGCAACTTGGAATTTCTTTAAGCGGCTCAAAGCAGTGTGAACTGGTAGTTAACGTATAACAAACGATAATGCGACACGATAACATCTTACAGTTTGACGGAATACAAGTAACTTCAAGACTTCAAGTGCATTCTCGATACTTTTGTTTCGATACCAAATACTTTTGACATCGATACCTTACATTCGATACTCAAGAATAGGTGTCGAGTGAAAGTACATAGTTGGATAACCCCTATATTGAGGTTGTTGATTTTCTTATCGAAGATCGACGTTTTTCCATCACGGATAGTCAATTATTACTGTATTTTCTGTTATAACAATTTCAATTGTTACATAAAAATCAATTTAAAATTACACTAACCTTTACACCAATTATAGTAAAAAGTACAAATCTCTTTTATTCCCAAGAAAACAAATATCTTGGTTGTATTCTTGATGAAAAAAAAAAAAAAAAAAACGTATCATTATATGCCCTTAAGTCTCACTTCAGAATCATTCGCTGGCTATATATTGACTATATGCTAAAAACATTTATTTTGTCCATTATACCATAACAAATTCAATTCCTCAACATCCATTGTACGATCTTAATTTCTTAGCTTAAATAAAACAAACAAGTTAATTCTTGTAATAAATAGAGTAAATATATCATAATTGTATATAAGAAAAACTTCTCACTCCTTCTTTAACAATTCATGTTTTGAAAATCTTCGTCGTTATATTTAGCTTTTCAGACAAATTTTCTATTTAGAAACATTCGAAGTTTTGGAAAAATCTTCTTATCTTAATATGTGACAAAAAGTTACTTGTAACTCAATTGCAAGTTTTAGACAAGTTCTTGGCTCACAACTCATAAAATCCCTTTAAGGCGAAAAAGTAACAGCAGAACAAAAAACTGATAGAGAAAACTTTTGCTATATACTTTTGTCCTTTGTCCATGAGGTGTGTGTCGGTTGGTCAATCAATTTCAAATAATTCAAAAGATAGATAATTTATAATATCACCCCAAGGAATACCACAAAACAACCAACCACCTAATAAAGGACAGATATTTGGTTTCATAATGAGTTTTTGTTTTTTTGGAATTTCGAGAAACTTGTTTTATAGGAACTTTAAATATGAGTTAAGGATTAAAAGTTTTCGCATATTTTACATTTTCATAAACGAAGTTTAATGGTCTTTGATACATTTTTCAAAAGGTAATTTTTGTCATGTCTTATACACTCATAGTTATAGATGAAGGAAACAATGAATATTCCTAATTTTGTTTGTATAGAACTAAAAAATAAAGACTTAACATACAAAAGTCGTCTAATTCGTTGATATGTGAAAGTTCATGAAGTCCTGGATATTCTAGGACAAACAAATTGCTTGCATTTGGATATGCCTTTTCATGAAACGCATCCTATCTAAAAACTTAATTTTGTTAACAAACAAAGTATCGTTTTGTTTTCCATTATACATTTTACTCAACACAAGCATACTGATGGTGCAATTTTATTTGCATAACGTTTACTTGTTGGAAAATTTGTTAGAATGTTTCGACTATACGAGATCCAAATGCAAATTTGTATAGTTTAGCTTGTTTTGTTTGAATGTAATAGCCGAATCATCGTTTCACTTAATTCCTATTAGATTGTGTGCATTTCTATATGAGAAGATAAAAGGTAAAAGTCAAATAAGAAGATATATACAATATGCAATGCAATCCAAAGGATAGGTAGCTATATTTACCGTGTAATCGATTTGTTTTATTTGAAGTTATTGTATTGGACTAAAAGTCTAGACTAGACAAGAACTTATTTTAAAATTTAACAGAAATTGAAACAAATTTGTTTCTTCATTATGTGTATATGTTAGGTTGGTTGTGAAGCGAATCGCCTGGACAAAGCTATTTATTTGGAGGAGCAATAGCAATGAGTGTACACTAAGTTAGCCGGTTGTTTTTCTGGTACTTCGAAATTTTGTATGACCTTAATTCTGTAAATAAAACGAGAATTCTGTTTGAACATAAAGTTCTTTAATTCTGCGAATCCACAGTTCTGTATTCTCATATTCTGAATATTGACATAGATGGCTGGCTGGCAAATAGCCACAACACGAAAACGTAGTTAAATTCCTTTGAACCCGCGAAACGCTCCACCCAAGTACATACTCTAATTTAGAAAATTGTAGTAACGTGTGCAATAAAAATTACATAATATTAAAATTTTGGAATACAGATTATTATAACACAGAATTTGCAAACCGAATTTGGAATGACTGAAGATACGGTAAATAAAGAAGAGCGACTGAATTAAAACCAAATTTGCTAATTTGGCAAGTAAGCTTGGTTCTTAAAATTGTGGGTGGACGCTTTATAGCGAAATGGGTATCGCATAAGCGCCAAAAAGAAAGATTATATGTGCTGGACTTTTTCTGATCCAACATTTATTTGAACGGAACAGTGCTTCATAAGTGCGAAAAGTTTAAATATATTAGATCTATGATCAACAATAAAGCATCCTGTGATGACGACATCAAAAATCGCGTAAGCAAAGGGTAGATGATTTAGCGGGAAAACTCTGCCATCTTCTTTGACCGAAAAAATGCCTGGAAAAGAGAAGTGCCAGCATTTATTTGGTCTCACACATTGAACAATCTATAACCGGGAAGCTGCCGACATTTTGTGAGGTCAATCCGACGAACCTCACAAGTAGATCAGTATGTGAAGTGGAGAAGTGGAAAAGGTGTGTTCCCATTCCAGATCATATTAGCATCGTCGAAAAATGAGAAAAATAAGAAGAAGACAAAGCAAGAAAATACAAAAATATTCGTATCAAGTTTTTTTGAAAATCTTTAAAATTAATGTATCAACTTTAGGGTTCAATGGGTCTAGGCTTATTCACTGTGCATAATTCACTGTATGAACAATTCACTGTATGGACTGTACACAATTCACTGTGGAACATAATTCACTGTCGAAAACAATTCACTGTGGGGACAATAATTCACTGTGCACAGTTCAGTGTGGGGCAATTCACTGTAATTGAGAATATTTGCGCGCAAATAGTGCACCACCACCACCGTATAAGTTGAAATATTTTTTCTTAAAAGCCTTGAGCATCCTACTAACAACTGAGACAACAGTATAGGTATGGGGATGCTAGCTAGTCTCGATGGTAGCTAGTCTCAAAAAAAAAAAAGACCACAGTGAATTGCGTTCAACAGTGCATTGCCCATACAGTGAATTGTGCACAGTAAATTAGCCGGCTTCGCAATTTTAGGTATTACAAGTATGTACCTCGACACAACCAATTTGTTATATTGTTTAACAGGAGTGGACGTGACCTACAATTAACCTAAGAGTCAGAACGTCTTAGATGAGATGGACAATGATATAAACTCTTGTATATTTTTCACTTTATATTTATTTTATTTTAATAGTTTTATTTTTTTGTTTTAGACTGAGTTTGAACCCTGACCTCTAATGTAAAAGTTGGTCGCACTCACCACTACGCTGTATAGTATAAGGGTCTGTAGGTGTTACCGGCATTTAGTTTGTTTTTAACAAATTTATTCGTTTTCAAAACAAAACACCGTTATCAACGAACCACATTAAAAAAAAAACAGAATATGAAATTACAGTTTTAACTGTTTTTTGTCTGGCAAGACTTTTCAAAGAAATATTGTAAAATTGCTTTGTATAAAGTTTTGCAAATTGGTATTCAATAAAGGAAATCTATATGCTATCCTTACTGTTTATTTCTTTGAAATACAAATCAAATGAGTATCAAAATTAAAGACAAACACTATCAACACTTATATAGTGCTGTGTTTCTGTTTATCCTCTCCTTGATTACAATATACATATTTTGTAAATCGTCCTGTTACTCTGCTTAGTAATCATGTGCCTTTTCTCTACGCAGTCCTATGGGAATCTCAAACAACTTTAACTTACCGATCCAATTTGTCATATTCGAAACCAATAATAAGTATCCCTATATCTCATTGTTATACAACTCCTTTATTTCAATCTGTTTATTGTGGTTTCTTTGTGTTATAACTATAACCAACTACCTGGGGAGTATCTAATTTCCCAGTAGGGATATTTATGTACATTTTTGTATAATTGAGCAAAACCACAATTAATAAAACCACTCAAAACAATGTTTCACATAGTAATAATAATAATTTTCTACTCCTTTCCATTTCTTGAACAAGTGGTGTTTTTTGTTTTTTAAATGAAACTAATTTAAGTTTTGGAAAATTTTTCAATTTCATGAATTCTCTATATACCTATTGTTTCAGTACCAAGGGTATGTTTTATGTTTGTGTGGAAGTGTTTTTGCTGTGAGAGAAAATGGAAGGAAAGGGATGATAAAACTTCATCAGAACAACCAAAGAAACTGTTGAATTTTAAATCAGAAACCTGGAGTCGCATTTTATACAGGGTGATTGTTATAAGATGCACCAAAAAGCTTGAGCGTGTAGGTGAAGTTAAGACAAGAAAAAAATCGTATAGGAGGGGGGTCTATTTACCCCCGTTTAGGCGGGAGGGGCAATTCTCTAAAAACTTGACTTAAATCAGAAAAAAAATTATTTAAAAACAACGGTGAATGATACGAAGCCTTGTTATATTTTTTTTTGGAAAGCCTAAAACTACTCTTTTATTTTTTTATTTAATTTTTAAATTAAGTTGTTTAAGTGAACAGTTTTTAAAAAATTTATTTTCAAACTCAAAATTTTGAAAAAAAAAATTAAAAAAAAAATTTTAAACAAATTTTTTTAAAAATTTTATGTAATTAACTATTATTTTTATTTTCAAAATTCAATGTTCTTATTAATTTTTAGTCAAAAACAGAAAACCGGATGACAAAATGTATCTTAGTTTTTGAGAAATTAAGAAAAACTAGAAGTATTTTTTTCCAAGAAAAACATTTTTTTTTTTGGTTTTCCCAAATTTGACCTGCTCAGGTCAGTTATTAATTAGAGAATTATCCCTTTTTTATTTTTTATTACATACCATCCGATTTTAATCAAATAATAAAAAAAAAACGAGTTAACTTTTTACTTAGGTATTTTACTAGTTTTACTTTTAATTTTTTTTTAATTTCTCAAAAACTAAGATGTTTTTGACTAAAAATTAATAAGAGCATTGAATTTTTAAAATAAAAATAATAGTTAAATACATAAAATAAATGTTGAGTTTGAAAAATAATTTTTTTAAAACTGTTCACTTAAACAATTTAATTTAAAAATTAAATAAAAGAGTAGTTTTCTAGATTTCCAAAAAAATATAACAAGGCTTTGTATCATTCACCGTTGTTTTTAAATAATTTTTTTTTTCTGATTTAAGTCAATGTTTTAGAAAATTGTCCCTCCCGCCTAAATGGGGGGAAATAGACCCCCCCTCCCTTACACGCCACCTACACGCTCAAGCTTTTTGGTGCATCTTATACCAATCACCCTGTATGAAGAAACCAATACAAATGTTTTTGTTTAATTGAAATTGGCTTAGTCATTCTAAAGGAAAATTGATTAAATGAAACTGAGATTTTTATTTTCTCAGCAGATGAATGTTCTTGAACTGCTTAAAATGTTAGTAACAATTTATATTTAGAATCGAGGGAAATAAATAAATTTGGCTAGATAGAATTTTCTAAATCTTTTTCATTACAAAAACATTGATATACAAAAAATATATTTGCTTAATGGTAACCATACTTTTATATAAAGAATGCTTAAATGAAAAAGCAGTATAAGTATTTCTTCCTCAAACCAATACATACTATTTAATTCTCATACTAAAAGCAATAACCATCCGTTTACTCTTAAGTCCAACTTCTGACGTTTTAAAAAGTAAAGAGATATTTTTTTAAGGCGCACTACATGAATGTGAAATCTTTTACTCACTTCGATTTTCTCCACATCGATGTCCTGATGATTATAGGTAGTTAGATAAAGGATTGTTTTAAGTCATCATTTAGATCATGCTGGCTTCATGCCGTAAAATATCTTCTTGTTGTGGCTTTAGATTGCAGTAATATCCTTGTTGTTCTCCTGTTTTAATTTGTTAAACTGTAGATTTAATTTAGTATGTCTGTTTGAAAAAATTAATTGTATTAATTTTTGAGATCTTCAATCTAATCCTGGTAATCCTGTAAAAAGTCTCTTTCTATGTAAATGAAGCAAAGTGATCTGGCGTCACGAACAACGCATTCTGCCTGTTAAATCAAGCTGTGGCATAACTGGATTGAACCAAAAACGGATATCATATCCCATATTTAGAACTTGTTCATCTAATTAATAAATAAAGTTGTTATTTTTCAACCAACAACCGTGATAATATTATATATTTTTAAATAGAAAACATCTATCATTCAAAAACTAAATTTTTTTCAAAATTTTGTTTGCAATATTAATCAGGCTAAGCAGTTCTTTCAAAATATTGTATTTCATTAAAATCAGTAAACTCGTTCAAAAGATAGATGGTGTAAAAAACATCGGTTATAAGCCAAGTACGGCCCAACTATTAATGTTTTCTGTGTCGATACATCCAGACAGATAGACAGACAGGAAGACAGAATCACCGGACCATTTTTTTTCGTCTTTTTTATTATCGTAATGTCATGTCTCAAAGCTTGTATCTTTACGAATGCACAACGTACCTAAAATCGGAAGAAAAAAATAATGCCAACTTTCCATTGATTTTTCAAAAAAAAAAAAAAATAATAATAATAATAATAACATAACATGGGCTGATATACGAACGAGTCCTATTTCATTTGAGTAGGTAGGTACATATTATGTTAATTGTATGTATGTATATGTATAGATCTGAATTTATAATCTTGAATATCTAATTTTTTTTCCGGCAAAAAAGAAAAACTTAGTGTATTTTCCTTCGGTCTGGAAATATTCTTTCTATGTGAATAAGGAGAGAATTTCCACACAAAATTATTTTAAGGACGCTCCACGTCACAATTCATGCACCAATTAACACCCAACTCGTAGTTATTATAAACGACTTATCAGCTAATATGTCAGCCTTTAGGTCTTGAATATGATTACGATGAGTTTTTTTCGTTTGAGTTGCGTGAATAACAAAAATGAAATAATTTAACCTTGTCATCTTAAAGAAAAACCAGGGTTTGTCCTGTGAGGACAATGTCACTTAAACCTGGCCAAACTAAATGAATTGTTTGTGTTCAAGATTAAAGTGGTATTATTTATTTGTTCGTAGAATGTTAAATCAATAGAATTCCTTCTACGACAAAATATTAAATGCTAATGTGTTGGATAATTATTACAAGGCTAAATTTTACGCTAGAAATACAGTAAATTTTCATTACAAATGCGTGGTTTTTCGCCTTAAGAAAATCTCCCAAGTAGTTCAGCGATAAAACCTGGAAATATAATTGCTCTTTAGGATTTATTTCAAAATTTACAATGCAAGATGAATGAGTGTTAAACCCTTAAAGAACCATGAAAATGGGGAGGGGAAAAATAATGATCCAAGTCAAGTTCTTCGGACTATCTCTTTTCAAACAACTTATAATTAACGTATGCATTTTGTAACCCCTGATCTTCTTACGTATGATTTGTTTCAATAATGAATCATGATCATGATACATTTCCTACTTTACAAAATAAAATAAAACTGAAATTCAAATTAAATAAGATTTATATTTTGTTTCTACAAAAATGCATAACAATTCGAAAATTTTATGAAACCCTTTTTGTATTCCTCCATGAATTCATTCTAGTTGAATGTGGAAACACATTCTGACATCAACAAACAATTAATCAAATTTTTAAAAAGCTTTGCCATATTACTCAACTGGCTATTTGTTTTCATTTTTTTTTATAATTTATTTAGAGACAAAGCATATATCAGTAGGAATTTCATAAATCTCTGAGTTGTAAATTCAGTAAAGCAATAACAAGAATGTAATTTTTTTTAATACACATATAGATAAATTGACAAAACGATGATTTGTAAATCTGGTAGATATTTTGTGAAACAAATCACTTTTTATACTGGGGGGATGTTTATTTCTTGTTTTTTCAGGTTTGGAATGTTTTGTATGAGTCTTTCATTTTTTAAGGCTGGGATTTTGATTTATTTATATTTGTTATTTTATTGACTTCACTATTTTCGGTAGGTCTTTAACATTTTAAGGAAATATAATATTGTAAGCTGAATATTTTCTACATCGCATTCATTTTGTTCGTATTACAAATAAATATAATGAGATCAGCATTAAAGTGAATGTTACCATTTGATTCACGGGAATGATGATAAATATGTATATAAATTTTTGTCACAAAAGCTCATGAAGAACTATAAGCTATAGTTTCATATAGTCTTAAGTCTCAAGTCTTGTGAAATTTTAATATTAAGAAAATTTAAAGCTGTATTTTGTCGCTAAATAGGAACTTACCACACTATCTATGAGTGCCGCTTTAAAATACCAAAAAGAAAGTGATAATCTGGTATTTTTGTCAAGGATCAGTCTACAAATTCTGTTGATTGACCACATATTTAATTTAGTCAAAAACGTTGCAAAATGATCAATTATTCAACGAGCGACAGACGCACAGTGGGGTATTTTGTGTTATACCACTGGATCAATTTTGTTTAAATTTTCATGCATGTTAAACAATAACAAGGTAAATAATCCACTTTAAAAAAAAATTATTTTCGATAAAATCGCAAAAAATCTTTATATTTTCTGAGTAGGTATAAGCATTAAAAAAATTTATAGTTTTGGAGAAATTCAATCTTTTGCCCACTTTTTTGCTTTTTTTGTAAATACTCGTGCTTCCATCCCAGTTTGGTAAAATTTCAATTGCTTTTTCTTACGAAATTTTCAGACATGATAAAAGAATTAACCCATACAAATTTCTTTGCCTTTATGGAAAATAATCTTAAGTTAGAAATTTTAGTTTTTCAGATAATGAAATTGAAGTTTCAGTAATACAAGTAAATCTGACCTGTTACACAACGTCGAAGGATTTAAGCCATTTTAAGAAAAGAGTTTCATCTAACCGTCAGGGTGGATACATTTAATGGTGTATTCTTACAAAAAATATAGTAGCAAAACAACATAAAAACGGAAAAACTTTATTTCTCGGTAATAGTTAGAACTTGAATTTTAATCATGATGGAAAATTATAAAGAATTGAAACTGAATTTTTTTTTTAATATTAAATAAATAATAAAATTTTATTCAATAATAATATTAACAAGTTTTTTTTTTAATTTTATTCAAATTTTTATTGAATTAAATTTTATTTTTTTTTGTAATAATATTAGAAAAAAATTATAATAGAAACTACGCCATTAATTAAAATGGAACGATAGTATTGATCTGGACAACGTTTACTTTCAACAAGACGGCGCTACGTGCCACACAAGCAATGAAACCATCGATCTTTTACGGGAAAAGTTTCCGGACCGTGTTATCTCTCGAAGAGGTGATCACAATTGGCCACCGAGATCTTGTGATTTAACACCTTGCGACTTCTTCCTTTGGAGCCACGTGAAAGGTCTACGCCAACAGCCCATCGTCGATTCAAGACCTCATAGATGGAATTCGTGAGGCTATCGAGTACATAGGGCAGCCACTTTGCGATTTGGTTATGGAAAATTTCATGAAAAGGATATGGTCCTGTAAGCGTGGTCGTGGCGGCCATTTGGCTGATGTTGTGTTCCATTATTAACGGTATACCTTCCTCTTTATAATGAAATAAACATCCGATCATTTATCTCAAAATATGCCATTTTTCTTTGAATATCAAAATAACACCTCTTATTGTTTTTCTTAAAGGCACTACACGAATGTAAAATGCTTTAAGCTGTTTCGGATTTTTCCACTGACTTTAATATTACAATATTCAAAGCCAATATGCACCGGGATCTTTTTTTAAATCAATTCAATTTTTTTAATTATCAAACATCCGCTGTACATACATATGGATATCATGTCATATTTTCGAATGCTATCAATGTAAATCGTATTGTGTATATGTGCTGTGCTTTCATACAATATCACCTTCTATGCCGTGAAGATGTAAATCGGTGTTTTTGTAGTTAGAATTAAGATGACTATTATAAAAAAAATAAAAAATAGCACTTTATGATTTTGTCTCATAAGATTTTTGTCTTAAGGTTGTGTTCAATTTTCTTCATCAAAAATTTTGCATCCCTGAAGGTTTGGTCATTTGATTTAACATCAACTTTATCTTTTCACGCCAAGTAATATTTTTTTTTTTTCAAAAACAAATCTTCCGAAGTTTACATTTCAGAAAAAGCAAGCAAAATATATTTATATAAATAAAATATAACGGAATACATTATATGTATACATACATCGTTTTCATTACAAATACCTCTTCAAACTTTACAGCTAAAAATTTAATCCAGCTTAAGGAAAATACTTTTTCATTTTCTTAGATGAAATTGTCAAGTGTCATATATCAAGTCGTGTTTTACAGTAATAAGATTTATTAAAGAGATTGATATTTTTTTTTTGTTTTATCAAGGACGTTTTTGTTTCAAGTATTTTTTTTTTAAGAAAAATCAAATGTGATTGCTGAAACTTTAGAGACTAATTTAACTTATTCTTCATGCTTATCATCATTTATCATGAGATTGAAACTCCAGCCATAGAATTGAAATTAATAGAAAAAAATTTTTAACGATTATTTTGTACATTTAAATGGATGATTGTGATGTGAATTTAGTATCTCAATACTAATAACAATAAGCAATGTTATATATTTGTATACATACGACAAAACAAGATACATTTCTAACACTGATAGAATTATGATATAAGTATACTTTTTTTTTTTTTGTTCATGAAAGAAACCACAATAGAATAACATTTTGTTCAATTATTCAAAATTACGTCACGTAATGGTGTCTTTGCAGCAAGCAAAAAATATCCTGTCAACGTCTTATACGCAATCCCATAAAAACTTTATGCCTATTCACCGCCAAGGAGAAATCACCCACCTGTAACATTGATCCCAACGACTTTCAGAATACTAAACAACTCGAAAATTCATGAATGAAATTCAATATTTATGTTTTACTATAGTCTGCATTATTTTAGCTTACAAAAGAAAAGAAAACTGTAAAATAGATTGGATGTCGTGTATATTTAAAAAAAATGTTGGGGAAAGTATGCGTCATATTGTATGTTAAATCAAAACTTCAATATTAATATGGTATTTAATTTATATCTCTTTCGCGGTATTTAGATTTTAGTCCAATGTTTTTAAGAGTTAAAAAAAAGTTAAACACTTTATTTTAAAAAGATGAAAACATTTGTTCTTCTATCAAGTTGTATTCGTGTTAACGACTGAACAAAATCGTTTGAACAGTTTTTTTGAAAAATTTTATTTAAATTTTTTTTTTCATCAAATTCTTTTTAAAAAGAGTTTGCGATAAAAAAAATTATATAAAAGACACCATCGTCGGCAAAAATCACTAACATAAAATTTTGTCAAAATTGATCGTATTTTTTTCGAGAAAAATAGAATTATGTATTGTTTTTTCTACATACCTGTTGGTTTTTCAAATATTACTTTTAAAAAAAATCGCAGTATTAATCAGATTTAGTAGTATTTATAGAATGTTGAACTTCGTCAAAACCGGTGCACTCGTTCAAAAGATAGACGGTAAAAAAAAACGTTTCTATCACCTCTTTAATAAGGTGATTGAGAAAAAAAAATGTCCAATGGAAAACATCAACATTGACAACAAATCACTCACATACAATTTTATCGATATTGATTGTTTTTTTTTTTTTTTTTCTAGAAAAAAAAATATCGCTTTTTTTTTAAACAAACATTTTTGTTTTCCAAAATTATTTTATTTGAATTTTACTGTTTTTTTTTCAATAGGTATACTGACTATCTCACAAACTAATTCACCGATTTTGAAAAAAAACTGAAATTCAAGAAGTCTTGCTAGTGCAAATAAATATTGCATATAATTATAGTTATACATAAAAAAATAAAAAAAAAAAATGGTTTTCGAAATAAAATATAGGTAAATTTTTTTAAATAAAATGCATAAAAAAAACAATTTTCAACTAGAATAATATCAAAAAAAATTTCCCTGTCGTTAGCACGAAAGTTATTTATTTGACACAAGAGCAAGTTTGTGCGACGTGCTCTTTATTTATTAAAACTTTGCAAAGGAAAGCGGAAGCTGTTCTGCTATAGTTCTTAATAATAACGAACTTAGTTGCACAGTTTATGTTGTTGTGTTTCTGGAGAAATAAAATGTCAATCAAACATGACTTGAATGTCGAATCATAATGTATAATAATATTACCAAAGAACAAAAAGAAACTTCATAGACTTAATGTCATTTAACCTCACCCATCAAACATCCTTAACAGTTAAAAGAACCTTATGACAAGCATTTTATTAGATTTTTGGATCAAAATGTGAAGCAAATGTGTACCATCAATGGGAAAAGAAAAATGCTTAAAAATCATGAGCATGATGACATCTGACATGAAAGCCATCACCATTGCAGTCGATGCCAATTTAACTATACACATCACGTTTCTAGAAAATGTCGAAAATCATATTAATTACCAAGCAAAAGGTTTCCTTAAAATAATAATGTCCGAATAAATTTAACGAGATTGTATATATGTATGTACATGTGTATGGTTTTAGGAGGAACATAATGTACGTGCAGTAATTTTTTTTTAAACCTAAATTTCAAGGAGACAAAATGTTGGTTTAAGATAAAAGTGGCTATATAGAAATTTTTCGTTTAATAGTTTGTGGTCGCATTTTAATAACAGGTGAATATAAAATTGTAATGAATGAAGGACATAAATCGTTTTTATAGTTGATATGTTGATATATTTTTTTTTGAAACTTTGTATGTAACCAAGTTTGAAAAATTTTGTTATGGTTTCCGAATCTTTTCTAAGCGAATTCTTTTCAAAACCAAACTACACAAAACTCATATATACTAACAAGTAATGCATTGGTAAGCAAAAATAAAGATAAACAAAATTGATGGAAATATACTGTCAAAAAACACAAATACTCACCTAAAGAACTTGGACCGAGACTTAGACTTGAAATTATTCAATTCAATATAATATGTAGGTTTAAAAATATACTTACAGTCGATCTGGCTGTTTATAAACATTTATATTTTATATTTTCATAGTAATATGTGAATGCGAATTTTTTTGTAGTCGAACAGAATCCCGAAGTCCAAAATCTCGAAAGCCCCAAAAGTGGAAAGACCAAAAAACCCAAGATCACAAAATTAAAACTGAAAAATATATTTTTTTATAAAACAATTTTTGTTTTAATAATTTTTCTGAACAAAAAACAAAATAATCTATCATCATAAATAATAGAACAACCTTTGAATCAAAACAAACTTTTTTTGTGAATTTAGTTTCAAAGTGCAAGTAGATACTAAACTTTATTAAACACAATACATGTAAGAAATTTTATTTAAGAAATTTATTAGTGAACGCTCTTTCCGTTCCGCGATTTTTTTCTGCAATTGTTGTCTCTTTTACCATGTAACGGTTTCTTAAACTTTTGGAAAAAAATCGGGATTTCCTTTTCGGGATTTTGACCACAGCGTATTTTTACTTGAGATTATAGGTACTATAAGGTAAGTTTTGTATTCGTAAAAAAAAAGTTTTGAGATAACAATCAAACATGACATTACGATGATAGAGAACACAAAAAAAGTAGGTCCGACAATTCTGTCTGTCTGTCTGTCTGTCCGTCTGGATTTATCGACACCTGCACCCTAAACGGTTGGGCCGATTTTCTTCAAACTTAGTACTCTGTATTTTGAGATAATTAAATTTTTCTCTAAAGAAATGCGATGGATTTTTATAAAATTTCGTATGACTGATTTTTTGCAAACGGTGATTTTTTTCGTGATTTTTTTTTAAAACTAGATTTTTAACAGTACCTGCCATACAAGCGTTTTTCTATTTTTCTCGTTAAAAATGCGATCGATTTTGATAAAATTTTGTGTAGGTAATTGATTTTTTCCCAAAAATGCAGTTTTTCGTTACCTGTCATATAAACGCTACAAAAAATCCAATTTTTCTCAAAAAAAATACGATCGATCTTGGTAAAATTTTGTGTGACTGATTTGTTGCCAATGACGAAATTATTCGTTAGAATTTTTTTTTCTCAAAATCACCTTATTAACGGTACCTGCCATTTAAATTTTATAGAAATTCGACTTTTCTCGAAAAAAATATCATCGATTTTGATAAGATTTTGTGTGACTGGTTTTTTGCCAATAATGAAATTTTTCTTTAGAATTTGTTGTTATTAAAAATCACCTTATTAACAGTACCTGCCATATAAACGCTATAGAAACTATTTTTACTTCCGATTATTTATACTAGTTTCTTGTTTAGTATTCTTAGCCAAAAAAAGTTAGTAATCTTACATAAAAGCAATTTTTTCTGTCAGTCTGACCCAGTCGTGCCTTTTATTTGTTCTAGGTCTGAAAATACCTACGGTATACCTGTCATATAAACGTTACAGATAATTCTATTTTTCTCGAAAAAAATGAGATAAATTTTGATAAAATTTTATATGATTTTTCATCGGATTTTTTTAGGAAATGGTACCTCTTTTTTGTTTAAATACCTACAATCTTTAAAGGTTCTGCTAAAAAATAGTTGTACATATTTAAATAATATTTTTTTTTTTTTTTTTTTTGAAAAACTAAAATTCCCAAAAAATGGATGTTTATAAACGTTTATATTTTATATTTTCATAGTAATATGTCAATGCGTATTTTTTGGTAGTCTAACAGAATCCCGAAGTCCAAAAGAAATTGGACAAACGTTTTTCAATCACAGCATTGTAAAGTTAGATATTTTAAGGTTTCAGCAATAAGGTACCGCATGCGACCTAGTCGTGCCTGTTATTTTTCATAATCTTGTTTTTTGATTTGTAGATCGTTTTCGAAAAAAGACCACTAATAGTTTTAATATTTTCATTTTCTTGAGTCCTTACCATTTGATAGAATTAAATACGTACTTTGTTTTTAATCCTCTAATCCGCATTTTTTGCAATATGAATTATTTTCATATGAAAATCTTAAAAAAAATCATGCTCGTTTGATGATTAGATGCACATTAGCCACAAGGACCCACCCTACCTAAGGACTTTTGTGATCAGAGCTTATAAAGAAATAATGTGGTTCCGTCATGGACCAAAAGCCTTCAAATCCAATTATTGCTTTCCACCCTATTTGGGTAAGGAAAAAGCTTTATAGTGAATCATGACTTGTTGCTGATATGATATATCTGCCAAGTCCCCGTTCTTCTATGAAAATGTCTACATCTCTACATCTTCATCAGGGCTTATTATAATTGGTCATTAAAGTTTATTGCTATATACACTAAACTGCTAAGAGGATAAGTTCGAATGAGATTGACTATAGGATTAGTGATTTTAGTGATGGTATCATAAACAATATCATCTCCGTAATTAACTGCATTATCTTTTTTATTCTTAAAAGTTATATCAATTTGAAATTACTTTAGAGGAAATATTAATTTACATACTCGTATATAATAACCAGTATTTGGTTTAACATTAAATCTGTAAAACGCCGAAATTATTTAAACAAAAATCAAGAAACGAGTTTGTAAATTGAGTGTCAAAGATAAAATCAAGAAAACTTCCATTAATGCTTTTTACTCTAGCAGCAAAATATTTGGACAAAAATTGGTGCTCAAAACCCCAATCCACACCAGGTATTTTAAAATAGTAAGGCTAAAATTGAAATTTACAAGTAAATAAATTAAAATCAAGTAAAAAAGTTTGCAGCAAAAACATCTCTCAGAATGAAGCAATCTTAATATTGGAGGTCCCGCTCGAAAGGACCTTTTGAAAAATTAAATATTATTTATGGTATAACAATGATGTTTTAAAACCTACAATCAAATCCATCTGTACGGATGGTCAAACGCTGAAATAATAGGTGCTGAAGAGTAGGGCCCTTTTTAGAAACTCTATAAAGAATTTTTCTAATGAAAGGAGCTTCAAAGATGTCATTACCGCCATTGGCAGCCAGAAAGCTCAATTAAAGAAATGTCTGCTGTTTTATTAAAGACTAAACTTCTTTTGCTTTAGATTTTTACTAAGAAGCACGATATTCATTATATATTTAATTTTTCTTTTATAATAATTATTATAATAATTATTCATCCATCAATGAAATTTCACTAAAATATTTGTATTAACTTTTCTTTTGTATGTAATGTGAAGCTCATTTTCAAAGATATTCTGCTGCCAAAAAAAGTGTTTTGATTCTATTTTGAAATACAAAATGACGTTTCATATTTTGGGGTGCTTCACATATTGTGTTAATTACTTTTATATATTCTAATTAAAATGAATTAAAATATCAAATCAAAACACTCTTGTTAATTTCAGTAACAACTCTTGATATAATGAATCTATTTTAATGTTTGCATTTAATTTTAACATTTGCATCTCTGTGCCAAGGAACTCTGGCATAGAGTATGAGGAAAATAATATACCTTTTTGTCAGAACGTGATATTCGCATAAACACACAACTCGTGTGCATGTTCATTTAAGGTTTATAATTAACTCGTCAAGATATCATAGTTTTAGAGAAGTTGTTTCTAAATTAAATTGTGCCTGGTGTGCATGAATGGGGCATGCTGGTGTGTCTTTTGGAATTTTGCAAATGCAACTACTGGCATAAAACAGACGAAACTTTATTATGTTTATGTTTGTGGTTTGGCAGATTGTAACAAGAGGTTGAGTTATTTGCATACTGACTAAACTGAAACTCATCTCGCAAAATTAGGTACACAGTTTGGAATTAGTTTTGAATGGGAAGCAACTTTTTTAATGTCACCTCTTGTTTGCTGATTTTTCATTGAAACAAAAATTTCTATACAAGATGTTGTTAAATTTAAATATGTGATTAGGTTATAAAGAGTGATCACAAAATAGAACTTTCTTTGAAGCACAGTAAATTATAAAGCAGTCAAAAATTATATCGAAATTTTTTTGCGAAATATTTTTGCGAAAAATTAATAGAAAATCTTGTCTAATGAACAGCAACCGTGGAAGGATTTTTTAAAGTCCAGAATTTAATAAAAAATCAGAAAATTGTTTTTGCAAATTAAAGTCTTACCAATGTTATAAAAAAAATAAATAAAACTTGCTATAGGGGAAATTTACTTTCATGTTCACAACTGGAAATTTGATTTGACCAGTTTTGTTTATAAAAAAAATTCAGTTTTTATATTTTGAAGTTAATAAGCTGATTCTGGAAAAAAAATCTAATGTAAGACATTACTCAGTCGAAATTGATCGTACTTTTTTCGAGAAAATTAAAATTATCTGTTTTTCAAAAATTCTTTTTTTCCAATTTTTTTTTTTTTTTGAATATTATTCAAATTTAGCAGTTTTTTTAGAAAATTAAATTTGGTAAAAATCGGTGCAGCTTTTGAAGAGCTGAATAAAAAATAACGGTTATATGGCAGGAACTAATAATAAGCTGATTGTGAAAAAAAAAATTAGATGACGGAAATCACCATTGGCAGGAAATCACTCGTATATAATTTTATCAAATTTTATCGTATTTTTTTCGAGAAAATTAGAATTATCTGTTTTTCAAAAAAAAAACTTTTTTAAAAATTACTTTTTTTCAAATTTTCGTTTGCAATATTATTCAAACTAAGCATTTATATTAGAAAATTAAATTTGGTCAAAATCAATACAGTTGTTCAAAAGATGGTCGGAATAATAAATATATCGATTCTATGGCAGGTAGATACCGTTAACAAGCTGATTCTAAAAAAAATTAGATGACGAACATCACCATTGGTAGAAAATCACTTGTATAAAATGTTATCGAAATTGATCGTATTTTTTTCCAAAAAAATTAGAATAACTGTTTTTCAAAAAAAAAAACTTTTTTAAAAATTACTTTTTTTTTCAATTTTTTTCTGCAATATTATTCAAATTTAGCAATTATATTATAAAATAAAATTTGGTCAACATCGATGCAGTCATTCAAAAGATGGTCGGAATATTAAAAATCGGTTCTATGTCAGGTACCGTTAATAAGCTGATTCTGAACATTACTATTGGCAGTAAATCACTCATATAAAACTATATTCAAATTGATCGTATTTTTTCGAGAAAAATGGATTTATCGGTAACGCTTATATGGTTGGTACCGTTATTTTTATACCTATGTCAAAAATAAATAAAAGCCCGGGGATATTTCTCTAAAAATTGTTTCTACCAAGTTTGAAGAAAATCGGCTTAACAGTGTCTATACATCCAGACAGACAAACAAACAAATAAAAAAAGTAGTTAATTTAATTCAAACTTACACCATCCCACCATTTTTTCGGAAACTCCTGAAATACTATAGCGGACCATGGTCCAATAACAAAATTGTGTGGGTGTTCCGTTGCAAGAAAATAATCTTTCTTTTGTTTTGATATCATTATATTACATTATGTCAACCCCGATGTTAAAGTGAAACATTTTTTTTTTATTTTAAAAATTAAGATTTAAAATAAATTTGTTCAAGTCACCATTCATGAAAATGGCGGCAGATATGAAAATTCCCGACTTGATATGAATGTAGTGATACTTTCTTTTTGATAGATAGATAGATAGATAGATAGATTTTTTTATTCAGTGATTCAAAAATTTTGTTTCATACATTTTTTGTTTTCTGAATAAATTTTGAGGCTTGACATATAATGTCGTCTGCCCTTTTTCTTTTTGATTTTGCAGAAACTACCAACAAGTTGGATATTCTATTTTTTTTTCACCGAAAATTGTACAATTTTTTTGTTTTCTTGTATGCACTGAAAGCCCGGATTGGCGTGCAAGTATGACTAGAGACGTAACATAGTATTGACGCGAAAGTATCATAATGGCAACAATTAACCCATAATAATTATTAGTTCATCTAAAAATATTCTCCTCCTTGTACTGATAAGTAGTATCTACTCAATTTAGCCACCCTCCTATTAATACTTGTGACGAAAAGTTTTTACTTTGATAAATTAATAATATTAAATATTTAAGAGTTAAGAAAGACACTCCAGGCTAAAAGTGAGAACCTTACTTTAGTTATATGCATTCAACAAAAAATAGGACTGAACGGAAGACAAAAGAAACTATACCTATCCTTGAACTGTGACAAACGAGTCTATATTTCTTTTTAGTTTCTATTTCTACTCAACAAAACTGTTGCTGAAAATTGTTTTTTTTTATCGTAATTTCTCACTCGTGAGTGGTGACAGATCTGGCGTTGCCAGCATACGAAATTTACACAGAATATTTTTTTAACTATTATTGATTACATGTGTTCAGATCAAAATCATCAAATGTATGACATGAGTGGACAAACGCACAAGGCGATATTATTTATAAGTAGGTACTATAAGCCAAGTTATGCATTCGTAAAAAAAAGTTTTTAGATAACAATCAAACTTGAAATTACGATTTTAAAGAATTCGAAAAAAGTGGGTCCGGCAATTCTGTCTGTCTGCCTGTCTGTATAGACATCTGTACCTTAAACGGTTGGGCCGATTTTCTTCAAACTTGGATAAAAGTATTCTTTGAGTAATATGCCCGGATGTTTTAAAATAACAATACCTACCCTCTAAGCGTTACCGATGATTCCATTTTTCTCGAAAAAAAACAATCGATTTTGATAATATTTTATATTTTGATTTTTTTTTGCTTATGATGATGTCTTTAATTAAACATTTTTTTCCGGAGAAGCTTTTTAATGTGGTGCCTGCAATAGATTGGTACTATTTTCATACCGAATATCTTTTAAACTGCTGCATTCATTTCGACAACATTTTATATACGATAATTCCTACTAAGCTTGATACTTCAATCAAAAATTATAAAAAAAAAAAAAATAATTTGGCAACGTCATAAGTATTTTATCTTTAGAATTTTCAATCCTTTGCAGCCCAATTATTATAGCACTATGTCTTCCTGCGTTACATTGGGGGAGATGCATTGAACAAAGGAACTTCTTTATTTTGTCATTTTTGTTTCGCCTGTAGAAATGTGCATTACGATGGTTCATTGTGCCTCATATCATGTGAACTGTCCATGATGTGCAAAAAAGTTCCGATTCCGTTCTAAAAAAAAAATCACATCTCCTCTTTGAAAATTAAAAGTGAAGGAATTCGTATGAAAGTGCACCGCTAGTATAAAAGTTACATCTATAACATTTTCTTGTACAGGTATATGTACGTAAATATATGATGTTTCCTTGAAATACATTACCTCCTGTTTTCAGTTCCGCAAAAAGTCAATATGGATTAAAGTTTCGTTTGAAAAAAAAAAAAATTATGTACGAATAATCTATCTTACATATTATTACATACAAGAGAATTTTATTCTCATAACTTTTACTTGCGATTATATAGGCGGGCATCATTATATGAGAAGGTTATGAATTCGTGAAAAAAAATTACATAACAATCAAACATGACGCCACTATGATAGCGAAGTCCAAAATTAAAAAAGTAAGTCTGGAACGTCTGTCTGTCAGAATCTATAGCATAAACGGTTGCACCGGATTTCTTTCAAACTTGGCTTGGTATCTGCGTTCAGAAGGGTAACTGATAAAATGGTTTTTGAAATTCGAGTTCAATGTTTACAAGTAACAAATGTTTTTTGAAAAGTATGTTAGGTACACACAAATATTTTTTTTTAACTGAAGGTACAATTTGGGTAAAGTAAATGAAAAATATTTTCTAATACATATCTACATATGTATATCAATATTAATGGCGTACCAAGATTTTCCCAGAAAATTCTTGGTTGTTCGAAATGTATTTTGAAAATAATTTTTTATACATATTTTTAAAATTATTTGTCACATTCAACTAATTGAAAGTATTTAACAAGGAATATGCATATTTCATATTAAATAATTTCTTGCAAAGTTTTAACAGCAAAGACATGCGATCCAGCAATAAGAAAAACTCAAGCTTAAAATAGGTAAAACAAATTTTATGAAACTTTAAAATCTTTAGAGCGTGTTTCAAATAACTTTTTAAAAATATTTTTTTAAACAAAAATTAAGTATACCAGAAATTAAAATTCATTGAAATTTATTGGAAATATACAATTTTGAAATCGCTAGCGCTATTATGGATAAAAAATTAAAGGCATTACTGGCTACGCGGGACTCACGAACCAACTATGGGATGCTGTACCATTCCAAGAATTATTTTTTTGATTTTCTAAAAAAATACATATTTTTTTAGAAGTGACAATAAAAACAATTTTTTAATTAATACCCGAACGATTTTCATTATGCTTTTCAAGTTTATTTTTAATACTAACACCTGAAAATTTCGTATGAAATTTTTTTTGAAAATTGATTTCGTCGATCTTAATTATAACTTTTCACAGTTTTAAATTGTTTGGCAACATTGCCTTTAACAGTTATTTGTCGTTTTTTTTTCAATAAAGGTGTCAAAGTAAAAAAAAACTTAATGTTTTGCGTGTGCAATTGTTTTTGAGGCCATTAAAATCCTACCTAGAATAACGTCCACTGTTTTTGTGAACTGCAAAAAAAAAAATGAACAAAAATATTAAGTACCCTCCAAAAGTGGGGCACCTGTGATATTATATTTGTGGCTACCCTTTTAAAAATTATGTGAAAAAAAGTAAAAGTGCTTTAAGTCATTACAAACACATGTTAAAAAGTTTAGCTGTTTGGCAGCAAACCCCGCCAAAGCAGAACGCAAAACAGATTTTGCGCAGCTGATGTGTTATAATTTGGTAAGCTCTTAAGATTTTTGTAATTTTGGTTTCAATAGTTTTTGCAATGCAGGTATTTTAAAAACACGATATGTTATGTACTATATATAAATTGATATTTTTTTGTTGTAAATTTGAAATTTATTTCTTTGTTTAATCTTTAATTATTTAAAATTAAAAGTTATTGTATGGTTTAATTTGTGTAATAATTATTCTCAGTGTAATTTTCATGTACATATTTACACTATCGTATACAGGGTGATTGGTTTAAGGTGCACAAAAAAGCTTGACTGTGTAGGTGGGGTTAAGACTAGAAAAAAATCGTATGGGAGGGGGGTCTATTTCCCCCCGTTTAGGCAGGAGGGGAAATTTTCTAAAAAATTGACTTAAATCAGGAAAAAAATTATTTAAAAACAACGGTGAATGATACAAAGCCTTATTATATTTTTTTGGAAAGCCAGAAAAATACTCTTTTATTTTATTTTTAAATTAAGTTGTTTAAGTAAACAGTTTTAAAAAATTAATTTTCAAACTCAAAATTTTGAAAAAAAAGTTTAAAAAAAAATTTTTTTAATTTTTTTTCAAAATTTTATGTAATTAACTATTATTTTTATTTTCAAAATTCAATGCTCTTATTAATTTTTAGTCAAAAACAGAAAACCGGATGCCAAAATGTATCTTAGTTTTTGAGAAATTAAAAAAAAAATTAAACGTAAAACTATAGTAAGTAAAGTAAAAAGTTAATTCGTTTTTTTTTTGTTATTTGATTAAAATCGGATGGTATGTAATAAAAAATAAAAACGGGATAGTTCCCTAATTAATAATTGACCTGAGCAGGTCAAATTTGGGAAAACCAAAAAAAAAAGTGTTTTTCTTGAAAAAATATACTTCTAGTTTTTCTTAATTTCTCAAAAACTAAGATACATTTTGGCATCCGGTTTTCTGATTTTGACTAAAAATTAATAAGAGCATTGAATTTTGAAAATAAAAAAAATAGTTAATTACATAAAATTTTGAAAGAAATTAGTTTAAAAACTTTTTTTTTCAAAATTTTGAGTTTAAAAAATTATTTTTTTTAAAACTATTCACTTAAACAACTTAATTTAAAAATCAAATAAAAGAGTAGTTTTCTGGCTTTCCAAAAAATATAACTAGGCTTTGTATCATTCACCGTTGTATTTAAATAATTTTTTTTCTGATTTTAGTCAATGTTTTAGAAAATTGCCCTTCCCTCCTAAATGGGGGGAAATAGACCCCCCCTTCGATACGATTTTTTTCTTGTCTTAACTTTACCTATACGCTCAAGCTTTTTGGTCCACCTTATACCAATAACCCTGTATTATATATGATCAAGATCAAAGCTAATAAATTTTCAAAAAAACTCAAACTTCGTCAAAATGTTTGAAAAATACCAAATTTATATTAAAAACAAAAAATTCGCAACTACACAACTTTTTCTCTTAAGAAGTCGGAGGGTACCACATCTACCCTGGTAGTTAATTTTTTAAAGAACTAAAACTTTAAACTTATAGAATAATGAAACAGAAAAAAAGATACACCGATTAAATAAGATATTTCTCTTATTTTAAAAGGATTTTGTGGCGCATTACAATATGTGTCTTGTTTACCGCAACAAATCCTAGAGAGACGGAAAAGAAAACCGAAAAAATGCATTACCTGTGCTTATTTGTAGGTACCTATAGCTTTGTGTATCTGATATCTTCTGTAACAGTTTGCGAGGGTAGAACATGAAGCAAAACAAAGTGCCCTTCAACTTACTTCGTAAGGTATGCATCTCCTCTATATACCTAACGATTAATGTTTCGGGAATTTACTTTACAAGAAGTTTTTCGTAAGACGTAGCTTAGTTATCCTTGAAAAAAGCAGTTTTAAGAGTTGTATAGGAGAGGAATTTATGTAATGTAGAACTAATCTACCATGATTCGCAATCTCACGGAATTTGTTTTCCTGTTTTGTAAAAAAAGATGTTTCATATATCTTATTTTTTTTTTTTTTTGATAAAGCAGAAGTAGATACATATAGAAGTTTTTGTTTTGTACTTTAAAGATTATTTGAATTGCACAAAGTGGCGATAAATAAACCTGAAGAAAATCTTTTAAGTAAATATGAATGAAGTTCTTACTTGGCCAATTTTTTTTCGCACCAATTCATTACGATTGCTAGATAAAAAAAAACAACTATAAATGTATCGATTGGAACGAAACCAATATTTATATTTATCTGATAAGGGACATATATCCTTCATTTTTAGTAGCTTCCGCACCACCACCACAAAACCCAAAGGATTCATCTTCCAGAGGGAGAACTAATCAATAGTAATTTTGCTTACGCCTCCTGGTTGAAAAACCATAACGATATTCTGTTTTATGTCACGTTTATGTTGTTGGCATACTCTTCACGGTAACGAGATGGTCATAACATCTTACGAGCTACAAGACGACACCCATAAAACGTGTTGCTTTCCAAACATAAGAAGAGATACGTTTTATTATTTCTGTTTTGTTTTTTTTTTTTTTTTTTTTTTTTGAAACCAAAATGTATCACATTTAAGGTAAAAGGTTGAACGATATAGCAACTGAAATCAAAGTAAGGAGTCTCGCCATCACCCACAAACAAATACTACGTTATCATGTTACTAACTTTGCTAAAGAAAACGAACGTGAATCAAACATTTACCGGAGGCTTTTGCCAATAAGAACGGAAATCCTAAACATAACACATTAATAACTGATGAATGATTCAGAGCATTTCACTCACTCATATACTTAAGATTTTACTGGTGAAGGGATATCAATAATTTTGTGCAAAGTTTGTCGAAAACAGTTTAGTGGACGACAAGAGTATAAAGTAAATATTTGATTTCTGATGCCAATAAAAACTATTTTTATGTTTTGTATTTTGATGAAATATTTATTTTGTTATTGAATTAGAGAAGACTGCTTAAAAGCAGGGGAAAGTTGTAGGATAAAACAGCTGTGAAGACAAGTATTAACATTTTAGTGGTAGAATAATAACTATAGACATTTCGAAATCTTCAAATTCAAAGTAAACCTGTGATTCATAGTATCACAAAGACATCGGGGTAATGAATACCGATGAAGAGGTCAGTCTATTATATTTCAGTCCGTCGGAATCTCGGTTCACTCGATTTCCCCCATGTGACACTGTGTTGATATCCACTTTGATGTATAATGACAGCTTTCGGCACAGTTTCAGTTTGAAAGATTACGTTCTTTAAAGAAAGTACTGTGTGCCGAAACAGCTGTAATTAGATCAAATAAAATTAAAAGAGGCGATATTAATTCTTTCTTTTTCTTATTAAATATGGATCCATCAAGTAAAGACCAACACAATCAAACAAATAAATTGTAAAGTCAACAATTTTCGACGATTTTTGTCTTTCAAATACCTTTAAAGTACCCAAATATCATTGAACAGATTACGATTAATAATATAAAATATTACGATGACAATGATAAATTTGACATATTCAGCCCTATTAGGGAATCCGACGAATGAGTTGCGGAGGGAGTCTTACTCACTTTTGGTAGATTTGCTATTAGCGAATCTGCAAGCCATACGCGGGAATAAATGTCGGTAACGTTGTTCGTAAAATTGTTATTACTGAAAACGAAAGGCATCCGCACCACATCCGCGCTCCATACAAATGTTGGAAAAGCAAATCCGCAATAAAATTGGTGCGGATGGTTAACAAATCTGAATCAAATCTGAGATAGTTAACAAATCTGAATTTTTTAAAACGGAAATAAAAATTTTTGGATCGTTGAAACGCATACAATTTTTTTTACAGTATGTCTAATAATTAATTGACAATAATGGCTGTTTTCGGAAACATCATATGCGTTTTTTTTAGGAAGTGCAACTTTGGTGTCGTTTTTTAGCCAAACCGTGGACATCTGTCCAGAAATATAGTCCCTTCGACCTAGTTTGACATTTCCTCTATCCAACAGCAAATGAACCTTGATAATCGGTCCAGTGATTGCTGAAACACAAACGGATTAAGATTGGTCGTTATAATCATTAAAAAAGGCTCATTTTGCGGTAAAAAAAAATATTTTACTAAAAATAATTATTTTTTGCCCTATTATTTCGAGTTCCGGAAGTACAACTTTGGTGTCGTTTTTTGGCCAAACCGTGGAAATCTGTCCAGAAATATAATCCCCATGACCAATTTTGGCATTTCCTCTATCCAAGAGCATATTTACCTTGTAAATCGGTCCATAGATTACTGAAACACTGACGGATTAAGATTAGTCGTTAAAATCATTAAATAAGGTTTAATTTGCGATATTAGATATTTTACGATACTAGAGTATCTTAGATTGCTTATCTCGTGTGCGCCCAATGTCAACTTGCAGTTTCAAAAATGGAAAAGTAGTTCGCGGATTGGTAATGCAGCTCATTCATCGGATTCAATAATTGAATTTTATGCGAATGCGGATCCACTGTGGATTCAACCGACTCCCGGGGAGTGAAATTTTGCGAATGCAGTAATAGGCATGATTAAAACATATTAACATCTTAAGCTTTTTTACGACAAAATACGTCTTTCTTGAAAGTTACGAAAAAACATTCTTTTATGAATCAAGAACCATAACTAATCATTTGTATTTATTTTTATTAGATAACATAAGCATATTAAAACAATGTTTAAAAAAAAAATCCTCAGTTTCAATAAATGAATTTTCAACAAGGATCAATTATAGTAATATATTTCCTTTTGACCAACTTTTCATTCGTCAAACTGGATCTTGCAACTCAAGGGTTGCCATCTTTAAAAAAGGTGATGTTCCAAAAGTAGCTTAAGAAATTTATATGGTATTGATCAAACGACTAAACCAACCGCTTCCTATAGTAATAATATCCAACGAGAAGTTACTGTCTTTTTTTTTGAAGCTAGCATTAAATTAACTCACGACAACAACCCAATCCAGTTGTCCAGCCTATTTTATGTTTCGTTTCTAAACTGAAATGGGAATTCGAAATGAGAATTCTGTTTATGTTTTTCATATCTGATGTCAACATGTCTGACCACAATAATGTTTTCGTCCATTAAAAGTCCATTTATCCCCATCCAAGGACGACTAAAGGTGTTCTGTTACGTTTTGTTTTATTTAAGATTGTCTGCATTTTTGTAGTTTCAGTCTAGATTAAGAAGCTTTTCCATGTTGATGTACGTTGTTACGAATAAGTATAACTATGACTGATGGTTGATATTGTCCTAGGATATATATATACATATATAAAAGCAATGAAGCATTCAATGGATAACTTCTTTATATAAATAAAAAATGCAACGAAATATTCAATGAAAAGTCTTAGTCTATCACTTCTATCGCGTGTCATTTTTGGTTTGTTCAGCCTCTAAAGTTCTAGACTAATAGTTCTTATTATTTCAATAAAACCACGTATATATTATAAACTTCTATTTACATTTGCATCTAAAAAATAAAATAAAAAAGTATATAGGTGTCCATGGCTATTAACGAATAACGACACGTTTGGGTGTCATAAGCACAGTGTTGATTATTGTCCCAGCCAAAATGAAAATACCGTGAAATTAAGTCCTGACGAAAGTATATTGTGACACATACCACGTAGAGAGCATTAATTAACACATTGTAATTGTAATTAGACAGATTGTGGTGTAGGCATGTGTGAAATAAAATAATTGTTCATTTTGTATTCCGATTCGATTCCGAGTGTGAGGTGAGAGATTGTTTTTAGTTTTCATCTCATTAAAATTGCATTGATATCGAAGTAATCAATAAATTGATATATAATACAAATTGAATAAAAGAGAATTATTAACTCATGTTATGTGGGAAATGTTAATGCAATGTATTTGCAAGAAGTTAATATATATCCATTAAAAAAGCATTCGTTTATAATATAAATAAACAGGGTAATCTCATTGTTCATTATGACAATAAACATTTTATTAATACTACGAAAATTCATTACAAGAGATTTAAAGTAGAAAAGTTACGTTGGCAAGAAAAATGTCTGTTGATGAAAACTGTCATTATCTACGTTTCTATTAATAGATACCATAAACATAAAACTCAGTTTGAAATTTTACATTCATTAATGGAATCCAAGTCCCTTGCAAAAAATTATTCAGTAAGTACTTGTGTTTTTCAATTCGATTAATTTATATTATCAAAATATTCAATTATTCTTTCTTTTTATCGAAAACTGTCTAACGAACTTTTGGTCAACATCTATCAATTCAATCGATTTCATTTCTTTTCTTTCGGTTGCATCGGTTAAGTGTGTTTATCGATTCATTGTTTTGTGACAATACACAAAGTATATACATTCTATATGTTTTGAGCTTAATAAATTAAATATATAAAAAAAATATTTAATAAATACAAAAAATTCAAGTGCAAGAAATGGCGCCCAACGTGGGACCCTACAACTATATTTAGTTTCACAACCTCATCAGTCATTCTGTAAGTGGTTTGTTTTTTTTTATTTGTTCACAGAATATCTATAGATCGATCTCTAATGTAGTGAAGACAATATTTTAATATTTTTTAACAGAAATATTTCATCGTTGTTTTTGGCGCAACTAGAACTTCTGCGCAGATTTTCCGGCTTACATAAGATTTCTCTTTCTTTAATTCTTCTATGAATCCACAAGTCAATTATAAAAACACTCTTAAAATTCCTTACTTATATAAAGACAAATTACCTAGAGAAGAACAAAACATAAAAGCCAATAAAAGGACAAAATATAAAGAGCACGATTAGGTCGAACGAACTTGCTCTTGTGGCAAGCTACCTTTAAGCTAGAACAAAAATTTCAATTTGCCCTCTAGGGAATTTTTTATGAACCCTACACACTAGATTTAAAGCTAATCGGTTCAGCTTTTTCGGGCTGTAGTTACTTATACAACAAGACTGACAGATAAGACAGACAGACAGAAAGAATTGCCGGACTCACTTTTGTCGTCTTCTCTATCATCGTAATGTCATGTTTGATTGTTATCTCAAATTGTTTTTTGCACGAATGCATACCTAGCCTTATAGTACCTATAATCGCAAGTAAAAAGTAATTTCTAATTACAGATATAGTAAATAAGTAATTTCAGAAGTTAATCAAGAACTTCGTTTATTATCACAATAAAATACAAAATTAAAGTAAAAATTTCAATAATGCTTTCCATTATTGCAAAGGAACCGATTTCGCTATAATAAGAACTTAGGAAAATTATTTAATAAAATCTTTTGTTAAATTGACTAAATAGTTGCTTGTTGTAATATACGTCGATTGAATTAATAAAATAAAATAAATAGTCACTGTAATCTTGTAATAATATAGTGGAAAAAATTTAAATCTCTGTAAAATGTTTCATTGTATTTACTCATACCTTTTTGTTACAGTGCTCAAAAACCTTCCACCATCTTTTCACGTCAAGAAAATGCATTTTTTTAAAAGAAATATGTGAATCTTTTTTTTTCATACACAAACTAACAAAATGGTTGTGTGACAAATTCAGCTAACAATGTACTATTATAATGTCATCACATCATACTTCATGCAAAGTATCTAAATCATTCGCAACGAAAAATTTGTGTCCTTTCTCTCTCAAGACAAACATCACAATCATTCCTTAGATTTTTATTTAGGTATATAATACAATGCTTAAAGTTGACCTTAAAAAAAAAAAGAATAAAAATGATACAGCTGTGTGTGATATACAAAGTCTTTGTCGGAAAAAGATTCTTTTTTACTAGAATATTAGTATTTTTTACTTCATTTCTAGAGTAATGTTTTGTTGGATTATCCTCTTGTTGAAGCAGCCCCATTCAGTCAAGTTCATTTATGACTGTCTTCAATGATAAATGATTGTCCTTCTCGTGTTTATAAATGTATGTTCTTTTTTTTAATTTTTAAAATGTTTATATTGAGTACCTCTTCGAACTGCCGGGTGGGATTACTATGTTAACGTTAAAGATCTAAGCTTTGAAGAAATATGACAATAAGTATTAAATTGTACACACAATTTTCTTTAATTCATTTATCTTATTTCGTTTAATAAAAAGATATTTATTGTTGGACATTATGCAGGTAGATATGGATTTACCGATACCAAATCCGCTTGAATGGGAATGGGAAATATCGTTTCTGGATCAAAAAAAAAAAAATTGATTGATTTCAGGGCTGCTTATATTACAGCACAGAACATTTATTACCGAATTAACAAACAAAAAAAAACAATTCGAAGGTAATCTTTTCCTAATTCTTGCTCTTAACGTGAATTTCCAACAAAAAATCGATTTCAGTATTCTACACAAAAAAAGTTAAAGTTAAAGTTCTATTTATGCTAACATATTTCTATCTACAAACTCAATCTTTATGTAATCGCACTTACCTTTATAAGTCTATAAATTGAAATAAAAATAAAAATTAAAAGTAAAAAGAGAAACATTTAAACCAAATGTGACAACACAATGGACGATAATGGACCATTATGCGATTCGGTCAACACTTCGAAAATCCTTTAACAAAAGAAAGTTATTTTATTGTTATTATTTTCTGGTAATTCTATTTCGATTTCTTAAAGGTTGCCTATCCAACCACAAGTACGAAAAGGTGACACCCAATTGTATTGGAAGACCAAATGTTTTCTTTTTTTAATATTTATTTAACTTCTTTTACTGGAAAAGTATCTGCTCCTTGCTGAGTTTATAAAGATTTAACCAACCTTGCAAGTGTTATACAAATGATTTTTTTTGTATAGTTACATAGTTTTTTTTCGGATTTTAAATGGAAAGAGAAAGTTACTAGGTTTATCTTTTTTGCAGAAAACTTTTTAAAACACTGAATAAAACTTTTTAAGTACCTTCTTAAGGATAGAGTATAGAAAAAATTCATCAGGAAACTAAAACGAATAAGAAAACTTAAGTTTGTTCATAGAAAAACTTTTAAAGCAAAACAGATGTATAGTTTGTGTTAATATTTTAAGAAGCTGGAACTGGTCGGAAGAGAAGTATAAGAAAGTTGATGAATTTTAGCATAATATTTAAATTTTATAAAAGAAGATACAGTTGTAGATGAAAAAGTCAGATTAATTGTTTGAGATACATTATTAAATAAGATACCGATAGCTGAGATTTTTGTTTATTTAAATCAAAAGTTTTCGTTTCAGAAAAGTTAAGACAACAGATTATGCAAATTTTAATCACTTAATGATATTTGAACACTGGGTGCTCTGAAAATTATATGCTAAAAGTGGCTAAGCCGCTAAGAATTCATATAGTGAATAAATGATAAATGCAAAGACATAATTTTTAATTCTTATTTGGATGAAAACTGAACCATTAAACTTTTTGAAAGAGGTTAGTATTATAAACAAAAATTAAAAACAGAGAATGTGAATGGTTTTATGGCGATTTTTGTTATTATACATTTAGTCCTAAAAATGGTATGTAAAGCTTATAACGGTATAACAAGTTTTTAGTTGTCATAGGTACTTATTTGCATTATTTTCAAAAAAAAGAAACAAAAACTTTTTTTCTATTTAATAACCTAGTAAAATTAGATATTTAAAAAAAAATAAAAGGCACGACTGGGTCGTACAAACTTGCTCATATAACAATAAGTGAGCTAGGACTTAACAGCAAAAAAGCACAAGTGTCGAGTCTACTTCTCTTAGATGTTGTATAGTCTTTTAATTTGTGTATACGAAATAATTTTTTAAATTCTTTCAATAAATTTAAAAGGCAATAATTAAAAACATTAAAAAAAAAATTACTTTGAAAACTAATTTATAACAAACCAGAGTTTTTCGAGAAAATCGTGATATGCTAGAAATTTTTAAATATTAAAATATATTGAACCATTTTTTTTTACCAAAATCGTAAGTCCAGTTGTTTAAAAAATCGATTTTTTACAAACAACTTTTTTAAAAATATTTTTATGAAAAATTCGGGGAATGCCAGTTTTAGCTAATTAAGAATCTTAATGCAAAAATAATTTTTAAAAAAGAATTTATGAATTAATTTTCAAATTATTAAATTTAAAAAAAAATGTGTAATCAATCAATTTTTTTTTTTAATAAACGTTAGTAAAAAATTCAGAACGCCGTTATCTAGGTCTTTTTAAAAATAAAATTTGGTAAAAATCCGCTCAGTCATTAACAAGAAAGTCAAAATTCAAAAAAAAAAACCAGGGTTATACGGCAGGTACCATTTAAACTGTTCCTAAAGAAACATATTTCAAACTATCTGAAAAGTGTTTAATGCCGTATCACTTATGTCAAGTTTTATCAAAATCGTTAGAGCCATTTTCGAGAAAACAAGCTTTTAATAACCGTTAAATGGCCCGGTATTCCCAAAAACCCCATTGACGCTGACCCTACAAATCTTATACATACCAAGTTAAAAATATATCGGCCCAACTGTACTGGCTGCAGATGCGAATAACAGATAGACTGGCAGACTGACAGACAGAATTTCGAGACCCACTTTTTTCGGCTTCGGCATTATCGTAATCGCAATCATCTTTGATTGTTATCACAAAACTTTTTATTGCATGATTTCATAACTTGCCTTATAATACCTATAGTAAGTAAAAAAAAACAACAAATAAATAAATTTATTGGCAGCGACAGTTCCGAAGAATCACGGCCTAGTGACTTACACTCTCAACTTATCCTTTTTCGTGCGTTGTTAGTTCTACAGGATTGAAGGGAACCTTAGTCGTTCGAATTCGAACTTTTCATGACAATGATACTCTTGAAGAATTTGTCACATCCTCGCAAAAAGGCAGAGCCCCTGAAAAACTGTATTTGGTCTACTCAGGGATCGAACCCAGACACTCCAAACACTACGCCACGGGACATTTATTAGATATTTATTTTTTTAAAACTACCACAAAGATGAATTTTTGTAAAAATCTTTGTTTTGATACTTGAACAAATTTTACAAAGTAACCGAGTATTGGCCTGGAGTTGAATTTTTTAGGGGGTAAAGGGGTGAAAAATCAGTTTTCTGCTAATTTCTTGGAAACTATGAACTTTTTGGAAAAAAAATGTATGGTAAAAATTGTTACTTATACTTATATTTTCTAAAAAAAAAGGTCTCAACAGTTTTTATTTTACCATAAATCAACTTTGAGAAAACGTTTTAAATTGTGTGAATGTGTTTTTTTCGAACGCTGTACTTTTTTTTTATTTTCAAGTTAACTTATTATCGAAAAACAAATATGCTTTTTATTTAATGTTATCGATTTGTTCTCAATATTAAATTTAGAAACAACAATAGAATAACCTTTAACAATTATTTAGTTATCTCCTTAGAAAAGCACAAAAGAACTTTCCAGATGAAAACTTCAAATGAACATTAACAATGTCTGAGGCAAATAAATTACTATTGGACATATAATATTCTTCAGACGACAAATTAAGTAGAATTGTCTAGAAGAGGATGAAAATTTATTTTTTAATTGTAAGGATTAACATTGAAGATACTCTTTTACTTCACAACACAGCTATTAACAGGATTAACATTGAAGATACTCTTTTACTTCACAACACAGCTAATTAAAACTACGAAAGGAAAAACGGCAATTTTAAAAATTCAATTAACTACAAAAAGTTAATGTACAATAATTATTATTTACGAGGTGATTTTGCAAGAAATGATAGAGATAGTGTATATTATATATATATTCTTTTTTAGTTCCGAACAATCGAAGTAAAAAGAGTTGCGTTGAGAAGTGGTATAGGGTGAGTACCAGACATCGGCTAGATATTTATTGCAGATACATTTTTATGTATTTTAATTAAAATGAAGATGTTCCTATATTCAGAGAAAACTATTCGAATTTCAATATTAATTTCATATGACTTTATTATTGCACCGTTAAAATATTTTTTCAATGATGAATATCGATCCCAAGTCTTGATAAATTTTAACCAAATTAACTTCAAGCAAACTTCTTGGTAATTGTTCGATTTTATTTTCTACTTCCTATACAAACAAAAGAGAAATTTTGATCGGTTAATTCTTGATAACATATACTTAATATTCTGTTTTGAGTCGCTTATTCTATTAAGTTAAAAGTATGATTTAATTAGTTTTAGAATTTTGATAGCTAATATGCATTGAACTTCAATAGACATTATAAGTTCAAAAAAAAACTAATTGACACAATGGTATAATAGTTTACAATATTAACTTTATTTAAATGATTTAGGTAATAGAAACCTGGGTAGATTATTATACAAAAATTATTCTTTTGTTCTTTTTAAATTTCCACTACTTCTTTTATTTGGTTCATTATTTCCAACCCCAATATTTTTGTTTGTCGGTTTTATCGAAAGGATATACAAATTATTTTCATCAATATTCTAATACAAAAGATATAGAAGAAGTTAATAATCATAAATCAACTGATGCTATGGAAAGATATAGGTATCCATTTCTGTATGTAGCTTGGGTTGATTAAGCAATTTTATTCTAAAATTCTTCTCTTGAATATATGATTTTGTACAAAAAGGATACAATAAATGTTATACTATTTATAGATATACTTACTCGTTTTCAGTTAATTGGAGTGTAAAATAATTAAATTTTATGATCTTTGACCGAGTTTAGACTGGGAAATTTGGCGTGGTGAGTACTCTCGTGTTTACACAGGTCCTTAATTGAGGACGCCTGAAGTGAAACAGTTGTACGACGCAATTTTTTTGCATTTTATAAAAGAAGATAACATCCATAAATTATTATTAATGCTTCTATTTATTTCCTTTTTCAAGAATTCATTTTCTGTCACTCTTCATTTAGCTTAATTATGAAAATTTTGCGATGTTAACAGTCAAAGCGGATAATGAACAAAATGGGAAAAAACTTGATTTTGGAATTGGGACAGTACTCACGCTTTCAATATTTATAATTTGAAGCTACTGCACAAGAGTACTCACCCCTCACCCTTCTCGCCTACAATCTCTACTGAGTCCGGTCTCAAATTTTTCAGTCTAAACACGGTCTTTGGTATCTTCGTATTATAGTATAGCTTCTGAATGGAATGTCCTAGCATGATGAGCACTGTTTATTAACAATAAAAATCTGATTTAAAACCAAACTTTATAACACATAGAATTATTTTTCATTTCTTTTTGTTTTTCTATTAAAACAAAACTCCAGAAATATTGTGGTTTCTGAAATTCACAACGGAACATTAGAAATGATAAATAGAACACATTAACGAACTGAAGAAAGTGAAAGAATACCAATACATTAATACATACTTTGTTATCCTCATTATGCTTCAGCTGTCGTCTAGGAAAGACTTGCTTAAAACTAGGTCTACCGCTTTATAAAAATACACACTCAGAATATACCACTTTGCATAAATCGGAAAAGTCATGCTGTAACCGAAAAAAACTGAAATTTTCAGGAAGAATTGTCGATTGCTCGGAAAAGTGCAAAATAATATGTCAAAAGACGAAAACAATAAGGAGTCGCTGCAAAAATTGATTGAACAAATTGAAGATGCCTCGAATAAATTTCGGATTTAAAGTCAAGAGAGCAAATTAATGATCAACTATAAGCTATTTGGAAATGACCTCGGGATCACAAAAAAATACAACATAATAATCAAACTTATAAGCAAGATACTGAAAATAGGCTTTTTGAAAGCTGTTCAATGCAGGTACCGTTTCCGACCTATGGAAGAGACTATTTATATCAGGGTTATCTCTATTCGTATAATACACTTAGAACCAAGTACTTAGTATCATACGATACTTAAGCAACTATGTTCTACATAAATCCTTAAGTGACAGTTTATGCAAAGGAAAAAGTACTACTTAAGGATTTATGTAGAACATAGTTGCTTAAGTATCGTATGAGCAAACGGCCTTTATAGCCTTTAAGTAAGAGAATGACAGAAGAAAAGAGTTCCCAGTACAACTTTATTCCTGCTTGAGTTTAAATAAACTCACTTTTGTGCGTTATTGCACTTTTGAAAGTCTATTGTTTTTCCATTAACTTAGCAGTATTTATTTATGTTTTTAATGTTTCGCTAGCTCACGTACATATACTCTCTTTCTTTACATCAAAACGTGCAATATCTTGATGGATTCTAAATAGAAATTTACTTCCTATTGAAAAATATTTTTTTGTTGATAAAATATCTTAGTGCACATTGAGTTGATTCAGTGAATTTCAAAGATCAAAATGCACTTACACCATTACTTGTCAGATAAATGTAACATTAATCATCATTTTCCTTTCAAAACATTTCAACGTTTTGTTATTATTATTATTTTTTGACAGTTAAAGTGTTTTGCAGCATCAAAGGACTTCAACATTTATCTGCTCACGTATGTGTGAAATAAGAACAAACTAGAAAGAGTGTTGGTGGTAACGTGCGAGGTCATTGCATGTTTTTTTTTTCGTATAAGTAATCGTTTAAAAAAAAATTCAAATTAAAAAATAGAAAACTGAAAGTTTTAATCAATAAATTTAATGCAAATTTATTGATTCGAAACAAAGTTTTAAGTTATTAAATTAAATTTTAAAATTTTTCAATTCTTTAAATTCATAGAGAATAACTGTCAAGAAAACAAATGGAGTATGTGAAATTAAATTTAATACATCTTGATAAAAACTCAACAAATGATTACCATATATTTTGCCATTCAGAATTGAACAAAATTCGTATTTGCATATTATGACAGGCTTGTTCACGTATGCTTTATTTTTTACTTGCTCAATAAGGCAAGTGTTGGTTTCGTGGAAAAAAAAATAGGGGTTTTAGTCAAACATGACATTACGATGATCGAGAAGCCCAAAAAAGTAGGTTTCGTCATGCCGTCCGTCGCGTCGGTCTGTCTGTCTGTTGTCTGTTCACCAAGCTACAGCTTAAACAGTTTGACGGATTTGCTTCAAACTGTAAGACAAGAAAAAAATTGTATGGGAGTGGGGGTCTATTTCCCTCCGTTTAGCCGGAAGGGTAATTTTCTAAAAAATTGACATAAATCAGAATAAAAATTATGAAAAAAAAAATTTTAAAATAAAAATAATAGTTAATTACATAAAATTTTGAAAAAAAATTAGATTAAATTTTTTTTTTAATTTTTTTTTTTTTCAAAATTTTGAGTTTGAAGATTAATTCTTTTAAAACTGTTCATTTAAACAACTTAATTTAAAAATAAAATAAAAGAATAGTTTTCTGGCTTTCCAAAAAGATATAACAAGGCTTTGTATCATTCACCGTTGTTTTTAAATATTTTTTTTCCGATTTAAGTCAATTTTTTAGAAAATTGCCCCTCCCGCCTAAACGGGGGAAAGTAGACCCCCCTCTAACATACGATTTTTTTCTTGACTCCACCTACACGCTCAAGCTTTTTGGTGCACCTTAAACCGATCACCCTGTATTTGCAATGCGCTTAACATAACTGTATTTCAGGTTTTTGACTAAAAATGTGAATAGAATTTTGTGTTAATGGTTTTTTACAAATTTGGACAGAAATTGATGACGGCTAAACCGATTGGTGTGGTATGTTGGCATTAGACATGTTGGATTTGAAACGTTTAACAACACTTTACGAACCTATTTTATGTTCGATAGAGTTTTTTTTTTCTTTTTTTTTATGTGGAGCAGGTTGCTATACATATACACAATGTTTAAAATTATTTTTTTTTTTTTACTTTTGGGATGGTTTATAAAATAATTAGTTTTCAACAACCAGCAACTGATATTATTACTAATATGTAAAACGTTTTGAGATGCCAATTTAACTATTATGCTTAAGATAGCTGTTCAATCTTCTTTATTTTATAGAATAATGTCTTTAAAGTTTTAATTCTTTAACGTTTTCTGTATTAACGTCAATAGTCCACAACATATTCCTTCTATATCTCTATCTATTGATTGATTATGTTTAAACTGTGGTTAAGGTAACAGCGTAATTTTGACCTTTTAACCTCAATATTCCCACACAATGGAATTTAAATAATGACACCTATATATGGGGTAAAAACTCATGAGACATTGTTAATGCAAAAGGAATAGAAATTCGATTTTTATTTTCACGAATTAAGGTGTAATCAAAAGTTAGTTTCTTTAGGGTAAATATTCCCATTAGAATAATAAACTATTACAAATATATATAAAGGTATAAAAGCTATTTGAAAAGGTTTTGTGTTGTCTTATTGTTTTTTAACAAAGAAAAAATGAATATAAGGCCAACTGAGAGCAATCAGTTCCAGAGAAGAAACAAGGATAAATTTTGTAATTTGTCGCAAAATCGTAAGATGAAGAAATAAGAAACATTAAAAGTCGATGGACAACTATTTACTAGCATTGTTGCATTGTTGATGTATACGTGCTTTCAAAGGTATAACAATGTCGACTTTGACCATTATTTGATTGGTGCAACACTTCTGGAACGCATATCCAATTAACCTTAAAGCAGAAATCTTTAAATACGGTAGACATGAATAAATCTCGATACATTTAACTCTTAATCGACCGATATAAATATATTATTCGTACAGAAACGTTTGCCCTCAATTAATGTGATTTCCAATCTGTGATTGGGGTAAAATACGTGGTCTATAAATAAAATTGGTATTGACAGTAATGATGATGGCTTTCATGTCATTGCTAATGTTTTCATTCCTAACCTATTCCTTCTTTCATTTATTGTTCACATCCAACTTCCCAATCCATTCTCTCTGTACGAGCAATAAAATCCCCGTTCAAACCTCCAGGGTAGGTACTTCACGACGACGACGTCACATATTGCACTAAGTGGATTAAAGGATCTATTGTCTGTTAAATAACAAGAATTCATTGATGGTTCCTGAGGGTTTGTTTCTGTTCAACATAAAATCTAGTCATACTGTAGTCTAACTATTGATCTGTTGAAAAGAATTTTAGAAAAAGAGAAGTTCATAAGATGCATTGGCATATTGCTTAATCAAAAATTCTTCGATACAAAAGTAAATTAGTACACAGGGTGTGTTGATGTAAAACATAGTAAAAAAAAAAGATGGTAAATAGTAAAAAAAAAAAAAAATTGTATGTTTTCGATTTCTTCATCCGAGTTTTTTCATCACGTTAAATTTTTCTTTTCCAGGGGGCGTCGGATTATCCGGTGGGTAGGATGCAATGCGATTTTGCCGCGCATTTCTTTTGTTTTCTTCAACCTTTTACTTTTTTTCAACACTTGGTTGATTATGAATCGTGATTAGTCAATTGAATTTCGTTCAATTTCCCATTCTCGTTAATCAACGAATTTTATACATTTCATCCAATATTTAGAAATATGTTTTAACACGTTCTTATTAAAATTTTAATTGATTATTATATTCAGAAACTTGATTGTAATGGCATCTATTGAAAAATGAACTGAAGGTAAACATCTTACACATATTTTACAGCTCCCTCTTTTTCATTTACAATCTGCAAATTTTAAAGCAACATTTTTTGGCAATGATTTCACTTTTTTTTACTGAAACACAACCAAAATACAAAACTAAGTAATAATTTTAAAAAATCTTCGCTGGGACTGATTGCTCTCTGCCTAATATTCTATTATGCTTTCTGAAATACCCACAGATTTAAAAAATGGTTCAAAAACGTTTCAATAAACATTATTCAAATGGCTTATACCTTTATATATTTGTAGTATATCCCAATGAGTATATTTGTCGAAAAGAAAGTAACTTTGATTACAGGAACGTTCGTGAAAATAACAATAACATTTCGTTCTTTTTGAATAGGTAATGTCTCAGGAGCTTTCACCACTAAGGTGCCATTATCTGCCATTGTGTGGGAATATTGTGGTTCTAACTCTGAGGTTCCGGATAGTTTGTAATACTTGCCAGCTTATAACGTTTTTCTTTTTTTTTGCTTAAATAGCGTTATTGTATTCTTTTCTTGAATAGAAAATAGAAAACTGTATAAATGAAGACATCATCAAGAAAAAGACTTTTGGAGAAGGGTTAAAATATATCGTATATTATAGTTTTTCAATGGAAACATATTTGTTTAGAAGTTCTTACGGATATGTACGGTTTTTTGGGTTCTAATCCCACCCATTGGACTCATGGGGATAATAAGCATAGTGCGGATCTAAAATCAAATATTGATTTTGCCTCACTTTCCTCAACAAAATGAAAATTTTCAATGACGATGCCATGCATTGAACTATTTGCACCATGCTATTTAATTCTGCATGAAGATTCTCCTGACATCTAGATAAACGAACTTCAACTTTAGCGGCGACGCCTTAAAAATGCACTCGAAGCTCTACATTTGCATCCATTTTCCAAATGCCAGTTAAATACTTTCAGGTTTTGTAAATTTTGCAAGGTTTTCGAAATATTGGGTTCACAAAAACAATTTTTTTAAAAATTATTTAAAACTTTACAAAAATATTTTTGTAAAAAATGTTAATGCCAGATAACATTTAAAATAGCTACGAAAAGTTTTGAATTTGGTTCAGATCACATCAGCCGTTATCGAGATAACCGAAATTTGAAAATACCGTTATTATGGCAGGTACCTTTTAACGAATTTTCTTGAAGGTTTGGATTTCACTATTTGATAAACCTTCTATACCTTATTATACATGTGAAATTTGGTTGCACGTTAGAGTCGTTTTCGAGAAAAAAAAGGTTTTCGATAGCCGTTGTATGGGAGGTACCGTTATTTTTAGACTTTCAATGACCTAAAAAAAGTTTACGCTTAAGGTGCCTAATGCAGACACACACACAGACAGACAGACAGAATTGCCGGACCCACTTTTTTCGTCTTCCCTATATCATCGTAATGTCATATTTCAGTGTTATCTCAAAACTTTTTTTTGCACGAATCCCAAGACTTGCCTTATAGTACCTACCTATAGAGCAAGTAAAAACGTTAAGATCTACTAACTTTAGAAGCCATTTTAGCTAAATAATAGAAGATTTGACAGCTGTCTTAAGCAAAGCAGAATTGACATAACAAAATATTTCCCGTATTAGCTATATAACTAATAATATTCAGTTGTTTGTTGTAGAAAATGGACTATGAATTTCAGACAAAATGTAATGCCTATTTTATGAGAATACAAATATTTAAATGTATACATACCTTAAATATCTAAAGGTCCTAGACTCCTATAGGTATTAAACCGGTTTGTATAACAATCTGCTCCACATAAAAAAAATACACTGTCAAACATAAAATAGGTTCATAAAGTTCAAATCCCACATATTGTGATGCCAACATATGTACAATGTACATATATAATCAAAAAAAAAAAATTATCTCATGTAAAGAAGCCAGTAAAAATATGTAAATATGATTTTTGTTCGATTGTAGATGCAAAATATATGCGCTAATAATTTTGTGAGTTCTTATCCAGATGTATGATATTTTATCTCATACTCTATATTTATCTCTTCGACAATTATTTCCTTTGAATTTAAAGAAAAGAATGCTTCGAAAAATCAATAAATAATTCATCAATTTAAAGAATGTATTTCAAATTTCGTTTTATTAATAATTTTGCATAAAAGTTATTCATAATATTGTTCAAATAATATTGGTAAACTCAAATTCAAAACTCATTGTAATATTTTATGGTTTCATGTTATTTGTAGAGCGACTAAAAAAAATAAAATTTAAACTTAGGTACATGCAGGTTAACAAAAAAAATAATGTATTTAAATTTTTCTCTTAAAAAAGCCACCATTTACACCCGAAATCTTCTACAAAAAATACAAACTGTTTATATCAGAAAAAACCCTTATCAAAACAGAATTCCATCCCATGAGTGAGATCGCTTACGTGAAAAATGCGTTCACAACTTTTCCTTATCCTTATCAAATAAAAAAAAAACCTAAAAGTAATTTTGACACATCCTTTCCTCTGGCCAGGTCAAGTCTTATCTATTTTAAAAATCTTAACTCTTCGTCAATGTCAGGATGAGCACAGATATATCTTTTTCTTACTTTATATTAAGTTGCTTTCAAACCAATGCATGCTTTAAAATTATTTTATTGGTTAATTCCCTTAACATTTTCAATTAAATGATTTATTATAAAAAAGTTACCTGTTCAATTAAGTATATCGTTCTAAAAATACTAAGTACCAAGGAAAATAAGACAAACTGTTAAGGTTTCTGTATCATCATATTGAATTCTTTAAGCGACCTTTACACGGTCAGTCATTTGACATCAATCTGTAATATAGTTTTTGTGAAAATAAGTTTGTATGCGTGCATTTGTTTGACGAAAAATCAAAACCCTTTTGATTTTGCCTGATGACTGATTATATGTGAAGGGTCGCTTAAGACATTTGCCTGAAATAAATAGAATTAATGGAAAACCAATGTTAATGCCTATTTTAATCCATCACTTTGAAGACTAACTTTCATCCAAAGTGTACACTAAAAATTAAAAATAAGCATACTGACTCCTTATACAATTTAAAGTTCATAGAGTCATTCACTGAAGGAATAATTTACTCAGAGTGAAGGCGAAGGCAAGTAATTTAATTTGTCTAAAATGTCGTTCAAGTGGCTAAAGAAGTTCATGAAATCATATACAATCTTTATTGAAACTGAAAACATCTACATATGTATATAAAAATTCAGTTTGAGAAATTGGTAATTTTAAATTGGATCAACTTTTATTTTTAAGGCCGTGTGCCTATTGCGTTAAAATTGTTGTTAAATTCGATTCCTTTTTATTGGGGTGAATAAAATTTTAGCTTTTTTTCTGTGTCAATAGAATTAAAAAGGAATTTTTAAAATATAAATTTCCCCTTGAGATTCCTTGTGTTAAAGAGCCTATCCAGAAATATTCATATACCTTTAGTACGTTATAATAATTAACAATAGTTGATTTTTGTTAACAATAGTTAATTTTTTTCGATCCTTTAATACAAAATTGCTACGAATTTCATTCAAGTGTGTCTCAGTATTTATATAAATGTATAAACAGTTTTTCACAACAATACGAAGCTATCTAGATCGCTTTGGATATAATCGGTAAAAAAAGATTCAATAATGAACGCGGTCGCTAATAAAAAGATTTACAAATGAACGCAGCAAAACAAATGTCAAAAATTAACCACTTTCTAAAATTTTAACGATCTCCTGAGTAGGCTAATTTTTGACGTCTGTATTCACCTCAGTAGTGTCAAAATTTAGCCATGGCACACGGCCTACAAGTTTAAATACTTATTTTTTTTTTTTTAATTTTTGAAATATGGAATGCCATACTTTTTTATTTAATTATACGTCAAATGGAGAACATCTTCACTAGCCTACTCTTATCCTATTTAAAAAAAACTTGCTACCTGTAACGAAACTTTGCAATTTCTCAGCTCTTATTTACATTTACAAATGAAAATCCAGATAAATTAATTTATTTGAATTATTATTCCATTCGTGTTCAAGATGAATCTAATAAAATTCACAGACAGACAAGAAAAGTTTTTTAATTATGCGATGTAATCCCAACAAAATTCAGTATTGTTGTTTTTGTTTGTCTTTTAATATACCAATGTCAATTTTATTATGCGCCTTTTCTTGTATCATTAATAAATGGAAATCTTTTCTTAGTCAACAGAAGGTAAAATTAACAAATTAATTTAGTTTGTAACTGTTTTGATGTTGTTAAATCAATGAAGAAAAGTAGTTTAATATAAACTTCACGGTAAGAAATATTTGATTGCGAAAAGTATATTGGTGCTGTTTTCTTTTCAATTTTAGGAGTAATTTTTTTGTTATATCTTTTGTATCGAACCATTGTTTACTTCAATAGAAATATCAACATGTAATTTCCGGTGTGGCCAACGCTAAATAAACATCAATGCTTGCTCCGCGAAGGTAAAATCAAGTTCCAAAAATTCCAAGTTCATATATAGGTTCCCAAACAATGCACAAACTTAAATAAAGAGCTTGACTGGGGGATAGTACCATAATTTTGGCGCCGAAAATTGATACCGGGTTTTTGTAGAAGGGAAAAATACAAGCATGTTTTACTATGGGAGGGGGTGTCTATCTCCCCCCGTTTGGACGGGGGGGAAATTAAAGGAAAAAGTATTAAAAATTGAAAAAAAAAATCTTTAAAAAAAAACGGCAATACCTACAATTAAGTATTATATCTTTTTTGAAAGCCAATACTCTGTTTTATTAGTGTGTTTTTTAAATCTAGTGAAGTCTATTCATAGTTTTTGAAAAAAAAAACTACTTTCAAATTAAAAATTTGAGGAAAAAAACATAAAATAAATCTTTAAAGTGTAATTTTTCAAAACATTAAAAAAAATTGTTTTGAATCTAAAGAAACTTTGCATATACCCAAACTCGCACCCACCCCAAATCCTATCACAGGCCCATTTTTTTTCCCAAATTTTGAGTTTGAAAGTAGTTTTTTTCAAAAACAATGGTAAAAAAATCACTTGATTTAAAAACTAGCTAATAAAACAGAGTATTGGCTTTTTAATACTTTTTTTCATTGAATTGCCCTCCCGCCCAAGGGAAGATAGGCCCCCCTTTCCCATAGTAAAAAAAGTTTGTGTATGACCCCTCTACAAAAATCCTTTATCAATTGTCTGCGCCAAAGTTATCGTACTCGTGCCCTTGACTGGGTTGCACAAACTTGATCTTGGCATTATTTGGAAATATCTTATTTTCCAATGCAATATTTTTTCGAAACATATATTTTTTTTAACACTCTTTTCAAAATAGTTTGAAATATTTTTTTTTTAATTTCTTAAAAATATTTTCTGCCGTTCAAAAGATAGCCAGCGTAAGAAAAAACGGTTCAATGACAGGTACCGTTAATATTCTTCTTCGACAAAAAATAAGATGAAAGACCACATCACCGTTGACAACAATACACTCAGCTATATAAAGTTTTATCAAAATTGATCGTATTTTTGTTCGAGAAAAATAGAATTATTGGTAACGCTATTCATTTACGTCAAAAATTAAAACAAGTCCGGGGATATTTCTCTAAGAATACTTTTTACGAAGTTTGGAAAAAAACTGGCATTGCCAGACCTACTTATCTCGTCTTCTCTACCATCGTTATGTTATCAAATCTTTCTGACATAACGTTTTATATCAAAACTACATCGCAAGTCGCAAGAAAAAAATACAATTTAGAAAAAATAAACATTAAATCAGTGTATTGCTACTAAAGTCCGCTACTTTGCTTGATATTTAAAGGATCTCAGCGATTTAGCAGTTTTGAGCAGCAATAAAATAATAAATTGTTCAAAGCTATTTTCTCTCGAATATCTTCATCACCAAACATTCTTCTAGATAGGGCTTAATTCTTTGATTACTTATTTAGCCGCTATTAGTGATGTTTGACAACTTCTCTCTTCCTTGAATTTATATATATTAACGCGCTTCTATTGCTACAGTTTTGATGACTTGCTGACATTGCAATCAAGAACAAATTTATGATTTTATATCATCAGTAGAAGGATTTTTCCTATCTTGGTTGGCATAGGTTTTAGCGGTCTCAAGAGGTTGTAAATTCATCTTTTGAAATTTGAAAAACTTATGAGTTAAAATAGTTTCCAAAGATAAACAAAGTTCATGTTAGGAAAGATACACAATAAAGTGTGCCATATTACTTTAAGTATACTTAACCACAAAAAGGGGTTTACAATATACCTACATACATAGTTTAAATTTCATTGCTTGATTTAAGTCAGTGTTTAGTAGAAAGTATTTTTGTATAACTTGTTTATCTTTATTATGAAGAAATTGAATGAGGGTTATAAAACCAAAATACATTCAATTTCTAACTAAGTATTCAGTATGACTACATATACCATTATTTGTACTTTAATTGGGGCGTTTTTTTTTAACATCACCAACAGAATAAAATGTCAATCAAAACATGAAACACAGTGAATTTGTACTTGAATTGTTTTGTGTCTGACATTTGATGTTATAAATGTTTTATTTAATGACAATATTGTCATCAACTTTAAAAAAAAAAAAACAATCCTTTGAAAAATATGGGACTTGAAATAAAATCTGTTTTTGATCTCTTGTGTCTTATAAGAGTTTATTCTCCCAAATGATATAGATTAAAATGCTTAGGTTCTTAAATTTGTAATGTTTATTTCCAAGCATTTAATATGTAACTTTTTAATATTATTTCTAAAACGAGTAAAGTATACTTTTAATCAGTCCAGTCAAAAGCGATTTCAGGCAATCAAATTGTGTTACCACAATTATTTTAGCAACGAAAAACTTCTTTCTTTTATATTTTGATTTTGAAAGTTTAAAATAATCTTAATCACCTCAAAAATAAAACATCACTGAATGTACTTCAATTCTATAATGTCGTTTGATAAAACATTCAAGATGGTTGTGGTTATAAAAATGCATACATTGATGTGTTGTGTTTGTATTGTATAAGTGTAGTAGTATTACCATTTAATTTTGCCGCAGTTACTGCATTTACATTGAATTGTATTTTTTTTAAACCAAAAAATGTATTCCGAAACTGTCTTAAGAAATTTGGTTTCCTTAAGCGATGCAACATATTTTGGGGTACACAACTTAAACAATTTCGTGATCCTAAAACATTTACGGGTTTACAATATTTCAAATGAGTAAACAAATAAATTACAAAATGCAATTAAAGACTTCTTGTCGATTATAGGTTAAGTAGAAACCCTTTTATCTAATCCCTTGGTTCCAAATCCTTACCGAAATATATTTTTGGATTACGAGAGAAGAAAAAAAATTCTTTATTCAGAAGATTTGTATATTAATAATCGTAAAAACGAAAAATATAAAAAAATTGAATGTAGCTGTTACAGCCAAACAGCTTTAAACTAGACAAAATAAAAATCATAACCTTTTATAAGGTGCAATGTCTACAGCTCCTTAACAATAATTAATTAAACAAGGAAGTAGCTTTTACTGTTGTCAACCTCAGAAACGCTTTTACAAAAACACACCTTGTACTTCTACGTTTGGAACATAATACTTCCATTAAGATGTACATATAAACATGAACATACGCAGTGTTTATTATTTCCTTTTAACCAAAAAGGAAATTACCATGAAAGTAAATAAGTTGTGGTTTTATATCACGCTCAAGACATCGTATAATGTTAAGAAAACAAAAAAAGATCTTCCTGTTTTGCTAATTTTGAAACGTAGGAAAAATATGCTAGGCTAGAATGTCCACTAGTATGTGATGCACGACACAATACTTTTAAACTCGAAGGTACTATACCTACATTAAGTATTTTATTATTTTGATGATAACTTAAAGAAGAGAAATTAATTGTGGAATCAATTAATAAAAACAATAAAAAAAGGATATGGGCAGTTTGGCTTGAAATAGCGGTGTTTACAGGAGCAGGACGAGTAAGAATTTTGTTTAAATTTGCAACGTCTATTAACTTATTCCTCATGAATTATCAAAAATCTAAAGATAAGACAATAAACACTTAATTTTCTTTTTGTGTCACATGCAAAACATTAAAAGTTTCCCATAGCGATTGAAAAACAGAGAAACATATCAGAAATGTTTATCAAGCATCCAGACGAAAATATCATTTTAAAAACATTTAAGAAACATTTCAAAAACATTTTCTTCCTTTTTTGTGTTAAATGTTTCTTTGGTCTGATATAAGAAGAAATATATTTTAAGATGTGTTTGTGTATACAGACCAAGGAAACATTTCTAAAAACATTGTTTAATAAAAAACGTTTAAAAAAAGTTTCGGAAACTTTTTAAGCCCATTTGTTTAAAAACATTTCAAACTTTTTTTTTTGGACAGTTGCGAAACATATTGGATATGTTTTTGTTTTCTATTTTGTTGGCAGAAATCAGAAATGTGTTGTGGAAAATGTTTATCGAGCGTACAGACCAAAGAAGAATTATGATGTGTTTGTGTATACAGACCAAGGAAACATTTCTAAAAACATTGTTTAATAAAAAACGTTTAAAAAAAGTTTCGGAAACTTTTTAAGCCCATTTGTTTAAAAACATTTCAAACTTTTTTTTTTGGACAGTTGCGAAACATATTGGATATGTTTTTGTTTTCTATTTTGTTGGCAGAAATCAGATATGTGTTGTGGAAAATGTTTATCGAGCGTACAGACCAAAGAAGAATTATGATGTGTTTGTGTATACAGACCAAGGAAACATTTCTAAAAACATTGTTTAATAAAAAACGTTTAAAAAAAGTTTCGGAAACTTTTTAAGCCCATTTGTTTAAAAACATTTCAAACTTTTTTTTTTGGACAGTTGCGAAACATATTGGATATGTTTTTGTTTTCTATTTTGTTGGCAGAAATCAGAAATGTGTTGTGGAAAATGTTTATCGAGCGTACAGACCAAAGAAGAATTATGAAAACATTTGAGAAAACCTTAAGCAATATTTCAAAAATGTTGATGCTTCTGCAATGTTTTTTAAAATGTTTTTGGAAATGCTTCTTTGAGTTGGACACACCTTTTTCAAATAAATGTACTCTCAATGCTTGGATAATTCTTAGCTTTAGTTTGACGTGGTAGTAATTCACTTTTATTTTTCATGCTAAGGTTAAATGTTATTAACCTCAATTAAAAATAATAAATGACATATAATTCAAAAGTATCTACAATTAAAATGATAATTATTGTTTCAGTGTAACATTTCTATTATAAACCAGGCTGATTTATTTTCTTGGAAGTTTAAATTGTTTTCCTTTAAATAGTATTTTTGTGTTATTATTTATTTATTATACAAAATATTGGAAGTTATACGTAAAAAATCTTCTCAATGTGTTTATCTACCTTTAGTATTTTTATTTTCATTTCGTGGAAAATATGAAATATTTTTGTTCTAACGAAGCTCATCTATTAGTTTACAAATTCCAAACAAGTTGAAAACGTTTTAACACAAAGCGTGTCGTATAACAATGAATTCTGATGAAGTTGGGTCAGCTGAATCATTGAAAAACAAAAGGTACACCTAGGTATCCGATTTTATTATTATTTCCTGGAAAGTCATTGAGTTTACCTTTAGGCATGGAAATAGGACGAACTACTAAATTTATGTACAAAGGGATTATTCCCCAGTTGTGTGCGAAGGCCAACATTGATTTTTAATAAATTCCCTTCACCTTTAGAGGTGATTGGCAGGAATCTATGTTTTGGTATGTTGGTCATATATGATGAGCTTAGGGAATTTTTTAGTAAAAACATTTTTGTTAAGTGATGGAGGTTTAGATTTTAGAATTTCATTCGAGTGCCGAACAAAATGTTTGTTGTTACATTTTTAAATGTTGGTACGAATGCTATCATGCATCTCGATAGAGTGTGTTCGCAAAGTTCTATAGTGGCTTTTAAAGTGTGATTTTGTTTTATATTTGTTTAACCACAAACAAATTGAAATCTCAAAACAAATTATCTTATATTTTTAAGGAAAATCAATGGTATTTAAAATATTTATACCTAAACGAACTAAATTTTTGACGTTGTGGAATATTTATGACATTTTAGTTGAACATCAAATTTGTCGTTTCCTTCGAACATTTTGTATGTGTCCTTCAATAATAAACAAATAATGTATGTATGTGAGAGAATATTTTGTAGTACGTGTGATGACTGCCTTTAAGAACAGAAACGTCTAACCGTTATGTTATTTGGATCTTCGTGTTATTTCGGTTGTCATGGTGACATTCATGTTGTTTGGGTCGTCATTGTGACCGTCATGATGTTTGGATTGGCATGTTTGTTTTCATTGCCTAATATGTTGTCAGCAGTGCAAATATCGAAGGATTCATGTTGTAGTTTTTCAGTCCTATATATTTTGCCGATGCCTATGGATGCATGCTGATACTTTACAAAATGGAATCAAATATAGAAAATTCTGTAACATATACATATAAATATAACTATAATGTGTATATATGTTTATCACGTCTACAGACATCTAAGAGATTTGATCTCCAAGAACTTACTCATTGAAACAGTCTATTGTCAACACTGAAGATTTTTTTTGTTTAATTTCTTGCTCAGTTTTGCTTTTTATTACAAGGTGACAGGTTTAAAATTTTTTTATACGAATCCAATTTTGATATTTGCGAAGTATTCAGAGCAAACTGTCATAAGCAAGTAAGAAATTTGTCAGTTTAAAGTTTAAAAGATTTGTACAATTTAGTTTTGATTTTCATTAAATATTATTTATTTTTCAGATTATTTCAACAAACACACCTAGGAAATCATTTATAGCTCCATCAACTGTCAAATTTAAAAGTTAACAAGAGCTATCAAAATTAATTAATTTTATAACAGATAGAACATGTTTCTGACAGCTGCTTTATATATATATACTTTCCATAACCGTTCACAAGCGTTTTTCAACAGAATATTCGATTTGCTTTCAAATACAAAAATTTAGAGCTCTTTTGTAAAAGTGTAAAAAAATTCTTCTATTTCTGATCTGAAAACATGTCTCGTTAAACATAATTTAAATGTATATAAATTGAATAAAAGTTGTTAACAGTTAAAAAACTCAGTTTTACCAAACATTTATTAAAGTTTATTAAAAAAAATTTTAAATAATTTTTAAATAGTTCTTATTAATTTTATTTTCATTTAATAAATAGCTGGTATTGAAACTGCTATTAAAGTGTGTTTGGTTTTTAAATTGATGGAACAACGATTTATTTCAATTAAAGTTAATGGCCGATAGCCTACAATATCAAGAAATATCTTAGTGAAAAAGTTTGTTATAGTTATATGGAAGCAAATATAAGATTTCGCTTGGCTTTTTTTTACAATTAAACAATACATTAGGGTAAATTCATAGACACTGTCTAATCTTTTTTTTTTTAAGAAAAACTCGAGTTTATCCTACATAAATTACATTGCTTAAACCCAGGCTAAGCATAACTGTAGTTTAAAAACAACTGTGAATATGGCCCATTGTTTCTAAAATAATAGCGGCCGCTGTCGTTGGTGTTGTTGTGCTTGCTTGTTTAATTCGTATTTTATTCTTTAGTTGTAATAGAAACATTTTATTTTAACGCAGTTTAATTATAGTGCAATGTTATATTTAGAAAAACGCCAACCAGAACCAGGCGACAAAATGAGCTTCTTAACAATTTCGCTAACCTAATTAAATCAAAACTAATTTAAAAAATCAAATACTCAACAGAAGCTTACCTTTCATCAAAGATTCAGATGAAAAATAGTAATCACTGTACCGATGTTGACGTTTTATGGGTTGTTTTATGGAGAAAATATATCAAACCTGATTGTGGGTGGGAACTATATTTCTTTTCTGGCCGCCAGATGTCTACAGATTATCTTGAGCTTGAACTTGAAAACAACACCAAAGTTGAACTTCGGGAAATAAAACAAAAATATGTGTTGCATGAATGTTTGAAGGACTAAACTTAACTAAAAACAACATAAGAATCTTCTCCAAAAATAATTATTATTTCCCCCGTCCTATTTAACTATTGCTCTAATAGGTATCTATATTGTCCCACTTGGTTTCAGTTTTTTGTTTTCCGAATAGATTATTTTTTTCAACTTCAATAAATCAAAAGAAAAACTGAGTTTAATCACAATAATCTTTGAAGCCATTTTAAACATAATACCATGTCTCAAGTTTTAAATAAAATCCAAACAATATTCAAGTTCCGACGAGTTTCAAGTTTCAAAATATACATAAATTGAAAAGAAAACTATAAATTTCTCAGCTAATTGAATGCGAACATCTTTGGTAGTTTTAATTAACTCACATTGAATTAAATAAGCCAAATGAACAAGCCCAAAAGGCAATGCACCGTAACTCTATATTGCCAACGGGGGAGTATAGAAGCTATTTTGCAATCCTATGCGTTTATATCATAAACTTGTTGGTCGTTTTCACTTAAGTAGTAAAAGTTTATATAATTCTTGAAGAATTTTCTAATTAAAATGCTTTTCAAGTTAAATGTAGGATGCAGCTAATTTGGTAGATATAACGCGTGAAGAAGGAAAACAAGTGAAAATGGTAATTTGTGTGAATAAGTTGGTCTCTTGGCTTCGTATAAATTGTTCTTTTTAGAATATAAAAGTTTATTTCTCTTTTTATATGAAAAGAGGGTAAGTTTTTGATTTCGTAATTTGTTTATGGCTTTAAAGAAATGTTGATATCATGAAGTTGTATGATAGTGGAGACACTGTTTAACTCACAACATCACATTTCAAGATTAATTCTTCAAGTCTTTTACGTTTATCATTAAAATAAATACATTATTTTACAAAATTCTAACACTACAATACTCAAATGGAAAATATTAAATATTAAATCATCTCAAATATTAAATAACTCCAAGCCATCATTTAAAAAGCATCGCAAACATTTTTTTTTTTTAATTTTCCTAATAATTAATCTGGTAAGGTCAATGAAATAATTTCGAATTATTACATCCCACATTGAAGTATAGATTAAATCAACAACATCAAATATCCATTTAATTCTGATACTTATGGTTTGTTTTTCATGTCCGGAACGGAAAACAAATAGAGTGGGCTGAATTTGTCTACTCTACAAAATGAACAGATTTTTCATTTTAAAGAAAATACAGACAAAAGAAAAAAAAGTACAGCTTATCCTGCAAAGATGGTTAATCTTCCACTTAAAAATTGATTTCATTAAAGTGAGTTGAAAAACCTCTGGGTGGATGAGTTTTTTTCTTTTATTTTTATCTTGATAGAATTAGTTTTTTTTTTATATTTTAATATTTTTATAAAACCGCCGGCCAAAACGCGTTTAGGAAATATTTTATATAATCTTTCCGGCAGTCTAAAATTTCTACTTCTAACGTATAAATAAATATACAATATATACATATACATATATAGTTAGTTTAATATAAACCATGATAAAATCTAAGCAAACATACATGAACGAAGGGGACGTTCAATTTAGAGCGAAATCCGAACAGCTAAGACGAAATGTAGCCCTTCATTTCGTCTTAGCAGTTCGAACCAATTCACAAAATAAGAAATTGCAAAAGAATTTGCTTAGCTGTGTGCAAAGTTAAACTTTATTCACGTTTGTAATAAAAATAAATCAGAAAGTGTTTTGTTATGAAGTTAAAGGTAAAATAATGAAGTCAATGCCTGTGTAATTACAGGGTGTTTATTTACTTCACTTCTTAAAAATCTTCGAATTCACTTTTACTGACTTGATTCGTTTAGCAAAAAGCCATCCAAATGTTTTTTGAAAAAACAAATAGATACTTTTGGAGCATGTGTAAGGGAAGCTTAAGGATTTACGAATATTTATATATTTTTAGTTTGCTTTAGTTTATTCAAAACCAACCGTCAATAAAGTTTTAGAGCATCTGGTATTCACCTAGCAAATACTTTAACTTAACAATTTAATTCAATTCTTTTCAATTCATAATCAACTTTTAGGTAATGCAGTGATGATGATGTAGCTGAAAGTCGTCGTTGCTGTGGAGAGATTTAAGCCAAGCTGCCTTAAGGCACTACAATGCGGGGGAAAAATGGCTGAGCAAATCCATTTCCCTGGTGAAAGAGAAATTTTAAAGAGTAACCAAACAAGAAAGATGATGACAAAGTTCGAACAATACACATGCACTAGTGGTGGTGTTTTCTGTCATGGAAGTCCGTCCGGGTTATTTTTCTTTATCATCTTTGACCAACAAATAAGACTTTTAACACACTTATTCTTAAAAAAATCCAAAATAATTTTTGAAACAAAAAGTTTATTTTATTGGTTAAAATTACGGTCAGAAACCTACCCGCCCGGAACCATAACCAGCGCCATTTTCGAGATGCTTTCGGAATATATCCGCCACGGTGAAGATGGCTGCCGTAGTATAAAAGGAGGAGATTGCCCAAATTCGTTCTCTTTTGATTGGTTCTAGTTGTCGGTGAATAACTAATCGTTACACGGTCCGTCTCGCTATTCGTTCATGAAAGTCGTTTTGTTTGTCGTCAACGTATTTATGTGGTATCTACTTCTAAATCATCGTTAAATAAAATGATCAAGCAAGTACGGTACGGATAGTTGGTGGAGGTTCTAAAGAAAAAAATTTTAAAATCTCTAAAACGAAAATTATATCGAAAAAAATGTATAGATACTTGGCACGTGTATGACACTGCAAACGCAATTCTGTAGTGCATCCTAAAAGAAAAACAAAAAAAAATATCTGCAAACGAAAGTATGATGAAAAAGAAAAGCATGATAAAAGTGCCTCAAACGCGAATATAACATGCGTAAACATAATTTCCCTAGTGCTCTGCAATGCCCCCCACAAAACACCATCCCCAAAAGTGTAAAAAGAAAAACGACACAGTGTACCTATGTTCCGACCCCAAAAACAAAAGTTATATGAACAGAATATAATAACTCAACAAAAAAAAAAACGACCTAAGAGACTCCAAAAAAATACACACCTAGTAAAAGTACAGTCACCACCAACTTTCATTTAGAACCAGCGACACCATCATAACTAAGTGCTTAAACAAATCGAATAAAATCTTCATCCAAGCATCCACCTCGATCGGACCGTAATCTTTTATTCGCTCTGCTATGATTTCGTTAGAGAAAAAAAAAAAATCATCTCTGAGCCAAATGCAACAGAGAACAATAAGACGATCACAGCAGAAATCATCATCATCACCTGCATCATCACCTTCGGTTTTTTTTTCACATATATTATAAATATATTTAATTTTCATTTTTGTTGCCTCAAAATCTCATATAATAGTTATTTTTCCGTTTTTATATTTTTTTTTTTTTTTTTTTTAATAATTGTGCAAAACCCCACTCTTAATTTTGTTCACCACGAAGAAATGAAACAAAAAATCGTTAATAAATTTTCAGAGAAAAAACCTATTTACATACATACATATTAAAACATATTAAAAGTGATAAGAGTGCCGAAGTGATCTGTTGATAATTGGTTCAAGTGTTTAATTTAATCTACGAACAAAAAGGTACAAATACATATCCTCCGATCTGTTTTTTTTCCAAATCTGCGGTAAGTTTCAACTATTTATTTTAAATTGAAAATTGAACGAATTTCCAAAGAGATCCATTGGTTTTATTAAGTCAAATTTGAAATTAGATAAAAGATACTTTTAACTTTAAGCCTACGCTTATTCAATGCAAATTGCGTAATCGAAGTGAGTTTGACATTATTGGAAGAGAAAAAAAAATAGATACGTACCTATAAATAAAATAATCTGCAAATTCGATTTTATCGTGGTGAAAAAAAAAGAGAATTATATATTAGTATTAGAATTAATAAACTAAGAGAGTATCAGATAATTAGAAAAAAAGTACTTTAATTTATTTTTGAATAATATTAATATTTAAATCTTACTGAATCTTAAGGGTAGACATAAACAAAACAAAAATAAAAGAAAAATAAAATGTGAAATTCATTTAAATTAAAACTTTGAAATCCAATTTTTGTTTAATTTAATTAAAAGATTAAGTATAAAAATAAACCCTATTCTGCCATTCTTTTCTAATTCTAATTTTCACCCATTAAATTCTTTTTAATTTTTTTTATAAGAGAAAATAATTTAATTGTATTTAAACTATACAAACATATTTTGTTCTGCTAATGTTATAAAACTTTATGGTTGGTTTTGAAAAAAAATATAATTGAAATTTATTATTGAGAAAAAAAAAACTTGGTGTCTAAATTTTTGAATCTTTTATAGTTTATATATATATTCGTATTCTGGTACAGTATCGTAGGTAATATTGTTACCCAAATTATTTTTGATTTCGCTTTTAGATCTTTAGAAAATTTCTGTTAGGTTAAGAACTTATTATGAATAAACCAAATATGAATTTTGTTAAAGAATACCATTTTCGAACTTTTCATTGTTTTGGCTGATTAACTTGAAGTTTCATTGTATGGGAAGATTCTCTTTCTTTTTTGTGGCTGTTTTGGATTTTTAGCATGATGTTCGTTTAAGTGAGTCATAGGTGGATGTGACCAAATAAGTGAAGGGATTTTTCTGAAGACGAGATGATAAAAAGCAGACGTAAAGTATACCTACCTATACTTGGGATTTTTGATGGATTTATTTAGTTTTTTCTGCCTGAAATCACGTAAGTTGGTTTATCTCCATTTTAGTTGGGTTTATTTTTCTGGTTGAGATGCAATTATGAATTACGATCTCATGAATTAGGGGCTGATATAAAAACGAGGACTTATCAGCCATGGTTGTATCCTTAGCGATACGTGGGTGGGCTACCCCTCTGAGAGGCAATTCCACCGTGCCGTCTCCTCACTTGGAATATATATACATGTATATATATATAATATATATGTATATATATGTATTTGAGTGGTACATATCAGGACGAATTCGGGCTCCATTTATTTTCGAATCCGAACTTTTTTTTCAAATATACTTCCGGCATGTAAATTCGTAACGACCGTTTAGTGTTGTGATGACAAGAACCCCCCCGCCCGACGAGCTAGGATGTGCTTCATCACAATCTGAACACCCTTTCCGTCCTGCTATCAGGATTATCCCTTCGTGCCTGTAAACAGGGTGGTGGTAATGGTAGGTAAGGGAGTGAAAGGTTTTTAAGGGCGTCGAAAGAGATGTTCCTACCATGTGTTAACGTGTGTGATTTTAATGGGTTATAGCACCTCCGAGATCGGAGAATATGGAACAACTTCTCGACAGTCCTTTTGCCGACAACACCTCGGTTCCGTTACACATGGCATATTATTTTTTAATGCTTCCAAAACCAATGTTTGAACAGTTTTTTTTTTTAAACTAAATATGTATGCTTAATAAAAAAAATTATACAGTACATACCAGATTTTTAAAAACTTGGTTTTTAAATGTTGGTAAGAATGATATTTTCATGTATCTCGATGGGTTGTGTTCGCAAAATTGTAGTGGTGATTTTTTTTTATTTTCGATAACCCACAAACATACTGAAATCTCAAAACAAATTATCTCACGTTTTTAAGGAAAATCAATGGTTTTTAAAATACTTTATATACAGACAGACACAATTTTTTGACGTTGTGAATGTTTTTTTGTAAATTTTACTATTTCTTTACTATGTTAATATAACTTTCTGATTTTTAAATTGCACGTAAAATTTAAAAAAAATGCCCACAGATTTGATATTTTAATTACAAAACCAGATTTTTCAAGGCAACAAAAGATTTTTTTATCACAAAGAGTACTTTGTCGATTACTCGAATTTACTTGGTTCATTCAAAGCAGTTGTTTCTTAGCTCCTTTTTTTCGAAAAAAAGATTGATCTGAGTTTAAAAAAATCTCAAATAATCATGATCAATAGACAAAAAAGTTGCTTTTTCCCCTTCAAATGAACTTTTCTGAGTTCGACATGAATATCGATTTGTAGCAAGATTTACACATATTTAAAAGATTTTATTTTCATTATGTCAGATGAACATTTAATTTGTGTAGTGTAGTTTATTTTATTAGGAATTTGCAGAATTAAAATTATTGAAAACAATATATTGGGCGTGAATTTGTTGTAAGTTGTGCAATTTGTCAATAAAGTGAAATATAGTGAATGATTAAAATCGCTTCTACCATATAAACACAAAACAATCAAAGAAAAAAAGCAACTTTTTTTTTCAAGATCCATAGAAAGGAAAAAAAGTCAACTTTCCGGATTAAATCTGGCAAAATGAAAGGAATTCGAAATTAGAGAAGATTTTCAATAAAATGGTATATTTTTGTACAAAATTTGAAAAGTAAAACCAAAAATGGATAAAATTGATGTATGATTGAGTTTTTCTGAATAATCCCTTAGAGCAGGATGATAAACTTTGGAATTCTTTTTATTTACCTTTTTTCGTAGATTTAAAAATTATTTTCCATTAACTAAACCAGCTTGTAGAGACTTGCTTTCCTAAATTAATGAAAAAGTAAGAGCTGCCACGAAATTCATCAGTTCCCAACATCATAAAATTGTGTACCGCATTAAGATTTTGTATTTTTTTGAAATGTTTGGATTCCCTGGTGTTTTTGGTTGCATTGATGGCTCACACATAAAGAAATACAACTTGCATATTATCATCTATTTTTTCCATGGGTTTTTAAACCAACTCCTGTAGCGATTTCTTTATTTTCTTCCATAAAATTTACCAAAACTTCTAGCTGTTTTTTTGTTGAAACTTGTTAAGCCTTGAATAATAAGTTATATAAAAAAAAATATAATATGCATTGTTTTAATAATCAGAAATTTTATTTTTATCAAAGAACACTCATTTTGTCCGCAACGAAATGTTTCACAACCATCTTACACCGCAACGATCACGAAAATGGTGTCGACAATCAGCGATCGCAAAATCGACAAGTATCGATCATGATCGACACTCGCAATATCAATTTCTCAATTAAGCGATCGTTGATCGCTTGTTATCGATTATCGATCAGCAATCGACAATCGCAATACGGCCAATATCTTAATGCTGAAAATTATTTGGTTACCGAGTTGTCATAGTATCTAAAGAATTTGTGGGGCTTATACAGGCTGTCCGAAAAATAATAGATAATCCTGAATTCATCCATTTGTAGTACAAGTGGTAATCAAAAACGTTCTATTCTAATTAATATCTCAAATAATTTTTAAATTTGAAAAACAATAATTGGTTTTCTCCTACTATAATCGTAATCCTTCTTTACCCTTTAATTTTTTTGCCAATTTGTTTTTATGACCACATTTGATTTCTATAATGACTTGTTTGCCATTTCCAAGTTGTTGCTCATCTCCTTAGACCAAAGCCATTTAAATCTTTGTCCATCTTTAAGAACATAAGTAGCTTTAGAGACTTTATATACCTATTTATATAAAAAAGAAAAACTCTTTTTTCATTTTGCATTTGGTAATCTTTTGTCTGTCTGGTGACCGTTCTCATCTTCTTAGCAATGACACTTCCTTCCTCTTAGTTTTCTTTATTCTTTGATCCTTTTTATTGTTTGAATGACATATTGTTGTTGTCCTGTTTGTTGAAAAGTTTGCTTATTTCTACAAATACAACATACAAAAGACATTCCTAGGTATGTTTTCATTTTTCTTCTTTTTTTGAGGGTGATAAAATTTTAGAGATTTGGAAAAAATAAAGTGTTGCAGTTGAACCATATAATGTCAGTCAATTTTAATCCTAAAAGATGCTTACATTTTATAAATATTAGTAAGTATCAGCGGTTTAAGATAAACAGGCGTATTTTTTAGATTTATTTAGAACACTCAGTTATCTATTACAATAGTAAGATAGTGTCTTAGTAGGAAATGTCTACTTTAGAATACGTGACTTTAAAAACACTACACCCCAGATGCTAAATCTCAGGGCGGTAGTTAAGCCCATGACTGGCCTTTTCTTCAAGAAGCTAGATGAGCAGAATCAGTTTGAAAAAGCCTATTCGTCTAGTCATTGGTCATTTTTTTAGTATTTCTGTATAAATTTTGAATTAAGAAAATATAAGAACAAAGGTAAATAAGGGTACAAGTGTTTTAGTATTCCCTGCCTTAAAATTAACTTTGAGACTTAAAACAAGTTAACAATTTTTTTTTTAAATTTCGCTGAACCAATTTCTAAAAGTAAGACAAGAATGTGTTTAAGGCAATTTTTTAGAATGGTGTGTACACTTCTTAGAGTATGATTTTCAAAAGCAATTTACATACTTCAACAGAAGCCCTCATTATTTTTCCATTTTAAAAATGTTTTCTTTCCAAATGGTATCACAGTTTGTATATCCAGGCAGAAAACAAAAAAAAACAAAAAGAAAATCCTACTTGAAATAAGACAACAAAAGAAATGTTATTTTTTCGTGGTGAAGTAATCTAAGCCCATGATACATGTTTCAGAAAATTGTTTCGTCATCATCCTTGTGTCAGGAATTCCAACGCAAGGCCATTTACCCACACACATTATATGTATTTTATATAGATACAATTTTTTTTTTATATATTCCCAAATGCAAGCCAAGTAGAGTTTTCCGCACTGATTAAAGGCAACAAGAAACGGAAAAATGAGAAAACGAAAGAAAATAGCAATTTCCTCGAGGGCTTTCCGAGCTCTCATCATGAGGTAATAATACGCACACAGTAAACCAACAACAGGTGGGTGATATATTTTTTTATTTTATTTAACAAGAGTGAATAGATGATTTTTCTTTGCAACTTCTAGCTAAAATGACATTGATGTTTTATCTTTTCAAGATGCGAAATCAAGGACCAAACACAATATGACTTTTGTAGAGGAAACACAAATTAAATGTCATGCATTCCAGAACAAGGAAAATAAAGAACACGACTGGGTCGCACGAACTTGCTCTTGTGGTGCACGACTGGGTTCTACGTATTTGTTCTTTTGGCAAGTTGCTAAGAAAATAAAATTAAATTTAATTTTTTTTTTTTATTTTTAATATAAAGGAAAAAAAATTCATATGAATTCACAAAAGTGCTAAAACTTCTTTTTACAAAGATTCAAGCCAAAGTCAAAGTATGCAGAAAATTGTTTAGCCTAAATATAAGTTTACCAAAAAAAATTATTCCAAAATCGTTAGAGTGGTTTTTATATAAATCGGTGTTTACTTAATATTTTTTATAAAAATTTTTATAAACAAGTTTTTTTTTACAAATTTGAAGAATACCATTTTTAAGTGCTTAATCGTTTGCATTTTATGCACAAAAAATAAAAATATTTTGTCAAATATTTTTCCAAAAAAAATAAACGATAAAATTAATTTAAACTAAAATTAAGCTTTTTTGCAAAATAATTTTTTTGAAGTTTTTTTTAAGTCGTATATATTTTTGGTTCGAAATCGATTAACCCGTTCCTGAGATAGCTCAAGAAAAAAAAAACGGATTTTTTTTTTGCAATTTGACAAAAGAAAATCTTACTGAACCCATCAGTAATTTTTTTCAAGAAAATCGTTGCAGCCGTTTTTCGAGAAAATGAAGCTTTTCCAAAACCGTTACATGGCAGGTACCGTTATTTTTTGAGCTAAAAAAAAATTCAATTTCTCCTCTAAGGAATGGTCTACCAACTATACATACCAAATTTGAAGTAAATCGGTTAAGCCGTTTATGCTGTAGGTGCTGATACATACAGACTGACATACATACAGACAGACAGACATACAGACATACAAAATTTTCAGACCCAGTTTTTTCGTCTTCGCTATCATCGTAATGTCATGTTTGATTGTATATCAATTTTTTTTTTTTTTGCACGAATGCATAACTTGCCTTATCCTTAAAAATTCTTACGGTCATATTATTCAGTTTGAGTCCGGATTTAAATTAAGTTAAACCCAATTCCATAATATTTATTCATCGAATTCGTAATTCAATAAAAATTTTCAAATCGCATAAATTCTGATTGGAATGGCTTTTGGCAGTCCAATGTATGCTCTTTCCCTCGTGATTTCCTCAAGTTAAAACTCACCATAATTTTAAGCATTAATTTGTCATCTTTATTTTATATGCCGAAAGAAAATAACAAATAAGTTGAAAGATAAACAAATATTTTAATTGCAATGTAATTTCAAACACATTGGAGCGACGCGACGGAGTATTATTGCTTCGAGGTTCGAGGTATTATTCCGAGTGCACATTTTTTATTGAACGCGCACTTGTGTTTTACGTTACAGTTTGATCAAAAGTGTTTTAAAGTGACATTTTTCACAATATGATTCGTATTAAATCGGAGAATTGTGCTTTCCGGCGTCTAGGGTTGAATATAATTTGTCATCGGATAAATTTGATATAACGTACATACTCAAATGAATTTTAAAACTAGATGTAACAGTTTAAGATCCGGATTTATAAAAATAAATTCGGATTTTAAAATTGTTGAATCCGGAATCGTTTTTGTATAACAAATACATATTGAATTTATCAAATCAAATGCATCTTTTTAAACTTTTGAATACAAAAACTTGGATTCAAATTCACTTTAATTCCATTTAAACCCAAAGGGAACTTTTAATCAAATATTATTAGCTGTTCAGTTAAAATCACAAAAAAAAAATTATTTTAGTGTTGATGGATGGATGATTCATTTTGCTGGATCCGTGAAATTGTGTCAACGTCGTTAGGTCATGATGCTAGGAGTTTCTTTTTAGTGGTGGAGTAAAACCAAGCACAGCGGTTGTTGGCAATTTGATGTATTTTTAGCATACATAGGTATGCCATTATAGTTTTCTATATTAGAATGGTATAAGATTCTAGAATGAGATATATGTCATCCGATCAGGCTATGCAACTGTTTGTAATTGCTTTTCAATGTTAATGAGCAAAATTGCTATGTTTACCTTGGCTGTCGCATTTCGATCGCGATGTGATCAATATGATTAATTGTTGATTGAATAATTCTGGAATGGGGAAATCCAGTTCTTGCTAGTACCTATGTTTTTTCCTATAGTTAATTCAAATCAACCAACCTTTGTCCGTTGTCAGGAGTGTTGTTGTGTAGGATATATTTTTCAACAAAACCAGCATAGATATTTTCGCAAGTTTAGTGGTAAAACCTTCTAGGACGATTGTAACTTTTGGTAGGGGACCACGAGTAGCTCATAAAAGTTTTGCAACATTTTCTCTGCTGGAGCGTTGCTATGTTAGCGAATTTAGTTTTAATACGGATTGTCAACAAGCGTTCGTCTACAAGATCGTAACTTAAGACGCCTTCCCCTAAACCACAACCGAACAGTCGCTACTTTTGCTTCCAGTAATAGATATTGCAGTTTTTCAGTGTTCGCCTGTCCGATCGCATCGCATTTCCTGTCTTCATGGCCAGGGCATCTGCTAATAATTGCTCGGATTCACCTGCTATATTACGGCCCAGTTTTTCAGAGCGACATAATTCAAGGTTAAGATTACCTCGAGTTAAATATGATGGGAAAACGTTTTTCAGTCAATTTGAGATCCCGAATTAACTCAGAGTTAACTCACCAACTTAGTTGACTTAACTCAAAATTAACTCAGGATCTCAAACTGGATTAAAAACGTTTTTCCATCAGTGTTAACTCGAGGTAAATCCAACTCTGGAATAATATCGCACTTAAAAACTAAGCCTTGTACTCGCGTTTCCTCCCGTAGAAAAAAAAATTTACACGTGCTTTTCTATACGTTTGAAAGTGCCATTTGAAATGCACGGGCACGCATACAGTGTTAAAATTCTGCAATTTTGAAAGTTTGTTGGCAAAAGTGGGTGGAGCCTCCTGAGATGATGTTCTATTTATTTATTATTCTTTGGTCTTTACATTCCAGGTGTAGATCCGAAGCTCGTTGTCAATTAATAATAATAATAATTAACCCTTCACAGTTGGTCGTTGCTGGACTAATATACTTTTTATGTAATCGGGAAGTTACCCCTAAGCAGAATTACCAACTTGGAGGACCGGACCCTACATAAACTTCAAGGAAAAAAGCAGTTTTATCATATCCTTAGTATTTTTCGAAGATATTTTTTTAGAATTTGTCTGTCTAATTCGAAAATACGAAATGGTTTCTTTACAATGCGTGCCGTCAACAGAGAAATAAATTTGCCAAATTATGGTTCCCCAAGAGGCATATTATATTAAACAAACGAATTTCCAGTCCGAATTTCTAAATTAAATTAATAATACTATCAAATCAAATGTACTAAAAGGTAAACTAAAAACTTTTAATTAAATAAGACAACCAGGAGTGTTTAAATTAATGTAATAAAGTTCTCACTTCTATTTCCTTGATAACACAGCCATCATCTCCTTCTATACTCAACGAAAAAGTCATTATGTCTGACGAAAGCCAAAAAGATATCCAAATAGAACCATTATTGGTTGATATTTAGTGTCCCTTTTTATAAAAAAGGGACAGACTCCTTTAAAAAGTACAATAATGGAGAAGGTTTATTGGCATATTTTACTAAGGAAGATTATCTGTAGATTTGACTTATAAAATAATATATTTCAACTTTATTTGAGGTCATGTAAATATCTATAAGCATTGAGTATCTTTAAGTGTTACTATAGATGTAGGTTAATCTGTAACCAAAAACCCGTATTAAAATATACTTAAACTTGTATAATAGACTGAGTTTTATAAATAGACAAAGAAAATATTTTTCAATAAGCAGTCATACAATAGATGATATATTTGATGTTATTATGTAACAATTATATTTTAAAATAAAGGTTTATTCAATCTTAAAAATAATTAGAATATAAGCTACCTAAACATTTTAAACATTCCTAAATTATTTGTTTCGAAATAATTCCATTGATGATGCTTAACATTTGAGTGATGCTGGTTTGTAAAATAAACCCTCATAACTGAATTTATTAAAGCCCCCGTGCATTTTTAATGTCAAATACAAAAACACAAAGAACCTAAATCGGATAATACAAAATAAAATTGAAGTTAAATCACACTTTAATTTTTGATAAATACATTAAGCGATTCAGTTGCACGTATTTTCTCTTGGCTGCCAGAACTATGTAAAGAACTTTTCATTCAATTACTTGGATAGTAAAAGCTACTAAATTGGTTAAACGAATTTCGCATATAAATCTGCAGTATTTTAATCATCTGAATAAAATCGCTGATCGCCATTTTCTATGGAGGCCAAAAATACAAGATCAGTGATAAAACATCATCACTTTGTCAAACTCCCTGCTGAACTTTAAAAGTATTAGAAAAATTGTCCATTAAAATACTTTTTCATCCAAACAACTTCTAAAATACAATATTTTCGGTTTTGCAATTATTTTTGAAAAATTGTTTGTATATAAAAGGTCTACATATAATTTTTTTTTAAAGTTTAAAGATAATGAACAATTAAAACGTGACACTCCGATAAATATAAAGTTTAAAAAACAATAAAACACCTTAATTTTAGTTCACAAGAACGATTTTTTAATTTATTTATTTAAAAAATTATTTATTTAGATGCATTTCGACAAAATTATTGGTCATCATCAGCAAAACGAATAAAAAAAAAAAATAATATAAACAACTGGTAGATAAAATCACGACAAACAGATGACTGAAAACTGTGTAGGTATATTGTAGTGTACCTCCTTAATTAAATAAGTTTGAAGAGATCAGTTTCAATGTTTCCGCGGAAATTGTTAAAGTGTGATAAAGGATTTTAAATTTGTTCTTGATTCTAGGAAAGGTATTCTTCTAATTATCATCAATTTTTCCCACAGTAATTAGCTAAATACCTTAACGGTGGTTTTATAAGTAAACGGATGTTAAAAATGGTTTGTATTTTAACCATAGAGATTTTTATGAATCGCCTCGAAAGCAAAAAAAAAATAATTTAATTATTGAATTATAAATTAATACAACAAAACAAGTTGCCCCAAAAAAATACCGTTCTCATTATATTTTCGTATCATTTACTACAAAACATTTATATTAAAGTGGAATTATTTATAAAGAAACCCCTTTAAGCTAATACCAAAAACGTCAATATAGTTACTCATGTTATTTGTTATAAAGAACATTAATTATTTGATGAGTAGGATTTTTCCGGATTTTTAGTTTTATGAAATTTCCTATTGTAATCCCATCTAACATCACTTCAATTTTAACTTGTTTTGCGTGGTAGAGACATTTTTGTGCCTTTACTCTAATAAACGAATTTAAGAAGAATTCAATTCTTCACAAGCCAAAATTACTCTAGCAAGTTATTTACTCATAGAGAGAAATTTTACACAAATGTCAAAAGAATTCTAGTAAGCCTCTTATTTGAAGTGGCTTAAGAATACATATCTTAAATCTATGTACCCCGACAAATCCCGCCTAAAATATTCATCTCGCTCTGTTTTGTTACAAAATTATCAGTGTGTGCTTTATTATCAAATGTGTGCTTACCGTAAAGGCAGTAATTTTTAAATTGTTAATTAAAAAACAAAAAGTGAAAAGTGAAAGTGAAAAACTAAAAAAATAAAAAAACAATCGAAATTGATTTGCTTTGACACTTTCAGTTTATCATCTTCTTATTAAAATCTTCTTCTAAGACTAAAGATTTTTCGCCTCTTTTAAAACTCTTGTTTTAAAAACTTATCTACTTAAGATCTTGTTAGATTCTTGGCATAAGAAATGAAATTCTTTGAATCTTTTAAGAGGTTATGGTAGAACTGAACTTCTTAGAAGAGTTTTGTTGTAAGAATAAAGAGACTGTAAAGTTCAAGTATTGTAATAAGAGTCTTTAGAGAATTTAAGTATACATATATCTACTTGTAGAAGAACTATTATAAGAGTGGTAAAGAGTTAAAGTGAAATTAAAAAAGTTTTATGAGAATTCAGGTTTACAACTTCTTATGACAAAACTATTTAAAGACTAATTTTTATTTTGGTAGTTATGAAGAGTTTTATAAGAGTCTTGTGAGTGGTTTTTCCAGATTTGAAGAATGAAACTCTCAAGAGTATGTTAGTTGGGCGTTGTCTAGGTTGATATTGTCCACATCTCGCTGGATAAAGTACGTCTCATAAGCATCTAGTCGATTGGGGTCGTTTACTTGTTTCAACAGTTTTATGTTGTTTATTGAAACATCAAAGTGATTGTTCGATAGAACATAATTAGCGAAAGACGATTTTTTAGGTTGATTTTGTCGTATGGATTCGTTATGTTCCTTAAAACGTTTGTATAATGTTCTTCTTATCTGTCCGTAGTATTTTTTATTGCAATTGCCACAAGTTAATTGATAGACGCCAGTTTTATCCAAATCTTCAAAATTTGTCTTTTGTCGATCCCAATAATTGTTTCATTTTGTTCTGGCTTGAGCAAACAATTTTCATTCCGTTCTTTTCAAAGACATCTTTTAGGTGGTTGGTTATCTCTGGTACAAATGATACACTCACACGTTTTAATTCAATATTTTCCATATTTAATGAATGGCGTATACAAAGTGATTAATCTGGATCACGCAATCTTTCCAGAATGATTTCTTATCATCTTGTCAATAATAGCCACATTATGGGAAGTTTGTCTTCAGTTTTTAGACGCATTTTATAACTAACAAGAAAGGCTTCTGCGAAAGGTGAAAGAAAAGTCCCCATACTAGTCCCTTGCTGTATTTTAAAAAAACTCATTTTGAAATTGGAAAAAGTTCTGATCCATGCAAAAACGAGCTGTTTTCATATAAATAGTTCTCTTATCCGATGGTACATTATGTATTGAAAAATAATTTTTTAATGCATCTAACGCTTGCGAAACTGGCACAGAAGGGAAAAGTGATTCGACATCAAAAGAAATCATTTTTTTCTTTATCATCAATCGAAATGTCTTTAATTTTGTCAACAAATTCAAAGGAATTTTTAACCGATAAGCTTTCAATTCTCATTGACCAACCATTTTGGACAAGATACAATTAAACGCCATTTAAACCTTGCTTATTTCCTTACGCAAATCATTAGCTTGAGTTATCATTTCATTCAAAGGTGATCGTGAGAGTTTCATTTATGTATTCTATTTTGTTGCCTTTATCCGCTTTGACATAAAAACAATCTTTTGCACGGAGAGATTTGACTGTTGTTTGATGCTCATTAGTCATTAGTTATGGAACGCGTATTTGTATTTGAAGATTTTAAGTCGATTAATATATCGTGCATTTCAGATCGAATATCATTCTGTATTCTACATGGTTTGTATTTCAAAATAGTTTGTACATCTGCAACAACATCAACATAAGAAGATACACGGTCGGGTTTAATTGCAAAATTTAAGCAATTGTTCTAGAAGCTAAGCTCACTTTCATTAAATTGTTGTTGTGACAGATTAACAACCACATCATTAATCGGTTTGACTTCTTTATGAGTTCGATTAGGTGTTTTTCTTTCTCTCTCGATCATTAGGCTTCTTAATTTGTTTTTCTGTTTTTGTCTCCTTCTGCTGCTGCTAAATGCACTCTATGTAGGAATTCGCTCCAACTGTACCTATATATCTCAGACGGCAACAAATGGGAAGTGATTTGCAAGTGCAAATCATACAGCTCAAGTTTGATTACAGATAATTTTGCGTATTTGCTTTTTACAATAATTATACAATTTTAAAATTCATAGGTAAATAAAGTTTATTCTTACTTCGATATAACATTTGCCCAGATAGACTTAGGGCCAGTTTTTTCAGCTCTGGTTAAGTTAAATCATTGATTATTTCAGCTGGTAACCATAGATTCTGTCTTTTCAACAAAATCTTAACCAGAGAATTTATGGTTACCATAGATTACGTTAACCAGCTAATTTTCCGTTGTTAGTGTCATTATTCCAGTCGGTTAACAGAGATTTGGTCTTTTCAGCAACATTTTAACCAGAGAATATATGGTTAACAGAGATTTCGTTAACCAGTCAATTTTGCTTGATTAACCAAAGAAATTCTATGGTAATCGATAATTTTGTTCACATTTGTGTTGAATGATAAATAATATATTAGACACTTATTGATTGTTACTAGAATAAAATTTAAAAAAATGATGATCTACCATCTTAATAAATTCCTACCCCATTTTTTATGTATATTGTTTTGTTTTCCTTTGTTCGTGAAATGAATCAATTCAGTTTATCCATGTGCATCGAAACGAGACAGGCTGTTATCAATTATTGACAAAATCTTCGATCTCTTTCTCTCGCATTCAAAAAAGTATAAACCAGAGATTCCGTTTCACAACTGGAACACTGGAAAACTGGAACTATCTCTGGTTTGGGAACCAAAGTAGAAAAAATGGTGAAAAGACGAACTGTGGTTAACCGAGTTTCGAAACAACTGGTTAAGAAAATTTTATTGTGAACAAACCAGAGAACAACCCACCTTTCCACTATATCGACTTCGCTACAAATTTTTTTGATTAACATTTTCTGTTGAACTTTAAGAAGGGCAATCAGGATAAAAGTAACTTGACATCCACACCTTGAATATCGGAATATAATTTTAATGAATGTTTTTAGAAGAATTTTATAAATTGACGTGACTTTAAATGCTCGCAAAGATTTTGAGAAAATTCGCAAAAGTCAGTTTATTCATTTGCCGAATTAAAAAGAACTCGCCTTTTTGTGGTCAAATCTGTTAAACCATTCGATTTCGGTTGGTTCTGGTTGGAGGAGAAGGTATTATGTTAGATGCAGACGAAATTGTGTTGTATGAAACCTACAAGAACAAAACTATATACTCCATCCAAAGCAAATACAATTTCTGAAGCTTTTAAGCTTTCAAACTCTCCACTTGGAATTTATTTTCTACGAATGTTGGTGTTTTATTTTTTTTTTTACAACGCACGTTATGTTTAACCAATTTGTTTGCTTACACCTTCGTGCTAACGGCTGGGAAATTCGTTAAAGTTTTTTTATTCTTTTGTTGTTTATTGTTTGTTGTTATTGTAAGTATATATTTTCTTTTTTTTAAACCTAAAAATATATTATTGAAATTTAATGAAAAAAATATTATAAGATTTTTCTGAAGAGAGCCTACAAAAAGAGCCCGAAACGACAAAAAGAGCCCGAAACGAAAAATAAATTTGTTTATGTATAAATAACTGGCTTAGAATACCATGCATATCAAAAATTTATCGGACAGAGCAGGATTATCTAAAAATAAGTAAAGACGGTATGAAAAACAAGGTTCTATCGGAGGTACCCGTTTAAAAACTTTGTTTGAATTTTCTTTTTCCTATTAAAGACTTGATCCTTGGCAACAACTAATTCATACGAAATGTAACTATCTATGTTAATGTTTATACATATGGCAGACTTTTTCAAATAAAGAATAATCACAAAAATTGGTGGATGATTCGCAAATTTGGAAAAATTCTCATTTATTAAAAATTATCCAATGAAATGAAGCTATAATGCCATTTTAGTTATGGTAAAGCAGTGATAATGCCAACGGGCGGCGATGGACAACACATTTTGTTTGGCAACATAAATTGATAAATCTAAAAATTACTATGGCTCTTTTTTTACGTACATTGACAATACTGCATATCATATCGTTCAGATAAAAGCACACTATCATTACTTCTATTTTACTTTTTATGCATAGAATATTAATTACAAACAGGCTAAACTTCTTGAATGGATAATATAAATATCTAAGGTGTATTAAATACTTCTCTTGTTTTCCGATGTATATGTAGTTTATTATATGATTAGGATTTTTTTTTCAATATCGAATGGCAATCTTCAGTTTTATCTTTCAACTTTTTAATAAAAACTTGATGTCGATTTTTCAAGATTTTTTTTAAATTTGTAAGCTAAATAGTAAAATTCTAGGAACCCAATTTCGCACTTAACTTTTTTAAATAACTATGGGCAAAACAATTCCTTTTATCCTATCATATAAAATTATTATTATTATTAATTATTCCGTTTGTCAAACGAAGAAGATAAATAAACGCAATCAGGAAAAAGAATTCAATAATTATCTTGCTTAACTGCTTAATAAATCTTTTATCTTTAGTTTGTCAAACCTTAATTCTTAAATGAATGTTAAACACTAAAAGAGGAAACAAATGACACTCTACCCTATCAATAAACACCGAATAGCAATGAATTAGCGCTAGCACATTGTATAAATTATAATTTATATTAATAAATGTGTGTTATCTTTAAACGATGAAATAAATACGAAACAACTTTAACTCACAGAATTCAGCAGAATAAGGAAAGAACAATTTTATAATATGAATTTCTGTAAATGTTTCCTTTTCAGAGAACATTCTCACAATACGCTCTCTTTTTACATTTTAAGTCAGTGCTGTCGCATAAAGTAACCCCAATTTATAAGACATTTTAATACGATTTGGCAAATAAAGAAACAGATAAGAGAAACAAGAGCGGGAATTTATTATGTGTTTATCAATGAGATTAGTTATCCAACGGAAAAATATTGAATGAGTGTGTTAGATAACTTATGGGTTAAAGAGCGAATAGTGTTTTTATTATTAACAGGGCTGCGACTATAATATTCTTAAATTGTGCTTACATACATATATGGGTGGGAAACTTTCGATACAAGGACTGGAGATACGATTTACATTTCTCAATCAAGTCTCGAACACCCAGTATATTTAAATTCTTAGAACATGGTATACGACATAGCTTCTTAAAGGATACTTTCTATTAATAGCTAAGCTAACAACACATAGGCACAATGAATGTCAGTTGAGTTAAGAGATGAAAAAAAAGGAAAACAATTAAAAACATATTAACTTAAGTCAGCTAAGAGTTTTTCAATTGAATAAAACTATCCAAGTGTCTAATTTCTTTTCACCTGGGAACTATCTCGTAATTTGTTAGTTTTATTATTCAAAGTCAATATAAAAAAAAACACTTACTTACACTTAGTTTAAGATCTTAGTTTTATAACAGAAAGGATTCTCCTTATGCTTTTTATTTATTTATTTATTTTTCTGTAGAGCCTCTTTTTATCCACATGGGAGCACTTGAAACAGAAGTTCGCCCTAACTTCCTTCGCACATAAGCTAAAATAAGTTGTAAATCTATGTTATGTCATATACAAGCTGTTGACATGAATAAATATTTATATGTTTACATCTGCAAAGGGGTAAACAAAATTACATGCGGTCCTTGTGGTAAACCAAAGCCCAATTAGACGAGAGACATAACGTGCTCCCAAAGTTCATAATATATGCATGTCGTTTTATGTATTCATATCAGGAGAATCTGATAAAGGATGATTTAAGTTTTATCCAGGATTTGAATGAAATAGAAGGTGGATTTGAAGGTGTTACATGTACTTCAGGGGTTATCAATCAAGTATTCTCAACCCAGTTACAGGATCAGAAGGTTTACTGATTTTTATTTTTTTTTTGTTCTCAAACACCATTGGGATTTGAACTTCAAACAGAATCTCATGAATCGGAGGAATATCTGGAATGAATATTAAATTGATTACTTGTGAGGAAGCCTCGTAATAGTTGAGTAAATGATTATATGAATATATTAAACAAGATTTGTTTCCGGTGTCAATTAGCAAAATGTAAGCATATACATAATGTTCCATGATTAATTTGTTGCGATATAAGTCTTTTGTTAAGAAAGTTGCGAATAGGAAAATAATGTTATAATAAATTGTGATGAGAATTAGTTAAAGACTTGATGACAACTATATGATATTTCAAAGGAAATAAATAAGAACAATGACTTGTATTTTTGTTTAATGTATCTTAGAGATACTCATGCTTCCTTCTTTAAAAATGTGTTATTAAATTCTTCATGATTTCTTAAGTAGTTGGGACACAGTGATAAAGATGACACTTTAAAAATATCATAAGAATATTTAATTGATAAGAGTCTTACAAGACAGATTCAAAATGGATGACTGGATCAATTATTCCAGGTGTAACCAAAAGTTGAGATTGGTAAGGGTGGAGGGGAGAGACGTGCTGCGAGTTAGGGTGGGTGCAATTTTGGGTATGCAATATTGTGCGCATTTTGTATGAAAAGTGTAACTTCATCCAAAAGAGTGAAATAATATCCCACCAAAAAGTTGACTTATTTCCCTGCACCTTTCTCAGCACGCACATTTAAATTTATTCGACATAAAATTAACTTTGAAACTTAAATTACTCATGAACTATTCATTTGATTAAAAAATGATTTTTAGAAGAGATGCAGGAAATTTTGTAATCGTTTACCGAATTATGAAACCTACCTGTTGGCTTTGAGTGGCGAGCTCGATTTTACTGCGTACTTAGCAGGGGATACGCTTGTCATTGCTCGCTTGACAGAAATGGAAGTTGTTCTTGCCGCTTCTAGAAGTACTTCTTGCTCATCCGTGTGATAACAAGTGCACCAAAGAAGTTCTCTTTGGAACCTAGATCATCATAACAATGGGTCCTCATGTTGGACGCCACGTGTGACACTGCCGTGACTTCTACTCTGAGAGCACGAAATGGACAGTTTGAGTTTTCCTGTCCTAGTGGCTAATACTCTCCACCAATACTTTTATTTTTTTATTCTTTGCTAGTTTTTTTTGGATTGCAGAGGATCTACAATTTTCTGCCGAATCAGAAAGGAGATCCACTGTATCAACCCAAACGATACTCTTGGAGGATTTGTCAATTCATCGAGTGAGGCTAAAAAAATATGTCTTAGGCTGAGTCAGAGCACAGACCAGGGGTAAGAGTCCAAACATTTATATACCCAGGAATCATAACCTAAAGGATTGTTCCCTATTCGGGGACTCCCTGTAGATATATATGTTCCATTCAAAATTAATAAATCCAAACTCCTAGACAAATTGATTTTCCTTCATCCAATTAACGGTTATCATTTTTATGAATAAACAAAAACAAATTATGATTAGCAATTCTATGCATATTTAAAGTTCGTTCTAAAAGTAGTTTCATAATTTGTTTACATAAATAACTTTTTCCATGAATAAATCATCAAACAGCTGCGATAAAAATCGCCTCAACCTGTCATTGAACAAGAAAAAGCAAAAGATAATAAGGTATTCCCTGTAAAGTTATTAATGGGAAAAATGTTCTTTACTAAAGAACTTTTTTTATATTCTTTTTCTGTGGTTTAATTATGGATTCAAAATTATATTTGAAAACACTTTTCAAAAGATGCGTTTTATTTAAAATCAAGTTCCACACAAAGCCTACTTTTCACAGAAACTCCAATGTAAGCAAATATCTCGTTTTTATTGTTTCTGTGCTGCTATATGAAGTATCTAGATACATAATATGCAGCTCAGTTAAATACATTTAAAACAAGTGCAATTTATTTTAAATCGTTAAATCTACACTATGCATCCAACTCATTACGTTTTAGCAAATGAATTAATTATTTCCTGCAACATGAATGCATTCAAATTAATTCAGCAGCCAACAAAATAAGGACTACAATACGGGATAAACTGCTTTTTGCTAAATTTCAATTTCGTTTCCTTGTTCTTAAAAAGTATTCCATAGCAATGGGAACTATAATGGAATTTATTAAGGAAAATAAAAAGTAATGTTGGAAACAAGAAATTTCTTGCTAGGAAAATTCAAAGAATGAATTACAAATGCACTTGAATTTGGTGCTGAATAAAGAGGAACAATAATCCTTCAAACCTACTCATTTCGTATTCCAAAAAAATAACATTCCCGCTAAGGATTGCTTGACCTACAAAATTTGAGTAACCATAGCTTTTGTTTAGATTTAAAATTACATGTTAAATGAATGATTGTCGTTGGAAAATTTAAAATTTTTTTATTTGGAAATTTTCTTTCTGAAAGATATTTAACTAAAGAGATATTTTCGAAAAAAAAATTTCAAAAGCGCCAACATATTTCGATGATAAAGGGTTATCCAATAAGAGGTGTTATTTTGAATAGCCCGCTATATCGGTAACTGTCACTTTTGAAGCTGTCATTTTTTGACATTTGACAAGTAGAAACTACGCCATTAATAAAAATGGAACGATACACGCTTCAAAAACGCATTGAAATTATTAAAATTCACTGGTGAAAATTTGGCAGAGACGGTTCGTAAAACTAAAACATTTTTGGGTCGTCGTAAAGCACCTTGTCGGCCCGCAATACAGAAATTGGTGGACAAATTCGATCTGTTGGGACAAGTTATTGATGTGAAGAATAAAACCCGAGCACGTCGCTCAAGAACAACTGAGAATATTGCTGTTGTAGCCCAAAGTGTTGAAGAAAACCCAGGTTTGTCCATTCCACAAACGTCATTACACCGTATTTTGCATAAAGACTTGGGTCTTAAGGCTTATAAAGTTCAGTTAACACAAGAACTCAAGCCGGTTGATCATCAACAACGTCGTGTCTTTGCTGATTGGGTCCTTGAATATCAAAATAACACCTCTTATTGAAAAACCCGCTGGTGCTGATGTTATTCTCATCATTTAAAGAAAATGATAATGTAGCGTTCACCATCATTCGATCGGAATCATCTTTGATTCCGTTAAAATTGTAGGGTTTTTCAATAAGAGGTGTTATTTAAGGACCCAATGTCAAAAAATTACAGCTTCAAAAGTGACAGCTACCGATATAGCGGGCTATTCAAAATAACACCTCTTATTGGATAACCCTTTTATATTATAACTTATAAGTATTTTAAATGTAATCAGCAGATCCAAATGTATAATACATTGATGAATAAATATTTAAATAAATAAATAATCTTAAGTGAAAGAGAATAAAACCTGCGACTTGGACATTGTAATGTATTTTTTACCCATGTGAATTTTTGTTTTTTAAATCACTTTTCTCTGAAAAATACATATCGTCTTATACTTATATCATTTTCAAAATCAGTGTTCTCCTCATAATTAATTGAAGAACATCTTGTATCAGTATGAGTTATGTACCTATGCATTGTCCTCTATATAATAAGTGTCATATACTTATATACTGTAAATTCACATCGTATCGTAACCAAATAAAAGTTCGATATATTAAATTTTAAAAGTCATTCGCTTCGACATCGACATAAGGGTTCCTATTTGAACAACAAGAGTTTGTCCCATAAAACATTCATGATGTGCCACGGTCCGTTTTTACATATCCATTTACCCATTGGAACTCAATTTCTATGCAAAGTTAGTCATACGTTGTTGTTTTTTTCTCTCTTAAGATAAAAAAACATAGTCAACACAAATTCTAGTTTTTTACAAGTAAAGGTACTTCATAATATATTTTATACGTTTTTTAGGTTATAGACATTACATTTTTTATCAAGATATGCATTTATATTCAAAATGCATCCCTTTTTCAAAGAAAATGTGGATAAATAAGAGGACTATCCTTACAAACCGCATTTATTAAATTATCAGATAACATCTTGAGTCTTTGGTTTCTTTAAATCGATCCAACGGTTATCAAAGATTAAAAATATGATATTCAAAGTACACGGAGAAAATGTCTTAAAATTCAATTTTAAAAATTAAGTCATTTACTTGCTTTTTAAGTAAATTTATAAATTTGTTTTCAAGTTTGATGTTTATTCTGAAATTTAATGAAAAAAAGAACTAAGAACGTAAAGGTTTCAAATAACGTAGTTCCTTGTTTTTTGTCATCACTCCGTCATCAGTTCCTGTCCTGTCATTAAAAAAGACATTGAATATAAAACACACATTGTTATTTTATAGCACATCATTATCAAGAGGGATGTGAGTGCCAATCAAAATTATACGATTAAAAACATTTTTTCAAAGGATGTATTTGATACTTAAAAATTCTTTTCAATTTAACATTGATGTATTGGTAATATTATAATGTAATTTCATGACGTATTTATATGTAAAGATATAAATGGTAAGAATGATGTTCTTTAAATAACGCTGCTTATAGATATATCTATTTACTATTATCTATATATTTTTTTTTGTATTCCCATGAGGGTGTCTATACGAAAATTGTCTTAATTTATGTAAACCAAGGTGTGTTTATTTACTTTCTTTAATGAATTTCACCTTGATCAAAAAACAAACTAAAAAGGTTATTGAGTGATTGCTGCTGGAAATATGTAGTTATTTAAAATCCTTTCAAAACGTCAAAACCTCCTGGTTGACATCGTCTACATTCTTCTGTTAAATTTGATATGATGTGGCTTCTATCTCGGCACCACGAATGGCCTGCTGGTTGCTCGAGCTGTAACCTCGACAGCTATGAGGAGTATTTCATATAATAAGGACTAAGCAGTGTTCAATTATCCATAGATTAAAATTTACGAAGCCTAAACACATTGTTCTATAATGAAGATATTCATTTAACTTTCGTGATAGAGAAACTTAGCTCTATTTAACCGTTATCAAAAAGGAGCACCAAGCGCTAATTATTATTATACATATTATTCTAGCTCATAATAACCGCAATTTTTACCTAGCTGTCTTCAAAAGAAACGTCCTGTTTTCAGCTCTCACTATCACCTTGTCAAATACATTAGTTTGCTAATTGCGAGAGTCTTGAAAGAACCTTTCGTTAAATACCTTCGGAAAATTCAACAACGATATCTTCAAACTTCAGTTAAATAAACTTTACTCTTTTAATCGATGGATGTCGTTCCTTCAATAATATTCATCCATGAAAAATAAAATTGAAAAAAAAAATTCATTTATTCATTTTCTGTCTCTTATCTCCGAAAAAATATCTTCAGATCAAAGTTATCAGGCCCTACGTTGGGCGCCACTTTTAATGTAGTTAATATTGAAGCACCTAAAACAAATCTTTCCCTTCCTTATCCGTTCAACGAATTGTTGGCATATAAATCGAACGGGAAAAATAGAAAGAAACAACAAAAAAATGGGCATCACTAAGAAAATAGCTGTCTTCTCAGTGGATGGATAAACCAAAATGAGTTGAGGATTACATGTATAGTGAGTGTACTGTATACCTTCAAACTACAATGGTAATTGCGTAGTGCGTTGATGACCATGTATGGGAGGTTTAGGTTCGATTTCAGGCCAAGGCGAAAATTCGATAAAGTATTTTTCGAATAAACATGAGATTGTAAATGGACGAGTGACACTAATAAAAAAAGAGTCTGATGATTGGCATTTGCCGCCATAAAATAGCTCTAACTCTTGCCAAAATAGTGTTTGTGTCCACAGGTTGTTGTTGGCTGATTAACCCACTTCTCAATATACATTGAACTGCCGTATGTAATCATACAAAAAACCCTTAATAAAATGGTAATTGTTACGGTTCTTATACTGGCCCCACGTTGGGCGCCATCTTAACGTTTAATATTTGTTTCTTTTTTTAGCATGTTTATTTTAGAGTTTTTAAAAATTTTGCCATAAGCGCTTACATTTGACAATTTTGCCATCGTATTTTAACTATCTACTTAATTTTTCAATAAAATTTTAAATAAAATTTTAACCATAATAAATGTCAATATCTCCCAAAAAAATCGAAATGAAACATTTTGTTTCCTAAAACTAATCAATGAAGAAATATAACAAATAAACTATAGGGAAAACTTATCTAGTTGGATTTAATTACATATCCAATAGAAAACTAATTTATTATTTCTTATTGGCCTAAACACTCATTCAATACGCTAAAATTATCGTAAACTTTCTTATGGCATCAAATTTCATCAAAATTTCCATCAATTAATTTGAATAGATTTTTCAATACAGATATTGTAAACCAATCTATATCAGAATTTCATTTTAACAAAACTATAAATAATATCCTTATCAAAGTTTTCTCTTAAACGTCTTTATTTCCTTAATTGTATTTCCTACTTCACAATTTTACATTTGCCAGGGGAAAAATTCGTATAATAAGCTTAGAAATGGCAAACTCGTTGAGATGCAAAAATATAATTTACCAAACAACCGACAGATAATGTTGAGGAGAAATACACTTCTTGAAGTAGAAATGAAATAGGAAAATTATTTTAATAGTTTTTTTTTCTGGAAGTGTTCTAAATGGCCAGGTAACTGTATCTTCATATTATAAGGGTAGTGAACTTTGGGAGCGAGTAATAGATATTAAAAAAAGCAATTTCGTTAAGGTATCGCAACTGTTTTGGTAATATTAAAATAGAAATGCAGGCTGGTCATGAATTTAAGTTTGTTAACTTCCCGCAGAAAGTAGGAAGCACAAACCAAAACAAAAGTAAATATTTCAGAATATCCCTAAGTTTAAGAAAAAAGCTATCATGTTCAAAATAACCGTTTACAAAATAAGGTCTACCCTGGGGTAGATGTTAAAATTGAATGAAACAAGTCTTTAGTGAGATATCAATTATCCTGTCAAATGAAAAAGAAATTTAAAAAATTTCAGTTTTGACACCAAAAACTTAAATTTTTCAATAATTTAATTCGAACTGTGAGCAGAAACCAATTAACTTTGAAGCATTGTAATTTGACAGATTGACGTCACATTTCCACAGCGTCTTTTCACACGTATTTATATAAACATCAAACCAACATTTTAACAGTAGCGTCGGTTTGAGGGGTTCGGCTCGACCATGGGTGGGACACTTTTTAAAATATACTTGACCCAGTTCTGAGGAGCAAATATTTTGCCTCAACTCATTTGCAACGCCATTTGTTCCTCATTTTATACATTTATCTCAGCTTTATTTTTTCCTGATTACTATGGTTAGTTAAAAACTCCCCCCCCCATTATGTGTGGACATAGCTAAAATAACTGACACAAGTTGCACTGTGTTTGGTTTCAAGACACCGGTTGTTTGTCTATTAAAAGACATTTAAAATGCATTTAATAACGATATAGCTACACACAATGTGAACTTTGAATTTTCGTGATTCAAGGAAAATAAATTAAACACATTTCAAAATGATTTTGTAATTAGGTGTTTTGAAGTATCTCTTCTGTTCCTCAGAAATACGAGCAATCAAGATATAAAATTACCTTTTCAAAATAATTAGTAATACCTTCTTGAAATAAATTCGTTTTCATCTATTTTACTTGTAATTAACTACATAAAAATTCAAAAGATCTCGAGTGGCAATATATTACGAAAATGTCCCAGGCCCAGAGTTAGATACACTTGACTAAGTGCCGTCGTATTTAATGACCTATGAATATATTTTTAATTAAATTTCCAAGGATGTGGAATTTGAAACTAGTAGATTAACATAGAAATAGTGGAACTTGAAAGATTTAAAATAAAAAGTGGCATATATCACTAGAAGGAAAAAACAAAACGCAATAAGTAATTTGTAGTAATTAATTTGATATACAATCTTTCGTCAAGGATTTCTTATTTTTCCACGTAAGTATTTTTAAGAAAGAGGTAATCTTATCCTAAAGATCTTCAACTTTATTTAATTTTCGTTTAATTTACAGTTGAGGGTTTCGGTTGGCATTTTATCCTGATGGTCTCCAGCTCCACCATTTAATTTTAGTAACATATCCATTCAAAAATTCATTTCGATTTATTTCTTTTTTTCGGAACTGAAAATGGTGAGGGTATTCCTCCAAATACAACTCCCAACAAAAATTAATCAAAATAATACTAGTACAGCTACAAATTAAATATTTTAAAAATAAAATAACGACTTAATGTCGTTTATTTAATATTGAATAAATCATAATAATTAAAACCATATTAATGAAAATTAAAAATTTTACAGAAACTCAGCGTGGTATTTAAACTTGTTCGTTCCAATAAATAAAATTTTTTTTTTGCTTTCAAAATAATTGAAATGGCAGTTAAAAAATTAAACTATCGTCAGGTCGTTTCATGTGAATTAACATCTGTGGTTGTATTTTTTAAAAATTATTTGGATTTTTGCATGAATTCAACTGGAAAAAAATGTTTTAAAAACATAAACTGATTTAACAGTTATTTTGCTAACGGAGTATTTTTTTTTTCAGCATGGTTGTTCGTAAGTTTTTTGTTAAAAAAATAAATAAATGTCGTGCCATATATGTAGTGAGTGTATTAAAGTAGAATCTCAAATGTATATGGCTTTATATTTTTTTTTTTGAGCTTAATAGACTGATGATTTGCAAAGGCGGTTAACGATGTGAAATATCAAATTCCATGATTTGGAGTTGAAAATCAGATTATTTAAGTTCAATTGACAACCAATTACATATTAATGTTTGTTTGAAAGATATAATAGGTATGTCAATATGTCAATATGTAAACATGTTACGTATTGAACCAGTGGAACATAATATTTTTTTGTGTTTGCAAATCTTCTTTCATATGCTAGAGGTTACTATAAGCTTATATGAAGTTAGTTACTTGTTATATGTTTAAATAACCGAAGTTAAGAAAAACATCGTTCATGAAGAACAATTAATTTATTTCTCTCAGAGTTTTGTTAAATTATTTTCAACTCAACTATAGCTGAATACTATACCAATCCCACTATTATACAAACGCAATTTACTAAATTACTTTGTACTACCATAATAAATCAAAAAGTTAATACATTTATCTTATCCTTACATAGTTGGCTCCTTTTTTATGCAAGAGTTCTGTATAATTTTTCAATCGCTAAATAAATTTAGAGCTACAGATGCGAATCCATGCACTTAGCTGCTGGATGCACTTAAATTTATTCCCAAACAAATTGTCAACGCTTCTTCTTATAATTTGTATCTAATTTGAAAAAAATTACATGGAAACACCTTAAAATTATTTTTCTCTCATTTTTTCAAGGTTTTAACTTAACCTTGTGATAAAATAATGTAAACAAAGTTAAATTAGTCTGAGAAGTTTTTTTCACGAAATTATAAGGAAATTAATTCCACATACGCCACAGTGACCTTAAAAATAAAAATAAAGATGAATCAAAGTATGAAGTGTATGTTTTTCTTTTTTAAGAATCAAAACTTCGAAACTTAATAGCGAATAAAAAGAAGCTCGATCTAGTTAACACAAATTACAAGATGCAAAAGGTAATTTTAGTTAAAAAAAATTGTTTCAATAATTTATGATTTTGTATCGATTTCGAGGTATAAATTGAATGCTGTGTAGAGTATTTAAAAAAATGGTGGGATGGTGTGATGTTTGCTTTAGCCGCCATTTTGAAAAACGCTTTTTCTTAAAAAAAACTTAAGAATGGTTTATCGGACCAAGCAAAATTATGAAAGCTTTTCGATTGAAAATATGATTTTAGGTTTTAAACTATTTTCTACGCGATTGGTAAACATTTTATGCAAACAACTTTTCGGACTTACCGCGTATAGTTAATAATCTTATTGATTGATTTCACCCTTTTTTTGTAGGCATAACACTTTAGGCGTTATTGCGTATAGCAGTTTATAGTTTATAACAAAGAAATAAAATAAATAATGATACAAATTCTATATAATAATATGAAAATATTTGAAAATTATAAATTTAAAAAAAAAACTATGAAAAATTTAAATTTTAAAATGTAGTATGGTATATGATGCACATTTGTTTTGAAAATCTAAGCACCATCATTGGAGAGGGGAAGGGGGGAATTGAGCCTGGTAAAGCATTCCACATTCGTGTAGTGCGGCTGTAGTTCACTGCTTTTCTGAAGTTGGGGTAAGGGTAAAATTATGAGTATTCTTTCTGGCGCGAATATTTCGGGTAAATTTTTTCAGAGGAGAAATACAAGAAAAATGTACTTATAAAATAAAGAACGACAAGAAGCATTACAACGATGTTCAATCGATGAAAACGTGTTTTAAAAAACCTCGTAGAGTATTATCCAATAAACCATTCTTAAGTTATTAAAAAAAAACGCGTTTTTCAATATGGCGGCTAAACTTACTCCATTTTTTTTTTTTTGCATACTCCTGAAAAAGTAACGGACCATTTCCAATCATAAAATTGGATGAGTATTCTATGTTGCAAGAAAAATTTTCTTTGCCGACTGGTCTAAGGTCTAAGTTTACAAACAGACTGAGACAGAATTTTTCCAACCACTTTTTTCGACTTTCTATAACCGTGGTGTCATGTTTTGTTATCTTGAATATCTTGTCACACGAATCCATCGAAAGTAAAAAAGACCCGTATTAAATCATATACACTACACACCTTTAATTTTTCGTAACCCTTAGTGCCATCAAAAAGACACACACATTACTGTTGCTTCAAAAACCATACAATTGTAAAATCGGTTAACATTTTAAAAGTTAATTTCAAACAAAATTTAACCTTTAACCAAGCCAATCATTAAAAAATACAACCGTAGATGTCAATTCACATAAAACTACCTTTTAACTTTTCGAAACGAAAAAAAAGCTCAATTTATTTGGCTGTCAATTGAAACGAAAATATCTCCATTATCACATTAAATACGGGTATAAATAATGATATCTGTGCTAAAATTTATGGCAGTATAATTCAACTTACATATATTTTTTCATAAAACCGTTGAATTGGAAAACATATTTGATTCAACTTACATATATTTTTTCCATAAAACCGTTGAATTGGAAAACATATTTAATTAAAGTCAAATATATTTTTGCATTCGAAATTGAAATGAACTTAAAAAAATTATTATAATTTCTTTGAAAATTATTTTATGCTAAAACTGTATGCGTATCAAATGTATTTTTAAAATTTAATTTTAATTTTTATTTGAATTTGAATATTTTGAATTTTAAAAATAGTTTATTTATTTGAAACTACAGATTGATCCAAATATTTTCTACATCTTTCATTGATTTATTGATTGTCGAATACTAAATAATACTATCCCCAACTTGTAGAAATGTAGTCAGATCTTTTTAGTTATGTATAAAGATAACTTATCTTATCATACAAAATATCCTTGTTTTAGTAATAGAAGAAGTAAAGTCATTGAATACGTTAACATCGATTTTAAAAGGGATGAAAACAAAATTAAAGCTTTACAAAGCAACGTTCGTTTTGCTATCGATTCAAATATAGTTTCTAGTGCAAAGCAATTTATTTTTGTTTGAAGTTCACAAAGGAAATAAGATTTTAAATGCACTCACGATTTTGTTTGTTTGGTTGTTTACTTTAAAACGTCTGTCCGTGCCACTTAATGCATACAAAATGACACACATATTCTTAAACTGTTGTGTGGCATTTTTTGTGGTTTCCTCGGATTCTAAATAATCTGCTTTTCCAATTTTTGTTGTATCTTTTTTTTTTTATTCCAAAGTCATACACTTCGCCATTGACTTTCAACATTTTGTTCACTTGCTTTCTTGCTTATGTAACAACTAACAACCCACTGTGCTTTTCCAGGAAACTGGACTAGGCTCATCGGTTATCAAACAGTTTTTATTTAACTGAGTTTTTATCGATTGTATCCATAAGATAGAGACGGCACAATATCGGTCGTACATTTATGTAAAGTTTTTAAAAGTAAGGGGTAGTATTTTAACCAAAACGGATATAAGAGTCAATTCATATAAAGTCGGCTTAAACATAAGTGATGTTCTCTTGGATGCTAAAAAATTATTACTGAATCCTTCTTAATTACAGTTGCCAACTAGTCCAATATTTTCAATCTAATATTTAAAATTAAATTTACAAAAATCTGCTTAACTGCTTCACTCTTGCTATTTAATGATAGCCTTTTCCTCTTTTTTTATTAAATTATGTTTCTAGATCTAAAGATATACGATACTGACGTTTGATTCAGAAGCAAAAATGCATTCGTATGCCAACCTTGGCCATCAACTTTTACAAACCAATTGGGAAATGTTTGACACAAGTTGAATAAGTGTTAAGGAGTGCTTAACACAACCATTGTACTATAATATAAATTATGACCTAAGTATTGTTTTTTTTTTTTTTTTTTTAATCTGCTTTAATTGAAACAACTACCCTTATTATCTGAATACATACACCTACTTTTATTTAAATTCGAAAATGCCAATCCCCAATGAAAAAATAAATTTTATTAAAATCTTTTCATCTTATTTATGCAAATAATGATTTGTTTGACTTGTGTGATGAGTCCTTTTAATGCCCTTAACTTGTTCATTATAAATTAAATGTAAGTATGGTTTAATTAGTGTCATAATATTAACAATTTAATTACTGCCGTTAAATGTTGTTGAAATGAGAAGGTTCATGATGTATGATGGCAGTGTTGTGATTTAAATATTATATAACAAATAAAACTAAAAAGTAAAATAATTTTATTTAATATAATCTTTAATTGTTAATTTAATAATCGGTTTTAAGCGAACTTTCGACTAGACAGCAACCTACATTCCCATTAACTGATATTGAAATGTAAAAATTAATTCTTTAACTAATAGTTTAATTGTATATTATAGGATTATTCATTTTATCCTACACTATACGTCATAGTATATGCAACCATGTTCTGACATATCCATACATATGCAAATGAAATCAGTCACCGTAGATCAAAGAATCTCTAAGTATTTCAAAGAAACAACTTCTGAATACTGATTTGCTTGAAATAAATAATTGAAACGACAAACTTTTAAATTTACATAATTTGATTCAATGTGAATTTGAGTTTTTAATTATTCTCACACATATTGCAGTAAGTTCACAAGTGTGATTTAACATTATTATGTAAATTTAGGTACAATATGCATCGAATTAAAAGTTAAAATTTTTGATTAACTTTAAGTTTTTAAGAATTTAATAGGAATCAAAATTATACGCAAAACAGAAAATCTGTAAAACAAAGACAATCTTTGGAATTGATTTTGTATAGCAAATATGAAATAAAATGATACAATAAAGCGAGTTGAATTTTGTTTTATTAAATATGGCAACTTGACCTTGTGTCAAGTTACCTTGGTGTTTAGACCTGGGACATGCATTGTATGATTTTGACGTTTCTGTTGTAGGATTTCTTTTTCATAGAATTGTTGTATAGGATCTGCTATCATACATCAAAGTACGAACGGAAAATTCCCTGGGTGTATTGCAATGTTATATACACAATTCACAATAATATGTTGTATGATATTGTTTCATAGAAATTTATCATACATTTCATACAGCAGTTTAATGTCAAAATTTTCATAAACAATAATTTGTTGTTAACTATATGTATTTCAATAAAAGAAAGTAAACCAAAAAAAAAGGTTTCTTGTTATTTAGCTTATAATTTTATAAACTTTAATGTTTTTGTTTAATTTTTATTTCATTACAACTTGTCAAACATGAAATTGATGTGTATAAAGTGGTCAGTCAGAGGACGTCAGTCATCTACACATATAATCAGTCATCAAGCAAAATCAAAAGGGTTTTGATTTTTCGTTAAACAAATGCTCGTATACAGACTTATTTTTACAAACACTTTATTACAGATTTATGTCAATAGACTGACCGTGTAATAAGCGACCTTTACACGGTCAAATATTCATTCGTCCTTCAATCATTCTAGGGCGTCTTCTGACGGGTATAGTACATTGAAGAAAATTCACGTTTTCATACTCCTTAGCCTCTTACACATTTAGGTACTTTTTTAGTTGTGTTACAAATGTTCTTAACTTCACTAATATTTCTAATAATTTATGTATTTATTGAATTTTTAAATTAAAGTTAACGTGATAAATTGAATAACAATGAAAATGTCAAAATCAAATCATACATTTGATACAACAAAACAAATTATCATACAGCACTTCCAATGAAATCTATGAAACAGAAAAATATATATGTGTTGTATGATGAAAATGTACATTTTTAAAATTCTAAGAAAGAAATGTAAAATTTTGCTGTCCAATCCAATTTTATTAAAATTACATTAATAATATAAAAAATCAAAGTTCAAAAAAACGCACGACTTTTTAACAGAAGGCTATATTCTCATATTTTATTTTTCTAAACCGCAATACTTCATGTGGGTAAATATTTGTTGAATGGATTTTGGTCAGATTTGTTTGGCTTGATTATACTCTCTATGAATACTCAGCAAATGCCAAAATTGTATTTGCAAAACCTGTTCAAAGAGTAATTGCCAAATTCATTACTTGCTGGTGACTGTTCTCACTGAATACTCCACAATACTCGCATAAAGAATATGTAATCACCTTAGGCGCCGGTTATAGCGATCAGAAAAACGCATCAGGAAAAATGTTCGAATGGATCTTTTATGTTGTTTTAAATCGATTTTAAACACAAATACTACACTAATCGACTACAAATAACTCAAAGAATTTTTTTTTCTAATAAATTTTACTATAGAATAATTATTTATTGTTTAAAATGTTTTTCTTTATTTTCCTGACGAAAACTAATTTTTCATGCCAGCTGATTGACATTTAAAAAAAAATGGAAAAAATCGTTCCAATTATTTGAGTTCAATTTTCACTTGTTCCCTGACAGATTTCTGTCAGATAAAGTTTTTCGTGTGCATTTCAATCAGGAAAACAGCCTGTTCACTGACACATTTTTCCTGATCGCTATAAACGCACATCAGGAAAAAATTCCTGTTCTCATTTGTTTCTACTTTTCCTTATGGTTTTTCCTGATCGCTATAACCGGCCCCTTAAACAAAATGTTTTGTTTCCATATTGATCCTTGTCCACATTTCCGATCGTTCAATCTGACATTCATTCGGACTTCGTAAAGTGGGAGTGGAAGAATGTCTTTCTATCACCATCCAAATATTTTAACTGTCAGATTTCGATTCGAAAGTTAACAATGTTTACAATTATAGAAAATCGGATTAAATTCAGATTTTTGAAATCAAATATACCGGGAACTTAATGTTTACACATCAAAAAACCTTCTGCGGAACATTCCGTAAATAAGCTTTTTCTGAAAATTGTATTGCATGTAATTAAAAACATCACTAGACAAATTTCAAGGGATGTCCTATGTATGCCTATTTGGCCGAATATGATTGGTGGGATTATCAGTTGTGCTATTTATACTCCAGTTTTTCAATGCGAGATTATTCCAAAGTGGAAACACGAAAAAGTATCTTCTACCTATAAAGTCCCCGCAACCCCTTGGTTTTTTGATATGTTTCCATCATTTTGGTGTCAATTAGCTGAAAGCGTTTGTCGAAAAAAAAAACAACCATTCTTTCAATAATCTACACAATATTTTATTTCATTACATTTCGAAAGCCATTTACTTCAACAAATATTGTCATTACTACAAAAAATAATTGTTATCCATTTCTTATAAATTCTTATCTAATTAATAAAAATATCTTCAGTATACTTAACATTGCTTCATATCGCAAAAAAAAAAATATTTCAAGTCACTTCCTCTTTATGTGAATGTATTTCTATTTCATAATGTTATGTATTCTTATATAGAAAACATTCTATTATTTTTTGTTTGTTTTATTATTGCTTTATCATTGAAGTTTTTTTTTATTTTGGGAAAAAATTCAGTTATAAGTTGATAAACGAGTGCTTCAGAAGATAAAAATGTCTTGTCACAGCAAATAGAAATGTTTTATTTAACTTATTATGTCCCAGTAAAAGCCTTTGATAGATTTTCTTTTCTTTGATAAGCTTAATAAATAAATCCTAATTGGCTTTTTTTTTTTGGATGTGTACACATTTATTGCATGAGTATTCAAGTACAATAGCTTATATGAAATCAGAATCAGTTAATTAATTAATCTAATAAACGTTCTAGCGTTGAGTAATTTTCTTTTTTTTTTTAAACGCTTTTAATGTTTTCAAAATTTAACGATATTTGAAAGTATTAAAATACAACTTTCCTTTTTAATCTTGACAATCAATTGTCACATACTATCTATATATAATATAATAAGATGTCATCGAAGTCGCTTATTTTTCTGCCCCTTTGTACATTAAATTGCTTGTTAAATTACCAAAAACCTTTATTATTTTTATAACAAGATAAAGTTATGCTTTTTTATCAATTAGCTATATTGATGGAGTTGAACCTCAGAATGCTTAAATGCATGATTCTACTTGCATTTTCGTTACCAGGAGTGTTTTTAAAGCCTTACATGTGGATAAGTATAGTGTCTTTTTATGAAATCTGAGAAGCACCATTGAAATAATATCGTTTTTTTAGTGAAAAATTCATATACAAATTATTGGAAAACATAAAATTTTATAAGTACATAAGTTAATTTTGCGTTTGCATGCACACAAACGCAACGTAGGAACGGAGATAAAAAGCTACTTCGAACAAGCACTTTGTGTAGGAAACATCTCAACTAAAAGTGTTGGTTTCACTTTGATGGTGACGTGTGGGAGTTCTTCATTTATTATCTTCTATGTTGACAACACATAGTAGAAAATGGATGAAATAAAAAGTTCCACAAGAATTTAAATAGATTAACACGCAGAAAAAGTTAAATGAGAAAATCTAGACACATCCATTATTTTCAGAAACTGGAAAGAGACAAATGTGGCTTTCAGCTTAATGACGCACAATTTTAGTTAAAGATTGAAAGTGTTTGCTGCTTGAGGAAAAGTTAGCGACGCATATTAGAGTTATTTTTTTTTTTATTTATTTCATTGCAAATATTATATTATGTTAAGTAAATAGACAGAAACCCACAGTTAATTTTGATGGTAAAAGATTGCTAAAAACTATATAAATAATTGATTAGTAGACTTAGTAGGCATTATTTTATACACGTATAAGCGCATCCTTGAATGGAAAAATGATCCCCGCGCGATTCAAATAGTTTGCAGATATTCATTGTCCACATGTTTAAATAAACCTCAACAAAGTCTCCGGTTAGAGTTGCATTTATGAATTTTTGGTGAGTAAAATATTAAAACGAGTAGCTGTTCAAAAGATAGCCGGTTTGAAAAAAATGTTAATACCGCTTTTCCGAAAAAAAAACCGATGAAGATAAGACCATTGCCAAGAAATCAATCATAAAATTTTAGGTCAAAAATAAGTAAAGGGCACGACTGGGTCGCACATACTTGCTCTTGTGGCAAGCAACCTTATACTGCTTAAAAATTTTAAATATTTTATTTGGTAATGATATGGTTGCCAAATATTTAAAGATTGTATGCAACAAAAAAATGGAACACGAAAAATGTATTAAAAAAAATAAAATCCAAAAAAATTTAAATTTTTAGTTTTTCAATTTTTTTTTTGTTTTCAAAAAATACTTTCTTTTTTAAATTTGTTTAGCAGTATTAAATAATTTTATCAGCGGGCAGTTTCTCCAAACACTTATATGAATATTTGGTTTAGCTTAAACTGAAACAAGTAAAAATTATTTAAAGTTTTTGAACCCTGATTACAAGAGAAGTTGAATTTTTAAAGTGCACATCATACAGGGTGAATCGATACATATGATTATATGAAATCTTTAATGACTTCAATAAAAAAGATTACATTCATCAATCTTACTTTTCAATCAACTTCGAAATAAGCAATCATCATTCATTTGAAATAAAAATAATTGCAATCATTTGTTTGCCCCAATCATATTGCAGCAATCAATTGAATGTAATCATTTGAGACTTCATGCATTCCGGGCATTTCTTTATATTCATTGCATTCTTTTGCATTCTTTGAAATCTTTTAAGTAACATTAGATTTAGAATGCAGAAAAATGCTGGACTTCAAAAGAATGATGGACTGCAAATGAATGCTGAACTTCAAAGAAATGCTGGACTTCAAAGGAATGTTTGGAATGCAAAAGGAATGCAAGGACTGCTGAGGAATGCCGGGAATGCAAGAAGTCTCAAATGATTGCATCCAATTGATTGCTGCAAAATTAATGGGGAAAAAATTATTGCAAAAATTATTGATTTCAAAGGAATGGTGATTGTGAATTTGTAAGTTGAAGTCTCAAATGAAGTCAATGAATGCAATATTTAAAATGAATTCAATGAATGATTTTAAAAGATTGCATTTTAAAAGATTGCAATCTTTTACAAGCCTGCATATGATAAATATTATATTCCTTTTCTATCAGGTATGCTGTATAGATAAAGTAAAACGATACAATATTTGGGTCACTTAATCTGGGATATCTTACCCCACAAAAACGAACAGGTTCATATTATAATCTCATTTATCCTTTTATGCTTTGAAAAACATTTCAATCATTCATAACAATAAAGAATTCATATTTATTTTATATTTGTCTGGTGCATCCACAGACACATGCTCTACTTTCATTTTGTCAAGAAATAGAGGCAGTCATACTAAGATTAATAATAATTTTGTCTGCAAACGACAAAAGAATCGCTTTTGAAATACATACTTGCTATTTTTTTTTTTTTTTTTTTTTTTGTTTAGATACATTTTATTTCTACATCTGTCTTTCTTTTCTTTGGAAAGATTCTTTTGTTGAAATAACCATTCGCAGTCAAGTTATTTGTTTCTAAAAATAATTTAACATTGTTATAAGGTCAGGGATTTGTTTTGTATTTTTTTCTTTGAAACAAATCTTTTGGTTTCAAACACCTTAACCCTTTAGCTAGCTGATATTGACAGATAAGCTTTAAACAAGTGCTATTTGCAGGAAGAGATATCATTGAATAAATTTATAAAAATGTTTGCATTGAATATACAATACACTTTCGCTTCCGTTTGTATGCTTCTAGACATCGTCAATTGCCCGTAAAAATAGAACTGGAAACATAAAAATGACTCCTTGCTTATTTCCGTGACGAAAATATTCGAAAAGTTATCAATTATACAAAACGAAACATATTGCGTAATTGCAGAACCTTCTAATAACGTTAATCATCTTCTCATGGATACCCCTCATAAAAAGCGATCTCCAAATGCATTAAAAATTAAAATGGTAGAGGGCTATTTAAAAATCTGTAAACTAGTTTACCTCAAAACTAGAACTTTGACAAACGTTCAAGGATAATTCACAAGGTTTTAATGTCCTCTTCGAAAATCCGTTTGTTGATCGTAAGCTTAATCTCGAGAATGACAATTTCCTCGAATAGACTGTAACAAAACAGGCATCGAACACATCAGTGCTCATTCCGACGAGAATATAACCGCTATGGTTGAAAATGGCCTGGCCACTAATAGTGTAGTGAGTCCACTAGGCAATACATGCAGGACGTCAGTTAAGTCTTGAATGTGATCACCTTTTCTTGAACATCATACTGATATACCAAAGAGTGTCAAAAGTACTGTGCCGAGTCATTGGAAGATTTTGACTCCAAATTATCATCTCTGCATAATCGACCTATTTGATCGCTCCAGACTTCTCTATATGAAACAAAATGAAGCATCCATTTTTCTCAATTTTCTCAGATGGTTTTCAAAACCTAAAACCTGATATTTTTCAGCATACAAGATGCAAAATTAATAGACATGGGTTTATGTTGTATAGAATCTTTTATTAAGCCATATTTTACAACTCAGTACGACTACTACTATTTTCGTTCCAATCTTCTTTTATAAACTCAGCAGCCCTCTCCCCAATCATAATAATTGGAGCATTGATATTTCCACTAACAATATCTGGCATTATACTACCATCAGCAACCCTTAATCCCTTAACACCTTTTACCCTCAATCGCGAATCTAAAACAGCACTCGAATCCATAGCAGGACCCATTTTCACAGTTCCTGTCATATGATGACCAGTATTGGAGATATATTTCATATAACACTTCCAATAGTTGTTACTTTTAAAGGTGAATTCATCACATTCAGGCAAATTTATTTGTACGATTTGTGCATTTTGTTTCTTGAACGCATCCGTTTTTTCCATTTTCATTTGAAATTTTATTCCTCGTAACAGGGTTTCTATGTCTTCAGACTGATCCAAGTAATTGGCAAATATTTTCGGAGGATCTTTAGGATCAGAACTACGCAAACGAACGTTTCCCACAGATTTCGGTCGTAAAAGCATCACCAAAACCATAAGTAAGTGACTTTCCTTGTGTATCTCACGAATGCTATCAGCTATACTTTCCGATATCCTTGTAGCCTTTATCCAAGTTTCTAATCCAGATGTTCCACGCTGCATGAACAAATTGTGAAATAATATATCAGGAAATTGACTGCTAGAATTTTCAAGGGAATTTATAAATTCAGTTATGTGGACAGTTCCGACGGTAGCCAAAGGTCCTGTTTGATTTAGGAGGTATGTATAAATAGCATCAAGTTGATCATTCAGTGTTTCCACTTTGAATGCACTTTTATCTATTTTGAAGAATATAGGAGTCATAAGATGGTCTTGGAGATTTTCTCCCACTTGTAAATTTTTCAAAACTGGTATGCCAATGCTTTGGAGGTGCTTTTCGGGACCAATTCCAGAGAGCATTAAAACTTTTGGAGATTCTATGGTACCAGCAGATAGAATAACCTCTTTGTTAATTTTTACTGACAGCTTGTGTTGATCTTTGTAGACAAATTCAACATCTGTAACTTGCGTTCCCTTCTTATCAAGGTTAATCTTTGTAACTATTGCATTCTTGATCACATGAAGATTTGGTCGGTCTTTGACTTCAGCTAGGAAACTCTTACCAGTACTTTCTCGAACACCATTTTGTATGTTTCCTTTTACTGCTGTATATCCAATACTAGCACTGTCTTTCAGAATATCAAGTCTAGACAAACCCATTTCTTCAGCTCCGTTAAACATCATCTCCTGAATTTCACCGTACTGAACTTCGAAATCATTAGCATATGTCGAACCTTTTGACTTGGAATCGTTGCTGTCAAGAGACTTATGGAAAAAGGGAAGAACGTCTTTCCAAGCCCAGTTTGTATTTCCATTTCGCTCCCAGTTATCATAGTCTTGACTTATTCCTCGCACATACATCATACAATTGATGGCTCCAGTTCCTCCAATCATTTTACCCCTTGGCCAGTAGCAAGCTTCATTCTTGTAACCCAAACAGCTTTTTCCATCTGGTTCGGTGAAATAGTTCCAATTGTACTCGGAATGTTGAACAGTAAAAAATATAGAAGGGATCTAGTTGAAAAAGAAATATATTTTTTAAATGTATGCATATTGAAGTCATCATCTTACCATTGATTCAACTGGTGGATCTCCACCTGCTTCCAACATCAAGACTTTCCATTTGGGATTTTCACTCAATCGACTAGCAACCACAGAACCAGCAGTTCCAGATCCAATTACCACAAAATCATATGTGTCCAGACCACTTTTTAAGTATGTAGGACCTTGATCTTTTGGCCAGATCTCAGGTGGAGATATAGCACACTGAGCCGCAAGGAGAGTGTGCAGAAGGGTTGAGACTAAAGTGTTTCCAACACCCAAACTTTGTTGCGCGCAGTGAGTAGATATTTCTGACATATTTACACGTCTTTATGGCTTCGATGCCTGTGGTGAAATGCTCTCGGAAAAGCTATCTTGTTTGTTTTCGTATTAATCTTATCATCAAACTATTATTGAGGTGGCAATAAAACAAATTATGTCTACAGTGGTACTCGAAAATATGATTGATTTTTAAAAAATACCGGAAATAGATTATATTTTATAAAAGCTGGTAAGTGTGATACCTAAGAAATAGATGCATAGGTATGTATACATATCACTTTCAAGTTATCAAAAATTAAATCTCACTTCATCGAACGCAGATTTAAAACATTTGTTTCACAATTTTTTTTTATTGAAATACCTAACTAGCAACGAAAACAATTCAAAGCATAGGGATAGAAGCAAGCATATTTGAGAAGTAAACCTGTCGGAAATAACTTCTTCAGAGTGACATACAGTGTACTATAGTGGAGTTTATGTATTTTAAACATAAAATAAATTGTTGTTTATGAATAGCTGTAATATTTTTATTCAACTAGTTGCTAACTAATATGAACCAATTCTTTTATATCTGTTCATCTTTTCGAGACTCCACTGTAATACCTTGGTTTTGACATTACGATGATAGAAAAATCGAAAAAAGCGGTTCTGGCAATTCTGTCTGTCTGTCTGTCTGTATGGAGACCTTCATCCTAATTGGACAACCGATTTTATTCAAACTTGGTAAAAAATATTCTTTGAGTAATATATGCCCGGACGTTTTTTTTTATTTTTATTTGAAATTTGAAAATAATGGTACCTACCATATAAGCGTTACCGATTATTTTATTTTTCTTGAGAGAAATACGATCGATTTTGATAAAATTTTATATGAGTGATTTGTTACCAACTGTGATGTCTTTAATCTAAAAAAATTTCTCCGGAGAAAGTTATTAACGATGCCTCTGTCGTCATAGAAAGGTACGTTTTTGATACTGATTATCTTTTAAAAGGCTGCACTGATTTCGAGGAAATTTTTCATTCTAAAAATACTGCTTAGCTTGAGATTAATGCAGCAATAAAACATTTGGAAGAAAGTTTTTTCTAAAAAGTTATATTTTTTTCAATTATATTTTTGTCGAAAAAAAAAATCCGATCAATTTTGATAAAATTTTATGTGAATGATGTTTTGCCCACGGTAATTTCTTTCATCTAAATTTTTTTTTTCGAAGAAGATTATTACTACTGATTATCTCTAAAACGACAGCGCCGATTTCGACGAAATTTTATTTTCTAAAAGCTCTGCTAAGCTTTATTAATATAAAGCTGCAATTAAAATTTTTAAACAAATATTTATAAAAAAAAAAACGTTTTTTTTTAATTAGGTACTTTTTTCACAAATTGATTAATTTTGATTAAATTTTATATGAGTGCTTTATTGTCGACGATCGAAAAATTTTCTAGTGGTTAACCCAAGATAAATTTTGTGCCACGCAGTCGTGCGCTATATTTTGTATCGAATTTTTATAACATTGTTTTTTAATTAAAACTTGGATTTATAACTGTGTGATATGAATGGGCTTAGGGATACTTAATATTTTGATCAAAATTCAAAGATAATAATTGAAAAGTTTTTATATGATAACATACTACATGTTAGGCTGATTGGCTTGCGCCCTATTTACATCCATAAATGTTTAATGAACCAACAAACACCAACCTACATACATGAAAATTAATTTTGATCAAAATGTGTGTCACTAATGAAAATGCTGTTTTCTCAGGGGTTATATAAGTACTATTGAATTATTGATGTACATGTTGAGTTTAAGTTGTGGCTCCAGTGGTAACCTGCGTAATTGCAAGTAAGTCTGAAAATCAGATAAAGCTTATGGTTTGCTTGGTTTGCGCCCGAATATAGCTTAATCAAAATTCAGGGGTCACTGAATGAAAAAACAGTCAAACATTATAGTCTGTGCGAACGATTTGCTGAATAGTTTTCTGTAAAAAATATTCATACAGAATCTGACCCCAGTTTTTAGTGATTTTCTTGGAAAGTATGATCTTTTTGGAACAAATGTTATGGAACAAATAGTAGCTTTTTAATTCTCAACAAAAATGTTCTTAATACTTTATATCGTACTACCAATCAATGTTTTTTTCTTTTAACTTGCGAAAAAAATGAGATAACAATCAAACAAGGCATTACGACGATAGCCAAGTCGAAAAAAGTGGGTATGGAAAAAAGTGGGTGTGTCTGTCTGTCATTAGCACCTGCAGCTTCAACCGTAGGGCCGATATCCTTTGAACTTAGTATTTAGGGTATTTTATTTAGAGTGGCCGTTAGATGGGTTTTTGGAATGTTTTTTCTAGGCCCAAAAATAACGGTAACTACCATATATCGGTATTGAATAAGCTTGTTTTTTTAAACCCAACATGAGTGATACGACGTAAAAGGTCTTTTAGATGTTTCAAACCATTATTCCTTAAAAAAAACAGTTTTAACGGTACCTGCCATATAACATTTTTTTTTAAATATTGATTTGCTCGCTAACGTCTCAGCGAATCTTTACAAAATTTTATTTCTAAAAAGTTCTAGATAGCAAAACAATAATGACGTATACTTTTTTGTTTATATAACGCAGTTAATTAAAGAACACTGCAACTATACTGTTCACGAAGTTTTATAAAAATCGTTGGAACCGTTTTCGTGAAAATTGACATTTAATTTTAACGTTTAACACATAAAATGGCGTTTAAAGTTCTTATAGCTTAACAATATAAAAACTAAAATACGATGACGCATAGTTTAATAAATTAAATTTGTTTTAGTCCCACAATTTTCAACAAGGGAAAGTTTGTGCGACCCAATCGTGCAATTTTTTTGTAAAACCATAAAAAAAATCCAATAAAAAAAAACAAAAAATGCACTATGCATTTAAAAATAGATTTTTTTAACAATTTTACTCGTTTTTTGCGAAAGTACTATAAAAAGTATCAAGACCTTTTTTTGTAGAGAATTATATAAGCTAAACATTTTACGATAAAATGTATTCCAAAATGATCACAGTTTCCAAGAAATTAGCAAAAAAGTGAGTTTTGTCGTCCATTACCGTAGTACAATACTTTGACATTATTTTATAATTTGCCGCCATTCGTTGAATGCAAGTTTCTTCGATGAGCAAATTTGTTCGTTTATTATAAATTTTCAGAAATTGCAAGTTTTGAGTTGATAAAGTTCTTATCTTTAACTTTATATATAATTGTACTTTATAAACACTCAACTTTTTTAATTATTTTAAGTTCGATAATCCGTCTAAGATAACACCTTTATCTCTAAACATATGTTCCTTCAGAACAACAAGTTATAAAATGATAATTTTTCAATAGCGACATTTTTTAGGGTTAACAATTTTACGACTTAATTTGTATAAAGCAGTGAGAATTATCGATTATACATATTTAATTTATAAGTCCAATAATAGATTATGTCGGCGCCATGTGTGTGATAAAAAAAATTATAAAATTTATTGGTCGCTTAATTGTACAGTCGACATCAACACACCCACAAAACAAGTTCAATGTTAAAGACACAATTTAAACTTATTAAACAGGATGTCATGAATTTTTATTCATGCTATGAAGTCCAACTTAAAATAAAGAATGATGTACTAAATAAGCCGAAATACCTTAACATGGTATTGCCTCTTAAAAGTACATACTTATACATTTTATATAACATTCAAATCTGTCAAATGGTTACCCAGAGTAACGAATAAATGGTTTAAGATCAAAAACCATACACACATTCATATTTTTTACCATCATTTATTTTTTCCCCTAGTCTACAACTCGGTATGACTATTTTTTTCTTCCCAATCTTCTTTTACAAACTCAGCAGCCCTTTCCCCAATCATCATGGTCGGAGCATTAGTATTCGCACTAACAATAGACGGCATTATGCTGGCATCAGCGACCCTTAATCCCTTAACACCTTTTAACCTCAATCGCCAATCTAAAACAGCACTCGAATCGGTATCGGGACCCATTTTCACGGTTCCTGCCACATGATAAACCGTATTCGACATATACTTCATATAGCACTTCCAATAGTTGTCACTTTTGAACGTAAATTTATCACACTCAGGCAAATTTATTTGCATAATTTCTGCATTTTGTTGTTTGAACGCTGCCGTTTTTTCCATTTTCATTTGAAAATGTATCCCTCTCAACATTGTGTCTATATCTTCAGAATGATCCAAGTAATTAGCAAACATTTTTGGAGGATCTTTTGGATCGGCGCTCCTCAAACGAACATTTCCAATAGATTTGGGCCTAAGAAGCTTCACATAAATCAAAAGTAAGTGTTCTGTCTTGTGTATATCGCGAATACTCTCAGCTATGCCATCGGCTAGCTCAACAGCATTAAACCACATTTCGAGAGCCGGCGTTCCCATCTGTAAGAGCATATTGTGAAATAAGATATCAGGAATTTTACTGCTGGAATTCTCAAGAGAATTTATATATCCGGTGACGGCAGTAGTTCCGATTGTAGACAATGGTCCGGTTTGATTAACGAGGTATTTATAAGTGGCATCAAGTTGTTCCCTCAGTGTTTCCACTTTGATCGCACTTTTATCTATTTTGAAAAATATAGGAGTCATAAGATGGTCTTGGAGATTTTCTCCCACTTCTAAATTTTTCAAAACTGGTATGCCAATGCTTTGGAGGTGTTTTTCGGGACCAATTCCAGAGAGCATGAGAATTTTCGGAGAATCTAATGCACCAGCCGATAAAATAACCTCTTTGGCTGTCTTTACTGACAGTTTGTGTTGATCTTTGTAGACAAATTCAACATCTGTAACTTGTTTTCCCTGCTTATCAAGATTAATTTTTGTAACTATGGCATTCTTTATTACATGAAGATTTGGTCGTTCTTTGGCTACAGCTAGGAAACTCTTTCCAGTACTTCCTCGAACACCATTTTTTATACTTCCTTTAATTAAAGTGTATCCAATGTTATTACTTTCAGCAGCTTCAATTTTAGGCACACCCAGTTCTTTAGCTGCCTCAAAAAACATCTCATGAATATTAGGATGCAGAACCTCAAAATCATTTAAGAATGCAGAACCTCTCGACTCCGAATCATTTGTGTGTAGAGATTTCTTAAAAAATGGAAGAACGTCTTTCCAAGCCCAATTTGGATTTCCATTACGCTCCCAGTTATCATAATCTTCAGTTATCCCTCGTACATACATCATGGCATTAATGGATCCACTACCACCAATCATTTTACCCCTTGGCCAATAGCATGTCTCATTCTTGTAACCCAAACAGCTTTTTGCATCTCGTTCAGTGTAATAATTCCAATTGTAATCTGAATGTTGAACAGTAAAAAATATAGCAGGGATCTAGTTAAAAAAAAATATTATTAATTTCAATTTGAGTCTTTTGGATTAGTTTTACCAATGATTCAACTGGAGGATCTCCACCTGCTTCCAACACCAAGACTTTCCATTTGGGATTTTCACTCAATCGACTTGCAACCACAGAACCAGCAGTTCCCGATCCAATTACCACAAAATCATATGTGTCCAGACCATTTTTTAAGTATGTAGCCCCATAATCTTTCGGCCAAATTTCAGGTGGAGATAAGGCACACTGAGCAGCGAGGAGAGTATGCAAAAGAGTTGAGACTAAAGCGTTTCCAACACCCAAACTTTGCTGCGCGCACTGAGCAGATATTTCTGACATTCTAGGACTACTTCTCTTCTATTCCAACTGACTTATTAAAATACTCTTGTTTTTATTTTTATATTTTTATGTAACTTCAATATAACTAAGTATAAACTCTTATCATGGTGGTTCTTATCAGAAAAAAACAGAAAAGTGAGTTTCTTTAACAGTTGTGAACGAAAGTATTCACCAAGTTTCCAATAAAATTATATGCTTTGTATTTTAATTATTTTTTTTTTAGTTTCTTATGTATCTTAATGCTAGATGCAATTTTTATACAAGTAACTTACATATTAACTAAAATAACTTTAAATTATACCAAAAACTATATTAATAAATACATTTCAGTTTAAAACTAACTTACATTTTTAATCTATTGGCGCAATTTTGTAAACAATTTAACCTCACGTGGAAACTAGCAGAACTTATTTTTGGATCATGAAACGTGATCTTGATAGACAGCAAGATCTCAGTTTGTATGGGGATTGATGATCTTTATAGAAATAGATCATCATACCTTTTCTACGTTTTCATATATTTTTTTTTCATATATTTTATTTTAAATGCCGGTTGATGAATATTTTTGAAATTAAGTTTAATTGTGAAAATTAATGAATTCTTTAAGCTTAACTCAAAATTTTTTTTTTTTAAATTTAACTCTGGGGTCTGGAGCCAAATTCTGTATGAAAAAAACGATCGAACGTTTTCGTTTGTAAGAACTATTTTCTGACCAGTTGTTATGGAAATTGTTCGCACAGACGAAAATGTTTGATCGGTTTTGTAATATAGAATATGACCCCTGGTCATATTCTATGTATCATCAATCTGTATGTTGCAATATTATATCCAAATTAATGGCATGTCATGATTTTCTCGGAAAACTCAGAAACTTAGAAAAGAATTTCCAAGGTCAATATTTTTAAAAATTAGTTTTGTTTAATTTAGTTATTTCATATTATATTAATTGAATGAATTTAAGAAATTATCTTAAATTTATGTTATAAAAATCCATGTGTTTACGTAACTTTGATTCTTTACTTTGATATCTGGACTCCAAAATGGCTGCACGGATTTTGATGAAATTTCCAGGCAATCTTCAAATTGCTGTGTGAGGTGCCTTTACTTTAGAAATGAAGTTATTTTCTCAGTACTAATAATTTTTGAAGTCAATGTATGTATTAATTTTGTTTTCTTAATCCATTTGAATCAATAAATGATGTAGATTAGTTTTTATGAACGCACATGTACGTAAATAATAATCTTATTTAGCTGAATTTGAATGAAACTAACGTTGCAAACATACTTACAATTAAAACAAATATTTGCAACAGTAAAATTTGCAACGGTGTTAATACAGATACAGATGCTACGGTTATGTTGACATTAAAAATAATGAACTTAATATATCTTTATGGTGGCAAAATTAGATTACCATACATTCAGTTCAATTTGAAATAATTTCAATAATGTTTATTTATTTGTTTACAGTCTTTGTGATCCTGATCATGTTTGTGATTGATAAGAGCTAGTACGTACGACCCAGTCGTAAACTTGATTTGTTATCATTTTTATTTTAAAATTCAGTTTTAATCTCACTTTTTTGTTTAAATTTAAATTAACTGATAAACTTAAATTCATTGCTGGCACACTTATCTCTGTTATTGCCATTTATAAGCGTATTATCAAAGTAAGTTATGAATTTGACAGGTAACTCGGCTTATTTTAGACACTCCGAGTCATCAGTATAGCACATCTCCTCCCATAAGTTATTCCTTCGAAAGGAAAATGATAAACATTTTTAAATTATTGTACTTTTTGACAGCAAATATGAAGGAAAAATCACTTACCTACAAAAACTTACTTTAAACTTGCCCATATTAGAAAATTAGTTTGTCAACTTGCCACTAAGACACTATATACTATAAGAATGTAATCAGCAGTTTTTTGGCTGATTCAAGATTTGGTCCGACTCCGAGCTTAATAAAGCAGCGTTTGTGTATGATTCTACTCTTAACTACACTATAAAACTCACTTACACTCAGTCACTTACAGAAGTTGCTTTAAGCCTATTGAATGGACACTTCACTTACAGAAGTTATTTACAGTTTATTAAATGGGCTGATGTAAGTTTGTCAACTTAATTAAGCATTTTTTACTGTAAGTTGTAGTCACGTTTGTAAGACTCACGTAAGCTGTAAGTAAAACTCATGTGTGTAACCCTGGCCTAAGTTAGAAAACTTACAACAGCCCATTCAATTAGCTTTAAGCAAACTCTGTAAGTGACTTACCGTTTCGCTCCCAGCTTACGTTTGTTTTTAAATTTACCGTAAGCTACTTACAGAGTTGATTAAACTATTCCAGAATTTACTCACACGAGTAACTTACGTGAGTAAAACTCACATGTGTTACCCTAGCCTTATGTAAATTAAAAGAAAAGAAACAATTACCAGTGAAAAGTTCATCAATTTTTGTTAACCAATATAGTTTTAAATGGTCTAGGTACCCAGTTTGGTTTGTCTACGTCTTATATAAATATTGTTTTATATTCTGATTTTTAAGTTTTAAGGCATTCCTTGGCGACATCTCGAAGTATTCTAATTTCATCTCTTATGAAATCCAATTGATTTTCTACATCATTCTTATTTACAACCAAGCTTAGGCCTAGAAAAAAATAAAGATCTATGCTATACCAACCTTAATTAAGATGCAAGAACTAACCTCTTCGTTTGCATAGCATTCGATACATTACCGTAACCTGATCAAGTATTCTGGCCTTTGTGAATTCGTTCTCATTGATACATTCCTTTGTATTTGCAATTACCTTTTCCCATTTGAAACATTCAGAGCGAGCTTGAGCATATGCTCTCTCTAGCTCAGATAATTCATTATTTAAACCTAGAACTGTAAGAGTGGCTTCACTTGTTATTTTTATAATTTTAAGGCGCAAATCTTCAATTTCTTGAAGTTTATTCTTCTTAAGTTCAGATATTTCAACTTGGGTCATCACTGAAACAAAAACGAATATTTTAAAAATAATATGTTTGAGCTTTGCTACTCAAAAAACTCACTTAAAGCATCACATCTATTAATGCAGTCTTTGACTGAGCAATAGGTGTCTCCTGAGGAAACAACTTCTTGCAGAACATCCTCATAAGGTTGAAAATCCTCAAAAGTTTTTAAAAGAACTTCACGAAATTCAGTCAAAATATTTATACTTTTCTTAAAAGAATTTATAGAATTCTTTAGCTCAACGTGTACTAGCTTCTCTTCGGACACTTTGGATTCAGCGAATTTCTTTTTCTCATCGCAATCTTTGAAAAAATTATTTGCCTCAATGAAACGTTTACGAGTGTTATTTTGCATGTTAAATAGCTCGTCAATTCGATTTGAGTTAATGATGCTCTGACGTTTAGCATTGTCAAGCATCTCATCTTGAAGTTGAAGCATTTTAACATGTTCGCGTTCATTTTGAAGAGCAAGCAATTCGATTCCATTTCCAGGAGAATCCCAATTAGGAGGCTTACTGAGAAAAAAAAATTGTAAAAATATTTTTAAATATGAAATTTTAGAATTTTTACTTACACGAACAATTTGTTTTGTTGGAGGGACTCAATAAATTTATCTGGAGCCTTTTCAGGGCATAAAGCTAGGTTTCCGATTATATCAAGCTTTTCAGCAGGGTTTGAGGAAGACATGACTCATACAAAATAAAATATGTTTATAAAATTATTATTTGTTGATTGAGTTAAATAAATAAGTTTCCTTAGATTTCTTAAATAAAATAAGTAGTTAGACAATTAATCATTTGAAACGGACTATGACGAGTTGGTAAAGAGTATGAATGAGCACATCCTGAATATATGGTCAGAGAGTAACATGCCCGATAAATGCAGCCTCAGCATCTTGTATCCCACATATCCTCAAAAAAGGAAGCCCTCTCGTTTGCACCAAGTACAAAACCAACAGTCTCATTAATATCATAAGATATAACCAGATCTTATTGGCCTTATTGTGTGTACACCCTCTACCATTCATGGACAACCTGTGCGATTTCAAACAAGAAAGTCTGTCATGTCTAGACAAAAATATCCGTATATCTGGATAAGACCCAACAACACCAAGCCAATACACACATCCTCCTCATTGATCAGTATGACGCTGAAAAACATGTCTAGTCTGCAGAAGTGCAGATAGAACCAAAAATCCCCAGGAGAATTTGTCTCTCAAAGAAGCTTAAAGCATTCTCATCCACCTTTATAATGTACATGTCACCTTTTTGTCATCCACCTTAATGCCCTACCCTTAAACATCCTTTGGATCTTTTTGTTTTTGATTCCAACGAGTTTTGTCATTCTTGCTGCTGTGCGAAGTATCTTCATCTCAGTTGCCGTCATTTCGCTCATTTACTTCAACAGTGTGTAAGTGCTGAACTTTTCTTTCAGTTTAGATTCTCACACGCTTACCCAAAGGTTGATGTCGTCTTCACAGGTCCAAGGTATTTAAACTTTTCGCACTTGAGAAAAATTGTTCGGTCCAAATAAATGAGAAAATTAAGCCTAAGTTTATCTCCAAAACGTCCACCTTTACATAAAGTGCTATTTGCAAGGATGAACCATCTTAACTTATGATGGCTCCATGGTTAGCAAAGATTAACTGAGTCACTTTCGAGTCCCTTACCTCATATTCAAGTAGATACTTAAGAACTGTAACAAAGAGCAAATGACTCAAGACTCATGCTTCCTTGCTGTACAACACCAACTGCGATAAGGATATGTTCGGTTACTTCTGCATCTAGCCTTTGTTTTAACTTGCTCGTACATAAACATGATCATCCGCACATAGATTTCCGGAACTCCTTGTTGCCTTAAGGCCACCCATATCAGATCTTGTGGTTGTTTATTGAACGCTTTTTCAAAATCAACAAATACAACATACAAATCGCTTGAGGAATCACGACGTTTTTCCATTCTGATTCTTACACTCAAGATTGCATCTGTGGTTGATTCGCCCAAAATAAACCCGCACTGGTTGTTAGAAAGCCGAATCGAAATCGCTAATCACCCACTCAACGATCTTCATGGTGTGTAACTTGATTGAACGGTAACTAAAGAAGTCTCGTGTATCACCCTTCTTCTTGTAATTTGAAAGGAGGTTAATTTCGCAAGTTCGTCCAGGATCAGTACCTCCCATCGGTCCAGGATTAGTCCCTTGCAATTGCAAAGCATTTTTCAGTGATATTGCTAGTGATATGCATGTAAATATTTTCATAGTGCTCGAAATTTCTTAACATTTTTACATTTGCTTGCTTCTACGTTTATAAAAGAAAACGAAAATAATAATTATTTTTTTCGACACATACGTTTAAGTACATTTTTATTTATATTTAATCAAAATTAAAATAAAGAACTTTACAAAAAACCATACAATTAATATTAGACACTTTTTGATTTTATTTTATGTATTTAGTTTATAAAACACAATACATAAAAAGCTGCATTTTTTATTCTTAACAATTAATATTGTAAAATAAAATGTTTATATACAATTAAAATAAAAAAAAAATAATAATAACAATACTATCGAAGTACTTTAAAGAAAAAAGTTTATAAAAAAGAAATAAAACAAATAAAATATTTACCTGAAACATAAAACAAACAGAAAATTTTAAAAATGTTAAGTACGACGTGTTGTGTTTCACTTACTATTTTAATAATAAATTAATGTTCTAATGTGTAAATGTAAGTAGGTAGTTGTCTTCTAAAGAATCAACATTTACAAACAAATGAAGTAAATAAATTTACCACTTACACTGTAATCTTATAAAATAAATTTATATTCGTATTTCTTTATTTTTTATTAAAATTAAATTTTATTTAAATCGTTTTTTCGTTAAGTAATTATAATATTATTATTTCTTCGTAATCTTTCACACCTAATAAATCACAGTTTGTTATTTTAAGTGTCTTTTTTTACTTTAAATAAAAAAAATTAATATTCTCATAGATTTAAGTTTATTTCTTTTATGGCCAGTTTCTCCAAACACTTTTAAATATTTTTAGGTGTATTTTGGTGAAACTGGGCATTAATTTATAATAAATTACAAACGAAATTGATATGAAAAATGATTTAAGGTGTTATTTTTTTTATTTTAAATGTATACATGTGTTGCAAAATAAATCAATGGATGTATCTATACAATATATAATTTGTATAATTAACTTTTATATTATATTTTAAATAAAAAAATACTGAAATAAATTGCAGGTAAGTGAATTTATCGTATACCTGTCGAAAGGATTACATAATAATATATGAAAAACAAAATCATTATTTGTTATTTTGTTTTTTTTTTTTTTTTTTAAGGAATGACAGAGTTTTAACAATAAACTTTTTATCTTTACTTAAAGAGGAGATAATTTAAAATTGTCTCATATATCCTTATTATGTGGTTAGCAGTCTCCAAAGGTTTGTTAATTATTCTTTGATTTGTTCAATACTCCTCGCGAACAGTTGTGGCACTCCATTAAATAATCGAAGCCCCTAAACCCCTATAGTCACACTTTTGAAGCGTGTGGCTGTGCAGCACTATGAGAGGATGAGGATAGCTTGTGCACCTGTTGGTATGTTGGTTGCTGAGCGCTGGCATTTGGTGACGCTGAACTATGAAGATGTGATTGGTCACGAATTGTAACTTGAGTGACAAATGGTCCTCTACTGCGTCCGCTACTGTTGAGAGTTGCAGGATTAAAACCATTTAAGGTAGCTGATTTCCACTGTCGCTGTTGTTGTTGTTGCTGCTGATGCTGCTGCTGCTGCTGCTGGTGTTGTGTTTGTTGGTGTTCAGCTATGGACGGTATATTGTTAGTAGTGTGTAGTTGCTTTTGAGGGTTAGTATGGCTTCGAGAAACATTATGTTGCACTGTTTCATATTCGTAATAGCTAGAAGCTGGTCGAGAACCAGGTCCACCAATATGAGATTGATGAAGATTAACTTCGGGACTTCGGGCACTTCGTTGAGAGTGATAGTGTTGATGACGGCGACTGAAATAAAATAACAATTTAAAAATGCATCAAAAATTAATCATAATACTGTCACATATAGAATGAAGAAGCAGTCACAAGCATTATAAGAAAAAAACTGGCAAAATAAGCAAAGAAAAAAAAATGAATTCATTTACATTTGAACTAAGACCCATGTGTCTTAGCTTAGATATTTGCATTTGAGGGTTTATTGTGGCATACAAATGAGACAAGCAATTATGTTTGTATCGCACTAATTGTAGACTTAAGTACCTTTTTACATCTTAGCGTTTAGTGGCTAAGGTGAATTGCTCCACTTATGTCTATCAAACTGTATGATCTTCTTTTTCCAAAAATACTTTTTCTGCACATACACGTTCTGCATTTACTACTTTTGCTATTTTTCAAATTAATATAAAATAAAATATAAAATATTGTGCAAGATTACGATGGGATGGTAAAATAATTAAGATTTTTTAAAGAGAACTTAAATTAGGTCGTACAATGGCATTAAAGTGGATATAGCAACATTATATTCGTCAGCTTAAAAAAAAGACCGCCGACAAAAAATATTTCGTAAAAATACTTTACTTTTACCATACTAATGTCAACGTCAGTCAGAGAGTAGTCTTCTGTACTTATAAGAAGTTTTAATAAAAAGTAGATTCATATGTTGCAATTTTTAAGGGGTCGACTTATAAAAATTAAAACAAAGTGCCTTTTCAGGAACTTTTTGTCCCTTGAAGTAAATAATAAATAGTATGAAAAGAAACCTGTCTCCTTCATTTTCCAAAAGTATATGCAACAACCTTGACTTTGTTAGACCAAGAAAGTTCACAATCGACCAAACATTCGCATTATGGCAGATCTTGGAAAAACACAAGAATTTGAAGTCGAGGCCCACCATCTTTTCACCGATAAAGGCCGCTGTGACTGCATTTATAGAGACGAGCTATAAGGGGGGTTCACATTCAACTGCAGGCATACAAGCGCGGCATTGTGAGCTCAGTTTTGAAAGTGTGAGCGCTTGACCAGCCGCATGATGGTTTTCAAAATATTTTGACATTCTGCTGACGATTATGGTGGTTGATGGCATGCTTGACTAGTGTGAATGCAAACTGTCAAGTGTTCATCATGCCGCACTGGTCATGCCTGCAGTTGAGTGTGAACCCCCTATATAGATGAATTTCTAATTATAGAAAGAATAGTGCGAAACTCTCACATCATCACCAGAGGCACAATCTTTCAAAAAATCGTCCAATTTCTCGCTTGCGCCGACAATATTAACATAATGGGAAGAATAAAGCTTGATGTCAGTGGTGCTTTCGTGAGTGTTGAGTAGAAACCCAAAAAGGTTAGTTTAATGGTTTAAACCTCATCGATTAAATAACAATTCAATTTATTTCTCAACAATTTAACATAAAATTGTGTTATTCGTTTAACAAACCAAATATTTCTTTTAAGAAAACTTAAGTCATAAGAATTAAAAAAAAAATATAATAATAGCAATAGCAATAGCAATAAAATTGATTCTTAATTTATTGTAAACTCCAACTCAAAACTAAACATAAGAAAATTTGACTGATAATGTTATATTAAAGAAAGTCACAAATTAAATACTACTCATAAAAAAAAATATTTAAAACATGCTTAAATTATTACAAGACAAATTTAATTATAATACAATAGCTATATGGATGTACATATTTCCTTGTTTTAAATTTTAAAATTAACTATCTACATAAAGCAGAAAAATAATTCAGGAAGCTAGCAACACGTTTTTGTATACATTCTTTGTGTTGGCATTTTTTTAGTTATTTACCTCTCTGCTTCGACTTTATTTCGTTGTCGGATAACTTGTTGTCGCATGCATTCTAATGTGGATTCAGATAAAACATCCTGATTTGGTTCATCACTATGTTAATTAAAAACAATTGTAACGAAAGGAACAATAAAAAAAAAAGTGCAATTGAAATAAAAATTATAATGTGTCATAAGAAATAAAGAAAAAAGAGGAAAAAGTAGTTAATTACAGATATTTTGTGGTTTTAATCATTTAAAGCACAATATTTAATTTATATAATGTTTTGTTAAGGTCATAAAACTATACCTATGTAGTAAGTAAATAAATGATTTCAATAGTCATTTACAACCTTTTTTATGACAACATTTGTCGTAACTTCTTCTTCTCACATTTTCAGAAGTATGATGCGAACCACCTACATCAAATTGGTATTTAATTAAGAACTGGTGGCAAACATTAACTTATAAATCTGGCTTTGCGGTACAGGCACTTCATCTCGTTAGGAGTTCGAACCCTTATTTCACAGAAAAAATCCTCTTAATTTCAATAAGTGGAGACCACAAATAAACGGAATTCGATAAGACCACCAATACAAGGAATTTCAATAATGTAGAAGCGAAACAACCTTTAGGGCTTGATTTGCCATTTCATAGAATTCTGGTTCAAAACTAAACAGCAGCAAAATAATCTGTTATGACGCCGAGTGCAAACACAAATAAAGACATAAAATGAGCGTCAGCAAAAACTTAGCTTCGCTCCGTTCACTCTACTTCTCAAAAACCATTTCAATTACGAAATTATTTTGGTTATTTCGAATGTAAACGTAAATCATATCTTTCGGTTTGAAACGTTGCAAGAAGCTCACCATGGATTGTCAACCAGTAATTCAGTGTAGAAGGACTTTGCTAGACAAAATGAGTACCTGGAAACAGACCTTGGAATAGATTAACTGGACGCTTCAAATCGAGGTACCCTTACCGTCGGAGCTACGTTTGCCAACCGGCACATCAGTCGAAATAGCAGTTGCCGGATAGTTTTCTTCACATGCTCCTTTGTTCTAGCTCTTTTTTTTTAAACACATTTTGAAACGTTAGCTTACGCAGGGGGTCACGATCCGCTGTACATACGCCGACAAATATTCTTCATCTAAACTAGTAATTTGAAAAGAGACGCATAAAATCTATTATGCCAAGAAAAATGTCTCGTTGAAAGCAAACTGAAGGAGGTGCAGACTGATTTACCCATCTTCTTTTAAATGCGTTGAAGAAAACTTCCCCTCCCGAATAAGTACTAAAATCACAGAGTCAGCGCAAAAAAAAAACACATTTTCAACGAAATAACCGTCTCTTAAGACGAAAAGTTTTAATATGTATCAAAATTGGCGAAAGCTGATAAAAAGATGCATAAAAAAGCTATGCAAAAGTTTGATTGAATATTCCGAAGAAGCATTAAAATAAAAAAGAAACTTGCGAAATAGTTATGGAATACGAATAACTGACCTGAATTGATTGTCTTTTAAGAACCCCTACCCTACAGAGAAAATGGAAAATTGGATAAGCCAAAGTATGAACATTTTGTTTTTATTCCCCATAGAAAATAAGAAAATAAGATATTGAGCAAGCAAAGTAGTGCTTCCCATCGTCGCACGACGATTTGTTCATTCAGCATGCCTGAATCTTAAAAAAATTATAAAATCAATACTTTGACTAACTTTGAGAAGAATCTTTATAACGACCGAGCTACGCATACTGTACATCGGCCAAGCGAACAGAAATTCAGTACACCGAAAGACCAAATTCAAGAACGCAATTAAACAAAAAAAAGCTGCAATGCTAATTGGCAAGTTCAGGCCACTCCCGATACCTTTTATAAAAGAACATTTACAGAACATCGTCTTCAACTGATCTATTTAATTCATCAAAATGTGCTTTAAACGGGATTATACCAAAATTTAATTATTCAATTTACCTTATTTGATTATGTTGCAGATCTTCGTAGTTTGCATAGTGTTGATATCGATGATTGAATATATCATTTTGATGAATAGCAGTCGCAGATGATGAATTTGACGAAGTTGAACTCTGTCCACTACTAACTGGAGGCGGAGGAGGTGGTGGTTGATAAATAGGTGGAGAAATTTTACGGTCAATACTTAAAGCAGCCGTTGGTATTGCACCATTTGGAGGTGGTAATTGAGGAGCCAAATGATTTATCATTGTATAATCACTTGGTGTTTCTATTGGAACAACGCCATCTTTGCGATTTTTTCCAAAACGAAACATATGACCGATGCCACGAAGAATACTTGGTTTTTTGGCACGACTTTTGTTCTTGCCATCATTTAAAGAGCTCTGGAATGGACCGTTTCTATTGGGGAAACCTCCTTCGGAGTCGGCCTCTTCAAGCAACCAGTGCTTGCGGGCTTCTAAAAAGTAAACACAAGTAAATCAGTAAACGATAGAAATAATTTATGATAAAGATTTCTCACTATTTGTATCATGCTCTTCAACAACAGCGGCTCTCAAGCTATCCTCTCGACCACGACCTCGTGGCGCTCGTAGAGCAGTGTGACCCCTTGGCTCATCAGACATTTGAATTTCCTGCACCATAGTTTGCAGCGATTCGAGACTTGAAGATTTCTTAAGACCCAACGAGGGTCCCAACTCGCCGAGCTGATCTAATGCCTCTGATCGCAAATCAATTAATTGAGTTTTTTTACCATTAGCCATTTGATGATTAGCATTAGCTATTCTGGTAGAAATTGATTCAGCTGATCCACCAAATACTGCTGATTTAGTAAGTTGGATGCGACGTTCTCTTTCTCGATCTTCACGTAGTTTTTTGTTTCGTTGATAGGTTCCTGTTTCTCGAGCATCTAATGCTGCATGGTGCTTCTCTGATATTGAACGTCTGCCAACAGCATCGCGACTAAAATGCTCTGCACCAGAATTATTGGTTTCAAGGCTTAATTGTGACGAGTAAGTGGCATCAAAATTTATTCCATTCGATGTAGTGCTTTGAATTGTACTGTTCGAGTCATTGGGTCGACTGGGGAGGATACTTTAATGGGAATAAGTAAAAATTTATATTAGTGAAATCATTAGGCAAGTCTACTAGGTTTGTACTCACGGTGACATTGGTTCTGGGTCATCCTCAATCAGAACTGAGTTGTTAATATGATTCCCATGTATTTGCGGGGGTTGAAGTGATGGTGACCATGCATCACTTGTTGCCATATAATAGCTGTCATTGCGTAATCCATGCGGAACTGTGTTTGGGAGTTGTGGGGGTGGACGACGGTTTTGATTTGAGTTAGATGAGCAAACTCCTCCGGTTAAACGATCTAATACGGGATTGCTCCATCTGTAAAAGAAACAGTTTAATGTTTATCTAAAATTATTTAATATTTCCCAATACCTATTCATGTCTCGGTTATCCTTCTTATCTGGACTTAGGTAAATAACAGTTGCTCCAGAATTTTCACTAGTATTTGAACTATCATTAGTGCTGCTGCTTTCGAGGATATCACCCGAACTGTGAGACCTTGTAATTTTTCTTGCTACTGAGAGTGTTATCACACCTGGATGTTTGCCGGGTGTATTAACCATGGCACGACGCAAGGTTTCCATTGCTTCGGCATTACTCTGACCCAGCAAAGACACCCCATTTACACTCAACAATTGATCATTCATCCGAAGTCTACCATCACGCGAAGCTGCTCCGCCATGAATGACGTTCTTAACGAATATTCCCAGGTCACCGTCATGCTTCATTGATCCATTACTGCCACTTGAAGAATTCGAAGACGTAGTCTTGCCTTTGACACTCACTCCCAGGCCAGCTTTCTCTGTGTCATGCACTGGGATATGGAATGTTAGAACTTCACGGCTTCTCCATGCAATACCCGCTTGAAGGCTGTCCTGTTGAATTCAAAATAACAAAAGTTTTAGCAAAAAAGGATCAAACCAAGGAAAATATTAAATTATCTTACGCTCGAAGCTGCTGATTCACTTCCGCCGTCGATGAAATGCTGAGATTCATTCAGATTTGCATGTTGCTGTGACTGATGTTGATCAAATAATGACCTCGAACTGCTCGACTTCTTGACATCCGAGGACGGTAATATTGGAGCCGGTGGCTTGGGTGGCGTACCTGCTGCCAGTTCATTTTCCTCTGAAAAGTTCTACAAAAAACAACATGTGTGTAAATAAAGTGCTCAACAAAAATATAAAAAAAAAAAAAATGCTTACAATTTCGCGTTCGTCAACTTCCACCAACTCTTGCTGTCTGGAAACAATAATTCTTACAGTAGCACCTGGCTGGGTTGATCTCAATATGGAAACGACATCTGTCTGGGTTTTGCCAGTCATTGGTAGCCCGTCAACTTCTAGCAATCGGTCACCAGGCTTTAGCCTTCCGTCTTCGATGGCAGCTCCACGAGGTAAAACATTCTTGATGTAGATCGGACAATGTCCACCTGCAGGATTGTCGCGGGTGGTTACACTAAAACCGAGTCCATGAGGTCCTTTTTTAAGTATAATTTCAATCTTTCGACCCAGTTTACGCGTATTGGAGGTTTGAAATGACGTTCCAGCAGGAGCTGTATGGGATTTTCTGGTTGGTGAAACTGTCGCAACTTTGGTGCCTGCCGAAGAAGCTTTCTCCTCCGCTTCGATCATCTCAGCTACTTTGGAGTCTCGCCTGCTTGGTTTGCCTAATTTATCACCACGAATCACTCGAACTCGCAACTCAGAGGACTCTAATGATCTCCGTAAGTGATCCTGGACTTTACCTTCACTCAGGCCGACAAGTTTGGTTCCATTTATCTCTAATATTCGATCACCTCTCCGTAGGCGTCCTCGTTCGGCTCTGCTTCCAAGTTCAACATGCTGCACTATAAGCCCACCATTCTCACTATCTGGAATCGCGGTAAGACCAAGAGGACCACCATATTCGTTAATGATAAGTAGCATTTCTCCATCTTTCTCCCTGATAGATTCGTAAGCTTGGCCTAAGGGTTCTTTTCGTTTGCCTGTTTCTCTAGGAAGGGATTTCGTTGAATAAGTCTGTGTTTGAAGCTTTTCGGCAGCTTCCATCCATTTGTACCCATTACCATCGCCCAAAAACTGCATTGACAACCTGCCCGATCGAGCGAAATTCTGTTGCGGTTGAGCAGACTGATGTTGTACATCATCCTCCTCTTCCCACTGCGGTGTTAGATATACAACTTTGTCCATTGCTCGATCGGGCGAATCATCCCGACAAGCTGGAGCTGCCGCCGACCATCGTTTATTTGCTTCTGATTGATTTTTGAGTGACGCTAATAGATTTGGATCACTACTTCGCCGAACTTGAAGTCCCAATCCGTTCATCGGACATGCTGTTGTACTGGTTACCTCAATGTGAGGTACTGATGCATTCGGATGACTACCTGTTGTAGCGTCTGTGTTTGTTGGATCGCGGAATATATCGGGACTGCCAGTGCCTACGGATGAACTTCCGCTTGCACCATCACCTCCACCTTGCGGAACTCCAGGATCGGGGCCAGAGTCTTCGAAGCTGGCCAAAATTTGTTCGCGGTCATCAGCCACATCCCGTAAACAGTCATCGGGGTCAAGAATTCCTGATTGTGTTTGTAAATGATGGACGGCTACCCATGAGTCTGGTTCCTAAAAGAAAATATAAAGAAACAAATAAGGCAGGTTAGTACAGAACGGTAGTGGTTTTCAATAAATTTAATGCACGTGATGTGCATTGAATAGTAAATTATATTCAAATTAATTATTCACAGTATTGTTTGTTAGTTATTTAATTTCCGTGGAATCTTAAAATGGAAGAGAGTAACGCTGCTAATTAAGTTCTACGGTATAAATAATTAATATTTCATTTAACTTTAAGACACGCGACGTAATTTTAAGATTAAAACGGAAAATGATCAGCAATCGTTTTAGATTTAAAAGATATTGTTATGTGGGGGACATGTAAGGGTACCTTTTGAAATTTAAAAATAAGATATACAATGCATAACAAGGTATCGATTGGGTACAATGAAACACTGTTGTTAGATAGAAGTTTCTAGTACTTAGAAGTGTAATTACAAAATATAATGTAAAAAGAAAATAAATAAAGGAAGTTCTCATCAAGGAGAAGTGGTTATAGCTCCCATCGCTATAACAATTAAAGATCAACTGGTTTGGATTTCGGAGTCATATGTGGTTCAGACATTATTGCCCGGTCGACTAGATCCAGCATGTGACGAGAATAGATTTTTTGGAGAAGACATAAAACAGATCATTGACTTCTCTTTGGGGTACTCGCATCGGGTGCAGCAAGAATTCTTTTCTTTTGGATGGCTGGCTGGACTAATTCCGGATAGTCAAGATGGATTATTTCACAAACTATCGTCGAAAAGGTCTCAAACCAGACCCAGCGAAGGTGGGAAGTGGATATTTACCAATTAAAGATTGACGGGTAGGGAAAGAAATATATTCTGACTTACATTAGGCGTGTGCCAACAAATGTTTCCTTATTGAGGAATCACTGTCACTTTGACGGAGGCGGGGGAGTTTTTTAGCTCAAATCGTAGGGGTTTTAAACAAGTTATTTGACTTAAATACAAGTTCCTACATGAAATTTGGAAATTTTATTCACCGACAGATGCTACTTTTGATGTCACTTAAATTGTATATAACAAATAAATTAAAATGAGAAATAATCCCAAAGCTTTTAAATTGACCGGCATTTTTACACAGTGAAAATTGTTGACGCATAATGCTTCGATTAGCATGGCCATTAAATGGCCCTAAAACATAGCAGTTTCTTTTTTCACCTAGTTCTTTTTTTTTTTACAAAGTCATACCTCACGGATTGCGCGATTGTGCATTCTTTTTTTTTTACCGCATATCGAATTTCATTCGATAGCTACTCATAATAATTATTTAATCATTGATCGAAAGCGTGAGCGAATAGTTATTGTTGCCGCCAATATGTCGGTATTTTTATCATGAATCACAGTTCAAACTCACAGCACCATCAATCGATGCGATGCGTTTTCTTTCGGAGGTAAATAACCTTCGGCTTCATTCCCATATGGAATAGTGTTTATAAAAGTGCCCTCTCTCATCACCATTGTGTTCGGAAAAAAGTTTTTCAAACAAAAAAAAAAAACCATTTCCTGTTGTGCAATGTTAGATGACAAACAGGTTGATTTTTTGTCTTTCTTTGAAAGACTGTGTCTTTTGAAATGCTTTTTTGGTTCGGTCAACCGGAATGGCTGAAATAAGGGTAAACAAATAAAAATGTACGTAGGTATTCGTGAAAACGATGACAATGGTTAAACTCAGAGAAGACACAATTTTAGCTTGGCCTAGTTATTTGCACTTTAAAGTTCACACAGAAATGGAAATGTTGGTCATTGGCATTGATGCTCCAGTGATGATTATTTGGCCTTGAAATATTAATAGATATTGTATTGGTTTATTTTTTTATTGCTTGATTTAAAAAAAAAAAGTATTTAAACTATTTCATTGTTACAAGTATGACCATGGGTGGGAAAATGGCTAAGGACACAAAGGTAAGAAATAATTTCTAATAATTTATTTAGGATTCGTTAACATTGAACTTAGTATATTGAAACTAAATAGAAACAGATGGATGAAGTGGAAAAAAATAACCGTTTTCTCAGTGGATGGGTATGAGTTGATTTCAACATTAAATGTACCTAACCTACAATGGTAGAATTGCTTATAGCGTTGAACATGCGGTGGGGGTTCTAGGTTCAATTCATAGTTCAGGCAATTAAATAACATATTTTTCGAATAAACACTGTTAGAAGAAAGGAGTCTGATGATTGGCGTAGCGGCCATCATAACAGCATTGAGTTTATACACATAGAAAAATCATGTGTAAGTTTAAAAATTTGCTCGTAGGATGTCGTTACTATCGACTTGTTTTTCTTTTTACTCTTGTAGCAATAATTCTTGATTAAAAGGCAAGAGAAATAAAGAAAAACAAATACAAATATATGCAGAAGAATTTTGTTCGGTTCGGTTCAGTTCAAGTATTTTTCGTTACAGATAACTAGGGAAATAATAATTACTTGATATGCTCATTTAGCGACATCTACTTTGGTGAGTTTGAAACCATTTTGATTCTTCAATGTATATAAACTCAATGATAATAGTTGTGTTCGTTGAATTTTACCCAGGGTCGACCTGGGTTTTTTGCTTCTAAAAAAACGCACAAGGGTAGGTTTTATGTTGTTGACAAAAAGAAAGAAACAAAAAATATTTGTTTTCGAAACTTGATACATTCTTGGTACATTCCAAAACATAAAACAATTACATTTTGTTTTATTTATATCTTTTATATTTATTTTCATTAAAATAAATCTATAATTTATAAAATAAAATCCCTACTTGATGTGAATGTGGTTGTCGATACAAAATGAGATCACACCAAGAACTTTTCTATAGACGCATCCACCAGGGATATCTTGACGTACCTACATACATCGGTCATTATAAACTAGATATCAGGGATGTTATATTTTGTAAGCAAACTTTTTTTTTTTCTTAAAATTTAAAATAAAAAAATAATGTTTCTTCTTTGTTAAATTTATTATAATGCAAATTATTCATTACCGATCCCAAAACAATATTTATAAGTATAGGTATTTTTTGTCCAAATGAAAAAGAACAACAAATATTATTATAGAATCATCATATAATAAAATGACATGAATTTTTCCATATGAATTTGCCAAAACGTTAAAAATTTTAAAGCTAAAATAATCAACCGAACAAAAATTTTAATTCAACTAATATATTAAATTTGGTTTGTTTTATTCTAATAACTTAATTTTAAAACACAAAATAAATCTTTAAAAGAAAAAAGATGCATAGCTAATTATTTTGTAAAAAAAAAAAAAGTAATAATTTATGTTTACCTTTTCACCTGAAAATGGTGACGCTGGCCTCCGTGGCAATGTCAACGAATATGACTTTTGTAAATATTTATGCGTTATGCCCTCATGCTTTTGGGACACTTTGTATGTGTGTCGCCAGCCAAACATCCCGGTTAATTTATTTGCCAATGCCGGACATTTTGGTGGTATATCAAACATGACGATGAATTTTGATGTTTTTTTGATTTAATTTTTATTTATTTAATTTATGTGTTATGAACTTAACATAATCTTTGGTAAAACACTTAACTGTTGACATTTAAGCGAAATGCTCAACTCATTTTATATTTTGAATGTTTTCATTTTATTATATTGTTGGAATATCATCTAACATAGAAACAACAATTCATATTATATTTAATATGGATGATTTATATGTTTTGGAGAAAAGATAATGAGCTGAAGATGGGCTGCAAATTGGAGGCAAAACTAACATTTCCTGAGGCTATTTTAAAGTTAAATTCCCGAGTTAAACGAATGAGTTAAATTCCTGCTTGATTGCAGGTCTTATCTTATTTGAGATATGTAAATTAATAACTTATTAAGGGCTCGATGCAATTTGATTGCTTTGAAAAAAGTCTTTAAAAAATACAACACAAGCAAAGTTAGAATGCCCTTAGTGGCCCCTAGAGTGGGTTCAATTGTTATTTAAATACTCACTGCCAAAGCTTTAAAAAATAATTGAAATAGTTTATCAAGTCACAAAGAAAACCAACCATAAGTGTTAATTGAAATGACATCAATTTTCATTTATTTTTAGTGACAGCAAAGAAAACGAGATAAAGATTTTTCCATCTTTCCATCGTTACCTAAATCTATATCACTGAATGTAAGAATCAATAAACAATGACAATTTGCGGAACAAGTAACATCAGCCATAGACTTCAATGGGACAATTCAATATACATACTTTTCTTTATAAACCAAGAAAATGCAAAACCAACATCTAAAGACTAGAAATAGCAATACAGTATGACCACCTCATAATGTTGAGTTATGATAACCTGTTGACGCACCTGTATCTATGCAGAGTAGATTTCATGTATCACATTACGGTTATAAATTGGGTTAGATTCTTTTGGTTATGTTCAAGTTTTTTTTTTTTTCTAAGATGTCCTATCACAAAAGGTTAAGTCAATAGTATTTTAGAAGCAAAAAAGACAGGTTGTACAGTGCATGCAAAAAATACACAAGTTGGTTGCAAGAACAGGCTGAGCTTCAAGACATGTAACAGGTTAATGACAGTTGACAATGGAGGTTACATAAACAAGTGGACTAACAAGGGGTAATTTATTAAGTTATTAATTATATTTAAATCTCTAACAATTCATATGTCTTTAATTTAAGCATCTATTCTATATATTTTATCAGATAATATATAGACTTTAGATATAATGTTCAAGGATGTGTATCATTGTTTTGAAACAAATTCGTCTGTAGGTTTTAATTTTTAAAATGCAGTGTAACGGTCTATTCTTTATGTTTTCGAAACCAATAATGTCCGATGAGCCGCCGTAAACCGCACCAAAATGTCAGTCTTTGTGGAAACACCCTTGTGAACACCCTTTGCTTCTATAACGACAATTTTGCTTGTCGACATAGCCGCTGAGATAAAAATGGGAATCGTCCGAGGCTATAATCAGGATTTTATACAATAATTCTTAACTTAGCCGAAATTTTGATATTATGGCAAATCTTAGTTAATATTTTGACAGCTGAATGTCATTGACAACTTTGACTGCTGCTGAAACAAAACAATTTGGAAAACTTTCATTGCTATCTGACCCGGCCAGCCTTTAAAACCTTAGACATTTTTGAACGGAAAAAACTCGGTAAAAGGTTATAAGTTTTTTTTTGTTTAAAGTCTTGGAAATAATTCGATTTTAGAATGTGAAACTCTTTCACCCAATTTGTTTATGCTATTTGTTGAACTATTCAACAATTTGTTAACAGAAACATCATTAAATGTCTTATGTTGAATTCCTTTCAAATAAAAAGTTGACTTTTTTCGGACTAAAGTTGCTTTTTTTCGGAAAAAAAAATTGATCTGAGGGGAAAAAATCTCAAATAATCATGATCCATAGACAAAAAAAAGTTGATTTTTTTCGGAGTTCGACATGAATCTCGATTTGTACCAAGATTTACATATACTTAAATGATCTCATTTTCATTCTGTCTGATAAGCATTTTAATTGTGTAGTGTGGTTTATTTTAATAGGAATTTGAGGAATTAAAATTATTGAAAACAATATATTGTGCGTGAATTTTGTTGTGAATTGTGTAATTTGTTAATAAAGTGAAGTATAGTGATTGAAATCGCTTCTACAGAAATATACACAATACAATCAAAGAAAAAAAGCAACTTTTTTATTCAAGATCCATAGGAAGGTAAAAAGTCAACTTTTCTGATCAAATCTGGCGCAATGAAAGGAATTCGACATTAGTTTTGCTGTGTAAATATACTTTTGACATTCTAGCAGCTCGTAAAAAATAACTAGCAACAACAACCACTCAATTGACGTCTGACAGTTCCTTTCATTAGATGCTGTCGAATACATGTGACAGTTGTCCTCCTAAAATGCTGCCAGATTTCTCTTATTTTTATTTTTACCTACTGACGTTGAAAGTAAATTCGTTTTTCTGCAGAAACAATATTGGGCAAAATATTCAAAATAGAAAGAAAAGTGGTTGACAATGAAGAAAATTTAACATCTTTTCAAGCTATTCCATCCGCTGTTGTTGCGGTTAAAGTCATTCAGTTATCGCTTTCAAATTAAATAAAACACTTTTTTTATTATGATTATTTCATACCGATTATCGAACACTTGTTCGAATAGATAAGGCTTTTATCGGCCATATCAAGTTATTCTGACGTATATATCTATGCACCTTAATTAATAATGCTTAATTTGACCACTGCACAAGATCACTAATCTAAGACGAATAGTTCAAATAACTTCATTTTTAAACAACTGTACTGTGTATCTCGAACTACATAAGTTCCCCAAATGAAATGTTTCACATCGTAGATACTCCATAAACGATCTGATTAAAAAGAAATGTATACAATTTTATTTTTTTATAGGTTGCTACGCTGTGCAGCATATCATTTAATAAAAAAAAAGAACACCGATATAATTGCAGCAAATTATCAAATATTGCTTCCTCATGGTGCCAGGTAGTCTATTTAATGCAATTATTTCAGCTCGCAATCCATCATCACCGCACTTTGCAATGTAAATGTGTAAACATAAATATGTATATAAGGAAAAGCAAAAGCCAGTCGAACCAACACAACAAGTAGCACACACCGTTTTCATTGCATTATTAGTTGTTTAGAGTTGCTGATGTTGTGTATCTGTATCTGACCATCTGATATTACAACAGGTTGAGTAAGTTGATTTAGCTCAAGTCAACAATTCAAACAAATTAAATAAATCAGAGTACGGAGCGAGATAAAATAAACAAAGTCCAATATCTTTAATAACTAGGTATATTGTATCTTTGGATTTTATTGTTCAGAATTTGATAGAACATTTAAAAAAATTATTGTTGTAACTTTTAAGTAAATATGATTGCAAGGTTAACTACTTTTATGTAGACTTTGAGTATACAAGTTGGTTAACCTACATTTTTATTAGTTTGCTCCATCGTTCGATTGTTAAATGAAAAGGAAAGTTATTTTACAAAAATGTTTACTCAAGTGTATTTAGTTTTGTAAAAAAAAAATTTAATCGTAAACAAAACGTTCGGATGCCATAATTCTTTTTTTTGTACAGTTGTTGCGTTCAAGAATGTGTTTACAGGGTGTCTTTTATTCGTGCAACATATTTTGGGAATTCTAAGAAAAAAACATAAATATTTAGCAATAAAAAAATTGAATTACCATTTTGTACCATATAAAGTAGATAGTTATAGAGCCATCAATTGAAGGTAATCATTTGTAAGCATTCTTTTGGTGTCTAGCAAACAATTTATAGATTCCCCGAAATTGAAACAAAATATCGCAACGAAATTGAAACCAAGCAAGGAATTAAAAAATGCAGAAGTAATGCAAAGATTACAAGAAGAATCCAAGAAATCCATAAGAATTCTCAATACATTGCATTCTTTTGGACTCCTTGCAATATTCTTGGAATTTTTCCATTACTTCCACATTTTTTTAAGTGAAAAAATGGATAAATGTATCAAAGTCTTCACAAAATCACTAAGTTTTGCATTTTAACCAGATCAGAAGTGGAAACATGTCTTTGATTAACGAATTCAAAATTGAAGCATTTTTAGTAAAATCAAAAATGTTCATAGTTTAAGGACATTCTAAATATCAATAACTCTTCGTTTATTTTGATTCTAATTCCACTGCAATGAATAAATGCAATGGCGGTAAGTTCGTCCTTATTGATTAACCCATTGAACAATGATCCTGCACTGAGAGAAAAAAAAATTATAGCGCTCGTGTATAACGTGCATCTACTTTGAAAATTAGTAGTTTTTTGATACAAACAACCGTAACTCAAAGTTGAAACAGCATTGTTTTTAAAGTTGCCTAAAAACAACCGACATTTTAAAAATCAAAATGCTGCAACTTTAAAAACAATGTTTTTTCAACTTTGAATTGAGGTTGTTTTTTTGTCTTAGTGTAAAGCTATTTTTATGTAACCAAACGAAACGAACTTTTAATAGTAAACGAATTTTCCGAAATCGAAAAAAAAGTTGAACCAAAATTCATTGTTTTTGGCGACAAAAATGCCTTACAAGTTCTACAGCTTAATTTAATTTAACGATACAGAAGTAAATAAATTTCAAGTTTATGAATAAACTGTAATTAATATCAGAATAAAATAAAAAGTTATCACACACTTGATTTCCAATTTCCCATCTAAAAATAAAGACTATATTTTCCACCAGTAAAACTATTAATTGATAAAAAGGTTTAGAACAAGAGATCATTAAATAAAATAAAAAAAGGGCAGGTACCAAAAAGAACCTTGAGGAACAGCAATATATATTTTATCAATTTCTGACTAAAACCGTCCAAAATTGATTGAAATGAAAATTAAAGTTTATAATCCCATGAAGAGCACATCAAATGTATTCAAACTGTAACTGTGTATATTTTATGCTAAATTTGAAAAAAAAAAAGGAATGCCAGTACGATGAGTCAATTGTTAGAGAGTAAAAAAAAACGCACCTTACTTAAAGACACAATGAATGCAATATTGCTTGTTCTAGAATGAATTTCAGAATACTACTCAAGATTGAAGGTGCTCTTTAAGTAATATGTTTAAAATCTGTACTTCTCTTGTGGTCTATAGCAACACCTTTCACTGAATCCCTATTAAAATTTGTCAGCCTTCAATTAATTGTTTTATAACAAATGGTAAAAGAGTTATAAAGACAACAATGAGTTGGCAAAATATTAACCTAGAAGATTAGATAAACTCTTACTCTAAAATGTATTATTCGATAAAAAATTATCTGGAACGTCATATAAATAAAATTTATAAATTCCTTATAAGTACAAAAATATATTATCAGATAAAGTCTACTCCATATCACTCAATAACAAAATGTATACATTATGATTATGAGTCAAAAGTCAAAATTTCAATGTAGTAGGGGAAAGTGGAAACAAAAAACCTCTTTGCGAAAAACTATTTTGCAATAAATTTACTGATAAGTTGCTTCCATAAAATGTAGCTGATGTTATTAATAAGAGAAAATCATTTGATATCAATCAAGTATGAGTTTATCTTAGTTTAGATATAGCTTGTCAAAAACCAACCTTAGTATGACGGATGGTTTGACAGTTAAACCTTTTGTAAGAGTTATTTAAAACTAAACAAAAAAAAACAACCTTATACAAAATATGTTATTGAATTTAAATTGAGATTCAATTTAATGTTCTAATTCTGAAAAAAAAGATTTTAAATTGAGAGCTCCGCAAAGCAAAGCTACATCATATGGTAATTGCATCCAACTCTCCCCTACTCTTTGTAAAATGAGCTTACGGAAATGCCATTTATTTTTTTTCTCCTCTTCAGGGTGATAATTGGAACTATCATACTTCTCTTTCTCTATAATTTGCACGCTTTCGCAATAACAATATAATCACATAGATTTTCTTTCAATCCGTAGATTCTTGCTTGTGTAAGAAATGTTACAGCAAAAAGACGTAAGCAAATGAAATTTGATCTTGCAGGCAAAAATGCAAATTCACCTTTTCATCGAGAGAAGAAGGAAATTGTATCTAAGTATTTTGTTGGTAAGGCAAAGTGTTTTAGACAAGTTCAATTTTGAGATCAGTCGCACTTATCCAGGGCTGTATTTGATCAGAGAAGATAAGTTTATTAAAGTTACATAAAACATTAACATTCAATTTTATTTATTTTTGGGCTGACTAATATAAGCCTGATAAATCAAAACTAGAATTTGATTTTTATTCGAAATCGAAAACAAAACTATTTTTATTTGGAAAATTTTCTCTAGTCATACTTAAGACCGTGATAGATTTTCCAAATTCTCCAGTGCGAAAAGTTTAATTACTTTTGATTTACATTTAATATGGTCAATAGCAAAACTTTAAACTGCAGTTGTTTGTCCAGCGTTTACATACATGTTGGAGAATATACAAAAATATTATGAGACTAAATTGACGACGGCAACGCTGGACAAAGTCGCTTCAAATGACAGCAGAAGCAACCAAGATTGAATGAATTAGAAGTAAGAAATAATACAGCACGACTATATTTCAGCTGATACTGTCATGTACAAAGGAGAGACTATCAAAACGCAGTCCGTCCGAAAGGCATTATCATATACTGAGTTATATGGAGACAATTTCATCGCCAGTCTTTCCTAAATATGATATTTATTAGTTACATTTTAATTTTAATAAAAGACCTACCTGTGACGAAAAAAAACCAGAAGGCCCTGAATTGAAATGCGCTCCTGACTTATATAAGACATTTTTTTCCCTGAACCAACTAACATGCTTTAAGAAGACTTAAACACAAATTGTTCTTATTTTGCATCATGAAGATGCCAACGGACACTGTGCTTCCGTTCAACAATAAAGACAACTCCAAAGATGTAAAACAATTCCTTATAGCTATAGTTGGAAGAAGGGAAATTGATGATCGTTGTCAAATGAAAATAGGGTTTCTTCTTAATATCTCAGGCTTATTTATTTAATTTTATGCTAATGCATTGGAGGACATGTAAAGTGCTTCTTATAAATCAGATAACATTATATTATTTTATATATATTATCTTGGCAAATAACAATGGACCCTGGGTGTAAGATTACGGAAAGAACAGCTCAAGTGTATCTTATGTCGTTAGTTGTATCACAAGAACAAAAATGCAGGTGATAATAATGGAAGATAGATTCACATCCGTTGTCTGACAGAAGATGGACTATCTGAATGGCGAGCAAGTATACGCCTCCACGTAAATTGGAATAGTTTGCATGCAAAAAAAAAAAAATGTTTTTTCCTTACTGATGCGGGCTCATGCAAAAAATAAGGTTAAGAAGTAAAAAAGTTCAACAGAGTACAAGGTTTACTGTTATTTTAGCTTTGATTGAAATCAACAATTTGCGTGCATGATGATGCTTGTTTTCTAAGATTTTGTGTTGTTTTGTGATGTGAAATTACCTTAAAAAATGACGAGTGCAGCTGGTCTGCAGATAGTTTGTTTGCTTATGACCAATTTAGATACACATAATGTTGTCAGACAAGACCATTAAATAGCTGGATCTTGGTATTGAACAAGAAGGCACGTTTATTTAAATAATGTGGGTTGAATAAATTAATAAAGTTAAAAGATACCGAGATAGCAGTACAACATTTGCATTCGAAGTCGTCTTTGATTCGTTGTGATGCAACTTGTGCAGAAACTTATACGAGTAAAACACAAACCATTTTCGATTAAAAATATAAAAAATAAGGATATGAGATGGGCTTACATGATCCGAGGAATAAAACAACCTCTTCGACTGGCTCCTCAGTCCTTGAAGAGGCTTTAACAAGATTTTTTAGACCTTTACTTTTCCTCATATACAATAAAACATTTAAGACCTATAGCTCAAATCATACGCGTAAGGATTATGATTTTTCAGTACCGATGAAAAATTCGTTTAAATAGAATTGAACGGTCAGAATACAAAGAATACAAAAGAATGTAAGAGAATGCAAACAATGCAAACAATAACGCAAAGAATTTCAAAAATGGAAAGAATGCTAAGGAATGCAAGTATGCAATATAAAGCAAAGAATGTAAAATAATTCAAAAGAATGCAAATAACGCCAACAATAATGCAAGGAATGCCATAGAATTTCAAGAACGGAAAGCATGCAAAAGAATGTAAAGATGCAAAATAATGCAAAGAATGCAAAAGAATGTAAAAAAATGCAAAAGAATGCAAATAACGCATACAATAATGCAAGAATTAAAAGAATGTAAGGATGCAAAATTAATGCAAAGAATTAAAAAGAATGCAAAGAATGCAAAAGAATACAAAAAATTGCAATAACTTTACACACATTTCAATCAAACGGGGGTTATCTGTTTTTTGAACTCCTGATGTCAAAACTTAAAAACTGATGCCAAGGATTTAAAAAAAAAAAATTCGAAGCAGACGAAATCTGGGATTTTTTCTAGGAACTTGGCAAAACGCTAAGAAATCAATCTCACCGCAGTCAATAATACTACATAATAAATTTGAGGATACAAATCGTTACATTTTTGAATTTCCTTTTTTTTTTAAACTTAAAGCCACAGTAAAAGCAAGTACCCGCGGTATATGTATGTGGTATATGTATTTTGTTGTAGAGATTGCATTTTTTATAAACCAAGTGTGACTAACTTAAGAAAATACAATTACCTGCAACCCAATTGTCTATATCTAAAAGAAACCCAACCTCTTTTAATCGACGACGACGTAGACGGCAATGAACTCATTGCACAAAGTATCTGATAACAATCTATCGATAGCTTGGGCTGTAAATATTTTTTATACTGTTGGTATTTTAACTATACGTGATGTTAAAATGTGATTGTGTAACACAGCTCCAGCACCAGTTGAATTGCTCAGAAGTGACTAGGTTCCCACTTTTCTTTTCTTTACATCATCTTCATTCAAACTAATTGTGTGGTTCCCACTTTTCTTTTATTTACATCATCTTCATTCAAACTAATTGTGAGTGACAAATTGACTAATCTAACCACAAATCAGCTATCGGAAATGTGATTGACCACATGAAAACAAAAAGATCAAAATATTTGGAACCCAAACTTCGTGTCTATATTTAAGAGCATTAACATAAATCGTTAAGCAATTAATTTGAATTCACATTATTAAGGCTTCCATATTAAATTTGAAGACATAAGGTTAAGTCTTGAAATGAACACTCCCCTATTTCGCACGTGTAATAAAACTTCCTACAAAAGAACTTTATAATAAGGTTTCATTTGGATGAGAACCACAATATGGTTGGCTATCTAGATATGAGGTAACACACTAACACTAAAAATATTGTCGGCTTTGCAAATTTTACCAAAAGTATTATAATTAATTTCAAGCGAATAAAATACTTAAAGAAGATAAATATTGTGATAATTTTTTTCGTTGAAAAGAAAAATAATCAACATTTTTTTATAGCTTTCTTCCATTTAAATTATTAACCCTACGGGCTTAAAGGTTTTGTATGTATTTTTGTTTTTGTTTCTTTTAAACCATGTTTCCACTTTTTAGAAGTCTTTGCTTTCAGCAACCGGTTCGTTTGAATTAGCTGATTCAATGTTATTATCATTAAATTGAAATTGATTGTGATTTGTTTTGAGTCCTTTCCTTCACCCAATTTACTTGTCTTCGTTGCGGTTATTTTTTTTTTTTCAGTAAAACAACATTTGTTGAGATTAAAAAAAAAAATTGGTGGACGGAAGCAATTTTGTTGCCTACATTATAGAATTACTTTTTTTTAATTCAGGTTGTTGGCCTGAATATAACGAGGGTGTTTAATGGTTATCAATTATTATAACACAGATTTTGCTTTATTTATGTACCTACGGTGACCAAAGATGGTTCCCAGTTTATTGCATTTAAGGATGTTTTAAACATATTTAGCTTGGTTTTTAATGAATTGATGATTGTATTGTAATTGCACTTCAAAATGTATGATCAAAGAACAACACACAAGTTGAAATATTTTTGTATGAAAATACCGGTTGTATATCTTACTAATATTATATAATATACATCCCATATAAATAAATAGACTTATGCCTAAATGTTCAAAAAACTTGTAAATATTTGTTGGATTATTAAGTGGCGTACAGGTTAGGTGTCGGACTATCACGCCAGAGGTCTGGGTTTGAGCCCTGAGTACACTTAATTTATTTTTTCAAAGGCACTGCCTCTTGCGAGGAAGGAGCAAATCCTCCAAGAGTATCATTGTCATGAAAAGTGCATCTCACCTTAGTCGTTCGGATTCGACGAAAAATTGTTGTCTCCTCCAATCCTGTAGAACTAATTACACAGCCAAAAGGATTGGTTGAGAATTTAAGTCGGTAGGCCGTGGTTCTTTCGGAGCTGTGTTTTTTTAATGGTATTTTGTATCTATTGCGCCAACCACTTTCAATTTTAAAATACCAAATAACTAAAATCCGGACAAAGTGATAAATTCAAAACAAAAAAAAAAAAAAAGAAATCTGAAAGTACTGTAAATCTCTCGAGTAATAAATACAAATTCAGAAATCTTATAAAACTTCTTTTTGTTAAAATTACGTCACGAATTTTATACACCAAATTTATAAAAGTACAGTTCAACAAATATAAAGTAACCATGCCGTTAACTATAGAATGTTTTTATTACAATACAAATTCTATATACATTGAAAATTTGAAATAATAAATTAAAAATGTAAAATTGTATTGTTCTAATAAAATAACTAAAATAGTTATAAGAGTATTTTGGTGTAACTTGGCATTAGGGTTTGTTTCTAAATCTCTGAGTCAATTTCAAGTGGCCAGTTTTTATATCTAAGGTTTCAGAGACCTCCGTACGCTCAAAAACAAAATATAAACACAATTTCTCACTATTTCTTAAAAAAAAAATTGATCATGAATATGTTTTGGATTCGGTTGCTGCTGCTCATAAACATTAGATGTATTGAAGCAATTCTAATGAATGATTTTAAAACCTTTACGCCAAAGGACACTAATATCTACACAGCCAGCTGAAGTAAAATATGCAAAACAAATAACTATCACATGATACAATATTAAAATAAAAAAATTAAAAATCATTAAATAGTAAAGTTAGTATTTATTAATTTCAATAAAAAACTTGATATCTAAGTAAAGCAACATTTTCCAACGTCAGCACTACGAGAAGAATGTGGAACACATATGTACATAGATATGGAATACAATATAAATGCTTAAACTATACAAGTATAGGTAAAGTACAAATAAATTGAATGTTCGTACATACATTACATATGTATCTATTAAAATGTCTGCATTTGGTTCAATTCGATTTAGATTTACGCACATTTATTTTTTTTATATGTACCTAGGCATGCGATATCAAAGCGGTTTGATTTCATTTTATGTGTAACGCTAGATGGTTATTTGAAAATCAATATCAACGACTATGACTGCTGCAGCAGAAGTAATCGTATTTCATTTGCCTTTTCTAAAGATATCAACAGGTGTCGTGAACATGGATTGATACTTTGATATGGCAAGAAATAGCAACTGCAGACATTTTTTATGGTTAAGGTTTCTTTTAAAACAATCGTGCCAATTTAGCGGTCAGAGTCTTCATAAAAATTTCCTTAAATGGGATCTTGTCGATTTGTTAGTTAGTGAGGGTTGATGTAAAGAGATAGTATCTTTATATGGAAAGATAAAAGCAAGTTAAGATATTGTGGATAAAGTCAAGCAGAAAACATGGATAGGGTGACTTTGTCTAAGTTGACACACCTATTTATAAGTAACATGCTTCACATAACAAAATATAGATACGTGTAGGAGAAAGTTGGAACAATATGAGATAATGAATTTTTTACATTCATGTTTGCACAGATACAAAATGTATCTAGAAAAAATATTTGAGTTTGATTCATAAATTTCAACAATAAAATATAAAAGCCTTAAGATGTTATCAACGATATAGCTCTTCTTGTTTAAAAATTCCCAGACCAGATATATAAAAAAAAATTACTGTCTCACTGTGCACACTATTCCCCTATATAAGCGTCTGATAAAAATATTTTTTTTCTCGTTTAACTTAAATCTCATACATTGTTGTAAAAAGTGTTGGCAGGGTATTTTAAAAATGTTTGCAATACTTTTTTCAGTCAATATCTTAAGTTAAGGTATTCTTTCGTGGTATTTATCCAACCCTGTACATATTTTACATTCGGTCAATTTTTTTATGAAATAATTCTTAGACAAATTCAATATCTTTGTAGTTTGGCTTTGCAAATGACAAATATGCTACGAGTGTCTTTTTCTTACATTTTACACAAGTTCGAGTTGTTTGGAACATAGTATTAAAAATATTTTCTAGCTTGGTTGTGAATTTCACCAGTTCACCAGACACACTTGGAATTAACTGTAAATTACAGATAGTATTTCTTTAGCCGTACAACACGAATACGTAATGTTTTGTTTTACTTAATGTATCTCCATGATTATACAAATAAATATTCAAAAATAATGTGCATCGATGTATTCAAACGTTTATTTAACAGACGAAAATCAGTTTGTTGCAGTTTTGGCACATGACATATAGATATAATTTTTGACACCTCCGAAATTTCAACTGTGTAATATTTTTTGAAATCTCCTGTGAAATGTTCATTCTTAACTATGGCGTCCAACGTGAAGTTCGGAATTGTTTGCAGCCACTTTCCGAAGGGAGTGACCGCCGCTGCACTTCTACTGTACCAATGATTTTTTCACGGAACCTTACTCTCAACAATTTTATGTGCCGGAAATCCGAAGGGCAATACTTCGGTAAAAGTCAAGCAGCAAGAAACCACCTTAATTTCTGCCGTGCTACAACAAGCGTGTCGCCATTTTTGATGTAGGTACTATTGTGCAATATTAAACCCCACGTTGGGCGCCATTACTAAGATCCAAGATTTCCCGTTATTACGTCAAGCTTATGTGTGCGAATAAAAGCGTACCACTAGCTTCTTCTGCTGTATCAAATGCATTTGACTTTCAACGATTTGTTAATATATATACAAAATAATATATAAACATTTACAAGTAATGTTTTCTCATATTATTTAATTGTGAAATGTATTTATATAATTTTGTGAAATGATATGGTAAATTTCTTCTGTCTCAATTAAAACCAAAACTCCCAACAAATGGTGCAAATAATTCATTCGATACATTTTGTATTTACAAAAATTTCATTTCGCTCTTAACTATCTTGTCTCCCGAATATATAATCCTTAATTTATTTTCTCAAATTATATCCAGATATAAATCGTAACTGATCCCTCAGTAATGCGACTGCGGTAAAAGTTGTTCCTTAATCGAATTATTATAAAAACAAAAAAATCTCTGCTGATATCTTATTTCTTTTCCTGTTAAATGAATGCGAATCATTTTATGTGCAGTTACACGTCAAGAAACTAACGTGTATGTTGAAATACAAAAAAAAAAACACATAAGTTCGCATTTTATTAAAGGAGTGGATAACGATGCAATGTGTATAGTTGTTTTAATAGTTTTTTTTTAGTGTTTTTATTTTTATCATTATTTTAATTGCGGAATCAAGTATGAATGAATTACAATGTTGTTGGGTGAAAGTGATAGTGAACTTCAATGACCCAAGACAACAATAATGTCGCTTCTACAGTACACAATTGCACCACGAGAGTGCCAGCTGAAGAAATAGTTAATAAAAAATATAAATATAAAACACTTTTCTCCCAGACTGTCACTTATACTTATATACACATATAGAGATTGTTGTATAGATATTCATGTGTTGGTTGCTTGATTGCGCCTGAACTCCTCGGGCCTCGATGCTCAGATGTCTGGTGTTGTGTTGTAATTTCTGGGAACTTATGTGAAAACTAGTTGCCGACGACCTGTCTGCACTCACATTAAGTCTTTAGGTGCACCTTGCCCAGCAGCTTTTCGGCATCTGGTGTTCGTGTTTAGTTTTGCAAACAGAAAAAAAGAAAATAGAAAATATTTTTTGTTGTGCAATTTTATTAATGCTTGTCCAGTTAAGACGTTAAATAAAATTATGAACTCAACCGAACTAGTTTTTTGGTAATAATTGTTCATGAACTCATCAGGTTATTTCTTACAACTTATCAGTTATGTACTCACTTTATATTGAAATTATGAAATAAAATAAATATTTTTTTAGGAACCTAACAAAAAATGATTATTATGAACCCCGGCAGAACGAAAACAACAGTCATTTCGTAAAATGGGGCAAATGCGTTTTGGAAAATTAAGACCTCTAGTCGCGAGAACAATTGAGAAAAACTTGGATTTACCGTTCGCGACTCACCGAAATTTCGCTCCTCTCAAATGTCAAAAATCTGACGTATGGAAAAGCTGTTTAGTTACCAATGGCGAACATTCAACTTGAACTGTCAAAACCCTGTCAAAGTACCCTTCAATTATCATATGATTGAAATACTTCTTTCGTTGGAAATGGAAATGCAAGAAAAAGTCAACAAGGCTTCACTGGAAAGACCAATAGTAAAATATCATTTCACTTAGAATGTAACTTAATACAATTTATCTCATTTTTAATCATGTTACGATAATTTCATTTTAAAATGATATCTCGTAGAATGACGCATTGTTTTCTGGCTTTTATCAACAAAATAAGCCAATATTTGATTGCAGACAATTGGCGTCATTGCGAAATCTAGACAAATGAAATAAATAAATAAAATAAACATCATAGACTCTGACTGTTTTATTTTTACTTGTTTTATGGATAAAGTATTGGTTTCATGTTTCAGATATACAAAAAAAAATAATAACAAACAGCTTTCGGACGTATAGTTACTGATTCGTTTTATCGGTTTGTGAGAGTCAATTTAATCGTAACTTCGGAACATATGGTTGATCCGATACTGCACATTTGAGCAATTATGTGGTACCTTGAGAAAAAAAGTATGAGAGGCTAACGATTGAATGAGTTAGTCGTTTTATATGAATTTATAAAGGTGCCGCAAAAATCACTCTATCAGCTGATGCTATAAATTTTCAAAAAAAAAGCGGCAAATGTCAATTCTTTTTTGACATTTGTGAAAAAAATAATTTAGTTTTGAAATCATCCTATCGGAAGATGCTAAAATTTTTGCAAATGGTGGCAAAGGCCAATTATTCTACTATGACATTTCTAAAGTAAATAAATCATTTGTAAAGTAAAATATGACTCTATCGGAAGATGCTATAAATTTTACAAATGGCGCAAACGTCAATTCTACTTTGATATTTGGAAGTAAATAAATCATTTTTGAAGTAAGATATCACCCTAAGATGCAACAATTTTTATTGGCGCAAACGTCGATTCTACTTTGACATTTGTGAAGTAAAATATTACCCCATTGAAAAACGGTATAATTTTCACAAACAGCAGCAAATGTCAATTCTGCTCTGACATTTTTTTTTAAACAATAAATCAATTGTAAAGTAAAATATTACTTTACAGGAAGATGCTATAATTTTTGCAAATACCGGCAAATTTCAATTCTATTTTGAAATTTGTGAAGTAAATAAATCAGTTTTGAAGTAAAATATCACCCTATCAAAAGATTCTTTATTTTTTTGCAAATGGTGGCAGTCAATTTTACTTTGAAATTTGTAAAAAAATAAATCATTTGTTAAGTATTCTTCTCAAATCTGCTTTGACATTTATGACGTAAAATATAAATTTTTAAATGGCGTCAAATAACGATTATGCTACTTTGACATTTCCGAAAATAGATGTTTTTGATGTGCGAAATTATTACGCGCATTATGAGCGCAACAAAAAATAACAAGTTGACCTAGACTGCCGCAAGTGCTTACATACATAAAATTCAATCGAAATATATGATACTGTTTTTGAAAAAAATAATACTATATCAACAGGTGTTTTTGGCTTAAAGTGTTTGTATCGGACGAAGGTTCTACTGGAATGAATGAATTTTTTGCTTGAATTCGTCATGACCTAATCAGGTTCAAGAAAACAAGTATGTACGTGCGACCAAGTTCTGCATTTAAACATTATCATTAACAAATAAAGAAAACAATTTATTATTTATTTAACAACATGACATAGTTCCAGATCTCAAAGAAAAAGTAAACTTAGCAAAATGTAAATATAAACAAAAACATCCGCAGTATGTGAAAAGTAAAAGAAAAAAACCAAAACCAATCTAATATATGAATGGAGTGTCAGTTTCAAAAAAAAAATAAATAAGAAACGATCAATCATAAATCTGAAATAAAATTCCCATGCCATTAAAGAATTTTACAGAAAAAAAACCCAAACCCTCGTCTCAATTATATGTTTAATGTGCGTAACGTCTTAGTACACAATACACCATGAATCAGAAAAATGTCTTTCGTCCTTTTTCGGGAAACGATGAAGACAATAATAAATAGTTGTGCCATGGTTCAGGTAGTTCAACAGGTTGAAATCATTAGTGTGGGACAAAATAAATATATTCCCTAACAACAAAGTATGATCATTAAGCTGCGGATAAATATTTCGGTTCTGAAATATGCCCCTGCTGAGAATCTACTAGACAACAATTCTATCTGATGTTCGAAATTAGTTAGAAATTGCAAAAACACTATACTTAACTCTAATTTATTTTTAAAACGCCACTATAAAAGTAATTACGTGATTTCCTTTTTACATATTCATTTATCTGTATAGGTAGGTTGTTTTTTTTGTAGGCATTATATTTTTTATTTAAATAACAATTTTGTGTGTTTTTATCAAAAATGTATCACCAACCTTGACTCAACACTCTCACAGGTACGACAACAATATCTATTTACACTATCCTATCACTATTTGAATTGAATAGATACAAATATATCTATCTACTAAGGTTGTGTATAATGGTAACGATTTAGAATAATATATCAGTGAACACAGCATTGGAGATAATTACGTTCTAACATTTAAATAGATAAAGTATATTTTGGTTACATTTTGTTTATGGAATAAAAAAACAAATTAGATGTAAAATCCATTTGATGTGTTTAGAACGGAAATCAATTTTAAATTCGGCATTCTTTTTTTTTGAAAAGTTAATCCAACTTCAGCTCATTTTCTTTTTCTTTTTTGTTGTTGTTGTTTTGCATTTTTACAAAATTGCACAATAGATTTGAATGCAGATAATGATTGTGTACCTGCAGCAGCAGCAAATTTTTTTACACTATACATCAATCGTGCACGATTAACAATCTATACAAACACTTTAATGTATCTATTAGATAAATAGATAGATTTATAGAGAAAACAACTCACGGAAGGTATAAATCACTGCACTTAACTTAAGATACTGATATTATTTTTTTTGTATCAATAAGGAAAATCATTTAAATTTTATTTTAACGATTGAGAAAAATAAAGAAACACACACAAAATATTTTATAAGAAAAATGTATTGAAACGAACAATTTCGATTAAATTCATTTCGCAGTCGAGTTCGAAATTTCACAGGTGCGCGTCGTCACAGACCAATGTATACTAAACTAAACAGTAAACACAACATATCATGAGTCAAGTGAATAGATTTCGATGTGACTGTCTTTTTTGTGGCTATTACTGCCTACTGCCTACTGGAGTCGAACGGAATGTTTATTCTCTTTGGTGTATAAAATGTTCTCTTAAGTGCGTGAGTTCAACTCGAAAGAGGGTTTCATGAGATGCACAACAGTAAAGCAGTCCTTCTCAAAGTTTTTTTTCCATAGATAAAAAGATGCCTAAATTCAAATATTGAAGCTTTTGTTTTGGCACCAAAAATATCAATGAGCATTATTCCAATGAGCATTATTACATATAGAGAAATCATCTTATTGAAAAGTAAGTTTCAAACAGTTTTCATAGGATGGTATTATCGACGTGTGGTTTTTTTTACTCTTGTAAACAACTATTCTTGAGTTAACAAAAGCAAGAGAAATCAAGAAAAACAAAACACATATGTATGAAGAAGAAAGTATTTCGTTAGGTTTGAGTATTGTTCGTTACTGGGCAATAATTTCTTGATATTATCATTTAGCGACATCTACCTCGGAATGTTTGAAACCACATATCTTGATTCCTCTTTGTATATAGATACTCAGTGATTATACTAAGCACGCGTATTCGTAAAGAAGGTATAAATAGAATATCCGCTCTTTTCGGGTATCGTCGGCAAGAAGGGTTCCGGTCATCTGTCAGTGACCAATAAAAATAAAAGTTAAAAAACATCTACTTAGCACAAACTGGTTCCAAACAAATTGTACATATGTATTACAATTATTATAAGTATAACATATGTATTTTTGAACCATTAAATTCAAATGAGACACATATTCAGAGATAGGAAAAAACAAAAATTTGGTGGATCTCGACAAGACGGGGTTCGAGTCGAACATGAGTGTTAGTGACGTCAGAAAAGCACAAAAACTGAAGCTGTTTGGGTTTATGTTCGTGCAACAGACAAACATAGTTTATTTATTGGTTAAATTTACTAGAATTCGAAAAAAAATTTCTAGAAAAACTAGACTGATGAGGAACCTATATGCTAACTTTTTCATATTGTTCATATGACAAACGTCATTTCTTAGCAGACACATTAAAAGTTTGCGATTCGACGATTTATGTTATTTTATGTTTAAATCTCAAATCCTCAGTTTCACAGTGATCGTTTAAACAAACTGCAGTTTACTGCTTATAAATTCTTAAGTTTAAACCGAAATATAGAAGAAGGCATTAACGATTTGAGTTTATATAAACAACAAGTTATGATTGAATTTATTTGATTTTGTAGGTTATTTAATTTTGTACACCAAAGTACCTTTTTTTATAGACACTGCCTCTAATGAAAGTGACAAACTTTTCAGAGTATCATCTATCATGGGGGTCAATTTCCGTTGTGTGAAACTGTGGAATGATAAATTTTATCACGCCTTAGCGTTAAATTCGATTTTGGATTTATGAAAAAGTGAAAACAAACATCAACATCTTTTCATATTGATAAATATCTCAAATCAGTCAAATCGTTCTGTGAAGAGTAGTGAAAACGGGTTGACAGATCTAACACTGAGGGAAAAAAAGGTAACTTAAAATTTAATAGATCGTATTTGATTTTCTTTTTACAATGGTATCTTATCTAACTATGCTTCGTTCTCAAATTTTTTTTTTCTCAAGCTTTGATTTTAAAACTTTCGTATTCGAAGCTATTTTTAAATCTGCTTAAATTAAAGGTTTTCTCTGAATGTATGCTGTTTTTTCTCTGCTTGTATCATTTAGTACTTTTTAGTACAAACATTGACAGCCGTTCATAAAGTGATAAAATGAAAAATCTTTGTGGAAAGTGAAATGATAAATGTTTGTATCACAGATCGGGAATTGACCCTATGGTGGAGTACCGATTTGGCAGAAAATTGTAGATCTCCTTCATAAAATATTAAACATTCTTACCTCTTGTTAAATTCGTGTTATAAATTTAAACAAATATGTCATATCGATTGCGAACTCTTACCTGTAAATAAATAAAAAATAAAATCGTTAATTTAAAATTTATTCGACAGATCATTTCTAAAATATAAAAATACAGTTTGGGAATACCTGTTGCAATCAAAGAGTGCAACAAGAGTATGCTCAGCTAGTAAGGGGAGAAAAAGAGTTAAAACTCCATTGCTTATTGCTTCGCTAATAAAATGAATAGTAAAGCAACAAGTGCATTCGCAAACTCTGTCAACCATGACAAAAATGTAAAAATAATAAAATAAAAAAAAAAAACAACAGGAAAAAACACATAACTACCATGATTGGCAAAAGAAGGGGCACACCATTGCCAAAGAGAGTGGTAAGTGTTGTGCTGCCCATTGAATTTCCATCCACTACATGATGTTGTGTTGATCACACCCGCGGCTGCGGACGCGACTCGCGAAACGCGATCCGACAGCTCTCACATGAGTAAATATACACTTCACTAACCAATCCACCGACTCTTTATAAAAGTATTTCATTTCCAAACTATAAACATATCTATAGATTATATATACACAACAACAACTGCATAAATATATGCATAATAGGAAAAAGGCAAAAATAAATAGTAAATTTTGCACGCAAATATTTATTAAGCAATGCTTTGGTGTATCTTAGAGATACATTAACGAAGTAACGATAATATTTGCACTTCTTTTTTTTTCAAGATTGGAAATCTCTTGTGTGTACACACACGCGTAGCGTATAGGTCACTAATTACATTGTAAATAAATCATAATAATTTGCTCCAAAAGGAAGCATTTAACGAACTTTATAAGCTTGATTTTCAATAAATAATCAACTTTAATGGCATTTGGGGGATCGGTTATAATGCGATGCGATATGTCGGACAGGAAGGATATTTAAAATTCGTGTAGTGAAACTGGATTTTATAAGTTACTTCTTTCAAACATTAGTTTAATTTTAATCCAACGTTTCTTTGACATGAAAGAGGCAATTTAAAATTCATATTTTATTGAACGAATCGTGTAATGAATTCACTTTTTCTTTGCTTTTTTTTCTGTATGCGTTATAATAATGGATGTCCGTCAAGTTTGCTAGTGGAAATGGCTGGAGCAGAAAAAAATTGTTTCTAAAAGGAGAAAAATGATATCGATGTGTATTTGTGGTATACACTGTGAAAAAAGTCAGTTTCGGACTTAAAATGGTATTTATTGTTAATACTTATTGTAAACACTTATTGTAAATAAACTTTTATGCAATATTTGGGAAATACTGAAATAGCGTTAACTTAATAGAAGTTGCTAAAACTAATTTAATTTAGTTGGTTAAAATTTTGTACAGCGAATAACAAAATCCCGAATTTTGGAGCAGGAACCTTGCATTTAAAAAATTGTGCACCCAATCCTATAATAAGCCCAAGCAGGAGCGTTGTGGGGCAGCATGATTGTAAATTTCACACTTTATGCGAGATTATAAATTTCGAGATTTTAGTCTGAGCGATTTAAAGATGCAATTGCGAAGTTTCGAAGTAAAGATTTGAAAATGCAATATTATTCAAAAACGAAATTTTAGTCTGCGGTCAATCGTAGCCAAACTTATTTGACATGATGTTTAAAATTGAAATACTCAATTTTTTTAACAGCAGGGTTGTCAAATGTTTTGAAATAGTAAAAAAAAATTAAAAACAGTCTTGTGCATTTTTATAGATTTCGTAAATTAATATTCTAAATGTGTTTTGCAAAAAATTAAAAACAAATACTTTAAAATCGTCCATTTATGTTAAATGTATATTCCAGAAGTTAAAATGTTGAAAAAAAATTTCATATATTTTTTAATAATAGCATAACTGTTTTGTCCGAATCGGTCAAATCATTCACAAAAAAAGGACCAATTTTTCGGAGTTGCCTTTCTAAATAAAATTGTTCTCGAAATTATTGCGGAAAAAAAATAATTTTTTTTTTATATGACATTAAGTATTGGTATCAAGTTTAAAGAAAATTGACCCAACCGTATAGGTACATCCAGACAGACGCAATTTTCGTACCAGCACTTTTTTAAACTTGGGTATCATCCAAGTTTATTTGTTATTTCTCGTTATAGTTACAAGCAAAAAATTAAATACACACATTTTTTTCTCTCTGTGTATAATATAATTTTATTTCCAATTCGTTAGAGCGCAAGCACATTCCAATTAATTAGCAAACATCCACGATAAAAGTTAATTAAAGTTCTTTCATGGAAAGCTATGGGAGCATAGAAACATAAAATAACACCAATTTCCACTTAATGGAAAAATTCAGAGTTGAAACTACTGAAAGCCCGCAAATTCATTGAAAAAGTAGTTATAATGATTGGCAGTATTTGATGTTTATTTAAATGGTGCGTGAAGATATCAAATAAGGGTATATTATAATGCACAAAACCCTACCTGCTATTTTCTTGAATAAAAAGGAAGAAAACTATACTCTACGCCTGTTAGTTGCGTAAATCTGTCCCTCTTGAATCATGAAGAAAATTTTTATTTAACGCTCTGTAAATCTCCAAATACAAATACGTCGCTAACAGAATTCTAAATTTAAACATTAAGTTTTGTTAACATTGGTTTTCAGAGATTATATCGGTCCAGCCATATTTTCTAATAGTTATTCATATCAATTGGGGTCAATAAAAATTTAGTAAAATGGCTCGCACGTCGACAGCTCAGCTGTGACATCTTCGCTGATATTAAAGACGGAACGAGAACAATGAGGACTTCCTCTCTTATGTCACGTTTTGCTGTAGTCTTTGTAGAGGCAAGCAGCTAAACGCCTTAATGGTTGAGCAATTGGAAAATTACAATCGGACGAAATTCTCGTTGCGTCAAAATCACCGAAGAATTATTCCGTACAAAAATAGTCACTTAGTACGCTGCTGTTGTGAAACGGAAAATCCCATACAAAAATTGCACAACGGAATGTTTCATAAATTCCAGAAACAACACATACTTCTGCGTGCAACTAAATGTCAATTTGACGTTAATTTGTTAATTTCACTAAAATGACATTAGTTGGGGCAGAATTGAGCAGAAATGTGTAGTTTTGGATAGAATCTAGAACAGAACCATGGTACAAATAATAATAGGGTATGTTAGATTTCAGATACCAGGGTCGCCATATTATTTTCATGTGACGTCATCGTGAGAATGAAAAATCCTAGTAAGGAAAAACTGGACATTGGATGATAGGGTGATACCATTGACATATTACGTATGGACAGCCAGTAGCCAACTTCAGTAAATATTAATTATTTACTATTGAAATATTTTGGTGGATATTATTATCAAACGACTTTTATTTTACAAAACACATCCACTCCTTATGCCATGAGTTACTTACAGATGAATATATATTATAGTTTTCATTTAAATTCTGATGGCGAAATTAGTACACGTATTTAACACTAAAAGATGATGGCGTTTTTAGACTTTTTTAGCTGGAACAACTTTTCTTGGCTGTTTGTATGAACATTTCAACCGACTGGCGGTCCATATCTAGTACGTCAATGGGTGATACATTTTAAGTCATCTTAATTTAAAACAACTTAGCGTGTACAGACACTTGTAACGTATGTACTTATCACACGTATAGAATGTGTTTAATCGGAGATTCCTTTAAAAGTGAAAGCTTGTTAAAATATTTAAAAAATAAAAAATGCAATTCCAATAAATTCACGACGTCATTTTACGTAGGTATTTATTTATGTACGTCAACGTATGTGCAAAAAACTGTTCTCTTATTATCATTTTTCATGTTGGCCAGCATTGGTTACCATTAGGGTACCCGTGCCACTATCTTTACGTACATCTGGATGCAGTTATCCCAGCCAGAGTAAGTGATGAATTCTTTTCTCTGCTTGATTTATCGTAAAATCTCTTTTGTTTAAATTTTTCGCGAAATCCCAACTCAGAAATGGGTAAAGTGGTGAATGAACTTGAAAATAAAAAAATAAAACATTTCTTTTCCTCTTTTATGTTTTTTTTTTATTTTATTAAAAAAAGAAAAAGATATGCAGTTATATTCAGCAAAAGAAGAATTCATGCTGGATAACCCATTTCGTGGCTGGCTAGGTTTAATGGTTATTTCTCTATTATTATGCGAATCTTTTGAAATGGCTCGGTCAGCTAACCAACATTGTTGCTTAATGGAGCTCAAAGCATTTTCTTTTGTATTTAATCGAGGAATATACTAAATAATTGATGTGCTTGTGAATAGTTTCGTTATCTTTTGTTTTGTTGGCTTTTCAGAAAGCACTATCTTTTTTTTTAATAATTTAGAGCAGAAATAATTTTACACACTTTAACTACTGTCTGTCAGTTAATTAAGGATGAACTAAATTCATTTGATTTATGGTTAGATACTCTTGAGCAGTTGAATAAGTATCTTTTCTAGTTGCAATTTTAACTTTGTTTGTCTCTTAAAAATGAAATTCCAATAGCCACTTAATTCCAAGAGATTGTCTTCTATTTAAAGGAGTTTCCTCTCTAAGCTGTTCCAGGCTCGAATACCTTTGAATCCATCTATGTTTGGATCCACACAGGGGACCCATAACACACCCATATTTTTTTCGCATTTGTTTTTTTCGGCATTATTCTGTCAAATTATGTATATTATGAAAAGAAAAAAAAAAAGGTTCAATGGTATGGATTTCGTATGATTTATTATCAGATCCTTTGTAATTGACAAATTGATCCACACACACATTGGGTGTGGAGTTATGTCTAAAAGGAATTCTGCATAATATGATTCTCCATAAATTATGGCCTACATATCAACATACCTACAGAGTACATTTTTTTTAAGATCTCCCCAGAGGAATTTACATATCAAATTTCATTTTTTGTCTGCCTTGATTTTTTATGAATACGAATACATTAAAACAGAATAAACTATTTTTTTGTACTCGTTTGTGCACGCTTTCAAAAAAAACACAACAATGGATGACATTATTGTTAACAACAATTGATCATGTAAAATTCCAATTGGTGTTTTTATTTGCATATAATTTTCGTAGCTCTTTTATTATGATAGAGTTATCAAAGAAAGTTTTTTTGTTTGGATTTTTCTTTATGAAATTCAATGAGATGCGTAGGTTATCTCATGGTTATTTTGAACAATGTGGAGGAGGTTCTTGGATGTGGGTAGTAAGTGCATTGTTAAGTGGAATTTTCTAATAAGATGGATTTCATTTGGTTCAACATCTTTATTTTCAGTTTACAATAGATAACAATTATTCACTTAGAATTTTCTTCTTTTCAAAATAATATTAATATCAGCATTTACATTTTTGAAAAAAAAAACATGATAGGTAAGTCAAGAAAAAAAATCTGAAAAATTAATTATGTAAAATGAAAACACATTTTTAAAAGAGTGAATACATGATCTGTATCACCCTATCGGAATAAGCTATAACTTTTGCAAATGGCTGCAACTGTCAGTTTTATTTTCATGTTTGTTCAGTTTGGTAAAACAAATGGAGAATATGGGTAGATCTTCATTAGGCGTTTTTCTTTTTTCTTTCAGAGCAGATGCTGAGTTGTCAAACATTAAGTTTCGTTTCTTTTTTCGCTCAGAGCGTTCAGATTATGACATTTGTATTTTTTTTTTCAGAAATGGTTCAGATCATGTTCAGAGCGCGCTCTATTATTGAAATGCTGAACAATTATCAAAACAATTGAAATGGCGGATGAAGCCAGCTATTTTGGTGCTAGAGATTTTATTTAATAAAACACAAGTGAAATATGTTATTTATTATTAATTGAATTAGTTTCAGGGTTTCAATGAACCATATGAATAAGAATAAATTAATAACTTTCAACTTAGATTTTGACGTTGTGTATGAAAGAGTCAGAACGTATGTCAATTTATGACAGCTGACCATGTTTAGTTCAGAGAACGCTCAGAGCATGCTCTGAACGATAGGAATCTGTTCAGAGCTCTGTTCTCAAAGAAAAAAGAAAAACGCCTATTATGAATAGCGATAGCGAATCAAAGTTCAACTCAAGGCAAACGTTTGGGAAATCAAAAGATGTTGTAATGTATAAGAAAAGCGTTCGTCGACGTTCGAATAGAAAAACATCTTCATTCTCCAAACATTTTCTTTTTGAGATGAACCTCGTTTCGATTAAGATATATGTATGAAAAAAACTAAGTGTCTAAATTAAAGCGAGATGTCAATCTACACGTAGGTACACGAAATTTGATATCAAATGATGGAGAGTTTAATTTATAGACTTTTTTCACTGAACCAAAAACTCATTAAAATCAAGTAGATTTCACATACATTTTGAGATTTCAAAATCTAGTAAATGACGATAAAATCTATTCAAAATCTAACTAAATACATACATTGACGTACTAGATACATACGGCCAAATAAGTTGTTCCAGCTAAAAGCGGCTTAAATGCGCCATCATCTTTTAGTGTTAAAAACGTGTACTAATTTCGCCTTTAAAATTTAAATTTAAAATTGCCATGTGGAGTGGATTTCTTTTGTAAAATAAAACTAGTTTGATAACAATTTCAACCAAAGTATTTCAAAAGTAAACAAATAATTAAATATCACTGCTATACGCAGATTCCCCGCTAGTTAATACGCAGATTCCCCGTTAGTTAATGCGGTCCCTAGTTATGTTGGAACACGCGTGAAGTTGGATACTGGCGGTCCATATGCAATACGTCAATGGGTACATACTTGCAAAAGAAGTTTGTGTAAATAAACATGCTTTTTGAAAATTCAACATGATTGTGTCAGCAAAGCTGCTGACAAGATGGCCGTCAAAACAAATCGAATCTAAAAGGTTTTTTTTTTTAAATTTCGGTTTTTTTTAATTTCGCAGAACGATAATTCTTCGCATTCTGTAATAGAATTTTCACTCTACAGAACCAGCCCACTCACGGAGAGTGAAATTTTGGGGATTCGGTACAAGGCATAAGTATATGTAAGTTGAAAATACAACTTTACTCCTCAAGATCGCGGCCAATTATTGTGACATTTTTTTCCGGATTTCGCAGTCGTTGCACCCCAATTGGTCAACACTTAGTAGACTTTAAGAGGAAGACACTAACAACAAGTGATATGGAAGGGGCAACAGAATGCCTCTCAGTGATGTATGCAAGTTTGAAGAGATTGGAAACGCAATGTCAGATATATTCACTGTATCTACTGAAAATGACATTTAAAATGTCCATGAATGAACGTCACTAACAAACCGTTGATTTAGTTTTGAAATATGACAGTCCGCCATTAGAAATGCAAGTAGCCACCCATTAGAAATGAGTACTTCCAAGGATGTTAAATTTTTTAGCTTATTTATTGCAATTTAAAACTTCTTACAGTGAGTATAAATATAAGTTATAAGCAAAAAAGTGAACAAAATGGAAATATAAAGCCCCCCCTTCATCCCTTTGCGACCTATAGGATCGGGGACCCTTAGAATGTTTACCTACTCGCTAGTCCAAACAAAGCTGCATACTTGGTTTTCTGCCATTGATTTTGCCACCTAGAATCATTCGTTGACTGGACTATAAGTTGAAAAATGTGTTCCTTTTTTTAAGCTATCGTTATAAAACATCATGGACGTATCTTTCCTCCCATCATTTTACATGCACTTGTCCTACGTCACATTACAATTTGTTATGTGTTATAACAAACTAGGGAAGCATCTATTTTCCCACATATAAAAATCTTTCCCCATTCTTGAGCTCATCAAAGCATAACATCAAACATGTTTTTATCGTCAGAACTATTTACCAACACTCAGTTATGGTCGGTTTAATAACACACAAGGCCGTCTTTGAACCTTTTCATGGTTAAGGAGACAATTTAATTTTATTTTGTGGTGTATAATACGAAAATCGCAAAAAAAAAAAATTGAATAATTTAATCAAATTATGAGAGACAAAATAATAACATCACAGCTTTCTGTATCGTTGAATAGTATTATTTCTTACAACTATCTTCAAGAAAATGCACCGACGCCGACGTATACCCACGTATCTCTAAAGTTGATCATTTAAGTGCCAATAAAAAAAAAAACACTAACCCAATCCTTACTAAAAAAAAATAAATAGAAATAGAATTCCAAGATGGTCATTGCAACCGCAGCCCAAGACATGACCATTTAACGACCGGAAGTCAGATAGCTTTCAGTTTGGTGTCAACCGTCATATCATGGCGACTATGGAGACATTGATTACTTCTTTTCTGACGGCTATTGGCAGTCGATGAATGGCAAAATTTTACAAATTTATTTAAAAAAGTAATTGTAATTTCGTGCACAAGAAAGCAATTATGGGATTGTTGTTTAATAATGTAACGTGTTACACAAATAATTAAAGGGTGCTGAATGTTTTCATCTCTTGAGGTAAACGCCATCTACCTGTTCGGTACATCTACTAAATCTCTACACCTACTACATTACCTACTCTACACTGTACTACATTGCCTACTCGATATTGTTCTAGCAAGTTCAAGAACCTTCCATGAGCCAAGCATTTCTGTATAAAAGAGGAAGCGGATGCGGACCGACAGTCAGTTTGAATTTGAAATCAGTTGTGTACAAGTCGGTAATTTGAAAGTGATAAAGTGTGAATTTAAAAATAAAGAAAGTAAAAAGGAAATAAAGAGTGTTTTGAAATATTAAGTGGAATTAAAAGTAAAAAGACGTAAAGTGAGTTGTATTAAAACGGAAATAAGTTTTATTTAATAAAACGAACCTAGATAAAACCTAACATTGGTGTCAGAAGTATAATTAAATAAAACTTTAGTGAAAAGTGATTGTGTTGAAAGTAAAAATATGGGTAAGCTTCTGAAAGATTTAAACGCTGTTGAACTAAAAGCAGAACTAAACAAACGGGGTCTTTCTACTACTGGAACGAAAAATGACCTCATTATTCGTCTGCAAGAAGCCATGAGACGACACGGTGAAAATCCAGACACATCCGTCTTGGAAATAGAAATGGCAGAAGAACAAGTAAGTACCAACACAGATTTGTCCAATATGTTGGCTCTTCTTCTCGAACGTTTCGAAGATCAAAGAAAAGAACAAAAGAATGAACAAACGAAACTTCTCGAACGTTTCGAAGATCAAAGAAACGAACAAACGAAACTTCTCGAACGTTTCGAAGATCAAAGAGAAGAACAAAAGAATGAACAAACGAAACTTCTCGAACGTTTCGAAGATCAAAGAAACGAACAAACGAAACTTCTCGAACGTTTCAAAGATCAAAGAGAAGAACAAAAGAATGAACAAACGAAACTTCTCGAACGTTTCGAAGATCAAAGAAACGAGCAAAAAGAGCTCTTTGAAGAACAAAGGAACCTTCTCGAAGGCAAACTCACTACTTTAGAGAACAAGTTTGTTGTTGTAGATGAACGTGTTGAAGGAGTTGAAAAACATTTACTCAAAGTAGACACAAGTTTGCAGAAGGTTGAAGAAAAATTCGAAAAAGTTGAGGATAAATTCAATTATTTGTCAAAAGAATTCGACAAGGTTAGAAAATTGAAGGTGCGAGAAAGTTCTGGTGAATCTTACAAGAGAAAAGAAATGCATCCGCCAACTTTTGATGGGCAAACTTCTTGGTCAATCTACAAGAGACAATTTGAAGCAGCAGCATTGACAAACGGCTGGGACGATGAAGACAAGTTTGTTGCACTTACACTGGCTCTCAGAGGACCTGCTGCTGAGTTACTGCAAACAATACCAGCAGAGATGCATGGCAACTTTAGTGCACTTTCACAAGCCATTGAAAAACGCTTTGGAGATGGCCATATGCAAGAAGTCTTTAGAGTTCAACTAAACACCAGAGTTCAGAAACGGGGTGAAACTCTTCAGCAGCTTCAAGCAGACATCGAACGACTAGCTCACTTGGCATATCCAACTGCGGGCGAAGAAATCATAAACCAATTCGCCGCAGAAGCCTTTGTTCGTGCCTTGTCTGACATTAATCTCCAGAGAGCAGTACGAACAGCTGGAAAACGAACACTTCCAGAAGCATTAGCTTTCGCCTTGACTATGGAAGCAGCTGAACAGGCTTCACTAGGAGTACATCGGGTAAGAGAAGTTGCAATAGAAGAATGCTCTTGCCAAAGAATGGCATTCCAGAACAACCGTCGAGATGGACAAATCCGATGCTGGAATTGCAACAAGACTGGACATTTCCAGCGCCAGTGCCGAATGCCACCAAGAAGAAGCGCATGTCAACATTGCGGAAGCAGAAATAATACATCAGATGAGACTACAAACAAGACCAACGCCCAACCTCGTCAAGTTTCCCAGCAGGGAAACGAGTAAGAACCAACTTCGAGGGGCAGAAGCTGGTTTCTGGTATCTATGGCCCCAGAAACATCATCCAAGTCTCGCAGACTAAACGAAACAATAAAAGTCTAACTGTGGAAGCATCTATTAACAACAAGCAATACGTGGTTACCATCGACACCGGTGCCACCGCTTCCATTGTACGAAGAGACTTGGTCAAGATGGCATGGCTAAACAACACCAACAGCTATTGTCTGAAGACTGCAACAGGAGAAGCAGCAAGAGTGTACGGAGAAGTCCGTCTTCGGATCCGCTTGGCAGAACTAGAGTTTGAACATCCATTTCTAGTGGCAGATATATGCGATGAGTGCATTATTGGAATCGACTTTATGAAAAAGCATGAAATAATTCTCGACATTGGTAACCAAGTTCTTAAATACCGAAATATAGAGATTCCAATGGTTTATGGCAATAATCAAAACTCATCATCGATAAGAGCAATCATCAAAGAAGATATGTGCCTACCTCCTTCGTCAGAAGTCTTTGTTTGGACAAACATCAAAGATGATTCTGGAAACCATCGATATCTCATGGTGGAACCAGACTCTGAGCATTGCTCCCAAAATTACATCGTGGGAAAGACGCTGGTGGCACCTCAAAATAACATGGTGCCCATACGAATACTAAACATCAAACCATATGAGATCAAGCTTAGAAAAGGAGAAGTTGTCGGTAAATGTGACCCTGTAGCGGCAATAACAAAGATAACCGAAGAACATACCGAAAAATCAGTGAATCCAGATAAAGTCATTGCTTTGAAGAGAAAAATGTTTAACTGCTGTAATCTCGATCAACAACAGCTAAGAGTTGCTGGAAACCTTCTACAAGAGTTCGCTGATGTTTTCGCTTCACAGGACGGGCAATATGGACGAACACAACTTGTACAGCATCGAATCGATACTGGTGATGCAAGGCCGATCCGTCAACCAGCAAGGCGACTACCTTTAGCCAAACAAGACGAAGTTACTAAAATGATATCGACAATGCAGACAGATGGTTTAATCGAGAATTCAAAAAGTCCTTGGGCATCACCAGTCGTACTAGTCAAAAAGAAGGACGGAAGTACTCGATTCTGTGTGGACTACCGAAGGTTGAACGACGTCACCAAGAAGGACAGTTATCCTCTGCCTAGGATAAGCGATACTCTGGATGCGATGGCTGGAGCTCAATGGTTTTCAACATTGGACCTAAAGAGTGGTTACTGGCAGGTTGAAATTCACCCAGAAGATCGGGAGAAAACTGCATTCTCGACAGGTAACGGTTTATGGCAGTTCAAAGTAATGCCTTTTGGCCTGTGTAACGCTCCTGCAACATTCGAGCGTTTAATGGAATGCGTACTACAAGGCCTTACTTGGAAAGCCTGTCTAGTCTATTTGGATGATGTCATCGTGTTTGGGAAAACATTTGACGAGCATTGTGAAAACTTAAAAGGGGTATTCCAGAGATTGCGAAATGCTCATCTCAAGCTCAATCCAGAAAAATGTACGCTGTTCAAGTCTGAAGTGAAGTATTTAGGGCATATCATCTCGTCTCAAGGAGTAAGAACTGATCCCGAGAAAGTGGAAGCTGTGAAGAACTGGCCAAATCCACAAGACAAGCATCAACTTAGAAGTTTTCTTGGGCTAGCTACATATTACCGACGATTTGTGAAGGATTTTGCCGGAATCGCCAAAAGCTTGCACCAACTCACAGAAAAAGGAAAACAATTCAAGTGGTCAAATGAGTGTGAGAAAAGCTTTAAGGAACTTAAAAGACGCTTGTGTGATGCTCCAGTGTTAACCTATCCAACTCCTGGAAAACAGTTTATAATCGATGCAGATGCAAGCAATGTCGGAATAGGAGCCGTTCTCTCCCAGGTTCATGACGGTCAAGAAAAAGTTGTAGCATACTTCAGCAAGGTGCTCTCAAAGACAGAGAGAAATTACTGCGTAACCAGAAGAGAACTTCTTGCTTTGGTTTTAGCCACAAAACACTTTCATAAATACATCTATGGACAGAGGTTCCTTTTACGGACGGACCATGGAGCGCTAAGATGGCTTTTGAATTTTAAAAATCCAGAAGGTCAAGTAGCCAGGTGGATTGAGAGACTTCAGACATATGACTATGAAATCCAACATCGAAAAGGTAAACTACACTCGAATGCAGATGCCCTATCTCGTCGACCATGTAACCAAGACTGCAAGCATTGCACTCGACAGGAAGAAAAGGAATCTATTGCCATACAACGAACAAGAGTTGAACCCATCGGCGGCTGGAGTAATGAGGAAATCAGGAATGCGCAGCAAGAAGATTTGGACATCGAACCCATTCTTGCATGGAAAGAACATGAAGAGAAACCAGAATGGGGAGACATTTCTGATAGAAGTCCTACCCTCAAAGCCTATTGGGCACAATGGAATTCCCTTCATGTGCAGGAAGGTTTGCTCAAACGAAGATGGGAATCCTCAGATGGCAAAACCTATGTGATGCAGCTTGTTGTACCCCGGACAAAGGTTAATGACATTCTACGTGAGATGCATGGTGGATCTTCTGGAGGCCATTTGGGTATCAACAAAACTCTGGAGAAAATTCGAGAACGTTTCTACTGGCTGCATGCAAAAGATGATGTAGAAAAATGGTGCAGAAAATGCGTCACTTGTGCAGCCACCAAGGGACCAGGCAGAAAACTACAGAGTAAGATGCAACAGTACAACGTTGGAGCACCTTTTGAAAGAATTGCCATCGATATTGCAGGCCCATTTCCTGAGTCTAACAGTGGAAACCGATTCATTCTTGTTGTCATGGATTACTTCAGCAAGTGGCCTGAGGCGTTTGCCATTCCAAACCAAGAAGCGAAGACAGTTGTGGATCAGATTGTGTACAATTGGGTCAGCAGGTTCGGTGTTCCTATGGAGCTCCATTCTGACCAAGGAAGAAACTTCGAATCCAAAATCTTTCAAGAGGTCTGTTCGCTCCTTGGCATCAAGAAGACGAGAACAACACCACTTCATCCGCAGTCTGACGGAATGGTTGAACGTTTCAACAGGACTCTCAAAGAACACCTTTCCAAAGTAGTAGGTGACTTCCAACGAGACTGGGACCAACATATTCCTCTATTTTTAATGGCATACCGAAATGCGGTGCACAGCACAACTGGTCACACTCCATCAGAAATTGTATTCGGTACAAATATCCGGTTGCCTAGCGAAATTAAATTCGGATGTCCAACGGGCGAAAAACGAAATGAAGAGGAATACGTGGATTGCCTAAAGGAAAAACTGACTGACATCCATGACAGGACAAGGACTAAAATAAAGCTAGCTAGTGACCGAATGAAAACACGTTATGATGCAAACATCACAACGAAACCTTTCCATGAGGGAGATCTAGTGTGGCTGTATAATCCTCATCGACAAAAGGGACTGTCACCAAAACTTCAACAAAACTGGGAAGGACCTTACCGTGTTGTTACAAGGATCAATGATGTGGTTTATCGAATTCAGCGAGGTCTAAGAGGCAAGCCAAAAGTTGTTCACATTGACCGGCTATACCGCTACAGTGGAGAAGATGGTGAAGAAATTGTTCGGGGCGAACAATCTTAGGAGGAGGGCAATGTAACGTGTTACACAAATAATTAAAGGGTGCTGAATGTTTTCATCTCTTGAGGTAAACGCCATCTACCTGTTCGGTACATCTACTAAATCTCTACACCTACTACATTACCTACTCTACACTGTACTACATTGCCTACTCGATATTGTTCTAGCAAGTTCAAGAACCTTCCATGAGCCAAGCATTTCTGTATAAAAGAGGAAGCGGATGCGGACCGACAGTCAGTTTGAATTTGAAATCAGTTGTGTACAAGTCGGTAATTTGAAAGTGATAAAGTGTGAATTTAAAAATAAAGAAAGTAAAAAGGAAATAAAGAGTGTTTTGAAATATTAAGTGGAATTAAAAGTAAAAAGACGTAAAGTGAGTTGTATTAAAACGGAAATAAGTTTTATTTAATAAAACGAACCTAGATAAAACCTAACAATAACAAGAATAAGAAAAGAAGTTAAGAATAGGAAAACGTTTTTTTTTTTAGTTTGGTACCTACGCTTATATAAACGGTACGTTTAGGACTATAATTGATTGATTTTTAATCGTTTAAGACATACCTAACACTCACTTGAGTTTACTATTGCAATTTGGCTTACTGATGATAGCCGCGTTTTTTTTAATAGAAAACAACATCAGTACTATATCACTCTATATGGAATTGCAAAAGAACACGGTTGATGTCACCTTCGTGTACGGAAACAGTTTATATATCAACTTTTTTTAGACGATGAAATGACATTATTTTGTAATGATAACAAAGAAATTTATTAATGATACAAATTTTATATACTAATGTGTAAATTCATTTTAAAAAATTCAGAAAAAAATCAGTTAATCTGAATTAAAAAAAAAAACGTTTTATTAAGAATTTAAATTCAAAACTTTACCCGCATACTAAACTACATTATCAAAGACGGTAATGTAGTACGGTTTTAACACCGACTAACTAGAAATACAAACCATAATACAGTTTACATTTTTAGCATATAGGTGGCACGTCAAAATTAGTACTATGGTTCGAGAATATGATAAGCATGTACATTTGTATAATAGTTTAGTACCCGCAGTGTAATTATAACAGTTCAAAACCATATTCATAAACCAACTGCTATTGTTTTAAATAAAACAAATGAAAATATTTTAAAAATTAAAGCTCGCAGTAGTTAGTTGGGTCAACAATGTTGGGTATTAACAAACGGACTTTTTAGACTTAAGAATGTTAAAATAAAACAGATCAAGCAATTAGTTTTTGTGAATGTATTGTTGTATTTCTTTTTTTTATCGCATTATTGTTGTCAGAACTTCTACATAACCGTCTCTTTCCAAGCAATTATCTTCAATTCTTTCATTTTACATAAAATACCCAAATAAAGTCGATACTAGCTCTGCTAGCGGTGACACGATACCCTAAAAGTTTCTGGTTTCAATTTTACTATAATTTCTATATACAAAGGACGAAGTCGTTAAGTTTTTGATCCCGTTCGAGATCATAAATTTGTCTCTAAAGACAAAAGAAGAAAATGTAAATAAACAAAAGAATTTTTGGTTCGGCAGTTTTATTCACAAGCATTAGAGAAAACTATACGTTTTTTTCTCTCTCTGGCATATACATAATTTTTTTTAGAAAAGACGAGGAATAGCCATATGTTGTTAGCTCTGTTTGTTTTATTCATCAAGAAAACTGGTATAATTTGTTATAAAACAAAATTTCAACGCTCCTTTGAATTGAGGTGATTCGATATGATTTGGAAATTATAATTTTTTATGGTTAATCGTGCAATTTCGGAAGTGATTTTGGAAAACTTACGGAAATTTTACTCATTTTCGGAAGATCTTCCAATGATAAATAAAGGAGTAAATAGTAAACATTACTGTATTCTTGTAAACATAAAGAAACATCTACAGGGTTACAGTGAATCTTGTTAAAGTTTTCTGACAATCTATAGATTTATTGACAATCTGTATTTTTTCTCAGAATTTTTTCGTATCGGTGTATTCTCTTAATGCATCTGGTAAAAAGCGAAAAATATAGGTGGCGAGCCTTTAAACAAAACCCATAAACGTCATGTTGTGTAAAATGCATATTCGGAACGATATAGGTATAACATCAATCATAATGGAGTTTCGAAAATGGAAAAGTATTTTATAACAATTAAAATATGTACATAATTTTACAATTGTATTGCATTATAATCTTAGAAGTTCTCACACTTTAATATTGAAAATTGAAACTGAGTTCCGAGTAAAATTCTAAACCAAAGCTTCTATATTATTTGCAAGCAATGGACATCTTCATATTTCATTTCTAATGGAATTTGATGCTTCATTATAAATTGCATTGTCGATATACCTTCGGTACATATAGTCATTGTTAACAGACAACTCAAAGCCAATGATTCAACAGTAAACATGCATTTCGCGCGCTCTGCTGCAATAAATGAAAATGAATTTTCAGCTGACGCAGCAGTAGCTTCCAGAAGCCAACAACAACTATTATAGTGTTGCAACCTAAGATAAGACAGAGGGTAAGAACAAAACAAAATAATGCAAATAACAAAACATTTAATGTATAAAATCGCACGTTATCGTCCGTATCCCAGAGGTACAAAATATTGCAACAACAATCTCAAGTCTTTGATCTCAGTTCTCATCAGGTGTATAATATCTATGCCATATCGGGTTTTAGTTTAGATAAAATTATCTTATCTGAATGTGGAACCCCAGGAACAAAACAAAGAACAAAATTAATAAAAAAAATATATACATATACCTACAAACAGAAACTCGGAGCCTGTTTACGATGGCCGGCGTGACGATAATGATGACGACGACAGTGACTATGCATGGATGAAATGCATGCTTCACCAGAAAAAAAAGAAGACAAGTTTAGATAAGTATGGAGAGAAAAAGATACAAATGTACACCTGTCGTAATTCTTCAAAGTGCAGCATAGTATATGCACGCGCGCTTTTTCCATGTTTTGTTTTTACTTTGAGAATTCCCCTGACGCTCTTCTTTTTCTCTGTTATTCTTCCGACGCCCATGTAGTTTTTCACCCCACTAACTCTTCATCAGTGGTAAGTCAGTGAATAGAATTCTTAAAGAAAATGATAACCACAAAATATTGAGATCCTTCTTTTTTTTTGTTCTTTTATTTAAAGTTCGAAGTGAATCTTGCGTTCAAGGTTTCTTGGTTAAAACAGGTTATTTTTTATAGCCTTTTCTTTATAGGGTGCTGTAAGAATAGTTTGATTATTTAAAACAAATAGAAAAGCTAAGGGTTTTCATGTTTTTTTTTTTTATTTTTTCAGAGTCACTAAAGAAAAATCTGAAAATCTCGGAATGATTTCATAATTTTTTGAATGAAAGGGTACGTCAACAAGTAAAATTGCGATTTCATTTCAATCCACGGAAAGTCACTGTTTGGTGTGTATTGTGAACCGGCTGCATCATCTTCGAAATCAACGGAAAGCGATACCAATCGATGATAACAATTTTTTTAGGCTTAAAACTTTGTAAGTATATGTACATAAGTTGATTTAAAAAACCAAAAATAAAATAAATTGTTTGGAGTGTAGGGAACCAAATTCTAGAGACAGTTCTTTTGTGTGCGTGCTAGTGGCAAAGGACAGGAAGGGACCTACGAATCCAAACGACTAAGAAGAAATGCACTTTAAGACAATTATACTCTTATGCCTAGTCTTTTAGCGCGAGTTTATCCCAGGGTCAGAGTTAAACTCGACTTACATCTGATGAGTCCGCACTTAAAGATATATCTTCTTGGGCAGCGCAAAATAGCCTTGGAGTTAACTCAATGCCGAGCTTGTGTTAACCACGAGGGTACATTTCCTCTTAATTTAATTAAAATCTTCTTAAGCTCTCCACAGAAGCAAAGTATCCGACCCCAAGTCATACAGTTGATGTATTTTAAACTCCCGGAGGAGTGTAATGATTTTAAAACTACGAACTACGAAAGATCTACGCTTACCTTACATATAAAAAAAGCAGCGGAACTAGTCTACGCGAAAGAATAGATTTATTCAGAAATTGAATTTTTAATAGACAGTCTAACTGCTATAAAAACATTATCTAGCGAGATCATAAGAACTAAAGTAGTTCCAAAATGTCGCAACTTATTGAGCACAATATGATGCATAGCAATATAGAAATTAACGAAGTAGAGGATAACTGACTATAATGGTTAATGATGAAAGAGTCCGAACAACAGAGAGATCCGATCTCCATATTGGCGTAATCAGGAAAATAGACCAGAAGAAAAAAGAGCGAATAAAAGATTCCTGGAAATACAGGAACGATTGTACTATCTCTTGAAGCTTATGCCCTGAAAAAGATGAAAAGAAAATCCCATATATTTTGTCGTTGGGTTAAAAGGAAACTAAGAGCACTGCGCGATTTGCACAATGGCTTAAATGTAAGACCGCAGGCTAACTTGCAACAGATATGGTCTGACAAATCTGAATTCGCCCTTCCCCCCCCCCCACAATTAATTAAGGGGATTACGATGGAACTTCAGGCTCTCTTACTCGCTACGACCGTAAAAAATTTCAGTCAGTTTGAGACCCCGAGTTAATTCTTGGTGAAGAAAAGATGTTAGTAAATGTCAATCCATGACGTTTCCACGTAAGCGTCTGCTTAAATTAACTCGGACTCACGAATTTGGAATCATACCTGTTCAATTTGTCTCTTCTATTCCGTATCCATTGAGTTTATACAGATAGAGAAATCATCTTTTTCAAATAAGTTTCAAGTTCTTCCCGTAGGATGTCTTACTATCGACTTGTTTTTGTTTACTCTTGTAGCAAATATACTTCAGTTAAAAGGCAAGAAAAATAAAGAAAAACAAATACAAATGTAATCAGAAGAATTTTGTTCGTTTCGGTTTGAGTGTTTTTCGTTACTGGGAATCAGGGCAATAATAATTACTCGATTGCTCATTAAGAGACATCTACTTCGGTGTATTTGAAACCATCTTCATTCCTCTACTACCGTTGTAGTTTGTCGTGAAAAACAACACGACAAAGACGAAAAACGGTAATAGGTATGAATAATCACTTGCCACTAATCCTTGAAAGCTTAGATTCATATTTTTATTTCGCATTCCTACTCACGGCATGAACTATATATGACCTATTCATTTTTGTATCATTTAGATACCACAATAGGGTATAATACATTCCATTCCCAACGTATTTAATTTAATCTATAGTAGTCTTTTTTTCTGTAATGCAACATCGAGCAGCCACTGACCGTGCCATCGACTTACCAACAGCGCAACCGTTGCAACGTCTTCTTCGTCGTCGTCGTCACCTTTTTTTTTTATAATTTACTAAAACACGGTAGGAATCCCCGTGTGTTATTTTGTATCTTTTAGAATCCATTTACAGAAGAGATTTCATCTTGAATTATCATAATAAATTCGATTTGTATTTAAAACTCATGTGAGCAAGAAAGGGGCGCATTAATTATTTCTATACATTGCATCAGTGTGAGAACTTTAAGCCCCCAAAAATATTTCTTGTAACCTAGGTCGGAATTAAAACGTCAATCATTTTGATTTAACTTTTAGGTTGTTGTTTTTTGTTTTTTTTTTCTCTCTTATCAAATTAAGATAGATGAACATAAATATGTATAAAATTTATAGAGAAGCCCTTTGTCTTCATTTTTTTTTACCTGATTCATGTTTAAGTCTAGTTTTCTGAGGAAGGAGTTAGTCATTTTGAGATATATAACCACATGAAAAGGGGGAGTGGAGAGATAGAGATTTATTATTATACGTTACACACAACAACGATATTTCCTTAACTCTATACGTGACTTTTGGGAAGTTGAAATTCGACATTCTCAGGTGTCCTTATTTATAACATGAGGTTGCATCAGTGGACATGGGGTAATTACCTACATAGTTAAGATGGTTGTGGGAATAGAGAGTGAACTGAAAATGGACTTTTATGGGTTTTTAATTATAGCAATCTATAGGAAGATTCGTCTCGGATTTTAATATGAAGCCACAGAATTTCCTCATAAAGATTGTAGAGAAAATAAAAATGGGGTGAATGGGTTCATAGATGTTTAGGTATTTAATCAGAATATAAACCTATCTCAAAAATACCTGCAAGCAAAGAACTTGTTTATTGAAACGTTTATAACTTTTCTTAAAAAAAAGTTAGACAAATATCACATATTAATTGTTGAGTACCAATTGTTGCGTTTCTAGATGGGATTTCATCTTATTTTTGAAATTGTTTCTAAGATTTAAATTCAAGGATCACAACTCCTCACTTTTTTCTATTGCAATTTTACTGATATCTGACCTGTTTGCCTTTGAATTTGAATCTTAAAAAAGGTCGCGTCATCGGTGAATTTGGAGTTTTTTGGCAATAATATATTTTTATCGCTTGATTCTCAGGATCACTTTATTTTAAGTCAAATGTTGGGGAGCGGTTCTTTTTTCCGTTTTGTAGACTTGTGATACGCTGCCCCACGACGAAATAATGGTTCAAGTCTCCACTCTCTTTTCGCACACAATTTAATTGTTTCACTTCAGCAGCGTTCTATTAGGTTTAAGTAAGTTGTCCTTGTCAAATCCTTTTAAAGGTTTTTTGAACTTTGACAGATAATTGCGGCCATATTGTTGAAGCTACATCTGTCAAATTGGCCGTAATTTATAGAGCATGTCATGCCAAATTAGCATGGGTTGATGATTACTAATTTATTTGGCCTGAATTGAATTATATGGTTTTAACAAGAAGGTGCGAAGCAACGCATTACACAGCTCATACCGTTCAAAATTCTGCAAAAGCTTTTGAGATTTTTTCTTGTGAAAAACGTTTTCTTGTGAAAAACCTTTTCTTGTGAAAAACGTTTTCTTGCGAAAAAGTCACAAACCATGACATCGGTCAAATTCTGCCTGAGTTAAGCGCTAAATCCATGGAAAATCGGACATTTCGACTGTGCGCAACCCACGAGAAGCCGCAGCAGACATTTTAACGACGTTAAATTCCATACATAATGCCATCGGTAACCTTTCAAACGAATACAAAATTTCGATGATATATAACAGGCAATTGTTTTTCTTTAAATTTAAAGAAAGAAACGCTTAATTAAAAACCCTTTATATGGCTTTTATATAGTACCAACCTACACATAAAATCGTTTAGTTACAGCGAATTATCAGCAATAATGTATGTATATCTTTGGTTCAAATAGCTTGTTTTTTATTTTAATTCCGTACAACAGTACAAAACTAAAACTGGAGTTGTCAAAAAATTCGGGGAACAGGTGCGTTTTAGCTCAAAATGTCCTGCTGGCCTATGGAAAAATCTGGTCGACTTTCGAATCATTATCCGCTTCAATTTTTATTCACATCGGCGATATTTTTATAGGAGAAAGCACTATGTCGGAACTTCCTTCCTTCTTTCTTCGACGTATAGTTTTAGTTTCTTTGAGGCGAGCAGCCAAACGCTAGAGTGTTTGATCAGTTGATGTAGGACGCCTGAGAGATCTGAACCGAAATTCACGTTGTGCCAAAATCTTTTTTTTATTGAAAAACTATAGCAATCGTGTTTTAATATTCAATATTAAATATATTTGCGGTCGCAAATGTTCATTAGTCTAAAACTACATGTTGTAGGAACAACAAGGATCGTTTATGACTAGTCGACGTTTATTTTCCATCAATATACTTCACAAAAATCAAAACAAAACTGACAGTTGCAGCCATTTTTTATAGAAGTTAAAGAATCTTCCAATAGAGTGGTACGTTTCAGATCGTTTTGGGATCTTTATCTCTGTTTGTATACATTTCAATGAATTTTTAATTTTCGAAAAACGCCTTTTTCTTATTAAACCATGTATCAAGTTCGATATAAATCTCTAATGTATCAAAAATTTGATAAGATTTCAATGTGTAAATATTTGATATTTCATCAAAATATTTTTTTAAACATCATTTTCTAAGGACTTGTTAAAAACATACTTTACAAAACTACGTATAAAATAGTTTTCAACAATATTTAACTATGATGTTATCTTAATATTTTCTCAAACATTTTCAAACGCCCAGGTTTTATCAGTTCCTGTGTATAATGTTTACATTTACATGATACTGATACCTTAGATCCATTTCCCACCCTGTTACACAATCAAAACCTAAATTCCATTCCAGATTAGAGTTGCTCATTTTACATTAATAAATATTTACCCTTTTGAGTTCACTTGAGTTTAAATTCATTCGTGTAACCAAAATATCCGGTATCTTACCTGAAAGAAAACAAGAAAAAAAGAGGAAATAAATATTAAATATTATCTCATAATGGAAAAAAATGCATGGATTCTTTTTTTTTTCAACTAATTAAATTAAATTTAAACAAAACAGAATAGTATACAATAACTTGGAAGCAAAGACAGCTTCCATTCCGCCTTTCACTGAGGAACCAATGATGTGTGCAACAATGGGATGTAAGAAGCCATATATAAGATATTCCATTCACAACATGAACACACTTTAGATAGTTTTTTTTTGTATCTTAAGTGTTACCCTGAAAAGCTAGATTGTCTTTTTTGTTTTACAATAGGTTTCATTTTCATTTAGTTTTTGTTGCAGATATTCACAACATCTTTCATATACATACCTCCCACGTGTATATAGACCATACCACCCCACCGCATATGCGATGATGCGGGCCTAGTGGCCTTTAGCTTGGGCTTATAAGTTCGGCGACCTGATTTCATTGCTCATAGACTCGATTCATTCAGCTGTGTTTAAAGTGATTACTAGTATAGTGAATAGTGATTTTATTTTGCAGAACGTTGATTTTATTTCAACCATGCAGAATATAGTATCTTATATTGAAGTTAACTAGATACGATTAGGCTGGGAATGCTATAGAAGTGATCTAACACACTTTTAAGGCATCTTTAGGTGAGTATGACAAAATGTTAATCTGAAACCAATAATATGAAATCACAGAGTTAGGTAGGGTAGGGTACTACAATGAAGTTCTGCTAAGAGAACTGAGAAACTTCAGAACATACATAATTGGATAGAACATGTGTTAGACATCACGCATTGTTAAGTTTTGTAATTTAAGCTGCGTGGGGTGCCTATGTATCTATAACTAGATACCTAAAGTGAAGTTATATAAATAGAGAACTCCCTTTTAAGGTTCTCGATTTCGTTTGACAAGTTGAGACAATTGTTCGCGAAGGCGGTAAGTTGGAAAAAGTTATTGACCTGATACCAGTACAGTCAAAACCCATTAAGAGGATGTATTCCAAGATCATTTTTACACCCTTCTTATAAAATCTGTATCTTTCGTAGATTATTCTACCAACTATATCAAAAAACTTATTCCTATATTCCATCAATTAACTAGAATATATGCAAAGAAAATAAAGTCACCCTGTATGGTTTCTTGTAAGCGGTCGAAGTCAAACATTCAGAGAGACTACCTATACCTACATCTAACAGCAAACGGAAACCATTCAAGTTTATGTCATCATGACGGCCATGTTGTTTTATATACTGTCAATTTTTCTGTCTTTGTTTTTGTTTTTTCAGATACTAAAGACTTAAGACGAAAACTTCTTAAAGGAACATGTTCCGAGAACATTAAACAAAGACTGTGTTTTAAATCAGACGACTTATCATTTATAATATATATAATAAAAAGTATTGGACTCAAATGACTTCCTTGAGGAAGTCCACTACAACAAAATTATTGAAATATTACCACTAATTATTTGAACAAGATTTTTCTACCATTTTGTTGAACATTTTGTAGACAGCAAAACTTTGCAAAACTTAGCCTTCAATTTAGTTTTTTTTTTTATATTTATATAGTTTGGCACCAATGACTTTATATTCTCACAGAAAATATTAAAATCAAAGGTCTTTTTCATAACACCACTCTTTAAATTGTTCGGTTAAATCCCATTTAAAAGTTAATCGTAACATCTCCTGATTTTTTGCAAAAGTCAAGGTAAATCAAAAAGACAAAGTAACTTCAATTTAGAGCATAAACATGAGAAATTAATGTTGACTTTCAGTGCTTTTTGTTATTTTTAATTGCTTTATGTACTCTGATGCTCACTTTCGTTGGTGAACAATTAAAAATGAAATGAATTAATTAATTTTTTATGAGAAAAAAATATACATTTTTGGTGTGTAACTATGATAGATGAGTGCTATTTCAAGCTTGAAATAATGAAAAACAAAATACTTTCTTTTGCTTGTGAAGAATGTGATTTATTTTTTTTGCTAAAAAGAAAACTGTCACACTTTTTCCAAAATAATTAGAATGGAATTTGCATATTGTTCTTTTTTTTTTTAACTAAGAAACTAGAAGATAATAAAGCTATTCTTCGCTCTAGCGTCTAGCGAGTGAAGAATGAATTCAGTAGAGAATTCTTTGACTTTTCATCTGTTGACATAATTGACATCAATATTGATTTTCTGAGGAATAGAGAGAGAGTCACAAAGATTTTGTATTCTATGAATTACCCTCAAAGCAGTTTAAACATTTCTTGTCATTTCTTGTTGATTAGCCTTCGTATGATCTATAAATGCATCAAGAAGATGCAAGAAGAGCTCGAAAATTCGCCCTTATACACTCGACAGGGTAACGATCTGCCTGTATGTCGGGTTTAACGATTGCACCTCAGAAACAATCAAGCGATCATAATTGAAGGTCCATCATCTTTTCACTGAGTGTTTGATGTAAGGGTGTACTCTTTGAAGAAAAATGGGAACCGCACAACCACACAAAATATAAAATACTTTTACTGCCTTTCACACTCTGACCTATCCCGGACATTTATTTGAGCGGATGAGTACATTCAAAGTGCGAAAAGTTTAAATACTTTGGATATATGCGATCAATATTGTAGCATCTTAGTCGTAGTTTTTTCAAATGCAGTTGTTCTGTGAGTTGTTCCTACCCTACCCTGCCTAAGTAAATAATTAATATAAATCATTCTTTAGGTATATAGATTTTGATTTAAGGAACTGTGTTCCTGATCACAAAAATGAATTCCACATTTGGAAACCAATTTTTTTTTTTTTTTTTTTTTAAATTTTATGCGATATCCGGTTGACACTAATATTGCATTTAATTTACGATACCTACTGAAAGCTTTTTAAATAAATCATTATCTGCCTCAAAAGGATATCGCAAAAGTTGTATAGGAGTCGTCTATAATACTGATGTGATATTACTTTCAATTCAATCCTACAAAACTATCCAAGGTCGCTAATCTTTGTAGAGAAACGTGAGGAATTGATGAATGATGATGATGATACATATTATTAAACGCATCAGGCATTCAAAACAATAACACCTTACCCACCCGAGAAAAAATGAATGAAAAATAAATTGAAATTGTGGGATTAAGTGTCGTGAATGAGGCTTCTTCATTCGGACAATAGCATCGGTATCCAATTTCATTTAAAACTATACGCATACTTTCATTCACTACGCTTTCCAGTATCACGGTCATATTGGCTTTGGAATGTTTTACTTTTGTTATAATTGTACGATTTCTTTAGTTATTACTCCGACACAATTCGTTTTTTTTTTTTTTTTTGCTGTATAAACAAACACAATTCCAAAATGGGTTTCTAATCCAAAGTGGTATCATGATTCATTCATTTCATTCATAGGATGTTTCGTTCTTTTGTATGCTTTTTGTTTGTTATTGTATTTCAATTAAATTTTAATACAAATAATACAAAGACCCATAGACATATATGTTTACTCTTGATACGGAGTTGGAGATCTTAGAAAAGGTTATGCATCCATGTTCATATGATTTAACACAGTGCGAGTGTTTGAAAAAATACAACAGAAGAAGAAATGAAAGAAGATACTTATTTTGAATATCTGATGAACATAACAATAAGCATTCGTTTAGTGCGGTTAAAAAAATAATCTCTGTATTTAGTTGTACGTCCGAAGTTCGGCTTTAGAAGGTAAAATTATGAGCATTCTTTGCTGCAGGATTATTACGGTTAAAACTGTTTCACGCCAAGAATGCAAACGTTTTTTTTTTCGGAAGACTCTTTTAAAAAAAAACTGATAATATAGAGAAAGACAAGATCATTAAAAACGTTATTCTAGCGACAAAAATGTTTCCGTTTTAAACCTAACTCCTATTTTTTTTAACGGTCTAATGATTTTTGAAGCAAGCATTTAATTCCATGTGATTGTTAATTCCGACAATTATGTAAATATCAGAATCTTAAAGAGTTTATTATATATGCTTATGCTGGAATTCTACATATTCGATAAAATAGGTTGTAAAAATGGAAACAAATATAAAATGAAACGAAAATAACGCTGGCAGTGATATCGTCAACAAAACAATTCGTAATGTAAAAAGCTTGTTGATAAAAACTACAAACTACGGAGACAAAACGGACCCCTGCGACATACCATTTATTTTAGATTTTAAACTTGTAATCGTTAAGCGTGTTTCGGAGTTAAGGGGTTACGCAATAAAGCGCTTATATTTACTTGTACGCTAATTTTTAATTTGAAAATGATGAAGTACTTATTGCGTTGCAAATGAATTTGTATAAAAACATTCGTTTGTTAAATCTTGGTCGCCACTGATCTCCTCTTCCATACCCACTATCGACTCGAACCTCCTCTTACCGCTGGAGTTTTTCTGCTTATTTGTGAGTACGTGTGAATGACACGACAGGTTGGGATGGTTTTATATTTTTGAACATCAAGTTCTTCCAATAACTACAATAAAGGTGCCTTGTTAAAGCAACATCGAACATAATAGGTGTGCGCCAACAATTGTTTCCTCACTGAGGAATCACTTTTACTGGAGTTTTTTGGCTCAAATTCCTCCGCCCCTGAAAATTTGTATCAACCTGCAAAACAGCTGTTATCGTACGCGGCCTGATTTTTTTTTCTTGTTGAATTTCAATTTGGAAATAATTTATTAATCACTATGACGACTGCTCAAATTTATTTTTTTTTTTGTTAATTATTTTATATTTATATTTACATATATGATTACTTTTCTACTTCTAAAATGTTGTTTTGTATTCATTGAATGCGAAATAACTACATTTAAAGAACCATTTGGGGTGCAAAATAAATTAATTATGAGATGTCAAATGATCAGCTGTTCAATGAGGAAGAAATCTGAAAAATGAATCCATAAAAATAAAAAAACGGAAAAGTCAGTTGAGATTTTTTGAACAAATATCCATTTTTTGGTTCACGCTTTGTCTACAAACAAAAGATCTTTTAACATCTTTTGTTTTTTTTTAAAGATGACCCCATTTTATATGTTGATGTTCCCTTAAAACAAAAGGAAATATCTGGATCAACCGTTTAACAGAATTTTGACAGATTGTGGTCTGACATATTTATGAAAGAAATTGACGTTTCAGACTTGTCATGCCATCACATTTCAATAGCGTCTATTCAAACGTAAATCAAAATTCATGGGTAGCGGCAAGATATGTTCGAGTCAACCATATGGATGACAGACAAACTGCAAATTAGTTTAATTCAAAATCGAACATTGTCCATAGCAGTGCTACCAAATCCACGAATATTTTTCTCCAACTCATTTGCAGCGCCACCTGTTCTTCATAATATTAACCATTGATCTTAACTTTATGTTCACATTTGATTGCACTTATTCGTCCACACTTTTGGTTTTCGTTGTGATTAAAATGAACATTTTTGCTGAGCCGGCTAAACACGCTGAAACACGCCTATACTAGGTACTTGTTTTGAGCTATTGGAAGGGTTATTTCTAGTCAAACGTCAAAGTGCTGAGTATATGCATTTTTACAGCGTTCATACTAACGCCCAGCTAATGAATACCTTTCTATAGTATTGATTTGCATTAAATCACTCTTAGATTAAAATACTTTAAAAAATATCTAACAAAATCGTTTATTATTTCAAACTGTAAAAAAAATAATTATGTATGTTCGTCACGTTTGTTTCATAATAAACAATAATGACGCCTTTATACCTTCACATTGACTTCTCTTATATTGACATGTAATCAATGGCGTCTTGTATATAGTTTTTTTTACATAATATCAAATAAGATTTGAAGACATTCAAAAACGTAGCATTCACTAATTTATTCTTTGCACATACTATGGTCAGTAGGTAGGTTTTCAATTGAAACTTTAACAGTGGATAAGAAAAGCATATTCAAAAATTGACTCGTTATGTTTTATGGTATCTTGAAAGATCATGCGGTAGCACATGAAACAAACTTAAAATAATTTACGCGATGAACATAAAGATGTTTACTATCTCCACTCGATCTTGTACAAGGGGTCAAAAATAATGTTGTCATAATTTGAATATGGTTTTATGTTTTAAATTGTCAAATGTCATTGTGCTTTAACATATAAGTTGAAGAAAGATAGAGAATAAGTTGACAAGAAGCAATCAATGGTGCGATACAGACCTAAATAAAGTGGAATTATTGTAACTGCTTATTTGACCGATTTCCGGTCTGTTGTTTTAAATCAACAGCAATTTCGTCGTCCTGTAATGTTTTTTTTTCTATGTGTATGTTTAGAGGCATATTTCGTTTAAGTTTCCCTCATTCATCGGGGTTCACTCGATTTAAAAAATTATAATGAAAGTTTGCCTTGGTGGAAATAATATTGATGATGTTGAATTGTAGATGCAATCAGCTGTATCGAATTTGAAATGTATTGTGTAGGTATGCCTTCCAAAATGTTTTCTTCTTCTTGAAATTGAAGAATTAAAATAGTGCCATAACGTCAATTCCCGATCTGTGAAGCTGTGAAGTGAGAAAACATTTATCATTTCACTTTTCCCAGAGATTTTTCATTTTATCACTTCATGAACTCGGATAATGCGAGTCTCGCGCTAGTTATGATAAATGGTAGTCAAAGTGTGTACTAAAAAGTACTAAATAATACACCCAGAGAAAAAACAATGTAGAATCATAGAAAATCACTTTGATTTAAGTAGATTTAAAAATTATTGAGCTTTTAAAAAAACAAAGTTTGAAAACAAAAGTTTGAGAAACAAAAAATTGAGAACGTCGTTAAATCAAATGTACACGAGCTAAGATACCATTATAAAACAAAAATCAAATATACAATCAATTAAATTGTAAGTTTCTTTTTTTTCTCTCAGAGTGAGGTCTGTCATTGCGTTTTCACAACATATTAATATAATAAGATATTTAGGTATCATCATGAAAAGTTTTTGGACGTTTGTTTTAATTTTTTCATAGATCGAAAATCGAACGATAAGGCGTGATAAAACTTAGTTTCACATTTTTACAGACCGGGAATTGACCCCATGGTCTTGTTTTTGGATATTCTCTACGATACAATTCAGAACTTCAAGTAGAACTAATGATTTTTCCCTCCCTGGTTTTAATGATTTAACATAAATAAATATACATACTTAAATGGATTAACGAATTCAAATATTGCGTGAACTTTGCGACAAAGAAAATTATTAAAGAATCAGTGTCCAATTACTTTCAACTACCACTGTGTTATAAAAGAATGGTTAAAAATAAGTCGCATAACTAAAAGGTAACCATCTTGAGTTCGAACCAAACTCAAAGTCCACGATGCATGCAGCCACGCACTATTATAGTTCTAAAATGTTATAATTATATTAAAATTCTTTGCACATAAAACAATTCACACAAAATATTCCCAACTGTGATCGAAATATCAAAAAGTCATGTCTCACGATATAAATAGTGATGGCACGAAATATAAGTGACATGTTCTTGGAAAATTCCCAATCGATAAATTCCAAGCAATCGTATCAAATTGTCTATCAAAATTCATCGGAGACAAACTTCTTCTTTTTTTTGTTCTTGTGGGTTCGAGATCCGTTGTAGCGACAAACTGTCGCTCGGAGTGACCACGAACACACCTCAAAGATCGACTTACATAGTTTGGTAACCACGGACCACCAAATGTATGTAGATGGGCGCTGGAGAGCTCTAAGCTATCAAAACCGATTATAAGGTTAAAGATAGGGCCAGCATCAGAATATTAAACCCAAATCCTGATACAAAGAATATAGATATTGTTGTACACTTCTTGAACGTTGCGCTGCTATATGCACAGACATACGTAAAAAAATTACAAAATGTTGCAAGGTAAGTTGTTGTTAGCGGTGTAGTTTTGTGTTGTAAAGGTAAACAAAAACCTCTGAAGGCCATGAAAGGTCGGAATTTCGCACGAGGCTTGCTTTTTTTTGTTTTGTATTATGCTTTGTATTAGTTTTTATCCATCTTTTTATATGGTGGGCGAACTGAAACTAAGTTCATTTGGGTTTCGTCGGTTCAATCTTCATTGTTACATAAATTAAGATGTAATGGATGCTGATGTTAGTAATAACTGTACCCCTAACAATACGTGCAGATGATCAAAAGAAGTTGACATTTTTTTTTTTGGCATGAAAGTAGGTATTTTTTTGATGACTTTGCATAAATAAGAACGAATTGGGTCATGGATGGGCAAACAAGTTTAGAACTGTGAAGTATGTAAATGATTGTTTATTAAAAGATACTGGATTTTGTTAATACACATATTATAAACTAAAAATTTGTATAACATGCTATCAAGTGTCAAATAATACACTCCGCCTCATTCGGTTAGAGTCGACTTACTGTTTAAATTTTAGAATTACATTTTCACAGAAATTGTTTTTTGATTTGTATATCAAATACCTACTTAATAGATTATAAAAAAATAATATCAATCAAATATGTATCTGCGTCGGGACTTTAAACACACTCGATAATGTTCTTTTTCATTGGTATATTCAGATTTACAAAAATCTCTAAGAATTAATATTTTTCATTACCAAAGAAATACTGAAATAATTTCTATGTTTGTATTTTCGTTAAAAATTGGATTAAACAGTTATAGTGATTTCACTAGTCACTATAATAATAAACTTTTATCACTTATACAATTTATAAATTAATTCCAGCCGATTTAATTAAGTCCAGTTAATATTGGAACTATGACAAAAGCTTCACATTTTTCGACTGATTTTAGCTTGTCGTTACTCTGGAAGCTTAAATTGGGGCACTATTTTGGGGCAAACATGCGTTCCAGTAAAAATTCTTAACTATTTCCGTAATAGTCAGATATTCTTTTTTAAGTCTGCCATAATACGTGATAGGTCCCTAAACCATAATATCCAGCATAAGAGGGACTGTGATGTCTTGACAAAATATTTTCTGCCTTATTTAAATAGCGAAATTAAAAATTATCAGGACCGTCAAGATTAAACTTTTTCTCATCCTAAAAGACAACACATTCTCTGGCAAAGTTCATACGAAGCTTCTTACTATAAAACTCGTTTGTATGAGCTTTTCAATAGTCGAACATAAAATAATTAATTTATTGAAGCTGCTGTTAAAAAAAAAAATCGAACTTAAATGTTGCAATGGAATATTCGCAATGGCCTCAATCAAGTGACCCAAATATTAATATCTTTTTTCTTCAGTTCCTTCACTGAACTTGGGAAATTCCGATGGATTTTCCGAGTGACGGTTATTATCACGGTTAATATTTTCGGTTCAAACATTTCCAACAGGTAGGTATAAATCGCGAAAAGAAATTTTAGAATTAAACCAATCAGGACTATCAAAACTAAAATTCGTCTCTTCCAAAAAAACTTATTATAGAGTGAAAAGAATTTTAAACGTCTACATTTTTGCTGCACATTGAGTAGTGGTTTCTTTTGAAGCTTCATTCGTTGCACCAACACCGGTTTTCTGTTTGAGTTTTTCCGTAGATTCGGAAACACATCTTAAAATTACTCCTCGATGAACTGTTATTATTGCCGTTTTTTACCCCCTTTCAGTTTTTTTTCGATACAAATCTTCGTTTCTTAAGGAAAAAAAGATCACACTAAAAATCCGTCCAATTTTGTTAGTTACAGCATGCTCGATTAGCTCGGTTAGCCCCGGTTAGCCACTGTTCTGTTAGTAAGTCGATTTTAGCTCTTTCAACATTAATGAGCGATCTTGAGCTATAGCCATTATAATTTTTATTCCATATAACAATCAAATTTTATTTAAAACTCTTCAATAAAGATAATGCAACTTATACCAATAACAAATCGCTAACCACGCGTTTATATAAACACGCGGTTTAAATTTTAAAGACAAGTTAATTTATTTCTTGACTATTAACCAAGTTAAACACGTCTTTTACTATTACATTCGCTGTCGATCGAAATAGGTGGCTATGTTCTCATAATTTCGTATAGTCGCCTCTTTCACACATCAAGACTTTATAGGAGCCTTCAATATATATTTTCTTGTTTTAACAGATTCGTAAAAAAGGCCATGACATCAAACGCAAACAAATTAATTTTAGAAAATTATATTATTATTTATTACCTTTTATTTCATTTAAGGTAGGTACTTATTTTAATCGCCAAAAGATTTAAAAACAATTCATCAACACACAGAGACTGAAAAAGAGAAATTGTTTTTGTTTCTCCCTTTTGCTTGAGTTGTCACAATTCACATTACATAGTCTTAGCCGTGAAGTTTATCATGAGTTTCTCAATTATAAAATTTAAGGCGACGATAGCGTTAAGCTGACTATTAAATTGATTATTGGTATGCGTACCTAATTATTAACAGTCCACTTCAATATTTTAGTCGCGTCTAAATTTGATTATTGGTAAGGCCCAATAACAATTGTGTCTATTCAGTTGACGCGAAAAAATCTGCATTTTACAATATGAAACCCTTGCAAGAGAGTCGGTGAAAAACTAGCGGTATATACTTTTTCGATCATTAGTACACGCGTCATCAAATGGCACAATGTTTGAAAATGGACAACACAGCTTAGAAAATTTGTGTGCTTATTCAGATAAATTGGAGTGCATTTTACTTAGATACAGTCGAATCCTGAAAACATGAATGGTTCTGAAAATAAACAGATCGGAAACATGGACAATTTTTGGCTTTTGGTCCGGGCGAAAGATACATTTTTTTTGATATCTTGTTGTTTGTCATTGACAGACCTTTTATCCATAGAACAATTATGTTTCTCTGGCCGTGTTGAAAATTTCATTGCCCATTGTTTGCACACTTAATTCAATAAAGCAATTTAAATGCAATGCATTTCCCCTCTAAATCACTTACATTTTATTTAAGAATAGCTTGTGATTTTTGTTTGCATTATTTACTATAATAACACTGCTGATGACAATATTTCACAATTCACATGACGCCATTTCAAACCCTGGCCAGGTATTTCTTGGAAACGTAAAAAAAAAACATAAAAGACAACCGATTTAATGCTTGTGACAAAAATAGAAATGTTCCTCAACTAAGCCACAAGAAGTTTACAACTTGAATTCGAAATGTCCACAGAAAAAGAAAAAATAAATACCACATACTGGTTTTCAAGGATTCATTGTCAAAGATGTTCCTTTGTTATAAAAGTTTGTCCTCAAAGAGCGTATGTACATATATACAATCGTAATAAATTTCATTTTCATTTACCAGTAAATTAGTAAGTTCGTATATTTCTTTTTGCGCAATACCATCATCATGATCATCAACCCATCATACTCATTTGGAAGATCATTTATTATTTCGAGTGCGTAGGCATTGAAATATCGCATTACCTCCGTCTTGGATCTGGGAATCCATTCATTCATTGATGATAATTCGAATTCAACGCCAAGCCGTGCCGAGAAACACTTGAAGAATTCAAAGAAGCGCACTTCTCTTAGCTCACAGGTTCGGGTTTTTTTTGTATTTATGAACGTCCTTGTATTTGGTATTGTTGTTGTTTAGAAATTCAAATTTTCTATCATCATCCAGGATCCGGTTAGTTGATGATGAAGGTTTTATTCGATGTTAGTGCAGATAGCGATGTAAATAGTTGTCAGTATAGTTTTTTTTTTTTTATTATTGTTGTTCGGGAAACATGGTTTTACGATTCTAGCAACTATAGACTCTTCCAAGAAGCAAATCATTCTCCCATTTGTCACTGTCGATCGGTTGTGATTTTTTTCTTGTCTTCTAATTAAAAAATCTAATGCGTCTTTTCTTATAAACTAAGATGATTTCTACCTGCATTGTAGTATAAAAAGAAAACGGGTTTTAATGCGTGTGATCAAATAAAAAATCAATGTATATACATTTGTTAATGGAATTCCCTTCTTGTTCTTTGTTTAAAGACCCTAAAAACCATTCAGTGATCTCAATTGGGTCATTGATCTTTATTTATACAATATAACATTATTTGATTGAACTACCTAAACTCTGACAATATTAAGATTAAGAAAAATAAATACTCGATTAAGACACACATTGCGTGGGTAAGGCAAAAGGTATACACACGAGTTTAAGGAAGCAATACAAAAACTACATATCTTTCACTATTGAATTTTTTTGTATTTTAATCCATCAAATGTTTGTTCTTAGCAAGATGGCTGATTTAAAAGTTTTTCGATTTTTACAACTCAATATTTCAAATTCATACTATACCTACTATAAATACAACTAGGAAAAATAATTTTAAATTAATTATAAAATAAAACAGTAATTTAGTGTTTAACCGAAAAAGATTAACATCGATCATGATCTTGATCACTTTCACGGTGTGTTCCGAGATTTACTATTATTCCACTCTTGAAATGGGGTCACACAAGTTCTTGAATAATTTGTTTTTTATTAAAAAAAAAGTTGCATAATAAGTCTTTTATTTGACACATAGCGATTCGGATATAAAAACCAGTTATTGGTTGAGTACCTATATGGAATCTGTAAAAAAAATATCTTTTCTGAACTTCAAAAGAATGTTAAAAAATGCTTAGTGTATTTTATATTCATAAACTAAAATAAAAAAAGAAGAATGGTTGACCTATTGCGGTATTAAAATGATTTTTAATTTTTACTATAAAACAAAAACAGACATTGAACTTAAGCTAGATCAACGGCAAGGTTACAGCGGATGAATTAATTAAAATTTTGTTTATACGTTTCAAAAAAAGGGTCAAAACGAACTTTCATAGTATTTTTTTTTTTATGTGAGAATTCAATTTTTCTTAGAAAACACTGTTCCTTTTAAAATAAATAAACGTCCGCAGTAAATTTGAGTTTTCTTCCAAAACGGCGACATGTGAATATCCTCTTGCAACGAGCACTTGATATAAGTGATCGTTGCAAGTGGATCTTCACTTATGATGACGTTATCGTCAACAAAGAATAACTCACTTACCTTTGAATCCGTCGTCTTATATCTTCAAGTAGGCAATCAAGTAGATACGTAGATTTAGGGAACTCCTCGTTGCCAAACGCTCATATAAGATTCAATCAAAATCAATAAACTTTTCAAAATAATTTAAATCAATTGAGGAATTACGATATTTGTTTCCATTCTAATACATGTTTCGGTTAAACACGAAACAAACCCACATTGGACAGCCGTATTAGTTTTCGCAAACGCCCATTCAATACCCGTTAAAGGATCGCAATGGTGTGTGACATCAGCAGGATTATAAACGGTTACTATTTTCAAGTTTAGCGAATCACTTTTTACTTTGTAAATTAGCATCAGAATTCGGTAATTGGCTAGAAGAAACCCAAGCATCTTGTCGTCACAAATCGCTTTTACTTTTTTTTATACTTTTTTACCAATGCCGCACAAATTTGTTCGACTTTCATATCAGGCATTTTTTCAATGTTAGGAGCGGATCTTGAAAGGAATTGCCTGGAAAACTCTTCATTCAAAAGTCTTTCACAATACTGTCACCACCTTTGAAGGTTTTTTGTTGTTATCCAAAAATATACTTTGAGTTTCCCCTTCTTTTGACGGCAGTTTTTAAAATTATTGCACCCTTCCCGAGTTTCTTTTTTTTATGATGATCAGCTGGGTCATATAGTTTTTTCGTATTCTCGGCTTTAAGCTTTTGGCACATAAGCTTTTTTCTTGCATCATATGTAGAAGTGTAAACCACTTCAAGACGTGCTTTTTTCATCTACATAAATATATTTTTAGACTGACACACTCACTGGACTTCGAAAGGCGTTTCTCGGCTTTATCGATCCACCATTATGTTTCTTTGTTCCGCTGATCGTGTCTTTTAAAAGTTCCTAGCAGTGACTTCGTTTTCTGTAGGCAAGTTCATTACAACTCCATATGTTTAATACTCCTAGAGTCCAAGCTTTATCGATCCACCATTATGTTTCTTTGTTCCGCTGATCGTGTCTTTTAAAAGTTCCTAGCAGTGACTTCGTTTTCTGTAGGCAAGTTCATTACAACTCCATATGTTTAATACTCCTAGAGTCCAAGCTTTATCGATCCACCATTATGTTTCTTTGTTCCCTTGATCGTGTATTTTAAAAGTTCCTAGCAGTGACTTCGTTTTTTGTTGGCAATTTCATTACAGCTTCATATGTTTAATACTTCTAGAGTTCAAGCATTTCATTTTAAGTCTGTTAATGATTTGGCACAGAAGATTTATCTTGTTAGAGATAAATAACTTCACCATTTTGATTGATGGAGGTACAAGATGTCAAATAGCTTTTTCATCATAATCTCATCCAGCTGGTTCGTTCATTCTTCCAAAGTTCCCACTGGCCCCTTTTTCTCTCTGTCTACTAAGATGTTGCATTAGGTATTTTGCAAGAACTCAGAATCCGTAATGTTCTGGCCCCATCATTTCACCTCGCTCCAGGGTCATTACCATGCATATCAGTGGCATTGCCGATTTCGATTTTTGATAGCAAATAAAAATTTCATAGTGCAAGAAATTTCTAGAAATAATTTCGGCCTACGTTTTTGTATTTTTCCGACACTGTTATTCTTTTTTGTTTTGTCTCTATTCATACCAAAATTTCATATTAATATAAAAAATATAACGGGAGTAACGTTTCAACTTGATGTTATGGTTTTCAATTGTAATTAACTTTACTGAAGAATTGTTCGTTCTCCTATAGGTCATGGATATTAAAGAGACACATTTCGTGTCCACGAGCGCTTAATTTCATACGTACATACCTACTTGCTTTCAAAACAAATTATCAATGTAGTTGCGTGGTTTTTTTTACACATTTTCAAACAGCTGAAAGTGCTCTTGAATTTTGCCGAGGGTAGCAATATACCGTGACCAAAATTATTAACATTAACTTCAATTTACTAAAACGAAATGGAATGGTAGTTACTTAACCAAAACGAAAAGCGCACAACCTGCTAAGTTGTAAAAGAATTGAATTCTTGTAATTTGTGTCCGATTGATGTTTAAAATTGTGAAATGCTCCTAAATTAATTTCACCTTCCGCTTCCAATCTTCGATAGGTAAAATTAAAAACTATTCAAGCCGAGAGTAGGTTGGTACTTCAATGTAATTCAAATGTACAAAAACATCTTTAAACAACCAAATGTAATATTATAACAGAGATACTTCCTGTTTAGGGTTACACCAACAAATACTGTAATCGATTCAGCACCCCTTTTGCAATTTTAGTTTTTCCCTTACTTTAAATCCTGACCCTACTTACTCATACATCAAACTGAGAGTCCTTCTTGTGAAATACTTCATGCTTAACGTATCACGGTCGGGACGGGATTCTTTTTATTTTGAATTCTGGAAATGTTGTAACTATTTCAGCTAGCAATTCAAATGAATAATAAAAAAAAAGAATCACCTGTGATTTCCCCTAAAATCAACCATGCGTTTATTTAACGTCAACCCATTTATTTTATCTGAAGATGATTTTTTATTTGGGATAAATATGAATAACTTTATCTGTTAGTTATAGTTCAGTCACTTTGTCTGCGAACACTGTCTGTGAGAAATTCTCGTGTAACATGATTCACCTTTATAACTTACCTTTGTTTACCCAGGTGTTTTGAATTGATTGGGTGGCTGATAGGCTGCAGTGCTGCACCCTATATTTTTTTTTAAATAAACAACGTGCATAGATGCGATCACAGAAAGACCGCAGACTGTTATGAATTTGAAAATGCTACTCAGTTCGATGACAGTTAAGCAATTTTAAAATTGAATTATTTTATTTTACGAATTAATTATTAACAAATTATAAGATAAGTAACAATTGTTATAAAACTTTCTTAAGTTGTCAAACTGGTGGTGTTTGATATTTTATCAAAAGGTTTTTATAGGTTATGTTCATTAAAATGTCAAGAATGTGTTTTTTTTTATTGTCATTCATGAACAGGAAGCTACGTTAACCTTTTTGGGAAGGTAGGTAAGGTAGGTATGTATTGCGAAATATTGAAACTTACGAGACTCATGAGTTCACTTAATAATGACTCATGCACGTTTTTCATTTACAGACTATTATTATAATAGAGGTAGGTATATGTACGTACCTTTATGATAGTTTCGTTTTGTTTGTGACAGACACATAAAAGTGTAGCCATGACAATAAGTAAACAAACTTAGATATATTTTCGATGTAGAACGAGAAAGGAGTTAACAAAAGTACAAGTACATAGATGTATTGTATACCTATAGCATTTCGAATTGCAATGTTCCATATTTTTACCTACCCTACTATAATATACCTACTTATGGGATATACCTACAAATGCAAAATTTTGTAGTTAGCCTCACGCGATGTTCTGATTTAATATTCTATTTGGAGGTTGGGCTTTATGCTTTGAAGGAAATTTATTTTTGCTCACACGGACTTTTAGAACTTTTTAATTTGACACGTAATCTAATGGTAGTACTTATACTTTAGCTTTAAGAAAGTAGGTTGCTATAACCTACCCAAATATTGTAACTGGGTTTAAATCCCGTTTTTTTTGTGTCGTAAATAAAATTTTCAAAGAAGAAGTATGTATGTATACCTCTATAGTTTGAACACTTTTAGCAATTTTACCCTACCCATAGAGCATATTTTTTCTACCCAATAATTCGATGAAAAAGCAACATAATTTTTCCCGGAAATAATCAAATTCCATATCTAATGAACTAAACTCGCACGTATTGTCGGTTAGTATGTTTTTTCTTAATAATTCTAGAAGAATAATTTGAATTTTTATCTCTAAAAGCAATCAGCAAACGTTTTTCTTTGTTCGTTCAGAACATAGCTCTGATTCTGAATAGAGTCCGATTGTTTAGACCTTGCATGCTCTGAGAGTTCTCTGTACTGAAAATTGTGTGACGTCTGAGCGTTTAAATTTATGTTCAAAACACACTTGACACTTGAGCATTTAGCTGTCACAAATGACAGTGTTCAACATTTCAGCCAAAATGCTCAGTAAATTTATCATTAGTTCATAGAGCGCGCTCTGATCATAATCTGAACCATCTTTGATGGAAGAAAGAAATACAAATGTCATTATGTGAACTCACTGAGCTAAAAAAATAAACAAAACTTTATTTTTGACAACTCAGACTTTCCACTAGCAACAAGGCAGCAATTTAGATTCGAAACTTACTATATTATTTCTGCAGATGCAGATATATTAAATCATAGGCCAGATAGTTCTCCAATCATTTACCGCGTTTATCGGAAAAATTATTGACAGATCTGAAAATTCAGTTCTGTAAACATAGCTTTAAACGCGCAAAAATTGAAAATAAAAAAAAAAAATAAAACACAAAATCAAACGCTGGTAGACGCACTAACAAATCACTAGATCGAATAAAAAGAACGAAAGTTTCAACGTCCATTTTTTACTTGCCCTCTTGAGTCTGTCTGTTCGGATGTGCGTATGTTTAGTTGTCTGTGCACCGACCTACAGCCTTAAGAGCTTCACCTATTTATTTCAAATTTCGTGTATAGCACTTTTTGGTGATTCCCTAGAGGAGAAATTCGATTTTTTGTTTTAGCCCGGCTATAACAGGTACCTGCCTTATAACGGTTTTAGTTATTTTGATAAAACTTAGTGTACGTTATATTTGCAGTAGTTTTAATATAACAGCATTTCAGTTTTTTTGCTAAAAATTAATGTGAATTAACGGTAACGGCTAAGTCGATACTTTTTAAACTCGGCACAGATTTTAGACTTGAAATTTAACACAAGATGTCATTTACAGTTTTTAACCCGTTGAATGATAGCTGCCATACAACTTGATCTCATAGGCTTTGATTTTTTTCCTACTTTCTTCAGAATTTAATAAATTTATTTTTTTTTAGTCCCATAGTTTGCTACAAGAGCAAGTTCGTGCGACCCACTCGTGCATTTTATTATTTGTTAATTAAGTTAACATTTGAATTTTCAGATAAAAAAATTTCATCTGAAAATTTGAAAAAAATTAGAACCGTTACTATAAATGTCAATAGAAGTAAACTGATTTTTTATGACAGCTGGCCAATCAGAAGCCAGATTTTTGATAGTTCTATCTGTCAAAATTTGGAGCTGAACCCCCCATTAGGCGTTTTTCTTTTTTGGCTCTGATCAGAGCACGGAGTAGAGCCTGAGCTCCGGGCGTTCGGATATAGAAGTAGAAATCAACTCACAATCTGTCAAATAACATGAAAACTACATGAAGTTGGCCGCGCTTCGAGCTCGGTCTACTCCATCATTTGATCATCTGAGGTAAAAGAAAATCATAGATCTTTATTTGACAGCTGTGTGCACTGCTATGATCTTAAAAAGAAAAACGCCTATTATTGCATTATTGATTATGAATTAGATTGTATTCAAACTGACAAATTATTGTATAAAGACTAGTTGCCATGAATTCGCTATTAATTTGTGACAATCCTAAGTTGCTGGACGGATTTTTTTTTTATTAAATTAAGCAAATTTTAATGAAAAAAAAATCCCTGAAATAAATTCGCTTTGCAATTATGAAAATAAATTACATATTTTTATTCTATAGTTATTCTTATTATATTTATTCAGTCTTTGTTTAAAATATTTAACGACCTTTTTATTTTATTTGGCTTTAAGGCAGCAATTATTTATTTTGGAAAGCAATTTCGTAACTATCTATCGTTTAGCTACTTTATCCTTTATGAGCGTAATGACATAGGTATATTATTTGGCTTTCATTGCTCGAAAAGATGACAAAGGATAAGACGTCTTGAATGGCATCCGTCAGATATAACATCTTATAGCATTGTATATAAATTTCTATAGTTCTATTGTGTTATTCACAAGTTTCTTAAGATGGCCAGGCGGTGATTATTCAGCATGAAAATGCTATAGAAATGTATATGCAATGCTAATAGTTAAACTAGCAAGGTAGTGTTGTATTTCAAGTTCTATAGGATTTGTGTTTTGATAAATATCAAACGATCTACAAAACTGTTGTTTTTTATTTGTAAATTTATTAAAAACCTTGACATTGGCAACAAAGAAGCAGACAATGTGTGAATTTTAATATAACTACTTTAATAGATAATCAAATAAAATAATTATCATGTAGGTATGACGCCAAAGAAGATTATTTCAAAAAATTATATATCTGTTTATCACTTTAAAAAAAAAAACAATCCATGCTATAGTAATGTACTCTGTTCAACTTATTATTCCAGTGGTTGACCTTGAGACTATTTTTTTTATTATTTCTATCAGCACAACAAAACGCCAACATATATAGTTATTTTAAAAGTATTGGTGATAAATTAAAAAAGAATAATGACAGTCACCTGCTGCAAAAGCTGTTTATTCTATTCTACACTTTATTCGCTGTAATCCACCTCGTCTCTTTTTCCACCTTAAGAGGTGGAACTTTGCAAAAACCAATGAAGCTTGGCAATGTAATTAATTGCTAGACTAAAACTGGGAGTGATCTCGATCAAAGTACGGGGGCATAATAATAACAGTCATCGTTGACTGATTATCATATTTTTCTCAATGAACTATGAAGAATGTCAAATTGTATTAAAAAAGCAAGTGCTTTTCGTTTCAAGGTTTTTTTTTCTATGAGGTATGAATTCCTTCAAAGACGTACCTAATTAGAATAGAAACTTTATAAATTTAAATATTGATGTAATCATAAAAACTATGTAGATATTTAAAGTATTATGTTAAGTTAATTTTTGTTTCATTGGAATTTTGTCAGCTAAAATACAAAAAAAAATTAATAATTTATTATAACATTAAGAATTGGTTTTACTAGTGAATGTGAAAAATATCGACATCAATTTAAAAGAATTAAACGTTTACGAAATAACGGTAACATTTTATGATTGAATAGCGGACAAAAAAAACGCCATCGAAGTCAATTCCAACACACCTAAAAACAAAACGTAAAAGTATCAAAAATTGATATTTTAAAAGTTGTTTAATCCATTGACATTTAAGCCATCCTTCCATAGATTTTGACACTCAATGGTTTGACAGATACAAAATAAACTAGGTATATTTTGACGTATACAGAGCATTTAGTTTAATCTGTCACCTGAAAACACCTAAATCGCAATTTTTTCGAAAAAATAAAATAAAATGTAAAAATATACCTACGTTTATAAGTCGGAAATCTTTTTTATCCAGATACACTGTAGCCGTTCTTGATTAGAATTCGAGGCTCTGGGACTTGACAGCTAAAAGACCAATTAAATTTTGTGCTTCAAAAAAATGAACTGTGAACTGTTTAGTGAATTGACAACTTTTCTTTTAATAATGTGTATTGCAAGAAAACCCAATTTTTAATAAAATGTATACTTTGAAAAATACACATCTGCAACAAAAAAAAAACCCACATTATTTGCATGCATTTTTTTTTTTAAATAAAAATCATTGAAAAACTATTAAGTGACAGTTATATAACGAGCATGAACCCCTCTTTAGTCATTATCCGGTGTAAAAAGTCTAAGAATCGATTGTTCGTGTGTTAGACAATTTGTGAGTTCGACTTTTGTATTAATTTAAGTGTAAAAAAACGCACCCACGATAGTGGTTAAGGTAGTCGTGTCTGTCGACTCGCCACCACACAAAACCGTGTATTGTGTTTTATATTTTTTTATATCGCCTATTTGCGCACATTTCTTTTTATTTTATTTTGTAACCCTCATTCAGTTGGTCAGTTGTTATTGGTTTTATTTTTTTATTTTTTATTATATCCCTAACACACGCTAATACGTTTAAACATCATTTGAATCGTGAGCAGCAAGTAAACCAGGTTTGGGATCAATGATTCAGAATAAAAATTACTCATTCCTTGAGCGAAAATAAACGAATATTTTTGTGTGATTGTGAATTGAAAGAACTTATTTGGGTTTGTGATGTCGAAGTCCAAACAAAGGTTCACCATGACGACGACAGTGTTGTTGTCCATATTTTTATTTCTTTTTTTGTTTTTCTGTATTATAAAAATATTATTGTGCAAATTGTTTGTACATCGCGTCGGTAGATTAGAAATATGACCAAATTCAGGTTGAAGGCGGTCAGCAAAGCATGAAATTAACTTTTAGACTTATTGTGGTATTAAAGAATGTCTTGCGCTGTCCAGAACTCATTGGAATGCTGCTTGAATTTTTGTAATAAAAAAATTGGTATCTTAGATACATTTTTTTTTTGAAGAAATATGTAGAGCAAGAAGTTTAAAGTGAAATAACATTGTGCATTTTCAGTACGATTTATTGATTTTCAAGAGTCAATTAGACATAGACGATTTTAACGCATTGCTTTTGAAACAGACAACAATTTATTCATATTAAAAATATTGATTTTGAAATGAACATGTGAGTTAAGAATAAACAAAGACGTAAATATAGAAATTGTGTCTATTACACTTTCACATAATTTTACGCATTTAAATACAAAAACAAACTAAATCGAAAATATATTTCCTGAACACATTTTCTTTATTTGTTAATGAAACAAAGATTCACGAGTCACTATGACTAATGAAGGTTGAAAGATCTGTGTAGTGTTTAAATTAATCTATTTGTCAATACATATTATGTTAGGTTTATAATTCTTTTGTTAACAAAGAAATTCCAAATGAAAACAGACGTTAAATTTCTCATTAGATTTTGTGAGAAAATTGCAGCAAGATGTTACACCAACATTTAATTGTATGTTATCATTCAATTAATTTTAATTAATTTTAAACCCCTTACTGGGTTATTGAGTTTGAGTTTTGGAAACACCTACACTCAATTTTTTTTATAAAATGGAATTATATTGATGATAAATGGAAACTTTTAACCAAAAATTTAAAAACAATTAAACCATTAATGTATTTTGATATTAAATTAGCTGAAAGGTACCCGGCCTTGTTTGATTCATATATATATTTGATTGAGGGAATGAGAGGATTCTAAAAGGTTTCAAGAAATATTTTTTGCCATGTATGTATATCAGAACAGTTGAATAGATTTGTGAGTCTCAAAATAAGCTGGTTGTTAATTAAAAAAAATTATAAAATTACATCGAGTATAAGGTGATGTTTCCCGATGACATTTTTTCTGTTCTAATTTTTTCTGATATTCGTCAGCATTCATTTAACATTTGACTATTTACTGGCTGAACAAACATGCAAGCAAATTCAAAATATCGGCAGAGGTGTCAATTGTCAAATATAAGTTTTTGTACTCAAATTTTACAATAGGGAATTTTACAATATTGTCAAAAAATAATTGACAGCTCACACTACGCGGATAACAGATTTTTTTCAAACTGTCAAATTCTAAATATTGTAAAATAATTTTGTAAATAATCAATTTTTTTCTTATGAAATTTGAAATTTCCTGAAGTAAAAAAATTTATAATACACTATTCACAATCACGCACAACATAAATATTTCCGCTCTCGTTTTAAATCAATTTTTCAACAATGATAAGAAAAATATTCAGCTGTCATCCGCGTACTGCTGATTTTGACACCCTATATTGTCAAAAAATAAATGACAACTCACACTACGCGGATGACAGATTTAAATTATGTATCGCGCTTTTTTTCAAACTGTCAAACACAAAATCTTGTAAAAGAATTTTTACGTAAAAAGAAGAATTACGTGACTATAAGGTTTAATAATACACCATTAACAATTTTATTTAAAAAAAAAAATGAAAAATAAATAAAAAAATGTTCAGCTGTCATCCGCGTACTGCTGATTTTGACACGAGAAAGAGATATATCGTTGTTACCTAAAAAGTCCTATCGACTTATTTTGACGTCTATATGAACTCTGTCTCTCTCTGGCGTTGTTATTTTTTTGTTCAAAACAGAGCTCTGAACAAAGTCCGATCGTTCAGAGCATGCTCTGAGCGTTCAGATTTATTTTTGAAACACACTTGAGCATTTAGCTGTAAAAATTTGACATTCGTTCTGAATCTTTCAAAATTTAAATTGAAAGTTATTAATTTATTCTTATCCAGTTGGTCCATTAAAAGCCTGAAATTAATTTAATGCTTAAAATAACAAATTTAATTTGTTCTGCTTTGAGCGGAAGAGTAAACACGACTTTATTTTTGACTACTCAGAATATCCTGTAAAGGAAAAAAAAACCCTGTAGCAAAAGCAAGATGCCGAAATGAGGTAGGATTTTTAGATTTTTTAACACAATTTTTTTTTTTGACATTTGCTAATCTAACATTTGTGATTTGTTCTCTTTTTCGTCCTATCATTATTATTTTATATTGTTATTATAGTCAAGGAAATTATAAAATCTTAAATCAAAGTTTTATGTTTTCAAAATGAATGCAAGGCTTTTTGAAAATAGAAATATCGACATTTTGACGATTATTTCACAAATTAGGTAAGCTCAAACTGTCAAAGTAAAAACCCGGATTACTTTTTTTAGCGACGGCGGAAGTATAGTCAAAACTGTGTAAGCTAAATAAGATGAGGAAGTAGACCAAGAAAACATTGAGATTAAAAGCTAAATTCCAGAATGAAATGTAGCAACTTTGAAATAGTTACACTATATGGAATTTTGTTAGGCTTGAAAATCTACCAATCGCTGATTCTTTTCAGTCGGGACGCAGTTTCTATATCAAATCTGAAAAGATCCACCTTAATTTTCAATCACTTTCATTTCCTTTTTTTTTATTTTAAGCAGATACGAGCACAAAGTGCATTTCCTTTCGAATCGTTATTCTGAGAAATTATACTCATACAACAAAATATCAACTTTTGATCAAAATAAATTCAATTTTGCAGCTTAAATTTTATTTCCCATGATCTGATTGAATTTTAAATTTAATAATTTCTACCCACACCGCACAATCCTTGTAGCTTAGTAGATATCTCAATGAAACGAGCTGTTCCTACTTATGACTAATCTGATAGGAGAAAACATGACACATTATTGTTGTTGAGGTATGCACCACACACACCCTACAAAACTTGGGGAGTAAAACCGTCTTTCAGTTTGAATGACTTCTATCATGTTTCATCGGATCAGAGTGCCCGACGAAATGGGAATACATATTTTTGTTACCTACCTATATTTCATTCCATATTTGCATTGCCTTTGTGGCCACAAATGCTTGAATAACAAATTTGTTCTGAGTGATGGATAAGTTTTAAACCGGGGGCGTATGTCCTGGCTACCAAGTATATTTAAATGTGCTTGCTTGACAATCTCTTGAATACTAATTAGTGGGTGGAGTTTCTATGTGGATATTATTATTGAGTGTCTTTTTTTCGGTAGAATTGAAAAATTGAAAAATGAAAAATTTGTGGTTGTTATAATCAACCATACATTTTGCATTTTTTGAAACAACATCAAGACAATAAAAATAAAAAAGTTGATTTTCTTTATTTTAAAGAAGAGCAGAGTTGTCAAAATAAAAGTGGTTTCTTGTTTTAGAGCTTTCAGAGCACACCATTGGTTTTTCATTGTCAGTTTAGAGTGGATTCAGATCCTGATTAAAGCAAGCTTTATTAGTTCAGGATAAATAAATCAAGAATTCTGAGTGAAAGAGCGCAACGCAATCAATGTGACATTTGACAGAAAGATAGAATACCTACCTATTAAAAACAAAATTATAAAAAAAAATTTAAGACGTTTTTCTTTTAAGTGCAGAGCAGTGCACTGAGCTGTCAAAAATAGATTTTACTCTCGAAAAATCAGCCGACATGATACATGAAAATGTAGGCAATACATATTCAAGTAATAAATAAAAAAAAAAAACAAAAAAAGAATTGCTTAAATTATTTGAAAGAGGAGACGAAAAAGAGTACTCGCGTTAAGCGATAGATGTGGGAACTATCACTGAAAAGCACTGAATCACTTTTTTCAAACAAGAAACAAAATGTCGCCATTGGACACTTTTCATTATTCTTCTTAATTTGGTAGTTAACCAACAATAACTTCCCAGTGAAAAAAACACTCTGACAGTTCAGTAGATGCTGTCAGATTGCTTTTTTTCGTATGATTTTTCATTCTGACATTAGGTAGTTGTCTAACCAGATTCTGTCAGATTCTTGTTATCCTACTGAAATTCTCCCAGGTAAGTTGACGAAGTGTTTTTGTTAGCATTATATTAACTTCATAGAAAACCAGCTAACCAACCAACATTTGATAAATAAATACAAAAACCACTGAAGGTAATTCATAAAAACCCACCCACAGTGACATAATTCTTCATTGATTTTTGCCCAATCGATTGCTAATTCAAGACTGAATCCACCCATGACCAAGAATATTAATTATTTACCACTCACATAGAAGTAGAAGCCCACCTTCTAACACACGTGCAATGTGCACATTAAATATTCTGATTTAAGGAATGTGTATGTATACTATTAGAAAATTAGAAAACAAAATTTCAATAAAGAAATATTTTAATACCGAAAGTTCATTGTTTGATCAATGTTCGTTGCATAATAGTATTAGCAAACTTCTTATCACGATTGCCAGACACACAATATTTTATATCTTCCGTGTTCAAATATACCAAGAAATATGAAAGAATTTCTTACTGCAAAAAAAACATAATATCCCACGAGTGGAAGAATTTTGTTCTCAAGTTCCGGTTGCACACACCACATCACATAAGAAAACCGCGCTACCGCCCACCGCCGCGTCGCATAAAAAATATAAAAAAATTCATTGCTTACATGAAGAAGGTTGGTGCATGCAAACAGCAGTTAAGTAAAGGCAATGCCAACAATTGCTCATGTCTGCAAATAATGTCAAAATAAGAAAACCAGTTATAATGAAGTCATGCAAACCACATGGAACCAGTTAAAATGGTAACGACTTTAAATTGTTGAGAATTTTTTTGTTATAACTATGTGATATTTTTCACACTCTTAATCGGAGTTCTAGATTTGGATTGGCAATTCTTTGGAAAGTTGTTGCTTGATGATGCTGTAGTGACATACTTTGAGGACAATGTCATATTTTTCAAAAGGAGTTATGGGAAAACCCTTGGCTATAAAAATTGATGATTGGATATTGTAGCTGTGATCAATTTCCCATTAAACCGAAATTCAAACGTTATCAGCTTAGCTGGATAGTATTCTCTCAGAGTTCCTAGCACCTAAGATCGTCAGAGCGTCTAATATATAGTTCATGTTAATCAACGACATCTGGGGGACCAAAACCTGGAATGATAAATCTATTGCTAGCTTGCCAAAGAAAGGGGATATCAAGAAATACAATAATTGACATAGTATTAAATACTTTTAATGTCAGAGGATCATAATAATAAGATTATTGTCTTAATGAACCAAGTGGACTTCACCTCATCTTGATAATCCAGAAAAACCTTTTAGCGCGAAGAAAATCAAAAACAAAAACGAAGGAGATTTAGTTAATCGGAAAAAATGCTCAATGAAGAATGGTGCCATCAAAGATACTGTTCGACCAAGTACAAGTTAGCACAAATCGATACGTTGGCCAGAAACGTTTTAAACAAAATCAGACCTTCATTTTATAGGTGACTTTGTTGGCATTCAGTTCGTATAAGTCAACTGAGTTTTGTCAAAGGTGTAAATATTATTATATTACAAAAGTATTGGTATTAAACATGGGTGTTTTGAAGGTGATATGATGAATCAATAAAAGTAAATTCAATTACAACAGCAACAGTCTACTGACTCGAACGTTTGGGTACTAAGTAAACTTTTTGAAGGAAAATGTTCACCTACTCGAGTAACGAAATTAATCTTATATTGATGCTGTCAATATACTTATCCACAAAAGCCTTTATAGTTTCCATTTTAATAAAATACGAGAGTGTGCTCATGGGACTGTTCTTATATTATTCACACTAAAGGTGAGACGGCACCAGCTGACAGTTTACTTCAGCGGAACTAAACTGCACATCACAGCAGCATATTCTTTGTATTAAATCGTATGATGGAAGCCTTACTTATCGGCAGTTGAACTGCACTTCAGCGACACTGCGCGACAAATTCCATAATCTTATCCTTCTTTGCCGAGAACTGTAGTGTAGTTCCGCTGAAGTAAAGAGTAGCCTGGTGCGGTCTTACCTTAAGAGCTAAAAGTTCAATGTCAGAACTTAACGAGACCACAAACTACCTACTTAGCAGCATGTGTAAACTTTTACAAGAATTCAGTGAAAGAACATTCAATCCTTTTATATCTAGATAGATCAAAAAGGAAGGAATGTACACGAGCAGGGGTTTTCTGTGAGAATATAAAAGAACCATTTTCCGCGGACGGGTGTAGTGTTTTTCAAGCTTAGATCTATGCCATTGAAAAAACAGTGGAACTATTCTGCAAGAAAGAACTGATTACAATGGAAATCACATTTTCATAGACATCTAAGCCACTTTCCAGTGGAATCATAAGATCTAAAGCTGTTGTAGTTTATGCTGAACACAACATGCATCACCAAAAAAGTTAAACTCTGATGGGTTCCTGGCTATGATTGGTTCAGTATCAAATAATGAATGAGGCCGATCAACAGATTTTTTCAATTTTATTGGCTAAGATTAGATGCTTTCTATCATGACAAATGTCACGTGGAGGATTTGTCACTAAGGCACGTTTTAAACCTGGAAACTTTGGCGTGAGAGTCTGACTGAAAGTTAAACAACTGAAAAGTTTCTATAAAAAAATTGCTCATAAGAAAACTATCAACTTGCATGTGTTTCAGCAGATATTATTTTACAAGTTATAGCCAAGCCATGCCCTCAAATGCCAACAAATGGTCATGGGGATCAGAATATTTAAAACACTGCTTTCATAACTGACTCCAAAAATATTACCAACGAATCAGTCAAATAAATATAAATACAGTTAAATAAATCTTAACTTATTAACTAAAAACTATTTTCTTTTTTAACATTTTAAGGTTTGTTTACTTTATCAAAGAAAAATATGCTAGCAAAAATTTTGTGCTGACAATTAAAAATCATCTACCATGCATTATACACACGTAGCATTTTTTTTTGCAATTAACATGTTTCGAGTACCGTAAATCCGCATTAAAAAAAATACATACTTCGATTCGGTGGCTTATATTTCATAGAGCTCCTGTATCTTAACATGTTAAAAATCATAAACGAAGTCATAACAATAACATCGACTTGCAGGGTAATTAGGTAAGTCTGTATGTTTTCAATTTAACCACGTTCCACGTATTTTAAGAGCCTTCACGAAGTAAAACCATTTTAAGTAATGCTATTCGAGATGCATGGAATACAAAAACATTTTTAAAGTGTGAAATGAAAGGGAAACTTTTTTTTATTTCTTTTCTTAGTTTCGATTTTGTATATCTACACTAAAAAAAAGAGAGAAGTTGTATTCAAGCAGTTAGTTAGTATTCGTTAGTATGAATGTGATAAGAGTAAATGGCAAAGTGGGGATCCACCCAACATAGAAGCACCTGCTTATCAGCATAATGAATGACCTGAATTTGTGAGTAATGCTGTTTGTATTATCAGTATGATATCAGTTAGCTGCCTACATTTAGTTGTGACGAAATAAATTTAATAAAAAGTGATTTACGCCTACAAAATATTTTTATTGTTTTTCTTTTATCATAAATGCTCTATTAAGATACTTTATCAAAAGCTAGATAATGTTGAACAACATTATGATGCGTGCAATATGTGAAGCTAAAAACACTTGACACTATGAGTTTTTTTCAAGTGAATAGACCCTTACTTGATACTGATGAAAATAAGACTGGCACATTGTGTTGGTTGATTAAGAAAATGATGCTGATGCGACGGGGGGTTATACTAACAAGTCACTACAGGAATCACCTCAGGAATCACTAAGTTGGTACATACCTACATATACCTATGTCACGGAAGCCTCTTTACTCGGATATAAATCAGTTTTTCGTTGCTGACGATGTAATCATCATAAGCGAAGATCTTACATCCTTACAAAGAGCACAAGATGTAAACGAGTATGCCATATGCGTGAATGAATAATTAGAACAAAAAAGACAAAATGCTTAGTCGAGAGCATATTCTGATCCACTCAGGATTTAGGACTTTTCCTGAAATTCATTTGTACGTAACCGTCTTACGTAAGCATCTAATGACGGATACTAACATCTGCCGAAAGGGATTATCAAGTTGTGGAACCAACGTAACGCAACGACTTAGAAAGAGTCCATAGAAAAAATGGAACACCGAAAATAGCGAATACCAAACTGTAAAAAGTGATCTCCTTCATGCTGAGGAACGTAGGTACTGATATTTCCCCCGTAAAAGCTCAGAAGCGTTTGCCGAATACTTTAAAAGAAATTTTGTACCAAATCCTACAGCAGCCTATCGAGGCATTGCTTTAAGTAGATTACTTCATCACTTACTCCATCTCAAAGTTATCAGGTCTTGCCAGCCGAAGACCCCAAAATTAGGAATTAAAATAAACTCAGCGAATTCTTAACAAGTCTGCCTCAGACAAATAGCAAGATACAGAAATCTACGGTAATCCACTAACTGCGCAACCTCACTATGCATCTACCAGATGGATCCTAATTGCCATCCAACTTTTTAAGAAACAAAGTAATTATTTTTTTTTTTTTGGTAAAGGCTAATTCGCAGGATTCTTTATTTTACGTGCCATACTTATGCCTCGAGAAGACAATCTTATTTGTAAGAGCTATCGCAAGCGTCGAACCAGCTAATTCAGCAAGCAGATCTTAGGGCAAAGTGTAATATTTGATATCATTGACATCACCTCTCTATCACCTCCTCATAATGTATGTATAAATCTCTTTGATATTCTTCAGATCCTTACAGTAGCTTAGTAGCTAACAAAAGACTACCACTGATGAATAGGTATACAAGATAACACCTAGCACGAATGGAACTTAAAAATTGACAAATTAGTTAGAGAAAGATCGCTCCCTATCTGTGATGCAAAGATCATTATGCTACCAAAAAATAGATAACTTAAAAGATTATTGGGTAATAAATTAAACCCTTATTAATATGCTGGTGGAGGTAGATAATACGCGACCGACAAATTTATGACGCACTCGAATGACTTGAAAAAAGAAATTCTGCCACTAAAATAAATGTAGGTTCGATTAGTCACTGGTTTCCTTCCGGGAATAACACCTATTGTGAAAGCAAAAGACGTTATCTGCAGATTGTACCTACAATGAAGATGAATAACAACATAGATTTCATCAAGACACGTCAGCTTTATGTATGTAATTTGTCTAATAAGAAAATATGAGCTTCTTTTTATCTCAAAGGGATTAATTATAACTCAATGTTTTCTAAACAAACTGCATCCCATATGTGAATGGTTGTGGCAAAAGTAAAAATCAAATTTATTGAAATTAAAAAAAAAATTGTAGAAGGGTTTGTTTCCGCTGAAATACCTCCTTAAGCAACGGAACATTTGGGCCAAGCGCCCTAATCTAAAGAATCAGCCTTAGGTACCTATAAATATAAGAGTTTATTGGACAAGGATGAAACATCTAAACAGAGAACAATCAATTCAAAGTTATTTTATATATTGCTTAACAAAAACAATTCAAACAAATTTATTACATAAGCTAAAAGTATGTAGGTAATCTTATTTCTTATGTAAAATAAACTTACCTTGCCTACAGCTTTTTTATAACGTCTAGTTGATTCATGAATTAAATCCTTTACCAGCAAATCACCACTTCCACATGGTACGACGATGCGCACTGAACCAAAACAAACAGTAACCTTCATGTTGTAGATATATAAATTTATAAGAACACAAAAATGCAAATCACACTAAACACTTTAATTTGTTAATTTTCTTTTTGAATATTTTTTATTTTCTAATTCACTTTGACTGCATTAGCAACATGTTGACAGCAAATATTTTATGGGTTCAAGAACATTGCAACACAATAATGTTGATAAAGGACGATCAAACAAAACACACACTTGACAGATGTTCGTTGGGAAATATTCCAAATAGGGTGCACGACAGGCATAGAAAAATAGGTACAGGAACCAGGAACTATTCAAAGCAAACCGAAGCAACGAACGAACGAACAAGCAGATCAATTAAATTCCTTTGTTTATGGAAAAAGAGCACCTTGTGTCCCGTCCCGGCCGTTGTTGTGGCAGCAAACAAACAAACATAAAGAAGAGTAGGTAATATTTTGTTACCTATTTTTTTATTACAAGAAAACGTGATGCAGTCGACGATAAGAAACCTTGGTTTTTATATTTTTACATAAATATGAAGGATTTGTACAAAAAAATGAGGTTTTAACGAACACACATAATTTTTTGTTTATTTTTATTTTTTACCAAGAAACCCGACCGACACAAATGAATCACAAGCAAATGAGAAAAATGTTTTCAGTTTTTTTTTTAATTTGATTTGATTTTTTTTTTATTTTGCTTCCGAGTGTGTTGGTGAAAAATTCCTCAGGTGGTGAGAATGAAGCAAAGATCGTGACTTAAAATTTAAAAATTTCGTTTTAATTGCACTTTTTTGCCACAAAAGTGGCAAATAATTATGTTAGTAAGTCGTATTGATATATAATGCACATTTTCGTTGTTTTGTTTTCTTAATAAGATGCATTTTATTTAAAATTAAATAATAGTTTTATATGAAACAGGTAATTGTACGCGCAACACACCAATTACACACGCGTTCTCGTCAACAACTCGTTTACATTTGAAATTGAAAATTTATATGAAACAACACTGGCGCACACACATGCACAGAAAATAACCACCTTTCGTTAAAGGAGAACTTGAATAATGACGGAGGAGAAGTTGTATTTTTTTGAATTCAAGTTATTTTAACGATGATTTGTTGTTGTTTCGTTCACTTAAAGTTACTGGGATGGCATTTCGTCGTTGAGGTGTGTTTGATTGAATGTTTTTGGGTGGTGGTTTCTTTTCGATTGGAGGATATTTGGAGCAATTTTTATTATCCATTTCATAAATAAATCAGTAATGGCCAGTTTCTCGAAACACTTTTAAATATTTATTGGGTTGTTAAATCTTAAAATGGTTAAAGTTCCATTTTGTTCCAAATAAATTTTAAAGGCGTCTTTAAAATGGAAGATAAAGAGAACGTTTAAATATTTCGATTGATATGCTCTCCTCTCGCTTGCTCTAATGAAAGAGAGCCATGAGTGGTGAGTTAAAATCCGGGGTTGGCATCAAGTTTCCTCGTTTTTAAAAATTCTCCTCCTAATGTTGGCGCAAACCATTTTAAGCTTAAATCTTATTACTCCGGTAACTAAAATGCTTTTAAGTGTATTTTGGTAAAACTGGGCATTAGAGATATTGGCGGCTGTTCGATGCTAGAAACTATAATTTCATAATTTCTATAATTTTCACCATTTTGTTCTTTTAATTAATCATTGTACAACCACGACGCCAACCAAAAATGAAAATTTATTTGAATAACTGTATTTTAACTATCAATATTTCATCATAAACATAACCAGCTAAACCAAGCAACGAGAAAAACAAACGAGATTTATATAATTTCTCAACTGTGAAGAATTTTTTGTCGTGGCAACGATTGGCTGTCCACTTTGTTCACTGATTTGCACCATCTCCAAAACAAGACAAGGATAACGTCGAAAAATTGTTCAGATGGGCAGAAATGGTACAATGGATGGATTCCTTGGTATTGTTAAAGCCCAGTCTAATACTTACGGGTACATAGACTGCTTTTAAATTAAGCAACTTCTGCGTTGCGACTTACGTCGATGTTGTTTTGTGTCAGCATCACCTTTAAACTTTGCAACTGAATGCAGCAACTTCTCCCCAATGTTTTTTCTAAATCTTTTTCATTTCATTTTCTCTATTTAACAGCACAAACAAATCTCATACACAACCACCACGTTCACGAACGACGAAGATGGAATAAAACACATACGCAACATAAAGAAAAACACAAAGCGCACAGACCGATAGTATGTGCAACACGAGCTACCCGAGCGAACCCGTTTACCCCGGCCACCACTTACGTTTCTCTCCCTCAAGCTCAAATCAACGAGTGAAAAACTAACGAAATGAAAAATATAAATCAACTCGCTATCTATCCATTGTACCAAAACAATTCTTTCCTGGGGAACTTTTGGGATTTCTGTGAAATGTTTGTGGATGCATCGTGAACAAAGAAGGCTGACAATGACTTCAAATGAAAGAATGAATCACTTGTTGTTTCCACATTTCAAACCTATTTTTAATTTAATTTTAATTTATAAAAACCCGACATCTTGAGGACTTTTTACGCTAATGTTAAAGACCCAGTTATAACTTTACTCTCCTGATAGCTTACTGACTGTTTAACCGACTATTTGATAAAATCATCTTATTAATTTCAGATAAAACTGTCACACTAGTTGTCCATTAACACGATCATGCGCTGTTTTCTGAAAATTTGATGAATGATATTTGTATAGGTAATGTTTTACGTGTTAAATATTCCCAAAGACATTTATTTACCAGCTGGTAACTTATTAAATTTGCATTGCACCCGAAACCCCTTTTCATACTTTGTTATACTTTATTATACAGTGTTATCTTGACAATATTACAAAATATTACAAGACTTTTTGTTGCAGAAGTTCTTGGCTGGTGTTAGCATGCCATTTATTTGTATTGCTTTTACTCGGGTTCCATTTTTAATTGGTTTCTTCCCTTCAGAATTCTTAGTAAGAAAATAACAAGGAGTAAAAGGAGTAAAACTAAACATAAAGGCATTAAGGCGTACAGCTACTTTAATCGATTTTTTTTTGTTGTTTTTGTATGACTAACAAAGAGTAGTTATAACTTACTTTAAGCAGAAAAAATATTTTATATTTAAGAAATAATTAATTTTCAGAGATCCATTCAAATAAAATCTTTAACTGCTTCTAAAACTAAATTGTTGTTTAACAGTCTTATTTTAAACATTGTTAATATTCAACACTGCAGGGTGTAGGGTTATCTGAGACTCTGTTTTTTTTTCTTTTTTTATTTTTTGAAAAATCAATTTTCCGTGCACAAAAATGGATGCATTCCAGAAGATGTATTTCAGCAGTGGAAAATTTGTGATTTGCAGATAAAAGAACAATCTATCTGCGTCATACTTAATACCCAAACGGCTATATAGAAACAATATAATATACTCAGCCCTATCGAGGTATCCGTTCGGAAGAAGTTCAGATCGGAAATAATTTCAGATCGGAACTCAAATTGCGATAGAGGTATCCAAAACTTTGGTTTTAAGCAGACTTCCTAAATTCTGATTCTGAATTATTCAAAAAATAAAACGTTAAGCTGCTTTTAGTCTAAGGAAAATAGCATTTCTGAGATTTGGTTATCACCATTTTTAGCGAGAAATGCAAAGTATGGCAAAACTTAAAATCCAAAATTACGGGCAGACGCCATACCGAATTTTTGGTGTCAAACTGCCGTCTCATACTCTACTCCATAATTGGATCCTAACTGCCTCCACAAATTTAAAACTTCATTTATCTTTGACTTTTGTTCTAAATAAATTTTAGAAGTTTCTTTTAAATGAAAGGGCAGTCAATCTACACTTATAATCAGTCATCAGGCAAAATCCTTTTGATTTTGCCTGATGACTGATTATAAGTGTAGATGACTATGACGTCCTCTCTGACATGACCGTGTAGTCGAGTAGTTCGAGATTTTTCGAATATTTATTTTTAGATTTTTAAGGTTTGTAAAAAAAAGTGCACGACTGGGTCGCACGAACTTGCTCTTGTGGTTCACGACTGGGTTGCACGTACTTGTTCTTGTGGCAAATTGCCACGAAAATAAAATTAAATTAATAATTTTTTTTTAATATAATTAAAACAAAAAATCATACAAATTTTTCACAAAAGTGCTAAAACTTCTATTTACAAAAATTCGAGCCAAAATCAAAGTATGCAGAAAATTTTGTTGCCTCAATATAAGTTTACAAAAAATTATTCAAAAATCGTTATAGCTGTTTTTAAATAAATCGATGTTTACTTAATATTTTTTATAATTTTTTTTTTTTGTTTTTCAAATTGGAAGAACTCAATTTTTAAGTGTTTAATTGTTTGCATTTTATGCACAAAAAATAAAAAAATTGTCAAGGCATTTTCCAAATATTGAATTTAAAATATGAATTTAATTAAAAGTAAAATTAAGCTTTTTTGCAATATATGTTGTTGAAATTTGTTCAAGTCATCTAGACCTTTTTAAAATTTTTTTTTTGGTTTGAAATCGTTTAACCCATTCATGATTTTGCGATTAACCAAAAGGAAACCAGACAGAAACCATCAGAAAGTCGTTTTAGCCGTTTTTGAGAAAATTAAGCTTTTCCAAAACCATTACATGGCAGGGTTTTAGTTTGTAATTAAATTAATAATTTCTTTAAGGTGAAAGTGAAGTTTTGTTGTAAACTTAATGAAACATTATATGATACATAAGCGCTGAAAACAGGTACAAATTGAGTTCGGTGGTTAGTTATTTATTTTTCCAAGTAAAAATCTGGGCGTGGCGGTGTAAAAACACAATTTCGTAAGGGAATAGTAAAGTGTCCTTTCTTTTCTTTAAGAATATTTTATTGTGATACATACATGGATGATGGACGCTGAAAGCCAGATACAAATTAATTATGTACAATAAATCAAATGTGATAGAGCGGACAGTGAAGTTGTTAGGATTTTAGCAAAAATGGTAATATTTTGACTTTCTTTGCATAATGCCAGACAAACATAATAACTAACAGCGGAAATGATAAAAAAACGCTGTAACATGTTTTACAAAAGAATTTGGCATTGTTTAACAATTTTACTTACATCACGTTGAACATAAAACATAGAATTTATAAACATTTGTATGGAAGTTCTTAGCAGAATAGAATTTTTATAATCTAAAATAGGTTTTCAAAAATAAATTGCTTTCCATTAAACTTCTATTTCTGCTGAGATAACAAAAAAAAAGCTGAATATTAATTTGTTACATTTATTTTCTTTTCAAAAATTATGTTAAAAGCATAATAACTAACAGCGGAAATGATAAAAAAAAACGCTGTAACATGTTTTACAAAAGAATTTGGCATTGTTTAACAATTTTACTTACATCACGTTGAACGTAAAACAATAGAATTTATAAACATTTGTATGGAAGTTCTTAGCAGAATAGAATTTTTATAATAAATGAAAATAAATTGCTTTCCATTAAACTTCTATTTCTGCTTAGATAACAAAAAAAAGCTGAATATTAATTTGTTACTTTTATTTTCTTTTCAAAAATTATGTTAAAAGTTTGTAGACGACCATTGTGTTTGCCATAATTTCTGCCCAATGGAGAGCATTTAGAAAACAACGAAGAAGTTCAAAAATATTATATAGTGATGCCAGGTCTTATGGATACCTATAAAATAGTGTTCAAGGCATTGGGGGAAATTTTAAACTTCATATCCGAATAAAAAAAACTGGGTTTTTGAGTGCCTTTGAGCCTGTTTTCGACTGTGAAAATGTATCTATTTTCCGGAAAGGAGAAAAAGTGAAGGAAAAATTGATGTAACTGAGAAGTCCAACAGTGTGTGCACACGAATTTCATGTAAACCATTTTCAATCCATTGGGTTTTTTTAACTCGACAAAATTAGTTAGAAAATAAACAAATATACAGAAATAAATATGATGAGCAGAAAAGTTCCATAAATACTAATGAAAACAATTCATTTAGGGCTTGATTTACTACTATTAAATAAAACTGATGTCTTGTGGGAGTCTGCAGATATGCTATTTTTTATAATTATTCTTCATTAATAATTAGAAACACACTGTATGCCGATAATATTTGCTTGGTAAAATGGCTTTGTCCAAAAAATAATATATATTTCTTGTTTATCGCCTTATCAAAACCTCTTCTACACAACCCTCTCTTTCTTACAATTATCTTCCTTCTTTTATTATATGCATTGACTAACCAACGTCAAATAAATTCAATTCGTAGTCTCGCAATAAGAATCCAGTACCAAAATGTTTGAATTGAAACAAATTACTATATTTTCTATTAGCAACGGAAAAACTAGACGCTCTTTGTTCTATATTTTTCTTTCATGGTGGCCATATGCTAGAAGAAAATTGAGAGATAAATAAGTACATGAATCATAGCATCTTAAGTATTGAACCTCAGTGAGATTGGCAAAGTTGAACTGTTCCTAACATAGAAATAGTTAAAAGTGAAGAGAACATCGATTTGACTCCTTCCATTTTCCCAACTAACTTTGACAAAAAATATATTAATGCACTCGCTCCATTACAAATATTATATGTATCAGTTTGCCCATGCATTTCAAATGAGAAACATATTCACAGATGCGAAAAACAAAAATTTCAAGGATATCGACAAGAAGAGTTTGAGCCAACCATCAGTGGACTGTATATAAACTCTTCCCCAATAACAGGAAATTTATTTTCATCATCAAACACTTATGGGAAATTCCCATTTTTGGTGTCAAATTTATGTCAATCGACTGTCAGTGCCCCTCCTTTAATGCTGGCATCACTTATTTTGCATGTAAAAAAGTATACAACGTACTTTCTACTTCATAGTTATTAAATTCTATGTATTTTGCACGTCAAATGAGTGAAAAGAAGAAAAAAAAGAACAATTCCAATATCGGTGTGTGAAAAAAGTGATTTTCTTCATCAAATTATTGTTAATTAAAATGCAATAAAACCAAAAAGCAACCAATTTTAAGTGCAACTATCGGAAAATCGTTAAAAACAAGATTGATTTTTGCATTGCTTTGCAAAAAGAACGCCCTTCTCGGTAAACAAAAATCACAAGTGGAGGAAGATTTTGTTTCGTTTTTTTTTTCACTTCGTCTTCGTCTTCGCCTTTTTTTTGCTTTGCTCTCCCGGAATCTAATCGAAAGAAAATTTTAAAAGAAAAAAGAAATCAAGCTATCGACCTTTTCGAATAAAGGTAATTCACACTCTTCACAAGAGCCAAAACGTAGTATTACTTTAATGTTGTTTAAAAATTAAATAATTATTTATATATGTAGAACAAAGTTAAAAAAGAAAAGCACGAACAAAATGTTTTCCAACTACTGGAATTAAGGTGTCACTACATAGAGACAATTATAATCGAGCGAAATTTTGTATAAAGCGAATAGGGGAGGGGTACTCCAAAACTCCAAGTGTGCATCCTGCATGCGTGGATGATGTGCAGCAGCACACGAACAAACCATCAAGCAACAATCATATGATGCTTTGGACAAACAACGAAGGTAAGAAGAATCCATCGTCTGTGAACTTGGAGTACAACAACTTGAACAATTCCAAAGATCCGAGGTGTCAATCGCCGAGCACCTATTCGCAGCATTCACATAAGAGTGAGGACACTGCGTCGCTGCTGCATGCTCATAAACAGAAGACTACGCGTCGAGTAACTACTGTTACCAAAGTAATCCACGAAGTGAACCACATTCGTCCAGAAGGTATTGTAGCTGCTGCCGATTACATAAAGATGCCCTTGGAAGACAATCGTGAAACCAGAGGCGTATCCATTGACTATGTAACTATGCCGATGGGCGTTCACTCTCGATCTCAATATATTAATTACAACCAGATTGAACAGCACACTGGTGCACCCATCTACATGCAGGAAAACAAGCAATTCCAAACTCACTATCAGGAGTATGACAACTTTCCACCTGGCGGTCATTATCCGGCCTCATCAACGTTCAATGTTATGCAGGCCGTCGGAAATGCCGGCTCCTATCTTTCAGAATACAGTTCCAATGAACGAATAGGAACACCACAGACTCCGAACGAGCACAGCAGCTCAACTTCCCCGTTGCCGCTAAACACGGCTGCCGGCATGTCGCCCAGCCTGGCCCAATCGTACTTACAGACGTCGCAATTTGACGAACTGGCCGATTACCACACATCGCCCTTGTCCGTGAGCAAGGCCGATAACCATTACGCCGAGGAGTCGGCCCTCCTCTATGGCTATATATCGACATCCAACTTTGGCATTCCGACCAACAACCTCGAGTCGAACGCCAACCCAGCATATCCAACGAGAGCGCTTATGTTCGGTGATAATCTAACAAGTTCCTCTTCGAGTGCAGTGCATTCGCGACAGAGGTTCGGCACCGAGCAAGAATTGCTGAAGCACATGTCACAGTTGTCGACGAACGATGCGACCACCTCTCCGCGCGGCGCCGACGATCGCTATGTTGAGAACAGCAGCGAACATTGTCAGGCTATTAGATGGCGTGATCCGAATCTATCCGAAGTCATCAGCTTCTTGGATAATCCGAATAGCTCGGTGAAAGCTAATGCTGCTGCCTACTTGCAGCATCTGTGCTACATGGATGATCCGAATAAGCAGAAGACACGAACCCTTGGCGGGATACCCGCACTGGTGCGGTTATTGGACCACGAGAATCTGGAAGTACACAAGAACGCATGCGGAGCTCTGCGGAACTTGTCTTATGGTCGTCAGAACGACGAAAACAAACGTGCAATAAAAAATGCCGGAGGAATTTCTGCTCTCATCAATCTGCTGTGTCGCACGATGGAATCAGAGATCAAAGAACTGATCACCGGTGTTATATGGAATTTGTCGTCATGCGAAGATCTCAAGCGGTCCATCATCGATGATGGTTTGAACGTAATCGTTTCCTGCATCATCATGCCGCACTCTGGATGCGATCCCACATGCACAGGTGAGATGTTCACATCGACTGTGTTCCGTAATGCATCCGGAGCCCTGCGCAATGTCAGTTCAGCCGGCGAATATGCACGTACAAAGCTGCGTGAATGCAAGAACCTCGTCGAGTGTCTGCTGTTCGTAGTAAAGACCTCAATAGAGAAGAATAACATTGGCAACAAAATCGTAGAGAATTGCGTTTGTATTCTGCGGAATTTGTCGTACCGATGTCAAGAGGTAGAGGACTCGAATTATGACAAGCATCCGACTCTTATGAACAAGACCGCCTCATCAATCGAAGTGAAGGCCGAAAACTTTGGCTGCTTTGGCGCCAGCAAGAAGAAGCGAGAATACGAATACACCGAACCCAACGATAGCATGAAGTCGGCCGAGAACGGAGGAGCCTCTTCACTGCAAACTCTGCCACGCAGCAGTGCCCTCAGGAAGGGCTATGAACAGTTATGGCAGCCGGACGTGGTTCAGTATTATCTTGCTTTGTTGCAAAGTTGCTCAAATCCGGAGACTCTAGAGGCAGCTGCTGGAGCCATTCAAAATTTGGCAGCCTGCTATTGGCAGCCCAGCATAGACATCCGAGCTGCTGTCAGGAAGGAAAAAGGCCTTCCCATCCTCGTCGAATTGCTCCGCATGGAAGTGGACCGCGTAGTGTGTGCCGTTGCAACAGCCTTAAGAAATCTTGCTCTAGATCAACGAAACAAAGAGCTCATCGGGAAGTACGCAATGAGGGATTTGGTACAAAAGCTACCCTCGGGCAATGCCCAGCACGATCAGGGCACCTCTGATGACACCATTACCGCCGTGCTGGCAACTATCAACGAAGTAATCAAGCGGAACGCCGAGTTCGCTCGGTCTCTACTCGATGCCAATGGCGTTGATCGTCTAATGAACATCGTGCGTCAGCGTCAAAAGTACACATCTTGTGTATTGAAATTTGCCTCTCAGGTACTCTACACCATGTGGCAGCACAATGATTTGCGTGAAGTCTACAAGAAGCAGGGCTGGAAAGAGCAAGACTTTGTCACAAAAACAGTCGCAGCTCGCAACGCAGCTCCAAATTCCCCCAACAATGCAAACAACACCCTGAATCGACCAATGGCATCACAAAGTCAAACGCGCTACGAAGATCGCACCATTGGACGGAATGCCCATCACAATTCAATGGCCAGTCGAAACATGGAAACGGTAATCTGCGAGAACGGCGAAGCCACAAACTTCAACTCGGGCACGATGACGTATCGAAAGAAAAATGATCAGTTTTACGAACACACTGATGGGGGCATTCCAGCAAGGCTAACACATTCTGATTCTGTGGAGAATAATCTCCAAGAGCCTGCTTAAGTTTTAAGATTTAAAAATAAAGAAAAAAAACAAAACACACAATTTAAGAATAAAATGCGTGCGCGTCATCTGTACTTTGGTTTGTTTTTTTTTTTTCTTCTCTCTATCTCGACAATGTTTTATAATAACTAAAAATAAAAAAAAACAACAACAAAATCTATAGAAACGTATTCAATTTACATAAATATAAATATATTATATAATTTTTTGTATTTTCTAAATATATTACATAAAATATATTCAGTAAACAAATTAGTTCTCTTGTCAACAAATAAAAAATAAAAGAAAAGCATTTTTTTTTATAATATTATTTTTAAACAATTTTTTTTTGTTTATTAAAGGACACCCCATACACACATAAGGATATACATTTGCTTAAACGATTTAATTGTTATAAACAGTCAATTGTGAAATATTCAAAATAAATAAATTAAAAAAAAAAAAAACAATAATGGGTTGATGTTTTCGCGGCAAGACTGAATTTTTGAATTTTGTTTTCTCCTGGGGTGTGGCTCTGATGATTGCTGTGTTCGCATGTGTGGGAATGATAGTTTTTGAATTTGGAAGAAATTACTGACCATCATTAATTCAGTTTGTGTTGTCTAATTGTTTATTACTTTAAAACAATTCGAGCCATGGAACTAAAGATGAGGAAATGTTAACTTGATCGATATTCTTGAGAAAACGTTTTAGTTTATTTTCACATTCAAATAACGGTAAGTCATCATTTAAAATTGTGTTAATTTTTGATTTATTAAATTATGGTTTCAGAGTGGAACACAGTTTGATTGGAAGTTGAGTACAGCGTACCGAGAATGCTATGAAGAGTGCACTTGAAGGTCGTTAGCTGGTAAGCAAAAGTCATCCAATACTACATACAATAAATAAAGCGGTCGATCTGAAACTCCCGCAAACATTTTAATAGGGGCTCGTTTTACAATTTCTGAATAGGTTTCAGTTTTAGTTAAGCAACTTAGCAGTTAAATTTAATGTTTTTCTTTATTTATTTTTGTTGATGTTTTCTGTCAAATTAAGTGCTGTTGTGAAACAAGTCCTAAGTTAAATAATATAGCAAGAAACAGCATACTTATCGGTTTTTGGCATTTATACTTCTGATTTAAAACGAGGTGCTTTCTTTCGGTCTAGAAAGCATACACAAGAAAAAAAACTTATGATTCTCTATTCTAGAAGCGGACGTTCAATTTTAGAGGGCCTCCAATTTAAGTCCTATTTAAGTAATTATTTCAGTTATCGTAGAACCTTGAATATTGGTACATTGCACTGGTAAAATTCTTAGCACTTACATACAAAAAATCACGACTGAATGGGGCTGAATCTGCTCTCATGACTAAGTTGGAATATAGATTCCTAGCAACTTTAAACTTTGCGAGGAGCTAGATCTGCGAAGGAATGAAAAATTGCAGAAGTTTTTACAAAGAGTGCGTGGAGTGGTATTCGCATCTTAAAAAAAATATTTTTTTTTTAATGTTGCCCCGTGTTCGAAATGGTTAAGGAAATGCAAAGAAAGTGCTTGCTGCAGAAGCAAACTATTTTACTAAAAACAAAATGTTCAGGGTGTGACGTTTAAAAAATTCTGACATGCAAGTGATTTGTTTGCATGCAAACACCTGCACACTTGCATGAAACACTTGCCTGGTCTAACTATTTTATGAAATTCTCATAATATATCGAATACAAAACATAACTAAATAAACAAATATTAGGTATGTACAATAATTTATGTTGGGCCTCCACTCACGAGACTAATTCATACGGGGAAAAACTGGTTTCCTAGAACAGGGAAGTTAAATGTGCACTATAAAACAGACTAAAATATTAGACTTAAGTGTGAAGTGGATGTACGAAGTGGAAAACTAATACACCCGACATCGCATCAAAGATGGGGTTCTATTCAAGTGAACAAAAAAATTGTTGTTTTTAGCAATTAATTCAATCAAGTAATTTTTTATGAATTTAGTTTTAGACAAAAAAATTTTTTCCAGAACTGAGCGGGTGTTCATACTCTTTTAGTATTTATGAAACAAAATTGTGTTATTGTCATAAATATGAACAGAGGCTTAATAATAAATGTGGTCGCAATAATTTCGTAAAAAGACTTTTTCCAACGGGATGGGCTTAGTTCCGACAAATTTAAAAAAATGACACAGGTATGCAGCTAATTTGTTCCAATCTTTAACGAAGAGTTTCGTTCGCCCCAATGCGAAATTCAAAATTGTTTTCGGAAGTCTCGAGTCCTCCATATTCAACACTCTTGTTATGTAATCCGCTTTAAGTTTAAACGTCGAAATATACAGTAAAGGAAGCCCAGTTTCCAGACAAAACATATTATATTTTAATGTATTGATATACAAAAGATTAAGATTAAGCAAAAGTAGCAGATATTCCACAAGCTCGAACTTGTAGGTTTCCCATACCTGCGATAAAACAAAATCGACTTTGCAGTTGCGTCAAAAACTCTTAGCTGGACATAAAAAAAAAATTAATCTATTGTTGAATATTTTTTTAATTCTTTCTCGTATTTATACTACTCTTACAAATAATAATGCACTTTACGCTCGTGTGCTTGTCAGCGTACAAATAAGTTAGTTTAAAATTAAAAAATAACTAACACCGTACATTCTAACCCTAGGATGATCTCGTACTGAAAAACTAGTATTGAATGACCGGCAGCGCGTCTTTTGTAGCAATAGGTCTTCGGTTGATTCGATGGCTTACCTAACTGAAAAGTGGAAAAAGTAAGATTTTGAAAGTGATATTTCAAAAACTATTGATATACAAATGTTTTCATCTTATTTTGGATCATGCTATACACGTAGTAATGGTTTCTTCAAAATCAATTCTGGTGTGACCCAGGACTCCGTTTCTACTCCAAATCTCTTCTTAATTTTTATCAATGATCTTTTTTCTCGAACTTCTAATCAGCTAAATTGATCGTTTCGAGATTGATATCGTATGTTAAGCTCATCAAATTTTCCCTCATTTCATTTTTTAGGAGTCAATTTTAGTGGCAATCTAGAATTTGCTGAACATATTAATTTTATAGTAAAAAAAGCGAACTCTATGCTTGGATTTATAAAACGGTGGGCAAAGGAATAGATCCGTACGTTACTCTCTGCTTTGTTAGGATTCATCTTGAGTATGCCTCACAAGTATGGATTCATTTTATGAAGTTCATAAGAGCCGTATTGAATCAGTTCAACATAATTTTATTCGTTTTGCTCTTAAAGGTCTTCCCTGGGCCGATCCTTATAACCTGCCACCTTACGAATATTGGATACGGCTTCTGCAGTTACAAACCTTATATCAACGGCGAGTTAACAATAATTTAATTGATGCCTCGGACTTGCTAGCCTTTATTGTCTTTAACTACCGCGGGGGTCATACCAGCTGCGAAGACCTGTTCTTTTACATGTTAAACATCACAGATGTAATTATGGCTTACATGAGCACCTCACTCGTATGTGTAAACTTTATAATATGAGCAAGGGTGCAATAGATTTTAACTTAAGTAAAATTAATTAAAAAAAGTCTAGAACCAGTGCTCCACGATCTTAACTGTTTCTTTGTTGTATTGTTTTCCATATAGTTTTGACAAAATGTATGTTTATTGTACTTCGTAGCATTTTGCTTACTAACAACTAACACCTGCACTAAGTGATGAGCCAGTGGAACACATATTCTGTGTTGGCAAATCTTCTTTCATAAGTTCTTGCCTTGTTCTAAGCTCCTTATGAAAAAGATCTGATAGTTTAAAAAAAAACAACAAACTTCGAACTTCCAAACACTGCTGTCTTATGTCGGCCTAAACAGAACATCCCACCATTCCTTGAGCACAATAAGAATGTCTTATGTTTTGTCTTACTCTATTTTTCCACAAGTATTCAAAACCAAGTATTCGACATCTCATTTTAAATCCTTTGCACCCTCGCGCTAAATAAGAGTAATTATTAACATTAAAGACAGTCCATAATTCCCTGGGTGTGCCTGGCATTTAGCAAATAAATCAAAGGTGAGTCTTGCGAAACAATAACATAATAAAGCGTGCATTTGAGTTTTATGGTAACGCTACCGGTCGGAGAAGTAAAAATAGATACAACAACAAAAACAGGATCATGATTAAGGGACATAAAATATTGTATTGATTTTAACAATGCAACATACGAAAAATGATTTCTTTAACAATGCCCTATCAAGTTAAGTTAATCAGGTATAGGTACCTACGTTTGATTAATCAACAAAACAAAGAATCTTTTTAGTTAAATTATTAAAGTGATAAAAGCTTTGAACGTGACAATTATAATATTTTTTTTATAGTGGAGCGCAGAAGAGAATTGTTGATAAAATTTTATACAATATTAAATATTGATAACTAAGAAGATTTTTTATTACTCATCTTATTTTTTTTCTTGATAAATTCACTTTGATCTAAATTATTCTGGAAGAATGATGTTTCCTTTCTAGCCTGTGACACCTCTGTCATCAATCGTTGCTTATGCACCGCTTGCTCGTAGTTCATACGTTCTGTGAGATGCACCCATTTGAATCTGGGCAGGTACTTCATACTCCACAATGAATCATAGAACTGTGATTTTTTCCTTGTCGAAATTTGCTTATTATTGAGGAATTCAACTATTTGCTTTGCGATTCGTTTACTTTCAAACTCAACCCATCCTTCTGTGAAATGACGAGATAATCGTTTTTTCTTCTTTTTCTTGTCAGACGCTAGAAGTATAAAAAATATTTATATTCTTGTACGTGTTCTATTTGTTATTCTTATTATAATACTACAAACCTGGCATTTTCTCAGGCTGCAAGAAAACACGACCAATTTTTCCAAATCCACCGAGGATTTCTCGAATGCGTGTAACATTCATGTGTTTGGGAATATTCGATACGTAGATAATTCCTTTTTTACGTTTTTTCTTTGTTTTGGGTAGTTCCATTTCGATGTCACTTGGTTCTTCCTCCTGTCCAGCACCTTCGTGGGTTGCTTCATCTTCGTTGCTAGATTCTGCATCCAAGTCGGTCTGATTTTGTATTCTTTCATCATCGTCAACTATATTGTCTTCGGAATCTGATGGTTTTGGTGCTGGTAGTCCTTTTGATTTTCTTTTCATTTTAAATTAAATATTTAAGTTTTATAATAATATGATTAAATATTATATTCCTTTTGTAGATTGTAGAGGAATTTTGCTTTTATTTTGAAAGTATATTTGGATTTCACGTGCGTACAAGAAAGAGTGAAATGGGATTAGAGATGTAGAAAGAGATGACATACCGGTACCTTTAAATACAGTACGAATAGAAAGTTTGACGATTTATGAATTTGTTTTAGGCTACGTTTACATACAGTTACATATTGATTTATTGCCACCCAATAATTATCTGTCGATGCCCAGTTTCACCAAAATACACCTAAAAGCATTTTAGTTAACAGAGTAATAAAATTTATTGACATTTTAACTTAAAATGGTTTGCACCAACATAAGGAGGTGAATTTTAAAAAATGAGGAAACTTGATGCCAGCCCCGGATTTTTATTCACCACTCATGGCTCTCTATCATTAGAAAAATTTCAACTTTCTCTTTGTCTTGCATTTTTAAGACTCCTTTAAAATTAATTTGGAACAAAATGGGACTTTAGTTTATTGGCCCTTTTAAAAATGAAAATGGTTGGTGAAATTGAAAAATGCCATTTTAAGATTTAACAACCCAATAGAATTGAGAAACTAGCCATAGTTTATTGGCCCTTTTAAAAATGAAAATGGTTGGTGAAATTGAAAAATGCCATTTAAAGATTTAAAAACCCAATAAATATTTAAAAGTGTTTGGAGAAACTGGCCATGAAATATTTTAATTCTATAATCTGCTTCAATACTTTTTCTGTCATAAGATCTGAACATAAGACAATTTAGAAAAGCGCACGTATTTACGGACAACGAAAAAAAAATATAATAGAAAATCTATCAGAACCCTTTTTCCTGCATCAAAGAAAAATTGTATTTCTCTTATTTTCTGTAAAAAAGATGTATAATCTAAGCTCTTTCAAAATAAATGTTGTGCACTTATTCATATCTAAACGACTTTAGATATATTCCGATGCAAAAGCTGCCCAGCAAAATAGGCGAAAATGTATGTTAATCGATAGAGAACTATATTGTTGCACCGCTAAAATATTTTCCAATGATAAATATCGATCCCAAGTCTTGATAAATTTAAACCAAATTAACCTCAAGCAAGCTTCTTGGTAATTGTTCGATTTTATTTTCTGAAGAAAGATAAACTAATTATAATATAATAATCTTTTTAACAAAATGCAACTTACAAATTGGTATATGACTATGCGATGAACAAAATTATTAGATTTCAAACATAAATTTTAACAAAAACTTCTAACAAATTCGACGTTTGAAATAAAAATGAAAAATAATTTGATAAATATTCGTAAAATTAGTAGAAGAAAAGTCAAAGAAAATAAGATTATTAAATTTTGCTAAAGTGTTTTTAAAGCTAAGTATAAAATGAAAAGTTAAGGTATTTTACAATTTTGAGTAAAACATTTAAATTAAAAAAAAATGGCTTGATGACAACTATGAATGACGTATGAGCGCATCGAACGAGATTCAGTTTTTTAGAGCGAGATACATCCAGGATTAGATTAACCTAATGCACTTATTTCACAAAATTCACTAATAATACATAATATACAGTCAAAATAATGTAATTAAAGTACTTTATTTCGATAAAAATAACAAAAAAAACAAATATATTTACAAAATTTATTGACAAATTCATTGTTGACATCTACAATGACATTTGAAATGAAAGCGTTTAGTTCTAATAGGGTGTGTGTTAAGTAATTTGCCAGAGATTTATAAGAGATTAATTTTTAATCATGAAGATTTGAAATTTAAATTTGTATGGTAAATCTAGTGATTTAATAGGAGATTATGGATAAATCTGGTCAAATCAAGATTAAGTGCTTGGTGGAAACATAGTATTAAGTCGGAATCTCAAACTGAATGAAAAACTGTTGGAAAATAAATCGAACTAAAAAACTGGCCCTAATATGGAGTAAGAGCTTGGTCCTAATTTTAATTCTTTTCTTATTAACCCCTTATTATTAATTTAAAAAAAAATTTAATTAATATAAAATACAAATAAAACAACCATCTTTAGTCATGAATCTCATCCATCAGTTTATTCAACTTATAGTTATGATTAAATGATGAGTTAACGTTATAAATATACATATCTACAGCAAAATAATACTTATCATTTTAATTTGACATACATATATACACGATCAAAAATTAATTAATATCTAATAATAAAAAATATAATCAACAAAGTTTTTTTTACATATTATATAAATTTACAAAGTAACAGTGGGTAAAACATGGCATATGTCATAACATGCAATTTTCTTAATTTTAATATTATTATTTACATTTATCACAAACGGAATTCTTTTACGATTTCCGTCACACTTTGAAAGGTTCCAGTTCCGATTCCCAATACAGCTACAATTAAAATTAATATATTCTTGAAATACAAAAATACTCCAATGGATTTTTGTTCTTGGGAACGAACAATAAAATCAACCATCACAGGAATTAATAAGGATAATGAGGTAGAACATAAGGCACCAATGAGAGAAATGAATAGTCCTAATTCAGGAACGACCAAAGCAACCGCAACTGAAAAGATTAAAATACAAATATCTTTAAACACAATTTTTTACTTGCGAATATAGGTAGGAACTATGTATACAGTAAAAGGCAAGTTATTCATTCGTAATAAAATTATTGAGATGACAGACAAATTTGACATTACGGTTATAATGAAAAAGAAAAAAGTCCGTCTGTCTGCCTGCCATTTTGAACGACATCTACATCCTAAAACGGTTGGAAAGATTTCCATCAAACTTGATAGGTGTACCTACAGTGTACTTGGTATTATTATTATAGTAATATCATTGTTTATAAAATTAAAAAGACTTGAAGTAAAAATAATGCAACACTTTTAACTGCTTGAATTTTAAAAGTCTTTTACATTCCTAGCAGTCTTTCAGTCTTTCGTTTGCATTCAATTTAATGCAGAAATTCGTGCAATTCAGTCGTGGCTTTTATTTTTTTTAATTTTTAAAGTAAAAATTGCTTTGTTTTTGTAAATCCTATATTAAATGAAAAGGCCGATAAATTCATTTATATTAAACTAGTGGAAGGATTTTTATTATATTTTGTTCGTTGAAGGAAGATATATCTACTTCACATATTTTGATTTTTAATATTTTCTTTATTTTAACGCTTTTGGTCTTACGTATATACAGAAGCATAATTGATAAATATCCCAACTTTCATAAATGAACAGAATGATCCTGGCATTTACAAAGCATAGTAATTCGTTTAAGCTATTAAAAATTCCACAGCACTTAATTAACATAATTTGTCTACTAACTCATAATAAACAAAAATAATTATTTGTCTTATCATAAATGCGGCAGACGCGTGCATGAATCCATAAACTGAATTAAATGAATGACAAAATCGGTTCAAATCTTAAAACTATTAAGATAATGCTATATATCTACATACAATAAATGAAGCCTTCAAAAGTATGTCAACATAATTATTATACCTTATTATTTAAGGTAATCTAAACCCTTCGAATTATATTTATTTGATAACAGAACAAACATTCCCACATTAATTTTCCAGTATCAAAATTCATTTGCCGTATTTTTAAAATTTTCTTAAAACGTGCCTCAATGATTGTTTACCCGTGTTTACATAAAGTTTGGTTAAATATTTAAGTTGTTGATAAAGCAACCTCGCATGGTCTTATTTAAATTTGTTATAGAATTTGTTTTATAAGGCAAGAGGATCATCAAAAATAGAAAGTGATATTACATTCACGCTTGGGTTTCTGAGAACAGATCAGAGTTTGGGGGGTTTTCAGTTTTACTCGTAAAAATAAATGGCACATACCATACATACATGTAAAATTTAATAAAAATCGTTAGAGTCGTTTTCTAAAAAAAGTCGAAAAAGTATTTCACCAAAGTTTATTAGCAGTATTCAAAAGGTTTACCTTTTTAAAATGAAGACAATACAACATTTTTCTGAACTGGCAACTATTAGAAACTTAATTTTGAAGAAATGCAATAACATTGCCATATAGTTGATGAAGACGAAAAATTCCAAAGAAATTGCCAGACGAGAGAGTTCAGGAAACCTATGCTTGACATCGGTTCTATTAACAAATCACATTTTCAAACTTATCAGCGTTCACCAATCACCAAATACCTGATAGGTGAAGTCCAAATTAACTTCTCCAAAATTATACAAAAAAAAAAAAAAATGATACGCGTAACTATGGAACACTGATGAAACGAAACGATACTTTTAAGTTTTCGAAACTAAATTTTTGTCATTTGAAAATGTCTTCTTTTTTTCATCGCATTTTGTATTCATTATTTCCATGAGTATAATATGTATTTCAAATGCGTTCAAATAATATTAAATGTGCATTGTAGGTTTTAAAATGGGATGGATATAAGTATTAATCGATATCAACATTTAAATATGTACACAACTCCATACAAAGAATCATTAATACATCGCACTATAATTGCGGTGAAAGCTTGTGTAATATACATACATATATGCACTCAAATATTGCAAAATAAAATATTTTAAGTTCTGTGTTTCGAATCTCAATTATTACTTACATGTCAATAAAATCATAATGGTTCTAAAAAAGAGCTCTCCCATTAATGGTCGTTTACTGCAATTCATAGAGTCCTTTATTCCAGGCCACATTATCTGTATCATTATGTAAAATTGTAATGGATATCCAAAAAATACTCCAAGAGCGGCAATAACTTTAACCGCTTGTGATTTCCTAAAAACAAACAATCATTTAAGTTCCAACTGAACTCAAGGATTCATATAGTTAACTTACCAATCAGTGACGTCCAAATTTAGAGTCAAACTACCGGCAACTTCTTCACCCCACTTCAAGTATCCAACAAATCCGGTAAAAATAAAAAGCCCAGTTATAAGTACCAATGTAACATTTAACACTCCAAATCGGCTATTGAAGCCTTCGGGTCTTTTCATGGCATTGCGCAGAGGGAGAATTAAAGCAACACCCTCGAATGAAAATATTGCTGTTCCAAAAAAGAGTGACATTTTTGCACCATCTGTTACCAAGTTACGTTCATTCGGTGATGGTAGACCATCGATCATGGCAAACACAAGAGTAGCAGTTATACCGACAATCAATGAGACACTTGCTAGCATCGATATTGGAGCCAGGTACTTGAGGTTGGTTATAAGCGATGGTATAAGAACCGCAGCCAATGCTATTGTCATAGCTACATTAAAATCCAGGTTAATTCCATTTTGCTGAAACACTTGCAGTAAGTTCTCACTTATGAACACAAAGTAAATAGAACAGAAACCAAACTGTGTCACACATAAAAACATCTCTACGACAAGTCGCATAAATTTCGACGCAAAGCGGAAGCATTTTGGACCAAGTTCAAAGCTTTTTTCAACAGTATCTGGATAATCGAAAAATGTGGCACCTTTTGTGGCTAAAACGGCTCGCTTGGAAGCTCTTATGAGCATATGCTCACAGTGCACACATATCACAGCAATTATAGGCAATAGGATAGTAGCTCCAATGAGGCCACCATTTTTAAACGCATCACCCATTGCAAAGAGACCAGCTCCAACGCTGCCCTTGAAAAGGTGAGAAGCTGTTTCAAAGTACCTATAAATATATGTAAAAATTATGTATTAAAAAAATTAAAGAATTACAGTTATGTTTTTAAAGAACTTACGATGTTGTATGTTCTCGAACTTCAACCTCCGAGGCTTCAGCATCTTTTTCTTTTCCCAGCTTACATGGTTGAACTTTTGGATCGATTTTCTCCTCCATGGCAATACTCATTATTGCAATTATTACTTTAAATAAATTAAAAAGTTAAAACAGATTTAAAGTCACTCATGTAGGGTGTTTAGTTTTGTAGGAGTCGTGCGAGATGTACACACGTGTAGTTTAATCTTTCTTCTAAACTAAGTTTAGTTGTATATAAACTAAGTCCGTTGTACTTAATGGAATCTCTGTACAGTTAGATTGAACATCATTTACATAACATAGCTGACAGCTGGCATTGATCTAGAGCTGTTATGATGTGTGTGTGGGCAGACCACAGAACAAAAAGAGCATGAAGGTGGTGCATGAATTCGTTCTTATTGTAATTGAGCTTAGCTTTCAGACTGAATACGTAAAATGTACTAAAATATTTAGGCGTTAAAAATTTTACAATTTTAGATTTATATAGAACCATTTATTACAATTTTAAGTCCGATTTCAAGTTGCATGTAGGCTTAACAGTTAACACTCAAAAAACATAATTAAAAAAATATTTAAAAGGAAAATAAAAAAAAAGAAATTTGAAATTTTATGAAAAGTGGTTAAAATATTTTTAATAAAGATTCAAGCAAAACAAAGTAACTATGCTAGTTTTGTTGAACAAATTTTAACAAAAATCAAAATCGTTGAAGCGGTTTTTAAATAAATAGATTTTAATTTGAGAATTAAAAATAAAAAAAAAAAAATTTACAATTACTATTTTAAGTGCTATTTTTAAATATGGGTGATTTTACAAAAAGTCCAATAAAATGTTCATAATTTCGGCAAAATTTGTTTGGAAGCTTACAAATTAGTTCTAGTTATATGTTAGAATGTCCTCTAACATTATTGAAAGCGGCCAGTCAAAAAAATAAAAATTAACAATACTGTGGCAATTTTTTTGAAAAAAGGTGGCCAGGGGACTCAGATTTATTTACCAATGGACTGATAATAAATAATTATATCTTACAAATAATCACTTATTCAATTTAAAATATTACTTTTTATTTAAAAAGCAGAAACAACTGATCGATATCAGTATGATTTATCAAGGTAAGATAGCATTATCTTACCTAATTGACACTGAAAGTGCTTTCTAACATAGGTTCTTATAGCTTCAATACCGCCGTTAAAAAGTTATGTCAGATTATCGATTTAAGATTGCATAACAAAAACCTCGACAAAACCCGTTTAAATGTATCATCTTCTGAAAATTTCTAGACCTCTGGATAAAACTTTAGTCCCTTTTTTTTATAAAATTGCCAGGAGACTAAGATTTTTACACTTTTCAAGCCACAAAAAACATACTTGCGTATCATTTGATAAAATAAAAGAAAGAAATTATATTATGGTTATAGCAAACAGATGCAACATACAAACACGATTTTGTTTTAAGAAGACACGTTCTACTTGACAGTCCGTGAAATAGAAATTCGAATGATTTCGAAATTACTGATATTTTTGATGTTTTTAATCTTTCTGGAGACTGATTAGAAATGTGGGGGGACAAAGTTAAGTTACTTTTTTTCGCAATAAATGAATTCTATTTTATTTGAGCTTACAATGATAAGTTTTTTTTTTTTTGTGTGGGAACTGAAATAGAAGAGTAGCAAAGTTTTTTTCATATTAAAACGGGAAACTGACATGCCAGGGGACCTCTACATATGTACCTCATTAAAGGAAGTTTAATATAAAAAATACAAATTATGAATTTTTTTTCAAAACATTGGTATTTAATTTTTAACCATCAATTTAATCAAGCCGTTTACGAGAAAGTTCATGAAAAAATAAATGTTTCTGTGAAGAGCTACCGTTCATTAAAGAAGACGAAGAAAGAATATGTGTGGCTGTTCTATGTATGTCTCTCTGTACATCTTGATGTATGTCAGTCTGAATGTATCAACACGCACATGTTTTATTCGAATTTCTTTAAACTTCGAACTTTGTGTTTTAAATGATATGCCAAGGCCAATTTTTTGTTTGTTGCGCTACATTATATCACAGGTTCACAGCTCCAATTCTTGTCGAAAAATTACGATCGATTTTGATAAAATTACACAATAAGCTATTTGTTATCAAGTGGACGATTTTCGCAGGAAATTATTTTTTTAGAAAAAGCTTATTAACGGCAATTCTTGTCGAAAAATTACGATCGATTTTGATAAAATTACACAATGAGCTATTTTTGTTATCAAGTGGACGATTTTCGCAGGAAATTATTTTTTTTAGTAAAAGCTTATTAACGGCACTTCCCATAGAATGTGTTTTTTTTTGTAGGTATAGAATATCTCATAAATAACGGCTACAACGATCTTAACGATCGGGCCGATGTCAATTAAACTTGGTATATGGAATTTCTAGGGTTACCGTCAGAGGGGTTTTTCGAATGTTTGTTCTAGGCCTAAAACTAATGGTACCTGTCATATAACGGTTATCAAAACACTTGTTTTTCTCGAAAACGGCTCGAACGCCACTTTTAGATTGTTGAAATAGTTATTCCTAAAAAAAAACAGTTTGAACAATACCTGCCATATAACGGTTTTTTAAAAATTTTAATTTCTCGTTCACGACTCAGCGGATCTTAACTAAATTTTATTTCTAAATGGCGTAGGTACTTATTTTTTTCAAAACTTTTCCAAAAAAAAAAATATATTTTCTAATTAAGCAAATTTTCATTTTTGAAAATTTAATATTTCGAAAACCAATTGATGATTTTTTTTTTAATATAGTTTTCGAATGAAAATCATTAATTTGTAAATATTCACAAACTCAATTTTTTTCATAAAAATATTTTAAAAAAGTTTTTTTGGAAAAAATAATATTTTTTTTTAAATGGCCCTAGAACTTTGGTAAAAAAAATTGTTAAATGCATTTTAATACACTAAAATTGGTGGCATACCAAGATTTTCTCGGAAAACTCTGGTTTGTTTGTAAATTGATTTTCAAAGTAGTTTATTTTTATTATTATTTTTTTAATTATTTCTTATTTAATTACATATTTGAAAAAAAAATTAGGAAATAATTTCATATAAACTAATTTCGTGGATGATTCTTTCTTATGTAACTTGCAACAAGAGCAATTTTGTTCGACCCAGTGTGCCTTTTATTTTATTAAAAAATGTTAATAACCTAGGGATGTTCATCGATAAAATACTTCGATGTTTTTTTTCGATGCGATGCATCGGAATTCTAGATCGATGTTTAACGATGTATATCGTTGAAAAACATCGAAGTTTTCCTTATTTTGATTTTGGTTTAATTTTTTTGAGAATAATAATGAGAATATAATGTATATAGAACCCTTAGGCACCTTCCTACAGAAGAAAGTTTGTTCGACTGAGTCGTTGCCCTTTATTTCATTTAGACGAAAGATATACTTATGTAGGAAAGGTACATATTTTTTGTATTTTCAATTTAAAAATACAAATAAAAAATGTCCAAAGCTTTTATTATGTTAAGTAGTATTTTTATTTAGGCAAATATTTTGTTTATTTTGTATCTTCATTGAAAGAAATACTAAAAAAATATATTTACAAACACTGTTGCACATTCAATAACTTTTCACTTATATTTTTTTGTCAAAATTATAAAATTTTGCAAGACTTTCCGGTTTTCACAATATGATTGTTCTCTCTGTCCACAATACTTAAACACAATATATATTTGTTTAATTTCTTATTTTTATTTTATTTTTGGAATGTTTTTTTAGCTGATTCAATATCCAGTACAATATTATAGAATAGGTTTTTTTTTTATAAAAATGCATTCCAATGAATGTGAAATTAAATTCAAATTTTTGTTTCCATATACCTTTATAACGAATAAGAATTTGAAGACAAATTAATAAATTTAACAACTAGAACACAACCGTTCGCTTTGATTCTTACAGCAATATACTTGGTTCACTTCAATATCATTAACAAAATCAAAACTCTAATTAAACCAGTTTCATTGTTAGAGTCAATTAATTTAATTTTTACACACGTATATCCGTTGCCGTTCAATGTATGAACTTGAACATGAAAAAGGCTAACTAGTATAACGTACTTTTTGCACAAACCAAAAGTTATATAAAATAACGAGCACTTAAAAAAAAAACAACGGTTTGATAATAATAGTGGGAGATACATACACATGTACCTACGTGTATATCTATATTGTGGAATGCAACATTTTTTTTTGCTTAGCCAAACAATCTGAAGTGAGATTATTATTAGTTATTTGAATCCACCAAAAAATGTTCAGATAATCGATTAGAACAAATATCACACTTGGATCGAGAAGCCAATCTTAATCAATTTTTTTTTCTAAAAGATTTCAAATAATTGGTTACTGTGATTTAAGATAAAGTTGTTTACCCAAACTATATGCAGTATAATAAGGTGTAATTGGCAAGACAATGAGGTATAAATAACTGCTAAGAGTTAGCTGTTAGGGTTTAATGATGTGAGACGATCTCTCTGCTTCCTCGGAGGTTTCGCTGGATACATGCACTATATTCTATATAGGTTTAATATCAAGTAAATTAACTCAATTAACGTGAGTTGGCATGTTAAAAAGAAGTGTGAGGCTTAACAATGATTGCCACCTTATATGTAAGGTCGTTAAGACGTTAAGACGACAAAATATTTAAATCTCATAAATCATCAAACTTTCAACACATTATAAAGGGTTTTCCAATAAGAGGTGTTATTTTGAATAGCCCGCTATATCGGTAGCTGTCACTTTTGAAGCTATCATTTTATGACATTTGACAAGAAGAAACTACGCGAATAATAAAAATGGAACGATACACGCTTCAACAACGCATTGAAATTATTAAAATTCACTATAAAAATGGTGAAAATTTGGCAGAGACGAAATAAACATCCGATCATTTATCTCAAAAAATTTCATTTTTCTTTGAATATCAAAATAACACCTTTTTATTGGAAAACCTTTTATAATTGGCTTAGCTGATTATCAATTACTTTCCAAGGAAAAACCTAGGATCTCCTAATGTCCTACTTCAAATATCAGTAGAACCCAAAAAAAGATGATGGCGCCACCGTCACGTCGCAAGCTAATGATATCTCAAAATTCCAACTTCCTGTTGGAGCATTCCATGGACAAGTTGTCTGTACGTCCAACTACTTTTATGCTATTATAAGATACATACAAATGTTAAACATGTCTTTATTTCATTCGATAGTTCGAACACTATAGTCTTTGATTATATGCAAGACTTAAAGGTAGCTCTTTAATTGTCTTAGAAAAAAGTTGAGTTGTTACCTTAACATTAATATTTCAGTGAAACTATCAACCATAAATAAAAATGTGCTAGAGCCAAATAATAAGTAAGAATCAACCTCGGTATTAAGAGCAAAGAAATTACAAATAAATGAATGGAATAATTTTTTAGCATTTTTTTTAATATCTAGAAAACTTAAACACGTACAGACAAATTATGATACGTGCCTGACAGAGTTGACTTATAGTTATTATTAGTTGTATTTCAAAATCTAAACACGCTTTTGTTTTTTAAAAGGCTATAAAACCGGCACTCTACTCTTTTTTTCCGGTCATATGTATGTCTGTCGTTTTCCCATGTCAACACAGTCCTAATTTTGTGAGTAATTTCTGAGGCGAATATAAATCAATCGAATTTCAGACACCCAGTCGTGTTGTCAATTGATAAATAAATGAGTCGAAAAATAAGAGAGATGACTTAAATTTGTATTTTTTTGTTCAAATTATTGTATATGGGTACGTTATCTTGATTTAAAAGTAGATACAATATATTTCAAAATTTTATTATTTTTAAATTGGTTGCTAGTTCCTCTTTTTCATGGAATGCTCCTAGTTTCTGTCAGAACGACAGTTCTTTCAACTCATTTAAAATTAAATGTATCATATTTGTCGGACAGAATCTAATTCATATACATAATGCACATACATACGTACTTGTTTTTTTTTTTTTTTTTTTACCTTGCTTTTTCTTTTTTTTTAAAGTCGAACAGGATTTTACGGTAGAATTTAAATTTCTATTGAATAGAAAAATATCGATAGGAAAAGACTTTCGCAATACCGATAATTTATTATTTTTCTTTTCGACTTAAATTCTTATATTTAAATAAACTCTCGCAATAAGGCCATCAAAGTGGTTAATTGATTAGTTTTTTTTTTTAATCGTTACAGCAAAAAAAAAAACATTTATTTTTATAATACAAATTGTACAATTCTCAAAAATATTTAAAACCGCTGGCGAAGCAATTAATAAATTATGGTTGCAGATAAAGCTCACATAATGAACATGTTCGATTGTATCTACATATCTGTTATCTTCTTTTTTTGAAAATGACCTCCATTTTTGTTTCTCTTTCTATCGAACGACTACCTACATATGTATGATTTTTATATTTCTTATCATCATTTTTTGTTAAATTTTCTGCAGAATCATATAAGAATGTCCATCATTATCAGTACCCAGTTTTATAAGATTATAGCTAACTATAGAACTAGTATCCAGCTGCTATAGAGAGTTAAGACGTCATATGTATGTTGGAGTGGCAGAAATCCAATTAATATAATCAGATGGTAATCGTTTTAATATCTGCAAATAAAAATTTTAAATAAAGTTTAAAATTGTATGTTTGTTTACAATATAATAAGAAAAAAAAAATGTGTATTGATCTATTTATTTACAAATCAGTTATCTGGCCTTTCGTAAGATCATAATAAGTCATAATAGTACAAGATCCGGTATAAGACATATCTAACTTCATCTGTTATTTGATGGTGGCAAGTATTATATATTAGATCATTTATACACTAACCAAACGCACATGGGTTGCCTAGCTTAAAGTGGTTCCGATAGTGTTAAATTATGTAATCTCTAACTCGTTTTGTTTTGACAAACTCAGATTCTGTTATTCGTAAAAATTGACCATAAGCTAAAAGAATAGGACAGGAAGAACGAAAAAAAATTGGGTTGCCTACTTTCAAATGGTTCCAAGCATTAACGTAGTAGCCAACTTCACGCGTGTTCCAACATAACTAGGGGCGCCATCAACTACTAGCAGGGAATCTGCGTAGCAGTGATATGATTTCTTTTATTAATTATTTACTGTTGAAATATTATCAAACGACTTTTATTTTACAAAACATGTCCACTCCTTATGGCGAAATTAGTACACGTATTTAACACTAAAAGATGATGGCGTTTTTAGGCTGTTTTTAGCTGGAACAACTTTTCTTGGATGTTTGTATGAAAATTTCAACCGACTGGCGGTCCATATCTAGTACGTCAATGGTTCCAAGTATAGGGTTGCCAGCTTTAAAGAAGTGGTAAAATGTAGATAATCTACCCTCATGGTCCTTTAATGGTCCTTTAATACCCTACAGATTAGGGTTAAAATCTAGGGTTGCCTAGATTTTAAGTGTTAAGTTCTGAGCGCTAATTTTCGAAGCGTTGTTAATATACCCTTATTTTATTTTATTCATTTGCTTATGGAATGAAAGGACATGTTATAACCTACCCAACAGTATAGGGTTGCCTAAAAAAAATTGGGGCACATCCATGGTTGTCTATAGATTTTAAGTGTTAAATGAATTAGTTAGAGACTTCAAAGAAAATCCAAGGGTCAGATTTTTATCAGAAAATTATCAAAAATTCGAATTAATAGAATAATCTGAATGAGTTTGAACAACAACATTGAATTTGTTTGAACAACAACAACAACTTAATCTAACTTTAACTATTTTTATGGGTTTATTATTGATATCTGCACTGTATCTGCCAATTAAATACTTGTTCTTGATACAGTATAAACTATAAGCTAAATTTTAATGTTTAAATTTTCTAAATATCATGTCCCGTTAGTCTTATAAAATAAGATGTTTCTGAATTTCAATCCTTACCTCTGTAATGGCTTTTAGCCTACCAGCAACCTTTCAAAAAATATATTTTCAAATCAGTTCTATAACAGAATATCTCCCTAAGTCCTAACATTGTAAGTATTGTTTGAAATAAAAAATACGATGAATTCTAAAAAATGATTTTTGTATTGTGTCCTATTCATGTGGCGCAAAAATCGACTTGTATTTTGCCGGTTTGTTTGTTATAGTTAAGGCAATGAATCTTCCTTCTTTTCAATAAATAACAAATAAATGAACTTTTATTGAAAACAAAAATTAGATTTCTAGCTTGCTTAGTTTTGGAGCAAAGAACGTTAGAAAATGCACTTGAGGGGCGTCATATTTAAGTGGCAAGAAGTGTAGATACATTCGAGTAAAAATAAATTAACATTCTTTAATGCATACAGGTTGTTGAGACGAAACAAAAGCATCAAAAAACATTTCCTAAAAGTTTCTGTGTTAAAATTAATAACGGAATCATCCGTACTACACAAAAATCATTTCTTCATTTAAAATTTTTTTTTTTCTGTTTTTTAATATTTAGATATTTTCACGAACACGCTTCTTTTTTTTTGCATTTAATATTTACATTTTTTTACAGTTGCCTAGCGCGTGTTTGCCTCTCTGATCCTTGTTTGCTGCAAGGAGGAGTGCGCGCATCGCCTTTTTATTAAAAAAACATTTAGCACTTCGAAACTTTCGCTCAGAACTTAACACTTAAAATCTAGACAGACATTACAACAATTTTTAAAATTCTTTCTTATCTTTCCTTTTTTTTAAAGCTGATACTTTTGACCTTACAACCAATCACTTTCTTTTAATTTCTCACCTCACGGAAAGGCATATCAAAACACTTAAATAATATAAACGAAAAAAGTTTAATGACAAATGACTGCTAGGTAAAGTAGGTCAGTAAGGTATACTTTAAAAATGTAAGGCGGCAGCTTTTATAGTTAATTAGTAAAAAGTATGTCGACTAAAATTAACAAAGAGTCGACCAAGTCTTAAACTTTAATTTGAAGAGTCGACTGCAATTCAAAATTGATTTAAAAAATGTTTAAAATTTTTAAACAAGGTTTCTGAACACAAGGAATCGAAATGGGTCAAAGTATTGATTTATTTTGTCATTATATGCCATTGACGTTTTATAAATAGCTGCTGCAAAGTTTTATTACCATTACCATTACAATTATCTTTTGCCCTAACTGTCTATTATGCCGATGATTTTAAAACTGAATTGATTTTTTAAAACACCACAACTCAAATTTAGTTGAAAGCTTAGTTGAAACAAATTCAACTGTCAAAAATATTATTTTGTTAAATGGAGCCACATTAAAGATATTCCATAGTCATTGGGTAGTCTTACTCAGAATATTTTTAAGAAGTTTTGGGAAATAACCATTTTTTTCTAGAAATCTATATTCTATTTTTGAATGCTCACTTTATATCTTTGCCACTAGAGCACCAAATTTTTTTTCAATAACTCCTTTCGTATTTAGTATAACGAATAAAATTCTTGATCAAAAATGAGGGTCTCGTCATATTATGACCTCACGAAGAAAAAAATAATTTTCTTTTTACCGATTTTTGGTACATGGATAACTTTTAACATTTGATCAAAAACATAGCATACTTCTAGGAGTCTATTAAATGAAAATAATAAATTTGTGCTGAAATTCAAAAATTTTAAATGCTTGTTATGCAGCCCAATGCCCTTCTTAAATAGACTTTTCCAACGGGTATAGTGTGGGGAACAGCTTCAAAAGGGAACGGAAGTGGACATTTTCTGACCAAACGTAAATGAAAAAGTTGTCCGACCATCGGTTTTGCAACTGTTAGAGCTAAACCTATCGGGTATTGTTTTTCATTTTCACATTTTCACTTTTCCAAAGTATGCGATGAGATAGGTAATCTTACGGTCACCTCCCTTACTAATACGAGCGTCACAAAGTCTTCTCCAGCACTTACTTTCTAACATATTTACACACCGCACCATTTTTAAAATTATGGCAGTGAAATACCATCTTTTTTTCAATATTTTCCCAAGCCGAAAACGTTTATACGATAAATTTAATATTAAACCTGAACTACATTCGAAAAAAATTCAGTTCAGAAAGAACAAAATATTGAAAACACAAATACACCGAAATGGTATTGTTTGTCAAAAGAACTTTCCCTTGCATGAATTCTATGATAAAAGCAAGCGATTAAACTGTAAGTAGAGTAGAGTAAACTTTTCCGTGAAATTAAATCTGTCATATCTTCGATTTTTTTTCAATTTTAATCAACTTCAATGCTGACATTGGCTTGATTTGAAAAACAGCCGGTCAAGTTGAATCGTGTATGGCCGACTAATTTCAAAACCCTGTATACAGACATTATTCTTGTACCATGAAACTGGCTCTAAAAAAACGTCGTCTTAAAATTTTTATACCACCGTTTTAAAAATTAAGATGCTTTCATTATTAAAAAAACATTTTTAAATCAAAATGCTAATGCTTTGATTTAAACACGGTAAACCTTTGCGAAATCAGATAAGTGTAAGAAAAACCAACTTATTTGTTTTAAATACGAGCACAGCCCCGTGACCCGTGATTAAATGAAAGGGCAAACGTAATACAAAAAGTTTTTCCACTGCTTTGATTCATAGTCGAAACGCATTCATATTAAGTGACTTTTAGTTACAAGTTTTATTCAAATACGTACAACTTTGATTTTAAGAATGACATGTTTGGACCTAAATCGTTGCAATTTTTTCGGTTTTTTTATTTTATTGTTATTGTAACGATATATTTAATAAGTCAAATAAGCATTAACAATGTAATGATTCCTCGTCTTTCAAGTGTTTGTCGATCTGTTTATGTTATTAACTATGTAATTCTCTATCTGCCATTCTTTGTATGACATTTGACGAATACTATAATTATAGCACATTTACAGTATGATATTTGTTTGGCATTTACCATTACGTTTGCACCTCTCTGTAACTATGAATCATTAATAATTATGTTTTTATATATTTCACTTTATAGAACTTAGAACCTAAGAACATAGCTATGATTATTATTTATTCTGATAAATACAATCTTACGTATACAGCTATCTTACCAATTTGATATCAATGAATAAGAACTAAAAATTCCAATTGACCATGGATTGGTATCTGCTCTGCTGATAAATCGTTCACATTATTTTACTTGCTATCAATTGTTAGACAAGTTATTAATTCGTAAAAAAACGATCTTGAGATAAAAGCAGATTAGCTTATTTAATTTTTTGGCAAAGGAATCACAATAGGACTTATGTAATAATCGGGATAAATACTCCGACGATGTCTAGAAAGTATTGAAAAAATCTCAAACAAATTTTGAAAGCAAAATTTCAAAGTACGAAAATGTAGAAAAAAATTGCGAATGCAAAAACCTAAAACTGAACTTTTTGAAAAGTTTAAACAAAATCTCGAATCAATATCCAAAAAAAAAAAGTTGTTACGAGATATAGTCATAATCGCACAGGCTTTTTACCATCGTCTTATGTGGACATTTTCTATAAAACTTCATTCATATAATCAGATTTTTCTTCTTATTTGACTTAATATCAAATGAAGATATCTATAGCATGACAAAATCTCTAATAGGACGAAATAAAAATCTCAAATTTCAACACTTTTCAATATTAAACGAATACTAAATCTAAAAAAATTAAATAGAAATATATACATAACTACACAAATTATAAACCTATTTATACGGACGGCAGTGTATAAGCAGAAAATGACAAATGTGATCGCAGACAAATTTATAAATTTGGCATCACTTGTAAATTTCCCCTTGAAAATTGTAAAAAAAAAACATTTCGTTGTATGCATAAAGCTTTTTCTCTGTTTTAAACTCTCAAATTTTATTTGCGTTAAATTTGTAATAAAAAAATAAAACAGTGATTTTATGCAACACACAAATATAAATATTGAGAATTAAAGAGAGATTTATGTATACCAACGGATTATTACACATGTTAGGCAAACTGCTCTCAACTGTATCCGCATTGACAATACAAAATATTTTTTAATTGATTTTATTTTAAAGAAATTTGTGTTTATTATTATAAAATTATATAATTCACAAACACTGTTTAAAAATAAAAACATATGACGGTGACAATCACATTTATTTTTGCTGATAGTAAAGCGCTATAACACAATTATTGAGATACATAACATAATACACAATTTTTGACAGTCACTTATCGTTATCATATCGCATTGTGATTGTGAACCCTTATTTGGTTTTTTTATAACTAATATTAATAAATTTACGTTTGTGTACCTACTTGTTCAATCTATCAACTTGAACATCATGCTGACCAAAAAAATACACTATCAAAAATCCTGGGGTGGAATCGGCTAAGATGATATGTGATTGTCACATATGTGACAATCAATTGTGATCAATTTTATTTTTCAGTCTGTGTAAGGTGATCACACAAATTTGTGTAGCACTTGGCATCACTTTGAAAGAACAGAACTTTCAGCTGTCAGAAATTCATTTCTGTCAATTTTACCGGCAAAGTTTTTTTTTTAAATGTGTTGTTTGTTTGCTTTATTAGAGACGATTATAATTTATTTTGTTAAGAAAAATGTAAGTAAACAATATTATTGCTAACTCAAGAGCTCAACAAACAATTAAAATTATTTTATTTCATAGGATACCAGCGAACAAAGTTCAAGTTCAACTAATGACGGAGTTCATGGGGAAAAATCCGGATCTGGCCAAATCCTTTTCCGCAAAAAATATAAATTGTCGGGAAGCCCATAGGATTCTTTGTGTTTTTGTGTTTTTTGTCACCCGAAAGTTTTTTAAAAATCTATTTGTTTTTTTAACACCAAATATAAAAAAAATAAAAAGAAAAAATGTACACATGAAAGGAGGAATTTATAACACATGTAGGTACTTACTTTGGATTTGGAAGTTCAAGTATATTTATTTTATTTCTTAAGTTTATTCTCAATAGTCGAACATTTCTATTATAGATATAATTATCATTTTCAGCATTTTGAGGCCGTAAAAAGATTTGCACAGGCACAAAAACATTCATTTTCAAAGAAAACTAAAACACCAATGTCAAATGAACATGAAAATGACAACAAATTAGCTGTCACGAGAAACGATCACATAAATGTGATTGTCACTGTGATGATCACCTTACACAGACCAAATTTACTTATTGTGACTGTCACTTATCACAAATCACCTTAGCCGATTCCACCCCTGGTGTTAAATTTAATATTTTTTTCATTTACTTAGATCATAATATTATCTAATATTCTCAATACATAATTAATACATACGAAAATATATAATATATATATATATATAATATAGTACTTATTAGATTGGGTTTATTGGCAGTCTTTTAATTCGCAAATTTTGGCTTGTTAATTTTTTATTTAGCTTTAAATGGTTTGGCAAGTTTTTGTCATTTTTTTATTTTGCTGAAAATCAATTTGTCAAAACATTATTTCTCTTTTTTATTTTATCCCACTAATTTTAATTACTTCTGCATATATGTATCGTTATTTCACTTTTTTGTAGTTTCGCTTTTTGTTATTTCACTTAATGCTTCATTTATAAATGATATTTGATTAATAAATAATATTTAGCTCAACAACTTTTTTATCTCTTGGAGTCTTTTCGAGAGTTTAAATTGAAGAAAGCTATTTAATAAATGTAGGTACCTCTAGCACATACATATTTGGTATGTTCAAGGTCATCGTTACATACTGCTCTTGTGAAAGTTACAAAAAAATATGATCAAATTTAAATCAAAAGAAACTTTATTTATTGCAACATCTATATCTTTAAAACCATAATCAAAGTACATATACATATGTATGCGCACAAAATTCTTTTAAAAATAAGTATGAAATTACGAATACAAATTTCAAAATCTGAGATTTTTGTTTTAATAATAATTAGTTTTCAATTTTTTTTTTGAAAAAAATTAAGTTGTTTTGAGAACCAAAATTTTTACATCCTTTAAACTAATTTTTTTAAAAACATGTCTACACTTAGCGTTTTAGAAAAATTATTCAAGAAAAAATTAAAAAAAGTATGTACCTATATGTCATTTTAATAAAATTAGATTTGAGTTTGAAAATTAATTTTTCAAAAACTGTTCACTAAAACAAAAAAAAATCGAAAGGAGGTTTTTGGCCTTACAATATCTTATAGCATCGAATTGTTACTGGTGTAGTTAAATATTACATTTTAAGGATATTGACCCTCCCGGAAAAGTGAGTAAGGAGGAAAATTGACCTTTCCTTTCGTAGGTATACGATTTTGTCAACTCTTGACCAAACCTACATGCTCAGCCTTTTATCTCCCGCTATATAAAAAAAACAAAAAAATTTTTTTTTAAACAACTTCAACTTACTTACCTTCTCTTCTTATTTGAGTTTAGATGGCGCTTTCATCCCAGGATGAACTACGACCTCAACCAATGGCTCCATAACGATTTCTTAGACAAATTGGAGATATTTTGTTCTTTATTGTCTCTCTGGTCGTTGCAATTAAATTTAATCATCAAATCTGTTGACTATACCTACATCCCTAGAGCTATTTTTTATTACTTTCTCGTGAACGAATTGATTGATTTGACTAAAAACAAATTTAGCCTAGTCTTGATCAAAATTAAATAATGCTTAATTTTAATTTTAAACATTTTTTTGTTTTATTATTTTTTCTTTTAAACATTAAGATTTTTAATACTTTTTCTTTCCTCAAAATGAAGTGCTGCCATCCTACCTAAAAAAAGTCCTGTCAAAATAAACCAAAAAAGGCCTGAGATTGCATTAATTTCCAACAAGCTGGTCAGAAAGCTGTTATTTTTTTATAGTTGTTTTAAAAAATAGTTTTGGAAAAATTAGTTTTCAAAATAAAAACTTTGAAAAGTATTATTGAAAGGTGGTTTGTATGATTACATGCTGCAGTAAGGCTGCGTAGCTTACGCTCCATAATTTAATTTACATTGAGAGGTGGGAGAATTAGAAAACAACAACCTGTGGACACCAACACTGTTGTTGACAGGAGTTACCTACAGCTACAACTACAGACTCCTTTTTGTTAGTTAGTGTCGCTCGTCCATTTACAATATCATGTTTCTTCTAAAAACACGTTATTGAATTTGTTCCGGCACCAGGAATCGAACCTGTCCCTCTCATGTACTACCTACGCAATTCTACCATTGTAGGTATATGTTACTTCTATTCAATTTGTGATTATCGATCCATTGAGAAAACGGCTTTTTCATTAGTGTACACAACTTTTGTTGTTGTTTCATTCTGGTTCTTTCTATTTTTCCCGTTCGTTTTAAATGGACAAAAGGCGCTTAGTAAAAAAAATATTTCAATAAAATAGTTTAATAAATTGAAAATGTTATAGAACCATATTATTTTGCATTTCTTACCGTGTAACATTAAATACAACTCTTCGTGCGAATCGATCCCAAATGAAGAGCACTTGAAATAAAATTGTATAGTAATAGTGATTCATATCGGTCAAAAAAGCTCCGAACTTTTCATAATACAAATATACAGCGAAAACGATTTAAAAATACAAAACGTGTTTCATCTACTCGCATAATGCATAAGCAATCTGACTGAACTCTAAAGTCTAAAAAGCTTTCGATAAAATAAAATAGGTTTGGAAACACAAACACCAGATAAGAACCACCACAAGCCACACACAAGGCACACGCAATCTCTCTTTTGGCCCAAAACAGATGTATGTATAAATAACCCAACGTTAAAAAAATAAAATGTCTTTCTCACAGAAATATTTCTTTTTATCAGTAACTGTTTGCACTGCGCGGTAAGCAGTTTATAGTGATTTTTTTTCTCCTATTTTTTTCTCACTTTAGAAGTGTCTTGTCGAGTTTTGAGCTTCATTATAGAAGACATAATTTGATTAAAAAAACAAGTTAATAAAGTTAACTTTTAATTTCGTGTGTGTCTTGTATTGTATTTAATTATAATGGCGTCGGAAAATGTCAGAAAACGTAAACCTAGCCAAACTGAAACGTCATCTAGTCGACGAAAATCACAAGAACAATCTAAGGGAGCACCAAATGGCCTTAAACTCTCACTCCTCTGCCTAATAGTATCGTCTGTGTTAATATTATTTGTTCTTGGAACATATATGGATGCATTAGGTCCAATTTTTAATAGAATTTCATCGAAACTCGGTTATGAAAACACTCAGTATGCAGTTATAATTGATGCCGGATCAACTGGTAGTAGAGTTCTGGCATATAAATTCCACAGTGGCTTTGACAAGAAACTTATTTTGGATGAAGAAATTTTCCACGAACGTAAACCAGGACTATCTTCATTTGCGGATTCTCCACTCAAAGGTGCTAACTCTATTAAACTGTTACTAAATGAAGCAAAAGCTTTTGTTCCTGAAGAAAAATGGGCTGACACACCATTAGTGTTGAAAGCTACTGCTGGTCTTAGATTGCTGCCTGCAGTTAAAGCAGAAAATCTTTTAAATGCTGTTCGAGATCTATTTGCTAAGTCTGAATTTAATGTTAATGAAAATGCTGTTGAAATTATGGACGGCACAGATGAAGGTATTTTTTCATGGTTTACTGTGAATTTCTTGCTCGGACGTTTGTCTAAAACCAACCAGGCAGCAGCTCTAGATTTAGGTGGTGGCAGTACTCAGGTTACATTTTCCGTTGCTGATCCAAAACAAATTACAGTTTTTGAAAAATTCATTCATCCTGTGCAATCACTTAGTAAGGAAATAAACGTTTTCACACACAGTTACTTGGGTCTCGGATTGATGGCCATAAGGCATGCTGTATTCACACAGGATTATAAGAAAAATGAAGTAATTTTGGAGAGTTCATGTTTGAATCCTTCTGTACACAACAGAACATGGACATATGCAAATGTAGAATACAACTTAAGTGGCAAGGGAAATTCAAAATCAGTTAATTTTGAAAACTGTTTGGAATTAATTAAAAGTAAAGTAATTCCTTTGGTTAAACCAAAACCTTTTACTCTTAAAGACCATACTGTTGCCGCCTTCAGTTATTACTTTGAAAGAGCCGTTGAATCTGGTTTAATGGATCCACTTGGAGGTGAAGTTACCGTTGAAGCTTTCCGAAAGAAGGCTCAAGAAGTTTGTGCGGCCACTCCAACTGATCATCAAGCATTCATGTGCTTCGATCTAACATATATTTCAGTATTGTTACGAGAAGGATATGGACTATCAGATACGAAGAAAATTAAGTTATATAAAAAGATTGACAACCATGAGATTTCATGGGCATTGGGTTGTGCATATAACGTACTGACTAGCGATAAGCGTTTCCAAGCTTAAAAAACACATTACGAAGAACTTGCCTTTTAAATTAAGTAACAAGAAAAAATAATGGTGGATTATTAGTCAAAAACAATTTTATCAGTTTTTATTTTTGTACATTTAACAAAAGAACAGTCACTATCGGTTTTTGGGATTTTGGCGGAAAACTAAAATAGTTGAGTTAACAAAATATTGCAATAAATAACTGCGTAATTTTAGCTTAATTTTTTAAAACAAATTTAATTGTTATCTGCTCAAATGTAAAATTGAACATTAAACTATTTAAAAAAACTGTTAAATAAATTTCTATACTTTTAACTAACTCAATTGAAACTATTAACACCTTAGTTTATGTAAACACATCATGAATTTGTAAATATAAAACTAAATATATTAGCTAGTTCAAAAGCATTCTGAGAATAATAACAACGCAATAGTTAAATTATTATTTGTATAAATAAGAAAATTATTTTGTATTCTTGTCTGATTTCCATTAACATTCTGAGACTATATAAGCCCAGAATACGACTGAAATGAAATGAGCTTGGTATTAATTCCTTGGTAATTATTTGGCGGTGTTAGACATTCTATTAAACGAATTGTTACAAACTGTAGTCGTAAGAAAATTTGTATTAATTAATAAAAGACATAAATAATAATTAAAATAAAAAAAGTATTTATTTTGTTGAGGAAAATAAATAACTTAAACTTCTTATTTGTTTGATTCATCGGTTGGGTAATTATATAAACCCAAGACAAATTATATGTAATTATTATTTGGGTGATTAAATTTATTAAATTACAAAAAAAATTCGAAATTATTGCTTCCGCCTTAACTTGTCGTATAGACTATAGTACAAGTATACGTATTGAATTTACCTATGATCGCATGATGGTACTTAATTTGTGAACAAAATAAAAAAGCTCCGTCGCACTCCCGCATAGGTACTTTTAAATTCATTAAATCAGAAAGTGAGTTTGATGAGAAAATTCCTAAAATTAGGTAAATTTAAGATCTCTGATCTTATGACAAACTAATTTCGAAGGTATAGGAGGGATCTTTTGTTTTTGTAAACTAGCAAAAAAAGCTGGCAACATCTACCTACCTGCGATATTAAAATATACCAAGAATAACTTCGCAGAATTAAAACCAATTTGGATTACCCAATTAATAATTCTGTATAACAACATATGCAAGCTTATGATAATTGTTAAGTTGTTGACAATTTGCCTTCACAAATTGCGTATTGTTGTCATGCAGAAAATTATTAATTATAAGTACCTAATAGGCATAATATAGACAAATATCAATCCAAATATTTCTAATAGTGTATCTTATAGTGCCTACAACTTTTCATAGCCGTGCTTAAACCAACTCAACAAAAACACATAATCTCAGATTCTATTGTACAAATATTTATTTCATGAAAGCTGCTTAACTTATATTTATGTACCTAAACACCATCATCATAAAGAACTACATTTCGCTTCTATCGATATTCAAATAAATTTGAAACTCTTTTCGTCTAGAGTTCTCATAAAAGCGCACGGTTGCCACCCCATAGAAAACTTTTTTTTTTTTCAAATATAATTTTTGTTTTTCTTTACCCTTGTTTCTTCATCAAACTTCTTTTCTTCTTTTTTTTAATTCATTAACATAACTCTTACCTGTAGAGATTTTTAAAAGTTTGAAAAACAAAAAATGAATCCCATTTGAAATTCATGGGGCGCACTAAACGACATAATGGTAATCGCAATGTAAAAGTTTTTCAGGTGAAACATAACGGTACCTGTCATAGAATTGATATTTTTTCTTGAGCTTTCTTGTTAACGAGTTAATCGATTTAATTTTTTTTTTTTAGAAAAACCTGGAATATTTTATTAAATCTTAATACCAACCAAAATTTGGGTTTGTAGATTTTTATTTTTTTCAATATAGGTACCATATACGTATCAAAGTTAAACTTTATTTTGTATGTATTTAATATGAAATAAAGAAATAACTTCATTAAAAAAGTAATTCTTTGGAACGTTACAGCACATTCAAGACTAAGTAGGTAAGTGCGAACCAACCCAGTCAGGACTTTTATTTGTCTATGGTAGGAAATAAGGAACTATAAAGAAAAGGCTGTGACCGCAAAAGTGGCGCAGCATTTTTCAATTGCATCAACCACTTTCAGTTTTAAAAGAGCCAATAAACTAAATTCCCATTTTGTTCCAAATTCATTTAAAATGTTCTTAAAATGCAAGACAAAGAGCACTTGTTCGATTTTCTCATTTACTCTAATGAAAAAAAAACAAGTGTGATGAATAAAAATCCGCGGTTGGCACCAAGTTTCCTCATTTATTACTCCGTTAACTAAAATGCTTTTAATTGTATTTCGGTGCAACTGCACATTAATAATTTTAATTCATTTTCTCTATTTAAAGAGTTTTATTTTTTTTTATACTTAATTTTCATATTATTTTTTTTTTCATTAACTATCTGCAAAGTTTTATAGAAATTGATCAAAGCGGCAACCACCAAAGTCATGTTTTTTTACTTGATTAAGACGAATCAAATTTTGAGTAGAAGAGAAGAATCGCAGCTTTTAGATTTCTGTTTATTTTTTTTTTTCGTTCAATTCATTGAAGTGGACTAAATGGAATAAAAGCATTATAAATATAATATTAGTATCAGAGAGAGAGCAAAAGAGTATTCTAACAGCTTTTAATGAATTTAATTTTACTGAGCAGCTGACCACAGCGCTGCGCTGTACAGTGTACACAACACATTCAAAATATTCCCATACACATGAAGGATTATATCTCTATATTTGTGACAACCACGCTGACGCACGATGTTAATTGTGTTTGATGGGTTAAAATAAATTTGAATAGTTAAGTAGGTACCTACTCAACACATGATTATTGAGTTTTATAAACAAATTGAAAAGCTCGTTTGAGAGCATACAAAATAAAAAGAACAACGATTTGATAAAATTTAACAATCGTGAACGTGATCGTGATTCATGATGATCACTGAAACTTTTTTAGTAAGAGAATACATATAAAAGCTTTTTTTTTTATTGAAACTGATTTATAAAAGTTATGTCCGAGTTCGTAAATATAACATAACAGTGTTACTCGTGACTATAGAAATTGCATTCGTACAGTCATTGGCATAATTATTTGCACGATGCATTTTTTAGATTATACCTCTTGAATGAAGTTGTGTGTTATACAATTTAATATTTTACATATTTATTTATGAATTATTAAATTTCAATATTTTTTTCAAACGAGTACAACAAAAAAAATATCAAAATTCAGTATATAACTGTTTAAACTTAAAAACATAAAAAAAATGCCAAAAGTATTGTCACATCAAAAAGTAGTGGCAAAATTATTATTTGCATAAGTGCAATTATACAGGAAAACGGGAAATTAACTGTGAATTGTATGTTCTTTGTTGATTTTTTTATAAATCTTGTAGAGGGATTCCTTCTCAGTATAAAAAACATTTTTTTGGGTTAAAGATCGTATACTTAGACCGCCATTATTTTCGTAAAGCTTATTATCCCGAAAACCGTTAGTCCTACAGGAAATCAGCCAAATACACATTTTTAGAAAATTAATTGTTTATATTTTTTATGTACACCTATTTAATGTTTCTTTTATATTTCCAAAGTTATAAACAAATAAAAATTAAAATTTTATTGTTATGTTTTTGAAGTCGAAGAATTTTTTTGTTTATTTATAAGATAAAAAGAAAGAATTATTTAATGAATTATTTAATACAAAGCAAGTGTTGGATTAAAAGTGCAAATGCCTTACAGCCAAATGTCTTAAAATGCGAAATGTCTGGCTTGTGACCATACCTGACTTCAAACGGTGTCATGTTGTTAAGTGACTTTGTTGGACATCGATTTCTTATGTACGCAGCAGTTGCAATGGCTTCGCCCCAGAAGCTAGGAGGGACGTTCGATTGAAGCATCATACATCTGGCCATTTCCACTAGCGTTCTATTCATCCTCTCGGCGCAGCCGTTTTGCTAAGGTGTATACGCTACTGTATTCTCTCTTCTGATACCTGCTTGCACAATTAACTTGGTGAAATCTTGTCCACACTACTCCAGGCCGTTGTCAGTTCGTAATGTTTTTATTTTAAAGTCGGTTTGGTTTTCGATTAAATTTTTATAAATTATAAAAGAGTCTTTAACATCGCTTTTTGCTTTCAGAAAATATACATCTACATTCCTGGATGCGATTAAAGTCAGTTCGTTATTATTATTTTTGAAAATCGCATTGTTTTCATTAAATTGGATCTTGTATCCATTCGAGACTGCTTTGGAAATAGACAAAAGATTTGTCTTTAGTTCTGGGACGTATAAGACGTTATTCAACCGTATATTTTTAATGTTCTTTCCTAGATTGACGTCTAAAAGAACTTCGCCTTTTCCGAGAACATCAGTAGTCTTGTCAACAGCAAGTCTAACGCTTTGATTTTCTACTTTGGTTAGATTTATAAATTTTGTTTTGTCATTGCACATGTGGGATGTCGCCCCACTATCTATACACCAGTCAACAATTGAATTGAGACCAGACTGAAGAGCGTTGCCACAAGTATCTGAATCTGGAAAACTATTTTTGAAGGCAACAGCTGCAAATGCATCTTTAGCGTTTGACACACTCTGCTTTGAAATTTTGTTTTTGCCCCCATTCTTACTCCAACAATCGGCTGCTTTATGTCCAGCCTTTTTGCAAAAATTGCATTTATATAACTTCTTATTTGTTTGTTGATCGTTTTTACGTTGGAAATATCTATTTTGCTTTCCAGACTTCGCATAAAAAGCATCTGCTTCTTGCTGTTGCTGTCGCTGTCTCGCTTGGGTACTTTTTTCTTTTCGTGCATTCGATTCTTCGAGGAGTTTAATTTTCAATGCTTCGGGTGTTGGCAAATCATCTCTTGCCTCTATTGCACATCTGAAGTTTTCGTATGTTTTCGGTATACTATAAAGCAATAAAATCGTCAGCATATCTTCAGCAATGCCGATGTCCATATCTGCAAGCTTGTCTATCGTGCCGAAAAAATTGTTTAAATGGTCCATCATGCTCTCACCATCTCGCATTTTTGTGAAAAGCAATTGCTTGAGCAAGGTGGCTTTTCGAGCAGGACCTTTTGAGTGGTAAACTTGCTCTAGTTTCGTCCATACGTCATTTGATGTGCAGCAATGCTTGATGTGGCACAACTCAGACGGCGACATAGACAAAATAATGTCTGCCCTTGCTTTCTGGTCAGCCACCACCCATGCATTTATTTCATTAGCATTGCTTACTACGCCTGCAGCTGTTACGACCTCGGCTGGTTTTTGGTTTGAGCCGTTTACGTAATCCCAATGGTCATTTTTAATCAAAATCGCACACATTTGGAGTTTCCATGTGTCGAAATTATCCTTTTGCAATTTTTCGATGTGAGCAATGGCTCCTGCCATTTTGTGAATTTTTTTTTAGATTTACGTAGAAGCAAACAACAAACAAATCTACTGATCTCAAATCAAACTCACTTTACAGACATTCTTAATTCTTAACGCAGTGAGGGTCTGGGCCCATAACCTGTTGGATTTAATTTGCAAAAAACACTTTTTAATTAAATGAAAACACTTTGGTTTTTATTACCACCAGCTTGGCGTGTCTAGAAAGTTCTTTTTATTTAAAACGAATAAACTGAATTGAAAGAATGCGACAATATGATATTTTTGAAAAGAGAAAAAGATACATTGTAAAGATACATTTAAGAGATACATAAAAAAGAAAAGACAGGATGTGTCATAAACTGTGTTGCCATTAGGTATTTTATTAATACTAACGACAGCAAGAATGTGTGTAAACATTTTCCTAATTTTAGGCACTTTTTGCTTGTTATTAGAAAATTTAAAATTTTTTCTAAATGTTTGCAAAATTAAAAAAAAAAAATATCTTAGTAAAAAAGGTAGAGAATATAATTCTCTATAAATTTGGTTCACATCATTTTTAACGAGAAATGCACAATACGCCTTGCAAATCAACGAAACAAAAAATTTTAAATGGCGGGCATACTCCATATCAAACTTTTGTGTAAAACTGTGGTGTCATATTCTACTCTATCATGAGAACCTAACTGCGTCGGAAAATTTCATACTTAATTTTCATTTCACATTGATAAAATTCTAAAATTAATCGAGCTAAAAATTAATAACTTAAAAAAGGTTAAGTATACGCCACAGTGTCCACTGCAAAATAATTTGATGAAACAACGCTTGAAATTATTATTAGTCACAATTATTGGTGTGCACTATTGTTATTAATTCAACTCCACCAATTTAACGACGAAGGCGCCGTTATAACCGTGAAGTAGAGCAGAACCCTACCATATTTCGTTCCGGAAGATATTTCAAAAATTAATATTTTGTTTGTATTTCGTTTTTATGATAGAAAAACAAAGTTGATATAGAGGGGTGGGTTCATATTTAGTCAAACACCTATAAGGTTGTTTCAGGGACAAAAAATGACTAATTCTCCAAAATTATTTTTTGTTTCATGAAGTGCATCTCATTTTAGCCTTTCGGACTTTGTCTATATATTTTAATAATTTCAATTCCCCCGTGGCCATCTATCGGTGGAATCAGACCTAGCACCAGGAACGGTGGAACTAGAACCCAATAGTTGCGAGTTGTAATTTTACTATTGTTTTTTATATACAATGGTTCGGATGCAGTGTTTTTTTTTTCTAGGTCATGTAAAACTATCAACACCCAAATAAGAATTTTTGAGAAAATATACACTATAATACTATGTATCCAGGTAATTAGCTGAATATTTTTAGGTTTAAGGTGAATATAAGTATTGGCGGAAACCTACAAGAAATGTCACAAAAATATTCACCGCACGTTCGATTTTCAACAGCGGTCATAACAAAACATTAAAAAGTTTGATTTTTGGTGAACTAAAATATTATCAAACGCATTTCTAGGCTGGCGCCCGGGCAACATCTTCTTAACGACCCGAATAAAATGTAAAACCTTCTTATCTTTTTTAAATTAAATATAAAATACTAAAGCATCAAATAAGAAATTACACTGTAATGTTAGCTATTTTATTTGCTTATAAAATTATTATCCTTATGATTTAAATCAACATGTAAACATTGGTTTTCGTTTCTCATCTTACAATCTAATAGTAATCACTAAAATTACAATAAAAAATACCACTCTTGTTTTAAAAAGGCACTTATCAAGTGTATAAATTGTAAGGTACAAATAATCTTTGTTTTGTTTTTATATCTAAAAAAAATTAAGATTTTATTCTGTAAATATGTGTCAACAGTTGACCATTTTTAAAACTATAACTTAAATTCTTCAACAATAGCCGATATACTTTCATAAGTTCCTGTGGAGAAACCGAGCAATGCCAATATAAGAATAAAGATATTTTTTGCAAAAATTTGTGCGCCGGGTCCCTTGGAATTTTCAGTTCTAACAATTAATTCAATTAAAGGCGGGAAGACTAATGCCAAGGCTGTCGAACAAAGTGCTCCAATTAATGATATGAATAGACTTAACTTTGGTACTAGTTCAGCAATGGCCACTGGAAAGAAAATAAAAAAAAACGTTAACTACATAATATTATAATAATTATACAACAAATCAACTTACATGTTATGATGACCATCACAGTTCTAAAAATAAGCTCTCCAGCCATTGAATTCTGGTTAAGTTTGAACATTTGCTGGACAGCTGGAAACATAATTTGGATTGCCACAAAAAACTGTAATGGATATCCGAGAAGAACTCCCAATGAAACAATTATCTGAACGACTTGTGCTAACCTGTTTTCAAAATTCAAAACTTATATATAAAATAAGAGTTCATGTTTAGTTTTAAATTTCTTACCAACTACTTCCCAAGTTAAGTGTCAAACTCCCACCAACAAGATCGCCCCATTTCAAATATCCAAAGAATCCAGCAAATATGAATGCAAATGCTACAAATGTCATTCCAACATTTAACACACCCAATCGCCGATCAAAATTGGTTGGTTTCTTCATGGCGTTTTTAAGTGGCAACACCAAGGCAATACCTTCGAAGGCAAATATTGCTGTGCCAAAGAACAGCGCTAGTTGGGGGCCATTCGTAAAGTATTGACGTTCACTGGGCGCCGGAAGACCTCCTTTAAATGCAAAATACATCGTCAAGACCAATCCACTTACCATACTTAGATTAGCTAACAGTGAAACTGGTGTCAGGTACTTCAAATTTGTGATTAAAGATGTCAGTAGGATGGGTACAAATGCTATCATCATAATCAGATGAACATTCCAATTATAACCATGATGCTTTAAAATCTGCATATAAAAACATAAAAAAAAGGTTAAGATTTGGTATGTATATTCTAAGGTATATTAAAAAAAAAGTTTAAAATATAATTATACAAAATGCATCTGATGCCAAAAAGGTCTAAAAACCTTCCTCAATGGGTTATTTAGAGATCTACTTATTATCTGTGGCTCTACCGACAGGCGCTAAAAAGTACTTAAAACCATCAATTAATCGGAGTTTCCGATGAACACAGTCGATGTACTGCTCATGGATTTGTATTTGCCAATTCAAGTTAAATAATGACAGTGTTAATGTCAGTTGCCGTCAATTTATCTTTAAATTCTCGGACATATTGGGCCTCAACAATAATCAATTTTAAGTGGACTCTAAATAATTAATTAAACTAAAAATTTAAAATTTTAAATTTAAAGTCAAGAAAATTAAATCATCTTTAACTTCGCGGTGTTAAGTGTTAACGTGTTAACCCCGCCTCATGTTATTGTCATAGCAACAGCTGTCTGTTTGACAGCAAATGTAATAGATTTGGTAATAGAGCTCGTCTTTGGTATTTAACCTAGTGTTTATATAAACGCGTATATAGCGATTAATTATTGGTGATGCCCAATGTGTCTAATAGGAACAAATGTTAGGCGTACATCAACGAGCTTTCAACTTTTCTTTCACATTTTATTATTTAAGATTTTTCCTTATCAAGAATTTAGAGTATTTTCAAAACCTACAAATTAATGGTGTAGTTTCATATAACTTTATCTATATAATCAGTTGATGATGTAACGATTTTAATGAAAATGAAAATTTAAGTAAAATAAAGCACGACAAGTAAAAGGGTTTTGTCGCTATAAAGGAATTTTTACTGATTGTAATACAAATAAAGTAATAGATTTTCTTATGCTGCGTTTACAAACAAAATTAGAATAAATAAAATATTAAAATTTCCTAAATAAAAAAAACTGTGGACATTTTTCGGTTGTTAATCTCAATTTTGATATTTTGTCTGTATTAGTTGCGTTGTGGTAAAAGACATTGTATATAAATTTCTATAGTACAACCATGGAGCAGCGCCATCTAAAGAAAGTTGTGAACTGCACTTTCGGAGGTTCTTACATTTACTAAGTGTCTATTCTGTTACCCTAACAATAGTCGTCTACGAAACAAATTAATAATATATAATGTATTTTATTGGCTCTAAAATCCATATTTCCTTGACAAGAGTCGTAAAGAAAACAAAAATCATATATGCTTACGACTGTTGTCAGGGTAACAAAATAGACAACTAGTAAATGCACGAACCTAAAAATTTGTTATTCACAAGTTTCTTAAGATGAACAGGCGGTGATTATTCAGCATGAAAATACTATAGAAATGTATATACAATGTAAAAGATCAATTTACTATAACATTACATTCAATTTCTTTTTTATTCACACGTATTAGTAGATAGGAATTTTATTTATGGAAACGGGATTATGGGTACGAGTGAACCATCTGATAATAATTCTTGTAATTTAGCCAAATTAAACACGATAACCTATATGGACTCAATAATACTTTTATGAACTATTATTTTGTAATATTAACAATTTTAGTCAAAGTGGCGCTCTCATCCTTATCTCTACACAACTGAGTCTGAGAGAAAACGCTGTATTGGTTTTTTTGACTTGCTATAAAAATTAACTATTTTTTTTTTTTTTAATTTTCAATTAAAAAAAGGCGGATATTTTGTTTATAAAAATAGGCGCGTTGGAGGACACCTTTTGACAGATAGAACTGTCAAAAATCTGCCTTCTGATTGGCCAGCTGTCATAAAAATTCAGTTGGCGTTTAGTTACGTTTATAACGTTTTTCTCCCTATCTTCAGATGACAAATTTTTATCTGAAAATGACAGCAAAATTAGCTAAAAAAAAAGATCCACGTTGAAACTGTTCCTGTTTTTTATCCAATTATTTTAGTGGTTTTAGTTTACGAAGGATTTAAAAAATTTAGAAAATTTAATGAGAATGGAATGGATAGAGAAGATTTTGGTAAGAAGTTATTTATTCACAAAGAAAAATAAATTGTGAAATAAAAATGCATGTATTTTCAGAAACAATAATATGAGGGCTTATGTGAAAATGTTGTCGGAATTCTCATCACAATTCCGGGGTACAAATTTTTCGTAGAAATTTGAAATTCGTTCTACAATGTTTTCGAAACTAAACATTGCAGGATCATCAAGCAAACTATTTCCTCTAAATAAATTATTGTATGTAAAAAGTACAGTTTCGACCGTTTTCGAAAATGTATATCCAAATAAACGTTTTCTAGTCAACTTACAAATAACTACATTATCAAATTCCACAACACAAAAGTTCTTTTAAGATTTCATCCAAGTAAAATCAGAAAGTAAACACAAGAATTTGAAAGAAAGAAACAATTGACATTTCTTTGAGCGTTTAACGTTACGTTTTCAGAACTGAATTTTCAGATCTGTGAAAAAATTTGTTGATGAACGTGTTTAATATAAAAATAAAATCTTGGGTTGAACTCAAAAAATTATAGGACCGTTGAAATGTAGAAGAAGATGTTACAATCAAGATTAACTGAACTTTCCTATAACATAAATTTATGAAGAAATTCTGAATATCTATCATCTCTCTCTCTAATAAAATCTCTCTATTTCAATAGATGCAGAATAAGGTATATGAAATGCATAAAAAATCGAAATGCATCATACAAAAATAAATACCTACTTTAAAAAGCTAAAAAAAAAAAAATTAAGATCGTATAGGTAGATAGTGTTGTTACAACAAATTAGCAGTCAACAATAAATTAATTATAAATTATTACATAACATTTACCTGTTCAAGATTTGTGCTTATAAAAACAAAGTAAATGCAACAAAATCCAAGTTGAGTTACGCAGATAAATATATTAACAACTGTTCTCATATGTGTTGCCCAACTTCGGAGTTTTGGTGGTCCTATTTCAAAACACTGACCCACAGTTTCCGCATAGTCAGGACACTGTTCAGATTGACTTTGATTTTTGACCCTTTTTGAACAATTTAAAAGTATGTGTTGGCAGTGAACTGAGATCAAAGCTATCACAATGGTGAGTATAGGTGAAACTATAATGCCACCATTTTTGAATGCGTCACCCATAGCAAAAAGTCCTGGACCAATGTTACCTTTGAACAGGTGAACAATTGTTTCCATATATCTATAATAAGAAAAAAAAATATATAAATACAAATTTAGATAATTTGCTCTGGTTTGTGGTAAATGTTCAACCTACGAGGTGGGATGTTCATCTCTTTTATCTGGTGGCGAAGGGTTACCGGTTTTTTTAGAACCCTCACTATTTTTTTCTGTCATATTAAGATCCTGCATGATGATGATCTCGTCTTCTGCCACTGAAATAAGAAGTACACAAATTAAATACAAATGTTTATAAAGTTTCTTATGAAAAATTTAACTACATTGGATAGGGATTACATTGCCTAAAAGGGGCGCTGTTTGTAAATCAAGGCGCAACATCTTAGCAGCTAAAATCACTTGAATATAATGCCTCTAATAAAAAAATTGTCGTGGACAGTTGTTAGATTTTAATTTTCAACCGGATTTGAAGCAATAATTAAAAAAATAAACTTCACGATCACAAAATAAACCAGAACTGTCAAGCCCTTCAAGCTAAGTAAGAGCAGTGCAACTCAGGATGAGTCTTTTTTGTGTAAAGATAATTGAAGTATAGGTACGTGTTGTGTAATTTAATTGTTAATCTTGTTAATTATATTAAAAAAAAATGTTTCAAACGCGATCAAAGCATGCAACATGCGACAACGATCAGATTCACATCGTTAAAAATCACAAACCGCCTCGTCATAAACGTTTACAACGATTTGTCATCGTCATGAAGCGTTGATTTCTCTATGCCTAATGATTTCTCAAATGAAGCTTTTTCTTATAAACTTCAGCCATTGGAATATTAAATAAAGTACACAATATTATATAAATAATATTAAATAAAGTACACAAGTATAAGGTTTTTATTATTTTTTTTTATTTTGCTTGCTAAGCTTAATAATAAATTTTAATAGTTTAAAAAAGTAAGTTTTATCTCAAAAAACTGAAAAAACATTTATGTTTTATCATAACTCAGCTTTCTTAGAAAGAAATTGTTTTTGTGAGATAAGACCTTTTTGCTTTCGAGGGCAGAAACCTTTATAGGTAGGTACTACAACTATACTAATATTTTTTTTTCGCTATGTTTAAATTAACATGCATACTGCTTACTCATTCCCTAATAACTGTTTGAACATAATAGACAGCTGCAACTGTAATTGGAGCTGGACCTGGAACAGATGTCAAAATATGTCGTACGTCTCATTTTTAAAATTATTAAAAGAAACACAATTATATTCACTTAAATTTTAACTTCTTTGCTTCTTAACATATTAAATAAAATATTTCTTTACAAAACACGCGGTCGCGGCAAGGTAAATTGTTTTTTTTTTTAATTTATTGTGAAACGTCAAAAGTGCTGTACGTCGAAAGTTAAAAGTTGGTGAACTTGTGCAGCACCGTATTCAGCACCGGGTACGGTTGCGTCGCGTTGTGTTCGTAACATTGGATTTGCGTGTATTCAATATTTTGACCGCTATTCCGGCTACAGCTCCAGTTCCAGCACCGTCGCTATTGTGTTCAGGCAGTAACTCGTAATAATAATAATAATAATAATAATAATATTTTAACTATGTGTCTGTAGGGCACATTGCCTTTTTAAATGCAACAGGTGTTGCACGACACTAGTTAGAAGGAGTAGAAAGATACGAAAGAGTTGTTTTGGTACAATGGATAGAGAGCTAGTTAATTTTTATTTTTCATTGCATACCTCATGGGCGAAATCCAGCATTAGCTGGGAGGTATTCTGAACAGAAAAAATGTTTTGTACCCGAGTAAGAATTGAAGTGACAACCTCTGGGTTAACAAGCAAGCACTCCATCCATTGTACCATTGCCGCCCGCAGGAAGTATGTACATACTCTAAATTTAAAGAATGGTTAAAGTTGTAAATAGTTGGGGTTTAAGGGCATAAAGTTTAGTTCCTTGAACATTTTTGGACAAGTTTCTTAGAAAAAAAGGCAGACAAAGAATAGATTTGATCAAAGGCAGAATAATTTGGCACACTCCACATAATAGAAAACTCGAAGGATAATTTGCATACGATGATACACAAAAAACTTATTGACCTTGTAAATCTTAAACCAATAACCGTATGCGGTATGTCTATTAATGAAGGGCTTAAACATTTCTGCAGTTTGTCTTCTGGGAAAAAAGAGGAAGCAAATAATCATGTACTCCAAACCAGAAGAAGATTTGTTTTTAAGAAGAGTAATCCATATTTTCAAAAGACTAGTAGGGTAATGTGCCCCCTTTATTAGCTCATTTTACAGTTCTTCCTCCAATTTAATCTCTTTAAGGTGTGATAGTATTTGGAGTATTTGCAGAGATGGTACTTCAATCTCTTCTATCTGGGTAACTTTTCAGTTGATTTAATCTTTTGTGCATTATCGCCCCACATTTGCCTAGTAGCTGGTCGTTCCAGAATATGCCATACTGGATATACCTAAGATGTGTAGGTGTCTTTAAGCTTGCAGTGACCACTGAGGAAACCCGTTATAATTCTAAGTTTGTTTCTACTCAGGTTTATACAAGCTACAAATAGTTTTTGATAGTTATATAGCGCACAAGGAAATATCACCCAAATTGATTTGGAAATAACACCAAAAAAATGTTCCAATGATTTCGATAAATCTTGAAGTGTTCTTTATATACTTAACTGCGTTTCAGGGCTTTGGCTAAACATTCACATAGGAAAGATTGATGTCAACTTTTTATTATAAATTTGGTTATAGCTTGATAACGACTAAACTGAGTTTCATTTAAATTTAGTAGATATGATATATTAGATCTTCAAAAAATTTTGTTATTTCATAGAGTGAAATAAAGGTAAACACAAAAAATGAGGTCGTAAAAAAATTTATTTTTGAGACGACAAATTTCAAAATTAAGTTGTTTATAGGGTTAAATGGGGTAAACACAAAAACAATTACGTCTGGGATTTTTATTTTTTGTTTTATTTAAAGAAACTAGAATTTTTTTGGGACAAAAAAAATTAATTTAAATTATTTCATAGGGTGAAATAGAGTAAACGCTAAAAATTACGCCGAAATATTAAACTTTGTTCATAAATTAGCTATACATAAGTTGGAATGGGCTGAACACATTTTAATATTTTACAAACAAAGATGCCTAAATAGTTCGATTATTTATAGAAGATTAACAATTTAAAGAGTCTTACAGAGTAAAGAAAAACTTTTCCCATTTTTTGAAAGACATCTTACAGTTCTAAGAATTTTTAAAACGATCAAGGTGTAAGGCACCTGTTCTAGACTGTATGGCGAAGATAGTACCTATAATGCGAATTGTGATGAAAATTTCATTTTGCTTAATAAATAAGGATTTCATATAGGGGAAGCAACAATTTTATTTAATACTTAAAAGAAACAAGAAACTTAATTCGACCAGGGGAAAGGAAAGAGCAGAATAGGAAGTCGATGAATTTTGTCCAAATAGAAATACCCGAGCAACTCCGGGAGGGTCAGCTCATCGAGTCTATACTATAACAAAAATAACATTTTCTCTTCAAATAAAAGAATAAATGTAAACAATAACAATAACTGTTGCAGTTAACACACGCCAGCGACATTGACCTCGGAAAGACGATCCCGTTCGCATGTCGATGAACTGAAATGTATGCATGGGAAATAGCCTGGTCAGCAGTTTGATTGGCCAGGCAGCTAACTATGAATAGGTGAACGCATAACTGCATCGACTGCATATGCATGAACGGATATTTGATATACGACGACCAACGATATGGGAAATAGCCTGGTCAGCAGTTTGATTGGCCAGGCAGCTAACTACGAATAGGTGGGTTAGGCAGTTAGTCTTTTGGTGACCGCAATATAGTAAACTTCATATGAATAAACTTGTATCATTTAGAAAGTAATCTATCTCGTTTTATTTTATAAGTACGAACCGTTGGGCCAGCCTCCGGGCTGGCGTTCGATATTTTTTTAAGATATGCCTTCCGCAAATCATTAAGTTTGCTAGTTGTTATTTTTATTTAGTGTTTAGTGGAGCATAATTGAAGGAAATTCAAAATATAAGCTTTAAGTGGCCTTAACTCCGATGCGTTTTGTCCAAGTGTCATATAACATTTGGACGAAACTCTTCGGAGTTAAGGTATCTTTTATCTTAAAGTTACAATAAGGTTCAGTTAATTTCAAACTTTTGATCCAAATTTCTATTTCATCTCGAGTTATAAACAACGATGACACCACAAATGCCGATATCTAAGTACCAAAAATTCAGGACGAGTTTCGTTCATTTACCAAATTACCAAATCAAAAAGCCTCTGATGGTACAAAGTATCGTCTTTAAATAATAAACCTAACCTATTTTCGCCGGAATTACAGTCAGCTAAATATATGGCATGCTGCAAATTTATATTCATTTTCCTTAATCACCAGATTTCCTAAAATAATTTTTTTAAGATATCAAGTTTTTTTGAGGATACTATCTTGAATTTAAATTATAAACAAGGAAATCACAATATAAATTCCAGTTCCAATATTTAATTTATATACATAACCCTAATTCACAATACAAAAAAATACCACTTGAGAATCAGAACAACAACGAGGGTCAATGTCTTACAAGAAGCGTGTTATTCTTAAGTAACCCAATCAGCATCCAAATAAAAGCGTGTGCTCTTATTTATCTTTTGAACAACATACTACAATGATGCATCAGCAAAAAATGTTCCCATTTACTTGTCCGTAATTTACATAAATATTTTCTCTGATTACTTACATACAATAATAAAAACTCAGCTGCCCAATCTTCGCCATTACATTCGATGACGAAGCAAGCAAATCAAACAGGCCTTGCAACTGACAAATTGCAAACGTGTGAAGATCACTCTTGAGAGTCTTGACTTGACAGCTTTGCAGCGGCTGTATAACTGCAGTATACAATATCGATTCAGCCAAACCGCTTAATTTGAATTTATTTATGAGATGCATGCCAAAGATGCTACCGCTACTTTACTTTTGACCAACACGTGACAAAAGAATTGCACGGGCATTTTAACCTCAATATGTCTGCTTGCTACTCTAAAATCTAGATGCCATACTAAGAGCACATGTATTATGTATCTTTAACCATTAGATTCATACTGTATATGTGTTGGCCAAACAAACGTTTGCTGATCGTAAATGTATCGTTGAAGGTGTGTAGTTAGTTTCGCTCAAGTGATTGTCGAATTAATTTAAAATAATAAAAATCTCCTATCTATAGCTGAATAGAGGACTTTATTTCCTTTTAGTTTATTTTTAATTGTTTGTCTCTCACATTGTTGCGAAGTTTATTTTAAATTAAAAATAAATCATTCTTATGTAGAAGAGGCCGGTCTGATACTCGCCATCGCCACTGTCTTGGTTGCGACTTGGTCGGTGTTCAAATTTAAAAAGAAAAATCAATCAACCCATATTGAAACAGTAAATGGGGTTTTACAATAAATAAATCTATAAACAATTAAACATATGTATAAACTGTTTAAGATAATTGATGAAAGCAGGATGAATAGCGGCGAGTGACATGTGCCAAAAATTACAATTCGACCTTCATTTGGCTGTTATATATACAAAGATGCTAAAAATTATACACATATTTTTAAAATGCAATGATGATGAGGAGACATGATCAAATGCACTTCAATACGAATTAAACATTTCATTTTAAATGAAACTAAACATAGACTAGGTATATTTTGTTTATTCACATGTTTGGCAAACTTATTGATTTTCAGTTATTTAACGGTGCAACAACATCATCAGGAAGTACAAATACATCATCCAATTCAATTCCTCGAATTTATTTGTTGATTTGATGCGCCACTTGACTTCCTATTCTATACCAAACTAATAAAAACACTTTGATTTGATTTATAATTTCTATGTATGCATGTAATAACTTGCATTTTCGATTTTGGTTTTTTGAAATAGTGTTATTAAAGCTAATTTCATGATAATAGAATTTAAAATTGTCAGTCACTCGATTCAATGAGAATCAATAAGTACAAATGATATTAAATATTATTAGCTTCGATTCGTTTTTAACGCACGCTCCCATTTTTCAATTGATTCTGAAGTTATGTACCACCTAGCTATGTATGAAATAAAAGAATATATCTGTAGATACACATAAATATTATCGAAGTGTCTGTTTGTAATGTCAAAATAACAGCTTTTTACAAGAGGCATATGAATGTATAAGCGGCACTTATAACAAAACATACGTTTTTAAAATGTTTGTCTATTTATCTTTTCTAATCTCGGCCGATTTTGACGTTAATTTCACTGGCCGATAGCTTATGTTGTAGCGGGCATTTTCTATTTTAATTACTTCCTAGATGGCGCTTGGGTCGCATTTATTTTGCATATTTGTATATGAATTGATAGGAAGGATTTTATAATATTTAAAATATCCCCTAGATAGCACTGGGGCCGACGGGAACGGATAGACCGATTTTGACGGGACTTTCACTAGTGGATAGCTGATGTTGTAAGGAATAAATAAGTCGATTTCAATAACCCTATAGAAGAGGGAAATCACGTATAAGTTCCAAATACTGTTCGTAGGATGTCGTTGCAATCGATTGTTTTTTTTTTTTTTTTTACTCTTGTAGCAATTATTCTTGCATTAAAAAGCAAGAGAAATAAAGAAAACCAAATACAAATGTATGCAGAAGAATTTTGTTCGGTTAGGTTAAGTTTTGAGTGTGTTTCGTTACAGGGAATAAGGGCAATAATAATAACTCGATATACTCATTTAGCGACATCTACTTCGGTTAGTTTGAAACCATCTTGTTTTCCATATGTGTATATAAACTCAATGCTTTCACTCAGCATCACACCGTTATATTTAATTACATAATTAAATAATAAAAATAAAGCCCAATATGATTATAATAATTACTCTTTCAAAAACAATATTTTCTCCTTTTTTTTTGCGGCAGCAACGCACCGGGTAACAGCTAGTTAATTAATAAAAATAATTGTAGGCGAGCTAGGACCGATTTTTGACATTATTTTCTCGGGGCTGTATTTTTGTCCTCTTATTGGTTTTGAATCTCGCTCAACATTAAATGACAATTACATATATGGCTACTAGAAAGGGCCGGAAACCAAAGGTACAGCCCTCCAAAGTGCAGACAAAATTATATGCAACTACTGTAAATAATTTTGGCACGAACATTTTTTCCACTAAAATGTAGTTTGAAACGTTTTAAAAAATAATTTATAAATGTCATCATAACATTATCATGTCGGAAAATGTTGCCAGAGCAACTCAAAAAATTCAATAAATTTCTTTTTTAAGTGTTTTTATGTTCTTTTAAGAGTTGCTCCGGCAACCCTTTTCCGGCATGATAATGTTATGACAGTTATACATTATTATTTTTAACGTTATACATTATAATTTTAAACTACATTTTAGTGGAAACAAATTTCGTGCAAAAATTATTTACCATAGTTGCATAATTTTTTCTGCACTCTGGAAAGCTGTGTCTTTGGTTTCCGGCCCTTTCTGGTAGCCATAATTGTCATTTATTGACGAGTAACATTCAAGCAATAAGTGGACAAAAATTCAACAGCGCGAAAATAATGTCCCAAAATTGGTCGCTAGCTCTAGACTATAAATATACACAAATAATAATAAATACTTATCTATATCGAACCACATGCAGAAGGCATTTCGCTATCACAAATGTTATTTTGATATTTTCAATGTCTTTTTTTTTTTTGTTTCCATTTGTTTGGCAGAAAATTTATTTTTAATTCGAAACCAGAACATCAGCATCTTTTTGTATCCATATATATGTACACGTACATAGTTCCAAATCTTATCCTCTCAAGGTTATTTTGTCAGAAACTCTGTGTTGATTTTTTGGTTCCACAGAATGGATTAGTGCAATTGAAAGAAAATATAAAAACGCAACAAAAATTTTGACAAGAGGCCAAAATAAACAACTGCAGATTTATTTATTCAGGGTATAAGTCCGATAACAGCACAAAGATAAACTGTATTAAAAAAAGTTTCATCCCAAAACGTAGCGGCCCTGCATACTTCGTGCAGGATAGGACAGAAAAGATAAAGATTTAAATGTTTTCGAGCGATTGCCTCAATTTAATGCCTACAACTTGAACAGTTTTTGGTTAAATTGCAGACTCTCCCATTGAATATTTTGTGAGTTTGCGGAGAATGGTCAGAATATTCCTAACATAAGGGATTCAAATCATCTACATTGTAGACAAATAACAACGAAAAAAGCCCAGCAACTCTAAAACACCAAGTGTGCATGCAAGTTCTTTGGTTACGCAACTGGAGATGCTTGGCGTACGAAATTCAAACAAGAAAAGTTTTTCTGAAATTTCGACAAATTTTGTAGTAGTTGATGCTTATACAAGAGGCACTCTTACCCCGTTCAGCAAAACCACAGATCTGCTTGATAATAGCCCGGGACCGAGCAAAAATTATCGAATCAGAGTTGAATACGGATTCCGAGAGGTGAGTGCTATAGCAAAATAATGCAATTGATTAGTCGAAATCTGAGAATGGCGAGTAGAAATTGTGAATGGACGAAGCTACGAGCTCGAAGAGATAATGAAGAGAAAATGACTGGAGATCATGGGAGTACAAGAAACGAAATTGTGTACTGGAAATGGTTGAAGTTCAACCCGTTTTTTATGCGTAGAGGAAAACATTTAAAATCAAAAAGAAATCGGTGTCATCTTGGGTGTTTTCTTGTCTATATTGACCGTTTAATTTCTTAAAACTAGTGAAGCGCGGTGATGCAAAGAATATAAGTAAAATATTGTCCGAGCGCATGCTCAAAGCACAAAATATTTGAAATTCTCTGCAACGAAATTGCACAACAATATATGGTGGTACAGAATAATATGGTGGAGTGATAAAGTCAAATAATGTGCCTCTCAAATAAATGAAAAAGCGATCCTGGAACGGTTTTACTGACGCACGACGCAATATGTGCGAATAATCACTTTTATATACGAGCAAGTTAATAGGGGCGAACACTATCAAGGAGATATCATGAGTCATTTGCTGTGTATCATATAGTTTTATATGCTTGAAGGAAGTTTAGTTACGTTCAAGTGAACGATTTATTCTATTCTTACGGTGAAGTCGTCAAAAGTGGAGATCATACATCCTTCCGATGATCAATTGATGAATTAAACAACTAAAAGTTATACACAACTCAATAAAATTACTTCCTCTTATTATTGCGCAATATTTACAGTTCTTTTGTTGTTTTTTTATTTCGAAAAAAAAATTATCAATAAAAATACACAATACAAAATAATAATTAATGAAAAAAAAAAATGACATCCAACAATTTAAGAATACAATTTATTTCTTTATATGAATATGGTATTTCAAGGGAATATAATTTCATTCATCACGAACGTGACCTTTTCCTACCCCGAATCAATTCACTCTTAGAATGCACTCGCATACATTTTCTTATTATTAATGTCAATTTCAGGCAGAATTCACTTTAGAGGGAAGTTGTCATGATTATTGTATATTTTTTTTTTTGTCGGAATATTTTAACTGCAATCCCAGACATAGGTACTTGTTTAATAATAGAAAATTTTAATACCGTCTACACTGTTTGGACTTGTACTTGGAAGAGAACATAATAAAATCACTTCTTCTTGGCTGCCACTGCCACAGCAATATTTTTGTTCTCCTTCAAAAAAGAAAGAAGAAAAAATTTGCATATATTCATCTCAAGCATTCGTTTCCGACACACACTATTCTGGCAAAGTGTGCAATCAAACCACAACAGCTGAAGATGCATATTTGCACTTGTTCGTTCCGTGCGTGCATATCGAATGGAAAGTTACCAGAGTTTGAGGCGCCAAATGCACCACATAATGACCTAAAATTAATGAAACGCGCTTGCGAAACTGAATCTGATGGTGTGTCATGCATTTGCACATTTTATCAGGCAGTCTTGCAAGGATATGAACCAGGAGTGTATTTAAATTGAATGGCGCCTCTTTTTTTTATATTATTGGCTGTGATTTTAAGATCACTTTATTATTCAAAATGCAAGGCGTTTGCTTATTTCACTTGCCATCGATTTAATTTTGTTCTAATAAAATAAAATTATTCCAATAAAATAGAACAATTAAGTGGGAATTAGGGCAATTAAGCCTGGGAAATTTCTGTGGTTTAGATTCAGTCCAAGAAAACCGATGAATAATTTGAATGCTGATTCAAGTTTTAAATTATTTTATAATACAACAGTCACACAAACTATTCACCGGTTTTCTATGATAATCTGATAAGAAAACAAACTATAGAATTTTCCCAGGCTGAACCATCCTTATTCCTACTCAAGTCCGAAAATTAAAATAATAACATTATGTGCCATAATTACGTCATAAATGTAGTCGTGTGACTTGAAAGATATTTGTTTTGAGATCTAACAATCTACTTTATGTGACTGATCATTCGTTGGCGATTGAGTTCGGTAAAAGATATGAGTATTGAGCAAGTAGCCGCAAGACCCCTCTGGGTGGTTTAATGATATATGTATCAATGTGCCCAACGAAATGGCTCTTCAGGAAGGGGTTATGTTATAAAATAGGCAACTTAAGGAAGAAATGCACGTGCATGAAATCCTTTCATTTTAATTTTATGATGAATTTATTTGATTATAACATTTTCAGGCATGAAATAAAGTAATTGTTTCACAAAAATTGCTTTATGAAATGAATAACGATTAATAGGCTTTTAATATTACCAATTACCTGTAACAATGAGCTCTATGCAATAGCTCCTAACGTTTTAACTCCTAACAAAAAAATATGAAAAAAAATCTAACATTCCCATACAAATTTAGGTGTTATTACAAATGAAGGAACACCTAAATGCTAGGTTTATTTTCATCAAAATTAGGACTTGTTGCATTGTTTATAGTTAGGAGTTATTTCATGATGAAATAACCCCTAAAACCATGGAAATGAAATAAATACTAATTAGGAAATATTGCACTAAAAATTTATGTTAGGAGTTATTTCATTAATGTTAGGACTTATTTCATTTCGCTTAAAATTGCATTTTATAAGTTGCGACCAATATTTTTTTAGAAAATAGTGCTTTACATACATAAAATTCTTTTTCCCACATTAAGAATTCTTTCACCTTTTTTTTAGGAATTAATTCATTATGAATTAACTCCTAACGTTAGGTTTTATTTCATTTTTAAATTAGGAGATATTACATCCCTAGTTAGGACTTATTTCATTTATTCGTGTTAGCAATTATTGCACTCATTGTTAGGAATTTCTTCATTAGGACTTATTTCATTAGGACTTATAGCCGTAACATTGTACCGCGTGAGCGCGTGAGCGGGGCAGTTTTATACAAACTTCTGTTTTTAAAAAATAAGTTCTAATATAATCTGTGTTTTTTGTATGTTAAGGAGGGTAAAGTAATAAAAGCTAGTTTGAAAGGCACTAAACACGCCAAATATTTTTCTTTGTTGTTACTGTCAATATGCTGCAACTTTTGGATCTCAATGGAAATTGTATCCAGGTGCCGCAACTCCCCTTATCATGTGAGGGCGCGCAACGTTTTGATAGCTATGTAGAATAGATGCGACTACTAACGAATAATCCGAATGCAGACGGATCAGTCAATTATACCAGGAAATAAATTGTTGTTGTCTCCAGCGGTTTTAAGTTTAAATCATTATGACCATCCTTTATACGAGTGGCAGCAAAAAGAAAATGGTTTGTAACAAATAATACAAAATATTAAGGTTCAGTTTAACCTGATAAAAAAAATGATTCCGCAATATATTTTAAATGTTTTTATCACAAGTAATTTAAAGAAGACGCTCATGTATAAATATATTATATGCCACACGAAGCTAAGAACGACCCCGCGTCCCCATATAAACGTTGCGCGTGTGAATTCTATATAGATGCTATAAATGATAAGTGGAACAAAATATACACATTGCAATGTTTGAATTCTGTTTTTTTTTTTTTAAATATTTTGTATCACAAATATGTTTATGTTATTGTTTTTGATTTAATTTAAAAAAATCATAAGATTTAAAAATAAAAAGATATTTTAAAAATAACAATCACTTTTAGATTAGCGTGTTCCATTTTATTCAGTAAATTTATTAAGTGGTTAAAGGGATTTTAATATTTAAACACACTGTCATAATAAATTAAGTATAGTATGACCCAACATATGTATTTATTTTGATACAAATTTAAAACGTTTTGTTTATTTGTTTTCGATTGTAGTCTTTTTGGCCAAACTCACAAAATCTGTTTTTGTTTATTTTTTGGTTGTTTGTTTGAGTTTGTAAAAAATTCTCTTAAAAACAACATACGAAAAATAATGGTGACATAAAAGCATGCTTAATCTGTAAACCAGATGCAAAATAAATCACTTTTTGCGGTTAAAATTCTAAGCATATTCCTACAATACATCAGTTTGCATAATACGGATGATTGATCGCTGTTTTGCCTTATAAACGAAAAAAAAAACTTCATCCAAAAATAAGGAACGGAAAAGTACTGAGTACATGAATGAGCTCATGAGTAACACATGGCAATACTTCATGCTTCAAATCAAAATGGTGTATCATGATGAAAGTGGAGTTCACAAAATGTTGGACAGCAATCGTCATTTTGTATCAAAATGTAAAAAAAAAATCCAAAAAAGTCAAATTCATGCTAGTGAAATTTATTTAATTTTATAAATATTGCAAGTTTATTATTCATTTACAGTTTAAGATAATTTAAGATGGTGATAATGGCTTATGAGTTGGAAAAATTAAAAAAACATTAAAAAGAATCCAAAATGTGCGTTTAATATTGGTGGATAATGGCTTTTCTCTATATTGGAAGACCCCTTAGTTTGGAACACTTTTGTTACAATATAATCCTCACAGAATTCAAGATAATAGATATGTACATAAATAAATTCACAATAAAGAATATAAATTGTCAGTTCAAGGTTTCTTTAAAGGGATTTTTTTCCCGTTGTAGCATAGACAAAAATTAACGGACGTAATTGTTTATGTTTGAAATAGTTCGGATTGTTTACGATAGTTTGTGTTATGATTTTTGTCATATAGACTCTTAAATATAAACATGGACACTGGGACTGGATAGTAAAGCAATCATATTGTTTAATCAAAAGTTTATAAAAGATATTGAACACAAATAAAGATCACGAGAGTGAATAAAGGATGGACAGATGATGGAATAAATGAGAACTGTTTCAATTTAACTGATATATAGCTATGGATTCATTAGACTGCGATTTCACGATATTAGGATTATCAGAAATCAGAGAGACTTTAATTGAATGGAATGTGTTGATTTGTTAATCATGGATAAGTTTGTAATTTCTAAACACATTTTACTGGTATTAATTTCCAAAAATCAACTCTGGTCAATTTCGCAGCTAGCCTAAACTGGAAAAATCAAAATTTTCAGTTTCAATTCATGTTTTTTTTTTTTTATTTTTTAAACCTTTTAAAATCTTTACAAAACAATCACCTTACGGATGTAAATAAAGGGCTGGATGGAACGAACTTACTCTTGTAGCACCTTCGTGTAAACAACAGAAAAAATTGTTTGACCAGTCAAAAAATGTTTTCTGTATTTTATATTCAAAAAAAAAAAAAAAAAAAACAATAGTCTAGTGTAAAAAAAACCCCTCATACCCCTTTTTTTCGTTGAAAAATACTACCGTTGACAACGAATAACTTAAATAAATTTTTATTAAAATTGAAATAATTTTTTCGAGAAAAAATCAACTAAAGAAAAACAATTTTCAGACACTTTTACAGTATTAATCAGGCTTAGCGGTTAGTTCATTGAAAACGCATCACTTCTTTCTTTTTCAATTTTAAGGCGAATTATCCAACAATGTTGGTGTTAATTGACATTAAAATGAAGGTAATGAATTATAGAATATTAAAAAAAATAACTCAATTTTAAATGCACGAAATATTAAAACTTTTGTTTTTTCAATGATCATTGAAATTTCACTTTTGTGATTTCAATGATCATTTTAATTACAAAAGTGACAATATAACGCGAATCAAGATCAAAAAATTCTATAATTCATATTACCTTCATTTTAATACCAATCAACACCAACACTGTTGGATAATTCTACTTAAATTTGAAAAAGAAAATGTTTAATGATGCATTCCAATGATAACTAACCCTTAGTAAACTTTTAGAATATAAAATTTGGTTGTTAATTAAGCTTATAGAAGGGGAGGCGACCGTAAGATCACTTATCTCATGGCGTCCTTCAATAAGATGGGAACTAACCGATAGGTTTCGATGGAACGTATGCAAAACTGATAGTCGGACAAGCTTTTTCAGGTACGTTTAGTCAGAAATCTGTTCTCTACGTTATATCCGCTCAAAAAAAAATATGAACAAATATATTTTAGAATGGCATTGGACTGCACAACACCATTATACCACTTATTTGCTGGTAAAATGTATATAATAAAAGTTATGAGCATTTAAAGTTTTTGAGTCCCAACAGAAATTGTTTATTTGAATATAATTAACTCCTAAAAGTATGCTATGTTTTTGATACAATGTTAAAAGTTCAATAAAAAACCATCCATGTACCAAAAATCCGACAAAAGAAAATATTTTTTTTTCTTCGTGTGGACATAATATAACGCGAGACCCTTCTTTTTGGCCAAGGATTTTATCTCATAAGTGCAGGATGATAACTTTACGGGAAATAATGTTCACCCTGTTGTGAGAAATAGATTCACTTTTTTTTAGTTGAAGATTTCCCACACAAGTTGAAGAATAGTTTAACTTTTTAATAAGTACGATTTATTTAAAAACTGTTTTTTAATAATAAAAATGGTTATGCCTGAATTATATGGCTTTAAAAAAAAACTCGAAAAATCGTCGCAAAAAAACACCGTAAATGGTAATTTTTGACCAAACGTACCTGAAAAAGTTTGTCCGACCATCAGTTTTGCAAATTTTAAGACTAAACCTATTGGTTAGGGTTCAATTTTTCAAGGGACGCGATGAGATAGGCAAACCTACGGTCGCCTCTCGGACTATTAGCAGGCCTAACCGTTTCAATATTTCAACCTTATTTTATTTTTATTTATTTTGAGCATACAAATCTTTCTGAACAAATTTAGGAAACAAATAGAAACAGTTTAAATCTGTATTTAATGAAAAAAACAGTAATTATTTCATAGAATTCCATAGAATCATCCTTTACAAAATAATAAGCAGAATTCGATGCGTCGTATTTTTTTAAATCGTTTACGATATTTATATAATAAAGGTAAATAACAATCATTCGTGTATAACACGTTTTCAAATTGCACACCGGCGTTTTACAATTTATTAAAGACAGTTATATATTTTTAATTGAATTACATACGCACACCTTGAATATTATAACTGCTATATCATAAAGATAAATAATTGCTGATCTTGTGTGAGTCAAGCAAACATTACCAAAACCGTGAAATCAAAACTAATATTATAATTTATTAAAAAAAAAACAATAATTATGTTACCCAAGTCACTGGCAGATTAGAAATGTGTTGTAAAATCTAAAATGTCTCTCTCTCATGTCATGACATTATCTAAATGATTTATAAACCAAAGTTCATAGATACTCATTTGTTTATTAGGTGCTCTTTTTGGTATGAGTGTTCAGTGTTGTAAATTTAAGCCCAGACGATACCAAAATGTGCAAATATATATAATTATAGCTATCTGCATTCAGCATTGATGTTATAAAGATAAAAGATATTTTTGTTGATATTTACCAAGAAGAAATAATACACTGTTGAAATTGCTTTACAATTTTTTTTTAATTTTATATATTTAGTGATCATTTTCCAAAATATTCAGAATTATAAAAAAATGCAGCTAAGCTTAAAAAGGACAAAAAATATGAAATAATACTCTTTGCATTCAAGTTTAAGAAAAACTAAAACATTTTCAAGCTGCATTTTAGAACCGCTCACAAATAAAGGGTATCCAATAGAAAAATAATGGCTTTACGCCCAGTTAAGTTAGAAAGGTTATTTAGTGAAGGCGTCTTTAAGAATTTAGAAGTTATAAGCAAATTAAAATTTTACTTGTTGTCTATTCCGAGTTGAATATTTTTTGTATACCTACTACGCAAAAGAGTGTCTTGGTCTCACTTATTAATGACAAAGACTTTTATGACTGAAGCAGAATAACCAATGCATAACTATAACATTGGAAAAATTATTTTTATGAAAAAATCTCTTCACGAAATCAAAGGCTTTAAACAAAGTTTTTCAAAACAATACTTACAAAGTTACAGCCTTAAGATGTGATCGGAAGCCATCGGCACAGATAGTTCAAAGTATTTAAATTACAAGACTAGAATGTAAAGAACCAAACATACATAGATAATGGCAAGATGAAAATTCCCAACAAGATTCTAGAAATTATGTTACCAATAACGAAATTCTGCTGATGACTGATGGTAAAAGTTAACTGAGGAGCGCTCAAGGAAGCCAATTTGAATTTTAAAATTTGGATTACTACTTTTTAATTCTGAGTTTCTTTTATTAAAATTATTTTGATTTTCTTGATGTTTAATTTGAATTTAATTTCTAATTTTTGTTTCATCAAAAGATTTAAAAGAAAATGATTTATTGATTGAATTATAATTTTCTTGTTTATGTAAATCAAATAAATGACATGAAGTAGGATAATAATAAATAACAATTTCTCGCTTACCGAAAAAAGGCAGAATGGGAGAAGTCCAAGAAACTATAAATGGAATGAAGATTGTACAAGAAATGTGTTTTTAAACTAGCACACCTTAATTGCATAATCGATATAAACATTATCAGTAACCCATTCCGGTATGATGACGGAATGCACCACTTATAATAACGATTACAATAATCCCACTCCAATTAATGATCCAACATATAAGACAAAAGACAAGTTCAAAATAAACAAAACTTATGATAAAAAGAACAAATTTTACCGGTGCGAATGCAACTCTTATCATTGGTATTTTTTTTATTTTTAACTGTTCAATAAAAGATTATAAATTTAATGCAATCAAGCGAAGGAACTTATAAGTTTTTAGTGGGAAATCGATTATGTCAATCATTTCTGACGGTATGATTAGGATGACATTCTTTGAATAGCTTTGAATAGCTAAAAACAAAAAATATCATCCGTCTATCAGTTAAAGTGTTTAAAATTCGCACGTGAATAAATATGGTTTGGATAGAAACGAAGTTAATGGTTTGTCCGTTAGCTTCTGACAGAACTGATATTATTGATAAATATTTTTTTTCATAAACTGACTATTTTTACATCCTTTATTCTTTCACTTTAAACACCAGAAAAGCTAATAATTAATAAAAATATAATCGGAACAAATATTGGTGACTAAACTTAATTATTAAGCTTTGCTGGTTTTTTTTCGTTGCTCGAACTTTTAAATTTGCCACTGTTGGCAGCTTGTATAAAATAGCATCATAATATCAATAAAATCTTAATTTTCTTATCCAAGTTGTAAGAATCTTAAGTTCCATTGCACATTAAGAGTCAATTGTGCCCCACCTCACTGATATCTAACATAAGTCACAAGTAGAGGTGAAATTGATTTTGTGACATTTCCGTATTCTGTCCCAAATTATGAGGGTGACAAAGTTGTTGCTTTAGAGCACATCACATGACAACTCAAAAACTTTAATTGTTTTGATTTTTGATATTGTTTTTATTATAGAAACAAAATAAAATAAGTTTACTTATGATGTTTAGAGTAGGGCAGATTACAGAAAATGTCATCGAGTCAGAATACAATCCTTACAAAGAATCAATCACAGAAAAATTGGGATGCAAACCAACTTCTAGAGCATTTATCCAGTTTCTTTGTTTCGTTTATTTGACTTTTTTATTAGACACGTAAAAGGTTTTTCATTTTCTTATTTAATGTTAAATTTTGAACCAAACACAAATATTTTGATAACACATCAAAATAATCGCAAGTCAAAATCGCATAATTTTACGAGGTTCATTAAAAAATAATTAACACTAATTGGTTAAACCAACAACTGTGTTTACTAAATTTGATATTTAGTAGGTATTGTATTGTAGATACACATTTCAAGAATGCGCAATTTTTTAAATTATTAAATCAATGTATGGCATGAGTGAACTTGAATAGCGTAAACTTTGCAAAAAAAAAAAAATGATTTTTTTTCCAATTAGTGCATTCAATGTAAATAACAATATTATTTAAAAAAAAATAATATCTGGAATAAAAAAATGTTTCTGAAACACGCAAATCGAATTAAAATCGACCACAATCCAACGATGGGGAGTGTATGCCATTCATGTTTCTTCATCTTACCAAAGAAAATTTCCCCATTTACTGTCAATGATTAAAGCAGTATAAGCTTACTTACTTTTAACAAAACCTTTATCCAATTTTGCAAAGCAACCTTCATTTGAAACAAAGTTAAACAAAAAAGATACACTAGGTAGAACAAATCACGTGAACAAATAATGAGAGCATTTTGCATTGACTTAAATGATAAACCGGCTTTTTAAAAATACGGACACGTTATGCACACAAAACAAATGATATTTGTTTATCGATGACTACACGAATGGTTCGACAGAGATTTGTTCTAAATTTTTAAATAAATTAAAACTGAAAAAAACTTTTTTAATGATTTGACTATACGACCTTGACCTATTATTAATTTTGCGATTGATCAGAATAAATTTAACCAATCTATCAATTTAGGGTTGTCATTGTCACATGCGAAAATAAAATACGTAACGTAAGATGAGAACCCACACTGAAAATCTTCCTCACAATTTGTATGTCCATACAAGTTTAACCAACTTCTTGTTTGCCGCCTTTGGTATGGGAACAAGTGTAGTAATAGCGAAAGAGAAATTTTAAGAAGACACTCGACCAGGCCAGGCCAGTACTTTTCCGCTTTGTTTACATGCTGCAAGACTTAAAATAAAACCCCTATAGCTAGGTGCTGCTGTGCTGGGCAATGGATGCATTATGTGCATTAAAAAAAAAAGGCTATACTCACATCAAGCCTAACTGTGACGACGAGACAAGTAATCCACTTGATGATTCAGGAACTGGTTTAAAAATATTGTTACGTTTTTTTGTTTGCTATAAACCGTGGTTAATAGCTCTCAATGAAATCTAAATAATTCTCCCATGAATTATTTTTATATATTTATTTATCTTTTCTTCTTGTTCACACAACTTTTCACAGAATGAATTAATAGTGCGGCAATATAGCGGGGGCACAGACGTTATAGAGTCGGTTGTATTTTTTCTTGTATGCTAATTCTATTACGATAAATACTATTCTTAGTTTATATCAAGGCGCACAGTACACGACTCTCAGGCCAGAATGAATGTTTGTTTAAAAACAAAAAAAAGTTTACACATGTGTCTTTACCGGCTGACGACACCTTTAAGACTGACTGATTTCGATATTGATTCGCAGAGGCACTGGCTGTGGTTTGTCGCACCAAGTAAACCAACGACCGACCGCACAGTTCTTGAAGTTCTTTTCTTAATATAATAAACTGACTGACTGACTGCTCTAGCTTCGGCTTCTCTCGGGAGTGGTACCAGTATTCGTATTTGTTTGAATTAAATTGATATAAAACATTTTATTGTTGTGCATTTATACTTTAAACACAATTCTCAATTTGATTCATATAGAGTAAGGAAATCTGTGACATCAGAAGCCAAACATTATATAATTTAATATAACACTATAAGAGTAGAGTTTGTCTGAGTCTGACTGTGCAGTGATTTGAATTAGATACATCATGAAGAAAAATATGTAAAAAAGAAATAAAAAATAAAATAATCTTAAGAAATGTATGCCTGTGTAGTTCGGCAACTCTTTAAAATATTATGGTGTTCCATTCAAATCGCAAAAGTTGACACAAGAACTCTTTTAGAAGCACAGTGGGGCAAAGTACCACATGAAATTGAAACAATTCGAAGTAATTTAAGGAAAGAAACCTGAAAGACTGTCAAACCAAATCCAATCATAAAACCAAAACCATTTATCATCACTTTAAAACAAAGTTATTTTAGCGAATAGTCTTTGAAAAACTTATTTTTAAAATCCAAATTTTGAAAAAAAAAGTTTTAACTATTTTTGTTTCCAATATTAATGTCCTAATTAATTTTTTATCAAGAACAGTTAACCGGATACTTAAATGTTCTGTAATTTTTGAAACTTAAAAATAACAAAAAACCACTTCCTCTAACAAAAAACAAAATCATTAGTTTTTCTTAGAAGAAGTGGTTTTCGTTATTTTTAATTTTCTCAAAAAGTTCAAATTATTTATGTACCTATCCGGTTTTCTGTTTTTCACTTAAAATTAATAAGAGCAAATAATTTTGGAAAAAAAAATAGTAGGTACTCAATTAAGTAAAATTTAAAAAAAAAAAATAGTTTAAAGATTTTTTTTAATTATTTTCTTTTTTAATTTTGAGTTTGAAAATTAATATTTTGAAAACCATTTACTAAAGTTACTTTGTTTAAAAATAAAATAAAATAAGAGATTTCTGGTTTTTTAAAAAAGTATAGTCGGGCACTGTAAATATTACCGTTGTTTTTTAATATTTTTACTTGCTCAATAGGGCAAGTATTGGTTTCGTTTAAAAAACAAAATTCGAGATTTTAATCTTTGCAGTAGTTTTAATATAACTGCATTTCAGGTTTTTGGCTAAAAATTCACATAACCAAAATTGGTTGTTAACGGTTTTTACAAATTTGACCAAAACTTGGAACGGCCCAGTCGATTCTTTTTTAAATTCAGAGCAAATTTTAGACTTGACATTTAACACAAGATGGCATTTAGAGGTTTTTGATAAAGAGCCTTTAAAAGATAGCTGCTATACAACCTGCCCTCACGTTTATGACATTTTTCGATATTTTTCCAACTTTCTTCAGAATTTAATAACAAGAGCAAGTTCGTGCGACCCAGTCGTGCATTTTATTTTTTCTGTTTTAAATCAATTTTTTTGTCTTGACCCGACCTATACTCGCTCCAGCAGTTTTTTTTTGCATTTATGTGAATCACCCTGTATAAGGATTTGTGAGATACTTTAAGGGTGAATATTTTTCAGACAATTGACTTAGAACGTTAGTGTAATAATATAAAATGTTCATTTTAACACGGTCTATCATAATACTGACTTTTTTTGGTGGCCGGCTAAAATTAAATAAGCCTAAATTTGTATGAAAAGTGGAGAATGTCTTTTTATTATATTAAATTATAAAGTTCTTCAGCATTTCAATTATAAACATGAGTTAAATTTTATTTAAATCTCCGTCACAGACATTTGAAATCAATAGGAGAAATTATTTTAGTAAGAATAATTTTGTATTTAAATTAAATTCATAATTAGACCGTAAGAAAAATCCATGGTTCTATCCAACCAGGTTATAGTGTGTCTAAACTAAATAATTAATTATTAAAAACTTATAATCAATTGCTACGTGATTTCATGTTAAAAAGAAATGTTTTGTTAATGTTCAAGAAAAAATATAGATATAATAAGATGCAAAATTGAGGTTATTATTTTGCTATGTTGTAGTTGAACTATCAATTGCTCAATATACATATGTATGTATAAACACATTGAACGGTGTTAATGCTGAAAATTTACTTATAATAATAATTTTTTCAGAAACCACTTTTTTCTTATTCTTACTTTCTTGTTATGATTTATATCAAGGCGTAACACACAAATACAAGAATTTTAACATTGATATGTGATACTAGCAAAATGCAGTTGTATAGGTTAGAACATTTCAAATTGATTTAAATACATTGTAAAAAATAAAAAAATAAATACCTTAATATTATATCCAGTTGTGTGGGCACGTACCTACTAACGGACATTTAGTCAAGAAATATATTTATTTGAATTTCAATGTTTTTAGAATAACAAAATGTTCAAGGTAAAGCAAAAGTCATGACCCTCTCGGAAATGCTAACATCTTTGCAAATGACAGCAAATATTAATTCTACTTTGACGTTTGTGAAATAAAATATCACTTTATAGGAAGATGCTATAATTTTTGTAAAATGCGGCAAATGTTAATTTATCTCTTTTTAATTTGTTAATTTGCTCCCACAAATAGAAGAAGCCCAAATTATACAATGTAGTCTCTTAACGAATATAATGGTAATTTGTCATATCAACCAAGTAAAAAAAAAAAACACCAAATAAAGATAATTTTAAAAGCTTGGATTTCTTCATTTAGAAGTTTCCCCAATGACCAAATAATATCAAGGTGTATTCTCCCAGACGTAATGACTCTTTTATATTTGGTGTAATTGGACTGTATAGATTATTTTTTTGACAACTCTTACTTACTTTTGACAACTCTTGGGGCTGTCAAAAAAACCTGGTTGGACTACGGATAAGATTCAACGACACAACTACTGTTATGTTAAACCACCAATTTCAGTTTAAACAGCTTTAAAACCTTACTGGATGAAACGCAATGGAAACAGGGCTGAATCTTGATATACATAAGTTTTCAAAATAATAAATGAACAAAAATTTTACATATTCTGCAGCTGGAATCGGAACTGAACGAGTGGTTAATTTTTAACATACAGTACTTATAACGTTTCACAAATTATCCAATCGATGAAGTACACACATATGTGCATTGTTCGTGAAATTTATATTTCAATGCTCTTTGAATCAATGTTGCATTCGCAGCTGATGTCAATAAAATGTAATAAATAATTTTAGATGTTCATCATTTTGACATACAAAACAGAAATTTTCATCAGCAAATTGTCTTTTCTATAGGCTATGCAAATTTATAAACGTAAATGTTTTTTCATATGCTTTGTGTTACCATCACAATACCAGTATCTGATTAAAAGACTATTGATATATTCGTGCAATTTGATTGACTGTAAAATACTGGGTAATTGTTTTCAATTGTACATTGTGCATATTACTCTCACGATGAATGAAAGTATTATTATTACAGGGTGTCCTACGGTAACTGCCATTGATAAAAACCATGTGTTCCTGAATTAATTTTAAGGTGATAAGGATAAGATGCTATTTTTCAATAATAGTAATAAACAATTCTATAAATTTTGTATATAAAGAAAAAAATCTAATCGTTCTACAAATTTTTGCATTTAAGCTTTTTAGCTTTTTAATTTTTGCAAAACCCTTAAACAAAACAGTTATTTTGATGCGTTATTTTCAACGCAGTTTTTCTTATCTTAAAATGAAAATTAAATGGTTCCAGGAGTTTAATATTTAATATTTAAAATTACAAAAACATAATTTGTATTAAAACAAATAAAAATGAAGTTAAAAATATTTAATAAAAACTATTTAGAATAGATCTTGAATTGACAAGGAAGGGCCATTTACAAAAATGGCCCAAAAACATAAGTACCAAACTCCGAAAAGAAGCGGAAATTCAAAATTACCTTTTAAGTTTTCTTATTGTATTAACCGTGGATTTTACTGACATACCCTGTACAAATCCTTACATTTACTTAACACATTCACATTTTATTATGTTTTATAGCGTGCATTGTGTGAAAATTCGTTCGAAACAGACGTTAACAATCTGTTGTTTGTGATTTTTAGGAATTCTGTAATAATAAAAATAAATTCAACAGTACCGACAGAAATTATATAAACACCATGCAAATAGTACCATAAGATTTAAAATTAAATAAACTGCATGACTTTTTCGCATGAACTTTTTCTTATATATAATTGTAACTGAAGGAGCAAAAAAAATATTATAAAAATATAAAATTAAAAAAAATAAAAATGGAAAAAATTAAATAAAATATGAAATAAAAAAACATGTAAAATTTCATACACGTTTTAGAAAATAGTATAAAAACATATAAGTGTCTGTATATATATTATATGAAAAACAAAAAAGTTACTATTGTTGTTATATTGTACTATTCGTCGTACTGTAGAATGTCAGTTTTTTATTACTGACCATTCTTCTAATTTTCATTTGAATGTTTGAACAACAACAACTTTAAGGCGCTACCACCAATTTTTTTAAACGAATTTTATTTACTCGTTTACGAATTTTTATTATTCGTTTTTTTTCTATCTTTGGCTGGAGATATACATAGCTATTTCAAGGATTGCCAATTCCTTTCATCAGTCTCCTTTTAGTGGTATTGAACTTTAATCCAATTTTATTATAAAAAACTTTTTCACATCGTGAGATTCGCCTTCAGATTTACTCAGTCTTCACAGTCGTATGCACAACGCATTCCACCGCTTATGACCACTGATGACACAGGTCGAGATGTTATGTTTGTTTGTTTTTTCAAACGCATTTGGAGCTCCAACATTTTTCTAAGTGTTGTTTTTCGACTCCGAATACTAAGCAAGTAAAACACTGATTTTTATTTGCTCATAACTTTTAAAATATTGAAGATAAATTAAATAAAAGGCACGACTGCGGGTCGCACAAACTTGCTCTTGTGACAAGTAAGCTAGGACTTAACAGTAAAAAGGCATAAATGGGTCTCGCGTACTTCTCTTACATGATGTAGTTTTTCAATTTTTGTATATGAAACAATTTTTTTAATTCTTTCAATTAATTTAAAAAGCAATAATTAAAAAAAAAATACTTTGAAAAATAACTTATAACAAACCAGAGTATTCCCAGAAAATCGTGGTATGCCAGTAATTATTAAATAATAGAATATATTTAAGAGTTTTTTTTACGAAAATTGAACGACCAGTTTTTGAAAAAATCGATTTTTTTTTCAATTTTCAAAACATTGGCTTATTTTGTAGGATTTAATGATTCCATATCCAATTCAATAAAAATGTGTTTAATTTTTTTCAACCATGGCTGTTAGCTTTAAGCCTTTAACCAGATGAATCCAATGGTGCATTTAAGTTCTTTATATACAATTTGACATGATTTTTCAACTTTGAAAAAAATCGATTTTTTCAAAAACTGGTCGTTCGATTTTTTTTTTTAATTTTTAAAAATATTTTTATTAAAATTTTTGAGTATGTCAATTTAAAAAAATTAATAAATTCCATTGGAAAACTAAATTAAAAAAAAATTCATTAATTGGTTTTCAAAATATTAAATTTTTAACAAAATTTTTTGTTTAATTAATATACCTAATTTTTTTTAAGAAAAGCTATGAAAAAATGGCCGTTCTTAAAATAAAATTTGGTTAAGATCCGTGCGGATCTGGATTCCGAAAACATTTTTTTTATACTCCGAAGGCATCCCTCTAACACATATACAAAAAAAATCCACTGAGAGCACGAAATGCACAGTTGATTCTCCGTTTTCCTTGATTAAACTACAAATAATCAAATCAAGCTTACTTTCTGTTTAAAATACAATTTTATTTAATATTCATTTTAGGAAATACATTTATCCGTGGGTTTCCTCCGTTGCACGAATGCTCCTATCTGTATTTTTCCATGCTATCCTAACGTAACTGCTGCGTTATATTCCTATATGCAGCTATAAAAATCCCTAAAAAGATCACGTATAAACAAATGCATTGTTTTTATAAAACATTGGCTTAATCATTTTGCAGAATTTAATGATTCCATAATCAATTCAATATAAAATGTGTTTAATTTTTTTTAACCATGGCTGTTAGCTTTAAGCCTTTAACCAGATGAATCCAATGGTGCATTTAAGTTCTTTATAGACAATTTGACATGATTTTTCATCTTTGATGAAATAATTTCTAAAGTAAAAGTTTTAATAGCTCTAGGATGAGAGGATTCAGATAGAAAGATCTTTTAATTATAATAAGCCAGATAACTGAGGAACTTTTCACTTTCTACACACACCCAACATGTAGTTCATAAATGTAATTTACTTTCTTTTAACAAAAACCAAAGCCGAATTTCAACGTATAATTTTTGAAGCTAACCCTAAACATCAGATGACCTGTTGCTATACTTGCTCAACCATGTAACCGCTTCTTTTAAGAAAATAGAGATAGTAGTTACATTACACTATTATAGGTATAAACACACAAAATGTCGTTAAGCTTTTTTTGTGGTAAATATTTTTTGCGACGGAAGTGTACAACAAGTTCAAGTTCACATTCAGAGCATGTCCCAGTCATGGACTGGAATATTTTCCAATAATTATAACAATTATGATTTGTGGCAGATCTCAAACGTCTATAAAGAGTTGTCATTGGTGAGGAAGAGAAGTACATTAATATCGGTTAAACGGTTCACTGCTGCCCAGGGTAATTATATAGATGAGACATTGTAATTGATGAATATCAAATCAAAAGAAGTATTTTTCATTTCGTTAACTCTTAAGTACGACAGACAGGGCTGTATTTACTAGGTTACGGGGCCACTTAAAATTATTTGTTCTTTTCTTTCTTAAAAAGGATACATTAATTTAATAATGGCAAGAATAAAATGAAGGAATTTATGAAATAAGTTGGTAGAAAAAGAATTAAAGATAAATGAAACACAAATTCGCACAAGATTTATCAGCATCACCCTAGGAGAATAGAGTATAATTTTTGCAAAGGACGGTAAATGTAAATTCTGCTTTATTCACATGCAATATTTTTTTGCAAACGACGGTATTATGTCATTAATTATAATTCATTATTTACCAAAATTATAGTCTTTTCAGATAAGGTGATGACTTTTCCGTCCCCTTCCATGGTTAAAATCTAGGATATCAAAATTTCGAAGTTCTAATTCCCGACAATCAAAAAGGCAACGTCATTCAAATTTTGACATCTTTCGGAGTATATTGTACCTTGGATATGTGTACTGTGCATTGTGACATCGGTTTTGTCACATGTCTTTAACATTCATATAATTCAATTTGTGCCAAAAAAAATTTGTTATCATATTATATCGAAAACCTTCTTTACTGACGGTGATAACAATGGTGTTTGTTGACGTACTAGTTTATCCTCAAAAAGCTTTTTCGCTAAAAATTATTTTTTAACTGAAATCGAGTTTCGTTTTCAACTGCTGTAAAAACAAATGTTAGCGGACACACTACGCATGTGTCATAAAGTCGTTTTCATGTTCAATTTCAATTTAGTTTTTACTAACAGATAAAACAACATGGCCACCATGATTTGTCAAAATCTAAATCAAACAAAATTTTACTTAGTGACATTCTGAAACTTTTTTGACTGCTTTTGCCTGCTTATACAATCTGTTGCAAATATATTTTTGAACGCTTAAAATGGCAGTACTGATGCATTTAGTAAGTATGCATTTCGCTTTAATATTAAAGAAATGGTGCGAGGAATATCATCAAATCCACACATTAAAACTAAACACTTTGCAGAAAATGTATAAGCTCGATTTCATTTTTCATATGCGATGTGAAAATTGTCCGCTATATAGGTTTGGTGATGTAAAAAATGGTAAATCAAGACATCGTTAGGGCCCCTGCATAAACTCAAGTGTGACCCTGAATAGGTTAATACCTCTGCCGGATGGTATCACAGATACATCCTATATAAAAAAAAAAAAAAAATACACAAACTTGTACGACATATGTGCTCTTGCACGTGAATACTATGAGGAGAAAGGTAAAAGCCATACAAACCAAACTGCACAATCAATTTGCAATGCTTCGTTTAGTCCATCCATCTGTAGAAAAGATTATGCTGAAGCTAGTTTTATTTGTACTTGAAACGTCGCGCGGATAAGTTACGCATTTTACGTGAGAAGAACAATGTTAAACATACTCTTCGTCGTCAGTTGTTACTTATCCATTCTTGGATATTCGGTTGAATCATATGAATATGGTTATCATCCAAGTTCGGAAGAAATTGATGGTTTATTACGTGAAAAATCTTGGACTCGTGATCTCCTCTGGCAAGAACGAAATACAAAAAAGTTCACACCAAAGTTTAATTTAGATAAACCAAAGATAAATTCTTTGGTGTCCCCGGCCACTTTGGTAGACAGTCCATTCTCAGGCAGTGTGTTCAGTGATACAAATATAAATACAAATCAAGGATACACACATCAAAGTGATATAATTGATCTATCGAGTGAAATTCTTCCGGAAGTGAATAAAAACGAGAATATTAACACTACGCTGCCAATATTTTTTACGAATCCTGCAACAGGAATTGTTTATGCAATTACTGAAGTTGGAGTGAATAAAAATAAAACCGAACTATCCGAGAGTGGAAGTATTCCTATTTTTGTGAGTAAAGAACAATATGAAAGGGATTTGTATCTATTGAAAAGAAGTTATGAATCTAAGTGCTCGGGAAAAAGGCAACCACAAATTATTAAAATCGGCAACGGCCAAAAACCGGCTTCAAATTTGGTTAAAACTAGACTTTATGTCAAAAATAATAGAACACGAATTTCAAAACAGAAAAAACGTAAGCACCATCGAAAATCAAAGAAGACCAAAGAGCTGAAAAATATACAAGATCCTTTGGATTCATTGTTAAACAGTCCGAATTTAGATACGCAGTTAGAAAAGCCAAGTGGCTTAAATTTGACTTCGGTGTTTAGTATTTCGCAAGTCAAGTCAAACTTCAGTGAACCTAGGAAAGATGAAACTTTCAGTAGTTCAGAGCTAGAAGATTTGAAACAGAAAAAACACAAATTAACCAAAAGATCGTTAAACGTTATAGAAAATCTCACCACACATCACCTCGCTAAGGAGAACATTTCCTCAAGATACATAAACTCTTCAGATTCGTCAGAGAAATCGAAGAAAATTCTTTCTACTCAAATTCAAGTCACCAGTGAATATCTTGAGCCTCCGTCAAAAATAAGAACACCAAAGAATTCAATCGAAGAAACCAGTCATACTGAAAAACCACTAGCTCCACCATCATCATCGAAGCATGAAAGGCCTCCGTGTAAGGAATCAAAGCCCAAACCCAAGCCCAAGAAGAAGCCTCCTGTCTTGGATGATAATGAAGAAGATGACGATTATAGCTTTGGTGGAACATCTTATAATGACTATAATTCCGGTAGTGATGAGAGTGATGAATCTCCGGAAGATGAAGAAAGTGAATCAAGTTTGGAGAATAATGTTCCTGATTATGATTCTCTTGTGGTATCATCGACATCAGATCAACAAGATGACAATTATCGCCACAAAAAGACCACAAGGAAACGAATTAAACGTCGGAGACCGTATGGAAGCGGTGATTACGATGATGACTACGACGATAATGATGATGACTACGATAATGAGAATGATGATGGAGTGTTTGGAATGATTCGTGGCTTATTTACACCAGTGCAATGGATAATGAATGTGATTATTGACAGGGCTGAACAAATGTTTAATGAACGACCGTTACCGGAAAATAATGACAACCGCAAGCCAAAGTTTCCACAATATACGGTTTATAATGGCGGTTCAAATGATGCTGTAACAGATGATGAGGCTTCATCAGAAGGAAGTTCATTAGGATCATGGTTTGGTTCATGGTTTGGATTTAATAAGAAACGAGACAGTAGCACTACACCAGCACCAGTGGAGGCATCAGAAGAGGAATCCAGTTGGTTTGAATCGTGGTTTGGCTTTGATACAAAAACACCTTCTCCAAACGAGGAAGAAAGTGAACGTAAGTTCTGGGCCTTGAATTACAGATTATTATATGATATTGGGGACTGCATTTAGGTACCTAAACATACTGTTTAAAAGTTTTGCAGTTGGTCAGAAAATTTCATCCATCGTCCGTCTATATTTTTGTATAAATGTTCTTCATTCACAACTGTTTGTTTGATTTGTTCGAACTTGGACTACCGGTCTCATTGGCTTCAACTATTTTGATAAAACTTTATTGACTTATCGATTTTTCGTTAACGGGTTAACTGATTTAAACAAAATAATTTAGGTCCGCTCTAATTTTAACAACGCATAGAAAATGATTGTTTGAAAGTGAAAGTCAGTAGGCTTTTATTATGAAGTTGTTTAATTGTTTCCATTACATTTTTAATCTTCGTTGTCTTTAGTGAAAATTAAATAAAATTTTATGAAATAATAATACATATCAATTAATTAAGAGTATGGCTTATCTCGCAAATTTGTTTGCAATTTTTTCTTTAATTTTGTATTTTGCAAGTTTTTATGTATGTTGCTTTGTTATTATCTTGCAAACATTTAATTTAGCATTTTCACTTCGCAACTTTTGTCTCGAATTTCATTATTTCACATTTTACTATGTCGCATTTTATTATTTGTATCGTCAATTATTCCATCTTTTATTAGTTTGTGAATTGCACGATTTCTGAGATATACTTAAGTTCAGAAAAAGAAACGAAGTTTCTCAGCAAAGTTTTTCAATACTGTTGTCAAAAGACTGATACTGATTTTTACTTACGACTTGTACAATAATACAAGTTTTTCATTCGTGCAAAAACAAACATGAAATTATTATATGATAGAAAAGACTAAAAAAGTGGTCCCGTGAATTCTGTCTATGGTGTGTAAAGTTTGTATACCATTCATCAGGAAATAAATTGGATTTTTTTTTCTTAGCTTAAAAAAATTGCTTAGCTGCTAAAAACCATTTAAAGTTTACTTTGGCGCCGGTTATAGCGATCAGGAAAACGCATCAGGAAAAATGTTCGAATGGATCTTTTATGTTGTTTTAAATCGATTTTAAACACAAATACTGCACTAATCGACTACAAATAACTCAAAGAATTTTTATAAAAAAAAAAATAAAATAAATTTCAAAAAAAATGGAACAAATCGTTCCAATTATTTGAGTTCAATTTTCACTTGTTCCACTGACAGATTTCTGTCAGATAAAGTTTTTCGTGTGCATTTCAATCAGAAATCGTTTGGTCTTGTTGAGTGGACACATACTTCATATAAATAGTTGAATAAATTTCATGTAATTCAAAGTGATTCATTAAAAAAAAAAAAAACAAACAAAAATAAAAAATCAACAATTTGTATAGCTTGACCAATTCTAAGTCGGCAAATTAATCTATAAGTGCTTTAATGTAAAAATTATAAATCGATGTTAAAACGAATGTAAAAAAAAAAATCTCAATAAAAAATACATACGTACATACATACATACATGTGCATTTCAATCAGGAAAACAGCCTGTTCACTGACACATTTTTCCTGATCGCTATAAACGCACATCAGGAAAAAATTTCTGTTCTCATTTGTTTCTACTTTTCCTGATGGTTTTTCTTGATCGCTATAACCGGCGCCTTTCCTGGAAAAAGCTGCAACGATTTTCTTGAAAAAAATTGGAAATTGTTTTTTTTTGTAATTGTTTTTCTTTTTTTTTTGTGTATTAAAAATAAACTTTTGTTTCAAGTCTATTTACGGTACCTCCAATAAAACCGTTATTTTTTCTGGAGTTTTCTCCTCGAGTAAATCGATTTTAACCAAAATTTTTGTATAAGTACTTAGATAAGTTGATCAAATCTCAATACCAACATTTTTCTACAAATATATTTGTTTTGTTTTAAGCCTGCAGGATATGAGTGACCCACTCGTTCTCTTTACTTATGATTCACTGGCTTGTTATGTTTTGTTGCAATAAAATTTGTCTGAAAAAATAGAAAGTCAGTTTGCTACTTTATATTGAGTCCTTAGAAATATGAACTGATCATATTAAATGGGAATTGTAGGTTTAAGAAAAACAACAAGATGCCAACCAATGATGAGCAATTCAAAAATCGTGACAAAACTTTTGCGAAATGATCAATCTGCCAGCTTTTTAAATTAATTGATTGCGAAGTAAAATTTGTAAAAAGCGTTTTGTCCCAATGACCCGTCTCCAATTAATAATTTTTGTCTAATAAGGAGACGGAAATAGCGATCAGGAAAAACCATCAGTAAAAGTTTTAATGTATGAAAACATGTTTATAGAAACAAAATCGTCCTACAGTTACGATTCATTTCTAATTGATTTGTAAGAGAAAAGTGACAAAAAATTAGAATTATAAATAGAATATCTTAAGGTTCAACAAAAATTAAACAGTATTTAAAACAATAAAACTTGCCAAGTTCGTGCAATCCGATCGTTCCCTTTATTGTTAAATGAAGAAGTTAAAGCATCCGTACTTAATTTATTCTGCGTTCCCCTTTTTTATGACTTTTTATTTTACTGATAAAATGAAAATATTTTATTAAAAAATAAAATATATTTTTTACTGGCTTTAAAAATATTGAATTAATAAAAAATATTTATAAAAAAAATTGATGGCCATCTTGTTTAAATCAGTTCGAACTGTTAAATATGAAATTTGGTTAAAACCGCTTGAGTCGTTTGTAAGAAAGTAACCATCTGATTGACCTATGTCGCCATATTGTTTTCTTTTTTTCTGACGAAACTGGGCTTTAGAACTCTTCCACTTAATTGCTTTCAGAAACTATTTTTTTAAAGTAAGAATGTAAGTTTTTAAAATTAAATTTATTGTCAAAATTTTATAAAAAATCTTTAAAGGGTTTTAGAATATTGAATTAACAAAAACCGTTCTCTTTTTAATTTTTTTCTTAACTTAAAAATCTTTTGACAAAAATTAAATATATGAACGAATTTTCTTTAAAGTTTTGTTTATTTTATCTGATAGACTTTTGATAATACTTATTTCACAGTTTAAATCGGTTGAAATCGTTGGTGTCATTTCCGAAAAAAATACGCTTTTTGTGGATTTGCGGATGGCAATAAGTTATGTTATTTTTAGACCTACAGTTAGCTACAAAACAAGCTCAAGCATGTTATCTTAAAAATCTTAACCAACAAATTTGAAGTAAATTAGCCCACCTTTTAGGCTGTATGTGACGAGACAGGCAGACAGAGTTGCCTGGCCGACTTTTTCGTCTTCTCTCATCGTAAAGTTATATGTTCTTCAAAACTGCGGAATTTAAACATGTATAATAGACATACACCAAACTGGAAGGTGATAATTGAGTCAAGCAAGAACAAAATTGTGCTATTGGTGATTTATTTTCAGTTATTTGTTTTTTTTTTAAGAAATTAATATTTCAAATTGAAATTCAAGTTTCTAATATATACAAAACACAACTCCTAAAAATCTAAAAAAAAAAGAAAAAAGTTACGTTTACGACACAGTGACCTTTAAAAAATATTTTGGTTGCAAAATAAATAATATATGATTAAATTAAAATAACAAAAACTCTTTACATCTAATCACTTTTGAATTTTCTTTTAGCATGGTTTTTTGGATGGTTTAATGGAAAACCAAGACCTAAAAGAACCACAACAACAACCACCACTACCACACCTGTACCAATCCTAACAATATCAGAACCTTTAAAAAATCCACACAAATGGATTGGAATTCTAGCACAACATATAATCAACTCTACTTCAACAAACAGTCCTCTCATAGAAACAACAACAGACAATCCAGAAATTCCAAAGAAAGTATCCTACAATAAGTATCAAATTTGGCGTCTAAGACCAAAGACTGAATCACAAGTAAAAATACTTGAGGAAATAAAAAGAAGCGAAGAAGGAGCTCAATTGCAATGGTTAAATGGACCTACGTTAAGGTGAGTTTTATTTTTAGTAATATCCCGTTTAAATAAAGCAATTTTATTCCAGAGGTCTAACAGATATTGTGATACCACCAAAAATGTTAATAGACTTTCAAGGGACTTTGAGTTTTGAAAATATCGATCATGAAATTCTTATATTCGATGTTGGTAAAGTTATTTCCTACGAACAAGCCAAGCAAGATGATACGCTTTCTAAAATACCAAACTCTGGAAAAGCAATTATGTCCTGGAATCGTTACTATGACTATGATAGCATTATTAAGTACTTAGAATTAATTCAAATACGAAATACACAATATGTTGAATTAATTCATATCGGACGATCATATGAAGGGCGACCTCTAATCATAGCGAAAGTTGAATTGAAAAAGTCCAACGAAAAACTAACAAAGAAAAAGAAGCTCAAATTGAATAAAAAAACAGATCAAATGAATAGTGTGTTTATAGAAGCAGGTGTTCATGGTCGAGAATGGATTGCACCAGCTACTGCGACATGGATAATCAATGAATTGTTGAAAATTATGAAGAACAATAGTAAGTACATTTTATTGAAAATGTTTTGCGTGTTATTTTAAGTAGATACGTGTATTTTTAAACATATAAAAATATTGACTTCATATGGGTTTCTTGATTGAAGAAAAATAATTGTTGATAGTTGGGTTAGGTATCAAATGAATTTCTCATTTTTATCAAGTGGACCTTTGGTGACATTTTTAACAATTTTTTATTATAATATTCCTTTTCGATGGATATCTCTCTGAAGCGGATAGAAAAAAAAGAAGCTTCTCCAAATTTACTTTGCATGTTAACTTGCTAGCTTCGTTTCTCAAAGTTGCCCTTCGCAACGTTAGGCTCTTCGTCCAACCGTAAAGGGCCAACCATAATAGTCGTAAGCAAACGAAAGCTAACGTCATAGTTCTACGTCAAGTTTCCTTAAGTGCCGCCATTACCTTCAGTCGACCATAATGGTCGAACGCACACGCAAGCCAATTTCACATGTATTTGGCTGGCTGTCAGATTTACGTACGTAAACTGCGCTCTAGAGAGCTCTTTACGTACGGAGGCAAAAGTGAACAAAAACTTGCCGAAACTGAGCAATCCGACATTATGTGCGCACTATACAAATTCCTTGTTCTCGCTAATTTCGTACGGCACCGTACGTACTAATTCTTCTATTATGGTTTTGCCTTAACTCACAAGAAAATTCAATATAAAAAAAACGCGCAACTTTCATACAACGTATTTTTATATTTTTTATATGCGAATTGCTTGTGAGTTGCTCAAGTGGTCGAAGGTCCATAGTGGTAGACAGGCTGAATAATTCTGTAGGTCGCCTGGCTCCCGTCATCATCTTTGCTCACCTAATCACTCATTCATCAGGACCGTCATCAAGTACGCACTGCTTCATTTTGTTTTGCGAAACCGCCATCTTACCTACCTACCTACACTGCTTCATTGAATATTAAAGTAGTTCTATCATTGCACCACCGCATGAATTGAGGCCCCACGTTGGGCGCCAATAAAAAAGTTTCAAAATTTGTTTTTGGTTCCATTATGATTGTTTATTTTCGAAAGCCTTAAGTGGAACCACATCTTTCAGAAAATTATATTAATTTATAAAGAAAAGTAGAACACAAATAATTTCGACAAATTCAATAATTTTCTAGAATAATATCCTTTAAGAAAACAATCAACGCTGGCGGTCTCTTCATTTCCAGGGCCATTTGTGGTACAAGGAAATCTTTTGATGTTTTGAAGACTTCTTTTTTCTGTTCATCTACAATTGTCACAGTGAATTGCTTTTGTATGCTTACATCTGTTTTATTTTCACTAATAAGATTTCTTAAATGTTTATCCCTTAGAGTTACTTTTAAATATTCTGGTGGTGGAAGAATTGGAACAGGCTCTGAAAAATTGCTTATAACTTTAAGAAAATAAGTTATAAAATTAATATTTAGTTTTTCATTAACAGTTAAAAGATTCGAATTATATTTAACCTGTACTATTTTGTTTATCAAGTTCCATTAATTCTTGATTAAATTGTGCTTTCCATGCTCTTTTATTCAAGATCAGACGAGTAGTCATAGAAAGCAACAAAATTGTAAACAATCCTGCAAAGAAAATCTTTGTCCGCCTGTATAATACCATATTATCAAAGTTAAATTGTATTTAAAAAAAGGAATATTCTTACTGATCGGAATTGTATAGTTTTTTAAAGCTATCCAATAAAATTCTTGTAATAGCCAACCAAAATATAACAGAACCAAAAAATATAAACCTGTTAAATAACAAAAAAAAAAAGATACTTGCATGTGAGATGTTAAAAGATATTAAACTCACGCTATTATAGAAACTATATCCGTTAAAAAACAAATAAATGTTATCTGATGAACATTATACAGCTGATCTTCAGTTTTTGATTCGCTGTGACGTTTTTTCACTTCTTCAGAGTGTTGTTGTCTCTTATTATGATTACAGGTGCATTTGCGCTTACATTCTTTCAATAGCATGTCCTTATTCATGTTTAAATAATATTTTACGGATTTATAAATACACAAACAACGAATTTTGAAAAATAAGTATGTAATCTATAAATGACTTAAAATTCAATTCGGATTTTTATTTTTGTGTATAAAATAAAAGTAAACTTTCAAAAGACAGTTTACATTTTTTTGTTTGTTTTTAAAATTAGCGTGGCATTCATGAAAAACATTTACAAATGGAAAAAATGACTCAATTTGTAAGAGTATAATTATGACCAATGGGAGGGTTTAATAGGGTTTCCAACAAATGGTTTCATTTTAAATCACTAAAAATATCAAAAGCTGGTAAAATATCCGCCTAAGTTCTGGCGAAAAATTGTCATTGCTTGGAAAATATTTTCGACATTATTGCAGCCGTTAAAGACATATTGCAGACATTAAAAAAAAACATGTAATATATAGAAGGTACCAGTTTTGAAAATAGTATGCATTGCAAGTTTTTAGTTCTGTTTAATTTGGCACACATGTGTCGAAACCGAAACTAATATTGGAATCTTAAATATCAGCTGTCGCTTTATTTTATTTTTAAATTGTTATTAACGCATAATGTGTTAACTTAATGAAACTTCCACAGATTTAATGGTGGTGTATTAGGAAGACCCCCTAAGTTTTTGAACTCTGTGTTAACTTGGGGAGGGGCGAAAATCCACAATTTTTTTCAGTCTTTTGCTTATATTTCTTAAACCAAGCACATTTTGTGTACCATATTGAATGACAAAGTCAAAGACCATTAAATATCCTACAAATTTGTTGGTGAACCAGATCTGTAGTCCTTATATTGACGAAAATACAGCTGATTTATTTTTGGGGTCTAATAACCCCTACAATAAAAGTAAGTGTGTACTGTATATACAGTAATTCTATATACAGGGTTATATTCAAAACTAAGTAAAACGAGTGTGTTGTCCAAGATAAGAAAAGAATCGTAATGGACGGGGTTTATTCCCCCTTTTTAAAAAAAAAATAAAAAAAGAAAAAAAAATATTTAAAAAAAACGGTAACGCCTACAATGACATTTTATACCTTTTTGTAAAGCCAGAAATAACTTCTTTCATTTAAAATTTCACATTTTGTTATTTTGGCGACTGCTTAAGTTCGGAGAAAATATTATGAGCACATTGTTTTGACGATGGCTTTAGTTGATCTTCTTTATGTTTTGAAACTAGCAAATTCACTAAAGCTGATTATGGTATGCAGAAATATAATGAACGGAACGTGCGTACGGAGCAGTGTCTGTAACTACGCGACGCCAATACAGAAACTCATCATTCTGTCTATAATTGTATTCTGTTTCGTCAAGTTTTGATAACTTTTGCTGATGGACGTGAATTTTCTTGCGTTTGCAATTGCGGGCGGGATAATTGCTTTCGTTTGCTTCTGCCTATACTTTTATAGCCGATGAATTAACATCAATTTAAATACTGACTTAAAATAGTTTGAAATCCCTTCAATGGCTGATTTATCAGCCTTATTCTTATATTAGCTTATTTGTTTTGCATTCGTGTATTTGATTAGGCATACAAAATAAATAAACATTAAACAAATCATTTAACATTTTAGAAACCAATGTCGGAACGGAGTATATAAAGAACACAACTTGGTATATTATGCCAGTTTCCAATCCAGATGGATACGAATATAGCCATCAGTATGATCGATTATGGAAAAAATCACGTTCCCGTTACATATCGAAACCGAATGGAATTATTGATTCAGCTATGACTTGGCTTCAAAAGAAAAAGTCTGAGAAGGTTTGTTTTGGTGTCGACTTAGACCATAATTGGCACTTCAATTGGGGTAGAAAAAGCAGTTCAAAATTACCATGCAACGAATTTTTTGCTGGTCCAACATCATTCTCAGAACCGGAAACTAGAGCTCTTTCTAAATTTCTTATGGACAATCGAAAACAGATAAAGGTTTGTGAAATTATTCTGCTATATTTTCTGAACTGTTATAAAATTTTCTGTTTAATAGCTTTTTGCATCACTTCAAGCATACGGTCAAATAATTTCCTATCCAAATAAAGTCAATTCATCATTTCAAGCAGATAAATTAGATGATATTCTTGATGTAGCAATGGTTGCGGCTGATAGTCTTAGGAAGAAAGGAAGTAATTTTAGGTATAAGGTCGATGCTACCAATGATTTGCTACAAAACAAAGCTGGTAACTATTTTTGTCGGTTTTTTTAAGTAAATAATATTTGACATTATATATGTTTATAAATTAAGGTTCCTCTGATTATTTTGCATCATTTGAAGTTGGCATACCATTTAGCTATACAATACACTTAGCTGATAACGGTGTTCATGGATTTCTGCTACCCAGTACCTTAATTGAGTCTACTGCCCGGGATGCTTTTGATATGATAACGGCAATGATTGATTACATTTAAAACGCTTAATTGAAAAAAAATTATCAACCAATGAAAATAAACACGAATGATCATTGATATTGAATTGATACGTTTTACTTCATTCTTAGTTATGATATTGTAAGACCCAAATATCCCATTCCCAACACTCATACCTACAAAAGATTGGCTAATGCTGGTTATTTTTTTATTGCAACGCCCAATAAACTAGAGCCGGATGTTCAAATATGGCCAGTGCGATGGACGGTAGATAGTGCACTGATTTTTGAGTGGCTCACTGTGTGTATAATTTGGGAATAATTAAAGACTTAACACACCAATTTCGACGGATTAGGCCCCGCCAGATATACAAACGTGGCTCAGCTTGGTTCAGGTGTTTGTCTCACGTTAGCTGTTAGTTAGCTGGTGGTATAACGCGGGTTCAAGTCAAGCATGTAATTATACTGACTACTGAAATGGAGCACATGTTGAATAATTCAACTTTCGAGTGTGCTGCTTGCTGCTTTTTGACATTAAAAAAATACTGAAACATTACAAACCTGAAGACAAATTTGCGTGCTATTGTACAATACCAGTAGCTGCTACATCATTGTGTAGTAATTTGAGGTAAATTTGAGGTTAAACTCTTCATTCGCCGATGTGTGTTATGCGTCCCGATATAGTGGATTGTAAATTCACGTTCGACAGTTCGGTGAAAAATGTTATTGATTGCGTATAAAATATATAAATGAACAATTTTCTAATGTAAAACAAATTATGTGTTCTTTAATATTTTTTGCTAATGAAATTGCTTTAAAAAACATTTAGTGGCAATGCAAGTTATTTTTAAAGGCCGGGTTTGGAAGATGAAAATAGCTGGAGACCGATTTAAGTATAGGTTCAACGGATACAACGGAGCCTTGATATCTTCGTATGCACTTCTTCTGACTTGGTTCGGTTCAGCAGTGCGCCGTCCATGTGAATTAGTGCTCCCAACCACTAAAAATGGAGCGGATAGGCAAAGTAAAAATGTTTAGTTAGCCGGCAAGGGTAGTTCGAGTCGACCATGGTATTCACAGTTTGAAAAACTCTGTTTTCTAATAGAATTCTTTTCAGTAACTAGATGGCGTCCTTTTGTGCTTGACAAGCATTAATTGACAGATATCTGACAGTTCTGTCTTTTTGCTACAAACAAAACGTTTAATTTGCCTCCTCGTTAAAAATTATATTTAATTGTTTAATAATATTATATTGAAGAAATTTATCAATTAAAATAATCATGGAAGAAGTACAAAGGCATAGTGTTCACACTTTAGTGTTTCGTTCTTTAAAAAGAACCCACGACATGTTTGTTTCCAATCAAGGTGCACTTCCCGAAATCGATGAGAAATTGTAAGAAATCAGCAGCATTTTTATTTTATCAAAAGTTAAATAGATTTTAATAATTAATAGAGATAAAATGAGAAAAGCAGTTAAAGCAAGAGACAATTATTCGTTGGTATTTGAAAGAGTAAACAAAGCACTAGAACTGAAGCGACTTAACCCAGCAACTGGTGCTGAAGAACCAGAACAACTTGCTATAACTAATGGCCCGGGACAAACTTTACCTATTAGTGGTGACGGAACTAGCCAAGCATTAGTGCCAGTAACTGAAACTTATCAATCAACTGTTGCTGGACTCATTAAAACTACAACAACTACAAACAGTGGAATGCAGTTGATTCCCAAAAAAGCACCTACCATTCCGAAACCAAGTTGGCATGCACCATGGAAGTTATCACGAGTTATTTCTGGTAAGAACTCTTTTCTTATGCAAAACATGTTTATTATAAATTAGTACCATGTGAGAGAACATTTTTCAAATATGCGCAGCCAAATCCAATAGCGCTTTTCTTTATGTCTTCTCATGTAAAAATAATTTTTCAGGTCATCTTGGATGGGTACGTTGCATAGCTGTTGAACCTGGTAATGAATGGTTTGCGACTGGAGCTGGTGATCGTGTCATCAAAATTTGGGACTTAGCAAGTGGAAAGCTCAAGCTTTCCCTTACAGGTCACGTGAGCACAGTACGAGGACTTGCTGTTAGCAACAAACACCCATATCTCTTCAGTTGCGGTGAAGATCGGCAAGTGAAATGTTGGGACTTGGAATACAACAAAGTTATTCGTCATTATCATGGACATTTATCAGCCGTCTATTCGCTTGCACTTCATCCAACAATAGATGTCTTGGCCACTTCCGGACGTGATTCGACAGCTAGAATATGGGATATGCGAACAAAGGCCAACATCCATACGCTAACTGGTCACACAAATACAGTTGCTAGTGTTGTTGCTCAAGAATTTAACCCGCAGATTATCACTGGCAGCCATGATTCGACAATTCGCCTGTGGGATCTGGCGGCTGGTAAAAGTGTCTGCACTCTAACAAATCACAAGAAAAGTGTTCGAAGTCTTGTTATCCATCCAAAATTGTACATGTTTGGATCTGCTTCTCCGGACAATATTAAACAATGGCGTTGCCCTGAGGGAAATTTCGTTCAGAACGTATCTGGTCACAATGCAATAGTCAATTGTATGGCTGTTAATCAGGATGGAGTTTTAGTGTCCGGTGGAGACAATGGCACTATGTTCTTCTGGGATTGGAGAACCGGTTATAATTTCCAAAGATTTCAAGCGCCAGTACAACCCGGTTCAATGGACAGTGAAGCTGGTATTTTTGCAATGTCGTTTGATCAGTCTGGATCACGACTTATCACAGCTGAGGCAGATAAAACAATTAAGATCTACAAAGAAGATGACGAAGCCACTGAAGAGAGTCACCCTGTCAACTGGCGACCGGATATTCTTAAACGAAGAAAGTTTTAAAATACAACTTAATTTTTATAAAAATAAACAAAAATTAATAATAATAAATCTTTTATTGTTTTCTATGTAATTGTTTATTTTCTTAGCAACGAACGTCAAATACCTTTATTACTTTAATTATTCCTTTGATGTTCCGTATGTCCTTAGTTTATCATGCAAGAGAAGAATAGGACTCCCCACGATAACAAAGACGGTAGCGTCGTAGCGTTTACGTTTAAGATGGCACGTAGGGCTAATGAATATCATTGCTGTAGTTGGTAGGGTATTCTGCTCCAAGCTTGAGGGGAACAAGAAAAAGAGGCAAAATTCATTTTCAGTTTGAAGAATATTTCCGTCAACTTGAGGTAGGAAATTGAAAACAGCAATCTACGGAACGCACAGCCTGCATAAACATATAACGTAAGGCTCTGCATCTTCTAGCTCCAAATAGAGCCTCCAAAAAAATTAAGCTCAACTGAAATGAGCTAATCGTTAGCCCATTTAGGTTCCTATGATGGAGTAGAATATGAAACCAAAGTTTTACAACAAAATTTGATATGAAGTATGCTCGTCATTTTAGATTTTGTGTTTTGTCCATAGTCAGTCATATTTTGCATTTCTCCCTAAAAATGATAATAACCAAATTATAGAAAATTAACTTTTGTGCAAAATATGTAATTTATTTATTGATAAAACTATACAAAAAGTGAGTGAAAAATCTTCCAATTATTCACATCATATTAATTTTTAAAATTTTTCTAAATTAGAACCCACAATCTAAAACGCACTTAGGTAGAACGATACGAGGATCCACAGGTCCGATTATAAAAGCTGAAGCCCAAACAAATCAAACACAAAATACTTAATAACTTATTTTGTTAAATGCGCAGGACTAACGTTGTTTCTTAACGCAGTTTTACCGCAAGGCGGTGAACAAATAAACGTAACCTTTTTCACATCGGATCTGATGCAACAAGAGAGGCAATGGAGTGGAGTGTTTTCATGAGCTATCTCATGATTCATGAACGACTTAATCGATTTCAGAGTTATTTTTATAAAGATCTAGATGACTTGATAAAACATCAATTATTTAATTATTTATTTAAATTTTTTAGTAAATTCAATATTTGGAAAACGGCCTGTACATACCCTAAGCGGAGCAACGAAGCACTTTTAGGTTTCGTGTCGAGTTATAGGTTGCTCGAAGTTGATTGTGAGAAACAAACCAATTATAACGCAAGGTTCTAAATCATCAAAGTCCATTGCATTAAAAAAAAAAAACTCCATTTAAATTGCTTCTGTTTAGAATAAGATTATTTTGTTTATTTTGAAATTATAAAATGACCGCGATAATAATTATTTTCATTTTCTTTCGCATAATAATTGAGTAGTATTTAAAAAAAATATATATTTAAATTTAACGACAAACTAAAACAAACAAAAACAAATAGAACGAATTATAACAGAAGCACAATACACATTATTTACATGTACCTACGGCAGAACACTGGGAACATTAAATTTTTCTCATTTGGGTGCTTAAAAGATGGACAACGAATTTCATGTTTAATAATTTTTTTCGCTTTTATTTTTTTAAAATTTTGAATTTTCTGCATGTATGTATAGTTATTAAATTTTTTTTTTTTTTTTGTATTTGCTTTTTGAACATTTTATTAAATAATTAGTTTCAAATAAGCAAACCCAGTAATCGTGTTTATTGTTTGTTTGTTTAATTATAAATTTTAATAGCTTTTTCAGAGAAATTCAATGAAGTTCTCTTTCTAGATTTATTTATGTGATCAAGGCCAAAGAAAGGCAGTGGTGTGCCACCGACAACTGTTGCCTGTGTTGTTCCACTTGGTCGGAATACATCCAAATCGATTAGATTATTATCGACGACATCAGTTATGGACCCATTTGAAATAACAACAAATTTATATGTCTCCCATTCTTTGTCTGGCACGTTGAGGCGTTTCTGGATTCGCTGCTTCAATGCTCCGTAAGTTTCATTGTGCTTAGCCTTAACAAGGAAGGGAACTCCAAATGAATTGTATATTTCCTTGCTAAAATGTGAAACTGGTATGAGCATTTCATTTTCAGCTAATTGTGTATCCTCGATTGGGATTTCTTCAATGCGGAACGTTTTTTGGTTGTTCTGGCTGGAAACTGTCTCATTGCCCTTTTGTAAATTCTCTAAAGGGACATCTTCTTTGAATACGCACATAATTTTGTGACTGCCCATTTTCATAAGGCGTAATTTCTTTCGACTATTTTCGGGAAATTGAATTTTTTTAACAGCTTCGTCAAGGAGACTTTTAACTGTTTCATTTTTGTTGGGATAAAGAACGAGTTCTTTTTCCTCTCTTAGATCATTTGAAACCCAAATGCATTTAAATTGACGCTTATTGTCAAGTTCGTGTATACTCAATGATAGTCTTTGATAGAATATCTTTTTGGGGGCCGCTTTGCTGTATAAAATTAGATCCTTGATCAAACCCTATAAAAATAAAAAAATATATTATAAAAACAATTAGGTATGCCAGTAACGAATTTCTGTTTTAAACACATACAAGGAGTCGAATGTGGTTTTCCCTTTAAATAACTAAATAAAAAAACAGCAAAAAGACGCTATTAAAGCGATGGTCGAATATTGGCTTAAACTTGATTAAGGCCATTGAACAGTGGTTCCACTCCCTAATCAAGGCGGCCATAATTACTTCTGATATCTTCAAACAATTGGTCCTAAAGTAATTCGGGCTCTCTGATTAAGATTCTGCAATCAGATTTGATGTATCTCTTGTCACGATTTTGAGATACATCTTGTTAAAATGTTTAAAACCGGTTAACTTCAGTTTTACTATCGGGAATAAATTGAAAAATACTGGACTATGAATATGAATTTGCTTTTATAGCAAATTATGGGACTGTAAAATTGTTAAAGAAAGGCGTAGAAAAAAAAAGTAGGTAGGTATATATATTGTTAAACGGAAACAAAAAAAAACCAAATGAAATTCGAATATAATGCGCTTTTCAATTATAGAAAAATTTGTAAATAACCATTAACACCAAGTATCTGAAGAGCAGTTATGTTGCAAACGCTTTGAAATACGACGTGGAAACAATGTGTAAAATTAAAAACTTAAATTAATGAAAAAATGTCGGAATTAATGAAACCTTAGGATGTTGTTCAGTGATCGGTTAATAAACATTTACTTAAGTGTGGAACCTCGAGAACCCATGCGAAGGGGAATTGAACTGTAAAGATTTCAACCTTTCTCCTGTTTATCCTCAATAACTATTTTTCCTTACGTGCTACAACAAAAGTATTTTTAACTCTTTATAGAACGTTAAATTTTCAACAATTTTGAGTATTCAAACATGTTTGTATGACAACTCGTTACAGAGATATCGAGCTTGGAAGAAAAATATTTTTGCAAAATTTTAATGGCCTTTTTCGAAGTGCCATATCTCTGCAACAAATTGACATACAAACATGTTTGAATATTAAAAATTGTTGGAAATTTAACGTTCTACAAAAAAAAATTCGGAATATTTCTGCCGCAGCACATAAGAAAGAATAGTTATTGAGAAAAAAAGGGAGAAAGGTCAAAAACTTTGCAATTCCTCCCCCCTCCTTTTTTCGCAAGGATCCTCGAAGTCCCAAACTTGAGAAAATGTTTATTAACCATCCTCGAACAATATCCCAAAGTTTCATTAATTTCTGACCTTTTTCTATGTGAAACTATACGTCAAATGTACTTTATTGAGCAAGTAAAAAATAAGACTTTAGATCGCTTAGAGATCAATTGAAAGAGAATCCGCAAGTTTTCGCAACTGATTTAACTTGCACTAAAAAGTACAAAAATATAACTTTCTTGCAGTACCTAACTTTATGGGGGCGTAACGGGGCGTAACAGTTAAAAGTTTAAAACAATATGCCAAAAGCAATTTTTATTTAATTTTATTAAAGCCCAATTTATGAACGCCAGCATGCTTTTATTCAACCAGATTTTGGCTCACAAAAAATAAATATATAATGGACGTCTTAACTTCTATGACTCAAATGTCGTTTTTTTTTTAAGTGATTACTTTGATGATGATAATCTGACGGTTAGTATCTAAGCTAATTTAACTGGTTTTCGTTAAAAACCGTAACAATATTTATTTTTGATTTTGGCCTACGGTGGAACCACAGTGCATTGTAAGAAAGATGAAAATGCTGGAAGTTAACCCACAAGAACTCCACAGGCGGATTAGTAGTTTATTTCATGGATAAAATGAGGTCCCAAAAATCTCGAAAGATCTCATAAGTTTTCAATTGCTAGACAAAAAACTACTTTAATTAATACTAATATGAAATATTCGGAAGTCATAAGAGCTTTTCAGGAAGTGCGACGGAATGGAGATGGCAAGTATAATATGAGACTTTGGGGGTGGTTGCAAAGGAGGAGCAGTGACAGCGGCGGTAATTTTGTGGTAAGAGAAAGATTTATCAAGACGTAAATATTGAAATGTAAGGGAGTCCTGATCGCAGCTAAATTCAAGAAACACGCTGATTCAATAACCCAGGTAAGAGAAAGATGATACTACCAAAGAAGCATTCTACGATCTCTTTGAAAGCACTTACGATGTGTTTTTATGAACCCGAAGTACGTTTGTTGTCAAAAAACGTTTTTGACAAGGCGATGCGACACTCATGAAACGTCTTCAACACCATTCTTGAAATAATAGTACAACACTCTCACGTCAACACTAGAGACACAATATTTTAAAAGGTCTGCCAATTACTTGCTTAAGCCGAAGATATTGATATAATGGAACGACAAAGCGCGATGTTAGTGGCTCTTTCGTGAGTATTGAGAAGGAACAAGAAGATGGGTTTAGCAATGAATCAAAACAAGACCAAATATACGCTGCCAACATGAGAGGACACCCAACACCGTTTCAGAAAAAAAGTTCCTATACAGCTGCAATATTATAGCACTCAGGGACTCTTTACCGGGGTGCGTTATCAACCATGAATTGACAATCGCAGCTTGGTCGGGAATTGAGTAGTAAGGCTCTCTTTCGAGCAACTAGTATCTAAGAATGAGACACTTATCATCACGGTCTTAATGAGTGATGGCAGAGGCAGGTGCCTTGTTAAAGGCGGGCGAGAACGCTTAAAACCTTTTTTAATTTTGAGAAAAATTAAAATTTTTCATCATATCTGCACAGATGGAGAATGAAGAAGTTATAACAACGGACAATACGGGCTGTGCAGCAATAGCAACGTTATCAGAAAAGTGAAAACCCAACCACTAAGGAGGTTGGATCAAAGCGAGTAGACACTGGTGTCGCGACTGAGGAAATTTTTAAAATCAACCCCGTGGAACGGCGCAGTATAGGAGGACAGCGTAACATATTAAAAATCGAGACAGCTAACTAGATTTGATACAGCGTAGGTAAAACTGCAAGAATGCTAGAATTTTTGATGGCCACGTCCCTCTTCAGCAGAGTTTGGTTTACTTCAAACATCAAGTGAATGTAAACGAGACAAGAGGTGTTCCAGTTGTGCTAGATTTTACTTGGCGAATGCCACTAAGAATTAGGACTGCTGCTGAGAGCAATCCTGAACTTTAACGGACTCTGGCTCTGAGCAACCACCATTGAAAATAAATGCTTTATTATTTGAACTTATAATAAATAAAATTATGAAACATTTTTACTGTGAAAAAAAAAATTATAATCAATAACTTACTTTGTGTGTATAAGGAATAGCATTCCCCGGAGCATCCTTGTAACTGTGATTACATGTAAAGAATTGCAATTTATTCGGATCGGTATTGAGGCGTTCCGCAACAGCCTGTGCCATTTGATCATATGTATTACGATTTGATAGCTCCAGCACAAATTCCGGATCATTTGGGTTACATTTATCACAAAATGTTATCTCAACACGATATAGTAAATCCTTGAAGTAATCATCGACAGTGGGTAATTCCAATTTCATGCCAACATGTTCTTTTTCGAAAATCAATATGTATTCCTGCAGATTATCCTGGGAAATTTGTAGTACCTCTTCGAGAGTTTCTTCTAAATTCAAAATTTTCTTTTGGCTAGATTCATCATAAACAGTTAATTCAGTGCCCGCTTCAAAACCCAAGTGTGTATTAATTCCTGGAATAATTTCAACCAAACGTCGTCTTAGATCCTCTTGACTGCAACCAATATAGTTAAGGCGCTTATTCGTTGCATCATAGTATTTGTAGAAGATCAGAACCTCCCGCTTCGGATTAAATGGCAACAAAGGATCAGGAGAGTCTGGCGAGGCTAGTTCTAGAAATATATTCCATGGCTTTTGCGCATTGGCAACATAGTCAATGGTACGATGACCTTCGCGATTAAAATCGATATAAGTGAATTTCTGAAGATGTGATGACGCCAGAGACCAAATGCGCATACGATCCTTGGAAACGCCAAATGTTCGCACAAACATCGCCATTAATTCATCGATTGTTTGATTTTGTTTTAATTTAAAAATTCGAGGATGAACTTTCTCCAAATCGAAGAGTTTACGTTTCTGTTGCGACTCAAAGTACTCTTCCAAGATAACCTGAACTGTAACGTACAAATTGGCTTCGGCACGTTCCTTGCGACGGTTAAACTCAATATGCTTTTCAATAGTCAAACGCTCAACCAACTCACTGGGAATTTCATCTTCTGGAATTTCAGCCAGAACTTTTGGTAACTCCGAAGCACGAATGTACACCAACATATAGGCATTGCTGCACTTAGCATGGAAAGATATTTCTTCGTCCATGCCTCCGTAGTTTTGACAAATCGCTTCGTTTTTACGGCAACTTGACACAACGTCATCATCGAACTTATACCATTTACCATCTGCTTTTGGATTGATAAACACAACATAATGACCTCCGTGGTTGTCTCCCGAATGAACCAAGACAGCATGCAACACGTAATCTGCAGGTGTTTCCTGCTTCTCGGCCAAATAACGGTCCAAACTTATTTGCTCGTAGAACTCAAAGCGATCATTATATTTGATCGAGCTATCTGTAATGGGATCGTATTGGAAACGCATTAAATGCAAATGTAAAACTGGCGGGAAGGATGTGAATATAACTCCCTTGCTGGCCTCTTGGAGACCATGTACGCCAGCGTCATATTTATTGTCCCCTTCCAGGGTTTCAGATGCAATATAATCAAGGAAGGACTCATAAATGTTTTTTTTGTCCTTGATATTCAATTGTATGTCATAGAAAGTCTCATAACGTGTACTGTTGTATTCGACATTCTTGCATTTTATATACGAAGACATTTTTCCTTCAAACAAACTGGGTATGGTTCCCTCTAGACAGGTTCCTTTCATTTTAGATTCCAACTTATCAAGGAGAACACGTAAGAATTCTTGGACATCATGTTGCATAAAGGAATCCAGCGTTTCCCATCCAAAACTCTTAGTCAGTTTTTTGGTTCCCACAGGTTTGTCACCAAATTGCAAGTCGTGGAACACCCTTTGCAGAGATAGTCCCACTGATTTTGTACTATCATCTGCTTCAGTTGGTATTTTATACACAGCTGCGCGCAACTGGTTGGTAAAATAAAGTGTCTGCAGCAAGGAATTCATGTAACAAGTCGCTCCTTGATTTTTCAGTCCCACACAACCAGTGTGCTTCTTCGAATCCCACAGAACCCCATGTGGAGCATCTGCAATGACATGAACTTCAAGAACAATCGAATCATTTCGAATGTAGCCCTTTTCGGGATCCTGTAAATCAGCCCAACTGATGAAATTCGAATAACCGTAGTCATTTTCTTTGTTATAGAACAAATGCTTTATTCTGGCTCTGGTAAATGGTGGTGTATTCGGCTTGAAACATTTTAATCTAAGCTCAGCTATGGCATTACATGACCAAGCTGTTGAGTCATTCTCACCATTACACTGTAAAAAGAATCCCATGGACCGTTCAATTGGCAGGACCATAATCTTCCATGGCAACATTCGGACATACGTGGGTGGCGATAGAATTGTAGTTTTCAAAGAAGAAATGTTATTGACAACAAATGAAAATGTGGCCTCTGCACGGAATTGATCACATTTTGGATCTGCTTAAGAAATATTTTTTTTCTTACGAACTCTCTGGAATTTGATAAATTATATAGAAACTTACCATTCTCTTCGCCGTCTTTAAGTTTAGCCAAGGATTGCTGTTGTTCGTCAACGACATATTCGATTTCTTGAGTATCCATAGCTTCTATTAGTGGGTCAGCTTCTACCACATCCATTTTACGTAATGTAAATAGGTGATGTTGTTTTCTTTCTGCCTTCTTTGTGTTAAATTAAAATGCAGATTAAGTGCTATCACCAATGCTACCTTGATGCACTACTGTCTGTATGGAACATACAAAATTTTATATGTAAGTAACCAATAACTAAACAAGCGTTAATGAATGCGGCAATGATGTGTGGTGTATGTCGATGTGCCGCTACATGCAATTTTTATATGAATATTATAATTTACGATTTGTCTTACCTTATTAGATTAAAGAATGCCGATGAAGGTGGCTTTGTCCAAACAAAAAATAAGAAACGAACAAAAAAAAACTGAACAAATATTCGTCGTCTTGGGACTTTTATTTCCTTTGTAATTTTAAAACAAAAGTTACGCAGTTTTTATTGCAAATTTGCGTGTTCTTATGATTTGTTTCTTGTTGTTGGTTATAGAACAAGGAGTCACAGGCGCAGAGCAGCTAATATAAATTAGATAAATGTCCGAAAAGAAAGAAAATTTATAGAAATTAAAATAGATTGATTTTTTTCAAGTTAAATTATGTTAATTTTTCTTCCCAATAAGAATACGTGTTTCAATAAAGAAATTTAAAGTAAATATATTTTCAAAAAATATATATTATATTTTGTTTTTTACATTTTATTCTACAGCTACCGCGATATATATGAAATAAAAAATGGAAATACACAATTTTTATTCACACGGCAAAACCTGTCAAAAACACACGAAAATAGAAATGAGTGTGCTCGGTAGACGGTTGATGGTGGCGCTGGTGCAGCGTTCAAGCTCACTTTTGTTCAATGGAATCATTCAGAGAATATAGTTTTAATTTGCGCGAAAATGCATTTGGACGCAGATGAACGCGAACGGTGTTCAGGGTTGCCTTTGTTCTTTTTGTTTATTATGTCGATTTCCATGGTACTTTCAAATAGCTCGCATTTTTGTGGTTGGCTAGGAAATTGAAACGAGATTGCTTTGTTTTTGTCAGTGTATTTGATTTCAAATTTGTCAAATTTGATAGAGAATCCCAATCGATAATCGGTATTTGTCAAATCTGTTTAAGTGTGTGCATGTATATAATTGCTCGCATTTTGTCCTGGAAAAATATCTCGATTTGTTAAAATTGCTCAAAACTAGAAAAAAGTGCTTTTTTGGCTCATGGAAATCGAAACTTGCTTGAAAATTGAAAAAAAGTGCTTTTTCGGCACCATGGAAATCCACATTAATTTTATTTCAAAATAACTAAACTTAAACCTGGATAACGTTAACTGCTTGACGCTCATTCAGAAGCAACAACTGAAATCAGGACACATAAAAAACAAGATGAAGCAAAACAAAACAATTTGCAGAGAAGTTTTTTATAATTTGATGTTTAAATTAAAAAGAAAATACAGCTGCAATATACGTCGATCTGAAAAATACAGAGGCAGATCGAGTAAAATTTGAACGATTGAACGATCGTCGATTCGAACTTGCTATCTCCCTCTACCTTTTTACAAAGATATGATAACAGACAACATCTGTTAAACGATTATCGTTCTATGTTCTATCGCTTGCGATTTGCCTTCAGATTTTCTTTTAAAATATGTATATTTTTATTTATTTTAAAGATGAGGACCCATGGTTTCAAATAGTCCCATAGTGGTTTTAGATCATACTTTTGGCTTCTGCTTTTGGTGAAAATATAACTATATATAGCGATGGTAATCTAATCTTTGTTCTTTATACATTTCAAAAAAATCTCATATTGGTAATGTTTATTTTTTGAACGCTTCGTAGAAAAGGATTTTATCCGCACATGGCAGTCTTTTTTCATGAAAACAACCATCTAAAACTTTTCTAAAAGCATACAATTAAACAAGAACAGTAGCATACGAAAATATTACAGAATTCAAGAGATTGTAAAAAAAAAACGTGGAATAAATATATAAATATATTAGTATATAACGAAAAATCTGATAGGGAAATTTTAGTTTCCCAATGAAAATTGGCTAAACCATGAACTGCCATGCATATTTAAATCAAACAAACCTAGAAGCAACAGATTAAACACTTCTCTCTTTATCTCTCTCTAACTAGTAGCAGACTGTCAGATTCATGGTTTTCAAATAAAAAATATTTCCACTCAAGTGCCTGTTTTCAAAGTAGATTTTCTGTTTAACTTGTTTATTTATAATATTAATAAAATATCAATAGAAATTTATCTAACCCTTTTCTATAAAATCTGTATCATAAGTTAAGAGTATAATATAATTGTGTTCTCTTGTTTTATCAAACAAACAAAAGATAACAAAATTGTGTAGCTGGCAGCTTTTATCGTATCAAACAGGAAATCGCCAAAAAGGAAAAAAATATGTAAAATCACAAAAAACCGAAGAAAAGTATCAAAAATATTAAAAAAAAAAAATAAATAAACAACAATGAATTGCTTCAGTGCAATTAGCGTTCCCACACTGGGAGAAATGGAACAAACAATTTGTATGCTGGAGCGTGGAACCATCGTGACCAAGCTCTTCTCCAAACATCGCCCCGAACAGAAGAAATTGATACTTGTTCGTGAAACCAGACAACTTCTATGGTCGACCGTAAATTCCGATACTCGCACTGATTTCGAAGGTTCGTTGGATCTGCGCGAGGTAAAAGAAATTCGCGTTGGCAAGAATTCCAAAGAATTTCGCAATTTTGCAGAGGAAATGAAAAAATTCGAAACGGCCAAGTGCTTTGTTGTACTCTATGGCAGTTCATTTAAACTGAAAACATTTTCGATTGTTGCCCTTTCCGAACAGGAATGCGAGAACTGGGTAAGAGGCCTCAAGTACATGGTTCATGACACTATTAACGCTCCCTACCCATTGCAAGTTGAACGCTGGCTTAGACGTGAGTACTATGCCATCGAGAATACCAATCAACACTCCAAAGAGGGTATCAATGTAACAGTCAAAGACTTCAAAGCATTCCTGGCTGGAGTCTGTTGCAAAATGACCACTGGCAAACTGATGGAGTTCTTCTCCGAAGACGATATCCGACGCAAGTGTGATTTGCGCTTCGATGACTTCTCTCGCTTATATTGCCGTCTCTTAGTTCCGCCAGCATTCATTGATGACTGCTTCCTAGAAAGCAAGTTCAAATACTCCCAAGACTCGGAGACCGTAACTCTGCGCGAATTCAAAAAATTTCTATTGACTGAACAACAAGATCCAATGGGTCACGACGAGATTATGGCATCAAATTTCGTACGTGATTTTATACAAGATATCGAACGTGACGTCCAGGAGCCATATTTCACAATGTATGAGTTTTTGGATTTCCTCTTCTCAAAGCAAAATGACTTGTGGGATCGAAATCGTGACAAAATTAAAATGGACATGAAACAATCCATGTCGAATTATTGGATTGCATCATCACACAACACTTACCTCACAGGAGACCAGTTCTCCAGTGAATCTTCCACCGAAGCGTATGCACGAGCACTGCGTATGGGATGTCGTTGTATTGAATTGGACTGCTGGAATGGTCCCGATAATCTGCCATACATTTTCCATGGACACACTATGACATCAAAAATAAAATTCAAAGATGTCATCAAAACAATAAAAGAACACGCATTTGTTACGTCGGAATATCCAGTAATTTTGTCAATTGAACAGAATTGTTCATTGGAACAGCAGCGGAATATGGCTCAAGCATTGATCGAGGTAATAATATATTAAAAATATTTGCTTTTTATACTTTTTTAGACTTTCAATATAGAGTTTACCTTTCATCGACATAAAATTCCCACACTGCATAGTTAGCTTTGTTATGATTTCCTAGAATGCCATAAAATACTCTAAACGATTTCCTCTTCTTTTTGTTTTTATAAGCAACTTTGTTCCTCCAAATAAAACAATATTCTGCAAAAAAAAAATACTGATACCGTTATTTTCTGTAAGCGCCATCCCAAGATGAACTTCGGCTTCAACGAACAATCCTTTAAATCAGCTCTGTTTCTAGCCGAATCTAGTCTTCTTTTGTCTATGGGCGGCAATGGTACAATGGATGGAGTGCTTGCTTTGTTAACCCAGAGGTTCTTTTCAGCATACCTGCCAGCTTATGCTGATCGTCGCCCATAAGGATAATCAATGAAAAATAAAATTCAACGAGCTTACCAAATTTGACGGAGCATCGAGGGGTCTCCATTGTTAAAAAATCGACAAAAAAAAGCTTGTGCATCGATCCGGAATTCGTAATTTTTTCAAAAATCTGTTGCAGTGTGAACATTTAATCGACGTACGGTTGACTTCCCCAGCCTAAAGCCACTCAGATTGGAGTCAATCGTATGAGTGACACGGTATCGCACATTCAGGAGGTTAATTCTTCTGTAGTTAGCAAATGTTAGAGCATCTCTTTTTTTTATAGTGGATGAAGCAGACTCCGACAAAGGAATAGTTTCAACCGACTAAATTTTATAGATAAGTTGGTGCATGCTTCCTGAGGAGGAAACATAAAGAAATCGGTTGGCAAGCTGTCTGTACCAGCAGCTTTTTATACGGTTTAAGTTTGGTAATCGCTAACCGGACTTTAGTTAGGTCGAGTAGATAGAAAGTTGCGATAGTAGTAATCATCGTGTTGCGCATCATCGTGTAATGGATTTAATAGAATAAGTTGCTTATTAGCGGAATGTTGTCTATTTTTTCTGTAAACCAGTCTAGAAAAATGTTCTTTCTAGATCCTTGTGTAGATCGTTTCGCTTTCCGTAATTTCTATTTTCTTCCAGAGAAGTTTGCGTTCTCCCTTCTTTTTGGCGCGTAAAGCAACCAGGCTGTTCTCTGGGTAGCTCTGACCCTGGTAGGGTTCGTTCTTAGCTGCATGTGCCAACCGGCTCTTTATTAAACGAGTTTCGAAATGGTCTCATAGTGAAACCCATCACCGAGAAACTAATAGCAACGCGGTGAGCTAAAGTGCAAGTGGTCTCTTGCAATTTTAGCTTTATAACGTCAGTTTTGTTTACAGCTTCTGCTTGGCGTTGTGGCCCCATGGATCCATGCTTTTCGAGATACTACCAAGTAAAAGTAAACGCTAAGGAAAAAAAACGGAAAGGTCATTTTCAATATCAGGCGATTTATTTGAGACCATACTTTCAAAATCAAAAGAGCTATCAAATGATTATCAGTCTGACTTTAAATAAACAGTATGGCGCCACATCTCAATTAGCCGTTGCCTAGTGTTTTAAAACTTCAACCAAACCTTTAATTCTACATGAGAACTCCAAATTTCGGGAGAATCCGAACGGTTAAAATAAGATACTCTTTATCAATATAACTGAAGATTTATCTCTTCCTTGCAAGAGGCAGGGAACTACTGACTACTAAGGCACAGTGTACTATCTGATAGTCACAACGACAATAAGCAATGTCGTAAAGATATTGTACGATAGAAATCATTCTCTAAAGAGATTTTTCTGCCAACATAAAAAACATTGAATATATCTTCAAAGTGTTTTCAACGATTTCCTATTTTGCAAGTTGGATAAACAGCTGCGTATTCGTTGTTATGTTTTTCTTAGAACCCATGGTAAATTGCCACTATCACATCAAAGACCATTTTTAATTTTAAATGCATACCGCTTTGAATGTGCTTGTTATTTTTTTATGTTTGTATTATTCATTTCCGTAATGTCTCTGTTTCTTGTTGACACTGCTGTTTAGGTATTTGGAGATATGTTGCTGACACAGCGATGCGATCGTTTGGAAACACAAATGCCATCGCCCTATCAACTTCGGCGAAAGATAATCCTTAAACATAAGAAACTTCCTGAATACGAAGACGGCTCGAGTTTGAGCAGCGTTGGAGGGGGTTCTGGAGTGCCTATTCGTACTTCAGATGACAATGAAAATGCGCGTAATATCATCAAAGAGGGAATGCTTTATTTTAAAGATCCAGTAGACAAGTCATGGAATGTCTATCATATTGTACTGACCCAACAAGAATTAATCTATTCATCTGAGACCGACGAGAATCGTGATGAGGACCACGAGCACTCTTCAACGTCACTAATGCCAAAGCCAAAAGAGTCTCTAGTCAATGACGAATTGCATTTCGGTGAGAATTGGTTTCATGGCAAGTTAGAGGGAGGACGTCAAGAAGCAGATGTTTTACTTGAAGCTTATAAACATCTAGGCGATGGTACATTCCTTGTCCGTGAGTCGGCTACATTTGTGGGGGATTACAGTCTTTCATTTTGGCGTCGCAATAGACCTAATCACTGCCGCATTAAGTTGAAGCATGAAAACGGCTTGACCAAGTATTATCTGGTTGATAATTTTGTCTTTGATAGTTTATACAGTCTGATTGTTTATTATCGCAAGAATATGCTGCGCAGTTCAGAGTTTTCTATTACACTGAAAGAACCAGTGCCACAACCAAAGAAACATGAAACCCAAGAGTGGTTTCATCCCAATACCACCAAAGAACAAGCCGAACAGGTTCTAATCAAATTAGATGTGGGATCTTTTCTTGTTCGTAATAGTGTGCAGAATACAAATGCTTTTGTTATATCGTTCACCATAAATAGAAAAGTCAAGCATTGTCGCATTCTTCAGGAAGGACGGCTTTATGTTGTCGATACCACGCAGTTTGAAAGTCTGGTTAGTTTAGTAAATTATTACACTCGAAATCCGCTCTACAGAAATGTAAAACTACTATTTCCTGTATCGCATGAGCTACTCAAGCAAAAACTACTTGCTTGTCAAGTATCACTGGTGAACGAAAGTAATGGTAGTGACTTCAATGATGCATCCAGCTATATGGATCCTAGTTTGGATGATCGTGTCACCTGCAAAGCTCTTTATAGTTACAAAGCCGATAAACCCGATGAATTGTCATTCCCAAAACATGCAATTATAACTAATGTCCAGCGGAATAATACCATGTGGTGGCGTGGAGACTACGGTGGAATGATTCAGCGTCATTTGCCAGCAAACTATGTCAAGGTGATTGATGCATCCAGTGATGAATATAATTGCTTTGCAGGAGACGAAGGAAGTATAAGCGAAAGTTTCTCGCGGACTGATTCGATTGAAATCCATGGAGCCATTGCAAATCTTTACGAATCCAATGAGGAGGGTATTCTTGTTAAAATGCATATTCAAACGCCCACAATGCAAAATGCCCTTGTAATTGGTTTTGATAATCAAGAACAGGCAGTTGAGTGGATAAAAGCAATTCATGAAGCAGCTCAAATTGCCAATCAATTGGCAACTGAAAGGAGGAAAAAAGAACGTAGTGCACGTGTTGCCAAAGAAATGTCCGATCTTATTATTTACTTTAGAAGTGTCCCCTTCAGGGAACATGGATGGGTATTCTACGAAATGTCCAGTTTTCCAGAAACAAAAGCAGAAAAGCAGTTCCTTCAACAAAATCTACAACTATTCCTAGCCTACCACCGAAATCAGATAAGTCGTGTCTACCCCAAGGGACAGCGTTTGGATTCATCGAATTTTAATCCCGTTCCATTCTGGAATGTAGGCTCCCAGATGATAGCTTTAAATTATCAAACCGGTGACAAAGCGATGCAGATGAATCAAGCCAAATTTAGGGATAACGGCAATTGTGGATATCTTTTGAAACCAAAATTTATGTGCGTGGATGGATTCGATCCAAATAACCCTCTGACCATAAGTCCCAATGAAGAGAAAATTATTACAATTCGAATTATAGGCGGAAGGCATTTATTCCGAGGAGGTAAGAGCAACAATCCATTGGTTGTTGTAGAGATAGTAGGTGCGAGCTTTGACAGTGGCATCAAACACAAGACTAAGGTCAACGACAATGGTTACAATCCGACTTGGAATGAAATATGCGAGTTCTCCGTTCGAAATCCACATTTTGCATTGTTGCGGTTCGAGGTGCAAGATGAAGATATGTTTGCAGAGACGCATTTTATTGCTCAGGCAGTGTATCCTGTAAATTGCATACGAACTGGTTACCGTAGTGTCATCTTAAGAAATAAATTCAGCGAAGAACTTGAACTATCGTCACTTTTAATACACATATCTGTTTTAAGTGGAAGCCCCTTAAGAAGAAATTAGTTTTAATGTTTAAATATACATAAATATATCGAACCAAATGAGCAAACAAACGATCAAAACATTTAGCAAACATAATAAGCCAACTAATGCATTTTTTCGTTCGTAAATAATTCCCTTATTTTAATAACAAAATAAATGTTAAAGTTAAATTATAAATATGCGACACTAAACACATTCATTATTATGGTTTAGACTTAATAAGTTTATTTGTGGGTAAAAAGTTAAAGATAATTTGGAATTTTTATATTTTTTCCAATTTTGAGTTGAAATTTTACTAAGAGTTATCGCAGAATCATTTGCTTTATATTATTATATCTGAGACTTTTACAGATACGAATATTCCAATTACAATTGATTCTGTGAAAGGGCTTTTTTATATCCCGAAAATTTACTTATTTATATTTTAACAAAAACACGCGTTTATTAAAAATGAAGCTAAAAATGTGTTTTTGTTTTATTTTAGAGAATTTTTTTATACAGATAAAACAATTTACATATATGTATTTTTATATACTACTATATTTTTTAATATTGTATACATTTTATTGTATATTTACAATTCTATTGATTGTAATTATTTAAAATACAAATATATTTTTTGTATTGTTAAATCTTTTTATTGAAAACGTGTTGTTGTCTAATTGAGGGATTACAAATATAAGTATATTTATGTTAATGAATGTTATGTGTAGTTAAAATAAATAAATGTATGTCTTTCGTGAACAAATAAATGCTAAATTTAATCAATTTTATATGTGTGTTCTTTAATATCAGGAACCACTTTTAGTAATCGGTGTCTCTTAAGACCTCTCTAGAAAAATTATATTTTCATTGTATAAATCCCTTATCATCCCATTACTTGTAAATGATGTGCAGACATTGATATTGTTGATTTGTCGAATAAAGAAGCGGTTGGTCGCTTTGACTGAAAAATCATTTTATGGATTTTCTAACCAGTGATATAGAATGCAACGAAGCAGAAGATCTAAAAAAATTTGATGATAGAGGTGACTAGCCCAAATGATAATTGGCTTAAGAGGGGTTCGTCACGAACGAATAAAATACAGGACGACCAACTTTTCTAGTATGGACGCTAACAATCCCGTCCGTAAATATTATCATACATACATCATTTAAAAAACCCGAAAAAGTCAGACAAACATATGGAATAAAAAAATGCAACGAGCGACTGCTCTATTCAACCGGTCTCAGACATAGTCAAACTGAAAGTGGGGATTCTTTCAGAAGTTTTTGAGGTGAATTCCACAAGTAAAACCCTAGTATTATTGAGTTAAGTGCGAGAATCGTCCCATTCAAGATCATTAATACCTTTGGAAAAGGTTGTTGATTGAAAATTGCTTTTTATTTATAAATATTGTATAACATAATCTTATTTTAAGTTTAACTTTTTAGGCACACCAAACTCATTTCCATCATATCCTAAGGAGCTAATGAAAAAATATCTTTGCACTACAAAGATTATAATAAAGTAAATTGTATTCCATTTTATGTGTCGTTATACGTTTCTCAGTCAATGCTAGCGTTTGTTGGAGTTTTTCATTTTCATCTTTTTTACCAGCAACATTACTGGTAATTTCATCGCGCATTAATTTTATTTTTTTTCGCTCGGCTTCAAAACGTTCACTCACCGTTTCAAACCAATGCAGCGAATTAAATTCAGAAACTTGATTTAATAATTTCAAAATATAATCAAGTCCAACAGTAAAACCATCATCGAATAGAACCGCTTCTTGTTTATCTTTTTTATGGATTTTCTCTTTAGCATTTAGAATGTATTCAACATAGTTGAGTGTTAAAGCTGGTATGATAAGATAGAAGTTTTTCAAATGAATATTATTTGGATTACAGAAAAACGGTTGGAATGCTTCAACTAGAATCTATTAATATTGTAAGTTATTAATTAAAGAATGATTTGAAATTGAAGACAAACCTTAAAATAGTCAGTGCCATCAGAGAAACTTCCTGATAAATTTCGAATATTTGTTTCGAGATTTTCGGCTGCCGAAACAGTAACATCGTTTAGTTGATCTTTTTTTGCATTATCGACAAATTTGAGGTTTTCGTCAAATTTAGGAAGAAATATGCTGGCGCTGTAGTTGGCATGTATGCTTCCTGATCTTACAAGACGAATATAACCCATTGCGTTACCTGTTGAGAAGGAAAAACATTCAGGTTTCGATTATAAAAAAAATATATCTTTCAACACTCACCAACATGTGATATGACCGTTCTAAATAAATCCATGTAAGTTTTTCCATCTTGGGATAAGCCTAACTTTCGAATGTCTTTGTTAAATGCATCGGCTCGCTCATACGGATACGGATTGCGTGAATTTTGCTTATTCTCAACTAAACCACGAAGTTCTTTCATTAATCGTGATTTTATTTGCTCATCGTAGAGAAACTGTGAGAATGTGTAAAATTTTTGACGAAGAAATTGATATGTAAAGTTGACGGTGGTGTTAATAATACCAGTTCCATGAGTACGTAATGAATTGGCAATGTGACGAATGCCAATTGTATCTAAATGTTTATTGGAACTCTTTTGTTCGACAAATATCTGTGTGTTCATGTTGTAGACGTATTTTGAAACAAAAATATGAATATTTCGCATGATTTCTAAAACATCGATACCCTGAAAGCATTTCAAAATTAAAACAAATAAATTAATTTGTTAAATGTTTTTCAAATGGTAATTTTTTAACAACTATCGTCCAGGTGTTGTTGAACGATATAACGATTTATAGTTAAACAATTTCTACAAAATATTGGCAGCTAATTCCAATACAAACAAATATTTAAAATAAAACTATACCTGCTCGATTGTCTGATTTGGTAAATAATCTTCAATTGGATTTAAGTTGAGTCTATAATTCGCCAATTGACGCATTTCTTCGTAGGTTTTCCAATCATGCAACGATATTGTCGTTAAGTTATAAAACATATTGCTCAAATAGTTCTCAACGTGATCTATAAATATAGTTCTTTGAAAGAAAAAAACTTAATTTATTTCATATAATATTACTTCATACCTTGTAACACAACATATTCTCCATTTAATTCAATGGGGCAGATATTAATTAAATCCCTGTAATCATTGATATTTTGATCAAATGGATTCATTTTCTCCAACTGTAAACTTGAATGAACTTCCAAACGAAGAAATGTTTCAATTTGTGCACATAAATTACTTGTGATTTCTGTTTTGAAACTTTCGAAATTTGATTTTTTTAACATGTCAGCTAATTTTATGTTACCTAACTTTAGCATGTCAAGCGAACGTCCACAATCATTACTTGATTTTACAAGGAACTGTAAAAATATAAAGAGTAAAAAAATGTGAGTGTCAAAATAATATAAACTTACCTGAAACGAATTGAAATCCATTTTCTTTTCAACTATTTGCTTTAGATAGGCTGACAAGAGAGATTGATGCCAATAAATAAAGGATGTATCACAAAATTGCTTCAAATTGTCTTGAAATGTAGCCAAAAGCTCTATACGAGTCATTAGAGATGTGAATCTATCATATTGGTCATTTGGAAGTGTTCGACCAGCAGAATTAGTAGCATTAACAGCAAGGTAAGCTACTAAAATTCTTTGACGAGTGGCTGGACCTTGGAGACATTTTTCAGCTACTTTCAGTGCAGCTAATGTATCTACATTTCTGTCGTGCATAGTTGTGCTGGTAATTTTTTTCTGTAAAAGAAAATTTTTGGCAATTTTTTGTTAAGAGTGATAAATGTTTTTAAAAACACGAATTCAAAGATAACAGTGTGACATTTTAAACTTCAGTTTAAACTCTACCTGACTGTGAAAAAATTGCCTTATATCACTGTCGAATAGGCTAGCTTACCTTAAATATTTATTTTAAGCTAATTCTACAGGTCAGGATGTTTTTGGGCGTTTTTTTTTATAATTAGGATCTCAGTCGGCTTGATCTCTAGCCTACCAAGTAGTCAGAGATCTCCATATATATCATCAATGAACCGAAGTTGAGATCTGCCTTGGTGTCTCCTTAACTCTGGTCTGACGTTAAATACCATACGGGATGCAGCGTCAGTGTCCATTGGCTCTAAATAGCTCAAGAGAGCTTTTATCCAATTGGGAATGCTTTATTCTTCAATTGAATGCTTATTCTTATACCTATCAACGATCAATTTCTGACCAAGTCTTCGTATATTTTGTTTCGTCTCATTCTTGTCAATTTTGCTCGCTTCCACAAGAAATTTACAAACGCACGACTGACAGTTTGATTGTTTCTTCCTATCACATCGATGTCGTCAGCATACCCAAGATTTTGCATAGATTTGTTAAAGATATAACATAAAGAACAAGCTTACCCAACAGTGAAAATCATAAAATGGTGTTGAGATTCTGCAATATTTCCCAAGCTCCAAGAAAGACTGCACTGCAGTTGTTTGTCCAGTGCTTAGATACGGTTCACAATATTAGACAATGTGAAAAATATCAGACTAAATTAACGGCAACTCAGATGAAATGTTTCAAAAAATTGCAGGAAAACTTGACGAATATCAGACGAAACCCACGTCAAAAATTCTATTGTTATCAAACCAACTTAACTAGTTTTTAAAGATCAATAAAGAGACACTGAAAACCCCTCAAGCCCCAGAACTACAGAGAAATTGATAAAAAAAATTCTAGCAGCTGATTCCGTTTGAAACTGAATCAACTTTGTTCAATTATATTTTCAAAATATTCCAATAGATCACTGAAGATGTTTACCAAAATATTAAATTTAAAACAAATATTTATAAAGTAATCACTCAATAAAATAATCATTAACTTACCTTAGCAAATAAAATTATTTGCAATGCTTTATATTGCAAATACTGCACAATACAGTTGATAGTTTTAGCGATACTTTCAACATCACTCTGGAACACAAGTTGAATCATTTTGAGCATTTCAATAAATTTACAAACCGACAACAGAGTATTTTTTGTCATTGCTGTTTGCTGAAGAACATGCATATTAATCACAGCTTTTATAATGTAACTCAATTGTCCTGAATATTGTAATCCCTGTAACAACATATTTGCATGTTCTTTAAATTGTTCAACTTTAAGTTCACATATTGCTGATTTAAGTGCATTCTTTGCATTAATTATCCATAATGAAATTTGACTACAATAAAATTTACAATCTCTCTGTATGTTTTGTACTCGATTATCAAGATAAATTTGTCTTTGTTTTGATGTGTCGTTTAATATTTTTTCATATGGTCGAATAAGTGTTTCTGCATGTTTTTTCAAAAACTGTCCCGGTGTCCAGAGTACATTTCCAATTAATGTTATGCCCATGTGTTTGGTATTGAATTCTTGTATCATCTTTAGAAATTTTAAATCAAATTGTCCAAAGAAATCGTGACATAGGACACATAGAGCATTTATTTGTACTAACATTTGAGTTTCACTAAAATCACAAAGATCCGTTGGGAGTTTTTCGATTTTATTAAATTTCATTCGAAGATAATCTTGAAATTGTGAACCCAATTGGCTAAGAGCTTTAGGGCCAATTTTTTCTTTTATCATAAATGTGCTGTCGAGAAAGCTCTGCAAAGAAAAATAATTTGAGACTAATTGGACTGTTATGAAGGAATATAATTATTCTACGATATTATTCACTAGGTAGTAGGGATTACTTAAATACAACGGACTTACCTGGAATATATTTCCCGAGAAAAGAAATTCTAGTTCGTTGAGACAGTTGACTAAACCAACTATTTCTGCTTTGGTACAGAAATCAAGTTTGTCACTATTCCTGCTGATTTTTTCAATAGTGTTTTTATACGACGACCAAAATCGGTGGAAATTTGAACTCACAAGAATCTCGTCAAAAATTAACAGGTGCAACAAAACATTCCCCAAACTATCAAAAACATTCTGAAAAGGTAAACTTAAAAAATAATAAAAAAATAATGTTATGGTCCAAAGGAAACTTACAAAAAATTTAAACTCCAATACTTGGTTTTCAAAAGCAAGGAATGCCCCGCATTGATGCAAAACATTGCTTGCTAATAGAATACAACGTTGAACAAGAAATTGAATATGACACATAAAGTCCAACGAGGAACTCATTTTGTGTAAATACTGTTCACTATTTAGTTCTGATTCATTTTTGTCTGGATTTGGACGAACATCATCATTGGTTTCCAACGTACAAAGATCTTCATCGATATAGAGAAATTTCATTTCCATAGATTTAGCATCAGCGATAATTTCGTCGATTTCATTGCATAGAAATGCAAATGTGAGAATACTTTTATTCAATAATCTATCTGAATCAATTAATTTTAGGATTGGAAGATTTTCTTGATTCGAATTGTAATTGACTGTGATCGGTTGATTAAATTTATCAATTTGTGGTTTTGTTTTGGTGTTGTTTAAAGATTTATCAAGTAATTTCTTAAGAAGTTGATCATGTTTTCCTAAAAAATTGCCGAAGTTCTTTAGTTCTTCTTCAGCTGATGAAACTGTTTAAGAAATGTATTTTATATATTTATTTATTCAATTTAATATATGTAATATAACACACTTTGAGTATTTTGATCCATATTTTTGTTTTTATTAAAAAAAAAAACACAACTTTTTTGAAGAAATAAACAAAATTTTAACTTTCGTCTTCTCTAAACAACAAAAAGTTCAACCCAGAGTTGTTATCAGTAATCAGCTGTTGAAGTGTCAAATAAAAAAGTTCTGTTCTCTTAAGAAATCTACACAGGAAATGCGCAAGTTCGTATGCACACCAAAAAAGCTATCTAGATACTTTTGTGTCGTACACAGGTCAGCAACTTGTAATCCTCCGTCTCCTCCCGTAGAAAAACAATTTTACACGCGCTTTCCTATACATGAATACGCGTGAACAGCAAAATGCAAAATTGTAAGAATGTATGGTCTATCCAAATTTGACAGTCCCATTTGAAATGCACGGGCACGTATACAGATTTAAATCTCTGCAGTTTTGAAAGTTTGTAGGCAAAAGTGGGTGGAGCCTCCTGAGTTGATGTTCTATTTATTTATTATTCTATGGTGTCGTATGAGTTTGTGAACGACCAAAAGCGAATAGGTGTCAAAAGACACACAAACACAATATTCGTAGTGAGCTGTTTGTCAATGATCTCTTGGCTAGAGTATACTGGAAATTTTAGTACATACATATGACAACTATTTGCATTTTTTTCACTGTAGAGTGGAAATTTTTTGTTCCCTGAAAAGGAAACATAGTTACATCTTTTGTATTTAAAAAAAACAAGATTTCTTTAAAATTTGTAGAAAAAAGAATTTTAGCGAAATTTTATATTTAAGGAAATCAGATTTTATTTGGTCTTGGTTCAAGCTTTTTATTTACCGATTACGGCAAATAAGATGTGGTTTAACGCGAGTTTAAGCATATTAACTATTATCTCATAAAGCAAACCTTACACGGTCAATCATAAAACGTAAATAATCGAACACATATAATCTGTCATTATGTAAAATCCGTTACGAGCGTTCAAAACTCTACCGCCCACGTCAGAAGCAATGAGCTCTGGTTCAAGCTTATCATCATACTCATAAGCTTCTGGGGGTATGTTTTTTAGACATTGCCGATAATGAATGGGAATTTGTTTCTTATTTGAGAAATTAATTTTTAAGAACGCATATATGTATGTAGTTAAGATTATTAAAAACATACAAAATATATGTAAATTAATGATTGAGAAATAAGAGGGATGAATGAAAACACATTTTTTTTTGTATATAATTTACATTTTGACAGCAGCTATCAACTGAACTGACGGGGGATATTCCCACTTTATGTGTAAACCTTATCTGGCGACTGGTGCGGTCACTGGCGCCATTAAATCCATGCATGTGTAAACCGGCCATAAGGGCCAGTTGTACAATCGTGGTTCAGCGTGGTTCAAATTTTTTAAACCACTGATTTCTATAGCTACCTGTCAAAATTGGTGGGTTAAAAACTTGAACCACGATTGTACAAGTAAGTGGTCCTACTTACTTAAGGTGGCGCTACAGTTTAAACGCCGCCGTTAAAATTAAACGCCATATTAAATTTAATAAATGAAACCACCTTACCTCTTATCAAGTTATGGCCAAATTTGTAAACAAAATTTTAACACCAAATCTGCGCTATGAGCATTTTTATTAAAATTCCTGAAATGCAGTTATATTAAAATCTCTGTAATTGCTTTTTGTGAATAAAGCCTAATAGGAAAAGTACAGAAATAGAAAAACAAAAACACGCACCCGGCTCCTTTAAAACCTAACTCCACCAAAATGCAGCTTTGTCGGAATTTTTCAGAAGTTAATATCTAATTTTACTGGTGTTTTTTCAAAAGCAGTGTCAATTTTTAAGCCGTAGGATTTTACTTGCGTTTTAGTCCAACGACTATCACTCGGACTATCATAAGAAGGGTGAGTATTTGATGCTGTTATGTTGATTTCCTAAACTGGCAAGCAATCATCAAATGTTTTTTTTTTCAAATGAACACAATTAAAATTAACGGTACCAAAATGTCAAGTGGAAAAGAAATAAGGCAAAAAGCAAGACCGTAGTTACTACCAAATTAAGAAATCTCAAAGTATTAATAATTTGAATGTATTTTATTGTTACAAAAAATTTAAAATAATCGATAACGTAAACATTTATGTACAAAAACACAGATAAGTTACATAATTTTAACATTTATTCTTAATACATAGATAGATTATGTGATAAATATTATTAGGTAAAGTGATGAAATCTTTATGATTAGTTATTGTTGTAGGAATGATGTGATTTACGAGTTAAATATTACAACCAAGTTTTATATCACTAAAAATATTAAATAACATTCAGAAAACAAATATTAAAAACCAAAAAAAAAAGAAAAAAAAAATTATAAACTGAGTACAAAAGTTGATCAATCTATTATTTGATTTATTATTAATTCAATTGTTAAAATGTAAAAAAAAAAATTACTTATGAAAAACATTTTTAAATGGTCAACTATTGTTATATTTTTGTTAATTGGACATTTTAAAATTTGTTACCCTTTAGATAAATTTTAGAGAATAACATGCACGAATGCTAGTATAAGATAGGAATATTAAGTTTAAATATAGGATTATTGTTTAATTATGTTCTATACAAAAACAAATTATATCTAATGCAAATATTTCATTATATTTGCTTTCGTATGCAATAGAGATCAGTTTGAAAGCTAAATACAAGTAAAGTATGATCTATAATATATTTGAATTTTTGTTTTTTTTTTTAATGATTTACTGTCTTAACTTTAATAATGTTATTTATGCAAAGAAAACAAAATTAGTGCAAGCCAAAACAACTACTAATAAATATCTGGTAGAAAAATGATTTAGTTAATATATTGAATTTCGTTTTTGATTTTATTTGAGAGCATTTTTTGTAAAACATGTGTTTTTGGTTTAGCTCATTTTTTATCAAATAACAAATAAGATACGAATTGGCAATACACTAGTTCTTTTGATTCAAAGCTAAAAACATGAGATCTATTTAAAACTAAAATATCTAGAATATGTTTTATTGAGCTGATGTATCATACTAGGTAAATTATTTTGTTTTAAGAGTGACATGATTTTTACGGATGTTGTTGCTATCGCTTTCGTAAAAAATGAGCTTTCCAAATTCTGTCAACATTTTTTGAAGGATATTAAAGTGTGGTTAACCTTTTCACTGGCCCCTATTTTGAAATGCATAATAATCATATAGAACAACAAAACAGTTTATAGATCTTACTGCCAATTTTTTAAAGTCAAATCTTTTTTCTCTTATGAAAATAAGAGTAACTCAAAATGTTGTCAAATTTTATTATCCAAAAAGACTGCTAAACAGTGTTCATAAGGTCTGTTTGTTTTTCAAAATTATGTCATCGATCCAAAGGTATCGACTCAAAAAATTTATAAATGTTTAGATCCAGCCAGAACCAGCACCGCCATTTTAAGAGTTTGATATTATATACATATCAATTCTACGTGGGATTTTTTTCCTAGTTTAGGGCCACTGAATAAAGCTGTTGGAAAGTTTTCAGCAAAGCGCCAGCTGGTTCAATCTGTGTTGAAAAATTGAAATATATTACTTCTAAAATAAGGGCGGCCGCTTTAATGTGACTCTAGCTTTATCTGTTTCGTGCTTTACAACGAAAAGAAGGCGTTGCATAACGTTGAAGTACCTAATGCAAATTGATAGAGTCCAAGCATAAATGGGTGATTAGATAGTTTCATGCGTTTTCAAATTCAAATTATTCAGTTATAAAAACCATTTGATCTACACTATTGTACCTTATTCAATGGGAAAGCATTATAATTTAAAACATTACCCAAATATGTCATTAGCTCATTAAATCTTAATTATATAATAATAAGTTATTCTAAAAATTTGAGATGGATATTAGATTAATACCACCACAATCAATAAAGCATTAAGCTTCTGTAGTTTCGTTAGATTTCCTTGTGATTAGTTTACATATTTGGACTTCCATATGATGAAGCATCACTTATACGTCGACTTAAAGTTGCTTTCCGATTCAAGGTACCCGAATGCGAAGTATTTGAACGATGTGGATAGATATTCAAAGGTGGTATATTTGGATTTTCAATTTTCGTTGGTGAAGATACAAGTGGACGAGGTGAGCTGCGCGAAAGAGTTCCCAGAACTTCTTGGGGTTCTTGATATCCAGAGTCCAAATCATCATGATAGGAATCCATAAGAGGAGTTGGATCTTCATAGTCATAATCGATAAAACCGCTATTGTCAAACGACTAAAATGAAAAATTAATTATTCAGTGAATATACAGTGTTTGCATTAGTTCGTAAGAAAATTACTTTAATTGGAGTCCTTTTGACGTAATCACGTGCTGGGACAGGATCTTTGGCACGATAATCAACAACTTCATAATGACCATCATGTCCTAAAGGATAATCAGAAACAAAATGCCTTGTTCCGTGCGGAGTAAGTGTAGCCCAGAGAAGTCTATTATCATTGGCAAGCTGATGTTGCAACGAATCACGATTTGTTGCACAAGGATATAATATTCCACCAGCCATAAATGGATTTGCTTTTGATGGTTCACCTAGAGCAGACATAGTGGTTTGCTTGATGTTGGAGTCATGGTATGATAAATTGCAACTCGAAAAAAGAGTCCTAAATAAAAAAAAAAATATATATATATAATCCTTTATTTCTAATCCAAAATTAAACTTACTCTCGACACTTGAGCAAAATGATGGCAAATAATGCTCCTAGAATAAGAACTCCCACGCAGGAGCTAATCAATACGAAAACCCAAGTGTTCTCCATGTGATTCCTTCCAGTAAGCTCGATAAATTCTAATCCACTCTCTCTTGGACGTGGGTTTGGTTCGCATAGGAATGCTGCAAAACATGGATGGGTATCGTTGGGTGGCATTGCAATGATAGCAGTATTTGGAATAAGAAATGATGGTAGCGGTGGTGGTGGCATTGATAAAATGGAATCGGGTGGTGGGCCAAAATGGCCACAGTTTTCTACACAACCTAGCATTTTGTGCGTTGAATCTGAAAAATAATAAAACGATAAACAAAAGTCTTGGAATAAAACGAACATCTAGCAGTTTATTTTCAATTTATTAACTTTTTGCAATGTTTCAAAATATGTGAGTTATAACAAACGATTTCTTCCCCCATAAAGCAAAATAGAAGTAATAAAAATTAATAATAAATTAAAAAGTTGGACAATCCAAAAAACAAGAAGCGCTCAACAAAATGTGTTTTCCGGATTTATTAATGTCATTTCAGTGCAATAAATTTCAAATTGACACTATAAGTTGGCCAGATTTTGGAATTTTGGACATAAATGATCGAGTGTATAACTGCCATAACATTATCAAGCCGAAAAATGGTTGCCAAAACAATTTAAAAAAAAAACAATACATTTCTTAGTATTTTTATTGTTTTTTCAGTTGCTCTGGCAACCATATTGCAGCTTGATAATTACCTAGGGTCAAAAGATTGAGTTTTAGTTATAACGAAATTCCTACAGGTTTTTCAGCAAACTAGTTGAAAGCTTGAGGAGTTGAGTCAAGTGCGAAAAAGTTGAAATGACAGGAGAATACCTGCGATGCTTTGTAGGCATAAGGCAAAAAGATTGAATGTTCGAGAAAAAAATATTTGTATTGCTTTTACAAGTTATGTGCATACTTTTCAACAACAAATATTCATTCGTTAATATGCATTTGATCACATGCCGAAATAGTTGTGTATTCAACATTTCAACCCAATTTTCGACTCAACACCACTGCTCGAGTGCGATCGAGTTGAATTCCATTTCGTTCCAATTCATCTCCGTTTACAAAGGGTTGAACCTAAGTTCATATAAACTAGGTAAATAATATGGCAGTTATTAATTATTATTTTAAACATATCACGCTATACATTAGAGAGGAATTTTTTTCGTGCCAAAATAATTTATCAAAGTTGAGTAATTTTGTCTGAACTTTGAAAGGCTATATCTTTGGTTTCCGGCCATTTCCTGTAGCTATATTTGCCATTCATTAATGAGTAACACTGAAGTAATAACTGGACACACAATTAGACCAAAATAATGTACGAAAATCGGTCGATAGCTCTCGATTTATACCGAATTTTGACTAACTTAGTGACAAAAATACGTTAGTTTTCCATTCATTGATCGCAAAAGATAACAATTTAAAAATGATGCAGAGTCATTCTAGTGCTATATAGTTATTAGAAATATTACAAATAAAGACAATATTACACTTAAGGAAACTTACATATAATTATGACAGTTAACGTACGTAAATTTGACAACCAGCCAAATAAATGTGAAGTTTTCTTGCGTTTGCATCCGACCAATATGGTCGACTGAAGGAATTGACGGCACTTAAGGAAACTTGACACAGAATTATGACATTAGCTTCCTTTTGCTTTCCACTATTATTTTTGGGCCTAGTTATAAACTAGTTGACAAAACCTAGCGGAAAGCTATCAGAAGCGGAAAGCTTCTGGTAGCTTAAGGCAGAACTATAATAGGAGAAATGGTACTAATTTAGAATTTAGCCGGAACAACGAATTTGTATAGTGCGCACATAATGTCGGATTGCTCTGTTTCGACAAGCTTTCGATCATTTTTGCCTCACGTATAGAGCGCTACAGAACGAATTTAAAATGCGTTTCCGGATTCAATAAATGATTAAATCGTTTCAAGAATCTTGCGGATGCTTTCACAGTCACGGTTATACGGGTCTCTCAAAAAGAATATCCCACAAAAACTGGGAAGACCTATCCCCTCGAAGTTCTCTCCAAAATAATTGAACATAAGGTTAAAAGAACCAAACTGATCAACAACAATGGGGGCGCGCTCTTTACCAATATCATGTATAAAAAGCAAGGGAAAGAAAAACTTAACGGTCTAGATATTTATTCCGTAAATATTTTTGTGTCACCCTATTTTCTTTAACTATACGTTTTTAAGTTTCTAAGTCATAACTTCTTGCAGCTCATTCATTAATAGGTGATATCTTGATATTATATTTTTTCACTATTCGTTACAATTATAAACTTGTGTTTAAAAAAGTAAAACTCTTTTATTTTTATATTTTTATTTTAAAAATTGAAGTAATTTTTTGTATCTATTTACTGCAAAAAGAAAAATAAAAACAAATATCTATATTTATAGTAAAAATAAATAAATATTGGCGTAGTTAATAAACCCAACACAAAGGATTTTCTAAATAACTACTGCTTACCTACTTTTCTTGTCCCACCCATTGTTTACTTTGCATGTGTATATGCACAATACACCTTAATACTTATCTACGAAAATTGGAAAAATTCTAGTCTATCTCTACATCGCAATGTATAGGTAATGTATTTTAAAATGCAAGACCTTGCTAATAATACAAAAAAAAATGAGTGTTAAGATCGTATTAGTCGATTCTAATTTTCGAATATTCTAATTAATTAACACACTTATTGACACGTCTTTTGCGGTGACATATTTATCATTTACAAACATATTTTTTTGTATTCTTTTGTTATCCTCATTCGCGTGGCTAATCTTTAGTCAACACTATTCGCACATCGCTATTGTATATCGAATACATACCATATACAGAAAGATATACCTGTTCAATCTATAGTAGATTTATCGATTTTTCTAATATGAGAAAAAATTGGGTTTATGAAAAACTAAATAGCTTAATGTTTAATCACTCACTGATATCGGTATTGGTAATAAATAAATCTTTGTGTCACTTAAATCCTTAATAGCTTACCGATATGATTTTTTTTTTATAATAAAAATAAACTATTTATTTTAAGTTATTATTTTTTCTAAAAGTTTTAAAGACAAATTTTCACTGAGCACCTTGTGAAAGGATGCATAACTAGCTACTACAAGTTCTTACAAAGCAAAGTTTTATAATGTTCGTTGGTATCTCAAAAATTCTCAATTTTTCGCTATCCGTTGTGAGGATAGACAAATGAGAGTAAATCAACCCCTGCTTCATATAATTTAGAGGTCGGTAGTCGGTCTGTCTTTTCCGGTACTTAGATTGTATAGTGAGAGATTTTAATTTAAAAACTTTGTGCGCATGCGAGGGGTGAATATCTAATGCAATAGGGGTGAATTTTCTGGGTAAGCTTATTGATCCCTTTTAAATGCATACTTAGCTTATTTTTGTTATAGACCAAGATTGCACTGCACATTTCGATACATTCCCACAGCATAACATGTTTAAGAAAATTAGTAAAAGAAAATTAGAACCATTTTGCAGACAATGTGAGGATGGGAAAATAAGCTACATGAGCAGACAAAATAGGAGATGGAAGTTATTTAGAAGTTATAAAGGGTGTCTAAAATAAGCTTCGCTTAAGTAATTTATTTAATGTTTAATTAAATTAATTAAAATAGAAAAACTATTGGGAAGTAAATTTGAGTTGGATTTTTAAGTTATTTTTTATTCCAAAGAAATAAACTATGTAGCTTAGATCTCGGCTTAGTTGGTTTAATTTCTGTAATCCTTGGCAGTTTTATAAAAATTTGATATAAACAAAACTAAATACAAAATAAAACCATCACAGGGTTGCAAAAATTGTCGTTTCACTAAAGACGGCGTCATATGGCCTGGCTGCCCAGATGCAGATTAATTTAGTAAATTATTTGAATAAATAAATAAATAAATAAATAAATAGATACTAAAGGAAAGTTATTTATTTATGCAGCTTTGAGATAAGAATCAAACATGGCATTTCAATGAAAGCAAAGTTGAAAGAAGTGGGTTTGGAAATTCGGTTTGTGTCTGACTGTCAGTCAGTCAACCTATCTGTCATTAGCACCTGCAGCCTAAACAGATGAGCTGATATCTTTTAAACTTGGTATCTAGTATTTTTACGGTGACCTTCAGACGGGTTTCTGGAGTTTTTGTTCTAGGTCTAAAACTAACGGTACCTGCAGGTACCTGCCATATAACGGTTCTAACGATTTTGATATAATTTGTAATGAGTGATACGCTGCATTAAAGGTGTTTAAACGGATGAATTCGTTACTCCTAAAAAACACTTTTAACGGTACCTGCAATCAAACATGACATTACGGTGATAGCGAAGTCGAAAAAAATGGGTCTGGAATTTCTATCTGTCTATCAGTATCAGCCTAAACGGCTGATCCGACTTGCTTCAAGTTTGGTATGTAGGGTTTGTGGACCATTCCTTAGAGGAAAAATTAAAAAAAAAAAAAACAAATTTAGCTTAAAAAAATAACGGTACCTGCGATATAATCGTTATGAAGACACTCAATTTCCTCGATAACGGCTCCAACGATGCTCTTAAAAAAATTAGAGATGGTTCTTGTCTGATTGGCTTTTGATCCGCTGTAAAAAAAAACATTGTCAAGCCTATTAACGGTATCTTCCATAGAACCGTTATTTTTTTTCTTGAGCTATCTCATGAAAAGGTTACTCGATTTTAGTTCAAAATCAAAAAAAAATATTTTTAAAAAGGTCGAGATGACTAAATCAAATTTCAGTGCCAAAATTTTGCTAAAGTGCTTAATTATAATTTTAATAATTAATTTTTCAATTATTTTTTTTTTGTAAATTCAATATTTGGAAAACGGTTTGACAACAAAATTTTATTTTAGTACAATAAATGTAAACTATTAAAAACTTAAAATTTTCATACTTGGAACTTGCAAAGAATAAAATTTACAAAAATTATAATTATTAAGTAAACATCGATTTGTTTAAAACCACTCTTAACGGTTTTGGAATAGTTTTTTTGCTTAACTTATATTTAGGCACACAAATTGTCGGCATATACTTTCATTTTGGCTTGAATCTTTGTAAAAGAGAAGTTTTTAGCACTTTTGTGAAAAGTTCATATGATTTTTTTTTCGTTTATATTTAAAAAATTATTAAATTTAATTTTATTAAGCGTAATTTTATTTTTGCGTGCAACTTGCCATAAGAACTATAGCTCAATTGTGCACCACAAGAGCAAGTTCGACCATTTTTCGAAATTTTTCATACAAACGACAAAATACCGAAAAAAAAAATTAATTTAATATTATAATTCAAAACTATATACCATTGCACTAATAATATTATGACTTACTTTAAAAACTAGGTCAAGTGAAAGCATGAGAGATTCTGGTCTACAACTTGAAGCTGAAGATTTTAATTTGTTTCAGCCCCAATAAATAGCTTGACTTAAATTATGTAGTTACACCATTCTTTAGGTGCCTCAAAAACTCGCAGAAATTATTATTGTTTTGTTGTTGTGGGATAGCACTGCAATTTTCCACCTCCACTTCAATTGCTAGATACGCAAAGAACACCTCAACCTTATATAAAATCAGCAATTAGAATCTTACGGATATAACCACCAAAGTTTGTATGGAAGTGGATATTTTTGATATAATATTTTTGAAAACAAAATTTAAGATAAGAATTAAAAATAACATTGTGATGATAGAGGAGACAAACAAAGTAGTATAATAATTTAATATATCTTTGTATCTTCTGGATGGATGTATCAAAACCTATAATCTATCTGAACTGTTGGACTGGTCAAACTTGGTAGTGTTTTTATGGTGATCAGCTGTATTTTTTTATAGATCATCATAAAAACCCTCCTGCAACTTTAATATAATAATGAAGAATGTATAAGCGTTACACATAATCCAATTATTGAAGAAAATTTTGCATACCTAAGTGTATTATTGCTAAGTGTATTATTGTTTACATAATCATCCATTCATTAAAAATTCTACTTTATTTGATTAAAAAAAATCGATCAACATTGATGTATAAAATTCGAAAAAAAATGATACGTAACTATATTGATTTCTTCGAAATTTTAATACACATTTCCAAATTTTAATAAACACTGATAAATTTAGTAAAATTCATTATTGTTATTTAGTATTTCAATAAATAAATGTACCTGTCTATACTATAATTTCTACATCTAAATTTAGGTAAGTCAACCAAGGTTTATGATGTGAAAGTCTATTGACAAAAAAACTTTCTAAAAATATTTTATTCATCCATACAAGATTTGGGACTGACAACTTTATCAATAATTGTTTCATTATCAACTACATCTAAATACTAGTACCTACCTAATGTCGTAGGTACTTGATTTAAATATTAATTTTGATTTCGTACAGAAATCAGTCAGATAATATTGATTCTATATACCTAATCGCAAAAGATTAAAGAACCCATATTATCTGACTTTGATTGTTTTCATGCAAGTCAACAAAGACATTATAACCAACTAATCAACAAAAAAAAAAAAAAACAAATTACCATAAATCAACATATTAGACCTACCTATACAAAGATAAATCAAATCACTGAATAAATTAATATTTTATCGCAAACAGTCAGATTACTCTATAATAACACTAAATACATACTTTCCTTAAAAAAAAACTACAACCAATGACGCAATTTGGATAAAATTATCCCTACTTGTCATAAAATTCCTCTCACCCACTTCACCGTCTCTATTGGTCATATTGTCAAAACAATAAACAATCCATTCAATTAAACGAAAAAAAATCATTCCTCTTTCATACATATATTAGTAGGTAATGTAAATTTACAAAATAGAATAATAGAACTTTATACTTTAAGTGCCATTGCACTCACTAAGTGCATAATACAACACCGTACAATATGTCCTTTATATGAATCTAGGTATAGTTTTATAAAAATAGGACTCATCCATCGCATTGGTTCTTTATCACCGAAATGGGTAAAAAAAGCTTTTGCGCCGAAAGCAAGCCATAGTGTGAAATGCTTTCTCTAATTTAAGTGCGGCAATATACTGACGTTGCTGACGTTCTACAGATTTACACACTTTATGCTTCTTACTATTGCGCATCATCTAAAAACGCGTTGCTATTTGGAAATGAAACACTTTTATGAATGAGCCTCACACAGTCAAGGCCGACAATGTCAAAAAAGAAAGCATTATATGTGTAGTTATTTTTAAAAGTGATGCAGGCTGTTTATATATTGAAACATAAAATTAATTCGAAGATATGGATGATTTTGAATGTTATGATGCATTTTGTAATGTTTCAAAATTTAGAATTAAAAAAAAGAAGAATGATGAGGATGACTAACAACAAAAAATAATATTGCAGAATGTTGATTTCGGTAGAAATAAATAGAAATCTTTGAGAAATTTCTGTAGTTTAACAAAAATAAACTTACAGATTGACAAATTTACTTGTTTTTTAAAAAGTTCGTTAAAAAACTAAATTTGATTTACGATTTTATAGATGATTATTTCAATTGATCGATTAAGTCACTATTTCCATATTTGACCATTAGTTATGTGTGCCATCTTTTTTTATCCGAGCATATAATATAAGGAGTTAGAACATTTTAAGCCAGCCCAGCCCATCATACTAGACAAAATATCACATATTCTGAATTTCGTTTACGTAAGCAACACTTTCGTTTTTAAAAATTAAAGTTTTCCAAGTTTCGTGTTGTTTTTAATTCTTGCAAATTGAATTCTTTTCGATTAATTTTGTTAAAAGTGGTGATAACAAAATTTATAGAGAATTAAGTGTTCTAACATAGACAGTTATTTTGTAAATTAATTTATTGCTTACAGTTAATTAGCAAAAATAGTGTGAAAAATCTTCTAATTTCCCACATTTTTTTTTTTTTTTTTGTAGAATTTCACGCAATAAATTTACAAAATTATTGTCCACCTCCACGCCCACGTCCACGTTAAATCCGCGTTCTTAATGTGTGTATCGCTTTTAATTTAATTCTTCCAAAAAAGATGCTAGAATTTTAAAAGGGACATTAAAACATTTTCAGGTGGAACGAAGTTCGCCGGTTCAGCTAGAACATATATAAATAATTTTATGGCACAAAACCATCAAGTGTAAACATTTTATGAAGGTGGACTTACATGTATCTGGAGTTTGTCTTCAGTGGAAATAAAGAGCAGGACTGAGTCGCACGAACTTGTTTTTGTGGCAAGTAACGTTCTAGAATGTTCTAGAAACCTGACATACCCAATTTGAAGCAAATCGGTTTACCCGTTAAGGCTATCGGTGCCAATATGGTTAGACTGACACAATTTTCAGACCCACTTTTTTCGACTTCGCTATCATCGTTATATAATATGTTCGATTGTTATCTCATGAAATTTTTTTTACGAATGCATAACTTGGCATATGGGCCAGTTATAGCTATCATTGAAACTCATAATTAAAAATTTAATTTTTCAATTTTAAGCCAAATTATCCAACAATGTTTTACATTGTTTTTTATTTTTAGATAAAAAATTAAAAAAAAATATTTTTTTTTTTATTTAAATATATATTTTTTTTTTATAAAAAAAATGATAGTAATGAATTATAGAATTTTTCTACTAAGCAAAATAACGCAATTTTGGCAAAATTCACGTAATATTAACACTTTTGTTTATTTTTAATGATCATTAAAATTTCATTACATCGCAGTATGCGTGTATTTGCTTTTTTTAATTATAAACTTACGATATCGTAATCAAATAAAGTCGCACGAACTTGCTCTTTTAGCAAGTTGCCACAAAAATGAAATAAAAGTTAATAATAGTTTTTTTTTTTATAATATAAATGAGAAATACGAACAAAATCATATAAATTGTTTTTAAAAGTGCAAAAACAACCTTTTCGTTAGAAAAAAAATTTTATAGCGGTTTTTAAATAAATCGATTTTTATAAAAAAGTTTTTTCACGAATTTAAAGTGTTCTAATTTTAAGTGCTAAATAGTTATTTTATGCACAAAAAATAAGTTTTGGTTGCCGTTTTCAAAATTTTAAAACTAAGCACTTTTGCAAAATTTTGGTATTGACATTTTATCAAGTCATTTATATCTTTCTAATTTTTTTTTTGGGTTAAAATCGATTAAGCCGTTCACGAGATAGCTCAGGAAAAAATATACTTATTTTTTAACACAACACCATACCTTAAATTGTGGATATTGTTCTTTAAATGAAAATGATAGCCGTAGCCATGTAAAAAGTGTTTTTTTACCGCATTTGTTCGATTTAAATAATTTAATTTTACACGTTTAGTCGAAACGGAAGGAGAAACTAAGACTGAATGAATCTGTAACACATTAGAGTACTTAAAAACGTAAGTTAAAACTTGTTGGGAATTTTTTTAAGATTTTGAAGATTTCGATCAAAAAAAAAAATTATTTGGGATTTTGTCCATTGGGCTTCTCTCCCTATTGGGATTTTGTCCTTCAGAATCATATTTCTTTAAGGGTTTTCGTCCAATAGAGATTTTTTTTTGGGGATTATGGTATAATCGTATGTAAAATTGGATGTGTGTAGTATGTATGTTCCCTATGGTAAACAAACTCAAAGGCGAAATTGTTTATTTGATTTTCAGAATGATCATCCTAATCTCTAATCCCCATGAAACTTTATTCAAAATGATTTTATAACCCCAATTGGTATACTAGTTGTGCAAGCGAGATGAATTCCAGCTTCTATAAATAAACGCTAAATCCAACTAATTTGTGCATTCATTTTACTTGCTCAATAGGACAAAAGTATTGGTTTCGTGTAAAAAAAAATTTCGAGATTTTAATAAAACCTGACATTACGATGATAGAGGAACCTAAAAAAGGAGTTTCGTCTTGCCGTCCGTTGGTCTGTCTGTGTGGATGTGCGGATGTGCGATTGTCTGTTCACCGAGCTACAGCCTAAACGGTTTGATGGATTTTCTATAGCACTTTTTGGTGATTCTTTAGAGGACACAATTGAATTTTTGGGTACCTGCCATATAACGGTTTTAGTTTTTATAAATTTGCTCGAAAGTGGCTTCAACGATATTGATAAAGTTTTGTCGATTTCAGGTTTTTGGCAAGAAATGCAAATAACGGAAATTCGGTGTTAACGGTTTTTACAAATTTGGCCATAACTAAACAGATTTCATTGGCATTTGAAATACCACTTAATTTAGACATTAAACACAAAATGGCATTTAAAGTTTTAAGTTAAACAACTGTTTTATGGTAGTTACCATTCAACTTGATCTCGTGTTTAGGCCATTTTTTGATTGTTTTATCCTTTCAAAATAACTTTTTATTTTTTTTTTTTTAGTCCAAATTTTGCTACAAGAGCAAGTTCGTACGACCCAGTCGTGCATTTTATTTAAATTTGCAATTTGAATATTTCAAATAAAAGCTTCACATTTTAAGTTGAATTTTTAACTAACTTGGGTACATTATATGAATGCACATCCTACGTCTTACAATTCATATTATATTTTAATCCACTAATTATAGCACCAACTGCTATTTTTTTTTTTTTTTAAGTTTCACGCACACAAAAATAGATCTTTAATTTTCCGCTACTGTTTTCATTCATTCATCATTCAATATACTCTAAAATGTATGTCGATTTATATTTATTCTTGAAAGCTTTAAATCACTAATTTTAACCTACTCACCGGCAGATTTAGATCTAAGGCGATAATTTATCTTCGTTTAGTCCCAAAGCTTTATTCTCTCTAAATAATAAAACAAAAAACATCCTCAAAAGAGGTTTTGCTATTTGATTTAAATCTTTTTAATACACTAGAAAAGATTGGAAAGAAAGATTACCATCAAATCGGTCTGTCAGTAGCTTTTTCTTCAGTCGCACATAAACTCGATTCATCACCCACATTTTAACCTCTGACCTAACTCCATGCATCACTCTAGTGTTACTGCCTCATTCTGTGACGAAATCAACACCCTCCCAAAGCTTCAGAGAACTCTGTACTCTATAGTTTCCTGGCACTCTGGCCTGGTGTAATCCCGAAGCTGACAACAACAAACAGCAGCAAAACATGACGACAAACGCCGCCACCGACAACAACGACGACGTCGACGCAAACTTAACCAAAATGAGAATATTGTGTTTTGGTTTTTTCCATCCATTCAAGGGTTCAGTTCTTTTCGAAATATCTTATCGGACGGGCGACCATTCATGAAATCTGAAGATCTTTTTACTCATTACTTAGTCCGAAGTATAATTTTTGAATTCCGAAGTAGGTAATCATTTATATAGAGTTCTCACGTAAAGATACTTACACCGCCACCGTTGCCGTCATGTTCATAGATTTTTATATCTGATAAGGATATTAAGGATCGATTTTCCAGAGTTCAGCTGTGTGTATTTAGACTATCCTTATTATATATATGTATATATTGGGTACGAAAACAAACACCCCCTCATATCCTCTATTTTGCAATTTTCGGTTCTTTAATGGTGCAGCAGAGTGCTTGATAGTGACACATTTAACTTACGTGCATATTGGCAAATTAAAACATTTTAAGCGTCATCGGGCATAATATTCAGAATTTTAAATAATAAAAAAGAACATATCTACTTAATAAAATGCAATAAGTGTGTCTGAATAGTTCTAGTGTTGCCTAAAGCTTAAATCCCCTCGGTGAATTTAACACGAGCGTCTAATTATAACGAGCACATCACAAGTGAATTTTTTTCGCATAAGTATCTATCTAAAGTGCTATGTTATTTCTACAATTTGTTTGCATCTTCAATTGCATGGTTGTTATTCTTTTGTGTTGCATTGTTTAACTGAAAGCTATTGCAAATTGCAATTAAATAAAAACCTATATAGCGATATTTATAAAATTTCATCACACTACGGAAGAGTGTATTTGGATTTTGTTATCGTTCTGAATTAGTAATGCTTTATGGTAACCTGTGCACTAAATTAATATTGCAAAGATACAAGTTCGAGTATATTAGTGAGGCACCTATGAAATAGTTTGCTGTAAGGGCGGATCGGGCTAAAATAAAATTTTGTTGTTGTACACTGGTAAATTATGTACCTACTACGACGATGCCCTATTTTCAGTTAAATAAAATCTAACCCTAAAAAAGTCTTTTGAGAAATAAAATAAAAGGCAAGAGGAAAAAGTTTGGCAGTTTTTGTGAATCAGGCGTAGCTGCTTTTGAGAAAACTTATTCTTTTGAAGCTGTACATTGCCGAGGCGGATCTAAGTTCGGATTGTGTTTTAATTACACACAGGTAAGTCTAATTTCTCCTCTATTAAGAATTATATGTTTTCTATATTACAGAATAAATAGATAGCATTACTCATATTTAATGGAAAGTTAATTGCCAAAGATATTTGAAATACATACAGTTTGTTTTTTGGGGATGAACTGTAGTTCAAAATCTAACCATGTTTTGTTTGAAATGGTAGATTTCCACTAAAAAGAACACTATACCTATATAATACTATTGAACTTGTAAAATTATAAATTTAACATATCTTTTTATGGCTTTTAATACTATGAAATATTATTCGTCTAGGTGCTCACTTTAGACTTATTATAGTGCTTATACTAGTCAAAGCACCCTGTCAATACGTATATCTTGTTTTTTCTGGCTCAGCGTATATCACTACCATCACAACGTATACATCAATACCAAGAAATTTACTTTCACGTAAGCTGTGGTAATTTATTCAACTTTATGAGAAAGTACTTTTCAACTTCACCTTTTAAATAATAATTTTGTATTTTCTATTTAATTTTTTTTTAGATGAAAGAAAAAATAAACAAAATTATTGAAAAATTATCTTAGCTCAAGTCTTTTTTTGGTAGTTCGTCTAAATTTGTTTACATGAAAAGAAGACATTCCAAAGAATTGGAATCTTTTGGACTCACCAGTTAATGAGTCACTGTTTACTTCTTTGTCTCATTTTCCCAGGAGCAGCAGTTAGTTTAGTGGGGAATACTAATTCTTGTCGCATGTTCTTCCATTGACCAGTGATCCGTGCTAACTGCAACAATTCGAGATATGTTCGCCCGACTTCTTCGTAAACATTTGTTCATTCGAGTTTTGTTATACGTGATAGCTATACATCTTTCTCTATGTTGCACAACTAGTCGAACCCTTCCATTTACGTCTGCGGAATAAATGTCTGCTTCGATTTACGACCCAGCGCAATAATAATTGCTTCCGCAAGTGAGCAGTGAAGGACCGGTTCTCTTGCCTGTAAAGTTTGTCAGTCCATTATGAATGCTGAATTTAACTACTGTGTCTGATATTAGGAAGGCTAGCCTGATTTTTTTTCCAGTTATTGCTTGATTGTCACTCGTCAATTATGGCTAACGGAAATGACCGGAAACCAAAGATACAGCTAAGAAAAATTATTCAACAATGGTAAATTTTTTTTTTTCACTAAAATGTAGTTTGAAACTTTTAAAATAATAATGTGTGTATAACTGCCATAACATTATCATGCGAGAAAGGTTTGCCAGACCAATTTCAAAAATTCAATAAATTTCTTTTTATGTGTTTTTACGATATATGGTTTTTAGGGTTAACTCTGGCAACCCTTTTCCGGAATGATAATGTTATGGCAAAAACATAAACTGCTTCTCTAAATTTGTTTGTCTTCATAAACTACATATAATCTTAGCCATTCGGGCTCCAAAGTAAATTGTTGATCTTCCTTTTTTTTTAAGACTATAAAAGTCACTAAAAGTATTTTTTTCGGATATTGAGGATATTGAGAATCAAATGGTAACATTTCATTTTATTGAAAGGTCTCTATGTGTGCATTTGCATTTTTGAGAAAGAAATGCAAATTGTTTTACAGATTTGTTTTCGGGTTAAAGCACAATAATAATATCCTGATAAAATAACACAGTCTAATAATTATGTTTTGTCTATGTATTTTATGTTTAAACATACTTATATGTACCAAAAAAATAACCAAATTCCGTAGTACCTACTTGTGAATCCCTTTCTTTTGAATCATAAGTTTTGGTAAAATTTATACAAATATCTCGAGCAGTCTAGATAAAAAATTTGAAAACTATTTTTAAAATTAAATAGTTTAGAAAGTGTGGTGAGATATTTTCTTGTCGTTCTCATTATTTACATATTTCACAAAATCCTGACTATTACATTCGCTTATTGAAACATAATTTTTAAAAATGCAACCAATCCGTGTGGTTAAAATATATTTCTGACAGTATGTACCTTATATTCAAAACCCAGAACAGAACATTAAATTCAACTTCAAACACACCACAAAATTACTTTACCACAATGTTTGTTCAGTATGTGGTTTTAAATGTAAAAGCATTAAAAATATCAAAGAAAATAAAATGAATACATTTGAATTTAAGTATCAAGAACTAATTTATTTAAATTTTGTTTTTTTAATAATAAACTGAAAACGATTTATTTGATGAAAACTCAAAATAAATAAGAGCTGCGACAAAGCACAATTTATGATGAAATGATTTGGACGTTAATACGCTTAAAAGTTCATTAACATTGTTCAAGATTTATATTGATTGTTGAGCATACAAAATTCTTTCGTAGTAAATACTGTATTATAAATGACGTTTTAACAACTGACTTTTAAAATATATGTACCAAAATTGAAAAAATACCAGATCAGCAGCTTTCGATTCAACGAAAAATAATCCGATTTCTGGAAATTGGTAGTCCGGGTTGAAATGGACTTTCATCTTGGAAACTGGTTTTACAATTATTACCTAAGTTCTTAAGTGCCTTTCTGTGTGCATTGGAGCTTTCAGCCTTTCTTAAAACTTGGTGCTATTAACTTACAAGTAATGGACCTTCCCGCATTGATACGATTTCGGGGTTTCGCTATATATTCAAAAAAGTGTGATAACTTAAGTTTTTTACTTGCTTCTCGACTTGCTCAATAGGGCAAGTATTGGTTTCATGTAAAAAAATTAAATTTCGAGGTTTTAATCAAACCTGACATTACGATGATAGAGAAGCATAAAAAAGTAGGTTTCGTCATGCCGTCGTCCGTCGGTCTGTCTATGCGGATGTGCTCTTGTTGGACGGATTTTCTTCAAACTTCATGTGTAGAATTTTGGTTTTAGCCCGGCTATAACGGGTACCTCCGATATAACGATTTTAGTTTTCCAAGATTTTCTCGAAACAGCTCTAACGATTTTGATGAACATTTGTGAACATTATATTTAGAGTGTTGTTAATTTGACCATAAATTAATAATGACTTACCTAATTTCTTTTAAATTTGTTATGGCACTTAAATTAGAAAATTAACACAAGATGGCATTATGCTTTTTACATGAGACTTAATAGGTACCTAGACTTGTTTAGTTATTTTGTTTATTTAAAGTTTTTAAAATACATTCATTAAATTTAAACCAATCATTCACGCCAATTTCACTCTGCCCTCTGGAACTACATACGTACATTCGGGTTGGTAAATAAAAAAAATCAACGCTTAATGCCACTTTCAATACACATCGACATCAATATTATAGCTTCCCATCCCATCAGTGTACTGTCAAAAACATATTCAATTTCGAATCCATATCTCTTGGCACTGGCAAATATTATGTAACACCTTTTCTGCATTCCACCAAAATTTATATAGTCCTCTGCTGTTATGGAATTTTATTTGAAAATACGATTGTGTTGGCTTTCACGTTAACAATAACAATATACAAATAGTAGATGGCAGGTGTTGTGTGGACAAACACGCGTAAAGCAATATATAAAACGAACTCAGACAGGATACGAGTAAATTAAATATAAAATGTTCCAAACTCCACAAAAGGGGTTCACTTAGATTTTTGACAGAGTTAATGGAAAATATCGATTTGTGAAGCCAACCAGCAGTGACAACAGGGCACAATTTCTTCCTTTTTTCATACTTTGATTTTGATTGGTATGTGATGCATACTTTATTTTAGGGATACCTCTACACTATACATGATATACAGTTGCTGATGGGTTGAGTATCATCAGTATACACTACACAGAGCACTGGTGCTAACCAATTTTGATCGAATGAACGTGGTTTATTTATTTATGTTATTTTTTCTTCTTTTTTATTAAATCTTATGAAAAGTATGTCCTTAGTTGGCATGATGATAGGGATTGCTATAGGGACAAATTGATTGGTTATATTGGCAGAAAAATATACTTGTTTGCTTAATGCTCTGTGAATTGCATATTTGTACAGTTGATTGGAGAAAAGAGTCGAGACAAGATGTCATCACTCATCACAAGTCAGCCATAAAAATATAGCAAGATCCAAAAGAATGTTTAGTAATAAACTTGCAGACATTGGGGCATATTCATAAGCACTGTCTAAGTTGTTTTTAAGAAAAACTCGAGTTTATACTATCTAAATTACATTGCTTAAACAAAGGCTAAGCAAAACTGTAGTTTAAAAACAACAAAAAAGATATACAATAAGTAAAGTGTTTCAAAATTCAAGAAAGATCTGAATTTGGCGCCATATAGTAAAGTGCTGCCAACGGGAAAGAAAATCCACAGTTGACAGTAGCTTACGGCTTTGCATAGGTACTAGCTGACCCGGCGAACTTCGTTCCGCCTAAAATTGATTAAATGTCCCTTTCAAAAGTCTAGTATGTTTTTTGAAAGAATGAAAATATATTGGAATGAAATTTGATGCAAACAATGTTGTTTATTTTATTGTCTGCTGCACAAACAAACGATGCAAATGGCTTTAAGATATGCAAACACGCCACGTATAGTTGTCCATGAGAAAATGAAGTAAATTCTAGATTAAAGCCAGCTAGGCCTTGATATTTGCTTGTTTTTATGTCGAAAGAAATGGCGCTTAATCTCGAATGGCAAGCTTGTCGGTATCATCGGTAAAATCCATTAGCACTTTCTTGCCTTTGAACTAAGCATTGATTATAATTCCATTGATGACGTTGTTCATTTTTTTCTCTACACTCAACTGGATCCCTTTTCACAATTTTGGTTGGTTGTTGCAATTTGAAAATATCCAAAAAATTCAAAAATTACTCCGAAAATATTTTGTTCTTTTTCTTTGGTATTCGAGATTTTGTCGTTGCATATTATGTCATAGTACAACATTGTGCTTTGTGCATTGAGCGACTCGGGACTGGCCTTCCTAATTTACTCCCCAGGCTGCCACACATGACCAGACGCATGTCTTCAATCAACAGCAGTGATGCCTTTTTGAAGATCTCACAATTTAGTTTAAGTTCGGAGTCCTCCTTCTATTTATATCAAAAATTAGGTGTGTTAGATGGAAAATATGTAAAGATGATAATGGCGAACAATGTTCGAATTTGAGTGGCAGGCGCAGAAAATGTTGCATCGCTTGTCGTTAGCAAGCGAATTTATCCGCTGGTTATTGAACAAAGTTGGACCAGTTAGTACTTTGACCAAAAGCAATCGCATTTGTCATTTTTTGAATGATCAATAGTTTTTCCCGTATAATTTTCAAAATTTTCAAAATGTTTGGCTCCGTAGTAGATTTACCTGGTTCAATACGAATCCAACAAAAAACCTCCCTACACATCGGATGATAAACAATTGAGTTATGGGGAGAATATTATTTTTTTTTACCCGTATAACTTTCCAAATTTTCAAAATTTTAAATTTTAAATTTTTGGCTCCGTTGTGTTCTTACCTGGTTCAATAAGAATCCACGCAAATCGGATGATAAACAACCAAGTTATGCGTGTTCAAACACACACGAAACTTATTTTTATATATATACATACATAGATAGAAGATAGATATGGTCATCCATATTGACAATCGCAATTATCAATACAAAAACCAAATAAATTCCAAATTTTAACTGAAAAATGCGGTCATCATTATGACAATCACAGTTGTGAATTTTTAACAAAAAAATTACGGTCATAATATTGACAACTTTTATTGTAAGTATGAAAACCGAAGAAATCAAAAACCGATATTTTAAAGTCTAGCAATTAAAAGTCTAGCGATTTTCGGATACGAGCTGAGTAATTTCACTCGAAAACAAACGGATTGAGATAGAAAAGACTGTTTTTATCAGCGTGAAAGGGTTTTTGTTAAAGTATAGCAGCCGTGCCATTTGCGTATGTTGAGATCATTGAGTGTTCTCGCAACAAAGTGTGAAAGAAGATTTGTCCCATAAAAGGGTTAAAGCTATCCAATACAGGAGACCATACCACTTTGAAGTTTTAGAAGTTTTAGAAAAATTTTGTATCTATTATTATTCTTATCTACATTATCTTTTATTTTTATATGTATTATTTTAATTTTATACAAAATTGCTTAACAAAAAAAAAACACCCTTTATGAATGAAAAATACAAAACACTGTACCAAAGTTTCGCTAATTTTTATTTTTTTTTAAATTCTGCCATAAATACTTTTTATCTCTTTCTACTCTATTTTTTTGTTTCAATTTCAATATTCAGAATTCGTAAACAATTCCTTGAACAAATCTTCCTTTCTATCCATTCGATCCTTGATTTTTCCTATAGTATTCATATTCATTAAATTATTTGAAAGTCAAAAGAATTGCAAAAAGTTTTTCTGTTTCTGACAGTATAATAATTATATTTCATCAAAACATGAAAACCACACATGTTTTTTTTTTATATATAAAAAAAATATTAACATAACACTTAAACAGGCCAAGTTGAAATGACTTAATTGAAGGACAAAAGTATTCGAGTGTTCGTGTGTGCGAACAGAATTTTCTAGCAGCTATAAAAAGTCAAATCTGTTTTTTTATTATTACTTGCTTTTAAGTCCTTATTGACCTTGTCTGCGTTTAATTTAACCAAACCATAACTGTGTAAATTTGTTGTTATGTCTGTTTACGAAGGACTAAAGAGAAAACACCAAAGTTAGAATATTACACCTTTTTACATAAACCCGTGTTGATTTTGTGTATGTACCTTCAGTGAATATTAATAAGGATATTATATAGTTTTCTTTTGGAGTTACTTTATAACAGTAGACAAACATACATACATACATAAAAACATAATTTTTAAGTTCCTGTATAAACGACTGCTTCTGTTAGACCTTAGATAAGAGGCACTTAAGTAAATGGAGTGCACCTCTTGATTTAAAGTTATTTTTAAATATAAACAAATATTTTACCATTAAATCTCTGTACGCCTGATTTTACTTATTAAATATTAATTAGAAGTTAATCAACAGTTTACTAAGTTTTTATATTTAAGGTCACAATATTTACAAAATATCAAGGGTGAAGTATCTTGGGATAAAGATAACACAAAATGAATTGAAAATGTGAAACGAATTCCCAATCGGATTGCATTTGCTAACTCAAATTTGCGGAGGGAGGGAGGGAAGATTGAAATGAGAGGATAATACAGCGGTTTTCTTGAAACCACGCAATTTGTGTCCAAGATGAACTGTCATAAGGTTATTATTTGCATTTCAAAGGATTGTAGAAGAAATGCATTTACAGACATTATTTTCTGAATTCCCTAACGTGTCACGTACTAAACCTTTGGCATTAAACCATAGAAACCACATATTTCAAATGGGAAAAATATTAAAAAAAAAGCTAATCTGTGTGTGGTTATTTGAGACATATCAACAAAATCCTGGATTGTTCCATTTTTACGTGAGTTTGTTTATAAAGGAGAAAAGGTCAATCCGTAACTGATCGAAAACAAGAAATGTTTATGTTGTGCTTATATTAGCGATTAACTATTTTTTATCAAGTTTCGATAAGTTTTTCTAACGGACGTAAACCGAGTCTCGTCTGTATTTGACGAACGAATATTAATTGTCAGCCTGACTATATTTTCCACTTCCTTGCAATTTCGTTCATTATGAGTATGGTGTTCATTAAACAGAACATAAGAGAACGTGTCGTTCGCTTCTGGAATTCGATTCTGCCCATTTAATTTGTTTCTTTAAGGATTTGAATTCGTTGAAATAATGAAAAAATGACATTGCAAATCGCGATGTAACAAAAAACGAAAAAAGTCGTTCCAAGAACTCGGATGTCTGTTTTTTGGATTTACAAAAATCCATTAAAAGCGGTTAGACCGATTTACATCAAACTTTGTATACTAAGCATCTTTAGAGAGATTTGCCAAGGTGTGTATTTTATATCCGAGGTCTTAAAACAACGGTACCTACCATACATATTCACATATGTTTGATAGCGAAAGACTTATTTTTTTGATACAAAACGAGATTTTTTTGATTTGAAAAAGTAAATGCAAAAATTTAAGTAATCTGTAAATTTTAAAACACAAAGAGGTACCAATTTCGTTTCTTGAATCATGATGACTGCCGGTCAATTTTTCTTCACCATGACTTCTTGGTTATTTTAAGAAAGAAGGAGTATTCGACAAATAATTGTCCGCCCGAAGTATTTCTAAATAACTTTTTCTGAATTGGTGAAATCTTTTTTGTGACCCAAAGAATAATCTAAGATATTTACAGCCTTACAAAACAACATACATTATCAAAAGGTGGGAAAGCACACGCTCAAGGTGGCCAGTGAACAGGTCCAAATTTGGTTATTAGTAAAAAAATGTTTTTTTTTTTTAATTTTGCCTAATAATTTATTTAAGAGCATTTGACAGAATGTTTTCTCTCTCTGATCTTGGAGTTTCTTCTTCATTTTATTTGAACACTTTGGACCGCTCAATACAAGTGGTAATTGTCACTTGATGGCTTTAAGTCTCAATCCTTTAAAATAAATGAAGGTGTACCCCAGGGCTCGGTTTTGTTTCTTATTTTATATTTGATTATACTGTATATGAAAATTCTAATAATATCAGCACGATTCAATACATCCTCTTAAATATGTATTGTGTTGGTATAATAATATTCAATCATAAAGAAGAGATGAAACTTGTTAATGAATTTTCCAAATATTCTATTAACTTTACTATAACATAACAAACTGTCTCCTAAACCCTAATGGTATGTTATGAAATACATTTGATTTAAATACATTTTGTCATTTTAGTTACCTACAAATGTATACAAATTTAATTCCCATATTTTCATGTGTCATCATAACATCCATATGTCACGTGGGTGTTGCTCTCATAACCTTGATTATGTCCTGGCGATGACAACCGACAGCAAAATATTCGTCTGTTCTAATGGAGCAAAGTTCATCTAATGGAATATAATTAAATCACATATTTAATGTCTTGGAAAATTAACACAATTGCAAAAATGAAATCAAACTGACATTTTTTAAATCAAAATTAAATTGCAAGAGAAATTTAAGTTATTTTTTTTTATACATATGTATAAAGAAAAAAGAACACAAAAAGATTTCTATAAGTTTATTTTGCTTGTGTTAAAAGAGGTCAAATGGTGGTTTTTACGTAAAGTTTCAATGGATAAAGCAATACATTTTTTTCGAGATAAACTGTCAGGCTGAAAATAATATTCAATGATGGATTTGATAATCATTTGGAAAATTTAAATAACGAATTTAGAATAATATCCTTCCGTGTATTTTACGAAACAACGATGTCACTGAAGAAGAATAAAACATTTATTAAAAAAACATTTTCAAATGTTACTGACCCTTCATCTTTTGATTTTTGAGTCACATAAGATTGCATTCATATTTAGTAGCTGTCCCAGAAACTGATCAAGCTGTGTCGAGTGATATGATAAAATATAGATACAATGTGCAACTGAGAATAGTTCCTCCGAATTATTTCAAACTAGTTAGGTCGTTCGTCTACCTCAAAGTATACATCGATACCACAAGTAGCAGTGATTGTTTGATAATAAGCAGTGAGAAAAGGGAACTCTGAGTTCTTTTGACAGATAATTAGTCCGATTTGGGAGGAGAGCGTTTGGAGAAGGAGATACAGCCGCGAACACTATGAGCTATCCAAAAGATGTGCATGCAGTCCCAGGACGCCCAAACACGTAAACTACATCGAGCAAATGAGCAATAATTTTGGTGCTAGTAAAGTTTTGAATTTTATAGCCCTGAGGTTAGAAGTGACAAAAGGATGATCCAAATACCGTTTTAAAGAGCAAGCTATCAACCACCCCCAGAGAAAAATACATAATGTATATCGTTTCTACCAGTTTTTTCCTATACTTGTGCAAGTTGCGCTTCAAAACCAACATTTTGAGAATAACTTAAAGGAACTATACACTTTTTCATAATATAGTGATATATACAGAACACGATTGTATAATTTGCAAATATGACGACAAAAAAAACATCTTCAATTCAGAATGTATGCAAACAGCTGTAGGCTATTTTTATTCTTTGAAAATAATTGATTGTTTGCATCATACAGTTGATATATGTATATATTGCAGAAATACTGTAGTGCATACACTTGAAATAAGGACACCAAACTCACCGTCACCACAAACAAAAAAAAACAAGTAAATTCATCCGCCTGCCATATGTATTGCCTTAGAATTTTTTCTGAATTTTAAATTTATATTTCATACGTGTGAGCTTATTTCTTGTCAGAAACATACAAGTGTAGTATAAAGGCTTGAAGCATAATAATAGTTAGGTGTTTCTATGGTTTATACTATTTATATCAACGCCTGCAACATTTTACCATATCTAGTTTGTGTCCATGGCTTACATTTTTCTTTCAATGGTTTTAAAAACTTTATATGGGTGGAAATTGTATGTTTGTTTTGGATTTAGTTTATGGGTTTCAATGGATTGGAATGAGTGCCTTAATAAAGAAAGAATTTAGTTTAGTTTAGTTTAGTTTATTTAAAATTTCAATCTACAAATTTACATTTAACAGATTTCAGACTTAATATATCAATATTCAATATATTTATAGATAAAATTAACATTTAATAATTTGTTCATATAAATTTTAACAAAATCAATTAAGAATACTTAATAATCTATTTTTAAATGAATTTCTAGACAAATATATATCCAAATTTGTATAATACAAGTTAAATAAAATACAACTTGCAGAAACTGGTTCACGTTGACCGTATAACGTATGATGGGAATCAATAAACAAGAGGGGTCTGGCTCTTAATGAAATTGATGGAGCATAAAGATGTAGGCAACTAAGCAAACTCTCACAGTCAATAGTTGAAGTCAAAATATCGCGAATAAACATGATGCTATACATTTTTCTTCTAGTCTCGAGAGTTTGTATTCCAAGTAAAAGGCATTTCGAATGATACGATATATGATACATATCTATATTATTTCCAAAAGTATTTCGAAGGGCGAATCTGAGAAATTTTTTTTGAACATTTTCAATTCTCTTTTTATTAAACTCAGTCGTAGAGCTCCAGACAACAGAATTATATTCGAGAATGGGACGCACAATACTGCAATATAAAGATTTAATCGTGTATGGATCCTTAAAATCAAATGAGTTTCTCTTTATAAATCCAAGTAAGGAGTTTGCTTTGGATACAATATAATTAATATGTAAATTAAATTTGAGTTTTGAATCGAATATAACACCCAAGTCTTTGAACTCTTCGACAATTTTAATTGGCAAACTATTCAAAGAATAATTTGGAATAATATTTAATAATGTTTTGTTAAAGGCCATACAAGCACATTTTTCAATATTTAACAACAAGTCGTTTAACTTGCACCAATCGACAAAAGAATTCAGATCATTTTGAAGTAAGTAACAATCATTCAAACTAGAAATTCGGGAAAAGAATTTTATGTCATCCGCATACATTAGACAATTAGAATATTTAAGAATATTAGGAAGATCATTAATAAAAAGTAAGAATAATAACGGACCCAAATGACTACCTTCTGGAACTCCGGAAGATACTTTAATCTCTTTTGAGTAAAAATCCCCTACAGCTACATATTGTTTCCGTCCGAGTAAATATGAAGAAAACCATTGAAGCAACGGTCCATGAAACCCATAAGCTCGAAGTTTTTCTAAAAGAATATCCAAGTTAACTCGGCTAAAAGCTTTAACAAAGTCAGTGTAAACCACATGAACTTGCTTCCGACTGTCCAAAGTATTTGTACAAAAATTTGTAAATTCTACAAGATTTGATGAAGAAGACCTACCTTTCCAAAAACCATGTTGATGTTTACAAACGTGTTGTTTTATAATAAACTTAAATTTATCTTGAACAAGACTGTCCAGTAGTTTTGGAACAACAGATAGTTTAGTTATAGGTCTGTAGTTCGATACCAAATTTTTTGAACCTGATTTAAAAATTGGATCGATGATGGAGACTTTCCATTCATCTAGAAAAATACCATTGGAGACAGATTCATTAAATAGGTTTAATAAGGGAATAGAAAGCGAACTTGCACAGTGACGGAAAACAATTGGGATGAATCCTAATATATCTGCAGTTTTTTTGGGCTTAAGATTAAATAAAGCACTTTCAACATCATTTAAGTCAAAAGATAAACAAGAGCAATCAAATACAGATGGCAATGATTCAATATATTGATAATTTACTGTCGAAGATGTAGACGAATTATAAATACTTTGAAAAAACTCTCCAAAAAAGTCAACAATCATTTTGGGATCACTGGACTTGTTACTACCGAAAAACATAGTTGTTGGAAGTCCAGTACTATTTCGCTTAGTATTTATAAATTTCCAAAAAGATGTTGGGCTTTGTTTGAGATTACTTTCAACAGAATGAATGTAATTTGAATAAAGAAATTTTGAAAGAAAAACAAATTCTTTTCTGAGACGAGAAAAAACTGCATATAAATCATTAGAAGGTGTTTTTTTGTATTTTTTAAAAGCTGCATTCTTAGCATTTTTTAAATTAAGAATTCTCTTATTATACCAAATCGGGTGAGAGTTTACTTTTTTGCTATACATAGGTATACAATTATTAAGAACATTATTGAATAATGATTTAAAAATATGGAACTTTTCAGATATATTTTTGTCCAAAAACTCATTTGACCAATTAATATTATTGAAACAATTATTCATTAAAGAAAGATTATAAGAATTAAATTTATAAACAATTTTAGAATTATTAAATTTACAAAAATTATCATAATTATAGTTTTTAAAACAAATATCAATCGATTTATGGTGTATAGAAAATGAAAGCAAAGGGCAGTTTTCCATGACAGAAGATTGTAAATCTTCAGATATAAAAACCAAATCTAAGAATCTTCCAAGCGAATTAGCAACATTATTTATTTGAATAAGATTATTTGATAACAAAGAATCAATTAATAAGACATCAACTTCAGAACGAAGGGAAGATGGAACTAGTGTATTGTTATTTGTAGATGACCAAATTATATCACTACAGTTAAAATCACCAATTACACAAAATTTATAATTTATATATTCTGGCATGGAGGCAACCCTATCAATGTTTGATAAGTGTTTTTCATAAATATATAATGAGCTTTTAGGTGGAACATAACTCAAAAATATCAGGAAACCAATAATATCCACACGCACACAAATTTGATCAATGTGTAATTTTTCAGCAACAACAACATCCATCTCAACTGCAACAGCTCCAAGAATACGTTTTACAGCAACCAACACACCACCTCCTCTTGATTTAGAGTCATCAATGCGATCGTGACGAAAAACGGAGAAAAAAGATGTATCAAAAATCTCTTCATCATATATACCCTCATATAGCCAGGTTTCAGTGAATAAAAAAATATCATACTGACACCGGCAAGCGTCAATGGCAAAAGAGAGTTCTCTTAACTTTGAAGAAAAACCGTTCATGTTTTGGTAGTACATATATATCTCTGAGTTGTTATTGTTAATAAATTGAAGTTGAGAGTGCAGAGCATTATTGGTTTGATTTATTATTGGTGGTAATGTAGATGTTAAATTGTTTTTGTAGGGTTTTCGTTTTTTGAAAAAAATTTAAAGCTTTTTACATATACATTTACAGGCCAATTATTTACATTGGTTGCATCAGATAATTTGACCGCAGGTATACCGACTTTAAAATTGATGAATTTAAGTTTAGATATATCAGAATTCTTTTTCATGAGTTTATAACACTGTACCTCATCAAAAGCAATATTTAATTTTTTTGAAACATAGTTTTTAATTGTTTGCTCTGAAGTTGAAATTGAAAACTTAGAAACATGTAACCAACTTATTGGGGGTACAACATTCATGTCATCAGGCAAGTTGTCGGCACCAACGATGACTGCACGATTACGACGACCTCGGCTGTTGGACAAATTAATGAGATTCACATTTTCATTTTTAGGTACATTAGTGTTGTTGTTTATATCAGGTACAAATTGAATTGTCTCCGAACCGGCACTGTTAGGCAAAGCACAGGGTAAAGTCAAAGTGGAATCATTTATATGGTTGTAGTTTTTATTACATGATTCACTTGGATTAGAAATTAAATTGTTGATAGGCTTTGTCGAATTGCTGATCAAAAATTCACTCAATTTTAATTGAAGAGAGTCAAATTCGCTCATTTTTTTTGTGAGAACATCCACCACAGAGACTAAGTCATTTACTTTAGTAAATAATTCTCTAACTGGGTATTTGGCGCACTCAGAACAATGAAATGAAAGATTAGAATTTATTTTGCCAATTTCTTTAATCGAATCATCAGAAATTCCCGAACAGATCTTATGAAAAGATTTTCCACAAAATAGACCGCACTTAATTCCCTCATCAAGCAAGGTATTTAAACATTTAGCGCACTTTATGATTACTTTGTTAGACATGATTTAAAGAAAAAGAAAAACACAACCGATCAGGATAGTAGATAACTCAAGAGTGATGATATTTAACAGTCTAGTGTTTGTTTTAGAAAGTTCGGTACCTACTCGACTTTATATAAGAAGTGAATTTGCAAACATACAGACAAATTTTTGAAGAAAAATATCTGGTTAACTTTTCAAGTAATCAAAAAATACAGAATAAAGATTTAAACAATGCTGGCCATTGAGTATCTATACACAGAGAAATCAATATTGTTTCAAACCTACCGAGGTAGATGTCGCTATAAGTGAGAGCATATCAAGAAATGATTGCCCTGTAACGAAAAATACTCAAACCAAAAGACATACTTTCTTCTGCATAAATATCTACATATTTGTTTTCCTTCATTAATCTTGCTTTTGTAAATCCAAGAATAATTGTTTTCAAGAGTAAAGAAACAAGTCGATAATGACGACATCCATCAACGAGAAATGTTTGAAACTTGCTTTCTCTATGCCACTTCTTTCTCAATTTTCAAGTTAAAGTTGTCAAAATAAGAATTCATTTATACATATGTAATAATATGTATGTATGTTTCAGAAAAGAATTTTCCATTTATCTAAATATAATAAGCCTAAACATTGCATCACCATTTTATGTGCTAATTCACTTCTCTTACGACGACGCGACGGTAATTTCGAAATCACTCTTCATAATAATGACACGTAACACTGGGAATATCAGATCAGAACATAATTTTTCCATTTTGAGTAAAGGTACTTCTCAATCCCATAGTCTCCAATGTCTATCCCAATATAAAAGTCTATGGGATTGGCATTGAAGTAAATCTATTTATATCTTTACTGCTGACATAAGGTATAATCAACTTTATTATATAAATATGTAAACTGACACTTTTTCGAAGTGCTTTTATATTTTATATGACATATACTGATTACTTATATTATAAACCATTATATTTCCATCAGAATGTTGAAATGATGCATTGAATAGATTTCAAAGATTTAAGAGCTTAATCATCGTTTATAACAAATTTATAAGAAATTCAATATTCAAAATAACTTTGAGTTGTATATTTCATTCCTATACCTACTTTGAGTGAGACACACCAACTGTTCCTGATGATATCAATTTATGTGCATTATTCATGAACATAGATACCCAGGATACTACATATTATATCAAATCCCTGAATTAATTTAACAGTGTGTGATTTTTTTTATTATTTTGTCAGAGACACTTTGGGATTTCATCATTTCATGTATTTTGTTCTTTTTTCGTTAGTTGAATAAAGACTTTTTTCTTTAATAATATTGGTCACTTCAATAAAATTAAAATTTTGGAATATATTTAAATGAAATTATGATTGTATAAAACATTTTAGAGATTCTCTTGATTTGAAATACAATTTCAATACGTGTTTAATGATATCTAGATCTACCATACAACGAGATCTTACATAAGTATGTCAAGTTCTAAGTTTAAGAGATCTATCCAATAAATAATGGATTTTTTCATTAATTCATTATTACTTTTACCAAAAAAAATGATTTAAAAAAAATAACTTTTCCCGACAGTAGGTAAATGGATAACGGAAAAAGAATATTTTGTATATGATTGTTTTCTTGTATGACAGAAATGGTTAGCTCCCAGGTCTCATCAAGTTGTATTGTATATATCTATCATTAAATAAAGAGCCATCTTATAATAAATGATTATATTTATAAGTTTAAATGATGTTTATGGGTGAAAAAAATTTTGGAGCTTCAAGGCATACAAATTAATTCTAGTTATATGTTAGAATGTCCTTTAACATTATTGAAAGCGACCAGTCAAAAAAATAAAAAATAACAATATTATGCCAAAAAAATGGTGGTCAGGGGACTCAGATTTTGTTACCAGGGGACTGATAAAAAACAATTATATCTTATAAGTTATCACTTAGTCAAATCATAATATGACTTTTTATTTAAATAGCAGAATTTACTGATCGATATCAGCATGATTTATCGTGATAAGATAGCATTATCTTCTACCTAATTGATTTTGAAAGGGCTTCTAAAATCGCCGTTAAAAATGTATGTTGGATCATCGATTTAAGATTGCAAAACTCGTTAAAATGCAATTATCTTCTGAAAATTTTTCACACCTCGGGATAGAATTATAGTTCGTTTTTCATAAAATTGCCAGGGGACTGAGCCCAGGGAACATTTTTTAACCAAAAACATAAAAACGTTTAATTTAAAAGAATACAAAACAGAAAATATATTAAGATTTACTAACAAATATTCCTACTTATATATAACAATTATGTGTAAGTACTCACCAGGGGACTGATAAATAAAACGGTTAATCAACGAACTCTCGCACAAATGTATTTTTTAAAAGTGACATAACAAACAGACGCGAGATGAAAACCCAATTTTGTTTCAGCGAGACTCGAAACTTGATATTACCTGAGATGGGGCTTAGTCGCTTAGATATATAGAGAAGTTATCGATATTTTTGACGTTTTCAATCATTTAGTGAACTGATTAGAATTTCGAAGGACAAAGTTTAGTGTCTTTTTTCGCAATAAAATGCATTGCTAAATAAAATATATATACACCATAACAATTTGAGATTACAATGATAGGATTTTTTGATGTTCAAACGGGATTCTGACATGCCAGGGAACTCTTTGAAGAATTTTTGGAGCAAGAAAAAAATCTGCATGATATCTGATAGATTTCATTCAGATGTATATTTATAAAAAAAAGTTAGAGTAAATGAATGCAATGGTTTCAAATTATCGTCACTGATATTGAAAATTCCATCGTTTGTAGAAGCACCCCTATATTTTATTTTTTTTATTTATTTATTGAAATATTAATATACAATTAAAAATTGTTTCTAATGTAAAAAATAAGAGTAACGAGCAACAAAGGCTTTCGGCTCTCATATAATCGATTCAGTCGTTATCAATTTATGGTCAACTTTGTAAAAATAAAAACCCCTTAACACAAAATTTACATTTTAAGCCAAAAACCTGAAATGCAGTTGATGTACAGTAGTGCAAAAATAATGTTCACAAAGTTTTATCCAAATCGGAAGAGCTGTTTTCGAGAAAATTCAGAAAAAGAACAAAAATCGTTATATGGGAGGTACCCGTTATAGTCCGGCTAAAATCAAAATTTTAATTTCTATCCTATAAGGAAATTACATAAAAGTCTACAAACGAAGTTGTGAACAGAGATGCAGGGAAAGTACTCCACGGGAATCTGCTTCACATGTGAATTTATTCCACTTTTCAATGTGGAGTTGATTCCCACTCTTAGTGAGATTGTCTTCCACATAAAACACATTACCTCCGTTACTATAAAAATCATATAGGTACCTGCCAACCCGAACATTCCAAAAACTGATGTGTCACTCCTTCAAATTTTGTACACTATCAAATAGAAAAGAGTTTCTTCACCGAACGTTTTTTTTCTTTTTTTATAATTTAAGAAAATTCTGGATTGAAAAACAAATATCAACAAACTGAACGTATTTACAAATTATGTTCAAATATATCACATTCGAATATTTCAGGCAATGACTTGTTATGCACGAGAACCAAGAACAAAAAAAATGTTCTTATCATAAAGGAATGTAAATACCATAGTCACACGTTCTCGCTCTGTTATTAGTTAATATATATTATTCAAATTCCAAACACGTGCTTCATGTATAAATAAATTGCGAAACTTTGTCGCACGAACTTGCTCTTGTAATCAACTATTGGACTAGACAATTTTAAATTAATTGAAATAATATGTAATTCATAAAAGTTTAATTTATACCCCCTTGCCAAGTTTGAACAAAAAGGGGTCAGGCCATTATGAACTGTTTTTGAGATTTTTTCGGGAATATCGAAAAATGTTTATACATACAGAGGTGCCCTTTCAGTGGGACAACACAAAAAATTCAAAATTTTTGAACAGAAATCGACATCGACAATTCCGTGTACAGAACATGAACAGACACACTATATAGGGCCAAACCAACTATTTTGAGCTCCGTAGTTCCAGGTTTAATAAAAAGAGCTACATTTTTTACACGAATCCAATACTTGTCCTATAACAATAACTCAACAAATCCTTTTGTGGGCGTTGCATTGCTCATTTTATAGAATTAAAGGGGACCTAAAATTTAACAACGAATTCAAACAGCTTAGTTGATATGCAATATACAAAGACTGGATGATTTACTACTTCCTTGTAAAAGGCATAATCTGATAAAAACGTTGAGAAAGTGTGAGAAGTTAAAATCAAATTTGTATATAGATTACTAAATTTTAAAACAAATAAACCAATTTTATGCACATGTGTTTTATTTTTGTTTCCCATAACTTCTATAAAAAAAAACAAGTGACATCATTTATAATAAACATTTTATTTTTGTTTCTATTCGTTAAGGGACACATCATCTTGAAAATCAATTCAGAATATTTGCTTTGAACCCTTATCATACTTTATTTATATATAATTGTTTGTAATAATATAAACTCTCTTTTTCTATTTTCATTTAGACAAAACTAAGTTCTTTCCTCTTTATTACGAATATTACGATTACTATTAATGTTTTACTAATTTACTTGATGTGTCATGGAATCCGAAATCTCAGAACTGATTGAGCTAAAATTGTGTGGCAATCTTTGTATTGGTTCGATAGTGTATCTGTAAGGTTTGGTCAAAATTAGTCCGGCAGTTTGTCAACGACTGCATTTGATAGACATCAACAACCCAACCCGCAGCAACCCATAATTAAATAATTAAAATATAACCTTAACAAAAAGTTTGTACTATTTGCGTCGCATAAATAAACCTTTGTGTTGGGAAGTATTAAGATCCTTTTGACCTTGTACAAATTGTCAACTAAGTGTACCAAAAACATTGAAAATCCTCCTTCATAAATCCCATTGTAACATGACATTAAATTTAATAATAATAATAACAGTAGGTACAACCCATTTCGCCTCCTCTTCAATCTCAACTTTCCTTAAACTTTTGTCCACACATTCTCATTATACTTCAATTTCTAACTTAAGTTCCATTTAATATTAATTGGTTTTCTCTGAACACAAGTTTTATATTTTTTTCTTTTTTTTGTATTCTTTTGCAGGATGCTGCTTGGAGCTTGGCCAGTTGGTGGGAAGAATGGAACCACGCCAAATAATAAAAATGGCAAGTGTCGATTTTTGTTATTGTGTGGAGGATATACGGTATTTTTGATACTGGGTGCTGCAATGTTCTCAGCGATAGAGGCTCCAAAGATTGATGACATCACAAAGCGTATTGATGATTTTCGTAATCAATTCTTAGAGAAAAATTCCTGTCTTGATGGTGAGTTGATTGATATTGATTCAATTATTGATGTATATAATGAATAAGAATGAAGACGAAAAATCATGTGCAAGTGTTTTAATGTTATAGGTAATAATAAAGTGTTTTGCAAGGATTTAGAATTAATGAAATTTAAAGTAAGAAAAGAATGAGAAGTCATTCCAAAAGTACACATTGATATATAATTAAATTTCAGTTAGGTTTGGGGTGTATTTGTTTCCTTGGTAAAATTGTTTTAGTCAGTATCAAAATAGGAGTGACAAAAGGAATAAAAATCTCATGGAACCAAACAATTTCTTAGACGTGACCAATCTAAAACTGGTAGCTTGCTGGTGTTTACTCAAGTTAACCCAGACAATCCTTCTGGCACATCTTAAGGGTCAAGCGGTGAAGTAGGGACATTTTTTTGGCAATTGACATTAAAAAGGCCAATTGAAACCGAAAAAAAAGAAGTTGAATTATTGACGAATTTAATTTAATGGCCAGTCGGCAGAGACAAACTTTGGATTACATTTAACACAACAGAATATTTTGGGTTCGACATAGTTAGTGTGTTAATAATTTGCTCGGCGTTATTTTTCGGCACCGCACTGGTCAGGGTGCCATTCAAACGTTCGATTTTGGTGTTATTGCACTTTCGGAAAGCCAAAAACGCTAATTTTGAACGTCCGGCTTTATTTCAATTTAAGAAAGTAAAATTAGTCCGAACTTCAATTTAAAAACAACAAAACAAAAAAGGATGTTTCCATATATCTAACTTACACATACCCCAATTCTAATAGTGACATCAAGCAGAAGGATTGCAGTGGGTAGCATGCTTTCCCAAGCCAACCTCACTGCTTACCGTAATCTTTTAATACACGGCGAAATTTCTCAACAGATTTAATAGAAATTCATTAAAGTGAAATAAAGTTTTGTCACTTTCTCAAAGTAAAATGAAACCAAATGTTCAAAATCAGCGTTATTATATTTCTGGAAAGTATAACAATTCTGAACTCGAACGTTTGGCTTTATTTCGCTCCGTTTTTAAGTTATTTGAGATAACAACTTTTTTTCAAAATGGCGCCCTCCGCAAGACACCTATGATCCAGCCGTTTTTTTTAATACTCCTGATAATAAACTACCATATCTAATCATAAAATTAGATATATTAAAGTCTCAGCCGACTGGTCTTTAAAGAGAAATCTGAAATAGTATTGATTTGACTATGGAGGTCTGATTTTTCGAATATAAAAAATTCAACTCGATTTTTCTTATCTATTGTATCTAATAGTACTAAAAGTTAAATGAAATTTCCTCGAATTTCCAAAAATCTCTAAATTCAGTACATTTCTATTAGACGAATGATTAAAAACAACTAGTGCACGTTCAACTAGTATAGAGAAAATATTTTTTAGGTCTCTAAAGTTGCTTAAAAAGTAAAAGAAAAAATACGAGGATTCCGGCAAGAAGGGTTCAACTCGACCATGAGTGATAAATGATCAAAATTTGATGAAATTGTTATTGTGGACGAAGAACTTTAAACGTAACTTTCAGCCAACTCTCTTTTTATGTTGAGTTTCACTTCACCAATCGACAAAGGGATTTTCGCATATAGCAAGACTCTAAACGTCGTGACTAAAGTCGCCACAAAATCACATGATAAAGGGTTTTTTAAGTCTTTAGTCTCTTATATTATAAGACAAAGCAAAATCCAAAACTGAAAGTTTCGGTTAATTTCTGAAGAAATAATGATGCTGAATAAAAGATAATATGGCACATGTTTTTATTCATTTATTGTATTGAAACACTAAACGAATCAATATTAAACACTTCATATTTAATTTTACTTCAATCATTATTAAGCAAAAAGTACATGTATTAAACAATAAGCCATTAACGCTGACCTCATTTTGAAATACATTTTATGTATGTTTTTATTTCGTTGATTTGGGACAACTTATTTAAAGGGCGATCGTTGAAGCTTATAATGATCCATACAAAAATATTAAATCTATAAAAAATATTAACTTTTTTCATACCCCAATCGCTTTGAATTGAGTTATTTAAATTAATGAGTTCGAAATGATTTCAATTCAGAAAAATCAAATACTGTATTCATCTTGTATTCATCTTGAATACAGTGACTTAAATCACTGATTTCATTTTGCATTCCGTGACTTGAATCACTGAATTCAAACTGTATTGTGATTAAAATCACTGAATTCAAAATGAATGGGAACTCACTGCTCACTATATAGTTACAAAAATATTCTACTAAATCCAGCGGAATAAAAAAATAAGGATGACCTTATGTGTTTTCAGATAGTGTTCCAGAGATTTTACTCTATATGATTTTATTTTAAGATCGAGTTAAAAATAATTTTAAAAACGTTGTCTATTCGAAAATTTTGAATTTCAAATAAAAACAAGAAAACTTATTTTAGAATTTTTATTTACAGCAAAACCCTTTGCACGTGTTACTGCATTAAAAATATATTTTAAATAAGATGCAATTTTACACTTTTCACACTCCTATTGTTTAAACTTTTCGTTTCATTCAAATTTAAATGAAGTGCTGAATTAGCATCATCAGTTTCTAGCTTTTATTATCGAGTAAAACAATCTTAACAATTTATTATTTTATTATATTGTATTTGTATGCCACTGTACGGCTGTAATAAGAACCCCACATTTTTAATGACAAAAAATGTACTTCCATAAGTTAGTCTTAACTATTTAAACTTGAAGATGTTATCATTATTCGTCTATTTGTTTGTCTGATCAGCATTTTCTGTCATATTTTGTTTGCTATTCTTTTTGTTTTTTTTTTTATTCATTCAGAACCATACCATGTGGTATTTAATTAATTGGATTATATTAAAAAAATAAAAATAAATAAATAACATAGAAGATAAAGCTAGAGTACTGACCGCCTTTTACATTATATTTTGAGCCCCGCTATATTATAGCTATCGTTGCCCGGTTACTGGGGGTAGGTGTTTAATGAAATCAGTTCATTTCCAACTTTGAAACCTTTAAGATTCGCATTCGTTGCATCGTTCGTTGTTGTCGGTTCGGTCGCCGCGTTTTCTCTCGGTTTTTTTTTTTTTTTGTTCGTGGAAAAAGTAATAATATACCACTTTAGTTCCTCCTTGCGAAATGAAAGAACATTTGTTAACCAATATTGCATCACTGATGCAAGTGCCCTGATTTATGTGATAATTTATAAGTACCGGAACAATTCGTTAGGAGTTCGTTCATTCTAACAAATTAAGATTTATGTATTCTTATAAATTTTCGAATATAATTATATGCAATTAAAATGGTCTTGCAAGCGAAGCTAATTCTTCTGGTATAACTTTTTTTTTACAATACTTTTGTGTGAAATATTTCATAATTATAAAATGAAATATTTTGTTTGTTATGATCAAATCATAGCGTGAATTAATAGTCAAAGATTCATCTAAGGAACGGAGGAGATAAGATCAATTGTGTACCTATATTATTCATAGATTCTATTGAAAACGAAAGTGTTTTAAAATACTGTCACTTATCAATCGATTATATTTTATTGTATACAAAAATAGGCCAACTGTTTTGATTAAATATCATTCTTGACTCCTGGGTTAAATCCATTCGTTATGTTATGGTGATAAAGAAGATGAAAAAGTAGTTTTCGCAATTCTGTCTTTATATCATAATATAGGTATAAATATCATAATATAGGTATAAATATCTTCATAAAAAATCCTTTTGTACGTTTATCAATTTTGATAACATTTTCTATAAAAAAAAAAAGAGAGAGCGGTCGTGGGACCCCCGTCAGGAACAAAGTTCCTTACGTTATTTTTTTAACTCTAAACGTGATTTTATATACGTAGAGCCCTGTTCAGTGAACTGCTCTAAACTACTCTGGTTACAAATGAGCAAGAATTTACTGTTCACATTTTCTGCTCTAAACGTATCTAGATTTGCTTGATAAGCTGTACATACATTTTTACTAAAGCAGAGAAATACGCAACGGGTAGTGAATTCAATTTCAATTTAAAATTGTAGTTTATTTATTACATATACATACGTTAACACTCATCCAATTCAAAAGCAATTACTAAAAGCCGTCTGCCTGAGTGAACAAAATTTTAATATATATTTACTGAATAAAAGTTTGAGTAAATATAAAAGAAACGTCATTATAGATTTTACATTACATATTATAATATTGAAAGTATTTAAAAAAAAATCGTTAATTACTTTATTTCGATAGCTCCTTACAAAATTCGAAGACATTCAACCAATCTTTTCCTTTTAAGAATTCCAATATTTCGGTTGTATTGAGATAACGAGTAGTCAAAATTAGCACTAAGTTATCTTTGTTTTTTAGTATAAACTGCAGCGCCACACGTATATGGTTAAGTTGAAAAGCGCAACGGGTAGTCAAAACTAGCACTTTTAATTTCTTAGTTACATGGTTTCACTGCTAGTAGTTATTTAGACATAAGTGATTGCTAATAGCAGTCCATGTATAGTATAATATATATTTATTTAACGCTTTTTCGTTACGAAAACTTTCAGTTCACTCTAGTGTGTAAGCCGCGTAAATGAACTTCGTTCCAAAAAAGTGGATGCCTTTTAACAGTGCGTTAATAGCTAATACAGTTTCTTGAGTTTTGACATTTTCGTTAGTTAGTTAAAGATATTTATTTATTTATTATTTATTTATCAAAATAACTTACAAAAACAAATTTATAAAATTGTTTATATGTAAGATATATAAGAAACATTAGCCGAATACATCTATTAAAAAAAATTTCTTGCCAAACATATCCAATGATTTTGTTGGTCTTAATATTTGAACAAATTTGCAAATTCACTTTTAGAACCTTAAACATTTGAGTTTAACGGTATAGACAACACACTTGTCTACACGCATACATAAACGCTCTTTAATTCGTCGTTTACTTTAAAAGCATCCAAAAATCAATTTTCAAAGTTTTGGATTCCGGAAATTTAAATTTCCTAAGCTCAATCTTTTGAAGAATATCAAGAGCAAAAAAAAACACTTAACACTAAGAAGTCCTTAAATTTGTATGTCGTTTCAATTTTAAAACTAAAAAAATTCTATCTATTTTGTTTATTTTTTGTTACCTAAAAATATATACAAAAAATGCATTTTCTATTTTATAAAACAAATTTCGAACGATTATTTCTCATTTTTTTTTTATTCCTTACAATTGTAAGACATTTGGCAACTCTACCTTAAAAAACTTTGTTTATTTACAATTTCTATAGTCTATAACCAAGGTAGCTTTCCACTATAGCAAGTTTTTGCGCACTAGTAATGTCCTTCATTAACTGTTTCGCCATAGAATATAAGTTTACCAGGAAAAAATGGAATTACAATTCTAAATTTTTAAATTGAATCTTTTTTACAATTTATGTTCATAAATACGGAAGTACGAAGAAAATATTCTTTTAGATGCTAAATTTTAAGCCGGTTGCTTAAGAATCAAAAAATTCAGGTGAATGCCTTCCCAAAGCAAAGATTATCTAGGTGCTGCGGTGCTCAGTTGGGCAAAAACGTACGTCTCTTTATAACGATCGTATCTTTATAATGAGAAAGAAGTGTTTGGGAAAAAACATTTTGTGTGATCGAATTTTTTAAAAAAATATTTTTCTCAAATGTTGACTCAGGACATAAGAAAGATTTTTAGATATTTTGATGACCATAGCATTTTTTCAAAGTGGGCGATGTAGTGAGTGATCTAGTGGTTTAATTTTTATAAAGTTTTTTATTTCCACACGCTAATACAAAGTGCCCCACTGTGTGCGGTCCACTAACAATCTATAAAATTGTATGATTTGTTTTAATAAACCGATTTCCAAGAAAATTAGTTCTGAATAACGGTCTCAAACATTTCCCGTGTTTTAAGATTTAATATAAATAAATATCATTTGACATTTTGAGTATAGCGTAGACGTAGACCACACTAATGACCAAACTGCTCAAAGCTGTTTCGCGGCCTTATGTGCCCTTAATTGTGTTCTTCCTTTTCACTTACATTTGCAGTAGAGTTTACTTGATCACGACAGCCAAAAAAATGCAACGTTTTTTTGAAAAATTCATCACCAAAAAAGTCACTATTACTCAGACTATTCATACATCGCGATAGTAGAACGTGCAATACATTTTAAAAGCGTTTTATCTTATAATGGCTTTAAAACCCCAATAAAGCAGGTTTTTATAAACCTAAAAACAAATAGTCGCATAGATCACAAAATCCATTTACGAAACGTGACCTTTTAATTTTTTTGCAGTTTCCCCAAACGAAAAATGCAACAAATTTATATGTGCCAACATCAAACTAAATGTACTAGAAACTAGAATATACCAAAATATTAACCCACTCCTGTGTCACACATTCTGAAGTTCCTTACTCAACTGTGCAATGCTTAGAACCAATTCTCGTTGAAAATAACCCCCACTTTCCTATAGGTTCTGGCTCTGGGATAAATGACACTCATTTATTCCAACGCCAATGCTACTTGTCAGCTAGTGCGGGCAAGGAAGAGAAATGTTAAAGGTTAAGTAGTGTGTTCCTTCGTAGGTACGAGTACACATGTTTGATTGCACAAAAGAGGAAACTTTGCAATAATTATTCTAAAGGATTTGCTCCTCCAACATGCATGAGCAAAACAAAAAACCTCAACATCTAGAGTCAGAGTAAAAAAAAAATATACTTATATATATATGTGCAGTCCTCTCTTTTCGTTGAAGTGCTTCGAGCGAAAACTTTTCAATTAGATTTTCAACATCCTTCTTGGAGTAGGACGAGGGAATGCATACAAGTGTTGTGGAGCATTCCATATGTATTTAGCTATAATAACTATGTGCTTGACTTTGGGATGGTGGGTGATGGTTTGTTGTTGCAATATAGTGGACCATGCCAAGAAGGGGTTGACTTGAATAAATTAATAACTTTAGAAGACTGGTCATTAACTTTTATTGTGCATATACTCATATATGTTTACGGAAGTGAATTAAAGAACAGAGCAATCACAAGTTTTTTTTTATATAATCTCATGATATTTCATCATGCAATATGAAGAATGTACAATGTACATTGACATTGGACACACATAAAAGCTTTCATGGATGATTTGGTTAGTGGACATGTCTAGATTGAGTTTTGGTATAAAGTGAGTGGTTAACATTATATTTTCCTGGAAATTGTGTTCGTTTAAAGAAAATAAATTTTCTTTGGTACAGTCACAATTTGTTAAATATTTTAATGTTTTCTTGGACAACAAGGATACTTAAATTTATTGCCATACATTTTTAAATTTCCCTTCGCAAAATTTAAGATACACATAGTTATTTGAGTCTGCCTAAAGGCACCTAATTTCGCGTACGCAAAGTAGTCCTCTCCCTCTCCTGGACATACAATCGGAAATCTCTCAGCCATCATTGTTCAACAGTTTTAATATGAAACAGTACCTGTATGGCGCGCTTTGCATTTTATGTCCAGGAGCGATAAGAAATATTTTGCGTTCGCGAGTATAGGTACGTTTCTATTAATTTTTTTGGAATGTTACATATTAGAAAATAAAGGGCACGAATGAGTCGCAAGGCTTAACAAAGGCTTAACAAAAATAAAATAAAAATAAAAATTGGTTCACACCATTTTAAGCAAGAAATGCACGAATGGTGGGCATAAGCCATGTCAATTTTTTTTAATGTGTGGTTTCACGTTCCATCATTGAAACCTAAGACCGTGTTTAGACTGGGAAATTTGAGACCGGACTCACGAAAGTTCGTAGGCGAGAGGGGTGAGGGGTGAGTACTCTTGTGAGGTAGCTTCAAATTATAAACATCGGAAGCGTGAGTACTGTTCCAATTCCAAATTCAAGTTTTTTTCGCAAAATTTTCATAATTAAGCTAAATGCAGTGATAGAAAATGAATTCTTGGAAATGGAAACAAATAGAAGCATTAATAATAATTTATGGATGTTATATTCTTTTATAAAATGCAAAAAATTAGTGTCGTACGACTGTCTCACTTCACAAAAATTCCACCCGCTTGAAGTGAGGCGTCCTCAATTGAGGACCTGTATAATCACGAGAGTACTCACCACGCCAGATTCAAATATCCCAGTCTAAACACGGTCTAACTTCGTCAAAAAATTTCATACATCATTTTATTTTGATGAAATTCCTAAAATTATCGTTCTATACATTATAGAGCAAGAATTTAAAAAATCTTATTAATTACTAAAGGAATGATTGTTTTTTGTATATACTATGGAACATGTTATTAATCAGTTTTTTAACTTGTGAACCAAAGTTTATTTTAGGAGACACCAATTAAATACGTCAGATTTATAAAGTAAGTAGACACTGAATCGATTTTCATATTGATATTAAAGTACATTATCTATAGGTATATAGATATTATGTGAATATACATTCAAATTGTTGTATGCGTATAAATACAACCTTGATTATTTAAATATAATGTTCCTTATCCAGAAACACGTAGGTACTTACAAAACAATCAAGAACAAAATATTTTGTTTACCATGTTACCACAAACCCAAATACCAAACAAATTATTACTTTTGATTTTGAATGTATTTTTTTTTTAAATGTATGTAATTATTTGTCTGAAACAACTTTTCTTTAAATAAATCAAACGAAAAATCTTGAAACAAATAAAACCTCACAAATTCATCATTCATGTAAACATAAATATTAGTTAGGTAATAAATCGAATTTATTTGATGTTGATTAAATAGGAAATAGAAATAGTAAGTGAGAGTTTATTTGTTTTCGTAATCTATAATTTAATGGAAAACACTCAGTAATGAGCATTTTTGTCTTTTGATCTATGATCAATATTTTTATTGTATAACATGTATATACGGTTTACATTACGTGTTAGGACTCTTTGTATGTTGAATCTAGATAATTATGTTGCTAACAACAATTATGCCAAATTGTGTGTTTGAACTTTTTTTGTGTTGATTTGATACGTGAACCAAGACCTATGGTGAATTATGCGATCAACCAATACTTTATACCATTTTCAATCGTTTTGTGAAAACTTAAGGCAATGAGATCACGCACTCTTATTGTATATTCTATTTGAGATCTTATGTGCATTATGTTCTCATAGACCCACCATAACTTCCAAAAACTTCAAAGAAAGAACTCTGTATGAGTCAGTTGGGGTATGATCTTGTCGGTCAGTACAAAACTCCAAAAAGAGATTTAAGGATACACTGCTCTGTTAGAACCACATCACATTAAGACTCAAATTTTCAATAATTGCGCCAACAAAAACTCTTTCATCAATTTTGTGGGTCTATACACAACAGAAACCTCATCAATGCAACTTTTGATGCCTCTTCTGTCACGTGTTGATGCAGTTTCTTCGAGGGGAGTTGCTCAAAGTCCTAAAGACCCAGAGAACTGGACGAAAACCTACATTTCACCTGATAAATTATTTCTTAAAAAAATATTACAATTATTCCGCGATCTTAAATTGGCAAAGCGTTCCATTGCCTGTCATCGGGAATTCCGCATCCGATCACTTGACAATAATATCAATACAAACTGACAGTTGCCGCCATTTGCAAACGTATAGCGTTTTCGATTTTAATGGATTTGTTTTTAAATTTAAATGCATACTGGATTCCACAAACTGGCTCTTGTAGCAAAATATGTGACTAGAACATTTTTCATAGAAGGCGAAAAATATCAAAAAAAAAAGACCTAAATCTGAGATCGCGTTACATGGTAGGTATCATCAAACGGAAATTGAACTAAAAACTTAAAATGTCTTCTTGTGTTAAATACATATTTATTCGAATCGGTCAAGCTGTTGTCAATAAAGGTATGATAGCGAAATTTCTGATAAAACTAAATCTTAGATATACCTACTTGTATTTTTAGACAAAAATTGGTAATTAGTTTTATTGCAAACAATATACAAATATAATGCATATTAAATTTCATCAAAATCGTTCCGATAAAAATTGGAAAAAAAACTAAAACCGTTATAAGTAGTATAGCTGTGTTGAAACACAAATTTGAATTTCTTCTTAAGGGCATCACAAAAAAGTACTGCACAAGATCTTTGAAGAAAATCTGTGAATCCGTTTTGGCTACAGAGTAGGTACAGGTCGGTGAAAAGATAAGATTCGCTTCTTCTCCAAATCGTGTTTTTTTCATAGTTAATACACATAAATTATTGAGTTGTTCACACTCTTTAGTTCACAACAATACTTCGATTAAATTACTAATTCTTCCACCTTTAAGTGCTTTTAGATCCCTTCAAATAAAATATCATAAATGAATCATCTATTGCAAAGACCATTTTAGCTGTTATAATAATTCTTTACTTAGTTTTATTGATACCTTTTCTATACCTATTAAAACTATATTTAACACTAGTTCTTTCACTTTCAAAACCTAAATTAATTTATAATTTAAGGCTTTAATATTAATCCTTCTATTATCTTTAGAGGGTTTAAAACAGATTATTAAATTATGAATCTTAGAAATGATGCCATTATCGCTGAAAATGATAAATACATCTTATCGTCTGAATGCAATAATATCAACAACAATACAATACGCAAAACAATAAAAACGAAATACGAAAAGACAAAGGCAAACCTTAAGTCTGCCGGCTTCTTATCAGAACGAAAGGACCGAAATGACTACGAGGATCTTGATAAAACCAAACCACCACCACCAGCACAAATGACTGACCCAAGCCTCGTAATCTCTGCCGAACACAACGATTCATCATTAAAAGTGAAATCCTTATCTGATGGTGGTATCGCAAACGATGGATTCGATAAGTATGAAGGACAAACGAATATTCTAAGTCAATTTGACAATATAATCCACTTTGGAAATGATAAATGTAAAATTAATTTAAGTGATTCATTAGCCCCACCATCAGAAGCTACAAACACGTGTACGTCATCTTATAAAACCACATCAGCCCAAACAGCACCAACACCACCGCCACCATGTATCCTTGTAATAGGAAGAGATTGCAAGCGAATTAGGAGGGAGCACGTATGGCTTATGTTCTATTCGTTTCTGTATGCTCTGTATTTGGTGATTGGAAGCCTTTGTTTCCGGGCCATTGAAGCGCCTGTTGCACGAAACGCCACAGACAATGTGCTTCGAAAAAAATCTGAGTTCCTAATAAAGTATCCACAAATTGGCGGTAAGTAAGGGTAATAAAAGATATGTTTTGTATGCAACAAGATTATTTCGTTGCTTGTTGAATATTTATGTCTGGGGATAATGAAGGTATTTTATATTTGTTTTCCTTTAATATGGAAATATTTGATGTGTCTGGGAATAAGCTTGTAAAATTGTGCATACGTAAGCGATGTCTCTTGAGAGTCATTCAAACTAAAGTTATGTGTCTTATGATGACCCTCAGTCATGAAATTGTGCAGCGTTGTTGTGTTTCTCTCTTTAGATATAAGAGTTATCAAACCAACAGGACACTCATTCCGCAATTCATTTATCGCCACAGATGATATCGCTTTAACGATTCATATGGGTTGGTTTGTAAGAATAAAATACCTTAATGAATCAATTATTATCGTATGTTTTTTTTTTTTTTTTTAATTTTTATAAATTTAGAGGTTTTATTATGTTTTTTTATTTTGTTTTGACATTGCAACAATATTGTTATCGCGAAAAAATTCTCCTTCGGCCTTTTTCCTCGTACACTTCCGAATCATAAACAATTCTTAGAAAAAGGACCAAAATTGTTATCGCAAGCAATGTTTCCGAGATGATGATATTACCCTGAAAAAAATCGCTTTAATATTATTCAAGGATTTTGAAAATAAAACTTGAAAAGGTTTATTTTCGTCCGAAGATTGCAGGTTATGAGGAAACTGTTAGTTTTTGGATTGCCTCGAGATTTAGGTACGTAAAGATTTTTGTCTGCATTCACAAACGTTAGCTTGAATCCTTATAAATGAAGATTTTGCACTTCAAAAAATGTCAAAAATGTCCATTAGTTTTTCTCTAGCTGTCACTCAAATTTTAAATAACTTCAAATATTATGTAGGTGCGTCACAGAAACTTGCCTGCTAGAGCGTCTAATTGACCAAAATTCGCGTCACGATCAATCAATTTCTATAAAAATAAAAAGAAAGGAAACAAATGAATCCTTGAAGAAAATCAAACATTTTAATTATAATAAAATTTTAGCATTGGTACAGAATATTTGCACTCTGCTTGTGTATTACGAGACTAATGATAATCTTCACAAAATGATAAAAATAAATCTATGAACTATGAATGTGTAAACTTATTAAAAAAGGTATAACCACTCAGAAGTCGTTTTATCCATTATACCGAGCGATCATCGACGACATGCTATCAATGCGAACAAGCCGCCAGATAACAGTTTTGTTGTGTCAGTGGCAATAGATCTTTTTAACATCAGGCGACTCCTTCACACCGAAAGAACTCTTATGTGTAAAATTCTGTTTTCCTTAAAATTTTAGGAATATTTTTTTTGTTTGACAGATTCGTGAAGAAATGCTATTCAAAGGGTCAGATTTTTTTAAACTATTACTTGGGGGTTAGTAACAATTCGGTACAAAAATTGAACGCTGGGAGAATGCTTTTTTGCTTAAGGGTTGTCATCCATTTTTTTGATTGTCAAAATTCACCATATGATATTTTAGGGTCATTCCAGCAATAGTGGTATTACACGAGTAGGTACAACATAGTATATACGTATGTACGCTAACACGCCGGATACGTTTGTTTTGTCCGTCACTGAAATAATGAAATTATTTAAAGAATGTTAGATTCCAGAAGGATACATACCTAAATGTGTTTCAATTCATCATTCAAAATTTTCAAACAATCATTTATTATGTTGCCAAATTAGGCCCACTTATTCATCAAAGTTTTTTGACAGTAGTAACCTCTGATTTATCCATGAATAGGCACTATCTCTACATAAAAATATAAACTTGAACCGTTATAGCGCTCTATACATGGATAAATCTTTTATATTTCTATGTATAACTTTTTTCACCTGTCAAATAGAATTTAACAAGAAGTTGCTGAAAGTTTGCCTTAATGTTATGTTGTCGTTCTTTTGTGGAGGATTTCTGTTTCGTTCCTCTTTCTATTGATAGTTATCAATGATTTTACAAATGTACCTATCCTTTGTTTTCGTGCAAGTGACCCTTAATATTTTTTTTATATTTATTTGTCCTTGCAGATAATGACTTGGAAGAATTTCTGCAAGCCGTTATAACAGCAAATGATCGTGGAATCTCCCCTCTACGTAATGCAAGCAATGACTTAAACTGGAGCTTTGGTCAGGCACTTTTCTTTTCCAGTACTGTTGTTACTACGATTGGTATGTTTCGTATGCATGAAAATAAAAAAAAAAACATTTTGTGTAACATCCATTTAATTTTTTTTTTTATTTAATAGGTTATGGTCATGTGACTCCTCTGAGTCAAACTGGTAAAATTTTCTGCATGATTTATGCCACAATTGGTATTCCTTTGACGTTGGTTCTATTGAGTGCTGTTGTTGAACGTCTTTTGATACCGGCTAATTGGCTGTTGGGTACACTGAATGCAAAGCTGGGACATTTATATCAACCATTTAACATTCGGCTTCTCCATCTTAGTATTATAGGTATGTGATCATAAGGCATTTTCTGCACAGAGCAGAGAACGAGCACCATAAATCCTTATGTCTTGCGAGTGGTGTCAAATTTCACGATGTCAAATGTTTTTTGACATTTACGTTGTGACAGATGAGAATCATCATTAATTTTGACTCACTCTGTATTATTTTAACACTTTAAAATATTTTTCAATCAAATCAAATCAAATATCAATGAATTATTGGTTTTCTTGTTCTTACATAAATTTTTTTTTTTTTTTTGTTAAGGTACCCTTGTTGCGGCCATATTTTTTGCAATACCAACTACAATCTTTGCATATCTTGAACCTGATTGGGGTGCTCTTGATGCATTTTACTACTGCTTTATATCTCTTACTACAATTGGGTTAGGTGATTACATCCCTGGAGATGGAGTCTCAGCGGAAAACCGTTCTCTTTACAAAATCTGTATTACTGGCTATTTGGTTTGTGGTAAGTATTCAAAGTTTATGGTTTAGGTGTGTTTTATTGGAAAAAGTAAACTACCTTTTCTGTACATTGAATGCGAAGAACTTTTCGCAACAAAACACGCCTGATATTTACAAAAATAAGTTAAATAAAATTTTCAATTTTTTTCCCTAAGGTCTTATTGCAATGATGTTTACGTTAACCGTATTTTACGACATTCCTCAACTTAATCTGGGCCAATTATTCACAGAAAATATAAACGGTGAAACTGAAAAACTTAGACTATCTGGCAACAATACCACTTGCTATTCCGGACCATCTGGGCTTTATATGCCTCAGCGTGATGAAGAGGTACGCAGAGCTGTTGTTCGCATCCGACCACATGGCGATGATTCACCAAGTCCAGATGATCCACCTTCATCATTGAATCGTGAAATGAGAATTCCTTAAGGTGATTAAGTTTGGCTAAACTTAAAAAAAAAAACGCCAACTCTGCTGTTGACGTTCAAATGGCGTGTTGCACCATTTTGAACCAACGCATATCGAAAAGATGAAAAACTGGACTCTCATGCATATAGCTTTGTAATATAAAATATAGTTCATTGTGTCCATTCATTGAAAGGCCAGCACTTCTTATCAATACAATAATAATAATACAATAAGTTTGGCACATAATTATTAATATAATACTATCTATAGTGAATTAGATGTAATATCTTGAGAGACAATTTTAGGGCATTCTCAAATACATAACATATTAATATACTTATGCGTCTACAACATACATACAACTATTCAAATATCAATATACCTATCATAAAATCATTTGAAGAAGACAAAGTCACATCTATACATACCTACTTATACAAAATATACAGTATACAAATACAATACAAAACTTATCAATGTGTAATCGATGACATACCATCTATTGTTAGAAAATAAAGTTTTCATATACACCAACAAAAATATATTAAAAGAATCTTTTATAAGAATTGTTAAGTTTATTTGTCCCATTAAAAGGAAAAAGTTATATTCAATTTATTATATTGTTATACCTTAAATATACTTTTTGTTAAATTAAAAAAAAATATATAATATATTGTCAATCAAATTTAGATATGATAGTGATATTTTTTTATAGTTTATTAAGAAAAATAACTTTATTTTATAAAATTATGACAGCTTTCCTATATAAAATACAATATATGATGTGTGTATAATAAATACTTAATCGTACCTATTCACAGCATACTACAATAATAAGAATAGTGTTAAACAAAAACATGTTTCACAACAATATAACGAACAAAATATTATTTTTTTTAAAGAAATTATTTTACTAGTATGTACCTCTATAAAAGTTCATCTTTTCGAAATTCTACTGTAGATCTTTTTTTATATTTTGACTAGTCAACTTTTGGCTGAGTTCATCCAATGGCATCTTGTCGTTGTCACTCTCGTAAGTGCCACAGAAACATGAGCTTTTTGTAAGCAAAATATTAACAAAAAAAAAATCAAATTCATTTTTGGGACTTTCCGTTGGTAAAATAATATAATTTATTTTTGATAACGCGTTCCAAATTTGGCAAGTAAATTGATTATTTTTTTTTGATTTCCGATCAATTTTGCAGATCTGGATTTTTTGGCAGATTTACCTCTTCTTTTAATACACCCAACGCAGTAATCATCTGTCCGTTTGGTGAATGTGTTTTATGTATGTTTTATTTATTTCAATTGTGATACATTAGGTGTGTTTTATTGAGAATCCTACTAGGAAAATCTAAGTAGAGTAAGAAATTTTCAATAAAAAGATTCAGTATAACATCGCTTATAAGGTTTTCGTTTCTTAAATTGGCACTACTTATTTACCACGTGCGAATATTTTATCGCCAATAAGATTTACTAGAGATAAAAGGAGAAGTAATTTGAACAATAAATAATTATTCTATAGTAAAATTTATTAGCAAAAAAAATTCTTTGAGTTATTTGTAGTCAATAAGTGTAGTATTTGTGTTTAAAATCGATTTAAAACAACATAAAAAATCCATTCGAACATTTTTCCTGATGCGTTTTCCTGATCGCTATAACCAGCGCCTAAGTTTGTTTATACTTTTTTGAATGCGAAAGAAAGAGATCGAAGATTTTGTCAATAATTGATAACAGCCTGCCTCGTTTCGATGTACATGGATAAACTGAATTGATTCATTTACGAACAAAGGAAAACAAAAAAATATACACAAAATATAGGGGTGGAATTTATTAAGATGGTAGATCATCATTTTTTTAAATTTTATTCCTTACGATTAGTAGTCAATAAAAGTATCTAATATATTATTTATTATTCAACACAAATGTGAAAAAAAAAATAATCGCTTACCATAGAATTCCTGTGGTTTACCAAGCAAAATTGACTGGTTAACGAAATCTCTGTTAACAATAGATTCTCTGGTTAAAATTTTGCTAAAAAGACCAAATCTCTGTTGACCGACTGGAATAATGACACTAACCACGGAAAATTAGCTGGTTTAAGTAATCTATGGTACCCATAGATTCTCTGGTTAAGATTTTGTTGAAAACTATGGTTACCAGCTGAAATAATCAATGATTAAACTTAACCAGAGCTGAAAAGACTGGCACTAAGAGTTACTCGCTATAAAGTAATTGTTGTTTTTGTAATGCATGGTAATTTTACGCTAATTTATATTAGGTAAAATATTTTCAAAGTTCTTTAGAATAATATAATTCACAGGGAGTTTTCTCTGTAAATTTTATAAAGCAGTCGGTAATCATCGACAATTATTGCGTACTAGATTGGGTTTGATGTCATCTAGCTGATGAGCCCACCATCAAACTAGGGCGAAACGCAATGCTTTGGAGTAAAGGCCACAAAACCTTTAATATTGAATTTCATTCATAAATACTCCACTTAATAAAATCTAATTCGACTATTGTCTTTTTATTGTTTTTATTTGTCCATTCTTGTAAAATATTTTCATTCAATAAAACACGCAAATTGTGTGCAAAATATTTAAGAAATAATTGTCTTCAAAAACGAAATAAAGCCAAATGGCGTTATTTCGTTTTTGAAGACGAAATAAGGACCAACATTGAAATTTGGTATTATTTTGTTTTTCGTTACTTCACGTCACTAATGACAAAAATAAATCAATTTATTTATTGATGTATTTACCAATGGAAAGGCCCATTAATTTGCAGTCACTCTATCGTTGAGGCACTCTCCGGAAATGGGCAGGTTCGTAAGACACCAGCTGAGCTATCTAGAAAACTCTTGTATCGTAATTTCCCCGTCGTAGACACATGGTTGATCAGTTGTGTTTTAACAACAACACTAAAGTATGCGAACCACACAATAGTGTGCGCATACGAATGCTACCAATGTCCTCTGATTCCACTGATGGAAATCTTGAATTTTATTTGTCCAGTGATGGCAAGCGGGGTTACTTAAGGAAGTAGAAGTAACATAATCGAATATAATATAAGCAATGTGAGGAGACACATCAAACGAAACGCATGGAAAAGCTACAGAATAAAAAAATATCAAATATTTGATTTGAACATTGTATAAACCCCAGGCCAGCTAGCCAAATGAATAGTTCGTGTGTGGCACAGGTCATCAACTTGTAATCCTCCGTCTCCTCCCGTAGAAAGAAAATTTTACACGCGCTTTTCTATACATGAATACGTGTGAACAGCAAAATGCAAAATTGAAAGAATGTATGGTCTAACCAAATTTGACTGTCCCATTTTAAATGCACGGGCACACATACAGAGTTAAACCTCTGCAGTTTTGAAAGTTTGTTGGCAAAAGTGGGTGGAGCCTCCTGAGTTGGTGTTCTATTTATTTATTATTCTATGGTGTGTGGTCAGCTTAAGTTCCATTTATGTGAAACAAGGAAAAGAAAAAATACTGGTTTTGCTGTCAAAATATTAACGGTAAACAGTTAAACAAAAGAAAAAGTAGTTTTTCATGCTTTTGCAAGAAAATCTATTTAATTAATTATACTTTATTTTTTGTTGAACACGAAAGGCACATTAAAATCTTAAATTATTTTATTAATTATACTTTACTTTTTGTTGAACACGAAAAGCACTTTAAAATCTCATTTAAAATCATGTTTGCCGCCGAAGAGTGCTCCGAAGAAAAAAAAGAAAAATTTAGGAAATATCTTGAAAAACATGGAGTTATAAAAGCATTTACAGATATTTTTGACAAATTGATGCAGTGTAAAGAAAGACCAGAAAATCCAATTGATTTCATTCGGCAGGAATTGGGTGAAAACTTAATTCCAGAGGAAACCTTCGAGGATCTTGAACGCGAACTTGGAGAAGCTCAACGTGAAATAATAAGATTGCAGAAAACTATTGATGAATTGGATATGGCAGAAAATATTGAAAATGAAATAGAAGATGCAGGCGAGGACGCTGGGTCGTCTGGTCCTGAATGTTTGTAAATAATCTTAAATTATAAAAAAAACTACTTTAAATAAAAGTAACATTAAAACAAGATTGTTTATTAAATATTTGTTTTATTTAAAATAATTTATAAACAAAACTTACCAACACTTCCTTGTATTTTAGAACCATGTAGGTAGGTACATGCTTAAGGATCACGCATAAAATCCTACTAAAGTAAAGTTTATTTCTGTATTCGAATAGCAAGGCACAATTGGACATACACCGAAGTGGGACATAAGTCCCAAATTCGATTTGGGACTTATGTCCCACCCTGTCGGGACATAAGTCCCAACATTTTCATCTCAAAGATGGGAAATAAGTCCCAACATTTACTTTTGGAGCGAGGCCAAATGGCTCCAAGATTAGGGGTAACACACGGCGGATCCAAGTCTATGTCGATCTCCGTGTTCCCAGAAATATATACACAATTTCTCACTTTTGCTGTCGAAAAACTATATTTTATGCTCCTTCTCAGTTGAGATAGTGTAGCAAATTTTTTGATCGGAAATATAAACTCACCTAATATATTTGAACAACAACAGTTGTTTAGAAACCTTTTTGCCTTAGTACATTTGAGTTGCCACACACTATAACACCATACAGACAATCCATTTTATTTACAATAGATTGCATAGTGGCAGAACATCAAATTGGTCTGACTTTTAGAAGTTTACTTTTTGGCTCCGGCTATTGTATTTTAGACTTTCCAAAATTCCAACCGAGATTTCTGTTATTCCGATTGCGGTAGATTATGCACTATGTTCTGCAGTTTTGAATCAATCCAAGTAAGAAAAATATTTGTCGACTTTTTACACAAAGTTAACCCTAGAAAATTGATCGGTATGATTTTGATTCCGAGATCAAACTCTAGTAGCACTTTTTTTTTAAAGATGAAAATTCAGATTTAACGTCTCAGCATTGTATATAAATTTCTATAGTACAACCATTGTATATACATTTCAATAGTATTTTCATGCTGAATAATCACCGCCTGGCCATCTTAAGAAACTTTTGAATAACAAATTTTTAGGTTCGTGCATTTACTAGTTGTCTATTCTGTAACCCTGACAGCAGTCGTAAACATATATGATTTTTGTTTTGTTTACGACTCTTATCAAGGAAATATGGATTTTAGAGCTAATAAAATACATTATATATTTATTAATTTGTTTTGTTGACTACTATTGTTAGGGTAACAGAATAGACACTTAGTAAATGTAAGAACCTCCAAAAGTGCGGTTCACAACTTTATTAAGATGGCGCTGCTCCATGGTTGTACTATATAAATTTATATACAATGGTACAACTATGGAGCAGCGCCATCTAAAGAAAGTTGTGAATCTTACATTTACTAAGTGTCAATAGTCGTCATCAAAACAAATTAATAATATTTAATGTATTTTATTGGCTCTAAAATCTATATTTCCTTGACAAGAGTCGTAAACAAAACAAAAATCATATATGTTTACGACTGTTGTCAGGGTTACAGAATAGACAACTAGTAAATGCACGAACCTAAAAATGTGTTGTTCACAAGTTTCTTAAGATGGCAAGGCGGTGATTATTCAGCATGAAAATACTATAGAAATGTATTTACAATGGTCTCAGTATTAAAAAGTACAAGTACAAGAAAACAAAAATATATGTACATAATTTGTTTTTTTTTTGTTTAATTTCAAAATGAATTTAATTCTTTATTTTCTTAAAACACTTTCTTCTGCTTGTGAAACATTATTAGATTTTTGTTTTGTTTTGTATTTAATTTACGCATGCTTTATAGTATGGTATTTATGTAAATGTTAATTATATTTGCTTATGGTTGATCTCACAAACGTAAATTATATTAGAATTTGTTTTTTTTTTTTCAAAATGAAAAAGAAAAATAATAGATCTCTCAAGAGGAATATTGCATTACTTCTCTGATTAATAAATTCTAAACAATAAATGTTACCACTTTTATTTAATTCTGTTTATTTAAAGTTTTAAAATGTAGATTTTGTTTTGGTGTTATTTGAAATTTAAAGAAGAAATTATGATTTTATTTATATTGTTTTTTTGTGCCCTTAGTAGGCATTAATATTCTCTTTTAAAATTGTTTACGCTTTTTTTGTTTATAATAAATCTAAGAATTTGTTTTTTTTTTTATTATTACATAAGCCTAAACTAACGAAAAATATATGCTTGATATATATATATATATTTTTTTATATACCTAATGTATATATAATTATTTTACTTTACCCCAAAAGAATTAAAAAATAAATCATAAAAATTTTGTTACATTGTTTTTTTTTTGTTGTTGTTTCTTTTTTTGTACATTAATTCAAAAATGTACAATGAAATATTGTATAGCTTAACAAATACTTTCTTATAATAATATTATTATGTTTATGTATAATTTGAATTTTTCTTCTTAGTGGGAGAAAGGGCCGGGTTATTTATTTTATACTAATGCAACGAAAAATATTGTATAAAGATTACAAAAAATGTTATTAAATGGGAAACTATTCGCACACAAAATAATTATTATATTATTGAAAATGTTTTAACACAGTGACAAGTTTTAAATTTAATAAACAAACAAGAAATATAAAAAAACGATTGCGGAAAATGACTGTTTTTAAACGAAATTGCGATCACCACTTTCAACTACTTAATAATACTCTAATAATGCTTGAGTGATTTAAATGTTTAGCACTTTTCACCACCGCGCCTTTCGCATTGCCTCCTTACTTTTCTTATGTTCTTTCTAGCTGCCATCTCTGATGAAAAAAAATAATTCCTGAAGGTGCTCGCTTATTTTGTTTTAGATTTTTTTTTTCTTACCTAATCTATATGTATTCCTAAATCTTTAAAAGAGTTTTACATTTATGTGTGGTTGTGTGTTAGGGTACTAAGGTTGTTCTACATGTGGCTATTCTTATATTGTGGGGAATTGATATAACGGAGGGAAAGGCTAAGAAAATGCTATAATTTTACTTTCGACTTCTGGTTGGCCGAGTGCCAGACGTTGAGGGTGTTGAAGATGAAGATGATGATGTTGTGGTGGATGCTGCAGTTTTAATCTTTTTAGTTGATGTTGATGTTGCCGCCGCAGTAGATGCCTTGTTTAGCACATTTGACAATTGTCCGTCTACAGGTTCTTCTGTTTTATTTGTAGTGCTAGCAGTGGTGCTAGGACTTTTTTCAAGTCCTATTGAGCAAATCATTAGAAACGAATAAACACAATAATAAGATTAGTTCATCTTACCTTTAACAACTTTGACAGAAGTTACCGCCGTTGATTTTTTTGTTGGTATTTCTGGTGTTGTGATGGCACCTTCTCTTCGTTTAAGAGCTCGATCACTTCTACTATTGACTGAAGACGCTGATGCAGGGGTTTCGGTCTGTTGAATGAGACAAACAAATATAGATTTAAATTATTTTAAGTAATTATCATTAATAGTTAGTTTTTCTCGATTGAATAAAATTTAAAAAATCATAGGAAGCCTTCCGTCAAAAATACTATAGCGAAGAAAAAAAAATACATCTATAATAACTTAGCTGGTATTGTCGTGTACAAAGTAGAAACTTTGTAATCTTCGTCAAAAATGCAGGGACCAGATTCTGTATAAAAAAAAACTATCAAACATTTTCGCCTGCGCGAACTATTTCTTGAAAGAGGAGCATGGATTAAAGCAACGACACCAGGATTCAGTTAGCATCAGATATGGAACAATCAAAATCCGGTAGGCTTGCCAAGGTCTAGTGATTTACACTCTCTAACAACCCTTTTGTTTGCGTTCCTAGTTATACAGAATTGAAGGGTACCTACAATTTAGAGCCCAACCAGAACAACTGTGATGATATGCACTTTACTCAGAAAAATGAATACCTTTTCTCTAAACAGAGAGAGTCCCTGAAACTACATACGATATTAGACAATTCTTCGATAATGTTGTAGACTTTGGGAATACTATAATAAATACAATTATTTAGCATTCTACAAACGTATTGTTCGGCTACAGAAATAAACCCTGTACGTCGAAAATTAAGCACAAGGGTCAACTGAGCATTCAATGATCTGCTTTACCAACAGCAGAACACATCATTGTGTTTTGGAAACATTTCATTTTACACGGTTGTTTCAACCCTATTGTATAATGTCTTGCTTGCATAGGAACATAATGATTTTATCATTCTACATCCGAAGACCAGGTATGTAAATATGAGAACAAACATGAAAAACTCAGAAAAACAATTAAACGGATTAGACGTTTCAGAAAATAGGTGATTAATAAAAATCAGGAAGAAAGTCGGAGACAAAACGGAACTTTGCTGCACAACAGAAAATATTTTATGGATATTAAAAGTCGTACAAAACAACTGGAAGTCGTACAAAACAACTCGAACTATCAATCAAATGCTATCAATTGCGAAATGACATAAGATTGGTTAACATATTGGTACGAAAGCTGTACTACCTGTAATTCAAAAGCTTTTGTTTTTTAAGATATTTGTTTAGCTGTTTTTTAATCAGCGTTTTATAACCTTAAAATGATGTGATTTCAGTGTAATTGGTCGGCAGTTGGAGGCTGAAAAAACTTATAATTTTTAGAAGCTGTTTCCATCGGAAATTGTTCAGAAGAATAAGAATGATAGAAAAGTCTACGCAATGGTTTTGCCAGCGAACAATAACACTTCTTCTGAACAATAGAGTATATACAATCTGACCCAGCGGATTTGTTTATTTCAAGTACTCTTAAAACTCTTGCTATGGTACGAACGAGAGAAGATTAACCTCAGGAAACTATTTAAAATTTGAAGTACAGGAGGAGTAATGCCATTATGATACGTGGTGAATTGCATACAATTAATATGGGTGTTGTAGCTTGCTTGTAATTTTAACGATTTTCCTCAGTGAGGTTAGTCTCATGACATCGGAAGTTTCACTCTCTAAATCTGATAGCCTCTTTACATCCATAATTATACCATAATTTGTATTTAGATGTAATACTTTTAGTCCTGTTAGAGATAAAAGTTTTCATACCGTTTAGTTTAGAATAATTACGCTCGTTGTTATATCAGCAGCGGAAACTACGTATCGAGGAAGCATAATAGTGACTAGTTAAAGTTCCGAAAAAAGTTATTGAGACCTTCCCAACTAGCTTGCTCACATTGACAAACCGTTTCTCCAGACTTTTTTCTAAGGAACAAGTCAAGCGTATTCGGAGAATAGCCTTATACGTCTGGTATTCGAGTTGGCCCGTCTACAAGCTGAGTTAAGTTTTTTAATTCAGCAAAGATCTTTACATACATTTTTTGGCTGTTGTCCGGTCAAAATTTCAAAGCCAAAAACTGTGAACATTGAAATTAGTGTAAATCATTTTGGTTTGCTGAACGTCAAATCTAAGGCAGCCCAATATATAGTTTGTTAAGGAAATGTTGTTACTTATCACACTGCAAACTGATACCTCAGAATTTTGAAAGCGCTACAACAACAACTTTATTGATTAAAGAGCGCAAGTAACGAAAGAAAAGAGTTAAATAAGTTGTAAGTTATCGTTGAAATACTTGCAAGTTTTTAAACATTTTTTTTTTTACCTAAATTAAACAATTATTATTTTTTTTTATTTACTTACCTTATCAGGCACGGTTGTTTTCGATCTGGACGAAGTTGGTGTTATTGGAGAAAATGTTCTCGTTTTAGCTAGTGGCGATCTTTGAGCTCTTAGTGACTTATTGCTTTGGGTTGCACTGCTCAAACCAGATTTCTTGCGGCCACTACTGGGCTTATACTCAATATCATTTTCAGAATCATCATCATCGTCATCATTCTCCCCATCACTTTCGTCATCGCTCTCACTGCTATCGCTACCATCGTAATTTCTCTTTTTCTTCTTTGATTTTGATACCGATTTCTTTTTCTTGGAGGATGACTTGACTTTACTTTGATTACGTTTGCCTGTCGAGGATCGACCAGAACGTCCTCTCTTTCTAGAACTACCTCTTTTCAATGCATTCATAGATGATTTCTTTTCTATTTGAGATTCATCCTTGTATAATGAAATATCCACTGCAAGAAAACAAAAATTTAAAAAATTAATTTATATAAATGGAAAATCTTTCAAACTTACATCCGTCGGGATTTTCCGCGGTTACATCGGGTCGTGGAAGAATTCCTTTCTCTACATCTATTGCTTTTTTCAAAATATTCTCGATGCGAGTCTTTTCGGTTTCGGGCAATCTAAGTTGACCCTTCTCTTCACTTTTCACTTTTTTTAAATCTACAGTTGTCAAGACACATTCAATATCGGTGTGATCATAAAAATCAGGTGTGAAAACAGAGAAGTCATTCTTGTCCTCTGACAACCAACGAATGCTTATGCGAGGTGATGATCGATAGACGTTTTGTAAAGCTTGACAAAGAAAGAAACTGCCTTCAGCATTACGCACCGCCAAATATTCATTCTTGTAGAACACAATCAACTTATCCTCGTTGGATGTATGTGGCTTCGGTGAGTTTGAAGCTTCACTGGCTGACAATTTTGTTATGAACGCCAATTCCGGCAAGGGACTCTGATAGAGAATAGTTTTTAAACGATGACGTTGGCTTTTTCGATCGTTCGGGGTAGATGGTGTTATTGGGATTGCCAGCGATTTTTTAGTTTTATTTTGAGGTTTTTTCTTATCAACTTTTTCGACTGTAGGTGTTGATTGAATGTCTTCTTTTTCTGCTTTTGTTTTAGATTTTACAGCCGACAAATCTTTTTTCTTTTCATTAGTTTTCGTCTCCGATACGTTTGCTGTTGTCGGTACTGATTTGATCTGTCTTACTGTTTTGGATTTTGACGATTGTTTTTCTAATTGGTTAGTCTTTGCAATTGGTTTTTCCGACTTCTCTTTCTCAGGCTTTTCAACTTGTTTTTTATCATTCTTTTCAACCTTAGTAGTTGGTTTTTCAGGTTTTTCGGATTTTTCAATCTTTTCTGGTTTTTCTGGCTTGTCTATTTTTTCCACGATATTTTCATCAGATTTTCTTATATTATTTTCTTCATCGTTTTTGGGAAGAATATCGAGAATTTCTTGTTTTTTCTCGGTTTCTGATGGTTTATCTAATGGTTTGTCTGGTGTAGTTACCACGCCAAACTGTTGTTCATCACTTGTTGAAGATATATTGTTAGATGTATCATTGGATTTGTTTACTTCTGTGGACGAGAGATCACTTGCAGGACTTTCTTCTTCAATTAGTGGTTTAGATTTATCGTCAGTTGTTTCATCTGATTTTTCCAAAGGTATGCAACTTGTTTTCTCAACAACTGGAGTAGCTAGTTCCTTATCAATATTTTCGTCTGACTTTGTATTAACATCTTTTTTCTAAAATTATTAAAATAGAAAACAAAATTAATAACATGTTTTTATGATTAATACAAGACTTCTGTTTCTGTCTCATTTTAAGCAATCGAATAGCAGAGCAATAATCTAATCTTTTAACATAAAGCTTATGCCAGAGAGAGAATATCATCAGATCAAGCTTATTAGGGTTGTTGATCAATGGTCACTAAATCGATCGATCAATAACGAAGTATTTTGTGATGAAGAAATCAACTTTACTTGCTTATGCAGATGACATATTTATAATCATCAGTACATATACTATTAGCCGGTCATTGAAATGTGTCCTTGAAATACAGTAATTGAATAAAATATAAAATGCACGACTGGGTCGCTCGAACTTGCTCTTGTAGTAAACTATGGGAATACAAAATATTGAATGAAGAAAACTAAAAAATATTAAACAAATATTCAAAACACGAGATCAAGTTGTATGGTAGCTAATATTAAATGGCTATTTAGCATACAACTGTGAATGTCATTTTGGGTTAAATGTCTAATTTTAATCCCATATCAAATATTAATATCAAGTTATGGCCAAATTTGAAAAACCGTCCACTCGTTTAGACTGCAGCTTGGTGAACATACAACCAAACATCCGCACAGATAAACCTACGCGACGCGACGGACGGCATGACGAAACCTACTTTTTTGAGCTACTCTATCATTGTAATGTCAGGTTTAATTAAAACCTCTAGTTGCCCTAATAAGCAGATGGCGATTTTTGCAGCATATGAACAAGCTGTTTACTCACTTTTCTGAGAACTTTCATAGAGTGGTATGCATAAAAATTACAGAGACCTAAATCGGTCTCAAGCTGCGATTTTGAACTCAAGTGTTGAGAATGATCGATGTGAGAAAGTTATAGGCCCTCATTATGAGTAACGTTTTAGAAATCCAAGATTTCTTAATATTTGTAAAGCTAGTTTCGACAGTCCGATAGAGAAACATCTCCTTGAAGAAAAAAAAGCTATGTACCCGTGTGAGTATTGAACTGGCATCCTCTGGTGTAAAGTGACCTTTACACGGTCAGTCAGAGGACGTCAGTCATTTACACATATAATCAGTCATCAGGAAAAATCAAAAGGGTTTTGATTTTTCGTCAAACAGACTTATTTTCACAAACACTATATTACAGATTGATGTCAAATGACTGAACGTGTACTCCAACTGCTACGAGAATCATGAGCTGAAAAACCCGAGTTGTATCACAATTTCCTTCGTCAACGAAGTCGCCCCAAGGCACTTGAGATATTCTTTTAAAGAATTGATTTCTGTCCGATAGAGAACCACACCCTCAAAGGAAATGTTCCAAGCATTACACAAATGATGGACGGTTTTGTCAGAGACCTTTGATCTTTCGAAGCGTAGACAGCATGAGATGTAAATGTAAGTGGTGGATGCAACTACACGATCACCGGGTTAAAAATTCTTTACATTTGTCCCAACACTGATTACATTTGGTACCAATTGGTTACCACCCACTGCTGGAAGTTAAGGTTTAACTAGTTACTTTGGACTATATAAAACGAAAAGAAAAGGGTGAGTTCATAAACGTCAAATTAACTAAGAACTGCGTTATCCACGTTCATAAAGTCAGATCTTGGATCGAACTTATCTTGTTGAACTGCAGTATCTCGCATTGATAAACATCATGCAGGAGTCTCGCGAATGCACAAGAAAAGTTTTTTTTATATAAAAAAATGTAAACATTGCATTAATTTTATTAATGTTTGTGTACAAAATAATGGTACTTTGTGTTTTCTAAGGTAAGACGACTGAAAATGTTCTAATCTAGGAGAACAGCCAAAATAACGAAAATTGTACTAAGTCTGGTCTTTATGTGGACTGCAAATATTCTGCATTATGAGTGCGTTAAAAAACGCATTTGAAAAGAAATGCGGTCGTTCTTACCCAAATTTTTGGCGTCGGCTAATCAGCTCATCTGAAAACATTAAGGTAGTGAGAGCTTCAATCTTGCATATCTCATAATTTTGTGCACCCAACATACTTCTGCCCTCGAATTTATCACGCTCCATTCAACTTAAATGGAGCGTACTTTCAAATCAGCAGCGTACTAGATTTTAAATGAGTAAATTCGATCGATAGGGTTTCAAGGAAGATCAAATTTTCAAGATACATACTTACCTTTGTTACAACATAAAATTAAACATTAAAACAAAATTAATTAAAACAATATAAATGTGCCTTACATTTTGGTCAGCTTCTGGCTTTTCAACTTCTGCCTGGATGGGTGCTGATGATGATAATGACAATGTTTCAGTGGGAACTTCCGGATTTGGGACTTTTGTAGCCTCGGGCAAATCTGCTACAACAGCAACATCTTCAGTTGCCTTCTCTTCAGAGCCTGTGCCATTCTTGGTTAGTGCTTGTGGTGGAGATGGCGGTTTTGGTTCGTTTGACTCAGGTGCGACCGGAGATACCTCCCTAGATTTCTTTCCACTTGATTCTTCTGTTGGTGATTTAGCAGGTGGTGTTGGTTCAGGTGTAGTTGACTTGGTTTCTGGCACCTGCGGTGAAAGTACTGCTGGTGTGGGTGGTGGTGGTGGAGCTTGTGCTGCTGCAGGAGGCGAGGAAACAGCCTTTACGACATCTTCTGTTGTCTCCTTAGCCGGTACCGGTGGAAACAAAGTTGTCAAAGCAGCTGGTATTTGATAGCCCTGGTTTGCAACAGGAGCCTTATCTGACGATGTTACCGTACTAGATGATGGTGCTGGTGGCTGAAGGTGATGATGATGTTGCTGCTGTTGGGGTTGTGATTGTTGCTTAGTCAGTGGGACTGCACTTGTTTGCAGTTTATGTTCTTGCTCATTGGTTAAAGAAGTTGCAAGACAATTTACTGCCGAAGGGTTCTGCTGCATTTGCGGCGGCTGGGTTTGATTGCTTATCTTCTGATAGTGTGAAGGAAATGGTGGAGGAATCGCGCTGACCATTGGCCCTTTATTTCCAAGTGGATTGTTATATTGGTTGGGAATTGAAATAGGCGGAACCTTGTTTTGCAGATGGTGATGCAGATGAGCCGCAACGGGAGCATTTGGGAGAGACACAGGTGGCTGTTTAGCTGGCAACAGTGAAATTGAAGGAGGCACTTGTTTGGCCGACGAAGAAGAACCTTTTGTTGATAGATTATTGTTAGATGCCGTCAATTGCGGTGGAGGAATCGGAGTGATTTGGGTGCTGGGAGGAAGATTTGGTGGCTTCAATTGATTGGGAAGTGCTGGCGGTGGTGGAGGCATATTAACTCCACTAACAGTTGACTTGCTGTGAGCAGCAGTTGACATATATTTCTGTGAATATTGTGACTGTTGCATCTGTTGATTATGTTGCTGTTTAGATTGTATTGCCGAAGCTGCCTGGGCGTGACTCTTCTGTTGTATCTGGTGTGAAGACTGCTGCTGATGATGTGATTGCTGCGGTTGTTGATGGTGTTGCTGCTGTTGTTGCTGTTGAAATTGCAATTGATATGCATGTAACTGTTGCATCAAATTAGCAGCCTGCATTTGTTGCTGGAACTGATTAACACTCGCCAAAGACGGTGCTGCTGTGTTATTTCCATTCGACTGTTGCTGATGATGTTGCTGGTAAGTTTTGTTCAGCAAATCTGCTGCTGCTGGAGTCCGAGTCAGTGCAAGGGGCTCTCCACGGTCTTTGCTCTGTTGCATTTGCTGCTGAAAACGTTGCTGCAACTGCGGGTTGGACAATAGCAACTGCTGCTGTTGTTGCTTAAGAATCTCATAGTGCTGTTGAGTTAGAAATGCATTCAAACCTGCCTGCGACGATTGTGGCATTGAATTTTGACCATGAACCAAATTTTGCATTTGCTGTTGAATACCAGCAAGCGCCTTCGCAGCTTGCTGCGATGCTTGGTTGCTCGGAGCACCACCACTGTTTCCAGCCGGATTTTGTTTCTGGCTGTAACTCATATCTGCATCAATAACTTTTTTGCTATTTCAATCTGTATACTTTTTTACTAACGCGCCGTTTTCCAGGAAATGTTCAACGCACTAGATTCCCACTTTTATGTTTCTTTTTTTTTTTTAATTTTTGTCTAGTTTCTCTTCTTTTCCTTTTAATCAAGTCTCCACTTTACCATGTTTTGCTTTGCTTTATTCACTTCACATACAAGACTACGTAACACTTTTTATCCCACCAAAAAATTTAATTCTTTTCTCTAACGCTGCTGCTTCACAATATAATAAAGTCAACAGTGCCAAGTAGATCACACAAACAACAAACAAATAAAACAAAAAAAAAACGAAGAAAATAAAAACAGAAACCTAATTCATTGCTTTTTTATAAACAAGTTTTATAGCTTGTTCTAGATTCACTGGCCAGGTAGCAGCAGTTGATCATCGAAGGGGCAGAAATTTGCCATAGATTCTTGGATCTCTTGATTAATCTTTGGAGGGAAGTTTCACAAGTCACAGACGAAGACACAAAACAGAAATAGCCAAGGACCGAACAAAAAAAAAATAGTCACAGAAATATTTTATTTTGCGATCAACACCACATTGCGAGAAGAGTTCCAAAGTACTTTATAGTTATTATAAGTAAGGGTACTTGTTTTAAATTTATTTCAAAACGTTTCAAACCCACGTTCGATGTTTTTTTTAATTAATATGTATTTATTATAGAATTTTTAACTTGGTTGTGAGATTTTTTCTTGAGAATTTGGAGTTGAAGAAAATTTAGTGTAGCCTTTGGCCAAAACTCTACACTTTCTACAAATTTTAGATGGCGTCCATCTACTGCGCATGAGGATGTAATGTGAAGAAAAGAGATGGCTGGATGATTATTAATGAGCATCGATGTGCGATTGCGATATATGAAATATGGAGTCAAGTGTGGTATGTAACCGGCACTTTTTTTCTAAAATGCTGTGGGGAAAATGGTTATGCGCATGACGGGGATGTGTTTGAGCAAAATGTATAATTTTAGAGGGCATTGCACATTTGAATGATGGTCACGGAGTTGCATGCGCGACACAACGTTTGTTGCAAAATAAATAGATATGGAAAGTATTTTGATATGCCTTATACCGCTGACACACTGCTGATATGGATACCATGGAATACGGATAAACCACCAGTGTATCAAGGAATACCACGGTAATACCACGAAGGCAACTTTGGTATAGATATTAGGAGGGTTCTTACCGCAGTAAGCACCGTTGTATACCCAACTTTTTTAAAGCAGCATAATTTTTGGCCATTATTTTTTAATGAATATTCTGTGAAGAGCAAAGAAATTAAAAACATAGGTACATCAAAATGGATTGAAGGTGTCTCACGAGAGCATTCGCTCCTCATCCCTCTCGCCAACGAACTCTCGTGAGTCCGGTCTCAAACTTCCCAGTCTAAACACGGTCTTACGCGATGAGAGTCCAGTTTTCTATCAAAGCATGTATAAACGAAAATTGTCTGCTTACAAAATTCTTAAAACAAGATCAAATGGTTCAAAAATTTGGGAAAGCAGGACAATTGAAACATTCTTACAAACTATAAATTTAAATACAAGTTTTCTATGTAGCTAAGCAGATTTTGTATCAGAATAAGTTTCTTATATCAATGTTTTTCTTATAAACGGTTTTCTTATATAAGGTAAATGTCTGTATTATAAGCGTGTTTTTCTTATATGAGTCTTTCTTATATCCGTCATCTGCTGTATTGTACCGTATGACCAAAACCGAATAGGTGCCAAAATACACACAAACACATCTTCGTAGTCAGCTGGTTGCCAATCCTCCCTTGGCTTCATGAGTATACTGAAAATGTTGGTATACCTTCAGATTTATTTCCCGCCCGCAGCCATATGATTTCAAGTTTTCACATGGAATTACAACAACAGTAAAGTATGCTAACTACAATAGTTGTGCACACGAACGCGAGCAATAATAGTTCGCTTTACACACGTCTCTTCCAGTAACCCCTCTGACCATTAAAACGATGGAACGATCGTCATTTTACTGTGCTCTCTCTATCTTTTTATAAAATATGATCGGGACAGCATCTGCAAAACTACGATCGTTTGATAGTTTTTATTTTACGCGATCTACCCCCACGGTTTTTCTGTGTGGAATCACGGGCAATAATAGCCGTGTGTTTTTGCTAGTCCATACAAACATGTGAGAAAAAAATGACATTGGGATTTAGCCCACAACATTACTGACGTTCCCATATAACCACATTGTGTCGGTAACACAGTAATCTATATGGACTTAGCTAATTCCCGATAATTATCGAAAGTTAGCTAAGGGCCAGTTGTACAATTGTGGTTCAAGGTGGTTCAAATTTTTAAACCACTGATTTCCATAGCTAATCTGTCAAAATCGGTGGATTAAAAACATGAACCACGATTGTATAACAAAAAACACGGCTAACAATGCCGACTTCTCAGCCGTGTAACTACACCAGCCAGCAAAGTTACAAATACAGGACCATCTGAAAGGAAACAAGTGTAACCAAAGCCCAAAAAAGAGCCGCTGTAACTTTGCAGCCATCAACTTGACAGATTCTTGACAGTTCTGTTTTTCTGACATTTGAGCTGAATAATAAAATAAATGAATTTGAAAAGTTGTTATTTTTTATTATAAAACAAAGTTACATTAATTTAAACATATTAAGAATACATTCTAATAAATATGGGAAAAGTAGAGGAACAAATTTTTTCCGATGCCGACTTAGATTGGATTCAAATGCGAAAAGATTTTGATGCATCACGTCCAGAAACAACCAGAGAAAAAATGATTCGTAAAATTAAATCCAATCCTGTTGTTCCAATTGGTAAAATGCGCAAGTTATTATATAAGTTTGAAGTGTACTATTTGTTTATTCATTATTATAGGATGTCTAGCAACGGTTGGAGCACTCGGCTTTGGCCTGTACAACTTCCGAACTGGCAATCGGAAGATGTCTCAACTTATGATGCGTACTCGAATCGGTGCTCAGGCATTTACCCTGGTCGCCCTCGTTACCGGTGTAATGTTAACTTATAAAAAAGATGAAAATTGAATGTTTGTGTAAAATATAGATATTTGTTACTTTGTTTGAATGGATAGCTTTATTAGATTGAGATTAGATTAATTGACTTGTTTCACAAAATAGATTTTTATTTAATATTTATCTATTTCACAACATTTTGAAATAATCGAGTTAAATGTTTAGGGATCAAATTTTATTTGAAAAATGCGTTCTATCGCCAACATGGATAAGTGTAGTTGGTGTGAATAAAAAGTTTGTGGAGTGAAATAGAAGTAGAGGATCTTACCCAAGTGAACTGACGCATTCGGTATTATTCAAACCACATAATAAGTACAAAGGTAGATACAAAAAGCTACTCCATTGGTCATAGACACGCCTTCCTGCTTCGGTTTATTTATACTTATACTTTTTGTGCAGTAAACACGGAAAGTGTGTTTGAGTTGACAGAATGAAAGGAGAATGCTGGCTGCTCCGTCAAAGTTGAAGAGTAACTGATGTAGTATTGCACTTGTAAAGGTAGTGCGAAACGCCCAAGCAAACAAATGAGGGATGTACTAGCATTAACAAATCACACAAAATCTTGGCGATGTGATGGGGAGAAGCAATCGAGCAGTTAATGTTGCGTTCGCAAAAAATTCAAATCCCACCATAGTCAGAACCTGATCGTTGATAGGTATAACTAACTTCAAGGTGTCTATCTGGTCTTTTGCTGTTAAGTCGACAATAGTAACTCTAAGTAAAAGGCAATGCGACGCTGTACAAAACAATCACTATTCCTATCCAGCTGTATGGTTCAGCAGCATGTCAAGCGAATAGACACCGAAGCTTCAGAACGTAAGGTTCCCAATGTCAGACCAAAGGGAAGGAGATACCAAGGCCGACTTCCATCTTTGGTTCAGTGATCAAGCAGTTGGTCTCCAACGAATTTTTATTTGCAGGCTAGAGAACAAGTGGGGCTTATTACTTGACATCAAAGGACAACCGCACCTTTACAGGTAACTTAAAACTAAAAAACAAATGTGGATGATGAATCTAAATTTAAATCCCGAATTAATTGAGTGACTTATTATTTAAATTCTCCCTTTTTGTTTGATTCAGTAAGGAGTATTTTTGCCAGTTGAAATCAGTGGAACGTTATTTATTGGTTTCACCAATTTTTCTAGGAGCGCTAAAGTAGGGATTTAAATTGAAGGTAAAATGGGAGGTGTTTTCTAGAATAATGTATTATCGTTTTCCAATAAATTACACTGAGATGTAACACTGTTTCGGACGGGGCATTATGGAAACCATTTTTCAGTTCGAAGGTAAAATGGAATACAACAGCCGATAGACGGAAGAATACAAAATATCCTTCTGACCAATGTGCGACTAAAGAGCGTACTTTAAGACATTTTTGAAACTTTTATAAATCTTAGCATAAACAAATAAATAAAAGAAAGTCGTTTTAGGAGACGTCTCCCATTTTGCGTACAAACTGCCATTTGGCATTAGCTTATATAATTTTCCCATACGTAAAAACGGTCGCTAAATCCACAAACATAATATATCATAGTGCAGTCACATATCACCACGTATTCAATGATTAGAAAACGGAAGTTTTTAGGGTCGCGGCAAGATCGGTTCTAGGTAACCATTCCCATGCTATTCAGCTTTTTACAAGTGGAGACTTTCCTAAACAAAAACAACACCCCCACAGAAAAAAGATTCTGGCAGCACCGCCATATTAAAAGATGAAAAAAACAGCAATTTTCAAGTAGTTCGCCATCTCGCTCACTAATTTTGCTGAAAAATGAAATATCTCCACGACCAGACCATAGAAAAGGAAATCTACTATCCCTATCTCACTTTTCGACTGCCATGTTTATAAGTCGCGATTACAGTGAATTTAGTCGCGGGAAAATTAACATTTTTTTTGTTTAAAAGGTAAATATTTTGCAAAATAATTATTAAATCATGTACTCGAACTATAATGGTGCCTTTGAATGCTAAATTAATATCAATAATTTTGTGACTTGATGTTGAAAATCAAAATGAAAATAATTTTCTACAAGAAATGGCGCAATCAGTGCATCTAGTATACGTCGATTTTTTTCCTACCTACTACAAGGTTATTGTACCTACCAGCCAACTGTACTTTTCCCTTTGCAATAAGTAAATTAGTTGTGTGAAAATGTGCATTTGTTGTGATTTATGTGTAAATGAATATCGAGTTTTTAATTGTGAGAATTTATTTTGATTAATTTGATTGCTGGAATGAAGGAAATTTTGTTGAAAAATGGTAGAATTTTGCGATTTAATGGGAATGGGAAGTGTCGGTTTTTCTTTTCTCGTACGTAAATTCTTTTTCGGTTGCATCACCTGTTTCGTTCTCACTGTCACTTATCGATCTTCTCTTTCATGTAAATAACATTCTTCTGTTGGATTGAATTTGGCTCGGCAAGTTGAAAATGTATTGGCCTGGCATTCTCTATCTCAAGAAATGAAAGGAAAGGAGCGGAGCGGAGCATGAGTACACGAAATTGTGCTAGGTTTTGTATAGGTGTTTGTGTAAAAATGATTTGATTTTGGGATGACGAAGGGGAAGAATAATGGGAGCTAAATATTTGAGTGTATTGAACATTTTTGATTTGGCGCTGTGCCTGTGGAGTGGAAGCATATTTATCGATTCCCCATCCCCATCATGATTGTAAAAATGTATTTGTATATATTCCGTCTGTCAACTTTCCACACATTTCCACTTTATTTTTTTTTGTTGAATATTTTGATATGCGTTGGTGAAGTTGTGCCAGAAAACAGGGATGTCAAATATGAATGAAATAAATAATTTTCTTTTTAACATAAGAAAAGCATAAAAGATAGATGTTAATTATGTTTTTGCTTGCTCTATAGGTAGGTACTGCAAGGGAAAAAAAGTTTTCAGATAAAAAATCAAATATGACATTACAATGATACAGTCTGTCTGTCTGTCTCAGCTCCTTCCCAAAAAAAAACAACTATGAATATGCCCTTATAAGTCTATGAAAACCAATCTTTAAAAAAAATCGTTTAACGTTACCTGTCTTATAACGGTATATATTTTTAAATTTCGACTAGCTGAAAAGATTTGAACGAAATAAAGTACTTAAAATAGTTGAAGCTATTTCAAATAACATGGCATATTATAAATATTATGTTTACCTATACTGTAATTACTTTCCTTTTTGAAGATGTTGATATTTTGGCTCTTTTGGTGTTTTTGAAGTTTAATGCGAATTAAACAACTCTATTCCATTATTCAACGTTTCGTAAAAATTCCTTATTTCTTCAGGGGATATTTATTATTCAATCCGTCAAATGTAAAATACAAAATACAACTATTTGGTAGGTAGGTACATTTTTCAAAAACGAGTTATCTTACTTACTTTCATTACTTTTTTTTTAGAAAAATATTTTTGAAAAATTATTAAAAAAAAACAATTTTTTCGAAAACCGCTCCAATGATTTTGAAATATTTTTTCTTGTAAACTCATATTTAATTAAGAAAATTTTTGCATGCTTTGGTTTTGGAATTAATCTTTAGTTGTATTTTATTATTCCCTCTCATCTGATCCGTATCATATTTGCGTCACGAAATACACGCAAACAACAACAACAACGCAAGTTCCAGCTTTGTTTCTAGATCTTGCAAAATTCCAATCCATTCCGGATCAGAAGGTATAATAAAATACGGCTGATTCGGCTTTTGTAAGATAGGGATTTAGAGCTTTTAATAAAGTTTCATAGAATTTTTTCGTATATCCTTTAATTTATTTTAAATTTAAAAAAAACAATTTAAATTTTTAGTCGTGTCCTTTATTTCTATTACCATAAGCGTTTTTTTTTTTTTTGCGTAAAAATAAAGTAAGTTATTTTGTAAATACAAATTATATTTGTTGATAATTGCTAATTTGATTTGAAAAAATAAAAAATCGCAAAATCCTGCTGGACGAAATCCCGAAATTTTTCCCAAATCCCAAAAAAATCATCCAGCAATTTATTCTAATCGTAGTGAATTTTTGCTACGAAATTCGAAAATAGGAAAACTCGCCTCCACTGAATCCAAATTAACTGGGAATTCGTGTTCTCTTTTTGAGTCAAGTCGTTTGGGTCATAAGGAGAAAATTGTATTTTAAGAAAAATGTCAGTAGTTTTAAATTCGTACTGCTGTAGTTATTAATTTATTTCTTTCATAGTTCAAAAAAAAAAAAACAAACAAGGCACAGTATGATTAAATTATTTATTACCATAGTTTTCTCAAAAATTGGCAAAGCAAATGACTCAATTTTCTTAATAAATTGTCAACAATTTTAATAAAACTATAACAAACAGAACAACTCACTGAATAAAAATTTATTACAAAACTGCGAAAGGAACAAAAACACTTTCAACAACCAACGGATACTTCCCTTAGGCCAAGCATCGAAGTTGCGTGTGTGGGACTGACTACAGAAAAATTAGTTAAGGGTTAAAATTTGCATTTCAGAAACTTATAAAGTCTAGCCGCCAGTCATTTGATTGCAAAAACTTGTTAAGTTAATTGCGTGGTGAATGATACATTTGTGAAGTGAGACAGTTGTACGACGCGAGTGTTTTGCATTTTATAAAAGAAGACCTCCATAAATTATTATTATTGCTTCTATTTGTTTCCTATTCCAAAAATTCATTTTCTATAATTATGAAAATACTGCAATGTTAACACATCGCTAATCAAGTAGATAATGAACAAAATGGGAAAAAACGTGAATTTGGAATTGAAACAGTACTCACGCTTCCGATGTTTCTAATTTGAAGCTGCCTCATCAACGAAATCTCGTGAGTCCGGTATCAAATTTCCCAGTCTATTCATGTCATTTTAACAATCGATTATTAACAAATATATTTTGACCTCAACGAATTGAAAAATACTTACCGATTTAAATCAATTCTTATCCAATTTTTAAATATTTTTCTTTCTTAAAACAATGTTTTTGTATATCTCAAAATGTCTAATATTTCCATGTCTACAAACAAATCAAAATATCTTAATATGTCAATGAAACAAAGTAACAAATAAAAAATATTTTTTAATGCCATTTTTGTATTATTAGCCTAGTTTATATTTCTAAGATCTCCGAGATCTCCGTCTGTTCAGAAATATAAACAGAATCGCTCATTGTACATTTGATGACAAATCGTACTCATTGTTGGTTATACTTGTCCACTGCCATCCCTGATTTATTTTTGTATTTTTTTCCTTCTACTCTCATTTTCTACAATCATATATATTCATCTCACTTTAACACAACTTTTTTAATTGAACAAATTTTTCGCGCTAAAGTTTTGTGCGCATGTTCACAATACAAATAAATAAAATTCCAATTATATACTATAAGGTGTTTACATATGAATACCAAATCATCAAACTTTAGTGTGACACCAATGAAATTATTTGTATTTGCATGATGATGCTCGTGGTCGTGGGTGCCATTTAGAATTTACCAATAAAATTGAAAGTTCGAATATTTTTATAATCGAAAATAATAATAATAATAGTAATCTGGCGCCCCATTTCCATGGTCTTTCACTTTATATTTTCCATGATACCATTGTCGGATGGATAGGTAGTTCAATGAAAATACTGCTATATACTAATTTTCCTTATGCATGTGTATGTGCAAAAAAAGATTGTAAATGCGTATTTTGTTATCTCTTTTTTCCCCATTGCCCACTAGCATTTCATTTCTCATTCTCATCTACAAAAAAGAAGAGAAGAAACAGTTTTCTACATTTTTTTAGACACAGCTACACAAGTACAAGTTTCTGCTGTTTGCAATTTTAATTACTGCACTTGCACTTATTCGACGCGAAATTGGTCAAATCTCTCGGTTTTTTTGTTTGTTATTTTTTTACACCAGAAAAAGTAAATAATTTTAAGCAAAAAGTGTGCATGGTAATTTGTTGTCATCATCATTTCATAATAAAATTAACTTTTCTTAATCTAAACTTTTAAAAATGTCTGATAAATAAAAAAACGAAAAAATAATTGTGTCGAAGAAAGTTTTTCTGTTCCGAGTATTTTTACTTTACTTTTTGATATCAAGAGTGCTTTTACTTATTTCTCATTGTAACAATAATGTAGCCTGTGTTACTGTTTTTGTGCAAAAAAAAAGTTAATTTATCTATTTTAGGTTGAATTAAAGTGAAAAAAAAGTCTTCTTTTCGTTAGCTTTGTCTTCTTTATTCGCAGATTAAAGTTGTTGAAAAAAATTATTTAATTTCTTTGTTATAAATTAAATTGGTTTTTGGTATTTTTTCTGTTTCTTCATATTCGTTTGTCATTTTTTCATTGCCCACGAATTTTTCATTTATTTTTTTTTAACAAATCGACAATAAAAAAAAGAATGTAGATAGTATGTAGGTATGTTCAAGTAGGTATGTACCTACATTCTTTGTTACGCGAAAATGAAAATGTCAAGGGGGCTGCGGAGGGGTGTGTTATTTGTCTTGTTGCTTCTCCTATTTTAATTTCACTCCTTATTTCCACAAAGTGCAGTGGCAGTCAGTATCTAGCAATAGCGATTGAAATTTTTTTTTCTACAAGAACGAAATAGATGTGGTGATTGGTGAATTGTGTGTGGCTCGTGAGTAACGCTACCATAAATGACCTTGAAGATGACGAAAAATCGCATCGAGAAAAATGTAATATCATAGTGACTGCGGCAGTGCAATGTTCACAAAAACAAGGAGGCCTCCAGTCATCTATTCAGTTGTAAATCGGTTCTCTTGATAGATAATTGATAGTTGTTCAACTTGGGCGATTTATATATCGTTGAAGACAGTAGGGCAGAATGTTTTTTTAGTATGAAAAAAATATTCAAACGCTGACTCGGACATGATCTTGATACTGTTCTTAAAAACTTCTATTACAATCAGTGTAGAAACAAAACGTTCAGTAACGATTCCTTTTTAAACTTTTTAAATATGATGTTGATACCTAACCTACCTACCTACCTTCAAAGTAGGTAGGTATTTTTGTGTAACTATATTTTGTGTAACTGTATCCTTAAACTAAAGTTTACCAGGGGGTCAATTCCCGATCTGTGAAAATGTGAAATGATAAATTTTATCACCGATTTGTGATAAAATGAAAACAAACTTCAAAAACTTTTCATGTATCATTTAGTACTTTTGAGTACACACGTTAACAGCTGTTTATCATAATAAGTTCGAGAATGGCATAAGGATGCGAGTTCATGAAGTGATAAAATGAAAAGTCGCTGCGAAAAGTGAAATGATAAATTTTTTATCACTACACAGTTTAACAGATCGGGGATTGACCCCCAGGACCCGTAGAACATAGCTTAAGATTAGTTAAGGCCAAAGATTATGATGATTATATTCAGCTCAAATGAGTTCTCAAGATCAAAAGAGTTAGCACATCATTCCGCCTATAACTACCTATAAAGATATATGTACATAATATGTACTACAATACAATAAGAAAACATTGAATCATTATTTACCATTTTTACATTCAAAAAATAATATTGTTATGGATGTCTGGTAGATAAAATTAACACAAATTTGAATTGAACGATAGAAAATCAACAATCAAATAATGAAATGAATATATGCATAGGTACCTAACCTACTTATTTATGTTTCATACACGACAACGGCTCTTGGAAAAAAAATCATTGTTACTTGACAGATAGAATAAAATGACACTAAACGTCTGTGTAGTCTTTTTTTTTTTTCGAAATGTAGACTTGGAAAAACTTTGTAAGTCTGAACAAATATTAATAGGTAGTCCTAGAATAGTTTTTGGTGTCGTATGTTTTCATCCGGAAGGTCTTTACTCCAAGACGATGTAGTATTTAGCTCAGGAAATAAAATTGTCATTAATAATAAAAGATTAAAATAAATAAAAACATAAAAAACTAATCCCAGTTCAAGAAAATGAAATTTAAACAAAGAAAGGATACAAAAGTTCAGGTACCTTTAAAAAATTCAAGAAGCCTACTGGTCTGGTCTGTTCTCATTAAACATACAATACTTTCAAACAAATGAAAAATAAAACTAAATAGCTAGACGTTTGTTTTGCTAAATAAAATAGCCGACACTGAGTGTAGCATTGCAAAACCGGCACGTTTGTTCTTCCTTAATAGTCTTAAATTTATTCTATCACGATTTCTTGTTATTTTAATCAGAAGATTTATTGCCAAATTTAAGGCCATGTTTCCTACTGTATGGTAAGCTGACGAATTTCTCTGCTGTATAACATCTAACCTACAAACAGTTGTGATGACGAACAGATTCTCATCATCATCGCGAATTGGCAAACACTCGCCACACATTACGACCGCGACGCTAATCGCCACATTTTCTCCCTCCGCCTAGTCATACCTTCTATTGGTGGTATCGACATTCTTAACAAAAAGGAAACGAAATTCGTTGATTTTTCTTTGACTTCTGTTATTTTCTTTGTACAAAATCAGATTTTTATTTTACATGTTGTATTTTTTCCTGCATTTTGTTTTGTTTTGTTTTTTTTTTTTTTTTTATAATCAAATACATATTTTTTAATGAATTTAAATTATATCTGTGCTCTTACAGTATTTTATAAAGAATCGAAACAAAAAGACAAAACTCGAAATTATATAACCAGTTTTTGTTGATAAAAAAGTAAAAACTAAACTAAACTAAACTAAAAACTACCTATCTATCTACCTGAATCGACTAGCATGGCGGTCAGATGTGTTGATTCGCATGTCGTTATCACAAAATAAAAACAAGACCTATTGAAACAAAACTAAATCGATAAATAATTCCATTTTAAAGAGGGTGTGTGTGATTCATACTTTTTTTGTTGTTGTCGAAAAGTGCATTTTTGTCTAATTAGTTTTATCGTATTTACAACATAATTACCCGCCCATATGCATACCTAGATATCTCTGCTTACATAGATATACGTAGGGATCGATGTTCCTGTTCCTTATTGCCCCATTAGAACTATATTCATGCGTCTGTTTTGTTAAGTAACACTACTTGACTTTGTATGGTAGCTTATTTTTTTTACAAATTTATAGTGTTCGTAAATAAAGCTACATACATAGGTATACTCAATTTTAATTCAAAATAAATGTTTGTAATATTAATCGTGATAAGTAAAATGATAAATGATAAATTATGTTTTAAACGAAATCTTATTATTTTGACTGGGAGGTTTTGAATAGCAAAAGGATTTTTCTTTCATTGTTATTTTCAGTTTGAAAATGTTAACAACCCATTCTGTAGATAAATTCTTCTTGTGATTTCTTCTCAGTTGTAAATTGTTTTTGTTTTACTAAAGTAATATTCAAGGAAAATCTTAATTTTATAACCTGCAATTACTTCAAAGATACCTATATATTTTTTTATTTCATAAGGTACCTACTGGCTAAGACCAAAACTAATACTGTTGAAGTTTTGACGAATTCATCAATTAATTTTTATGTTTCGGAATTTACATAAATTAACTCTAAATTAGCTGAGTTAACTTTGAGTTAACTCGGGATCTTAAACTGACCGAAAAACTTTTCCATCAGAGTTATATCGATATTAATCTAACCTTTAAATAATCTCCCACTGACTGGGTCAAAATCTTTTTAATCAAGCCTATTAACGTTGTCGTTTGTCCTGAAAAAAAAAAACGACAGCTATCGTAAACGAGAAACGCCAACGGCTCTAGGCATGATTATTTGACAAACGCCACCGGTAATTGGCATGATTATTCATTTCTATTACGTTTTTTACGACAAATAGGCATGGATAGTGTCGATCCTTATAACAATGCATGTACTAATCTAATCATGCATGTTACATGATTTGCCTCATTTCATTGAAATAAGTTTGATAGAACTAATCTTTATAAAATATTTTTATTACTACAATACTAAAATATATTATAATGTATATGTATATTTTTTTCAGAAAACAAATAAATTCATGAGAGTGGAAACCGTAAAAAGGTGTATTCAGTTCTAAACACTGATTCAGCAATGGATTTCTAAATAAGAACAAACAACAAAAAAAACATCCTTACAAAACTTGATAATACCGGACAAAAGTCAAAAAAATTTACCAGTTTTTTGGCCCTAACGAAGACGACCCATTACATATAAAATAGAAAAAAAAACTCTTCTCCTAAAATATATATAATTTTAACAACAATTTTATTGCCGCGTTACAAATTTGCATTGAGCAAATTTCAAAATACAGCAAAACAAAATTCACTAAAATGATTTACTAAAAGAGGGGATACATGCATAAAAAATAAACAACTAAACCAATGCAGAACAACTTATAATTTTAAATCATCATAAAGCACCAGATTAAAAACAACAACTGAAAAATATACAAAACCGTTGTATTTTTTTTTTGCAATAAAAAAAATACGCACTTTCATAAGTTGATAAATTTAGAAGATTTATTTTAAGTAATAAAATTTAGTTTGGCACATAAAAATCATATCCATTCAGAACACTCGAAAAAAAAAACAATTTGTTAACAAAACTAACAAAAGTTCATTTAATAAAAATGTGCCCCACAACTATCAATATGAATCTTCTAACTAATTTGGCTTTCAGTGCTAATGCACAATTAAAACATGAATAGATCATACCATTATAACCACCAAGCAGGCCAGCAGCGTCTTGAACGACGCCCAAATCACGCGGCCAAAAAATCCAATTTCATCACCGAAATTGGATTCCATCACTTGATCACTGAATGACATCGTTAATAAATAATTTTAAGGTGAGTTCTTTTTTTTTTAAATAATTTTTAAGTAAATTGTTCAAAAAAATAAATTTGTTATGTGTTTTGGCTGAATTATCTGAATTGTATTAATTAGGTCCATTTCGTTTCTTTACTTATGTATTTGTTTTCTTATTTCTTAGTCCTTTGCATGTTTAATATGAGTGTGCTGAGTAAAACGGCAATTATAGTGGTTGTTTTCCTCGAATAAAATGGTGAATAAAAAGGGTAACCTAACAGTAGTCAATTATTATATATTTATGTCTGTATTTAGGTAGTCTATAAGAGGTTTAATGCATCTCTGATTGATTGTAAATAAATAAATTACATTATTTGTTTTAGTTAATTTTGTGTTTTCCCTTGGCAACGTTAAAGTTATTGACCTCTACCGAGTCATCCGTTGGAAAGAAGTTTCGAAGTAGTTTGGGATCGAGGTATCGATGTATGTTTCGGAACAGTATAATTAAGCATATGAACGCACTTATTTGACATTATTTGTTTTAGTTAGTTACACTATGAAAAGCTTTCTGATAATTTAAAACAAAAATATTAAAAACAAAAAGTGCGAAAGCAAAAGTGCAAAAACTAACATTATTTTCACTTACATAAATCACTTACTGTAGCAATTTCTTCAGAGAACTTCGGAAGATATTTGCCATGTAGCTGTCAAAAATGTATTGATCTTCGTTTTACATCGCACTTAAATAGTATGTGTTTAATTCTATCAGAAGTTTCTCGGTTTCTTACAAATTATAGGCCCTTATTACGGTTGACAAACATCAATACGATAATTGATGCTAGTCAACAAAATTGATCCATCGGTATTATAGTTGTCAATTATCAAAATTTTTGATAATCTGTGAGTGCAGATTTGAGATCTATTGTGAATAGACTAACTTGGTATTATCGTTTTAAAAAATATTGGTGTTTATCAATTTTTCAGTCAAACATAAATTCGCTGTTGATAAATTATTTTGCAAGAACTAATTCGTTTTTTTTTTCTTTGTAAGAAAACGCAGTTTATTGTTCACTTTTATATATTTAAACAATATACAATTAATACTGTTCGGTTAACATATTTTTATTAAAATTCACTTGCACTGACTGTTATTCTTTTTGTTGTTTGGTGTGCAAATAGGAGGTACATGTATGTACGTACATTGTACCTACATAATGCACATTTCTTAATCCATGTTCCATTATTTTCACAAAATATTTTATCACTTTTTTATTTCACTTTTTTACAACACAAACACCTATAATAATAAAAAAGACAAGTGATATTTACTTTATTTACTCGAAAGTAAATAAAAACAATAAAAAAAAAAACGCAGCACAAAAATTTGTCAAACGAAAATCTAATACCGAAATTTTGTTTGATTGATAAATGTTATCGTTTATCAAACAATTGATCTTTGGCAACCGTAATAAGGGTGATAGACAATTTTCTTCCGAATCGATACCTCGGATAATGAAGAGATAGATACAAATTCTTTGTCCGTTAGCGGCTAAATTGAAAGTCAAATAAATTACGAACATAAAGTGAAACAGTGCCTATGATCATGTATAGGTTTTTTTAATGAAAAATAAGCAGAGGTTTTTTATTGAAAAAATACTGTCAGTAGCACCAATATAAAATAGATTAGCCAATATAATAAAGCTTTCTTCGGTTTTGTAACTAGGTTCGTTTTTATTTATGTATAACTGTAGTTTTACATTTATGAAAACGCCCTAGTTGACGCGAGTTGATAAAAGCATATCAATTAAATCAATATTTTATTATTCTTACAATCGTATGGGCGTTTTTACATTGAAAAGTAGAATTATACAACATCATTTTCGACTTTTCGAATAAACATCAAATAACAATTGAATAGCACCACTAAAGAAAATCTAATAATCGGCTTGGCTGCTGTGTACTTTGTACCTAAAGACTACGCGGGCACATTTATATTATTTTTTGTTAAGAAACCGGTTTAATTTTTACTTCAGATTTATTGTATTGTTTTATAGATATACGGATCATGTTCATGGACTTATGAACTTGCAAATGCACAGTTCGCAGAAGTAATTCCTAGACAGTTTTTTTATTAGAATTTTAGTGTATAAATTATAATATGCTTCTGGATTAAATGAAGTGATACTTTATAAGGAGCATTTGAAGGGTCCAAGGGAAAAAATAACATAATAGAAGTTTGAAAAACAACAAAAACTTATTCTTCACCAACAACAACAGGATTCGTTCTTTTTAAATATATCTACACATTATTAAAGTAAATGAGATAGAAACCTGTTTTAGTGTTCGATCGGGAAGTACATTTTTAAGAGTGTGTTCACAAATGATTGACTTAAAAATTGTGTTCTAAAACGAACTTTTTTGCCAGCATGAGGTTTTTACGTTACAAACTTGCAAAAACTTCTTTGCACAGTGTGCAAACGCTTCCAAACCATTTGCAAATGCAAGATATCATAAAATTTGGAACCAATGTGGTTTGTTTGTATTTTTTAATACAGGTAAAAGAGTAGGCACCTATAAAACCACATAAAAATAATAAATTCTTCCTTTGTTGACTTGAAAAATTACTAAAATTTTAATAAAGAATTTAAAAAGCAAATACAAAATAACAGAGTGAAAGGTTGTTTTTTAGAAGGGATTAACGAATTCTAGTAGCTGACTATTTTTAAAAAACGATTCGTAATTTGAGATAGTACCTAAATAACTGTGTTAGTCGTAAAATCCCAATCTTCAGAATAGCGGACAAACTTGTACTTAAAACCCATCCCATAATAACATGGAAGTGCAAAAAAATCTTAACTCCTGGTAAACACTTTTTTGAGTATCACTGATGGTGTTTCATGATTGGAAATGTGCAAATGATTAAAACATTTAATAAATTTAAAACTGCGACACAATGATCCAAAAACTTTAAAATTCCAAAACTTAAATTTCAAATGCATTTGGAAGTTTTATATAAAAGTGCAATGGAATACAGGGCTCGAATCGGCTAAGGTGGTTTGTGATAAGTGACAGTTAAAATCTAGACTTTCGGTCTGCGTTAGGTGATCATCATAGTGAAGAAATTGTTTTGGAGCTCCTGAATTTTGTTCTGTTATTACTTCAATAGTGACTCATTACTGGTTTTGTGGCAATGTGACTAGACTTACTACACTATTACAAAACAGAATAATATTTTAAATATTTTGTTTAAATTTAAGACATTAAATCAACAAAAACAATTTTTCTTTTACCACATTAGTTTACTACTAAAAAAAAACTCATCAAGTGGCGTTAAAAAATGTGATAATCAGTTATCATCTTGCGTGCTCCCACCCCAGTTTTTTTAAAGCCAACAAATGAAGAAATAAATGCCATGTGCATAGTGCACTCAAAATTGTTCACTATTATTTATATATACATATATACCCACTATTTACACAAAAGATTATCAAAGTGTATGTCATTATTATTCTATTAATTCTATATTATCACACATTTGACTCTTTCCAAAAATTTCCATTTGTGTCTTCTAAACTATCTTGTTAAAAAAAAAACTCAAATACAATTCTCAAAAATGCAATGGACCTAACTTTTCAAAATTTTATTTAGAACCAAATTTTGTTTGCACGCTTTGCATTTATATTTTCAATTTCTTTTCTTGTTTACAAATTATTAGAACAGATTACAAATGGATAAGACCAACAAAAAATGCAATAAAAGATTCCCAAATATATTGCAACAAAACAGTGAAAAAATAAATTTTTTAAATCTTCAAAAGATTCACATATCCGCGCATATGCGCATAATTTGGCACATTAACAGACAAACTTTTTCATGTCTGAACTTATTGACTATATGTTTTGTACAACAAAATACTTAAAAAAAATTATTTTGTTTGTAAAAAATGAAGAAATTGTTTGTGTACAACGTTTTTGCTGTTTTGTGAAGTAGTTTTGTTTTAAAAATAATAAATTAACTACTCAACTATGTTGTGCTAACGACAAGAAAACCAAAAACAAAATTCTTTATTTTTATTCGAATTCAGGTATGAAGTATCCCCAGCTTGTATCAACGCGTGCGGTGAACGCCATCTCTGATTGGTTAGTGTCAAGATTGGAGCAATTAGGCGTTGAGGCACCCCTCATATATTCTAGACTTCTATTATCTCTCTTGCAATCGTCTGTTCAAATAAATGATCCCATTGAGTTCAGCAATCTAGAAGTAATGTCAAACACACATTAATTCATGAGATTTGCCTAAATAAAATTCAATTAACAATTTATATACAAACTATAGACATTTTTAGCTAACCGAAAGGGCAATAGTAAACGATATCCACCTTGCGACACGGACACCCTAAGAAAAATAACGGCAGTTCAATGTTTAATGGAAATTGTCTCTTCGGAACAAGAGGTTTGTTAAATAATTAAAAATAAACAACATTTTGGTTTTAATGTTTTTATTTGTTCATATAAAAAAAAAAAAAAAAAAAAACAGATTACAAACATTGAAAACCTTGTGGATGAACTATGTGAAAAGCTTATAGATATTGAGAAACAATCGACCAGTCTAGAAGAGGATGACGATTTACAAACTGCAGCATTAGCACTCAAAATCACAACACCTTCATTATCATCATTAAATACAACAAACGAAGAACAATCATCTACTGCAGCCAACGCTGCTGCCACGACAGAGAGATCAAAATTCAACGAAACCAAATCGTTGTCAGCAGTTGAAAGAAAAGCAAAAGAAGAACTTGCTTCCGATGTCGAGGACCCTCGTAAACGATATTATCGAGCATTTCCGGCTCTTTCAAAGGAAATGGAAGATTCAATTGGACTCTTAAGGCGTAATACAAAATCATTAACATGGCCAGTAGATAGAAAAATTAATTCGTCTATTAAAAACATCACTTCAAATTCGAATGCAGCCATAGAAACAAATTCTAAATCATCTGCATTAGTAACTGTTGAAAAAGCTAACATAACTGTTTGTGTTGACGGTGCTGGTCCATCAACGTTGATTGGTAGCTCACAAGGAGGAGATTGCAATATTGTACTGTGTAATACAGCTGGGGTGAAAAGGAAATCTAAACGTCGACGTAATCAAGGTATGGAAAAAATTAATGTAAACATTTTTCTGTCAATTTTTTGTAGTAGAGGTTGTTAATTGTTGTAAAAGAAAATGATATCGATATACGAAGGGAGAAACTTTTGAATGATATTTTTAATTTGCATCAGAATTTCATTTGTTTAACTTGGTATTGAAAATACCACGATAAACTAATAATTCAAATAAATCAACAATCAATTTATTGTTTTCATATTTTTCTATTTATCTTATTTTTTTACAGTTTTGTCTAAAGGAAAAACGACCGCTGGTAACAATATACGACAAAATTCATATTGTGTTGGATCTAGCTCACCAACTTGGGATACTGATTTTGAAGGATCTTGGGAAATGGGAAGAGATCTCATCAAAGAATTTATTGTTAAGCAAAACAATCGTAATCGTAGTACATCGGAGAGTGCAGCCTACAATATGGCAATTGGTGGTTGTGGCAATAATAGTGTCGGAGGAGCATGTGAATCTTCAAATGAAATTCACGATAGTCGCATAAAATCAATAATGAGTGATAAAGCTACTGACGAATCGATTACTGGCCAAGCAGAAGATCTAAAAATAAAAGCCATTAATCAAAATAACAATAAAGAATTAGCTGAAGTTTTGGCCGACCCATGTGTTGTAGAAGTATCATTGTGCGAAAACATTGTTGATAATTCGAAATCAGACGATATGTCTGATATAATCGAAGGATCTTTGGGCACTGCTCGTCGCTTGTACGAACGTGATATCTCAAATGATTCGATTACCGATCAAAACCTATTCCCCGATCATCCTTTTCATCAACATCATCAGGAAACCTCGTCAATCTCGTTGTCAGAACAGCTTGATTTTGCTCAATTCAAAGCTAAATTCAATAGCAGTGTCGAAGCACTCTGGAAAACTCCCAATTCGAGTGACAGCGTTAGCAACATTAATCAATCACTGTTTAAATCGAGCATTGTAGCAGATTCTGCTGTTTCAGTTGCTCCACAAAGAAGTGAAGATTTGAAAAACTTCTGGACCAACTACTACAGCCATCGTTACGATGTCGATAAGTTCAAGGAATGTTTTGACTACACAATGACAGGCGCTACGATTTCTTCAGCAGTGAGAAATGATATGCAAGGTGATGTGCAAAATACCTACTTTTCAATGCCGATTATAAGTAGTGGAGGCGATGTTTTCGACAAGTCTGTTGGCGGAAAGAAAGCTGGTGGCAAAGCTTCACCTATTGGTGTATTTTTGCAGAATACCATATGGTCAGAGAACTCAAATGCAAGTTATCCGGATACCGATGAGAGTTTCTTTATGAAGGTTTTAAATTCGACATCTACAAGCCAGAAGCCTCAAGATCAGTTTAAGGTAAATTAATCTTTAAACTATAAACTAAATTTTTTTTTTTATAAATCAGTAGTTTACATAATTTTTAAAAATTTTCTTACAGATGGATATTTCGGGCACTGACAAGTCTTACTCTTATCCATACCCTCCATCAAAATGGTCTGAAGGTATAAATGTTGGACCGCATGGCGGCACGGTTGCCCCTCAACATCACTTATTTCAACAACCGCAACAACATCAGCAGCAACAACTACATCCTTTGGTTGTAACTTCATCATCTTCCTCCTCATCCATTTCAACAATGGATCATTCCGCACGTAGTTGCTATAACAATGATTTTGCCGACTCAACGCCATCCTCATCTTCATCCTATCTAGGTGGTAATCCAAATTGGCAACTTCCAGCTGGTAACAATCTCCAAGCTGACATCAAATCTTGGAGCTCATCAAATCCAACATCGCTGACTGAATTGTATGGCGGAGGTGGAGGATCTCTTCTAACCGGTTCCTTGGGTAAGAAAAATACTTGTAATTTCGACAGGAATGCTGGAATTAGCTCATCATCAAGTGATACATCTTCCAACATAACACTGGCTAATCATTCGACCACAAGCAGTGGTTTCCTCGCTTACTCACGGATTAAATCGCTTGCAAAGCTAAGCGATGCCAAACCCATCATCAAATGGCAGAAGCCCGAAATTGATTATCATCATCATCTAACTTCGACACCACCGGATGATGAAAATCTTTTAACTTCAGAGAGGACCCATTTCAATCCGATTAAAATGAACTATGCTGATGGATATACATTTGAAATTTCCAGCAATCTGGAAACTGTTGATTTTGAGCGTTCAGAGAGTGGATATTTATACTTAGAGTCAGAAAAGTATCTGGAGTACACTCGTCTGGATACTTTAGCCGAAGAGGATAGCTCTGTTGCAGGACATTACCAACAATCGTTGAGTTCAGGGAGCCGTGATTGTACTTCGTCGGTGGCTTCCACAAAAAGCTCGCAGTCTGAATTCTTGATACGGTTTCGTGTTAAAAATACAGATCAGGCCTGTCAAACTGATTCCAATGTTATTGGTTCAAGTGTTTTTCGCACTCCAATTTGCTATAAATTACCTTCTTCTTCAAGCCATTTGCCATTGCAAGTTTCTCATAACTCTCCACACGAAGACGAAGACGATGAGGACGATGAGTGGATGGACATCGGATGTATGGGTGGTATTGTAAGCAATGGAAAAGATGATGAAGAATGTATCAGCATGGATCAATGGACAATGGTTGAGATCACCAAGAAATGCATGGAAAACAATAATGCATCACACACTCTCTGGGGCATGTGTCCTGCATGCAATAGTGACATTAAGTCCCTTCCAGCTAATCGCTTGCTCAAAGCTGAACTTAACGTCGAAGGCGATGAAATTATGTCCGATCTTAGGTACATGCAAGATTTGTATATTGGCAGTGACTGGGAAGATCAAAATGGAACACGCGACGACATCGAAGACGATGACGATGATACCGATTTAGATGCTGAGACTATTCGTGATTGTGAAGTCTATCAGGCCTTGGAAACACCGGCCGGCTGTGGTGATATGGAAGAGGAGGATCAGCAACAAAAAGACACTTTCTATGATATGAATAAACTGATTGCAGATTTGTTGCGTCCAGAAAACGCTCATTCTTTGGCTAATGCTTTGGGAGCTGTTGGTGTAGGACGTGTTGGTGGCGGCGGTTGTTTTGGTTTGACTGGTGATGGAGGTGCAGTTGCGGTTGATGGCTCAAATGATGAAAAATATATTGGTGGCTTGTGGAATTCTGATGAAAATATAATCTGGAAGAAAGAATTTAATCCAATTGATATATTTTCACGCTTTAACAATAACAATAATGACTCATTTTTGGATAAATTAAATTGGGAGTATTCAAATTTGGCTGAAATTTGGGGCAAAGCGTCGCCTGAAAAAACGGTCACATTAAACGTTAAAGAAGATGCAAATGAAGAGCTAAATGATGAAAGGAATGACAACCTCTTTAAAGCCAACAACACCGCCGAAGCAGACGACCACATTTACGATGAAGAAAACATCAAGATTGCTTGCAGGAATATGAAGAATCTTCTTAAATCTTCCACTAACATTATCCCACCAAATGGGAACTCGGCTTTATTTGAAATAAACGAACGCCGTTTAAATGATTCCAAACGTATGCAATGCTTCTTGAGTTCGAATAAGTTCAAAATCTCCAATCGTTTTGATCGCAAACGACGTCATTCAGCTTCACAAAATGTTTGCTCCTCTTTCAATAACAACAACAATAATGCTACATACAATAACAACAACAGTATTGTTTATGATAACAACAACTCGAAATTCTCACTGGTATCACCTGATCCTTCATCGAAATTTTTATTAACTAGCACACCCGGCATCACTACTAACACCATCACCAACACAACAAAGGCAACAACTAAGGATACGCTTTCGGAATACGACAGGAATTTATTAACGAGCAATGAGAATGATTATAACGATAATGAGCAACAGCACTATAGTGATGATGATGATGACGATGATAATGAAGATCAACCGGATAACCACCACACATCTCAACGACAAGCAACTATAATAACGTGCAAATATTGGACTACAATGCAACCAATTGTCAATAATAACATCAGTGATGGTGTTAACATCGTCCAAGGCCAAACAACAGACGACCCAACTACTATTGATGCACAAGCAGTAGCTGAATCGTTCTTCATTGATAAGAATTCACAGTTTATTGATGGTTTGCCATCGATTACTTTGAATACATCGTCGATTCTAAAGCATGTTACATTGGTTTCACGTCCACTAACGCGTTAGAAAATTTATTCAATTCTTTCTCTTTCTCTCTCTTCTTTCCCTTTTCTTTTTTCTCTTTATCCAACTCTTTAAAGAGAAATTATTGTGTGGACCGATACTGTTTTTGTTTTCTCTCTTAACAGCATAAACACTTACTTTCAAAACAGACACCAAATAGTTTTGTTGCAAGGTTTTTTTTTGTTTTGTAAAATATTTTGTCTATTTTATATGCAATAAGCTGCTTGCTGGTAATTTAATCAAATCCAATCAGATCATAGAATTACGCATGTGAGCTTTTGTAAGAAAAGTTTAAACATTAGTTTGAACAAATGAAATCAATTCTGCCCTTTATAATATTGCATGGGAGTACAACTCCTAAGTATATTTCTTCAGTAATATTACAGACACTATTATGTTATAATCTATATATCTTAAGATATTTGTAGTTTCATAGTAAATATGAGATTAGTTCAGTAAAGTATTCAATTTATTTCGATATTCGTGATACTTTGGAGAACGAATGTTTTTATTTGTCAGATAAATTCAATATCTTTTATATTATGTAGTTAATACTCAACTATGTTGTTAAACAACAAAAGTTCAAAGCGTATGTTGTTCACTGTCAATCTTGGAATGACTTCAATCAAATACTAGAAAGCTTTTTGCACTAAAATGTTTACCCAATACTTTGTTATATTTCTCTTGAGAATTCCGTTAACATGTAAAAAAAAATTCTATAACCGTGTCAAACTTTTTATCTGGCAACGTAAAAAAAAATATCATCTGCAACATAATATTTGATGATTAGTTTGTTTTGTTTTGCAAGGATATGATAAAAAACAAAGAATTTTATTAGATTTTCTTCGTTTATTTTTTTGTTTAAAGAAAAGGAAAAAAATAACAGAATTATGTAAATATTGTTCAATTATTTAATATTCTTTAACTACGAGTATCTATATATAAAAATTATACCTTTATTTTCACTTTATGTTGTGGATGTGACTCCATTTTTGGATTTATGAACTTTCATTTCTTCAAAGCAACAATAATTTGTATTCATAATTTTATATGGTGGCAGTGCTATTAAGAAAGAAATCAATTGAGTGACGCGATGGTTGCTTTTAGGATTTATATAAGTTAAACAAAAAAAAAAATATATGCAACTATGCTTAAACTCAGACACACACACACATACATATACACATATCAAACAAAAAATATAATAATATTAATATATTACATATTGTGTAAAGTTTTCTTTGTAATATTTATAGTTTCCCTTACAATTTTGTTTTTGTTTTTATTTTCACTGTAAATTATTATTTTTTTTATTCCTATTTTTATTTATCTAAAAAAAATACTTTATATAGAGAGAGAAAATGTATTGTTTATTAAACAGAAGGTATATATCTTTTTGTACATTCATATATATCTACATTACATAGTTTATATCTTAAACAAAAAAATACTCTTCGAGTAATCTTTATAAAATGAAAAAAAAAATTATTAATTGTGGTCCTATGTTAGCATAAACAGAAAATAACTTAATTAAAAAAGGCAAAATACAAAAAAAATTAAAACAAAAAACACAAATAAAACAAAAACAAAAAAATGTAAAAAAATACCCTTGCGTTTAAAAACACATGTTAAGCAAAATCATTCTTATCCAACCCTCTACCATTTTATTCAATTCATTTTTCTTTTTGTTATTCATCTTCATCTATCCTTATTGAAAAATTTAAAAAAAAGAAAAAAAATGTTATCCTTAAATACAGTTATCTTCTATTATTATCGTCCTTGCAAAATGAAACTTAATATTTTTTTTTTGTTTTGTTGAATTCAAAATCTATTTTCAATTAAAACATTAGTCTATTCTACAAAACAAACATAATTAGTTTTTATTTTTATTGTTGCTGTAAATTTATGTGTTAAGTTTTCTTGGTTTGTTTATTTAGATTTCTCTATCTTTTTTATTAACAAAGCTGCTCAGACCAGTTTATAAATCAACTGCATCATATAATTCGTCATACTACCAGAATCCTGTCAGAAATTTCAGTACCACTGTTCCCATTTAACTCTCCAATGAAACTAGCATAATGTATTGATACATGAAAGCTATGCTTCAAAATATACATTACAACTGTTTTCGGAACAAAGTTATTTTCTCATGCGTTTTGGTCAAAACTAAAAAAAAAAAAAAAACTTTGGAAAGTCTAGAACGGTACGATTATGCAAAGGAATATCACAAATATTTCGCCAAATGGATAATAATCGTGTGACAACAAGGAAGTTATAACAAAAAGATGACATCGGCAGGTTTGTTTTAATTGGACAAAATTCAATGAATCGATGACAGTTCTAATTCCATGCAGTTTCCACTCAACAAACTAAAAATCGTGTCTTGTAGAAAAAAGTGACAGAAAAGGATACACACACCGAATGGTAATCCTTAAAAAACAAAGTACTATGGACGACTGCCCAACATAAAATATAATACATACTAGAATCGTGGTAACCAGGGTTTTGTATAATGGTATGTAACAAATCTTGTCAATATTTTGTTGTTCCTGCTGATACTTCAAGGAATATTTTTTGAAAACATCAATGAACCGAATAGTATTTACCTTCATATCTAAACCATTGAACGTTTCGTAATTTGCTTATGTTTCTTTCGTAGTTTTTTATCATTAATTACGTTTTCTGGAAGCCGATGTATAACTGGAAGACAACGTAGATAAAGTTTTTTTTTCTTATTTCGACATTTATTACAATTGAGTTACAATACAGCTTACTGATAGGACTGCCATTATATTAGTTGTCTCTCATTTACAGCAGTTTGACTTTCAATATTGAATACTAGTTAAATTATTAGCAGCACACCACAGATAAAAACCTAGCTATAACTTAAGTCGTCATTCATACAAAAATTACTCACTGACTAAATTGATGTGTTAGTCAAAAAATCATAAATGTATCGCCAGTTTATACATATTTTAAAGTTATATGGACATGAAATTTTCCATACAGCCATCTTGTGGCGGAATTAAGCAACTACTATATTATATGTAACGCCAAATAAATATGATCCTGGCTCCCCAACTTAATAACAACTCTGTCTTGTAGGAAAACCAATACTTGACCGCCACGAGGCTAACTTTGAAATACTTTTACAAATGAACAGATAAAGCAGGCAATACTTAATAGCTGCAGACTACCTGATGTTAAAACAGATAAAATAATTGTATTAAAACAAGTCAGCAAGTGTATCACCAAGACTCAATAAAAAAAAATTCAATTCAATGTATGTACATATTATGCTGTAGTGATTTGAGTATCACTTCTATCAGTTGCTGCAAATTAGCACTCCCAAACAGCACTCAACAAGATACAAAACGATTCAGTGAGGTTTTATTTCCCTGGAAAGGCCATCCGAACGCCAATCAAAAATGACACAACTAAATTTGCTGATCATAGGACAAATCAGAAAATGTATTTAATGTTTTGATATTTTGTTCCGAAACGTATATCACAATCACAAAATTAAACGAATTGGAATTTCTTGTCTCTAGAATTTTGTTTTTACTGCGACTAACCCTTAAAGTCCTTAAAGTAACATCAACAATACATACAGTTTTTACCGAAATGTCTTGGGACTCTTTGGCATATGATGCAAGCTTAAAAGCAACTAAAATGAACAATTATCATTGAACTTTAAACACCACACCAGTACCACAATCACTACTTTGTACCATTCATCACATCAATCAGTTCACGAAAAAATTACATTAAGTAACTAAACACGAATTAATTCATTAATATTCATTTTCATGTGGTTCGCAGTGTTTTTACTTTTGATGGAAAAAGTAAGAAGAATCTATAACAGATATCGTTAATAAATGCGAGTAAATATGTTCGGTTAACAATTTATTTACTTAAAAGAGTGCATAAACATAAATAAATATGTGGTAGACATAACAGGGGTATCATTCGAGCAAATGATTCTCGAATCAAAAACAGGAATAAGTCTATATTAAGAAACATGTTCATGTCATAAAATGACCACAGTTACGTTTTTTTTTTTACCAACAAAATAATTATCGCGCACACAACATTAATATAACAAAATATATCTTTCAAATTTCATCGATTTTCTTCTCTAATCTAGTTGTTATAAGTTATACATAATCTTCTTCTTTTTATTTTTCCGAAGATGCATCTATATCAAAGATTGCGACCACAACATTCCCACTTAACCGCTTCCTACTGATCTTCTTGTTAGGTTCGCCAATTTGACATAAAAAAATGTCGACAAGCCTACCAGTTTTGGATTGACATATTAGTGGTCTAGCCACATTAACCTAACCTATCCTAACCTATATCTGATGGCAACTAAATGCTGGCGTCGTTGCATTTGTTTTTTCCAGGAGTTTTAAGATCTGTCTCTTCTACGCAATTGTACCGGAACGTCATATTAATTTATATTGTAGACAACCTTCCTGCTTTGCGGAGGTGACGTAAATATAACGATAACGACTATTAGTTCCCCCATATCCATGAAATTAGTAATCAGTAAAACGTGTGTTATGCAAGTAAGTTAGGTACTACATATATGTTTTATATATTATAATTAATAAAAAAAAAAAAACTGCAAGTAAAGGTTTGGTTTGGCAGATCTGCCTTAATTAACGTAAATGAAGTTTTGTTTGACGTTTCAGAATGAAACCATAGTTCACGAAGTTATCATAGTATTAGAAACCATTGATTTACGATCCAAAATAAATCTTAAGACGCAAGAATAAATACAAGTTTCAAAATAATTAGAAATATGTTATCTTGCCAGAATTATTTAAGGAATATTAAAAAAAATAGTGTGTTAATTAAATTAAACAACAAAAACCTGTGCCCAAAAACACCATTTGGCAAAAATTACCAGCTCCTTTTCAGTGATCTGATATGTTCGTAGAGTCGTAGACACAACATTTATCTTAGTGGTAAAATTACCTATTGTGGTTCACCATATATAAGTAAGCCACGCAAATTCAAATTAAGTGTTTTTCGAATAAATATGAGATTATAAATAGTCGAGCACCGCTAAAGAAGTCTGATGATTGGCCATGAAATAGCTAGTCTGCAGGTTGTTCTTGGTTTATTATAACACTTCATAATGTACATTGAACTATGGAGCGTAGGCTATTCAGCCTAACTGCAGTATTTAATCATACAAAATCTGTCTGTTGTAGAAATAACCGACATTTCATTATACATATGTATATTATGGCAGCTGAAACTGTGTATTATTTTCAAATTTTAGAATCAAAAATAATGATAAAAAAGAAAATAGAACAATAAATTTGATTGGTCTACTTAAAAGCAATTAACGTAAATTTTAAAGAATCTTGCTAGTCAGTAGAATTATTTTATAAATAATCCGTCCTATCAAGGTATTCGTTCAGAAGACAATCCGATTTATACAAAATCGGAAATCTCCATTCGACGTCGGATATCTTCCGATAAATTGTAGCAAAAAAATCAAAAAAAAAAGTTATAAAATGAAAAAGTTTTCATAAACTTTGATTACTAGTATTCCGAAACGGGTACCTCGAACGCTTCAGAATGCGTTGTAGATATCCGATCGAATAAGTATACATAAGTTATTGCATTCGATTATAAGTTCCAATGAAAATATATACCAAATCTGAAACGAATATTTTATCACACCAACTAGTTTGGCTTTTTATATGGATATGTGGTGATAAGTAAGAAAAAAATTTGTTGACGGTCCTTTCCAAAAGAAACGATTAACATAAAACTACATCTAAGTAGTATCTATCATAATACCCATCGCAGATCAGACTAGGATTGCAAGCTAAATGTAAAAAATGGTAAACGTATTGACTCTTTTTTTAAAACAGAAACAAAAACATACAACATACATTATCCAACTTTAGCCTAAAGTACGCTCGAGTAATTAAATATATTTTATGCAAATAAATACATAACTTTTTGAGATATTCCTGTCATGGCAGTTTTTATACAAAAGACGAAGTAGACGAACACCACATTTTTTGTTATATACAAGTACTGTTTTGAAATCTTAACTTTAGGTGCGAAGAAATCACACTGAGTCGTTTAGAGGAATTTTAATTGAAACATCGCTTTCGATTTGACTAGCACATTGGAATTTTTTTTAGTTTCCACTTTTAAATGCTTTTGAGGAGAGAATTGTAAGTGCGAAAAGAATTTACTGCTATACAAATTTTATCCGATTTCCAATATAATGAACATATTGCAGGTAAAACTTTTAGTGCTACCGTGACTATAATTTAAAATACTTGATGGAGACACGTTGACAGATGATGGTAGTGACTACTTTGATCAGTGATCAAAGCTTTAAGTTATTTTTTTTTAATCTTTTATTAAGCATTGGCATAATTAAATTATATTCTTCGGGGTATAATCATTTTCGAAGGCTTAATGAAAAGCCAGACTAATTTATATCATGAAACGACGTTGAAGCATTATTATAATAACGAAAATTATAACTAGCATTGGGTTGGCCTCTGACGATAAACAATACCAAAGTGTTATCGTTTTTATTTTATTTCCAAACCGATGAATCATAAGATATGAAATAAAATAAGCGTAATTTCGATAATGGAAGTGGATTCGTCAATAAATGAAAGAAACATTTTGTATAGGTTTTCATGATTATAATTCCTTCAATATTGTACACAAACTAAACAAACAAAACTAGGAACCTTTTTTATCTTCTATATATTGAATCTATCTAGAAGTTATTTGTTGTTATTTTTTTTTCTTTGTTATTTCTATTTTGCTTTTGCTACGTTTTCTTTAGTTTCGTTGCCCTTAATTCGCTTTTTAACTATAAAAAATAAACCCCAAATGGCATCACAATGCCTTAACAATGAGTACCTACTTTTGTATAGTAGATGTTTTAATAAAAAATAATTAACTTAATGCTAACATTACCACACCACGATATAAACTTTTATTTTTCTTTTTGTTTCAATAATTTTAACTTATTTTTTTAAGTTTGATTTATATATCCAAACTTAAAATTATTTAAATATTAATTGCTGTTAGTTAGAAAAGATAATTTAAATATTAACAATTAAGAAAATAAAAAGAAAACAAAAAATATATATATATGTGCAATCACAGTCTTATACACATTTATTTCTAATTAATTTTAAATATTTTATTACGTTCGTTTAAAATGTGTTTATTAAATATAAAAGAAATATTATTATTATTTTTTTAATTATTTCGGCTTTATTTTGTTTTTTGTTAATTTTTATTTATTTGTTAAAATTATAAAAAAAAATTCACATAGGAACATAAAATAATAATTTTTGTTTAAAATTAAAAATATATGTATTATATAATTTGTCTAAAAAAATATCTTTAACATATAAATGAAATTAAAAAAAAAACTAAATTGTAACTTAATAATTGTTTGAGTGTAAAGATATATTTATTTCCAATCCGTACTCAAACTAAAGAACAATTCAACAAAAAAAGCAAAAATTATAATTATAAATTTATAAATCCCACATTTACTGCTTTCTTTTTAATTAAATACAATTAATCATTTTGAAAAATGTATAATAAATATAAAAAAAAAACAAAAACAAAATTAAGTGCGGAATAAAGCAGCGATTTTAAAATAGTTTTGTTGAATGAGGAAAAAATAAAGTTTAAATAATTAATTTGCACGTACAACTAAACTCACTTCACAATGAACTTTTTGTTTACATACTGAACAAATAATTTGGTTAGAATTTTAAATGTAAATATCATTCAAAGAAAACTTTCGTTTAGTTTAAAAAAAGTCAGATTCTTGCGTAAGAAAAAGAAAAAATAAAAAAAACCTTACAATCTTAAATATATAAAATAAAAAGAATAATTTCATAATATGAAATAGAAAATAGAAATAAACCTAAAAAAAAAAAACTGTACAAACAAAAATATATAAATAAATGCATACATTATATTAAAAAACTTAATTTCTTTGCCTTTTTGAAGAATGAAATAAATTATATTTTACTTGTATAATTTTAAAAGTAGCTTCTTGTGTAGATAAAACTTAAATATTTTTAAATTACAAAAGAAGAACAAAAGTGGAACAAAACTGAGTAAATTATGATATATAAAAAATACATCATACAAAAATAAAAATAATATATACACACTTAATTTAACAACAAAAACTGTAATACAACAACAACAAAAAAATGATCAAATAAAAAATATCTTGTGTATTTATTAAAAACAAAATAATATAATAACACAAATGTTTAAGGATATAGAAATTTGTTTAAAAAATATCCTAAACGTGATAATTATTATATTTTGTTAAAAAAAAATATTTTTATTTTAACTTTTAATTTAGTATATTTAAAAATAAAAATTAAATCACTAAACACGTATACACACAACATAAAAAAAGAAAGGAAAACGATATACACAGTTATATTTTAAATTTAATGTTTTTAGATGAATTATACTATTGTGTGTGTGAAAGTGTCCAAGTATACATAATTGCAAAAATGTAAATGTGTGATTTCGTGGAAATGATCTAGATTTATATACAACATCTGTTAAAATCAAGGATTTATATTTGTACATATAAATGTATAAATTAAAAAATTAGTGTACATAGAACAAACAAATTATAAACAAAACATACAACAAAAAAATCAAAGGACAAACATTATATTAGAATTTAAATGGAATATAAGTATGCAAAATAAATTATTCTAAAATTTAAAATAAGAGGATGGAACTAAGTACCTAGCCTTGGCAAACGATTTGTTATAAGAATATTTCTTCAACTAAGTCCTTTATTATAAATAGGGAATTAGTAACAGTTTGGGAAATCCAAGATGTCGTGATATAAGAAAAGCGAGCTTCGACAAAAGTTCGAATAGAGAAACATCCTTACTGGCGAAACTTTTACCTTTTGAGGTAAAATTAAAGACGAGTCGCAAAATAAGTGATTTACCAAACGTTCGCTTTAAGTCGAAGGATCGATTCGCTATTCATAATAGAATCCTAAATCCTTCCTTTATTTTGATACACTTTTATCTCTAGTATTACTTTGTCACATCAGTGAAACTACCTTTCTACCGAACATTATTTTGTTTAGTATGTATTAATGTATATATCAGATTAAGCCCTATCACTAGTTCCATCGTAATTAAAAGTATACCACGAATCTAGTTATAATGACTAACGAATGAAAATCTGTCTATACCTATCTGTGACTCCAAAAAGAAGTTGAATAAACACACCTTTCTCCGACTTACACCTCTCTTGTCTTGTCGTGTCCTTGGATGATTGACATGGACGCAGAATAAAAAAAAATCGAATGCACTTATTTGGAGGAGTGGGCTTGCTGGCACTTCGAATCGCCTTTTTGTGGTCCCTCAAAAGAGCCATCGATGCTCTTAAATTATGAGCCGTGCTCTGTGCTCCTCTGAATTCGAGGCGGCATGGCCACATATTTAAAAGAAAAGTAGGGACAAACAATCCTAAGCTGAGAAAATAACACACCACATTTTGAATTTAGATAAACGCAAAAGTATTTAATGTAATTATGGGAGATTGTTGCGCCCAGCACAGCAAGTTGTTTGTTTATGAAAATAGGTTTTTTAATCAAAAAAAAAAAAAAAAAACTGCGTTCATAACATTTTTTATTTTTAATTTTTTCGACTTGGTTGCATAGTGAACAAAATTCAATTGTTTTTGAAAAGAGAAAAATTACAAAACAATAAACATAGAATTCTAAGTATTTTATTTCAACAAAAACATAGTAAATTTAGATTCAAGACGTTGCTAGTTCCGAGAGACGTTTGACGAATACGGCTATTGGTGTGGCGATGGCAAAGGCAAAAATATCTAGCGGGTTTTGTTCGTAATTTTCAACTTCGCTGTTCTGTTCTAATATATCTTTTAAAAGAATCATAGATTGATTAAAACAAATTTAAATTGAAAAATATATAATAGATACTTATTCAGATATCAAAGCGAAACACGTTTGTACCGCATTTTCCTAGTTGTAAAGGAGGTGATGATTTCAGACGTGAGTGATTTCAGAATGGGGGGTTAGGTTGCAATCACAGATCATCCGTTTTTTTATGAATCGTAATACAATCTGCTGCAAGGCTTGGTACTTATAACTGTCCTTATATTATTATTTTGTTATTATGTAAAATATTATATAATTTTGAAACTAATTCCCCATAAAAAAGTTCTAAATTCAACAAATCTCTATATATTTTCTAAACAAGTGTTATTTTATGTAACAACTATGTTCAATAAAAAAAAAATAAAATAAAAGAGCATTAGGTGAAAATTACCCTGTTATCTATTTCGGACTAATTTAAATTCATCCGATTTATGTAGTCGAATTATAATTGCCGAAATCGGTCGCAGGGTTGAAAATAAATATATATATATATATATATATATATATAAAGTATAAACATTAAATTATTATTTACAATCATAAAAAAGATTGCAAGAAAAAATAAAAATAAGAATAAAACCATTATAAAATATTCCTTCAGGAAGTTTACTTTCAAATGAATATAAGAATTACTTCTATATAAATTTTTTTTTGTTTTTAATTTAATTGACAAAATGAAAGTAAGGAAGGGAAGGTGTTTTTGTGCCTTTTTCAAAAAAAAAATATATATATATTATATATTAACCAAATCTTTTCAAATAATGACAAACAAAAAAAAAAAACGAAAGATTCATACACATTAAAAAAAAAAACAATTAAATCACGTTCAAATTAATAAATTTTTGATTAAGTGATTAGAAAATTTAGTCGTAATAATAAAAAGTAAAAAGTTTGAATGAAAAATTGAAATCAATAAAAATTATAATAAACAAAAAAAAGTATTTTGTACGAGCTCTTTTCATTGTGAACGAAAGGAAATGGTGCTTATATATTTATGACGAAATATAAATAATAAAAAAAACATATTGCATGTAGGTAGTTGCAAAATTTTAATTTTGAAAAATATCTCGATAAAGTAAATGTTTTTTGTTTTCGATTTTTCATTCTTACTTGAATAATTATAAATAAAAAATATTTTCAGTTATCATTTAAATTGAAATCGTTTATAAAAATTGCAGCAAATTAGTTTTTTTTTGTCAAAGAATAATAAGATTTGCAAAGACAAATAAGATTGTATGTTTAAGATTTCAATAAACAAATATGCCAAAAACAAAAAAAAAAAAATAATAAAAAAAAACAAATACCTACAAAAATTAACATTTTTGCAAACAATGTTATATATTTTTTTTGTTTATGTTTTTTGTATAACGTCTTAAGAAAATTTCATTTCGTTATTGACAATGTGTAATGTTGTTTGCAAAAAAAAAAAAAAATTAAATCGAAACAAAATGCAGAAAAAAAAATTAAATCCATATTTTTTTTATTTTTCTCAGTCCTTCTAAAAATTGTACAGCAAACATTTACAATTAATTTGAAATAAAATGAACTTTTGTGAACTCCATATAAAATTGTAGCAAAGAATAAATTATATAACAGTTGTTAAGGAAACCAAATTTATTCAGAAATGGTAAATGTAAAATTGCGATTTGGATACAAAATAAAATAAAAAAAACTTCAATTGTGATCATTACAATTTAGAGCCAAAGGAAAAAATCTTACTGAATAAAATACTTCGAAATTGTCGGAAGAAAACTGAGAATAAAGTTGTTTAATTGGATGTAGCTTTAAGATGTTTACTTGTCACTTTTCTTTGTGCGAACTGTTGACCCCATTATCGTATACGAATGGTAGTTATTTCACATATTATGAGGAATGTTCTTCATAGATTAGCATGTTCTTAATTGATTAGCATACACATTTTTTAATGATTAAATAGAAAGAGGGGGTTTTCTATTAATCCTTCATACCTTTATCTGTAAAATTCGGCGGATCTATTTCTTTCTGAGGCGAATGATATTTTGTGGTGAATTTCAATTGAAATTTATAAAATTCGTTGGCTGAATACTACCATTGAGTATTTATACATAGAGAAATAATCATTTTGAAAAGTAAATTTCAAACATTTCATGTAGGATGTCGTTATTATCGTTCTTGAGTTAACAAAAGCAAGAGAAGTAAGAAAAACAAATACAAATCTATGCAGAAGTAAGAATTTCGTTTGGTTTGAGTATTTTTCTTGATAATCTCATTTAGCAACATCTACCTAGGTATGTTTGAAACTTTATCTATTTCCCTCTGTACAGTATTACTTCACATATGAATAATTTTCTTATTGAAACGCTTTCAAAATTCCGAATGATGAAATAAAAAGGAGTTGTGTTCTTTAGTTTGCCTCACAAGGTACACAAAGCTTTAGCCCGATTGAAGTGTAAATGAAGTATGTGGCGAAAACTTTATATTTGCGATTGTTTTTATTTGCCTTTTTAAATACTAGTGAGTGTATCGACGCGCGCCGAATGGCTTTGATAATCATGCCTATTACCGTTGACGTTTTTCGTAAAAAAAGACACGACAAAGAAAACGACAGCTGTCGTAAGTAACAAACGATAACGGTAATAGACATGACTATTGATGCTTTCGTAAGTGACAGTCGACAAGAAAAACAGGCATGATTATTCATACCCCTTACCGTTCTCGTTTGTCGCCTACGACAGTTGTCGTTTCGTTTTTTACGGCAAACGACAACGTTCATAGACATGAATGTTTTATTGCATTAAAATAAATAAAAATATGAGTTTGATTAGTTACATTTTATGGAACAAAAACTGAAGAGGAAATAAATAATTTATTTTATTAAGAACAAGCCTCATAGACCGGCGTTGTTCGGCCGTATTGATGTATTTTGTGTTGATGTGATCAACAAACTTTACAGGATTTCCCTATGATCTATTGTGCTGATGTTGTTAATAAATACGCACATCGAATTGTATTTGCATATATGTACGTCTATAAAAAGAAAAAGAAGAAGATGAGATAAGATCATACAAAAAATTGCTTAGAAGGTCATTGTTCGAAAAAAATAAAATAAAATGTTAAAAGCGGTATTTACCAAAACTTTGATAGTGATTAGGTCATACCTTGATTATTCGTTAATGATAACATGATAAGGTCATTTTGAGCGCCATCCTGCCTATGCGTGATGTATAAATTGCCCTAGTATTTATCTCACGGCTGGAGGGGTGTGTGTGTGTGTGTTGGATAGTGCTGAAAAACTGTGCCCTTAGCTTTTCAAAGCACTCACTCCCTCTCCATTTCAACTTTCACCTTTTAAGTTTATGGAACTTCCCTTGAAGACTGGATTTTCGGACTAGCACTTACTCTATTTCTTTGGCGAAAGCATCAAAGCACGGATTTACACCTGGTAGGTGTGCCATTGCCTTTGAACGGGCCTAGTCTCATATAGATCTAGTGTAAAGTTAATTGGTCGGCTCTCAGTCCAAATGGAACCACCCAGCACACAGTGTGAGCTAAGTTCCTCCCTTGGGACTGCGGGCACAGACCAAAAACTGATCCCTGTGGTTGTGATTTGTCTAATGCCCAAAGGCCCTTACAAGCGGATGCTGAAATGTCTTGTACTTTTTGAGAAAATTAAAAATAACGAAAACTAACTATTCTAGAAAAAAAACATTTTTTTAGTTCTTACTTGACTGGACTTTTCAAACAAGAATATCTCAAAAACGTGAGCTGATAGAATATTTCTTATTTCAAATTCGGGTTCGGCAGACCAAAAAGCTTTAGAAAATTGTTGCCTGGCTTTTGCAATAAAAACTTGTTAACCATTGTAATCTATATCTGTGTTAAAATTTAAGGAGGAATACAAAAATAAACAGCACCTGCTCTTCTGGCAAGTTAAGTTACTTTCTTGCTAACGACTTGGAATGGTAATTAATTTGAATAGTTAAAAAAAATAATAAAATAAAAACAAAGTATTTTTTTTAAATTTTTTTTTTTGTTATGAAACTAGTCAACACATTGGCGCAAAATGTAAACGATTTAGCATCATACTAGAACATATTAAGCATCATACTAGGTTACAAAACTTAGTATGATGCTAAATATAATAAAGTATGATGCTAAATCGTTTAAAAAATTGCGCCTATAATTAAAGAAATTATTTTTTTTTAATTTTGAGTTTGAAAATTAATTTTTCAAAAACTATTTACTAAAACAAGTTTATTAAAAAAAAAAATTATTAAAGAGATTTCTTGCTTTTTAAAAAGGTATATAACATGGCTTTGTTAGATTTAAACAGTTGTTTTTTTAATAATTTTTGTTTAAAAAAAACCAAGTGCTTAAACCGGGGAGATAGACCATATTGTAACCCAACCTGCTCGCTCTAGATTTTTAGTGTACCTTATACCAATCACAATTATGTAGGGTAGGTAATTAAAATATTGAAATGGCTACATTGGGGATATAAAATGTGCGGTTGGCAGTCATCCTTTTTCTCCGATTTTCCCGTACATACTATGAAGTATAAACTGTTCATTCTACTTACCTCAAAAAAAATATAAACAAATGATCGTATATACCCAAATTAAAATTATCGATTAGAGGCGCACGGCGCACCGCAACAGTAGGGTGTATCGTATATCGTTTAAATATTTGAACTGTAAACAAAATTCTTAAAACAAACAATAAAACTGACTGTTTCTACTTCTAGGATAAAATATATTTGAACAATGCTTAGAAAAATAATGGCGATGCGTAGATAAGTAAACATTTAAATTGATGCGTTCATTACCAAATGCCAAACATTGCGCCGTGCCACATCGGCAATGGCGTGTGAGTTAAATTGATAATAAATTTAATTTCAAAAATAGAAATTGTTCTACCTGCCTTACTGTAAATAATTTTTGGGATTTATGTAGGTAGGTAATCTTATTGTTAAATACAGCCGAAAGGAACTATTTTTAGAACACATATCTACATACACATGTATCTGAAATGAGGTTTACATTCAATTTGCTTTTGATTTTCTAGGAATTTTGTTAAATAATCTAGAAGAGGCCGAAAAACTTGTGAAAGTAAAGTGTTCTATTGGAAACATCACTATATCCCGGGTAACGAAATCCTGCAGAAAAATATTGAAACAAATGTGAAAATTTAATTAAAAAAAAAAAATCACAAAATCCCGCAACACGAAATCCTGCAGATATTAACTACTTTTTTGCAGGATGCGGGAATTTTTAATACTTTATTAAAAAGTACAATTTTTGAATTTCTTTATGTTGTAACTGATTTATGTTCATTCTTGTTGATTCTTATTTTTCGAGGCAAACATTTTCAATTGAACGTGAGCGAGTAGTGACTTCAGAAAGGGGGTTAAAATCCCTTGAACCCGCAAAGCGGTTTACATAGAAAAAATTTGACACAGGCACCTGCCAGACGACTGGACATACCCTAAGCGGAGCAACGAAGTTGCGTGAGCGAGTAGTGACTTCAACAAGGGGGTTAAAATCAATTGAACCCGAAGCGGGACACCCAGGTGCTGTTGAATATGGAAGCATTGGACTCAGGCGCCTACCAGACGACTGGACATACCCTAAGTGAAGCAACGAAGTTGCGTGAGCGAGTAGTGACTCCAGAAGGGCGTTAAAATCAATTGAACCCGTGAAGTGGCGAAGTGGGCCACCCAGGTACTGTTAACATAGAAAACTGTTGAAGAAAGAAGAAGTAACTTATTTTATATCTCTGATTAGTTATTGGTGCCCTGAAAAAGACGGATTTTGCAATGTTTTTCATCCTTTAAATAACGTGCGGAGGTCATTCCTCCATGCATTTCTAATAAGAATTGCGAATATGGTGAAAAACACCAGAGCTATATACTTGTAATTGAACTACAAATTTGTTTTAGGTTCGTTCCTGTTGATTCTCATACATTAGTGTACCCTAAATAAAGTTCAAGATTATGTGCTGCCTTCTAATTAGTGAAAAGTATTAAAATAGTACGAAACTTAGCTCTCGTTGATTCTCATTATTTAGTGTGACTAAATATATATGAAAATGAAAATTGATACTGTGCTGTCAGAAAAGTAGTAAATTTGCAGGATTTCGTTCCACGGGATTTCGTGATATAAGATATTGTTTTATAGGATTTTGTGCTACGGGATTTTAATCTATACATTGAAAAACTGCCCCAAAAAGCCGCATTCTGTCCAATGGAATTTCAACTTGACCTTAATTCCACTAAAATGATAGGTATTATGTTTGGCGAATTTCAGCAGATACTTCTATGTTAGATTATATGTAGCTCTTAATCCTTCCCTATTTTGTTCCTCAATCAAATAAAAAAAAAAGGGCGAACATTACCTTATGTAGGTATTATAAAAATATTAAACAATCTAAGAACCTCAAATACAAAATAATAAAAAAAAAATTTCTTATCCGGCCATTCCTTCCCAAGAAAAAATAAACGACTAATTGAAGGTACGTAATAAATATGTAAATATACAGATCGTACCTAAAAAATAAAATAAACAGGACAGGTTGTTTATTTTATTTTTCAGGTAATTTCACAGCAAGGTGCTCACTCAATCGAATCGACCTGAAAAAGTTGTGAATTTTTCTAAGAACATTTCCAAATAGACAAAAATAAGAAGATATTTCATCGACAATATCGTTCGTATCCGAATCTTTCTAAATTTTTATTGAATCTTAATGGTAACTCTGAGCGCCACTTGAGTATCTTACCTCACCTCGGTATACACCTGTAGTACTATATAGATATCGCCAACCCATGGCCAATGAAAGGCCTTAACTCAACAATATTGGAAAAAGAGGCATAATAATGATCAAAAGAAGAGTATTCTTTTGTTTTTATTTATTGTTTTATTTGTTGTTGTTTGGTTCACATTTTTACCTCTATTTAATTTAATGTGTTCTCTCCTGCTCCTCATCTCTTCGCAGCATCAGCATTAGAGCAATCTCTAATTCGAGTTAACCTAGCCTTTGCCTGCTTTGCTGGATGGCGTCTGGTTGAGCTGAGTTCAGCTATACCTACTCATGAGTGTATCGTCGTGTTTTTGTTGAAAGACACGGAAAAGATGTTTTTTGTTAAATTGACAACAATACGAAACGTAAACGGCTTTAAGATGAATGCCTTTACCTACCTGCTGCCTGCCTGTTTAGCTAGATCTTGTCTGAGATGAGATGCCAGCTACTAACAGAGCAGCCGACCACTGTCAGGCAAGCCAGCCAGCCAGCCAAACACCACGACCACGAGCACCATCAGACCAGTCACTAAAGAAAGCCAAGGCGCAAGACAAGTTGGTTTCGTTACTTCAGTTTCAGTCATTTCTGGAATTTCATCGGATGCACTTCTGGAAGAGAAGAATCGTACGTAATATCTATCTATACGAGGTCCGATCGAGCCTAGACATTACCGCGCGTATCTATCGTGTTCGTTTATTTAAACATCATCGTTCGTCGAAGACTTTTGTTGATCATTGACTTTTTTTCTATAAAATAATGTTTTAGATCGTGAAGAAAAAAGCCATCTTCAATTTATTGGAATGTTGGCTTAGATGTTTTGTTTTGAGATACCTACTTATCCCAGTTTTTTTTTTGTTTTGTTTGTATTTAAAATAAATTATTAAAGAAAAAACCGTTTACAACGCGGAATGTATGTACGTTTGTTGATATTGATTGGAAATTAGTAATTCAATTTAATCGTTTTAAATAATTGTTTCTGTATATCTGCAAAGATACAATGTAAACCAAAAGTGCAAAAAGTTTATTTCGAAGAAAACAATTTTAAGTGGAATTTTTATTTTGTTTTAACGAAGAAAGAAAATCAGTGAAAATAAAAATTGATTATATTGATTGTTCGCTGGAAAAAAAAAGAAAACCGAATTTTTTGAAATAAAATCTAAATTTGTTTGCGTGTTTCTCACTATAATAGAACACAGAATGTATCTTAAAGTATTCATAAAAAGCTATAAATCCATGTGTAATTGCACAATGCAATCGGTGTTGATTGTAAGTGTTTTGTTTGTAAATATTACTTTAGTGTATGCTAGTCAGTCGGGCATCTATCTCGACAATGGAGTCGATCAAACCATCATGCATCGTGTGCTCGACGATCATGAGAAAATGGATGTTGAAGATGAGATATTGGACTTTTTGGGATTATCTGAGCGACCCAGACGGCGACATAGTCATCTATCGTTAAGGTAAGTAGGTAATTAGGTAACTAGAATTTTGACAAAATCAATATCTCCTATGCCTATATATACACCTATTTCTATATACCTTGCCGAAACTTGTTGATTTAAAACTCGTTATTTTTGTCTGAAGAGATTGGGAAAATAAACGCACACATAATATTCACCGGCTCCGAGTTGTCTACGAAATCTTCATAGACATATATTATGTGGACTTTTTACGAAATATTTATTTTAATTAAGTAATTAACAATCTGAAGCTAGTATGCTGATGTGTGCGCTGCGCTGTACCAAGTGGTGCTTGCCTGGCTGGAGAAGCGCAGATGGAAAGAGAGAGATCAATTAAACAGAACGCACTAATTGAGTGATGGGAAGGAAAAATAAAAAAATAATAATAATAATTATTATAATTATTTAAAACGACATTGTTTCATTTTACGATTTAATTTTTAATTCTGTTAAATAAGATGAGGCATTTAGTATAAAATATTCTAACTAAGTCGTAGGTATGTATATGTTGTACAAAGATGATGATGATTCAAAGAAAAGAAATGCGAAGTAGGTATAGTCTTATTAGTCTTTATAGGCTTGGCCTAGTCGGCAAATTATGTACTGTATAACTATCTTACCGTTTATAAACAGAAATTTGCATTTATTATTAAAATTCTACTGTTGAAGTATTTTTACATGTTGTGAGTAGGAACAAATAAGAGTCACAAGCTATCAAGTGGTTGATTGATTGATAGGGTCTTATGTTGATTCAATGTATCTATAGATAGGTATCTACTTACAGATTTTGTTAAAAGATGATTAACTGTCAACAGATGTCACAATCACAATTCTTTACAGCAGCTGACAATTTAATGTCGAGATTTTTTTACATTTTTTTTTGTGTCTGTATTCAAAGGTGTGGTTCTTTTTTATTTTGTATATTGTAGAGGAATTGGGATTAAATTACATATCACTTCTTATAAATTCCTAATTGGATCAAGTCCGTAGTCGTAAAGTATAGGTAGAAAAAAGGACGGAAGTAAGCTTTGGATTTCGAGGACACTTTGCAAAAGGACGAGGGTAGGGGGAAACTGCAAAATGTTCGACCTTTCTCCGCTTTTTCCGCATAAAATAACTTCTTTCCCGTTTGATTTTCTACAGTTTTAATTTTCAAAACATGTTTGCATGTCAATTTTTTACCGAGATATGGAGCTTACAAAAAGTGAGAAATTTTGTCTGTCGCCTGGAGCACTCGGAGCTAAAAAAAACACAGATCTATTTTTGACAGAAAAACGCCTAATGAAGAACAACTATGCGAATAAGCAAGTTATTTTTTATTACCAGAATATGGAGCTTCCGAAAAGTGAGACATTTTGTCTGTCAGTCTGGTTGTATCAGCTACCTACACAATCTAAACGGCTGAACCGATTTGCTTCAAATGTGATAAGTAGGGTTTGCTTTGCAAGCCATTCCTTAGAGGAGAAATTCAAATTTTGTTTAGCTCAAAAAAGTAACGGTAGGTAACTGCCAAATAATCGCTATGAATGTTGAATCTTAATTTTCTCCAAAACTACGACTCCAACGATTTTCTTCAAAAAAATAGTAGTCCAGTCAACGAATGATTCTAGGTAGAAAATCAATGGGCAGAAAAACTTTGTATGCAGCATTGTTTGGACTTAGTAAGGAGGTAAACATACTAAAAGTCCCCGATCCTAGGTTGGCTGCAAACGTCCCTTTTTCAGTTTTTCGCTTATAACTTGGAAACCATTGGTCCTACAAAAAAAAATATTAAGTAAAAAAAAATTTCCTACAAAAAATCTGTTTACCAACACTATTTCTGGCAGGAGTTATAGCTATTTCATGACCGCCACCACAAATCATCAGACTCTTGTGCTACTTTTTAAGTACAATAGTAGTTCTCCATTTTCGAGATTTTTTTATTCGAGATTCTGTTCTTTTCATTATGTCAAATATTTTAACACGTTCAAATTAAAAAGTTATTTAAAAAATAACAACATTTTTAAATCTATGTGCAAGTAAGCGTGATTTTGTTTTTTAATCTGTCTTCAAATCCGGAATCGATTTTCTCCTCTTTTCAGTACTCGAACTGCCATTTAGTTCCGAACGATTCTGGACTAGGTACCAAATAAAAAAGCTATAATCCTCATAAGATTGCACGATTTAAACCAACATTTTGACCTAATAGTTTCATTTCTTTTAGATTTTACCTTTATAAAAGATCCAATTTAATGATTGCATATATAGTAAGTTTGTCTTTCAAACGCATTCGAAAAAACGTCGGAATGGTGGGGGCTTCGTGTCAGCCACCATTTTAAAAGTGTATTTCCTCAAATGTTGAGGGACTAGATCTCTGCAAAAAAATGAGTAAATTCTATAAAAAAGGGGTCCTTGCAGGTCTTTAGTCAGGTTAACGGGAACGTTTTCTCGTACCCACTACCCATGCAGATTATGCGGAGTTAAGAAATTCTGTTCAGAGTTTTTCGCCTATATTGTATAAATCCCTTCCCTCATTATTTTAACAAAAAATACATATGGTATTTGCTGTTATTTTTATTAACATTAAATTTTCTTTTTTTTTTCAGAAAATCTGCTCCCCAATATCTTCTTGATGTCTATCATCGATTAAATCAAGAAGAAAATGGTGATTCTATCCGTGTGAGACGAGATATTGATGACAATAATTTTATAACGGATCTCGACAAGACTGCAATAGATGAAAGTGATATCATCATGACATTCCTTAATAAAAGTAAGTAACAACCTACATACATACATATAAAAAAAAATATAATTTGAATTCTTGTTTTCCTAAACTTGATCATTTCTTTAATAATAATATTTTGTATTGCTTCTTTTAGTTTAAAAAAATGTCATTTTTTATCTATTTATTTTGTTCAATATTTATTTCGAGGGTAACTTTTAGAATTTGAAATTTGTCAGAAAAATAATTATTGTTTGTACTTATAATTGTTTGCTATCAAAACTGTTTCAAGGCGGAGATATGCTATACTAGATTAGGAAAAAAGAAAATGAATAAAAATAATAACAACAACTATTGCTAGTTGTTAATTTTTATTTTTTGATTTAAGTGGAGCATCAAATGAATGAAATTCAAATAAAAAGGTTAAGTAGCCTTTACTCCGATGTGTTTCGCCTGAGTGTGAACGGTAGGCATCATCAGTTAGGCCGTCCACTCAGGCCGTTATCCTCGATATATATTGAACAAAATAAAAAAATAAAAATGGCATTTTTTTTAAATAAAGAAGCAAAATATTATTATTAAAAACAAAAAATTATTTTGTAAAAAAATGCACTAAAAGTAACCCGTTTTAGAGGTTATCCCGGTCCCGAATAAGTGTCTAAACAACAATAGCCGTATTTTATTATCCCCTCTGATCCGGAACGGTTTGGAATTTCGCAAGATCTAGAAACAAAGCTGAATCTTGTGTTGTTGTTGTTTGTGTGTATTTTGCGACGCAAATACAATCCGAACGAAATGGTGTATCTCAGTCTCAAATCTCATTTTCGTGATATAATGATTTTATTATTCTAAGCTTTTGGAAGCTTTCGTATGGAAAAACAAACTTATTTTGCACACGAAACCTGGCATTAGCTCAGAAAAATGAGATTTGAGACTCAGATAAACCTTTCGCATACCACTCAATATCTCTTATGAGCTGAGGGCTAGGAGGCCAGTTATAGCTATAATTAAAATTCATCATTGAAAGACGAATCAGTGAAATTGTGCATTTTTTTTTTAAATCGGTTATAGCTATCATTGAAAATGACCTGTCATTGAAAACATTACAAAACGAAAAAAATTCTATAATTCATAAGTTTAATTTTGCTGTTAGCAAATTTGTTGGATAATTTGCCTAAAAAATGAAAAAGAAAATTTTCAATTATGAGTTTCAATGATAGCTATAACTGGCCCCTAAGTCCTTTTGCGGTGATACAACTTTTACGAGCAAATTCCAAATTATGTAGAAGTTTCTGTTCATGAAAAAAAAAACAACAATACAATTTAGACACTTCTGTCACATTTTCTATCTGCAGTTACGTAAGTATCTGTCATCATAAAGCAGTTCTTTGGACGAAACGGAAGATAGATACAAACATTTCTTTCTTATGAAGACAAGTAACAATGTATTATATAGCTTCTAACATAGCTTCTTAAAACCCTTGATATAGGTATTTTCACGAAAATTGCGAAAACGAAATATTTAACCTTCAATTACGTATATATTATGGTGTACACTTTTACAAAAAAAAAAAGATATGGCATTCATTATACCTATCTCTTATATTACGTTTAATTTATGAACGGTTCCAAAACTTATAAATCATTTTTTATTTGACAGAGGACACAGAACAGGTATAATTTCTACCCACTTGAATATTTTTATTTGAATACAAATCCCTGAATCCTTACAATTTGTAACAAAAGGATCTGTCATTGTGCTAATTGGGATACTTGGAACTGGAAGCAAGTGCATTTATTTATCAAAGAAACACAAAAGAAGAAAGAATTGAATGTTTTACCTGAATTGAATTGAGGTGATTGTTTGTGCTTGCTTACACAGTTGGAATTTATAAATAAAAAAAATATATTGTTTATGGAGGCGCTTAGGTTTATGAAAAGATAATATTTTTTTTATTGACCTCTCATATTCACATCACATTTTTTAACATTGAAGTTTAAAATCAATAAATAAAGTGAAGAGGTTGTATTGTTTAGACGTTAATAACAATTTAGAAGAATACATTGAAATTCTATTATAATAAAATGATATTGTATGTATGTACATTAGTACAGGTACCTACTGCTTTAAGTGTTTGAGATTTTTTTTGTATAATATTTTTAATTTTAATTTTGATAATAACACCGAGTTTTTTTTTTAACAAGGACATAATAACTTTAGATACATTTTAATACGAACCCACACTTCAACTTTGTTGATGAAATATCAATGTCAAAACTTAAGTCAATACCTTAAAGCCTCAAGGTTCAGCTATACCTACGCGTTTTTTCTTTTTTATGTTTGAGTTTTGTAATTATGCTATGAGCAGAGTACCCTTTGACCGCTCTGATTTATATACACATAAAACATACTTGAGAACCCAGCTGTCTCTTAAATAGACATCATCTTACACGAAGTTGGTGGCGACCTGCTTTGTGCTACGAATACGTCTACTCCCCCATTTAATTTTGAGCTTAGAGATCGAGCTCCGAGTAAGCTCGAATGGAAAAAAATAAACACAAGTTAAGCGCTCTGACCACTCGAAGCTAAAAATGCACATATCTAGTTTTGACAGTTTAGTGCACTACTCCGAGCTTTGAATAGGCGTTTTTATTTTTTAGCTCTGAGCAGAGCACGGAGTAGAGTCTGAGCTTGTCGAGTGAGCTCTGAGCAGAGTACGATCCGAGCGCTCTGATATATTTATGAAACACACTTGAGCACTTCACTGTCATATCAGTAGAAATCAACTCACAATCTGTCAAATAACATGAAAATTACATGAAGTTGGCCGGGCTGTTTTTCTTTAATCGCTCAAAGAATTGGTACGTACGGTGCCGTACGAAACTATCGAAAAAAAGGAATTTGTATAGTGCGCACATAATGTCGGCAAGTTTTCGTTCACTTTTGCCTCCGTACGCAAAAGAGGGGCTCTAGAGCGTATTAGTTAACGACTTACGTACGTAAATCTGACAGGCAGCCAAAAATACATACATGTGAAATTTTCTTGCGTGTGCATTCGACCATTATGTTCGACTTGGTAATGGTGGAACTTAAGGAAACTTGACGTAGAACTATAACATTAGCTTTCGTTTGCTTATACGACTATTCATGGTTAACCCTATGCGCATTTTATTGAGTTTCGTTAAGTATGAGGTGTGGAATATGAATCGCTCTTAAATATTAAAATTTGACAGTTGTCGGAATTTGACAAAAAAATAATAGTTTTTAAACTATTTTGACAAAGAGTCAAGTCCCATATATAGTTATTTTTCATGAAACAGTTTTTTTATTTTTTTTTCTTGCTCTTGGCATTACTTTTGAGTACAAAAACAGATGTTTGGACCACATCTGTTTTTGTACTCAAAGTGACTACCCTAAAGAACTCCAGATGAAATCTGTAAAGTACACAAATAAATTGATCTTTTGAATTGTGGCACCGGCCATATTTCTGAAAACAATCGACTGTTAAATCTAAAAGGTAGGTATGAGCTGAAAAATTATACGCGTTTAAGTTGACACATGAATATTTTGAGGAAGCCATTTCTTAAAATTTTTATAAAAATGAAGATTGATTTTGCAATATCCTCTTTGACATCTGCTCATGATTTTTTTAATCTATGTTAATCTAAGTCAACACTTTAAGCCACAAAAATTATGGTTATAGGTACGCTTATCGGCTTGTACATTTCCCATCTCCATCAGGCCTAGTTTGGAAATGAATGTAAATAAGGATTTTCTCCAAGAGTAGAAACTTTCCGCAACTATCCTGCATTAGTATACACAAATGAAATAAGATTAAGTATCTTATGTAGTTCAAAACTTCATTCGGAGTTTGTTTTTGTTTTTCTTTAATAATAATTTTTTTATAATATTAAAAAACAATGCCACCCTGTTACGATGAATGCCAAACAAAATAAACAAAATTCAATTTAAAATACCGATTGTCAGTCACATAACAGATTGCCGGCTTTATTTTTACCACACGAAAAAAGGGGCATCCTCAATTGACCATTTAAAATCGATTTCAAACTTTAGCGCCAGATTTTTTTTACAGGTAGAAGAGGAGTAGGATCTTTTTTTTTTGTAGTTTCAATGCAATCTTGATGATCGCCGGCACTAAAACCGGCTTATCCCAACCTTTTCTTTGTTCTTTTCTTCTCTTTGATATGACTCACTAAAGACGAAATAAAACCCAAGAGGCTAATATAAAGGTATATTTTTGTTTTCGTTTATTTTTTGGTGTGTTAATTTGTTTGGTCCTTATACTTATCCCCGCTTAACCCACTGTGCTTATAGTCCCAGGTCTCAGAAATAATAAATACATAAATTGATGTTAACGAGTGTATATCAGTCTGTGTTGAAAAAAAGACAAAAAAACCTTCGAAACTATTTTTCTACCAAAACTCAATTTATCAAGACCAATTAACAACACAAGGTCTTATAAAAAAAATATACCTATTTTTGATATGTTTTCTTTTCAGACCACCACCATGTACCCGAGGTCCGTCACGAGCATGGGCGCCGACTATGGTTCGATGTCTCTCAAGTTCCCAGTCATAATTACTTAATGATGGCCGAATTGAGGATATACCAAAAACCAAATCAAGGTAGAATGGCGGCAGGAAGTGCAGGAAAAGAATTTACGATAGCTGTTTATGCGATTGTGCATGCCGATGGCGAAAGCGAATTGGAGATTCTGTCATCATTAAATACCACCACAGACTATCAGGGATGGCTTGAACTAAATGTTACTGAAGGACTTGCCAAATGGCTTACCAATCCAATGGAGAACAAGGGAATTTATATTGGCGCTCATGAGGCTAACAGCGCAGACCGTGAGGTCCGTTTGGATGATATCGGTTTGGTGCATCAAAGGGGTGTAGATGAATTCCAGCCATTCTTGATCGGATTTTTTCGCGGACCAGAGGTTAGTTTAGTTATTAAAGAAGATATAAATCTTTTTCGGTCTGAATTGTCAGACAGGGGTTGAGGTAGCGCGGGTTAATTTGTTTGTCTTTAATGTTGCTGTTAATGAATATGAGAGAAGAAGTTATTATTATATTGACTCTGGATCGTGGAAATAAATGATTTTATCTCTGGCAAATGGTTTTAAAGAAGTTGTTGTCTTATACCTAAAAGGCATAAAAGAGTGACCACCCTGGTGTACGGGAAAATTTGTATCAACAACTAATTACATAGGTATTTAGTTCTTCGATTTGATTCATGATTTTAAACTTACATAACGATTCAAACGTCTTTCAAATTTATTAAGCGTGTTTCTAGTTACTTTTAACTTAGAGAACTCTGTGAGCTTTAAGACATATTTTTGCTCTTGTGGCAAGTTACCTGAGCGTTTAAAGTACAAACGGAATATGCTAACAATTTTTTTTTTCAAAGATCTAAAGAAATATCTTACAAGGATTCAAACCAAAATCAAAGTATGCAGAAAATTTTCTTTCCTAAACATGAGTTGACGAAATTTTTGTTTTCAAAATTGTTGGACCCGTTTTCAAAAAATCGATTTTTTCACAATATTTTTTCAAAAACTTTTTTCTAAAAAAAGTTAGTATGCCAGGTTTTTTGAACTTTATTTATTATACATTATAAAACTAAATTTCATAAAAATCCGTCAATTGGTTTTTGAAGTATTGAATTCACAAAAACAGTTTTTCAAAAATTATTTAAAACTTAATAGATAAATGTTTGAAAAATAATTTTATACCATGTTATTTTAAATAGCTATGACAATCGCAGTATTGATTATTGAATTTCTTTTAGACAGTCCCCTACAAAAAAAGCTCTGGGCGTATTACCCAAAAACCATACCTACAAATTTGATGTAAATCAGTTCACAGCCAGACAGACAGACATACAGACAGAAAGAATTGCGGGAATTTCGTCTTCTCTATCATCGTAATGTCATTTTTGATTGTTATCTCAAAACGTTTTTTTGCACGAATCCAAGACTTGCTTTGTAGTACCTACCGAATAGAACAAGTAAAAAAGGTTTCATTAAATGCAGCCCCAAATCAACGCGACACCGCGACAGCAACAGGGGACATTTCCTAGGATCAAATTTTAATTACTCAGCGGACGACATGCGGCAAACCTGCAGTGTTTTCTAAAACCGCGGTCGACAGCTTTTTTTTTACTGTAGCGGTTAGTAGATATTTTTGTAATCATACAAAAAGAACATAAAAAACATAAAAAAATGTAAATTATGTGCTTTAGAAACTGAGTTGAAAAAAATTGATATTGTATGGAAAAGTCGCTGTCGCGTTGATGTGGGCATACTTGCGTTTCCTCTGTCGCGGTTCCTGATGCGGCAGCTGCTGTCGCTGCTCGTCGCGTTGGTTTGGGGCATCCTTAAACCTTTTGTCCATCATCTTGTGGTTAACTGCTATTCGTAAATGGTAATCGCAAACAAATAAGAAACTAATTTAAATATGTATAAGTAAAGCTATTTTAATGATAACAGCTGAGAAAAACAGAAATCAAATTATGTTAACAGATGAAATATGAAACTATTGAAAGTCAGATATAAATATTCACGTTGCATGCTTTGTCACCGACGTATTTGTGCGCTTATATTTTGACTTTTTTTAATTTGTTTTACTTAGAAAAATATTTGCAAGGCAGGCAACAAACAAAATTCTGATAACTCATCTCTCAACGTCTGGCAATGCGTTATTTACTTTTATATTTAATCGGGCTGTTTTTGACTCGGCTATATAGTTCGAAGAGTTGTCATTCAATAATGCAACCTTAATTTATCTTATTCTACGTTTACCACGATTTCAATGATCACAATTCTTTCACTTCAAGGATCTGCTTTTGATGATTGCTGGATTGACAGCAGAAAACTTTAAGGATCTGCTTTTGATGATGGATTGACGGCAGAACACTTGTGGTTATACGTTTAATTAGCTAAAAGCTTTAAATGTCATTTTGTGTTAAATAATTATTTTAAGTGTACAAAATTTAAATGAAATCGGTTATCAATTTATGTCCAATTTTGTGAAAAAAAAAAAAATTTACACAAAATCTTTAATATGATAATTTTTGACCAAAAACCTGAAATGCGGTTATATCAAAAGCACTAGCACTCCAAATATAAAGTACACAATATCAAAATCATTAATATCTAAAAAAAAATATCGAATTTCTCCTCTATAAATCACCAAAAAGTGCTATAAACGAAGTTTGAATGCGCACAGATAGACCAAAGCGACCACGGACGGCATGACGAACCCCATTTTTTGTAGGCTTCTCTAGTATCGTAGTGTCAGCTTTGATTAAAACTTCGATTTTTTTTTACATAAAACTACTGGCTGCCATGAAATTAGGCCCCAATGAAAAATAGCCCCAAACCAAAAAAATCAATAATTTTTTTTCAAATTGGGATGATTTTGTATTTATTGGGTACATTTTTTTCTTTTCTCAATGTGGGGCCAAATTTCATTATGAAGAATGGTTTCTAATCTCAAAACGAAACGAAAAATAACCCCAACAATTTGAGACATTTTTCAAATGAAATATTGCCCAATATTATGAAAAAAATTACAAATTAAATTTTTGAAGAAAAACCTCAAACATAATAATGAAAAATGACCATACAAAGCAACAACAAAATATTTGGGACAAGTTTTTCAGTTTGAGCCTGAGGTGATATTTCATAATAAAAAATCGAAAGAATATACTATCCGTATATTCTTTTCGTATCTGTATAATAGTTTTTGAAATAACCCTAGCGGCAGTTAGGATAAACATGCAGTTTTTTCGGTTTTTCCCATTTATTTTAGAAACTGTTTGTCGTATCAAAACAAAATCTAGTACAAAAATAAAGCTCTTCAAAAATAAAATCTTCAGCCCCTCAAGTCCCCCCCTCTGGCTACGTGGCTGCCCCCCATAATCTAAACAAAATATAACATATATTTTTGATAGACCACTAAATTTCCGACATATCTGTATATTCAAAGTTTCTGTACAACAATAATAATAATTAAAATATGTATATTATGACAAAGTTCATATTATTCAGCAAATATCTAATTTTTTGCAGGACCGTTCTTGTGATGATTTCTTTTATTGATTTTTTTACAATAACAAACAAATTATTATAATTTCTTCCTCATTTGTAGATTTCTTAAAAATAACTAAAACATTTTTTTAAATAAACAAAAGGAAAAATATTTGTGAAATGTTTTTGATTGAAAGTTAAAAAATCAATTGTTTTTCTACTTTTAGGTTATAAAAACAACACAACGCCACACAAGAAGAAAGAGAAATGTTGGTCAATCGAGAAGAAGTAGAAAAAGTGAAATGCATCCACTTTTAGAACAACATCACTCAGGTGAAAGCATGAAAAGCTGTCAAATGCAAACCCTATATATAGATTTTAAGGATCTGGAATGGCATGTAAGTAAAACCATATTTTATATTCGACTGTGATATTTTGCTAAAACTTTGCGTTTTTTTTTTTTACTTTTATAAGGATTGGATTATTGCTCCTGAAGGCTATGGCGCTTATTATTGTAGTGGCGAATGTAATTTTCCACTTACAGCGCATATGAATGCAACAAATCATGCAATTGTACAAACTTTGGTACATCTTTTGGAACCAAAAAAAGTTCCTAAGCCATGTTGTGCACCCTCTATGTTGGGTGCCCTGCGCGTTCTTTACCATATAAACGATGCAAATGTAAATTTAAAAAAGTATAAAAATATGATTGTTAAAAGCTGTGGGTGCCATTGAATATTATTGAAATAAATAAGTTAAGATAAAAAATAAATATATTTTTTATATGTTTTGTAAATTAAATTTGTTTATTTTTTTATTTTATTTTTTCTAACAACATTACAAAAATATGAAATCAGTTTGAAGTGCGTCGTGTTAAATGTATGTATTAAAAATAAAATAAAAAATTGGGCCACAGATTACGCATAGAATATTTAGTTATGAAAATAAAAATGATTCAGAATCGACTAAAAGCGAAAAGGAAATAATATGTAAATACATTCAGGAAGTTCCATGGTCCATCGAAAAAATAATAACAGAAGATCATCTTCAGATAAATATTCATGGATAAGAAAATAAAGAGTCCCTCAATTGCGGGTACTTTAGGTTCAGGAAAAGGAATAACAAATTTTGTTTGCAAAGTTATTTTTTTTTATATTTTTTATTGACAATTTTTTGTTTGTTTTAAATTTTTTTAATTTTATTTGATCAGAAGTTTATGCTTTAAGATGGGCAGCAATAACACCTTCCAATTATGAATGCATAAGAGTATTTTTTACTATCGCCACCACATTTCGTATCACGAAGTTTCGGATTATTAAACCAGCATTTGCCAATACAAACGTTTTGTGCCATTGTTCCTGTTAATGCAATTATCATTACAAAAAGTACAATTAAATTAATGCTTTTCATTATGAATATTTAACGGTAAATGTAAATTTTAAATAAAATAAACCCAAGTAGATCTTTGCGAACGTATCTGAAGGCAATGTTATTAAGAACAAGTGGCTTCGGGTTTTTATACATTTTGTTTAAAAAATGATTATCATTGAAATAAAATTTTTGTTGTTGTGAATATATACATATAAACAATAATTTATTATGATTTAACAACACTTGTTTTAATTACAAGTATATGTGAACATCTGGCGAAAATATTTTTTTTTGTTTAGTTTTGGAATAATCGAAAAAGTTAAATTGTTATATATTCTTGATCTCGTTTCAATATTGTTTTACCAACGTACACAAATAATATAAAATATTGATAAAAATAGAACATACCATATATTTTACAACTAAAAATTCGAGCTGGGAATATGTGAGGGGGATAATATGCTTAAGATGACATATTCAGGTAAGATGACATACTCCCAATTTCTCTCTTTTCAAAGGTGCCACAGTGAAATAGAACATTTCGAGACATATGTTTTTGGCATTTATTTTTATAGAAAAAAATTTAAGACGTCATTATTCCTTATTCCTTGAGTGCGAAAGATTTGACAAAAAAAATTACGGGTTCAAATATATTTGTGTATACTTTTGAAATAAAATAAAATATGAAATGGTGTGTGTTATGCTATGTTCAAAGGGTATTGTGAATATTGAATTATATCAGTGTAATATTTAGCTTCAAAAGTAAATGTTGGTTGTTAATTTTGTTTATATATTTTAACTCGTGACGGGTAAGATGACATAGTGCTCCTTATCGGGTCCATTGGATTTTTCACCAACATAATGTTTTGATTTTGATATTAAGAACAGCTTCCTATTTTAGCAGTATGCCATCTTACCCAAATGAAATATGTCATCTTAGCCATATGAAGTATGTCATCTTTTACCTGTCTAGCCGCAGATTAATTTTGAAAATCTAAATTTAAAATTTAAATAATACTAGTTTTTGTTTTAAGGAATTAATTCGAACTTCGTTTTGGTAACTAACATAGGTATATAAGTCAAGTGAATCTATTTTGTTTTAAGTCCTATATGGATTGTACAGTTTCATACTTTCTGCATTGAAGAAAAAGTATCTTGAGGTTACTGCAAAAAGTAAATGATTTTTGAATGTAATTTAATGACTTTGTGCAATAACCCCGCGATATGTTTGTAAACATTTGTAACAAAAAAAACGTAACTCAAATAGTCAAATTGTTCTTTATAATTAAAATGTAAATCGAATTGCTATAAGTTAACTCCTTAAAGTTTTACCATTCAACCAACGAATAACAGAATACGGTTGGATTTTTTATTTATGTCATGCAGGAGTTTCAAAAAAAACAGTGGGTTTGACGGTGGTGTCTGGTGTGCCAAAGACGCAATTTTGAAAAAGGCGTTATCATGACATTATAATGATAGCGAAGTCAAAAAAGTGGGTCTGGATATTCTGTCAGTCTATCAGTCTGTCGTTATAGCCCCTGTAGCCTAAACGGTTGGGCCGATAGCCTTCAAATTTTGGTATATCTTGGAGATATCCAGATGGGTTTTTGGGATTAGAATAAAAATATCAAAAAATATCGGTGTATAGCATATAACGTTTATGAAAAAGCTTTGTTTTGCTGTAAAACTGTTCTAACGATTTTGATTAAATTTGACATCAGCGATATGGCATATTAATGGTTTAAGTCGTATTTCCAAGAATTTTAACGGTAATTGGTTTTCTTATAATTTGAGTTTCCCGTTAACGACTAAATGGATCTTTTTTTTTTGACAACCCTGTTGGTGTTTTTTTTTTAATTTACTTTTCGCATTAAAAATTTTAATTTTTTAAAATTAACATAATCAACAATTTGTCTTAAAAATATTTTTAAAAATTGGTTTAAAAAAACCATTTATTTAAAAAAATTGGACTTACAATTTTAAAGAAAAAATAAATTGTGAAATACACATGTATGATTTTAAAATTACTGGCATACCACGACTTTCTCGAAAAACTCTAGTTGTTACAAATTAATTTTCAAAATTATTTATTTATATTTATTTATTTTTTAAATTACATATTTCTTATTCAAATTATTATTAAAAAAACCATTATTTTAAAAAAATTGGACTTACAATTTTAAAGAAAAAATAAATTGTGAAATACACATGTATGATTTTAAAATTACTGGCATACCACGACTTTTTCGAAAAACTCTAGTTGTTACAAATTAATTTTCAAAATTATTTATTTATATTTATTTATTTTTTAAATTACATATTTCTTATTCAAATTATTATTATTTCATATAAAATAATGAGGTGGAAAGAAAGAAAACAATTACGCGTGTTCTAGTCGAGCTGATTTCCCTTGGATAATTAGGAGATGATAAACTCCCTCCAATGATAAGGCATTATGCTGACTGCTGATAAATTTAGAGATGAAATTTCCGAGCTACCTAAAACCAAATTTCTCCCATCATCCCATATTCAATCCAGAACTTTACGAGACATGATTCGTACAATCGCTTTTTCGTTTTTGAAGTTTTTCAACTCTGCAACAATTTGTCAGCTATGCAAACGAGCACTTTTTGCAGTTATATATACATAGGTGCAGTTGTTGGAATATATAGGCTGAGAAGTTCATTGTAGAATTCTCTACCCCGTATCCCAGTGTTTTTTAAACTGTGAGTCGCGATCCCCTGGGGGGTCGCCTAGAATTTTTCAAGGGGTCGCGGTCGTAAGCCGGTAAGATAACAAAACGTAGTTTATAAACCCTGCATTGAAAAAAATTTAAAATAACATTTTTTAATATGGCGATATGTTTTTAAATAAATTTTCAAAATTCGGTTTTATAGTTGTATCTTTCTTTAACACACTATTTCGGTGGATTAGGTAAGGAAATTGGCGAGTTAAAAACTTGAACCTATGCTGAAACAAGGTTGTACATATATGATTCTAGAATAATAAGAAAAATGAAAACTACTGCAGGCACTTTTTATTTGCGATATAATAGGTACAATAAGGCAAGTTATGGATTATTCTGAAAAAAATTATGATAGGGAAAACGTTTAAGATAGGGTTTATGTTGTCTGTCTGTCAACTGGTTATAATGTAACGACAATTATACAACCTTAAAGATTCGGGCGATTTTCTTTAAACTTGGTACAAACTATTTTTAGAGAAATATCCCCGGATGTTATTTTTAGTTTTGACCTTGCTAGTAACGTTACCTACCTTATTAGCGTTACCGATAATTCCATTTTTCTCGAAAAAATACGATCGATTTCGATAAAAAATTATTTAAGTGATTTGGACATGTTTTGCATGGGAATTTTGTTTTTTGCTTATTAACGTTATATGTTTACACCGACTATCTTTTGAACCGCTGAAGAAATTTAGTAAAGTTAGGTAATACAAATTTCGCTCTAAAAACAATTTTGAAGTAAGTTATATTTTAAACTTTTATATGTATGTATATCCAACGAAATTTTCTGTATGCTTTCATTTTGTCTTGAATCTTTATAAAAAGATTAACACTTATAATACAATTTGATAAGATTCTGTTTGTATTTTTAATTTATAATTTTTTGTTGAATTAGGTACATTAACTTTTTTGTGTTAAATTAGCAAGAAACTAGGCACAAGAGCAAGTTTGCGTGACCCATTCGTGCCCTTTTATGTTTATAATTTTTGGCAACACGGGAAAATTTCAATAAATGCGAATAATTGAAATCCCGTATAATGAGAATGGTGGGTTCAGTGTATGTTGCTCATTAAATAACTGACAAAGTATTATTGTGAATGCGGGCGGGTCACCAAATTATTTTTACTAGCAAATTGGTAGCGTATACTCGAATAGTTTGAAAAACTCTGCGGCGTATCCTATAGGAAAAGGCACATCTAGCCGGTGTGATCGACTTATTTCTGTCACTGCTGTAAGTGAGAATTGTTTGGGATTTGTTTGATGAACAAAGTATTTAACTTGATAATATGTAAGGGCCGCACAAGCTAAGGCTGCCTATATCGTCAGGAAGTTCCCTGGTGATGCCATATCCAAGATCACCAAGTACCTACTTGAAATCCTCGTTAGACTTCTCGAAATGTAAATTAAATTTTATATACATATCTACACACAAAAAAGGTCAATCCTTTGAATGTTCGATAATATGCAACACGCCTATATGTATGTATATTTTTTCATCACTACTTTCAGAGATATTATAACCGGTCGGCGGTCACAGGACTGCGAAATATCCAAGAAATTAACCAAGACTTTTGGTTTGTGACCCATTCTAGGTCACATGACGATAATTCTATTATTTAAAATTAAATTAAAAATATTTTTGTTTGCAAATTTTTATTATTTTGGAATTTTCATTAACATTTTTATTTTATTTTATCATTTCTCAACTTTAATTGATAAGAAGCTTATGCTTCAAGATGGGCAGCAATAACACCTTCCAATTATAAATGCATAGGAGTATTTTCTATTATCCCCTCCACACTTTACATCACGAAGTTTCCAATCATTGTACCAACATCTGCCAATACAAACATTCTGTGCCATTGTTCCTGTTAATGCAATTATCATTACAAAAGTACAATCAAATTAATGCTTTTCATTTTGAATATTTAACGGAAATGTGAATTTTAAATAAATTACACTCAAGTATATTTTTGCGGACTCGAAACCAATGTTGGCAATATGAGTTTGAGTCTGCTTTATATATACTCGTTTTAATCAACTGAATTATTATTTTTTATAAAACAAATAACTTTTTAAATAATCGCATAGTACTTCTCGTTACGCTCTTTATCTTCAAAAATACATTTCTTTTTTCAAAAGATATATCTACATACATATGTATGTATAATAATGCCAAGAGAAAAATATAATAAATAAATCAAATTTTCCAATACAATTTTCTTGGTTCGATTCAACTTAAAACAAAAGAAATTATTATTATTTAACATACGCAAATAAATCTTATTTACGATAATTTCATATTAAAAAAGTAGGGGAGATTTCGAAACAGTAAGGCACTTTTTTTTAAAGTGATATCTCCGAACTTCTTTGAACTTTAAAAATGATTTTTTCATTGTTTATTAAAACTCATTTCTCCTGCATTTTGCCATTAAAAGTTTACCACGTTTCGGCGGGGGGTGGCACTTACTGGGTCTTTTTTTTCCTATGGGGAGCAAGAAAATTGAATGTCTCACTATTCCAACCTTTCCCCTACATATATTATTTAAAAATAAATTAAGTAGGTTAATTGGCAAAACAATAACTGATTTATATACCTTCATCACTTGACGAGTATATAAGATGCAGAATCTTGCTAGTTTCACGAACATTGATTTTAAGAACGCAATCAAGGAAACACTTGTGCATCTTACTTCATAAAAAAAGCTTTAAAGTTTAAAAATAACATTAATTAAAAATGAAAAATATCTTCTTCCTTGCATTTTTTGTTGTTGTAATTGCTCTAGGAGGATCAATGGCACAGAATAGTTGTCCGGACATATGCTGGTTTAATGATTGGCAGGCTCGTGATGGAAGATGTGGAAACGATCCAAATAAATTCTCCTACAGTTATTTGAGTGGAAGGTGTTACTGTTGCAGGAGCTAAAAAAAAACTGTCATACGCCCAGTTTCACAGTGTTCGTTAAAACTTAAAATGTCGTCCGCTGTCTGGAAATTTTAAAGTTTAAACTCGAATTGAAGTTTAAATTCATACTGTGGAACTGTGCATTACCTGAAGAAAACTTAAAAAAATTAAAAATAAAATATAATTTACAATGTAAAAACAATTTTTTTTAGAAAGCAAGAAGGCAATAATTTTTAAAAGCAAATCATTAATGATAAATCCAGTATGATGTGTTTATGATATTGATTTGGCTGAATATTCGTGTCCGTAAACTGCTTTGAGTCCTAGAAGTATTGCTTAGCATTATACAGTTAAATGGGATAGAGCTGTGTCAGAAGATTATTTGGATCAATAAATCTCATAATTTCATGCGGTTGTGGGTGATAAATGAAAGCTCCATTGAAGGAACTTTATTCGTGGAGAATGGGGAATTCTTGTTTGTCTGGTTTTTCTACTAAAAATAAAAGGCACGGCTTGATCGCAACAGAAACTTGTTCTTGTGGCAATGTGGCAAGTTACTTAAAAGCTTTAAAAAAAAGTCAACAACTTTAAATATTGAATTAAAAAAAAAAAAATATTTAAAAATAAAGTACACCATTATAATTCAGCTAACTATGCCTTCTCAGAAACAAAACGTGGTTAAGATCCATACTGAGTCGTTAACGAGAAAGTTAACATTTAAAGAAGCCGTTATGTGGGGGTACCGTCAAATATATATATTCTAGGCATAACGTTATTTTTGGCCTATAGAACAAAAATTTCAAAAACCCATCTGACAGTCACTTTCTAAAAACTCTAGGGTTAGATATACCAATGCAAGAGCCTTACCTATAGTAAATAAGTTCCAATATTTCTGACTGTTTTGAAACGGTTCAAACTGCTGCTCCTAGGTTTTTCAAATAACGGTACGTGTCATATAAGCGCGGTAAGAGCTAATTAAATTGTTCGTTTAATCAATTTCGTGGAAGTGACTTGTTGCCAACAGTATAATGTTTTTAGTAGGATTTTTTTGCAGAAACTATAAAATCTAATTCGACTATTTTTAGTCTTTTTATTGTTTTTATTTTCTTGAAACTTTTTTTTAACAGTTTATTTGATCAAAGCATACAAGACAATTCACTCCCTCCATAATACAATTATTTCTTATACCCCAGAATCCAATGTATCACATTTGATACACAGCATCCAATTAGTCGTGTTTTAAGTAAACTGTGAAAAGTCCCCATCGATTTCAGTTCCTCTAACGATTTTACGGAGGATAAAAGGCCTCCAAAACTGTTTTTCGTGCATAACGCCCTTGATTTAATTTTTAGAGAATGAACTCTTTAACCAAACTTGTAGCTTAGATTATTTAATAAAAAAAAAGCTTTTATAACTTTCGTCCATAAAATCAATAACTAGTCAGGCTCTAAATGTTTTTCTGAAAAAAATGTGTTCTGAACCATGATAAATCGGTTGCTAGTCCATCCCTAAATTTTGTTCCAGAGCTTTGTTCAATACCCATAGGAGTAGGCATAACAAAATGTAGTCACTTGATCCAAATCATAAATTTGACCTCCATTTAAAAAAAAGAGATTGATTTGAAAATGTGATTTATTTAATTTTTTATTTTATATAAATATATTTATATATTATTCAATTTACAAAAAAAAAAAAAATATCAACTAAATTTTTTTATGTTTCTATGTATTTTTGTATTGAAGTTTTTGAATTCGTTAAAAAAGCAGGTCGTCGATTAAAATTTTTTCTTAGTTTCTGCAGCAGTAACAGCGTCCAATCAAAACCCTATAGGAGTATTTTGTAGGTTCATTGCCACATCTTGCGTCACGTGCCTTCCAATCATTGATCCAACATTTTTCTATACAAAAACCACCGCTCTGTGCCATTGAACCCGTCAAAGCAATTACAACAACAAAGAATGCAATAAAAAATATGTTTTTCATTTTGAATGAATGGTAACCCTTAAAAGCTTGATTTTAAGTAAAAATTGCACTAGTAAACCTTTGACTATGTTTCCAAAATCAATGCTGATGAGACCCAGCAAGTGTCTGCTTTTTATACTTAGCTAAATATTCGTTTATGAAAATGGATTTCAGGTCAACCATTCATTTAAATTGCAAACAGATTTTTTTTTATTTGTAATTATTAACTTTGAAAAAAAATTTCAGAATTATTCCTCGTATGGCAGTATGTTTTGTTAAATTATTTTTCATTGTTTTTCTTTTGAATAGCTGATAAAAAATTTATATCACAATGCTTAAACAACTTTATTACGAATACTAAACAATGGATGTTTGTATTATGTATATATGTAGCTATGTTTTAATTGTGTCATTTTATGTATTATTATCATGAGAACTATAGCATTACTTTTGGTTTTACGATTTTAATTTAAAGCACTCGCTTTATATAAAATCATTTGTTAAATTCTTTAAATTATTTAATATATGTATATACATACATAAATAATAAAAAAAAAACATAAAAAACTATGAACATTAATTTCTAATAGCAGAAAGTTTTATTAGAAAATCGTAGCATGCCATTAATTTTGATATATTGGAATATTTTTTACAATTTTTTTTAACCAAAATTGTACATCCAGTTTTAAAAAAAATAGATTTTTAAACAACTTTTTTCAAATATGTTAAGGAATAGTTTTGAGTATGCCAATTTTACGTAGCTAATAATTGTCTTATGAAAACCGAAGTTAATAAAAATTCCTTATCCGGTTTTTAAAATATTGAGTTAACAAAATAACATTTTTTTTAAATAAATTTATGAACAAAAAGTTATGAAAAAATATAGTAGGTATACGCCATTAAAAAGTAACGTGGAATGATTTTTTTATGAAACATGACCTAAGCCATAGAAAGCTATTTATTTTAATTAATCACTGACGTAAAATTTTATCAAAATCGTTGAAGTCGTTTCCAAGAAAAACACTCTTTCTTATAAAAGTTATATGGCAGGTAAAGTTAGTTTTAGACCGTAAGAATCCCCCGGCTCACCTCCCAGCCTGAACAATATTTTAAAGGAATGGATTAGGTCACGTACTCTACACTCCCTTTTTAACTTTTCATTGACTGACACTAAAAAGGACGAAAAACAATTTATATATTTAATTTTTATCTACAAACACGAAGTATAAAAAAAAAACACCGAACCAAATAATTTAAAGTCGAAAATGTATGTATATCAGCGTGATTTGAGTGAATATAGGCTTTGAAAGGGATATTGGTGTTCTGCCAGATCTATTGTAATTTAGCCACTGATGCTCATTTAACATAGATGACTTATACGACTATATAGTTAGATGACAGTGCAAATCTAGCGTTTTACTGCATTGGAATTTAAAAATTGATGACTTTAAACTATTTCAATGTCGATTAGGATAGGTTGGGAACGGTTGAAACAAAGGAAGGTTAAAACAACGCAAATATTCCAGGAATAGTATATGGTACGCAAATGTTTCCTGAAGGCGCACGAAGTGAAAACATATTCGAATCGAACAATCGTTAGTATTGCTTAGCACGTGGCACTTGGCAGTTGTTTAAAAGAGCACTTTTTGTGTTTCTGTAACTGTGTCTGTGGTTCTATGCATGTAAGAGTATGAGTATGTGTTTGTCTTTGAAACGAAGAGTGTAGAACGCATTGCAGTGACTTGTTTCAACTTGTTGTTAATGGGCGCATTCGAGAAATTGTTAAATGGAAATTCAAAACTTTAGTGTTGTTGTAATTCGATGTTAAAAAATTTCCAGCAAGCAAAACATAATTCACCAAAATACAAACTCAAGGTATATAAAAATGTTGCTTATGCATCAGTTTCATTCTGCTTTTGCATTCCGAAAAGTATAGGTAAATAAAACTTTTACTTTAAAACTTTAATTTTATAGTTAAATACTTTGGTATTCAATATCTACCTGAATAACATAACAGTGTTATGTTTTAAAATATTGTTGATTTTTGTTTGTTACTATTCTTTCTTAAAACGAATTTTTATTAAATAAAATAAATATAACTTTGAATACTACAATATGTGATAAGCAGTGTCATATTAATTCTTTAAAATAAAAAAAGAATGAATTTATACTGATATATGTTTATTATGTGTTTCAACCGACCCTGGTATGGGTACGGTTGAAACAAAAGATATTTTTTCAAATTCCATGTTCTACAAAAAATAATACACTGAGTACTAAAAAGGCACTCCCTATTTGTAGATGGAAACCCGCTTTTTCATTGAACATGCCTTCATCGCTCGAATTAAAGAAATCAATATTATGGACGATATAAGCGAAATTGTCTCAACCGTAACGTACCCAGTCTATACGCTTCTACATCCACATTATGAGAAACGTCAAGGATTTGCGCTTTCTGGCAAGCCATTTTGCGATGTGTAAGGATATGAGACAGATAGGACTTCTTAGGTAACAACGGTATATCTGTTTCTCTTTCGCACTCTGTTCACAGAACATTTTTTTTATCAACACAAAAATGGCGCAATTTTTTTAACGGTTTAGCATCATTTTCAATCTGTCATCTGTGAAGTGTGAGTTGTCATTTTTTCTTTTGAGAACATGGTAAAATTCCTTATTCTCATACAATCGCTAATCTACAAACTTTGACATCGCTCCTAGGTGACTATATAAATTCCTTTATTGCAGACTAAATGGGCGGCAATGGTACAATGGATGGAGTGCTTGCTTGTTAACCCAGAGGTTACAGGTTCACAACGCATTTTTTTTTTTCTTTTCAGCATACCTCCCAGCTTATGCTGGACGTCGCTAATGAGGATATGTAATGAAAAATAAAATTCAACTAGCTCTCTATCCATTGTACCAAAACAATTCTATCCTATCTTTCTATGCGCCTTCTAACTAGTGTCGTGCAACAACTGTTGCATTTAAAAGGCAAATTGCCTTACAGACACAATAGTTATAAGAAATAATTAATATTATAAAGATTGCTACGTTATGAAAATGTATTGAAAATGTCTTAATATGATATGTAAATGTACATATATTGAAAATGTCTTAAATATGAGGAACAATGATCGAAACGTTCGAAAACTAAGAAGAACAAAGCCTCATGAGCTGATGGGCTTAATTAAATAGATGGTAAGGTATTTAAACTTTAAACATCATCCAACTCCAAAGCGGCGATCTTTAATTAATAAAGAAAAATTATTTGTCGATTATTTTCTTAGAGTGATCCTGATTCCTTTAGGTTTAATTGCGGTAAAAAACCCACAACTTGGTACCGAAAACGAGTATTATCAAGTGTCTTTTGAAAATGTCCACGTGTAGAAAAAAAACAACAAGATGTCCTTACTTCAGTCAGTGTCATGAGTTCCTTATAAAACAAAAAATGGTTCATGATTCGTAACACGACGATAAATGGCCAAAATCCTTCCATTGTTGTTGTTGTAAATATCTGAAGACAAATTAATCGATTCACTTAAAATTTAATAACCGAATCACATTAAACCGATCCATATAACCGCTTCGCTGTCTGGTTGAACTAGAAATTCCAGATAAATAAAATTTAAATTTATCGGCAATCTTATACCAAATCAATTAAGATGTTATAACGAGAGTCTAAACAAATCTCTTCCCAAAACAGTTACCGTTTTTATATATAGGTACAACAACCCGCAAACAGAGAATAACGTGTATCTCTAAGCCTGGTTTAAAGAGATATACATAGATACAAGTGAATAACAAACTTATTAGCAAACATGAAAATATTTCCATCGATCTGGAGAACAAGTTAAGAGTCCCCAGTCGATACTATAAATATCTATAGAGTTGAATTTGCACTAGTTCTCTTTTTTGCGATATTTTAGCAGACTCCGACGCGCCGCACCACGGTTTGAATATTAAGTCGCGCTCCATTCTCTCCAAAGCTGATGAAGGCGACAAAAATAAGATACTTGTCTATACATATTTATTTATTTTGTTTTTTCTCCGGGCCCAGAGATGCTGCCCAAGGAAAGCAAAAGCGCAAGACAAGTTAGATAAGTTTTTTCAGTCATTTCTGGAAATTCATCAGATGCACTTCTGAGGTTGTAAATCATATTCATTTGATCAGTGCGGATGGACATACTATCAATAAATACGGTTCTTTTTTTATTTGTTTTCGTTTTAGTCAGTGGTTACATTAAAAGATAAAAGATATCTTTGAAATTGAAAACTATCTATTCCGATGTATTTATAAATGTATCGATTTCTATCTCAAGTAAAATTTTAAATAAATTGACAGTTTATCAATAATTGACTGTGGTCCATTTAGCGTTTAACGACTTAATGGAGGTAATAAGACATCAGAAATCACAACTCTTCGAAAAAGATAATAAATTGATAAACAATGGAAATGTGTAATTTTTAATCAGTCACTAGAAAATAAAAAATTGTATAATTAATTATATTTTTGCGTACTGTGGGTAGAGAGTATTTAAAAAAAAAAAAATAATAATAATAATAATGTGGTGGCCGTGGTGTATAAAAATATACAACTCGCCCCGACATTCTGTCAATAATATGAAATCGAACTATTGCCCAGTTTATCATGTAATGATTGTGATTGTTTTATTTGCAAACCTTACAATATTATTAGCTAGTCAGTCGGGTATTTACATGGATAATGGTGTCGATCAAACCATTATGCATCGCATTCTTGATGATACAGATCGAGTCGAAGTGGAAGATGAGATACTGGAATTTCTTGGATTACCTGAAAGACCTAGGAGGAAGCATAGTCATTTGTCGTTGAGGTAAGTTCAACATATCAGACACTAAGTCTGGCGAAATCTTTTTTTTTTTTTTTGCTATTCAAAGTCGTTTTTAATGTTACACAAGCAGTTTTATGCGGTGTGTGCCGTTTTTGTTTTCTTATTTGTTTTATGTATTTATTAATATTCAAAACCACTTCTAGGTACAATCTTGATAAACTTGTTTTTTATTTTAATCGAAGATAAAATAAGCTATGAGAGATGAAAAGGCAACAAAATTAACACGGCTCCACTTTGTCTACGAGGTGATAATAATATTTAAACAAAATTTCTGTTAAGGAAAAGTTTTGTTTTTTTTATGATTAAATCTATCAGGAATGTTGAATGTGCGAAATATTCATTCAAATAGAAATTCACACCTTAAACATGCTTTGGTGCTATTTGTTTACTTGTTATTTTAAAGGTACAATTGTTTGAATACATATACATATACATATTCAGTAGTTTCTGTTGAGGTTTCTGATGACTTTTTTTTTTTAAATTGCATATCCCACCGAATTTCGTAATTGAATACTAAATTCTGACCCTTTGCTGGTGTTTGTTTGATATTTAAGTGCATATTAGCATGTAACTTTTTAAAGGGTTATCAATATGACTATATAATTTCATATACTCTAAGCATCATATCAATCAAGTTTTGAACTCTATGCTAAGTCAAAGTAAAGTGATTAACCGAAAAAAATGGTTTGGCTGTGTTTCTAAACTTTTTAACTGTTTAAATGTTTCACTTACCTACTTATCGCCTTGTTATTTGTTTTTCGCAAGGTTTTTCTTTTCCTGGCAAGATAATTTTGTTTGTTGAGAGATAATTGATATATGTACATATGTAAATTGAAGCCGCAAAATCATCATCATCATCAAGTCCTGTAACCCCGCTCGGGGCATAGGGCGCCAACAAAACGTCTCCATCCTTCACGGTCTGCAGCTAGATATCTTAACTGTGGCCACGTCTTTGTCCGAGAATTAGCTTCTGCTACAACTGTTGACTTCCATGTTGTTCTTGGTCTTCCAACCCGACGTGAACCCTGAGGATTCCATTCAAAAGACTGCTTTGCAATATCATTGTTTGGTTTCCTAAATGTGTGACCAATCCATTGCCATTTACGCTTTCTTATGTCGACGTCCAACCGCTCCTGACTTGTCCTGCGCCACAATTCCTGGTTTGAAATAGTTTGTGGCCAGCGAATCTTTAGAATGTGGCGTAGACAGCGATTCACAAAAGCCTGCGATTTTCTCGAGATGGTGGCCGAGACTTTCCAGGTTTCACAAGCATATAATAGCACTGATTTAACGTTGGATTCGAAGAATCTCAACTTAGTGCGGCTTTGTTTATTCTGCTTTTTACGTCCAGATCCGTACCACCATTTGCTGATACAGTACTTCCAAGGTAATTAAACTGTTCGACCTCTTCAACAGGCGTGTCATGCAGAATAATACGTTGTTGTTGTTGTTGTGAGGGGGGTCCTGTTAGCATTATTTTTGTCTTTTTGCCATTTATTCTAAGACCGCACGATTCTCCTTTCAATAGCAGAGATTGACACATCACCTTCAGCCCACTGATGTTATTTGCCATGAGACATATATCGTCGGCATAGTCTAAATGGCTAAGCCTTTCAAACGGTCTCCATTGAATGCCCTGCCTCTCCGTTGTACAAACGCTGGCCGTCAAAACATCATCTACCGCCAGCAGAAAAAGAATTGGCGATAGAACATCCCCTTGTCTCACACCCTGACGCACTTCAAAAGAGTCGGTTAGCTGCCCATTATGCAACACAAAACACCTCGCATTGTTGTAAGACTCACTTATAATGGCGACAATTTTTGGGGGAATTCCTCTACCAAGAAGTGATCTAAATATACATTCGCGGTTAACTCGGTCAAAGGCCTTATTCTCAAAATCTACGAACATGAGGTAAAGCGGTGTTTGAAATTCCGCAGACTGCTCAAGGACGATGCGCAGAGTGTTGATATATGGTCGACGCACGAACGACCGCTGCGGAAGCCAGCTTGATGCCTCTTGAGTGTAGACTCTATTCTAGCCTTTATCCGTTCGAGGATTAAAGTTGCCATTAACTTTGGAAAAACGGACAAAACGGTAATACCACGCCAATTGTTGCAGTTCTTAAGATCACCTTTCTTTGGCAACTTAACAATCACTCCATCCTTCCACTCCCTGGGATAGGTTTCGTTTTCCCAAACAGTTTGTATCAGCGGATGCAAAATACTTGCTGCTATGTGTCACTGCTGCTCTCACTACACCTAAGCACTTCCCCTTGAAAACATGTGACACCAAAGCTTTTTTCCGTGGAAAGCTTAGCTCGAAATATTTTTGAAAATAGTTGAAATACTTTTTTTTTCTTTTGACGTTAGAATTGACTGCTAACTTTAACTTTTGGAAAAAAAAACTTCATTGTGATAATTCTGCCAAATAGAAAGAAATTTTTCAATATGGAGTAAAAAACGAACTGTATATGAAAACAAAACAACACAGAAGCCATGTTACAAATTTTTGGTCAACTTTAAATTGGAGTTCTGTTGGGAGTTCTGGAAGACAGAAAAAATTATAGCTTTTATTTTCCTTAATTTAGTTAATACTAATGTACCTATACGAGTATACTGGATTACAAACTTATGTTAGCTCATTTTTATTTTTGTAGGTACATTTTTTAAGAGCAAAAATAATAATATTTCCCCATACTACTTAACTACAGATTGAAGGTAAGTTCAAATTTTCTACCTATCTTTTAATAACAAATCAACTGATTTTGTCGTTCTCTGCTATTATGGGCGTATTATAAAATAGATAGATTTTTCCTTAAATAAATGTCAGCTAAATGCCAAAAAATATTTGAGAGGATGAGGATGGCTAATCAGAGCTTGTTATCTTACTTTTATTAATGCATCAGCCTGACACTTATAACTTCCACTTCATTTGAATAGTAAAATTTTAAGGTGCAAATAGATATTTCTTTGCTAAATCTCATAACATAACTCCGCTAAGGGTATGTCCAGTCATCTGGCAGGCGCTTTTGTCAACGGTTTTCTCATTAAACAGTACCTGAGTCCCTGAGTGGCCCACTATGCGAATTCAAGGGATTTTAACACCCTTTCTGCAATCCAGCCACTCACGCAACTTCGGTGCTCCGCTTGGTGTACATATGTCCAGTGGTAGTAGAGAATTATTGCGCTTACGCAAAATAAGGTGCCTTTAGACAGTTCCTAACTTTATTGGTGAAGCAAACCTTGCAGCTAAAGTGCTGTTTATTGTATATTATAGTAGGTAGGTACACAGATAAGTTAAATACGACCAAATTCTAAAATAGTTTTTGTATCGAACTGCATGACTGCATGAGTATTGTAAACTCTGCTGTCGATATATTTGTAAGTTAATATCATTAATTCAACGAAGAATGAGCTTTATCGAGCAAATATAACTTCGATGAGTTCAGTTCTATATAGACTGTAGAGACGGACGGAAGGATCAATATAGTCATTAAGTGTTTTTTTTTTATAATTTTTCCACTATAAAATCGTGCGTTTTATTTCAATGGTTTTTCTGATGTGATCTAGTTTAGAAGCTGAGCTGTCGAAACAGTTTTGAATACAGAAAAGTGCCCTTCCTTTCACAAGGTGCCGTGAGCACCAAAGTATACAAGCAATTTTTTTGGACTTCGAAATTCGTATGTATCGACATAATGAAGCATATTCATATCCAATGTTTTAGTTGTTTTTAAGAAAAACTTAAAATTACATTGTTTAAACACAGTCTATGAAAATCCCGAGTTTAAAAACAACTATGAATATCTCCTAATAAATCTAACTATAAATTTTACTATTTTTAACTTTATTTTTCCTGTCTAACAGCTTTTCAAGAATGACATATGTATGTACTTCAATTTCTTGAAAGTTGGCCTTATATCACGGCACCCATTTTTTTAAGATTTTTGCATTAAAATTTAGTTTATTTCTATAGCAGATTTTCCATTTTTTAATTCGATATTTACCTACTAAACAAATAATAATAAAGAGCAGGATTGTAAACCCAGTAATGATCTTTTAAAAAAATATATATTTATACCTATCCAATAAAATATATATATACTATATAAATACATGTGTTTGAAAATCTATTTTTAGAAAATCCGCACCGCAATTCCTCTTGGATGTTTATCATCGGTTAAATGAGGAGGAGGATGACGACGTATTGATGCGGTCGAAACGTGATACACAAAATTACGATAATTTCATAACTGACCTAGATAAACAAGCGATAGATCAGAGTGATATTATCATGACGTTTTTAAATAAAAGTAAGTATCTACCGCTACCATAATAATAGTAATTTGACTGAATAGTGAAGATGATTTATGGACAACTTAAAAGTATTCTGAAGTCTGTTATTTATTGCTTATTTTATTTGATTACCTTTCTAATTTGTTTATTCATGCACTCAATATTACTTTTATTTTATATCACATCCATCCATCCCATGTCCAGAATGAGTGACACTTTTATGTCTGCTTTTTATTTTATTATCGTATTTATATTTGTATCTCTTCCAGACCACCACGTAGATGAGGTACGCCACGAACACGGTAGACGCCTGTGGTTTGACGTTTCAGAAGTTCCTTCTGACAATTATCTAATGATGGCTGAGCTGAGATTGTATGTGAAGCCGTCTGAAGGCAAAGAAGCAGAAAGTGGAAAAAATTTCACAATCTCAGTTTATGCCATAACGCAAGTTGACGGTGAAAGGGAACTTGAATTGCTATCATCCCTCAATACAACTGCTAATTACCAAGGTTGGCTAGAATTGAATATAACAGAGGGTCTGTCCAAATGGCTTGCCAATTTAAGTGATAACAAGGGAATTTATATTGGTGCCCATGAAGTCAATCGACCAGAACACGAAACGAAACTAGATAATATTGGTTTGATACATCATCGTGGCGAAGAGGAATATCAACCATTTATGATTGGATTCTTTCGAGGACCAGATGTATGTATGTCAGTCAATATAATTTAAGGTTGCATAATGTCTTATAGTTTATTAATATATGGTTTGGTAATTTGAATTGACATTTTATTAAGTAGCATTTAATGTCAGTTCGTGCATTAAACATCAAATTAAGCCATGGAGAGCATTCGGTAGCTAAAGAACTAAAGAACAGAGCTAATAAATTCGCTTGTATCAAATATTAATAAATTTTGAAAATTTTTCAACTCATTTCAGTTACTTAAATCTATAAAAAATCAAAGCAGTAGACCTAAACGAGACACTGGACGTATAAGACGAATAAGAAAATCAGAAGTCAACAATCCATTACTAGATCCACATTATGGTGAAGGAGTTAAGAGTTGCCAACTTCAAACACTGTATATTGCATTTAAGGATTTAAATTGGCAGGTAAGTCTTAAAAATCATACATATATTAATTATGTCGAATTAAAACAATACAATTTATATTTTCTTTATTTAAGGATTGGATTATAGCTCCTGAGGGATATGGTGCTTATTACTGCAGTGGTGAATGTAACTTTCCCCTGAATGCACACATGAATGCAACAAACCATGCAATCGTGCAAACATTAGTTCATCTTTTAGAACCAAAAAAAGTACCCAAACCGTGTTGTGCTCCAACTCGACTGGGACCACTAAGTGTTCTTTATTATGTGAAAGAAGAAAATGCAAATTTAAAAAAATATAAAAACATGATTGTTAAAAGTTGTGGGTGCCATTAAAACAAATATTTCACTTAAACTAAAACATAATTTTTCTATTCTATTCAAGAATGTTCACATTTTCTATTTGCTTTGTTTTTATTTTTATATTTCTTGTGGAAAGTTTGACCTTTTCCAACAAATCAAACTAATAGTGTATTTCATTTAAATCTCAAAGATTTGCCCTCAAAATCAAGAAGTGCTCTTTTGAATTAAGCATGTTGGGTTTTTTTTTTTTTGTAGTGTTAGGTAGAGATTAAAAGCACATAGGCTGTGTGAATAATAGCCCTGTTCCTTTTAGGTGGCAAAGTACTCGCGAGTAGTAATCTAGTACTAGCATCTACACATGCTCTCAAGCGCGAGTAGATAATCAGAGTAGTTACTAGAAACTACCAATTTTTTCCTTTGTAATTAACAACAACAAAATAAATACATAAAATATTACTCAAAACATTACAAACATATGTTACCATTATTATTGTTTATCGGAAGAGCAACCAATGATTAACAAATAAACAAGATAAAAAGTTCCAATACATGGACGGAGTGTGTGACCAAAAGGTATAAGTTGAGACTGTCTTCATCCATAGCGATTCCATTTAGAATCGCTAGTAAAGTACTCATTAGTACTTTGCCACCTTAAAATGATTTTAATTTAAATAAAAGTAATTTAAAAACTATCTTCAGAACCAGTGCTTCACGATCCTAAATGTTTCTGTGTCATTTTGTTTAATTTTGACTTTATATGTTTTCATGTTTTTATGTGCATGTGTTTTTGTTTTCGTTGCAGTGTGCTTACTAACAACTAACACCTTCACTAAGTGATAAGCCAGTGGGACACATTATATGTGTTGGCAAATCTTCTTTCATCTGCTGATGCTTGCTTTAAGCTCCATTTGAATAAGATCTGATAGTGTAAAAAAAAAGGAAGAGGGTTAATATGCCTGCGTTCCAAACGATCATGATAAAGTCACTAGGATAGCTTTGTTTTTGGTATGCTTCAAGAAATTATAATAATATTTTACACATTCAATTACAAGTATCATTATTCATTATCATTGTTTGTTTACTTGAACATTTGTACAAATTCGTAAAAAAATTGTTAGATTTATGAAAAATATTATGAATTTGTATTTATTTAAGTACACTAATATACTTACATATACCGTCCAACAAGGTAAAACAACACAAAGCTATCCAATAGTTTTAGAATAAAAAAGAAGGCGCAAACAAAAATCCGCCATTAAAATGTTTTCATGTGTCAGTGTTTAGATCAAATCTCCCAAATTTTTGAGATCACATCTTTAATAATGAGTAAAATTATTATGTATCCTGTTACTGGTTATGTGCTTTATTGAACTTTGATTTTGAAAACAGCATACCAAAACGGAAACAATGTTCTAAAACGTTAGAGCATTATTAAATATATTCAGCCTTATTTATAAACTCATATTAGCGATTAAGTGAAGTTACATCGCCTTCCATATACCGTGTTCATCAAATTATGTTTAATACTTTACAAACGTAAATGTTTTTGTTGTAAATTTGTGTAATTTTTGACATGACCAGCGAGTCCAAAACATTTAATGGAAAGTTCCAAGAGCAAAACATTTTTATTTGATAGATAAACAGAGTCCCATTTTAATCTCGAATCGGAAAAAAATTCAAACAGATTTAACCTTCGGAACAAATAACGAAACTAGGGCCTCTGTGACGAGTTTAGTGTGATGCTTAGCTGTATGATGACGCTTAGGCGAAGTCATTTTAAGTGGGTTTTACTGTAAGTCTACATATGTAGCCGGAGGTTTTAAGTATCAGCCTAAAAGTATGCATATTGTGTGGAATTGATGAGTTTGAAATCAACCTAGTAGCCGTTAGTAAGTACATATTTTATCTATGTGGAGACAATGCAAACGAAAATTATACAGAACTAGAAATGTATCTACTAATTTATGAAAACAGTGCAAAACTTCGCGGAAAGAAAATAAATATTATCCGTTTGTCGGCAAACATTCAAAATTCTAGCTATTTGGCCCCAACAAAATGATAACTACAGGGAAAGTGTTGGTTTAATATGAAACCAGTTTTTTGGTCTGTTTAATGTCAAGATAAAAGCACAGGATATGACGCTAGAATCCTCACACCATTATCAAGCCAAATGAAAACATCACAAAACAAGGCTTTTAAATTCAAAACTCTCTCTGATCGAAATAACTATAATATTTTCGTGCGCTTATATCGCAATCTGTCTTTGATTGAGGGTCATGATAGGACTATTAAAACATAACGTTTGTTATAATTATATACACATAATGCGTATGTACTATATAAAAACTACATAAATATGTATTAATAATAAGAAAATATGTATATATTATGTATATGATGTGACCTTTGGTTTATCAACTTTTTGAATTAGTAAGTGGGCTTCAGGTCAAAAAATGAAACAAAGTTAATTTGTGTTCGACGTTTCGTCCATGAATATGGACATCATCAGGAAAGATGTGCAATCTATATTTGTATACATAATTATTACTTACAATTCACAATATATTTAACATAAAAAAGAAGAAGACTTACAAATGTTACATTAAAAAACGACAATTGCGACCAAATTTATATAGGGACAACTAAACAAAAACTTTAAAAAAAAAAGATTATCAGGACACAAATCTGACATTAAAAACAACGCACCACAGAAGACAGCACTGGCAGCACACTGCATCACACTTCAGCATTCCCCAAACTACGACGACACAAAAATTTTACAACGCGAAGAGAACCCAAATAAGAGAATGATAATTGAAACTCTTCACATCATTAATGCCGACAATACAATCAACAGACGTACAGATATGGAGAACGTTAGCCCACAATACAAACATCTGTTAGAGAAAAGAGGGAAAAAAGCTCGCTAACAACTACAATCAAGGAGAATATGTGTTTTATTTGTTTCTTATTTCATTATAAAGTTTTGATTTTACTTGTAAGTTCAGCTTACATATTTATTTTAAAGTGCAATATTAATGTAACATTTGTAAGTCTTCTTCTTTTTTATGTTAAATATATTGTGAATTGTAAGTAATAATTATGTATACAAATATAGATTGCACATCTTTCCTGATGATGTCCATATTCATGGACGAAACGTCGAACACAAATTAACTTTGTTTCATTTTTTGACCTGAAGCCCACTTACTAATTCAAAAAGTTGAAAATATGTATATCTATTTTACTAACTATTTTACTAACTATAAAAGTTAAAAACAATAAAAAGGCTAAACGAAGCCAATTATTCTTTTTTTTGCTAGTGTATGAAATTTAATTTTAAGTTTTGTGGACTTTTATCTACAATTCTCGATGATTACCGACTGCAAAATAAACATTAGTGGAAAAACCGACTATGAATTAATTTTCCTTAAGAGCTTTGATTAAATTTAGACATAAGAATACTGTTGAGCGTGTTCACCATAAGTCAATCCTTCAAAAAAAAAACATATCTCATTTTCACTCATCAAAAGAAAATATTTAAAAGTGGTTTCAACTTGGTACTAATTTGTGGCAGTTTTGTATCTTTTTTTAATACTAAGATGACTGAAATATTTTTCAGTAAAATAAACTTTAGTTTTTTGTTAATCCTGTTAATTTATTCTAATGAACGTCAGTGCATCATTCTCAGTTTTTTTTTTTTTACTCCTGTTTTAATTTTAATTTTTGTAATTAAAGAAACTCTCCATTGCTGCGCCATAGTTTCCGTTGTTATAACTTAGAGAACTTAAAAAAAAACACCTTTTACATTTTTTTTTAATATCTAGTACAATTTATTATTGATAGCCCAATACTTACCTAAGCTAAACAAGTTTTTTTATTTATAAGATTTGAAAGAAGAACAAATTAAAACTAAGAGCTTATTTCACATAATTCTGATTAGTTACTTATTTAATTTCCTCCCATTAAAAAAACATTATTATTTTACATACAGTTTAGAACAATATGAACATACCAGAACAATATGAAACAATTTCTTAAACTGGTGAAAAAAATATTGTTAAATCAAAACATAGCTAATAAAATATAAGTAGTTTTGTTCCCAGCTTCAAAAACATGATAATAGTTTTAAAAAATATTCGTAGATGGTTTGTGAAATATCTTTAAGTATGATAATTAATTTATACGCACCGGAAAACACCAGTCCAATTCGAATTAGAAGCTTCGCTTTTTTAATATCAAAAAAGTGTACAATTTCCAACATTTGTTTAAGAATATGCCGTTTATACATTTATCGTTATTATTATTATTTTTTGTTTTCAAAATACCAATGATTAAAAAATACAAGTATGTAAAAATCTGTTTCTTTAGTTTTTTTTCTTAATTCTAAATTACATCGATTGAATCTTACTTCTTAATTTACATTTAATTAATGTGGAATAATATTTTTGTTCATTGATTTTTATCTCGAATTTTTATTTTGATTCATATTGTAGTTATTTATGTGTTATCTATATTCGATACATTTCTAAGCTAATGCCATGTTACGAACGGAAGTGAATTCCATTTAAATAATATAATCTCTATATTCGTATCTAAAAAGAAAAAGAAAAAAATGTACATGTTTGTGATAAATATTTAAAGATGTTAATTAAGAATGAATAAACAATGCATTAAAGTATTAAATATAATGGGGCGTATTCATAGTTGTTTTTAAACTACAGTTTTGCTTAGTCTGGGTTTAAGCAATGTAATTTAAATAGGATAAACTCGAGTTTTTTCTAAAAACAACTTAAACAGTGTCTATGAATATGCCCCAATTTATATATTATGTATAGGTCGTCAGGAAGCTGATATTTATGATGCCTTGGGAATAAAAGTCCAATTATCGATTTTCGAAAAACACAATCATGAATTCTTGATTTAATAATCTTTATATCAATTCTGTTTCATTTAAACATCCAACAGGGAAAATGTCGATGGCTAAGTGCACTAATGTTAAATGCACTTTTGATCAAAAATGAGTTAATTATACCATTCGACTCAGTACATACAAATCTTTAATTTGGTAAATTTAAATTAGATGTACTGAACTCAAAGTTGACCTAACTGCCGCAAACTTATTTTAAAAACTTTAAAGCACTCTCCTGCAAAATGTAGTGTTGAGCATTTAACACACATTTATGAACTAAACCATCGATGTAATTGTATTATCACACTTTGTGAGCTATTGGAAGTGAAGGTCATTATACAAGTTTGAACGATTTCAAATTAGATTGATCGCTGCCGCAACGAACTGGGAAAACTGACTGCAACAAATACAGTTACTATTCGATGGGTTCCACAACACTCCAATATACTTATTCTCAATAAAATTTCCGATGGACTTTCCTAATGTCAAAGAAGTTATGGACAGATATTTCAAAGAAAACAAAATATTAACTCAAACTAAGTAGGCGATTGGAATCCCTATAGATTTCATTTGGTATGAAAAGAATGTGAATAAGCACATCTGACTTGTGCTCACTTTCCATGTGTATGTCTATGTAACTCGAAATAAGATTATTTTCTTGATGACATTTACGATCTCTCAAAACAGTCTCTTATGTGGATTTCGTTTTGCTTGGCCAGTGCCAAAACCCAGTGTCGAAATGACACTCAGTGCTATACTCATAGCGTTTTTCATTTACAAAAAGATTTGCTCCGATTGTTTAAAAGTATTGTATGTTTAATGAAAATTGACTACTAGGCTTCTGGAATTTTTAACGGAACCTGAACATTTAATCTTTCATTTTGTATGCTTTATTTGCTTAAATTTCATTTTCTTGCACTGGGATTAGTTCTTTATCTTTTTATTTATTTTAATCTATTAATTATTAAACACAATTTTAATTCCTGAGCTAAACACCAAACAAATTTGTGAGTAAGAAGCCAAAGTAAATAATGCTGGCACATACTTTTGTGTGAGTGAAAATAGGTGTGTGCACTGTGCACTCATTCCTACACTTGCTTTTAATCGAGTGTAGCCAAAATGACACTACATAAGTGCAGCAAATGACTTTCAGTGCAGCTACAACTGTCAAATTTGAGTAAAACGAACACCGCGAGTGCTACACTGACACTGAGTGCTACACTGGCCGAACAAAATGAAATCCACATTAAATAAATTCAAAACTTCGCATAGTACTCAAAGAGGCACCCGATAACCTATTGCTAATATTTTTTGTCTTTTTCTAGCCAACGAATACTTTGAAGCACAATGAGTCATCAAGACCTTATTCAGATGATGCATGACACCGTATTATCAGCCCTATATAAACCTAACCTAACATAAATTTAAAAGAATATGCCTATTATTTTTGATATTAAAAAAAGTTATAAATTGATTTTAGAACAAAATTTTAATTCATCAGTGGGAAAACCGTTTTTCTAAGAGAGGGAAGTGAAATGGGCAGTATGAAACAGACTAAAATCTTCTAGGCCCATTGAGTTTGAAAACAAATTTTGCAACAGAATACAATACCCATTCAATTTTATTTGTATTATATTTTTTTTCTACCATTTCAGGAACAGGTATACAAAAAAAAAAGCCGGGATGGTGGGGAGTTTACGTTCGTTGCTGTTTTTTAAAAAACGCGTTGTCTTAAATAACTAAAGAAATGGCTTTTCGTATTTTTTTCTTTTTAATTTAAATTATATAAGTTATGGAGTATAAGAACCATTAATAGGTTTTTAACTGTTATATTATATAACAGTAAATTTTTAATTTCATTTTTTAAAAATTAAAAGAAAAACATTTTTTCAAATTTTGAAAGAGTTAAACTTTTACAAGCCATAACTCTTAAACTGTTATATCTACTAAAACAAATTGTAGCCAAGAAAAAAGAATTACATATTTTATATCGAAAAGTTTTTAATTTATACTCCTCAAAGGCTATCGAACCATACCCAATCATTAGATGGGATCGATATTTTGTTGCATTATGAAACCCATATTTTGTCTCTACCGACTGACTTGTTAAAACAGAAGTAATAATTTCTTACTTAACAAAAATTTCTTACTTAACAAAAAGGTATAATAAGGAAAGTAAGTTTTACCGCTGATTTCTACATTTTTTCTGATTTAAGTCAATGTTTTAGAAAAGTTGTTCTTTCAAGCTACACAAGTATTATAAGTACATATGTATGTATGTATTGCTGGGAATATAGCAAAACAAATTTGAATTGAAATAATAAATAGTTCCTGACATGTCTGAAATATTTAAATTATTTCATTCTTCTAAATCGATAAAGCTAAAAGAAAAAAATCGTTAAAGAAAATGCTTTTGTGAGTTAAAGCTGATTTGGGTTTGCTTTTAAGCTTTAGCCGCGACTGAACAAAAAAATATTAACATATGTAGAGAAACAAATGCACATGATGATCGGGCTGGCTGTGAAAGAAAATAAGTAAAGCCAATGATGTATAAGCAAATGACATCATTCATTCACTCTTTCAAACGAAAACTTTTATTTCTAAGTACTTACAAAACACATACCTATATAGGTAACCCTTAAACATGTTTTACCAAGAATTTTATCAGAAACCAGATACAAGCCGCTAGAGATTTAAAAAAAAAAAAAAAGTAATTAATTTCATTTGTTCACTTTAACCAGAACGGTTACCTACTTTTCTCAGAATAAAATCATAATAATTGTTTTTGTTTCCAGCGAGTAAATTATAATGAAAAGTTAATGACCCTTTGAACACAGCAAAATATATGATTGTCAATGCAAAACATACAACTTTCGGATCCAAAACATTTATAATATCACTGCACTCTGCACTTGAACTTAAAAGCTTTAGGTTACTTTGAGTAAGAGTCATATTATATTCTGCAATTCAACACGCGTTCATTTCTGCTATTATTCAGAACTTGTACAATCATTTCCTTTTAAAAATGACTATATTTAGGCGCCGGTTATAGCGATCAGGAAAACGCATCAGGAAAAATGTTCGAATGGATCTTTTATGTTGTTTTAAATCGATTTTAAACACAAATACTACACTTATTGACTACAAATAACTCAAATAATTTTTTTTGCTAATAATTTTTACTATAGAATAATTATTTATTGTTTAAAATGTATTTCTTTATTTTCCTGACGAAAACTAATTTTTCGTGCCAGCTGATTGACATTTAAAAAAAATGGAACAAATCATTCCAATTATTTGAGTTCAATTTTCACTTGTTCCACTGACAGATTTCTGTCAGAAAAAGTTTTTCGTGTGCATTTCAATCAGGAAAACAGCCTGTTCACTGACACATTTTTCCTGATCGCTATAAACGTACATCAGGAAAAAATTCCTGTTCCCATTTGTTTCTACTTTTCCTGATGGTTTTTCCTGATCGCTATAACCGGCCCCTAAGGCGCCGGTTATAGCGATCAGGAAAAACCATCAGGAAAAGTAGAAACAAATGAGAACAGGAATTTTTTCCTGATGTGCGTTTATAGCGATCAGGAAAAATGTGTCAGTGAACAGGCTGTTTTCCTGATTGAAATGCACACGAAAAAATTTATCTGACAGAAATCTGTCAGTGGAACAAGTGAAAATTGAACTCAAATAATTGGAACGATTTGTTCCATTTTTTTTTGAAATGTCAATCAGCTGGCACGAAAAATTAGTTTTCGTCAGGAAAATAAAGAAATACATTTTAAACAATAAACAATTATTCTATAGTAAAATTTATTAGCAAAAAAAATTCTTTGAGTTATTTGTAGTCGATTAGTGTAGTATTTGTGTTTAAAATCGATTTAAAACAACATAAAAGATCCATTCGAACATTTTTCCTGATGCGTTTTCCTGATCGCTATAACCGGCGCCTAAATGAATATGAATTTACAGAAAAAAAAACAACACTCATTTCCTTTTAAAAATGACTATATAAATGAATATGAATTTACAGAAAAAAAAAAACAAAGAGTATGGATCTGCATTTATATCAATTATATTGAAAACGGCTAGTATCTTGCATATAAAAAAGTTAAATGTCTAGTTACTCAAACTTGATATTAATTATTGCTTGTACGTACATACACAGTAGGTAGGTACATAATCTCACATTTGCTTTAATTTTTCCTTCAGCCAGTCACAAAAGTAAAATTATTTCGCATGTAATTTACAGTTTGTTGCTAAATTTATCTAAGCTTGTCTAAACCAAATGACCACAAGTTTTTTTTTTATCATTATTTTCGTCACTATCAGTCATGAGAAGGTTATGCAATCATCATGGTTGTACAAACAACAACGATTAGTTCCTCTCGTGTAAAGTGTGCAATAATTAATCTGTTGTAATATAACTCATATCAATCATGCAGTTGAAGTGAAGTTTTAATAAGACTCATGATGTGTCTCATGCTCAGGTCAATTATTTAAAATTGAATTGATTGGAGGTAAGACAGTTAAAGGTGTGTTTTGATTTTATTGTTCTGATTTTCTCTAAAGCGCTCTCTTTGTTTTCCTGTAAAAACAATGGAATGGATGAATCATATGGATGTATACACTGCAATAGCTTTGTTTGGTAGAAATCTGCTCAAGAGTTAACAAAAATCCATATACATACATGAATGCATTGGCTTAACCAGTGCTTTGCGTACGAAACTAACGGCAAGTTCAGTAACAACATTCAACCAGCATCTGCAGAAAAACAAACACTCTCAGGGTTAACAAATTGAAATTTTGTGAAGCCAGTTCGACACTGTGAAACTCTAAATATCTATAGAGGAACAAATGAAGAGTCTGACTACATGCATGGGAATGAGGGCGTGGAACCTACAACCAAATTTATCTTTACGGATGACTCCAAGAAAGACATAATTACGTTGCCACTAGAAGCTTCGAGAATTGAAGCTCAATCAAAGGAACCAGTTACAACAGTTTATTTTAACGGACATTCTAGCAGTATAGTCCAATCAAAATAAGTATAAAAAGACAAATAAACCAGAATCCTGGGTTGAACTTTTTTAATCGTTGTAAATAAGAAGAAAAATTCTGTTTCTGAACCTGATTTTTACAAAATTCGACCTGATTGTGTTAAAATAAATAAATTCGCTTTACCTTTTTTAAACTGAAAGTGGTTGGTGCAATTAAAAAATGAAATTTTAAAATTTAAGAATCGCAATTGAAAAATTCGGAGAAAAAAAAAACAACGCTGCCAAAATTTCCTGCAACGGGAAAAATAGAAAGAAACAATTTTATATAATTGTAATTAATTCTTTCCAATGCAAGCCTACAAGATTTGTCGCCCTTGATCTTAGAAATTTAAAATAAATGTCTATTGGTTCACGCCTCAAGTTTATTTGTATTTCCTTATTTGCAGTATATTCAATTAATGAGGAGGGTGTTTTCAACGAGACAGAAGCTGGACAGGCAAATAGCTTAAGAATATATCAAAAGCAAATTACCCTTTGCAACCAACGTCAATAATTATATTTGTTGCGTTTTCAAAAAAAAAAACAACAAAAGTTAGAGGGCAATAAAATGAAAATAAGATTGTGATAGTAAAAGAAATTCAATTAAAGCAAGAATGAAAAAAGGGGAGGAAAAATAATAGAAAAAAAAATTGTAACAAACCCATTTGAATTCACCTCAACTTTAAATAGTTGCAGCTATTCACGTTTTTTATATATATCGATCTTGATCTGCAGCGAAGTATATATATTTATGGATGTAGTGATATAAATAGTATAGTATTGATTGTTAGGTACTACAAGTTAAGCAAAGTAAACGCGTACCATCCTCCGATCTTAATTTGAAAGAAACTATGTTCGTAGATTTCTAGAGACGACAGCCAAGAGTAAGCTAACAGCCACTATCGATGTGCCCAGTATTCCGGAGAGCGCTGATGAGGTGGAATTCGATTTCTGATGAGCAGGCGACATTTCGTTGCGACAAACTGTCTCATTCTTAATAAAACGAAACATGGACTCAACTATGTTGGCTGGAGTGATCTCATCGCATTTTTCTAACTCTTCGATGACACAGTCACTGAGGTTTTGAATTTCCTGACATTGTTTTGATCCGATAATAAACTTTGGCAGAGTTTCCATGTTTTCGACACTCTCCTTGGGCAGATATTCACCAAAAGTTGTATTCATGCATCGTTGGATGTGTTCTTTTTTAGATTCGAGGCATTCGGGTCCGCGTTCTGCGATGAATAATGCAATTTGGTCACCACCCTTGTGACACACAAAGCTTAGCAGGCTTTCGAAAATTCGCATTAACACATCTGTATTGTTCTTTTCCTCCTGCTCTAGACAAGGCTCAAGTTTCTGAACCAAATTCCGAATACACCCTAAAGCATCCGGCCGTTTCTGGCAGTATTTGTTGAAAACAATATCCAAGTCACCAGTGGGTCGTGCCTTGTCGATTTCCGATTGAATTGCAGTCATATTGACAATTTCTGTGACGCACTCAATGGCAGTGGCGATACCTTGTTCCAAATTGGCAAAAGCTTCGTTGCCCGTGTCGTTGCCAGCAACTTTGCGACACTTATCTTTGAACAGATTCTTTGCTTTGTCTGTGAGATTGCCATTAGTCAGTTCGGTGGGAATTTGGTTCTTGAGTTCATCGAGATCAACAGCACTTGTGTCTATAGCATTAACTGCAGAGCATATAAGTCCTACAGAGACAATCGTCAATAGAAACGATAATGAGGTACATGCAAGTTTAATGGCCATTTTAGTCTTTTCTATGAAATGTAATTTATTTTGTTTTTTATATCACACAAGGAAAAAACACAAAGGAAAATGTTTAATTGTAAATTAAGTATTTTGTATATTCTTTGTACTCTTCGAATAAAAATTGCAACTTAAAGCAGATAACGAAAACTTATCAGGGAACACTTTTTAACGCGCTGCGCGATTGATCCGCTTAATTGGAGAAGCCAACAAATGTAACTTATGCAAAACGATTAAAGTTCAGTGCTTGTACACCAAGCAAGAGTTCAACCAGCTATGACTTGTCGTTTCGTTGTAGTTTAAAGCCCCTTTCGATTAACCAGTCCAGCACAATAGAAAGGAAAAAGTTTTGGTGGAGGAAATCAAGATTCAAGAAAACGAAATGTACTACAAATACAATTCATGCAACTACGAACTTCGGACTTTGGTTTGGTTGGAGTGCAACTGACAGCTGATGTCAATTTTTGTTTTTCTTGCGTTCAGGAAATTTTTTTTAATAGCAGAATTGATATTTGAAAAACAGAGGGCGTTTTAAAATCATTGAACACATTCAGAGAAACTAAAAAAGACAAAATAATTGTTTTAATTTCTTGAAACGATGAAGAAAGTTTATGGTGGAAATTCATTTGTGCAAACAGGGGTGTGAGTTTTGAAGAAACTCACAACAAAACTCACGCTTGCGGAATTCAGCCCCTAACACGGACAAAATTTATCACCCTTTTCTAGATTTGGGTTAAATCGAATGTTTCGTATCGTATAATCATATTGAAAACAGATGTATATAAACGGCAGTGCCATTTTTGGCTTGGAGCCATTTAGATCGAGGCCAAATGGGTCTAGTCCAAAGTCGATTTTGGACTCTTTATTTTAGTGGTTAAAGTCGATCTATCCATTTTGACATTTATTTTACAACAAAAAATTGCATATACATATTATGTGGCAAAACATTTATTTCCCTCCTTCAATAATATATTTGGCTCGACTCAGACTCCATGGTCCCATCGCTTTTGGCAACTTTACAATCAAACTTTACGGTCAACACAACAAACCAACAAAAATTCATTCGATTTCTCTGATTCCCCAGTTCATTTGGTTGACGCCTTATGTTTATAAAACACATATTATTCGGAAATGTGAATGGGTTCCTATTTCGATGTTTACGACACATTTAGAATTATGCAACTAATTTTATTTGGTAATTTGACGCTGTAATGTTAGACTGGTTTTAAAGTGGCCTACACGATAGAGCCATTTGGTTCGAGGTCAAAATGTTCCAGTCCTAAAGATACGGCCACACACTACGGAGCCAAATCTTTGTCGAGATCGTTTTTTGCTTCGTTTGAGGTTACAAAAATTAAATCTAAACAAGCTTTGGTCAACCAGCGCATACACAATCGCAGAAGAGTTTTTTTTTATAATCCACTCGAATAGGACATAATACAAGCTAGTGTCATACAAAACCAAAATCAATTATTTCGCCGTTTTTCATCTTCTGTTACATTTATTTTTGGTTTTATATTTTTTTTTCTTCAAAATTAAATGAAACTGACGAACAATGAAAAAAAAAATTATATTCATCCATTCTGATTTTCGTTTACGAAAGCAATTTTGGTTTGAATTTGTTGCAATTGGTTTTGCGAATTCAAATTCGCTAAATCTATGACTTTCAGATTTCTTCATGAAAACTTTGGAACAACTTTTTCAAATTCGTACGAAAGTCTTTGTTTACGAAAATCAATTCCATACGACATGAAAGAATTTCGTTTGCAAATAGAATTTTAAAAGGTTTCGTCATAATCTTGTAGATTTCGAAATCGAAAAAGTCTAAATTTATAAGTAGGTAGCTCTTGAAATCTTTTTTTATACTTTGCTTTGAATTCAAAAACTGATTTCGGAAATAAATACCTTTCAATTTCGGAACGAAAAGACAAAAGGTTGAATCGGCTAAGGTGTTATTTGTCTGTCGCTGTTTTGATTTTCGTTTTTGATTATAAATTATTCTTTGCTCTGTGTAACGCGATTTTATAACTTTAAAACAGTTTTTTTCACAAAATTTTCGTTTTATAGTATAGTTGAATCTTAACTAACTTGCATTGACTACAAAAACGAACAGAAAATGTTAGAAAACGACAAATAAATAGCTGTCGCAAACGATTGGCAAAAAAAAAAAGAGATGGTCAATTTGATAATCACCTTATGTGGAGCAAAAGTGATGATTTCGATTGTCAACTATCAACTATCACCTTACGCGATTCCACCCCAAATCATAGTCGCACCTACGTATATTAATTTATTTATTTTTATGTTTTGATTATTTTTTCTATTGTCTTGTCGCACCGAAATAGTACATGAGTACAAAATAATTACACATGATCCAGAAATAAAGAGATAAAAAAAGAAAATATTAGTCTGTTTCACTGGCAAAAAACAATGTATTACATATCTAGCTATTTAAAAATACTTAAATATGAACAGATAACGAAATACCTAGTGCTTTCATGGAAGTGTTATTTTTGTTTTGCTTTCAAGATTCGTCGTAACGGGGGAGTTAACGGCATAAATTTGACTTTGTGACTTTTTAGTGGTGTATAATCATTATACACACTAAAACGTAAATTAACAATAATAAAACCGCAACATTAATATTTCTGCTAAATATTTATTTTCCAAGAATCCTTAGCCAAAAAGGATTAACATAAGCAATTAAATAAGAATGTCATTTAACTGTTAAAATAGGTATCGATAAATAATGACCCACAAACATTTGTTTAAAATTCTACCTGTATTTTAATCTTAATTACATTCTGACAATAAAATCAATCAAAACTATCTTTAAATAAGCTGTGAACGGCAATTTTGGAATAAGTTAAAGACGATCTCTGCTCACGTTAACATCATCATGATGATTTTTCATATCTTTAGTATTTTTGTAGTGTGTTTTTTAAAATCAACAATTTCCTTGAGCAACAATTTGCCAGGAACTCCGTATTTACTTGACGAAAAACTTGAACAATCGGTAGTTATGAAATCTTTAGATAGTTCTGAAAATGAATTTCAATTTGAAATGGCAGACTTATTAGGTCTCAATGAGAGACCCAAAAGGACAAAGAGACTTTTATCTTTAAAGTAAGTTGTTTAAATAATAAAATTATAAATATTTTTGTACACACTACTTATTTAAAAATGCATTTAATACAAATCATTATTTTTTGTTTTAGCAAATCAGCATCTAAATTTTTACTGGAACTCTACGATTCTATAAAAGAAGAAGACGAACCTCCAGTTTCTAAAAACCATAAACGGGTTGCTCGAAGCACATTCATTAACAAGGAAGATCGTTCGATTATTGAGAGTTGCAACAACATAATAACGTTCTCTAGCAAAAGTAAGTCCATCTTTATTTTCATAACATATTACAATTTTAACATATGCATTATTTTTACAGAAACAAAATTAAACCGCAAACCACAGAGCTTCGATATGACTATCACTTTTAACACGAATAATGTACCCGAGGACTTAAAACTCGAACGAGCTGAATTAAGAATTTTTCAAAACTCCAAATTGGGGCGTCATTTTGATTATGAGCGAAATGTAACGGTATCTGTATATCAAAGAACATTTAACCAAATATTGAACAATATCGATTTGAAACCATTGAATAGTTTTACCACAACTACCAACTACAAGGGTTGGCTAGAGGCTAATGTGACGAAAACCATGTCAAAATGGTTCTTAAGGGGATTCACTCAAAGCGGACACGATCTAGTTATTTCCACACGATTGACAGGCATGAGCAATGAAGTTTTTGAACAAAACGATGGTATAGTGAGTCCAAAAGACATTGGAATGATAGACATGTCTGGAAGTGAAGAGAATCAACCATTCATTATTGGGTACTTTAACGGACCAGAACTTTTGAACAAAATCCAACACCTGCGTGTTAAGCGGGATTTAGGACGAAAGAAGATCTATCCATCTGAATTTCCAACTCACTCTGAAGGAGAAACTTACAAACTGCCAAAAAATTGTGAACGCATGAATTTCTCCATCGATTTTAAGGATTTGCAAATGCATGATTGGGTTATTGCACCAAAGAAATTTGAAGCATATTTCTGTGGAGGCGATTGTAATTTTCCATTGGGTTCCAAAATGAATGCCACAAATCATGCAATAGTTCAGACCCTTATGCATTTAAAACAACCAAATCTACCGAAGCCTTGCTGTGTTCCAACGGTATTAGGTTCAATATCAATTTTACATTATCTGACTGAAGACAGTGTGAATTTGAGCAAGTACCCCAATAGTGTTGCGAAAAGTTGTGGATGTCATTGATAGTAAAATTTGCAAGATTGTGTTTTTTTGTTTAATAAATAAATTTTCAAATTAAAACTGGTTTTTAAAAGCCCTGTTGAAGGGAAATTTTCTGCCAGACACCTGCAAGGCTAAATACCTTGAATACGCAAGAATTTTGTTTGTACCTACAATAAAATATTCTATGGACATTTTGATAACCCCACAATATCGAATAGAATATAATTATGTTCAGAAAAACGTTACTACTGACCAGTCATAAGAATTTAAAACCAAAAATTAGTCTCGACAACCTGCGTGTAGGAACACTATTTTTGGGAAAACTATTTGTGCATATTCACTTAGCCATTTCACGGCGGCCAAACCGATCATTTGAATCCTTCAATGGTGATGTTTGGTTAGAATATTTTTATTTGAAAAACACTATTTGATTTTTCCGATACCAGGGACTCGAGCCCACTTATATTTTTGTACCTACATATATATACATATATATATGTATATATTTTTAAGCTCAAATCAATTGCGTTTTTATCAGTTCACCGAGAAGACACAATTTTTATTAGTGACTAGGTTTGTTGTTTTTTACATATAAGAAATCAACAACAATCCCAACCCCATTCATCATGACCGACAATTAAATAACGATGGACAACGAATCCTGATTAATGTTAAATTACCTTCGTTGACATTCTTCTTTCTTTCTCCGTTGACAGTATCATTGTGAGATTAAATATTGGCATAGGTACTACTGACATTTCTTATTGACTCCCGGTTTAGGATTGTTCCATTTTTGAGGCAGTGAGGTCAAAGCTGTCTTGCTGCTGTCTTCACTTGAGAATTTTGTATGTATGACATTACCTTTGTGGTATAAATCTCTTTTCGATCATTACAATTATTGCTAAATAAAACTTTCAATAAATTAATCTAATAAAAAACGAAATGGAGTTATTAAAGTTATTCTTTTCTTTAATTATTTCAAAGAAACTTAAAATAAGGGTTTAAGTTTAAACCATGAAACATTTTTTTGAATTACGCTTCAATTTCACGCTCATCCTTTTCAAATTCACCGTTTTCATCACTATCGTTGTCTGTTATTGGTCTGGTAGAATTATAATGCTCTCCTAGGCTATACATGAGCCGATGATAGGTTACCACCAAGTTTGGTCTTTCATATTCGGCACCTTGAATAGTTGAAGGCCCAGTTGCTTGAATTACTTCTATTGGAACTCGAAGTGCACTGGATAATGCGGTAATTTCAATTTGTCCACCCCAGGCAGCAGTGTTGCGAATATTTTCACAATATTTTATAAATTCTTCATCAGTCAAGGTTTCTCCTGTATTTGAATTGGTCATGTAAAAAATCAGACGTTCCTTGTTGTCAAGGATATAGTTGGCAGTTTGGTTTCGTAGCTCAGAGACTTTAAATCCTCCACGTCCGGTTAGCTGCAATTGATGTTCAACAGCTTTATATAGACAATCGCCATCGGAAGCAATTGAATGGATGCTTAATTGGCGTTTCTTTAGAATTTCTTTAATTGCACGCTGTTCCAACATGCGAGGCCCATTTTTATTTTCCTCCTCACTTGCAAGTATTTCAGCTTCTCTTTGTTTTTCTTCGGAGGCTTTTTTGTTGCGCCTTTTTTGGGCTTTAGTTAACCTTGGTTGGTTATCTAAATCATTGGTGGCTAGAGAAACAAAATCATTTGTGACTGCTTCGACTGTAATTTCTTCTGATTGTGCTGGTTGAGAATTTCGGTCGTTCTTAAAAGCATTTAATTCATCGGCTTGACGTTTTTCGAAATCATTCTCTAGACGAGATATTTCTTCTTGGATTTCTTTACGCTTTTTCTTATCACCTTTTGCGGCACTTTTTTTCAACGATTGAATTTGAGACTGTAGATCCTTTTTTTCCTTGCGATGTTTGGTGTTTAGTTCATCGAGATTCTGCTCATGGGCACAGTTGTCCATCTCCACACAGCAAGATGAAAATATTTTATTTGATTGTTGTCGGAATAGACTAATGGTAAACTTCACAATTAATTTATTAATTTATTATTTTAACAAAGCCCAAAGAAAAGAAATTCTACTGTACTAGAAAAAAAGGTATTCGTTAATTTTTCCAAATGTCAAATGGTTTTGATTAGTCGTAGAACTGTTTGCTTTTATAAAAGCAAGTTCCGTTTCATTATTGATATTGAAAGGGGGACTGAAACTGAATAACTTTTAGCAGGAGACGTCGGGCAGCACATTTTAATCATTTAAATCAAAACATATGAAATGATTTATTACATTAGTGCATTTAAAGAAATAAGTATACGACAGGGATGTATATTTACCATAAGTGGGAAAGCGATGAATTGTTTTCACCCAAAATCGGGAATCAAATATTTTGTTTGGTGGATCGGAATGATTCAAAAATAGATGTGAAAGGGAGCGGTGATTTGGGTGGATTCCTATTTTGTAACCAATGTTGGGGTTATCTTCAAAATAAAACAAGAAACTAAGTGAATACATTAATACAAGCAAACAATATACTGCACCCATGATCGCAGATTGGTCAGTTCCGTGCCAACTTATGGGGTCCGTCCGGTGGGCTCGTCAGCAAATAAGCTGGAATCAATAAATTAATTTCTTTGTTATAATCTTAGCCTAGGCCACGACAAAAACAAAAATTGCAACCGTGATGTTTTTGGTATAGTTTACATTGTCTTTTTGTCAAAAAAGTTATGAAAGCTGATTTTTGCTGGAAACGTCATATGATGAGCCCACAAGCTAGCACCCGGACGAAACGCTATTATAAAGGCCGCTAAACGCTTTATTTTTGAATGATAATCATTTTCTTCTTTTTTCCATTTTCTCCATTTTGCCGCTCGTACAACGCTCATTTTGATTAAGCTGTACTTTTTATTTTTATATTTGCCATATTATGCATATACATACCTATCATAGTATTCGTTCTTCGAATTTTATTTATATAAATAAAATGTGTGTTGGGTCGATTTAAAGCATGTACGATATTAGCCCACCCAAAAAAATTACAGCACATACAAAAAAAAATATTTTATTTAGTTTTTTTGTTTGTTTAACAACAACGATTATACTTTTCCTTTTTATACTACTTTAATAATATGTTCTCTATTTTGAAACAATTGAAAATAAACTATTTTATAAACCAATGCGTGATGGTGTGCGGCGTGGTGTCTGTCCAGGAGTAACGATTTCCTGCTTGGGTATAAGAGCTTCCTCTCGCTGGGCTGCTTGTATTTTTTGTTCTTCCATTTGTTCTTGTGCCATTTGCATTTGTGTTTCCATTTCTTTAAGATGTTCAGCAGCTTGCTTCTTTTTCTCACGTCCACTACGACCGGTTTCTTTAACCGAAAAGAACATAGGACCTAATTCGGCCAGCCAGTAGCCATCAACTGCAGTTGCACACTGCATGTATTCCTTAGCGGTCATAACAAGTTCATGGTAAACAACATAATCGGGAGTTGTACCAAGTCCGTAGAGGGCTGACGTTGGATGAAGATGACATGGCATACCAGTTCGTAAATTGACATATTCACCAATACCTTTGAGACGGGCGGCTTGATAGAAATAAGCTGAAAAAAGTTCAATATAAAGAAAATGCTTTATCTCCTTTGAAAAAACCTTACCTGAGCAAATACACTTTCTGACAATATCCCAGTCAGAGCCACATGATTTAACGTTTAGCTTTTGCTGAATGAGAATGTCTTTTAACTGCTGTCGAACTTCTCTAACCTTACGCATTGCTTTAACATGAATAAAATGCTCATTGCACCAGTTTGCATTGTAACTAAGGACAATATTGTTAGTTCATTAATTTAAAAGCAAAACTTTTTTGTATTATATTTACTTATTTTGTTTCCATTGTAAATAAACATTGAGATATGTTAAATGGTCAGATTCTGGAACTTGAAATTTTTCTCGAACACCATCAGCTTCTTCTTCACGACCTTTGGGACGGTAAAATATTGATGGGACAGATAACATCGACACTACAATTTAAAAAAAAAAGTTATTACATATAAAATATTTAATGTTTTAGAAATAAAAAAATAATTTTGGAATTATATCAAGCGCAAAGACGTTTTCACTGAAGGCCGTAGTAAAAAATCATCTTACAGAAAGATGCTATAGTTTTTGCAAACAGCGACAAATAATACCAATTCTACCTAGGCATTTGCAAAAGTTATATATTTTCATGATAGGGCGATGAATTTTGCTCCACCCCGTACATTGCTTGAACGTTAATTATTATAGGAACATTAAAATGCAGAAAGAGATGCTATAATATGATTTTGAATTTTTAAATTTTTTTTTAATCTTTTAACCTCTTATAGGGCTCGTTTAGTAGATATGCATTAGGGACTAAATATTTAGGTAACTAAAGTTCTTGAAAGCAAATTTACCTAAATATCTAGTCAATTTCACAAATGTCATTAGTTGAAATTTAATTTTGAATACTTTGAAGAATTCACACTGCGGAGAACAAAATTATTTGTTGGTTTGCAAAATGTGTTAAAAAAAATAATACACACTTTGTACAACGTACAACAAATTTAAAAAATCCAATTTGAATACACACACTTTTTATATGTTTCCATTTTTAGTTATACCTACTTGTTTCTATATTTTGTCTCGCCAGCAGTCTCATATTCCCTTCAAAAAAGAATAATTTCCTTTCTTCGTAATTATTTTTGTCATACGCATAAAAGTACCCATATAAACAAATGTAAACAAAGTAACTTCTAACAAAGTTGAATTTGCAGTGTAATGACAAACTTCACATCAGCTGTTATTGTTTATGACTAAATATTTAGGTACGTTTTTCTTGACTAACTTTACAGTCAAAATGCCCTAACTTTCAAATGAAAACAAGCTAAATTGGAAGTGAGTTTTGTGACAGCTGACCAATCAGACACCAGAAAATTACCTAAATATTTATGTAAAAAGTGTTCTTAACATGCCCATGCGTTTTTCATTTACGAAAAGATTTGCTCTTCCCTTCAAAAGATTTGATCTTTTTGCAATTTTGGTGTTTCATTTTAATGAAAAGAGGGGAAAAAGAGCAAATCTCAACATGAAAGAAGCGATCTCCCGAGTTTTGGAGATTGACACATGAAAACATTTTAATGGCGGATTTTTGTTCTTTTTTATTCTAAAACTATTGGAAAGCTTTGTATTGTTTTACCTTCTAACAATTTTTTAATGAATTTGTACAAATATTCATGTAAACAAACAATGGTAATGAATAATGATACTTGTAATTGAATAGAAGTGTAAAATGTAAATGACGTCTTATTATTTTTTCAAGCATACAAAAGCCAAAGCTATCCTAGTGATTGTATGATGATCGTTTGAAACGCACGCATACTATTCACACAGCCTATGCTCTACGAAAAAAACAGCCCAACATGTTTCATTTAAAAGTGCACTTCTTGATTTTGAGGGCAAATCTTTGAGATTTAAATGTAAAACGCTTTTAGCTCCTGTCTCCTGAACGAATTTAACATTGCGGATTTTTTTTATAAACATACCTATTATTAAAATTTCAGAGCTGCATTCCATCTGGCACGATACAATAAGCATTTGACACTGCGGTGGATCCAATGGAAATTCAGCCATCTGCCTTCCAAGTGCTGTCAAAGCACCCGTATGATCTAAAGCTCCCAAAATCCACAATTGATACAGTGAATTTAGAATATTATCCTGTGGTGGTGGATCCATAAAATGAAACTGAAGCAAGTCAACGACACCAAGTGATTTCAACAAAAGCACAGTATTGGCTAAATTGGTTCGTTGAATTTCTGGCACTGTCAAAGGCAGAAGTTCCTCCTTATATTGCCTTTGGGTGTACAATCGAAACGCTTGTCCCGGTCCCGTACGACCAGCACGACCTGATCTTTGGTTGGCGTTCGCTTGAGAAATAGGATATATTTGCAATGCATCCATACCAATACGCGGATTGTAAACTTTTAATTTACAATAACCAGAGTCTATGACAAATATAATACCGTCAACGGTAAGCGAAGTTTCAGCAATATTTGTTGCCACTACACACTTTCTTAAGCCTTCGGGTGACTTTTGGAAAATTTTCGCCTGCAAATCTGATGGCAGTTGAGAGTAAATCGGCAGAATGGATAATTCAGGAGCATTGTCGATTTCAACCAAGCGCTCAGCCAATACCTCACAGGTTACTTCGATGTCTTCTTGACCAGGCATGAAGATCAGCATGTCACCTTCCGTTGGTGTCAAATGGATTTGCAAAGCCTGTTTGATTGCTCCTTCTACATAATCTTCACAGGTGTTTTTGCTAAAAAGCGTATCCACTGGGAATGTACGACCGGGTATGGTAAAAGTTGGCACATTACCAAAGAATGTAGCGAATTTCGTCGAATCCATAGTGGCCGAAGTAACGATAAGTTTGAGATCATGTCTTCTAGCAACAATCTGAAAATAAATAAAAAAGATATTGATAGAACTTTAAAACAGCAATCGAATAAAATACATTGGTGGGCAAAAGTAATGGTAATTTGTCAATTTAAAATTTTCTGGTTGCCAACTAATTAATCGTTTGTCTCCAGCATAACTGTGAAGTGAAAGCACAATGAATTTGGACGCCTCAACCTGTAATTTTAAGTTATAATCGAGATTTGAAAGATTACTGGTATTGACAGATTTTCAAACTTTCTCTGCTGTACTGGGCCCCGATTGCCATTAAATCCCACTCTGGCACCTTCACTATACAGACTTAATAAATAAATGCATATAAAATTATATTAACGAAAACAGGCCCCTTGTTTTTCCCAAAAGTGAACAGATTTATAACCTCATCAGTGATTGCTAAATATATACGAGTAGGTACCTACATTAAAAAAAAACATAAGTAGGTTGAAATTTGCATATTGTAAGTAAAGTCAACAGGTTGAATAAAAAGCTTTTTATTTTCGAATTTAAGAGAACACCAATATAAATTTACTCTTTTTTTTTTAATTGTTTTTTGTCTACAGTTACTGGATTATACGCGGACGGACATTAAGAAGATAGCCATAAAATCACACATCGACGAAACGACCTTAGTTATCTGATTTTTCGTAGATTCTACGTAGATGTGCTGTTTGTCAACAGGGTTGGGGTTGGAACTAGGGACACGCGGACGGCATGAGTTCCGGCACGTAGTGTGTAGGAACAAATGCGTATTTAGAGTACAACTGCAAGGCTGTTCCCTCCATCTATAATATTTGAAATTAAAAACAATGTTTTGATTATTATTATCGCAGAGTAGGTCGTAATTAAATTGATTGTTGTTTTCTTTATTTTATTTACTGCTCTGAGTATATGCATCTGCATATGTATATTCTTGGCTCCACTCCCACTCATATGAAGATGAGAAGAATAAAAACGAACATCATAGACAAATCTCAGAGTGAGAATAGATAGTCAGTACCTGCATTTATTATTTATTCTTATCAACATTATTGTTAAATGAAATGGTTTTGTTTGTTTTTATTTTTATTATCGCTTGCATGTGACTGACAAATTTGAATGATAACTCAAAACGAGTTGAATTGATGCATCGATAAGCTTAAAATAGATTAAATTTTATATCTTAAAAATGTGTGCCAGGCAAAGTCCGATTAAACAAAATAGGTTTAAGGTCAACGTCAAAAAGAACTGTATCTAATGTCAATTTTAAATTTAAGGCTCTGATTTATTTAACTATTGACGATGTTCACATTGGCCGTTCTCATCCGATGCATTTTTACGTACGTCCCGTCTGCCGTGTTCAGACAAAAAGTAGTGTGAACACAATGGATGCACGAAACCACATGAAACAAAAAAAAAAAAACAAAATATGTGAAATAAGCCTAGATGATTACAATTTTCTTTATATGCTCATGTTAAATTAAAATTTCCAATCAAAAGTGACCGAATTTTGTGCAAACTTTCAAGATATTGGTGTAAAAAGCGAAAAAATAATAAATAACAAATTTCAGAATAGCAAATGTCAAAATGCATCCATGAGAATTTTAAAGACGATGTTCACATTGGACGTACTCACCCGACGCATTTTGACGTCTATGTGTTTTGTTCCATTCTAACATCGTTGTTAGAAAGAGACGGGATTTTGCGTCCGGATTTTTAGATTTTTTAAAATTCTCGGATGCATTTTGACATTCGCTATTCTGACATCTGTAATTTTTAATTTTTTCGCTTGTTGCACCAACGTCTTGAAAGTTTTCGCAAAATTTGGTCACTTTTTATTGGAAATTGCACTTAAGCATAATCCTTTAAAGAATATTTTAAACATCTATATTTTGTTTTTTTGTTTCTTGTGGTTTCGTGCATCCATTGTGTTCACATTCAACATGGCAGACTGGACGTACGTCAAAATGCGTCGGATGAGTACGTCCAATGTGAATATCGTCAAAAAATCTAAAAATCTGGACGCAAAACCCCGTCTCTTTCTCACAACGAAGTGAAAAGGGAACAAAACATACAGACGTCAAAATGCGTCGGATGAGTACGTCTAATGTGAACATCGTCATTGTTGCAAACGTCGTGTAGATGAGCGGTAACCGTTCCGTATATCTTGATGGCAAAGTCATTTTTGAATTCTGTCAGACGGATTTCGGTCGAAAGCCTAAACCTACCTATATTGTTTTGGAAATCTATGGAGCAGTAAGAAATTGTCAAAAAACCCAAAGTGTAAAATTTAGTAAAATTATTGAGAGTACTCTACAAGTACTAAAATTTGTTATTGTAAGGATCTGTCAAACTACAAAATGTCAAATTTGTTGCCTCCTCTGTTCGCACTGAGCAACTTGGTAAATGTCATAATTGGATTTATAGGTAACTGTCAAAATGCAAAATGTCAAATTTATTTTCTCTGACGACAGTTCTCTCTGAATATTCCGCAAATGTCAAAATTAGATTTAAATAAATCCACAATGTGCAAAGAGCAAAACTGAGCAAAAAAGAAAACACAAAATTACTAAGATTAAAAGAAAAAGGGACTGTTTACATTTATGGAGCTTAGGAACTTAGATCAAATCCTCTTAATCGTCAAACACACATCTTTCACGTTCATCTCGTAAGTTTTTTTTTTTTTTTAAGAAAAAAACATGAAAATGCAAAAAGAACATCTCTGGACGGAAAGGAAAAATGTTAAGTTCAATTAAAAATGCCATAAATATTCGACAAGTATAATAATAGTATATATGTATGTAGTTATTTATTATGATTACTGAGCATTCCTTTTTATAATATTTGCTCATCACCTTGACCCTAATAAGTAATAACTGATATTTAAATAACACTTCAAATTAATCTTCGTAATTATTTTATGATGTGGGTAGTGGGTTGCTTTTTTTTAAATAGTTTGTTAAGCTGTTGTTTTTGCAATATATGAAATAATAAACAAGAGTATTTTCAAAAATTACACCTCTGCTTAACCTAATAAATGGAATTAACAATCGAATTTTGCGCGGTTTTTTTTTCATGTTAAACATTTTAATGTGCTCATGTTCCCACCTACGAAAATCATTCAAGCAGTACCATTTAAATAATAATTAATAGCTTGCTTCCACGCAAATACATTTCTTTGGAGATGTTGCAGAATACTTTGGCATTCGAAAATAATATCAAGTTTCGCAAATGTGCAGTATATTTATAAAAAAAAAATCTCTACAAGTATTTTTTGTTGGGAAAAAGGTTTGATAAAATGAATGGAACGTAATTTTTTCTATGTATGATTGTAACTACATCAACATACTATGTTAACACTAATGAACAAAATTAATCAATAAAAAAAAGTAATAATAATAATATATTGCTTCGGACACTCTGGCGTATACGTTATATTTTTACCATTTCTTCGCTACGCAATTTGATGGATATTAATATATTAAAAAAACCGTAACAAACTGACAAGTCTACTCGTATTCAGACTTTCATTATCATTCTTCAAACGTAGACATTAACGGGATACCAATCAAGTCAGAAGAAGGATATCAATGTTTCAGAAATATTTGTTTAACCTGCCATACAACTTTTAACTATAACTTTTTTTATTTTGACTTTCGTGATAACGGCTCAAGCTTAATAAGAAGGAATAACGATTTTGTTTTTCAATATTTTTGTTAAATTTAAATTAGTTTTTTATAAATACTTTTTGTTAACTTTTCTCTCTAGAAAAAAAGATACATTCTTTTATTATTATTTATTTATTATTATTGTTATTTTACAAAATATATTTTTTTGTAAGTATGTACATATGTATATGTACCTACATACATACATATGTAAATAAAAACAACAAAAAGAATCCAACCACATTATAAATGACAAGCAAATGTTTTTAAAAATAAATTCTTAAGTTGATGTCAAGTTCAAAGCTCACTTTGAGTAAATAAAAATCATTTCAGAAAAAAAATTTGCTAACCAAAAACCATTTAAGTTTATACTTAACAAATTTTAATAAACATTTGCCAATTTATTTTATTAGACAAAATAAGTTAAAAGAATTATTAGCCCCTTGAAAATATGACAGCAGTACCCGTTTTTAAAGGATATTTATAGAATGCTAGCAAAATCACATCACGTGCGCTTACATTATGTGAGAAATATGAGAGTCTGATGGCTGCGAGGTTGGTTTACGCATCGTAAGATGACAACGACGTTGTTTATGGCAATATGCCATAAATAGATGTTTTTATAAAATTTCTGAATTTTTAAAATACAATTATTTTTTTTGTCGAAAAAAAAAGCTTTTTAAATGCTATTGTTTTGCATGTAAATTTTAAGTTGACTGGTCAGCTACTTGAGGTTTTGTCTACATTTTTTCGAATGAGTTATAATAAGATATTTTAAGTTTTATAAATATTTAAGATTAAAAATAATTAAGATAAAACTAATTGAAATAATTGACTTGAAACCAACGGACAAGTGCAGATTAATTGTTATGTGTTTATTTTAGCATAAGACACACGATTTTTTTTTTAAAATACATTTAAACCATTGAGTTTATGCATATAAAGGAATCAAGATGGTTTCAAACTCACCGAAGTAGATGTCGCTAAATGAGCATACCGAGTAATTATTATTTCCCTAGTTCTCTGTAACGAAAAATACTTGAATCGAACCGAACAAAATTCTTCTGCATACATTTGTATTTCTTTTTCTTTTTTTTTTGTCTTTTATCTCAATAATAATTATTGCTATCTCAATAATAGTTGTTATCTCAATAATAAAAGTATTTTTCGTTACAGAGAACTAGGGAAAGAATAATTACTCGATATGCTCATTTAGCGACATCTACTTCGGTAAGTTATAAACTTGATTCTTCATGTGTATAAACTCAATGGTCGTACGAAACTAACCGAATAAAACAAAAATCATATATTGCGCTAATGGTTCGTTCATTTTTCGTTTACTTTTGCTTCTGTTCTCCATAAAAGCAGAACTATAATAGATGTAACGGTGCGGATGGCTTCGTTCGTAACTGAGCAAAATCTGTATCTTGTGCCCGTAATAGCGGAATGCTTTGTTTCGTCGAATTGCGATAAGTTTTGCTTATACGAACGTAAATTGTGCTCTCGTCTGCAATTTGACAGCTCAAATCAATTTGACAGCTTAAATCATTTTGTTTATGTTAACTTGTTATTTTTCATTTAGAGAGCTGTTGAATTTTTGTTGTTCGCGTTTAATGATATCTCTTTGAATTAGTTGATTCATTTTGAAGGTTAATTCACAAAACTATAAATAAACAAATGTTTCGTTCTGTTCTGACAGATACTTTCATGTGCCTACGTTGATTACGGGTAACAGATCGGAAGGAAGCGTTTCGTTCAGTTCTGACATTACCTTCCGATTGCTTCTGTCCATTGCAGTAAGCCACTAACGCAGTTTATGAACGTGAATTTGACAGGTGGCCAAATACATGTCAAATTTGTTTACGATCGCATCCGGCCATTACGGACAACTCATGAAATAAGAATGATGACATTAGATTCCGTTTGTTATCGATTATTATGATTGGGACTTAATGTTAGTACAAATTGAAATTCGTGTAATTCATATGAAAAATATGGATCTAAAAAAATTAAAAACAAAACTAAAAGCTGAGAAATTCAATTGACAACATTATTTTATATCTGCGCAGAGATTTAATACGAAGGTTTTAAGCCTCGTTTTCTTAAAAGTGTTAGATTACTTATTAGTAGTAATCTAGTACTGTCATGACATAAGTTTCCATATCAGTCGTTTACACATTCTATGCAGTAGTGGCACAAATTGTATTTAAACAAAAAATATTTAGCTTTAAAATGATGTTGAGTTTTGTAAGGGTATGGCCTTTAGCAAAATCCTTCTGCGTGTTTTTCAATCAACAATTTGATAAGTTGTGCTCAATTGTATTTTCTTGAACCACATTTTATATAATTTTTCATTGATAAGTCTTTATTCACACCCATTGAGTTGTAGCTATTTAGGCACACATTTAGTTTGCCGAAAAAAAAAGAAAATTGAGTTTTTAACTTCACAATAGTTAGGACAGAAGTTTTAAAACTTCTCAATGAATCTTCCATACAAAATGAAATTCATATAAATGATTCATGAATCAAAAGTATTTTACAACTGTAAACATTTTAATAAAAATAATAATTGCAATTAGAACACCACTTTCATAAACATAATTTTTTTATAAAAGGGCAATTCAGTGTCCGCCAATTGACACTGATGGAGATTTGCTATGAATATGAGCTCAAAGGCCAAATAGCTAACAAACCAGCTTGTTTTGTTCATGTATGGATGGTCTTCTCTTCACAGTCAATTGCAATGATTTACGATTTTACAAACAGTGCAAATAGTTGATCTTTCATCAAGTTTCTTGTGGCTGGGTTAAATGATCAGTGTAGATGCCTTGATCCAGACAATATAATTATTTTAATTTATGTCACGAGGATATATAGCTTAAGTAGACGTATGAATATATATGCAAATAAGTGCATGATATAGCTTTTTAAGTGAGAGAATTTTTGTACAGAGACCAAGAATAACATTTTATTAAACAAAAAAAGAAATTGATTAGATTCTTAATAAAATGTTATGGTCAATGACAATGACCCAAGGATACATGCAAAGGTACGGCATACTCGTTATATATTAAAATGTTCTCTTATATTAAAAACTCTAAAAATTGGGTCTGAGATAATTAACGCTGTATAATTGACTGTCGTAAAAATTCACTGTGGAAGGTATTTCACTGTGATCGAAAATTCACTCTGGTAGACATTCCACTATATGGTGAACAATTCACTTATCAAGACAATTTCACATCTAATTGGCCGACAAATTAGATCAAATTTACGTACGTAAAATACGCTATGGAGCACTTTTTAAGTACGAATGCAAAAGTGAACGATACTGAACGAGTCTAATAGATTCGAACAACCTCGTAGACTGCTTTTTTTTATTATGGTTCGCTGTGGTGAACACTTCTATCTGTGCAATTAATTCTGTGGAACAATTCACTGGCGGAACTGGCACAACTCAATCTTTCACACACTTCACTGAGGGGAACATTTTACAATGGGAAACATTTATATATGGAAGACTTTTCACTGCTTTGGACACATCACTGTACACATTCGATGGGTGCACTTTATTGTAAGTGCTCACATTGAAGTGTCTACAAATACAAGTTAAATTTAAATTTGATATTTTATGAATTTTAAGTGGTTTTTATTTCAAAGTGAATTTTCAATCACAAGAATTATTCACAACCTTAATTGCAAGACAATGAATTATGACCGCTGTGATTAGGTCGCCCTGCGAAAAATGAAAAAATATTCTTTGAAGCAAAAATATTGTTTTGTGTTTATACAAAAAATATTATATTTAATTTGCATTCTCTGATTGAACTTTTGTACATGTCGAAGGAATTTTGTGTATAAAATATGATTGACTATTCAAGCAAGATATTTATATTCACACACCAATGTCAATGCGGAAAATTTATTTACATAATACCAGCCAATAAATATAAATCATTATTACAAATAAAAATAATGCAACAATTTTCCAGAAAAATCAAGATTTTGTTCGATTGTTTTGTGGAAAATTTATTCAGAATAATTACGTTACATTATTACATTATAATGAAATTCAATCAGATCCGCAATTTTATTGGATATTATTTTGAAATGCATGTTATTTTTTTTTTTTTGTAACTATAGTTATTGATCTATATTAAGTTAACGCCTGCCAATTCATCCGAATTGAATAATTTGCTATAAAATTGTAAATCATGGCGCCAATGCATTTTTATTACGTAGTTTGTTTACAATTTTTGTTTTATGGACTGAAAGTATTAAATTTTAGTATCTATATTTATATTATTATTAATGATTATATATATTGATTTAGTTTAACAAAAGAGTACTTTATTTTGTTGTTTTTAAGTTCAAGTGGGTTTTGTCATGTGACCAGGGGTGGAATCGCGTAAGATGATAGTTGATTGTCACATTTTTGATCATCACTTGTGATCAAATTGATTTTGCCTTCTGCGTAAGGTGATCACATCCACCAATTCAACTCAATTCAACTTTGTTCAATTTGTCAGTGACATTTGTGAAAAACATTGTTGCCGTAGTCATATTTTCAAGTAAATTCATTTAAATTGTTATTTTGTTAGTGAATAAATGCAATAACTCTAAATTTAACCATTTATTTTCGATTGTTGTATACTCATATGGTAAAAGAAATATTGTTTTTGATGATTTGGTGACTAAAATTGAAAAAAAGTTGAAAACTTTATAATGTTTTGTATGCGTGTGGTAACTCTAGTCACATTGCCACAAAAATAAAAATAAAACGTCAATTTCATGAGAAGATGACTATCACAATATTTTGGTGATTGGTTTTTAGCTATCACTGTGATGATCACCTTACGCAGGCAGAAAGTGTAGATTTTGACTGTCACTTATCACAAATCACCTTAGCCGATTCCACCCCAGGTAAATGTAAACAAAAATATTAATAAAAAGCGCATCAAAATTGTATAGGGTACGTAATTAGGTTTTAAAACTTATAAAATCTATAAAACTAAAAATAGAAATAATGTCGATGCCTTATCTTAATAACAAGTAAGATAATAAGTAATTATAACACTCTTGTTGCATTTTTTTTAATAATATTATCACGGAATAAAAGACCAAACAGTTTTTGTTTGACTAGCTATTTAAAGGTAATAAAGGCAACTTATGCATTCGTAAAAAAGTAAAAATTCAAAGGGCATTATCATACAACGCGACGCACGTTGCAATATAGAGGGGCAGGTTTTAGAAGTCAAAGAATGAATATTTCCAACCGTCACCAGCATTCATTTTGACTGAGACATAAAACAATACGAAAACTTCGTATTGTTCCACGTCTAATATGAAAACTTGTTTAAGTTCAACTGGAGGGTGAAGTGAACCCCATAATCACATTCGAAAAATCTAAAGCGAACTTTACACGGTAAGTTAAACGACGCGACGACGTCGGTCATCGTACACATATAATCTGTCATCAGGTAAAATCAAGTGTTTTGATTTTTTGTCAAAACACTTTTCAAGACAACAGGGATAAAGATTCACATTGGTTTTGAATGTTTGAGCAAATGGGACAAATTGAGCCAGATAGGAGTGCTATTTTTCCGGATTTTTTATTGAAATTATCGATAAAATAAGGAAAGACACAAAACATTGCGACGCTGTTCAAGGGAAATAAGTCTTTAAGTAAAAGTCCTATCCTATGAAGTTTTGGACAGATGTGTGCCTTATAAATAAAAGCTAGATGCAATTATTAGGGGGAAAATATTCTTGTCGTAGGAAAGTATAAGTAAAGGAAGTATTTTGCACCATTTTTTGCGGTATCAAATACCGAGAAAAGAAAGCTGCACAGTTCCTTCAATGCAAGTGCTTTTCAGGAATAATGGCAACGAGAGAAAGTAGAATTGAGTTTTCTTAGCATTAATTTTCATATGGGTATTAAATGAGATTATCATATACATACGTCGTTTTGTTGGTAGATTTTTACATCTAAATAACATATGGTTTTGAATCTGGAAATAAAGTGTAATATCGCCAACGAAACAATCTATCGGATAAGCAGTTTCAAACAGAAGCTCGCTTTTAAAAATAAAAAAAAAGAGAGTAGGAGACAAAACGAAACTTTGTGGCACATCAGCATTTATTTTAAAGATTTCCGATTTGAAACCATCCAATTCTGCTTGTGTTGGACGGTTTTGAAAACTCTATCAAATGATTTTCGATATATCGAGCGCTATAATCTTCCTTTCTCCAAAACGATTTAAGTTCCACTTTTCGGTGAGTTAAGGCATCAAATCACCAGTGACCGTTCTACGTCATAACGAAGCTTTCGTCCTTTGAGACATAATCAGCGTATTCATATGACCTTGGAATAAACGTTTACGCATTTTAACCAAAATTGATCTAAAATTCGTTCACAGAAGCCATGAAAGAGTTCTCCTTATGCATATACGAGATTGTTAACGTCATTAAATCAAAATGCTTCGATCATGATGCTATGGAGCAAACATTGAAGGTATTTAAACCGTACGCACTTGAAAAGCATAATGTTTGAAATATCCGAAATAGTCATCTTGAGAGCATATACCTAAGTATTCTGTTTTTTTTTCGCGCTTATCAAACCACACATCAAGTCCAATTGCTTGTGGGGTGTAGAATTTTTACATACCAAAACAAAGAATAACTTATTCACTTTTATGCCCATGGGCCATCACCCTATTTTTATTTCAAAGTAGATACTAAAAAACTGTAGTAAAAAGAAGAGGACCCAGGACGCTTCTTTGGTGTGTATATAAACTTTGACCAGCAATTTATCCAGGGACTCATGCGGCGATTTACTTTTGCTTTGGTTTTAAATCAAGATCTTACCGCAAAATCTTCCATAGAATGGAGTTCTACTTAAAAAAAAAACGTAATTTGCATTTTGGTATATGATTTAAAACGAACAAACCATCTGCTAATGATATGCTCTTATACCTATCTATGACACACAGCATTCGAAACAAATGCGCATTTATTTCTTTACATTTAAAAACTTGATTTTTAATCAATTTTTTTTTTGTGGCGGTAAAATTTTATGCGTACAATTTGCATCTATACATTCTACAAGGTACCCACAAACAGATAGGTGTTGTGTTTACTTTTAACAATTCCAATTGAAACAAGTTTGTGTTTCGTCATAGCCGGCGAACGAGTACTCATGCCATTTTATTATAGTAAACAAATTGTAATTCAAGTTTTAGAAGACTTGTATTGTCTATAAAAAACTGACTCAACCCAACCACTAAAAAGTTCTGACTTTTAGTAGTCACACTCGTACCGCACTTTATTTTTTATTGTCGATTGAAACTGAGTACTGAGCTGAGCCGCCAGCGAATGCGAATATGAATTGCGATTGCGAATACGATTGGCCACAACAACTGAAGTTATCTGGCTTAAAATTAAGTCTAAAAATAGACCTACACTGAACTTTCAATGGGTTTTATTTACAATTCACAGATAATTTCCAATACAAATACAATTTTTCCCATTTTGTATTTTTGTATTGCATAAAATATATTTTCGTTTTATGGAAAGGAATGCGCTGTATTGCAATTCATTGACTATGCATTGGATCGTTTACATAATAATACAAAAAAATATATATATATATATCGCTACAAGGTGAGGCGAGCAAGTGTTTCAAATGTTTTGCAATTTCATTTATTTTACCGGCACATAATTATTATTATAAAAAAAATTTACAATTACATATTCGAACTTCTAATGAAATTTTCAAATTATTTTTTTTTTAAAGCACCTTGGAGGTGAAGATCGAATAATAGAATATGTATTATGTATTTGTTTTTTTATACGTGTATTTAATTCACTTAAGGACGTTGATCTATTGTTACATTTTAAGTGTTAAAAAAAATGACAATTAAATTTCCCTTATGACGTTTGTTTATACAAATTTAAACAAATTTGCTAAAAATCTATCTTAGATGGTAAACAATAAACACTTTTTAGTTAGAATTGATAAGTATCTAAATACAAAAAACTTATCATAAGTATCATTAAAGATTTTCTCATTAGCATCGCATTGTTATATGAGTTCAACAAGGTTAAATAAACAAAATAAAATGCGGTGCGGCAATGAATCCGACAAGATAAAGTTGTTTTAAATGGTTCAGTTAAGTACATAAAAGGTAATTTGTTCTTTAACTGCTTGTTTTAGTAGAATTTTTTTTTTTATTTTATTTTATTTTTATTTATTTAAAATAAATTAATTCTGATTATTTAAAAAGTATTTAAAAATGTGTTCAGTTAAGTTTTGTTAACATGTTGACTTCACATTAATAACAATATTTCATAAAAGCTCATCCACATGTTAGCAAAATATTAAACTAAAAGAAAAAAATAATTCAAATTTTATTTAAAATTAACAAAAATAACTATTTATTTGAAAAAAATTGCTATGTTTTAGAAGAGAATCAATATTAATTTGAAAGATGAAAACATTCCAGATACATAGGTAGGTAACGTAAAACAAATTCTCATTAAAAAATAGGTTTCAACTTTCAAAAAAAGAACTTGATTGATTAGTGACCGATGCGTATTGCACAAATAAAATTGCTGCACTCAAAGGTTTCTCATACGATCAAAATCAAAGGTTTCTCATACGATTGTCAATAAATTTTCAAGGTCTTTTAAAAATAAAGAAACAAACTTTTTTGTAAAAACGAGAGATAACTAAACTGCTGATTATACCTATACCTATAGGTAGCAAAAATGATCCATTGCAGTGGCGATTCCTAAGGGTGAGCTACGTTTTCTGGGGTAGTTCAAAATAAAAAAAAAACCGCTTGATAAACAGGTTGAAGAAAAGAAAACCATGTTTTTACAGGACATTAAAAAATTTGCCAAAATTTCAGAGATTTACTTCATTAAGTAACAAAATAGAAAAGACATGTATATTCGTTTCAATAGGATTATTTTTGTTTTGTAAAAAAAGTAGTTTAAGAAAATTGTACGAGCAAAATTTTATAAATCTAGCTCAAATAGGAGAGAAGTTATATTAAAAATACATGTAAGAAACGCTGCAGCCGGTCAAATATCAGTAACCCTAACAGTTATATGTAAACGTCAATTTTTTTTCAAGGCTATACCTCAATAAGGAGCAAAATTAGCAATGCAAATAGAAATCGGACAATTTTTACATCAGAATATCAGTAGCGTCAGAGCAATATACCTATAAAATTTCAAATGCCCTACCACAATTAGGAAAATAGTTAGAAAAAAAATGCATATGAGGACGCTCCAGTCAGTCAATTTATCTACTGGATGCTCAGTAATCAAAGAGCAGCACACACACCAAATTTTAAAGCCCTAGCTCAATTACGAACGAAGTTGCTATCACTACCCGTGTTTTTTTTTAAACTATCCGTGGTGAAGTAGGATTTTTCATACAAAAATCTCACTGCGGATAATAGGAGAATTCAAAAATCTCTCCGCCGATAAATTTTCGACTTTCATTCGAGTATCGATCAATATTTTTGTTATTGTTGGTACGAATGATAAATTCATGTATCTCGATAGGGGTATGTTCGTAAACTTGTAGTCGCCTTTAAAGTGTGATTTTGTTTTATGTTTGATTGCCCACAAACATACCCAAATCTCAAAACAAATAATCAAATTTTTCAAGGAAAATCAAAACTAACTTTGAAAAATTTATACATTGGAGGACGTTACATTTGCCAGTTCTATCCAAAAATGTGCTCTTGTTGCATTTTTCATATTTAATCGAGTGAAAAATAGTAAACAGTATCTTGTCAAACCTGAAATTTAAGTTCTATTTTCTTTTAAGGTTTTGCTCAGTTTTGCGTTTTGTCAGGGAATATTAAGTGCAAACAGCTGCATCAGCAAGCAATAAATGTTTGACAGATATAACCGATTTTTAGGGCCAAATATGCAAATATTATAACTAAGTCTTAACCACGATTGTTCAACAGGACTTTACAAATCCAATTTGGACATTTGCAGAGCATTGATTGCTTACTGTCAACATTGAAAATGTATTTGACATTTTGTAGTTTGAAAATCTGAAATCTTAAGATTCGCAGATTACCTATTTATCGCAAAGCTGTATACATATATGGTTTAAAGTATATGCTTAATTTTTGGTTTCACTAAATATTAAACATAAATTATGTTATAAAATTCAACTATTTCGATTTGTTATTAACACATTTTCTTCTACATTTTCCGTTTTAGTTAATATGTGTTCTTCATTCTGTCTAACAGTTCAGTAGTACCATGTTTCAAATATAAAACGCGGTTGCCGATTCGGGTACGGATGGGTTTTTTTTTGGGAATTTCCCATTTCACTATGTATAGATTGCCAAAAAAACACGGGTACTATCTACTTTCAAATTTCAACGAATTTCTTGTAATTTTCTTGTATTCGGATAGTTTCATACGACTCCGTACGTACCTATTCGACTATTATGGTTGAGTCTTTATAATCAAACACATTATATAGATTGCAGGGAATTAATTATCGCAAATTTTAATGCTAAACAATTTTTCATATGAGAATTTTTGTATGTAAGTTTTGTTCCTGTGAAGGTGAAATGGATTTAAAAACATGTAGTTTTCCTCTGTTTATAAAGTTGGGTTTCTTTATTTTTTAATATCTTCAAACGTGAAAGCCATATGATCATCTATTTTGATTTATAGTTTATAAACGTAATGAATATTTAAAACAAAATCATAATGACTGGATCAATCGTGAATTTTTAAATTTTATGAAGTAATTCCCTGAATTCATGCACTTTAAAACGCAAAACCTTGTTTTATCGTTTAATTATTAATTTATTTCATTTATTTAATTTAATTATTATTAAGAAAATTCTTTTTTAGTTTCTTGGTCTTATTAAAGCTGAAAATAGTTAATGCAATTAAAAGTGCCATTTTACTATCTAAAAACTCAATAAATATTTATATAACTGTTTGGAGCAACTGGGCATTAATTACATCAGAAACCATTTTAGTTAACGGGGCAGTATAATTCACTGGCATGGACATTTTAATATTAACTTTAAACCAATCTTGGATTTCTATTCACCACTTTGTAAGATATTTCATTAGAGTAAATAAATTTAGAACATATCCAATGTTGAACAACTTTAACGTTCCCTTTTTCTTATATTTTCACATTTTCTTCGCTTTTCAAATTTATTTAAAACAAAATGGGGATTTATTTTATTTAAGTTTTTCATTTCTACAGTTTAAGGATAATTTTTTAAAGCAGTAAACTTAATTTAAAATATTGTTAGAACAATGTTGAAGATTGATGTTTATGAAAAATTTAAATGAAAATCAAAACAACAAAACAAAAATCTTCGTTTTTATTTGCGTGATTTTAAGTTTGCTCCCCAGTGTAGTTCACACTCGTGAGAATTTTTTAAATGTTTAAATTTAATTTGCATATTTGGTAAATATATTTGTTTTTGTTTATGTCTGTTTTGGCACTGCAATCTAAATGCAACTGAATTGAAGTGGTAATTGACTATATAACAATTTGGCATGCGCCTCCTTATAAATGATGTCATATATATACCTAGCTTAAACTAAACAGACAAATTCTAATCGAATTACAAGTAATTTTAAGTTCGTTGAATTTTCTAATTAACGATAATATAATAAATAAGTTGTTATTCTTTCACACCATTTTAAAAGCTGTTCTCGGGTCGAAATTTCGTCCAAGGTTAAAGAATTTTTTTTGTCTGTTGGTGGGCTACTAACCTTTTAATGTTTTTTTTTTGTAACGATCAAAACAAATATTTTGTGGAAAGGGTGTTTCAAGTTAAGGAAGTGTTTTGGTAAGGCGACTGTTTATTACTGAAGAAAAACTTTTGTTAAACTTAATTATTTGGGGGCTGCATAATCATTCATTACTCATTTGTAGTGTCCATAAGTAGAATGATGGTCGTTGGAAAGGGATGTAAAAAGATATCAAATGTTGCCAGCTATTATTCAATAAATTTGAATACATGCTTCATCTTTTTAGTGACGTATCCATTTGAATATATTTCAATGACAAATTTATTTAACGAAAAATTAGGTTTAATTCAGGAAATTATCTAAATTATGAGGATATCACTGCATCCAAGGAAACACGTAAATATTTCTATATTTATATAGTTATAAAGACAACGCCAAATCTAATCAAGTGACGCGTACTGTTTACTTTTAATTTGAACATTTGTAAAAAAAAAATAAACTTAAAAAGTCTAGGAGATGGGGCGCGCCTGCTGCCGCCGAGTGTCTACATCTACAATGTGTATGTGCGAATCAGGCCTTAAATGATTTATTATAAAATCTTGAATACAAATCTATTAAAACGTTGTCAAGTAACAGGTGGTTTGTCGAAGGCAAATTTTGTTTATGTTACCCTAGTCCCAATAATAGATTAAAAGCAACTTGTTTTTATTGATTTTTATTTACAGAATTTTAAAATAGTTTTGTCACGACACGACACACGATGGCAAAAGATGTGTCATTTCTCACGTAGGTATAGTGCAATGGCGGGCAGAGAAGACACAGACTTTTTGATTTCTCTTAAATCCAAATTCCAATAGGTACCTAAAAGCTTTTAAACTTTTGTGATTCATAAAGAAATTACATTCTATGGTTTAACACCAACAGTTAGATTACCGAAATAAATTGTGAATATTTAATTTCTAAATAGAGTGATGAACGGATATTTGAAATAGAATTCATCTATCTACAACTACAAGACGATCATTGCATTTTGTGTGGGGGTCAGAGTTTTTCAGTGTTCCCACTTTGATATGCTGACTGCTATTTTTGAGATGATCAGAAAATTTTCAATAAGGATACTGTTTTAAAAAACTGTAACGGACGCTGTTCTAATTTAAATTTTTGTAAACCGAAAAACTGAAAAGGGTTTTTTTTTGTCTGTTTCTTTTTTGAAACTGTTTTCATGATATTGAGTTTAATTTCGTTTAAATTGGTCTTTAACACTCTAAAATATATTTTTACTTTTTTGTTTGTATTTTAACGATAATTTTGATCTGTTCTCTTCTAGCCCATAACTTTTAATTATCAGGTATCAAATAACTCATAAATAGTTATCAAAAACGACTAAACCAAATCATTCAATAGCAATAGTTCTACAGAGCTGGAGATGAACTACAAATCCTACAATTCACCGCAGAATCCAGCCGTATGAGAAGAGATACACCTTGGGACTTATGATGTTCTTGGTGATCTCATACTCGAAAGAGTTGCAAGAAGCAGTGTCCCTGAAAAAACGAGATGATAAAAGCATTTTTTCAAACCAATAAGTCTTCCCTCTTCAATTTTGTACCAATTAATTAAACTCAAATGATTATGAAACTTATATACATATTTAAACATAAAGGAAAGATTGATTAAAATGATGTTTTAATATTATATACATGGAAAATTGCCTTATTTTTTTGAATCTGTTTTTCACCGACTTAGTAAGTAATAAGTAACTTTTATTTTTATATTTCTGAAGTAAACAGATGCTAGACTAGAATACAAGTGGACAAACTATGGAACGCTTTTATTCTTCAGATCGTAAAGTGCATGTTTTTGCACCAAAATGGCTGCCAAAAATGGAGTCAGTAAATTATTTCCAAAACGAAGTAAAAAAGAAAAAAAAAATAAGATCTTCTAAGTTTCTTCGATTTAGCATGTTCTTAGCAGTTATTGATATTGTTTTTCTTGTTGGAAGTGACGATGCAAAACCCTGTGTAAAGATTTCCGTTTTTTGATCCCTTAGCACGTTTCTGTAACATTTCCATTGATATGCAAATTCGAAGAAATGTAAAGGGAAAATTTAATTCAAAATATCAGAATTTATTGGTTTATTGGTTTGTTTTGAAAAGCTATAATTTGAGTTTTCAGTATTTTGAACCAGATATTTATTCACTTATCCAGATTTTTCAATTAAAAAAATAAAGTAAACATATGAATTGAAAAAAAAAAAACGGTTGCCACGAACCAAAGAAATAATGGATCATCGAAATGCCAAAGAAGGTGCTATAAATAATTATAGGATCATTGAAACGCAGAAGAAGGTGCTATAAACAAGATGAACTCGATCTTGATCTTGCTATAATCAATCAATATGACCTTGATCTTGCTATAAGATGATTTTGGTCTTGCCGTCTTCAAGATGATCTTGTCTTTAATAGGATTTGTTGACTTTCCTATAACTTTGATATGCATTTTTCTCTCTCAATCAAATAAGTATTCCTTTTTTTTAGGAGACGAACGAGCCTAGCGTAGGGGTACCATAATGAGCTTATCCAGTATTTCAACTTTTTTTAAATGTATATTTTACAAGTCCATTGTGCATTGTATCATATTTGATAGACAGCACATAATTTGGTTTTCAGAGTCCATGAAACAACATGAACACTTCACAGACTTCACATAAAATTAATTGATTCGATTGCTTCTAATTTGATTTATGGACGCTGAAAAGCAGGTACACATTGATTGAAGCAAAATTAAATTTTTATTGTGAATTTGTTATTAATTTTTTTTTTAATCAAAATGGCAGCACTGAAATCACGAAAGCTAAATGCAAAGAGTAATTTAATACAGAAAGAGTAAAGACTTATTTATTTTTATTATTCCACTCCCACTCTTATAGCTATCGTATCTCAAAAAAAAACAAACAAAAAAAACAAATCCGATATGAATACTCGTGCACGTACGTACGTTTACGTATGGCGTACAACTTTGCTTCAATGAGTATTCCTTATTTCTCAGATGTATCTTTAGCTGTCTGAAGAGCTAGAGTAGAGCCCCCTTTGAGTTTTGCTTTTTGTAGTTATATTGCTGTCCGTAACTAACCCTCCTACAGCACTCTTATTCATTGCTAGAAGCGCTGTTCACATATCATCGTCGTTTGTGTTGTCGTCGTCGTCGTCGTATCAACTAAAAACATGCAACAACCGGCTTTAAATAAAAATATTCATCGTCAAACGTTGGTATTTGTCTTTTGAAACTCTTGCAGTTCAGAAGTGTTTTGTTGCTCTTGTTGAATAATATTTGAATGATTATAGAAACAAAAAAAAAAGAACTAAAGAGTGAATTATATTAACATATGCTTAAATATATTTTGATTAAAAAATAAATACAATAAAAATATAAAAAGAAGATTCAAAGTATTTATCTGTTGCTTTTTAGCACAGTTAAGATAAATACAGGAATTGCAAAGAAAAGATACAAGTGGAAGAGAAAATTATAAAAAAAAGATAAACATTTTTTTTTTTGTATAAATAAACAAAGGCTCTTTATTTATTATTCCCTTATTTTTTTTTTGATTTTTATATACCAAGTGCTTTTTGTGAAAGTTTTTTTACCAAAACGAAATTCTCATTGTTGGTAAGAAAGAACTGGTGAAAAAGATAAATTTAAACCACAACAAAATAAAAGCAACGCAGACCAAGTGAAGTTAAAAATTTCAAGGAAAAAGTAGTTTTATATTTTTTTTTTAAACTTACAAAACAAGTGTTTTAATTCCATAAACGGACAATACAAAAAAAAATCGTCCAAATGACGATGAACCGGTCGAACAGTTTTGTAAATTCATTGAAATGGTGGCCCATACAGGGCAGCAACCAATCCAACAATAATAATACCAACAGTAATAATAATAGCGGTAATAATAATAATTCAAATAAAAACTTCACATTTGGTAGTTCGGTTGCGGTGCAGAAATTACGAGAATCCAAGTGGTTTCATTTAGATGAGAGAAGAATCTTTTGCGCTGTTGTCGAATGTGGATTCTTGGTTGAAGTGAGATCGCAAAATCACGACGAAAACGATCAATCTTGGTTTGGCGTGGTGCTATGTAAAACTACCAAAGGTGAGTAAACATACACAAGGTAGAGCAGAGCTAGCAACCACTAAAGTAATACCGGAACTTTGTGTTTTAAAGGAACTATAGATAGATATTATAGTGTGGTGCCTCTTTAAAAAAGAAACAGGTTATTTTTTACGATTTATGAGATGCGATTTGAAGTTTTAGGTGCAAGAAAAATACACTAGCAGCTGTAATCATCGTAAATTGGAGGCGCCTACATTCCGTAATCTAATTAAATACTAAACTGTTTAAATATGGGTTTTATTTTTTTGTTCATTTTGTTTATTAAAAGTGTCGAGCTGAAGTGTTATTAAACAATTATTTATTCAAGTGGGAGGAGATACCTATCTGTTTTTATTTTTTTATTAAAGACAAATTGTTTTTAAATATTGTTGATAAGTGCTCTAGAAATTTGTAAGAAAACACTTTGTTGTTCAAATATGAGGTATTAACTTTTTTTTTTTGTTAAAAATCGAAAGTTCATAATTTTTCACAGAAAACAAAAAAAACTAATTATAACCGATAAATTATGTCGTCAACTCTATCGTCGATCTTTAAGAATCAGTTTTCCAGCTTAAAAAAGTACTTTAAGTGGCTTACTTGATAAGGTAAATAAATAAACACAGTTGATGTTATAAGTGACCTACATAGTAATTGACTTCACATTATGCTTTGCTTAAAGTTAAAAGTTTGAAATTAATTACTGAGACTTTAAAAAAAAAACTTTAACATTTATTTTATTTTTGTAACAATTTGTCGTAATTTTATTAGTAGGTTGACATAGTTGACGACTTGAGACGAACAACTTTTATATGAGTTTGTATAATTTGTGTACTTTTTCAGAACGCAATGACTGTTTATTTAATTTCGAGTAAGACAAGGAAAAATCTAATGCTGATATCACAAACAATAATGAACTTTTAGCTGGAATTGGGTGGTTGATTATGTGTGGAAAATACGGCCATCCGGTAAAAAACGAGTTTATCGAATGCAAATCAACCACAATATGCAATCCAAATATTTTTAATACAGGATCTTGTTTTGATTGATAAAAGATATACTTTTAATAGACAAATATAAGATTAAAATTTTTAGAAAATCGATTAATAAACCTACCTACAATTTGTTTCTTAGCAAACAAAATGATTCGAACTTTGGGACTTTGAAAACATCGGCACAAATATTAATTAAAACGAAGTACATCAGGGAAGTATCATGGGTCCTTTACTTTTATTACTTGATATTTGTGTTTGAAGGTTAGATGACGGTTCTCCAAAGTGGACTTGCTTGTTGGTGATTCTGATTATTATAAGAGTAATAAGTTAGAGAAATATATTGAACACAATTATGCTAAGTAAGTTCAGTTTTTGATATTTAAAACTTTATTTCAAATTATAGAAGTTTTGCTAAGAAAAATCAGCATATCAAAAAGCAGAACATGACATAACAATAACTAATTTGTTAGCTAGTCTTAGCTCTATAACAATTCTGTTATTACTTATTAAGAACGGCACTGAAAAGTATCATAAAAAAGCAGTCCTCAAAATGGGGCTCTGCGATTTTTAATTCTTAAAGGCTTTTGAGCGCTGAATTTTTCACAAGGTGTGATTGAAAAATCTAATCTGAGTAATTTTCAAATTTAATAATGTAATTTTAGTTTAGGTTGCTAGTTAATTTTGTCACAGAAAATGAAATTGATAAGAAAGTGTGAAATTGACTAAAATAATTGTGATAAATGATCGTCAAAGTGATAAGATAAGTACCTATAAAAAACAACCCCAACAAAATTGTAATTGCCACCTTGGTGCTGTTTGTTTTCCATTTTCTGATGTTATGAATATTTTGGAGTTACCACATGCATACAAACTAATATATTTTATACATTTCTGTTCAGTTTTAGCCATGAAATAAAATAAACAAACTTTTTTTTACATATTTATTTACTACATTACAAATAAAAATAAAATAACTAAAATAAGTTTCGGAACTTAACAAATTCCATAAACACACTTGAAAATGAGACTACGGTAACACTGTTTTTGGAAAACTTACCGTTCAAAATCTAATAGGTAAAGTTAAATTGAGTTGAAAAAAAATTAAATGACGATCACAAGTCGGTCGCCATCAAAAACGTGAAAAGCATCTATCAGATCACATTACACGATTTCACCCTTACTTTGATTTCTGTCTATTTTATTTTTTAATAACTAAATTAAAATCTAATTCTAACTATTTTTTGATTATTATGTACATACAATTTATCAAAACCCCAGAATATATATAGTTAGTAGTTTTTTTTTATCTTCTTTTCTCATTGATTGCATAGGTAGTTCAATCGTTGTTAGGCGATTCATTAAGACAAATCAAAAGAAAAATAAATTTGAGTTGAAATAACAAGTCAAGCTTTTTTTTCCTTAGCAACAGCTAAACAGATTCCAATCAAAATATAATAAAATGATAATGGTGTGAGTGTTAATCTTCGAAGAATGATAAATTTGTCAATTTCTTTTTCTGATTTAAATATTTTGTTCTGGTATAGGAATGAGATACAGTTTTATATAGACCAAAGTATCTAATTAAGATATAGGTATGCATAATTAATCGAAAGTATATGTTAATTAAAAAATGTTGGCCTAACAACAAACTATTCCAACTTCAGTTCACTGTGTCACCTTGCGCTTGATAGCCTCGAAAAGAAAAGAATTTATCAATAACTATATTGAAATCAATCAACCAAATCAAATCAATCAATATTATAAACGTGATTGTAATTAATTCATGGTCAACAAAACCGAATATCTTTTCAAATTTTCACAAAGAATACCGAATTAAAAACTTTGATAAGTGCCCCGTGTATGCCTATACTTACCTATTTATTAAATATTTTGTACAATCTAAGTTCAGTAACCTTGACAGAACCCAACAGAAGAGTATAATAATTAAAATATATACTTAGTGAATCTTTCCAAATCAACTTAACAATCTTTATAAAACTATGTTAACACCCGATTGCATGTTTTAAGATTATAACCGAGATTATGACTGTATTTTTTTTAAGATTCTTTAGTTTATAAAAATGAATTATCAAAACTATGAAGCAATAAAGAAACCATTATAAAAAATTATTCAGAATATATTTTTAAAACATTTTGTATATTATTATTTGTTCCACATATAGGTATGTTTACTAAGAGGATTATTGATAATTATAATTACTAGAACGTAAATTCAAATTATAACGTTCGTTATTATTTTTGCTTACTTTTTTTTTAACCACACATTTTTTATTGTACAAACGTAAATAAAAAGTGCCATGAATATAAAAAAGAAAAATTAAGAGCAGTGCTAAAAAACAATTTGCATATTATGTGTTTACGTTTAGGGGAGACTGAATAGGAATGGGACAACAACTTGATTATAGCATCTTCTTCTACATTTTAATGTTCCTATAAATTTATACTTTCAGCCAAATAATTTTTTTTGATTTTCAGAAAAAAGAAAAATTGCATTAAAATACTGAATGGATATTGTATAGTTTAAATTATAATTCCGTAAGGATTAAATTATAGGAACTCAAAATGAAGCACATTCTTTCAGTTTTTTGCGTTATGGAGTTATACCTGATGGCACAAAAAGTCATTACTCTATCAGAAGATGCTATGATTTTTGCAAATGTCACGTTAGAGTTGACATTTGTCGCCATTTTTTTAAATTATAGCATCTTTTTTTTTTGTTAACTTCGTAAATGTCAAATAATAATTGAATATTCTGTATTATTTTTACAAATAGTGGAAATTTGTAAAAAAAAAAACAGAATATTCCGATGGAGTGATAGTGTAGGATAATGCAGAGGCTCATAAAGCCACCATAATAATTTCATGATACTTGATATTCTGCTGCAAACCCCTTTTTAATATTATTGTTGATTTTTTCCCCCAAATAATAGCACTTCACCTGTGTTCGCTTTTGATAATTTTTACCCCTTGATATTATTCGACAACTACCTATACTATAACAAACCACTCAGTCTAAAAAACGAACAATTGAAAAGGCGCATTTTAATGTATAAAATACGTAGTGCCCTCATTTCATACATGAAACGAAAAGACTATGGCATTATTTTTTATATAAAAGACTATTGTCTCATAACTCTTGTTTTTCATTCATATACCCATTCTCCCCTATATATTTAAATTTAAATGCGATTTCGTCTGCATGACTGTCTGACTGTGGATGACGGAATGCAAAAATGCTCTTGGGGTACATGACTTATACGAGGGACGTATTAATACCAGCGGGAGGTTGTTTTGCTTTCTATTTTTAAAACTTCCAATTTCAACATTTACGAGAATTTAATTTTTTTTTTCTTTTTTTTATTCAACGCAAATTTGGATGAATTTAATGAGGTTTTACAAAAATATTAAACCATGTGTACAATAAACACACATGCAGTAGGTATACCTACTTAAGATGGTAATAAAATTTCACATACCTATGTATATACGATATTTATTGTATTGTACGATATTTTTTTAATGTGACACGTAGATTTTCTTGTATGAATTATTGTATACTTAAAGGTATACTAAATTATTTTCTTCAACAAACATTGGCAACACTTGTTTTTTGTTTCTTGAAAACAAAAAACATTTTCTCTTGGGAATAGATATTCCGTTGAGAAAAATAGGGCAACGTTTCGAAAACAATAAAAAGAAAGGATTCTCCAAGGAATTAGTCTTGGACTTGGACTCGTTCTTTTTTATATGTCGTTGCTATCACTCTGTTTGAGTTTGAAAGTTTAAGGTAGAACTATAATGCGCATGAGCTAGCATGGCCTACTGTCAAAATTAAACAAACTGTTTCGTCATGTTTATACAAACATGATGAATGCAAATAATGAACATGTGAAAATCAATTGTTTTAATTTTTTTAATTGTGTTAAAAATGCATAATTTAATGTTAATGATTTATTTATGAAATGGACAATTCAACGCATATTCGTAGTCTTCTTTTGGTAAAATGGAGTATCTTAAATTTAGAACGTTTAAAGATAAAGTAGTTTCTTTATCAAAATTTTATCTTTGTATCCACACCATAGATAGTTCAGCCTAGCAACGGAAAAAATGCGAGAAACCACGAAAGAGTATAAAAATAAATCAGACTTAATTTATCGTTGCCTTGTCGCCACCTTTTTACAAATTTAAACTTTAAAGTTAAAGCAAACATAAACAAAATGCGACCATGTGAACCCGAACTATTCGTTTCTACATAAAACAAAATAATAATGAAACTTATATGTACCTACCTACCTAAGATAAATCTATTTGAGTGGCAAAGTAAAATTGAATTCAACTAACAAAATAAAATACAAAGTTAAATGTTTAGTTTTTTTTTGAGACAGGTATTATTGATATAAGAACTACTAATAAAATAATGAAGATTTTAAATTTAATCATAGTGTATATCGTAAGTATATAATTTTTTTGATATTAAGAATTACTTAATTATTGCGCAATTACATAATATTGCGGTACTTAATTACTTTGGTACTTAATTACTTTGCGCGCAATGAATCTGAACAAAATGTCGAAAGCGTTTAATTTGCATAATTTATGTACATATATAGCTACCTTCTTTTATTTTTAAACAAGTTTTTTTTTCAAATTTAAATTGTTAATCACATTGCGTGCGATGCAGAGTCCAAGTCACGCATGAGAAAAATAAAAAAATATATAAATTTACATATGAGCATACATCGATATAATAAAAATTGTTTTTTAAATACCCAAGCTCAATAAACTGTTATATTAATGACTTTTTAACATGAAAACTACATATATGTAAAGTGTGTCTATTTTATTAAATGTTGAATAGTTTTGGTATCTTTTTGAAAAATCTTCTATGATTTCTTTTTAAAATGTTAACTGTAGAAGATCATATACAGTACCCAGTTTATATTGAGAGCAACTAGGTATATATGGTAAATCGTGCCTTGCATATTTATAAAGCTAGTATATTATTTGTTAAAAAAGAAATTGCTTCCATACATTCATAGTAATACAGGACAGTGATTATTTACTTATAATGCAATGAACATCATAATACACTGTCCTTCAACGGAATATGTAAGCATTATGGTTTGTTTCTTTTAAGAAGTGCCAACCCAATGATCATACCAACTATAATTCTTGTTAACACCTACTAATCACACTTTTTTGTGTTAAAATTGAAGAAAATAATTGCAAGGAAATATAGTCAAAACAATGGTTTCAATTATATGCAAGTGATATTATGACTTTCTCTTTGTTTTGAATGGTGTTCCACAGGGTTCTATTCATAGGCCTGTTTTGTAAACATTACTCTGACAATTCACTTGAAATAATCAAAAGTTTTTCAGAGGATGTTGCAAATTATAGCAGCAGGGGTCGGTGTTATGGGTGGACAACGAATAAAACAGAGACAAGTTATAAAATCCATATTAAATAAATTACTTCTGTATTATAATGTATGTTAGACATACATTATATGCAGAATGAATTGCTCTTTCATCCTTATGTTTAGTAAAAAAAATATATGTACCTATACTGTAGAATAGGAGTGTAAGTTTATTGAAGACAGAGAAATCTTTTCGCATAAAATATTCATTGAATATTTGCATGCATATTCTTTGGATAACCTTTACAGCAAACCATATTCGTTTGTTTTGCCTAATTTGCTATAAGAACAAATATTAAAATAAGAGGAAGTAATAATATTATGGGAACTCTAAAAACTTGCTATAAAATTGTTTTTGGGTTGAATCTTAAGGTCAGATGAGAACATTTTGTTTCTTAAAGTTTTGTTTACTTAAGCTCAGGGTTCTTTATTTTAATCTTTTAAACAAATATTACTACGACACGGTTTGGAAGATACTTTTATAAATTGTTTTTTTTTTTAATCGCTGCCGCGCCGGGGTCATTTGTTTTATAATTTTTACCATAAACAACCGTGTGTGTGAAAGTGAATAGTGTGTGTTGTAGGTACACTCTACGGGTTGTAAACGGACATGGAAATCTTTAGTTCACGTATTCAATGACTTTATCAGTTGGGTAGAGAAGAGTAAATGTTCTAGAGCGAATACTGGAGATCTGCAATATTGAATATTCACTAAACAATCCATTATATAGGAGGAATTAGTACAGTAGGTGAATGCTTGAGGTGATCTTAATGTTGCTGGTTCGCGTGCAAATTTACTTATTTGTATTCATTTACATTACAAATATACAATCCAGAGTGTATCACTCCAGGCTTTATTGCTGATCTCAAGCCATTGAAACTTTATAAGACCTGTCTTAACTACCATCTCTGTCCTCTTGTTAATCATTTTTAGTCACCATCTAAGTACCTAAGTATCTAGAAGTTACTTTGATAATAAAGATTCTCTTGTTCATCAAATTTATCAGATGTTTTTTTTTTATTTTTATTTTATAAACCATCACAATAAGATTAAATTAAATTGTTTATCCCAAACAATATTTCGTTTAGAGACCTTCAAAGTTCATTACTCAGAAAATTTGAAGAGTTTGCTTTCTGAAATCGAAAGTAAATGCAGAAATGACAACAAAATAAGAAAAACAGATGTTACTTTGTTATTAACAAATATCAATCAATAATATAATGCATTTGAAATCTAATATAATTCTTTCCTGATAATATCAGTAATGAATGACAAAGCCGGTTTTATTTTATTTTAGTCATAATCTCTACGATAAGATTTATATAGGTTTTTTGAAAACCATTTTATTATACGATTAACTTGTTAAACAAAATTCATTATGAAATTGATTGCATCTAAAGCTTAAAAATGTTTACTTGACAAAGTGCAAACTCTGAATCATATTTTGAAATTGATTAAATTTGTTTTTCTTTGAATTGTATACATAGTCAGGTAATCATATGAATAAACGAGCAAGGTCATTTGTGTTTTATCTTATAAAATATGAACCATATCAATTGAATAGTCATTCATTTATCTCTGATGGTGTTAATGATCTCACCCACTTCAGGAAACGTTTGCAAGCCTCCGGGTTTTTGTTTGCTTAATGCCTGAAACATTGGGACGTTGCAAAGAAAACCTAACTCACATTCGGGTCCGACATCTTAAATGCAAGACAAGACGCTCTATTAATGTACCTCAACTTTGATTTATTAATTTTTTTAGATAAATGGAGGACAATAATTTGAGAATAATTGTTTTAAATTAATTTTAGGAGTTATAAGTAACTTTAAAATATCAAGGGGCACCCCAACAGAATATTCTTTTATATAACAATTTCAAATTAACTTCAAACCTTTAACCAGTTATATTCATTTCATTTCAGATAACAAGCCAAAACCAGAAACCATTGAAATATTTTCTGTTAAAATACGAGAAAATGGTACATTCAGATTGTTCAAATTAAATTTGGAAGAAATTTGGAAGAACGGATGGGAATTGCGTATAAATAATTTTGCTGATAAGGAAAAACTGCCCCACAACGAAAAAGACATCCGAAATCAGGTAAATAACATACTTCATAATTACTTTTAAGAAGAACCGCAATATATATAAAAGATCGTCTATAGGCTAGTCTAGTGTACAAAGACCTGAAACTAAAGAAAACAAGCAGGAACCTTAGGATAGTAGAATATAAATCTAGTTGTTTCAACACACTTCAAAACTCGAAGCCAGAGGTTGAGCTTTGTTTAAATGTTTCAAATGAAAGCGTTCACACAAACAGGCGTGTTCACAAAATGTGTACCTAATAAAATTTATAAAAGATTATTATACTTGCAAAATATCGAAATCAATCTGAATCTCGCGATTTAATAAAAGATTACGGTAAATTCGTTCAATTCATTAAAGTCCTCGTTGAAAAATAGTAGACAAAAATATTGACACGATTGATTGGAAAACTAAGAGAAATATAAATATATTTAAATCCAGTAAGATCTTGACTACAACACGTGTATACTAACTTGATTAATCATATCAAATAGTCACTCAAAGTTTTAATTGGGCTTTTCAATTACAGCTTCTATTAATCTCGTCATTTCTATATATCTACCTTTTTATATTCATATTAGGTATCTAACAGACTTATAATAACTGCATATATTTTTCATTATTATACTTCATAAATGATTCATTACAAAAAATTACTATCGACACGATGTATATGAACATATCTACACATTGGAATTGAGATGTGATTGCAAATAAAACTGACCTCTCCCCAACGAGATGATTGTTGGTATACCTCTGCTTCTATATTTATGTAAATAAATATGCCATATGGTTAAATTAAGTTCAATCGTTATCAATTTACTTGAAAGAAATATTAAGATTAATTTTTTGATTTAGGTATGTAGGTATATAAAAGCAAGTGGTTTGAATAGAGATTTTATGAGTTGACAAACAAATTAAAAATATTAAAATAGAACATCTAAGAAAATGTACATGATTCAATGGGTGAGAATGCCCTGAAGTGACCTTAAGCAATGTGTTACTTTTGTGATAACCTTATCAAAATCTATTTATATTTTCCTGATATTTTTCTAATGGAAATCCAGTGCTAGATTTTGTATGTCAATAAAGTGGTACATTGCCATCAAGAATAAAGGTTAAGAAATTTTTTCACCGATCACGAAGATTAACTCTAGCCCCACAAAACACATTTCGGTCCGAAAATATTGCAGTTAATTAATTAATTTCATGATACTGGTAATAAGTAATAACAATTAACAATGTGTTTCATATGATTAATTTTGTAAATAATTAATTCAAATTAAAACAAACACAATTACAAATTTATTGTTTCCACCTAAAATGACGTTTTAAAGAAAAGCATTTACACAAAAGGGCGAGTTCAAAAAATGTGTATGGAGATTTTAAACAAATTATTTTTTAATCTTATAAATTAAAGGATTCTATTTTTAATGACAAATCTTGAGATATAAAAGAAGATTATAAATAAATAAAATTAATTCTTGACTGTCAAAGACAAATTTTAAAATTATTTTGACTAAAGTGTTCTTAATTGAAGATCTATTTTCGGAATCATTTTAATAATAACTATTCTTAATAATTTATTTTAATTTTAATTTTAAATCACATATAAAAATTATATTAAATTTCATACAACCATTTTATTGTATTTCAGGTTGCTTTTGCTCGCAAAGCTAAACAAAGCCTTTGGCATAACAATAAGCATTTCACCTATTGGTGCCGTTACGGAAGCCGGCAACAGGATGTCAGAAAACGTCAGGTAACTTATCAATATTTTTTTAAAGATTTGAATGTTCATACATACAATACACAAAACATCTATCATCACTAGATTTCGTGTTTTGTAAGTTCACACTTTTTGTTCCAATTAACACTTTCTTTGTTTTACCCAACGAGTTTCAAAACTTCAAGCTACTAACGGGTTCTAAAGCATGAAATTTGTATATTCAAATAAATTGTTTAACATAAAATTAACACCTTCTTTTTTTTGTATTTGAATTTCAGATGTCAGAATGTGTCAAATGGGGGAGTGTTGGAATGAATGCCGGGATGCTGCTCATCATGAACAAACAAAAAGCTAATTCAACATCTAAATGAAAAAAAAAATTTGAAACGGACGAGGAGAAAAATAAGAACATATTAAGCAAACAAAACTATTGTGTGCTAAAAATCAAAATCGTTACCTTTATTTTACCTTCACTACATAAAATTTTAAGTATTAAAACAAAACAATTATACATGTCTATACGGTGAGATGATAAGAAGAAGTCGATTATGGCCTGATTGAGTTGAAAAACTCACATTGTTATGCAGTTTACATAGATACCTAGCTATATACATAAAAAAAATAGTTTCTCAAAATCAAAACAACATGTTTTTTGGTTGAAACAAAAAACAAAATTGTGGTAGTTAATTTATTCTTACAACCACTATACACTAATCGATAACAAAACATCATTGTTTTCATACGAAATACAATAAACAGACACTATTGTTGTACACATACCGCTATATAATATATCAAAACGATATATTGTGAGAAAAAAAGGCAGAAATACTGTGAATATGAAAAGACTTATTTTTATGTTGTTATCATAAAGTTACTATTTTGTAAAATTTAAGATATTTTTTTTATAGATAACAATATTAATGTTACTATAAGAAATTTAGTATTTAAGTTTAGATTTTTTACTGAGTTCTGCATTTGTATAGATATACAAACAAACAAAAAAATGCAAGCGGGACAGAAAAGTTGGACAAATTTTATTTATCATGTTTTTATAAAACGAACAATGTATAATAATAAATTTATTTTTTTAATACAACATAAGAAAAGTTTTTTTTTCTTGATGTTATTTTTGTTTAAAAAAAATTATTTTAAACGAAAGAATGATGTCGATGTCGGAAAAAAGATTCAAACTGAATTAAAGGTCTATTGAAAGTGAACCATCTATGTATAGGCGTTATAAAACTTCTCTAAATTCTCGAAAACGAAAATAGTGGATAATTCTCATCTCTACACTTATTAGTGGTGAATCAATGGTTTTTAAGTTCAGAAAAGATATATTTTACAAGAAGACGAACAGTGATTCACGAAACTGCGACAGTTACCATTTTATCAAGCTGATGTCACCCAATATGAACATCGGTGAGCGAGTATGGAATGGGTTTGCCGTATTATAGGCCATCTGATGACCAGAGCGAGTTCGTTTCAGGTAAATCAACCACAGATGCTATCCAGAGAGTTGATTGATTAAAAAAAAAAAACATTAAAAAGACAACCGCGATATCTGAATGGATAACTGAATGTTTAACCAACACAGCCAATTCGAAACATTTATTTGAAATGTTTTCAAATGCGAAAAGTTTAAATACATTGAATCTTTTTTTGTAAGTGATTAATTTTGTGATGGCGAAATAAAACATCGCGTAAGCTTAGAGTAAATTAAGTATATAGTGGGAGAACTTTGCCATCATCTGTAAATTAATCTGCAAAAGACCCTTTACTGCTATTCTTAGTCCAGCCCAAGCATACGATTTATAATATTGGAAAATTAACTTGAAGTATGGGTACCTCGTGGCGTAGTGGTTAATGTGGAATCTTACGCAAAAGCTCTAGGTTTAAAACCAGCCTAAGGCGCCGGTTATAGCGATCAGGAAAACGAATCAGGAAAATTGTTCAAATCGATAGTTTAGTATGATTTCTTTGATTTAAACACAAATGCTACAATTACCGATTAGAAATAACAAAGGATTTCTTGTGTCGAAAAAATGTTCAGTTTAACAAAAGTTTGTTGTAAAATATGCACCTATTTTTTTTATGTTTGCCAATTAGTTCGAAAAGTCCAGAAGGTCGAAATAAATTTCATAAAACGGTTGTAATTATAGATTATGTGCACCTCATATATTTCATCAAAATTACAAAAGAATAAAACGAAAATAACAAGATTTATTTTATAGCAGTTACCAAATCATTAAAAGCCAAAGAATGCCAAAATTATTTAATAGCAAATATCGTTGATCGTTTTAAATACCAAACAGTAAGGTACTGTATCACATCTCTGATCTACGCAGTTGTTTCTTGTTGACAACTTTAGTAAATAACGCAATAAATACAATACAATTTAATGTGTATTTGTTTTGTATGCATATATATATATATATATATATTTTTATGCACAAGTGCACAGAAGAAATATCTATTTCATGCCATACAATAAAGCAATTTTATGGGTTTTGCCATGATAAGGATAAAATATATATACGACGTACGATTGTGTATTCATGTGTTAATATGCATGTCATTATTATGAAAGCAAAGTTTATACCAGCAGGGATGTTTATATGTGCCTACATGTATATGAAGGTTCAAATAATTTGTTCCATCATCTCTACTCAGGTGAAAAAATATAAACATGATTCATAAAGGAAGTGCAAAATAAATTTTATCTCATTTTAGTAAATTTACATATTTCACTGCAACAAAACATGAATGAGCAAACGAATCTAACAAATTTCTATTCCAGTTTTTTTGAAAGTGAAGACTTCAGCAGAAAAATATTTATTTCTTATGATTCAGAGAATACCAAGATCTCAGTGAACGCAAAAATACAAACTGGGATTTTGGTTAAGATCAGACTCAAAAATATAAAGATTTTTTTTTAAGTTTGATTTCCAAAATAACATCTCTTTTCAAACAAAGGTTAAAACAAGATGTTTTAATTTTCCATCATTAAATGCAAAATACACTTAAGCTAACCATCTTGCATTCCACAAATAGATAGCATCATCAATAATAGTTATATTTATTTTTGGACTAATAGTATTAGCCAAGCCTTTTAAAAAAGGTTTGGCTAATATGATCAGGCTAGTTCCTCAGGTTGGCAACAGGTTAATTCCCTGTTCCGTAAAATTTTAGAATTACGAACCCGACAACAAGCCTCGGAAACGGACTGATCTCACGACGACAACCAACGCAACGAAAACGGCAAAACGATTTACGAATTTTCTTATGGAACGTACGATCGCTCTATAGAGCTCGAGCTGCTCAGCAGCTAGCCGATGCCCTGTCAAAATATAGAGCTGACATAACAGCACTACAAGAAATCAGATGGACAGGGAATGGTGTTTTACAGAAGAAAGAATATGACGTATACTACAGCTGTCATACAAAACACCATGTGCTCGGGGTAGGCTTCCTAGTCAGCGAAAAAATGAAGTCTACCATCATCGGCTTTAACGCTATAAGCGAAAGGCTATGCACCCTTCGCGTGCGAGGCAAATTTACGAACATTAGCCTCATTAACGTTCACGGACCTACGGAGGAGTCCTCAGACGAAGAAAAAGAGACTTACTACGAACAAGTCGAGAGGACCCTCAATGCCTGTCCAAGGTATGACGTAAAAATCATCCTTGGGGATTTGAACGCAAAAATAGGTCGGGAGCCGGTATTCAGGCATTACGCAGGCACCCATAGTTTGCATGAGAACACTAATGACAATGGACTTCGAGTCTTAGAATTGGCAGCATCGAAAAACATGGTCGTTGCGAGTACCAGGTTCCCGCGAAAAGATATCTACAAAGCCACCTGGGTATCACCTGATGGAGTCACTCGTAACCAAATAGACCACGTGTTGATAGACCGTCGCCACTACTCGAACTTGATGACGGTACGAACGTACCGAGGCGCCAATATCGACTCGGATCACTATCTTGTTGGTATGGTCTTCCGAGGGCGGATTGCCTTGCGAAGACGTATTGCATCCGCCGATCAAGTTCGAATCAACACGGCTGCCCTGCGCAATGAAAATGCCAGTAACACCTTTGGTAATGCGTTAGGACTCGACCTAGAATCGCTTGATTTAGGGAGAGTAAGTCCTGGGGCCAGTATGCTGGGCGTAGATGAGAAGTGGACACGCCTTAAGAATACTGTCATTAGTACTGCCAACTCCATTTTAGGCAGCAGTCGTAGAAATCGGAACGACTGGTTTGATGATGAATGCAAGCTAGCGACTGAACGTAAGAATGTTGCGTACCGAGCAATGCAGCAATCTCATAGAACGCGGGCACGCGAAGAAGAATATAAAGAGCTCAGAAGAATAGAAAAACGGCTTCACAGACAGAAAAAATCAGCCTAGGAGAAGAACTTAATCTGTGAAATAGAAAAAAGCCGAGAGCGAGGTCCGCACCAGGCGCGGAAGTTCTACCAATCCATCCGAAACATGACGCAGTACACACCACGCTGCACATACTGCAAGGACGGAGAGGGAAATCTGATCACCGATCCACAAAGCATACTGGAGCGATGGGAAGTGTACTTTAATGAATTGCTAAATGGTCAACTCACTGCAGAAGTGGAGGCTCCACTGCTTCAAGACGAATACCCTATGTTGCCGTCACCAAGCATAGAAGAGGTTGAGAAGGCTATAGACCGGCTAAAGAAAAACAAAGCCCCGGGAGCTGATGGTATACCAGCCGAATTATTTCAACACGGTGGGCCAGCTCTACGTCAGGCAATTCATGATATTATAGTGCACGTGTGGGAGCGTGAAGAAATGCCAGAAGACTGGCGAAAAGGTATAATATGCCCCATACATAAGAAAGGAGATGTCACAACGTGCAGCAACTATAGAGGTATCACGTTGTTGAGTACCGCCTATAAGATACTCTCCTCTATCCTACAAGACCGGATAACCCCATACGCTAAAACCATCATCGGACAATATCAGTGTGGTTTCATTCCAGGCAAATCAACAACTGATCAGATCTTTACCCTTAGGCAGGCGATGGAAAAATGTCTAGAATTTAACATCCCAACATACCACCTGTTTATAGACTTTAAGGCCGCCTATGATAGCATAGCCAGGGTAGAACTTTACAAAGCCATGAGAGAATTCGGCATCCCAAATAAATTGACACGACTATGTAGGTTGACCATGACCAACGTAACAAGCCAAGTAAAAATAGCCGGATTGCTATCCAGACCAATCAACATCTTTAATGGACTCCGACAAGGGGATGGTTTGGCCTGCCTCCTCTTCAACCTGGCGTTGGAGAAAGCAATCCGTGACTCTGGCACGGCAACAAGAGGGACCATCGTCAACAGGTCCAGCCAGATACTGGCTTACGCAGACGACATCGACATCATCGGAAGAACCGAGCAAGCTGTACACGATTCCTTCATCCAGATCGAGCAGGCGGCACAAAATCTGGGGCTGCACATTAGTGAAGGTAAAACAAAGTACATGGTGGCGTCGAATGCGAGAGGAACAGTTGGTCAAACAATCAAGGTAGCGGAGCACGAATTTGAAGTGGTGCAATCCTTTAAATACCTTGGGTCAATAGTAGCAGCCGATAACAATATAGAAGAAGAAATACGCGGGCGGCTTCTCAAATCCAACAGAGCCTACTACAGTCTGTCAAAGCTCTTCAAATCCAGAAATCTCACCATAACTTCAAAACTACTGCTGTACAGGACCATGGTTCTGCCAGTACTCACATATGGATCCGAGACTTGGGTGCTTAGCAAAAGGCAGTCTGACCTCTTAGCCGAGAGAAAAGTCTTAGGGAGAATTGTTGGCCCCATATGTGAGGAAGGACGATTCCGGAGACGGTACAATCATGAATTGTACGCAATCTACCTTGAAGCAGATATAGTGACAAAAATTAGGCTCGGTAGACTTCGGTGGGCAGGGCACCTAGCTCGCATGAGCGAAGAGGAACCTGCTCGGAAAGTTCTTTGTGGTACATTCTATGGCAGACGACAGCGTGGTAGACCATGCTTGCGCTGGAGAGATGGCGTAGACCATGACGCCCGGAGCCTTGGGGTGCGCAACTGGATGGCGTCGGCTCGAGACCGGGATAGGTGGAGAGACTTGTTGAAGGAGGCCAGGACCGGACCCCGGTTGTCGAGCCGATGATGATGATGATGAGTATTGCTTTGTTACAAAATAAAACATAGCATCATACAAAATCTCAGAAAACTAAAAATTGCATTTTGAAATATCTGCACACCAACATTAATATTAATAATAATGGCTGGGCTTGTAATGAACCCTTTTCATAATAAACATCCATATTCACATCAAAGTAAAAGCAGTGAAGCAGTCACTTTGAGAACATCCTTTAACATCATTTATATTATCTGTAAACGAAAAAGAAATTTGTTTTTCACGCAGTAGGAGCAAGACCATTTACAAATCCTATAAATTGTAGGTAATGAACCTACTGATGTTAATAAGGCTTTCGAGCTTTCTGCTCTTTGAGTCTATCACTGCGAATATTTTAAGATGAATAGAAATCTTTTTGTTTGGCCTCTATATATGTATGAATAATGATCAAAACACAATACTGACAATTATAGACGTATTTGCAAGTAGCTTTGATTCTCAAGCTCATTGAAAGTTTAGTAAAAAAACAAGTTAGATTTTCTTGTCAAAGAGCATATAAATGATACCCAACATGGGTTTATTTTAGAAATGTCGATTATATCTAACCCTAAGCTGCTTTTTCTTTGACTTTATGTTTTGGTTCTTTTTTTTGCTAAAGACAGTCCAATGTTAGGGTCCATTGAAAGAAACTCTACCGATTATACAGATAGACGCGCCCTAATAAAACCTACACAGGAGTACGTACGAGAATTGCGTCTGTAGCCCTAGCCAACTGAACTTTCTTAATACAATTCAGAATAATTTAACTAGAAATTATTTTTATGAAATGCATTGAAATTTTTATACAAGTAGCCAAGCCAGACAAAGTCTCTTGCGTTCACAGTCTCCCAAATCTAGAAGAACCATTCGTTATATTACATAAAATCTCTACAATGCAGAACTAGTCTAAATCCAGTTGGCAATATTTAAAAAAAAAACAACTGGTATACATGGTATACACTATACACAAAATGTGAGAAAAAAACAAAAAAAAACATCATATTTTCTATCGAAAAGTTCTTCCATGTGTGTTCAGACCATGTGCTTTCAGACAATCGGCTACATATCTACGTTTCTACAGGCACTGAAAAAGACTTAAGAACACAAATATTTGCACAACAATTCTTCATCGTCTGCAAAACTAGTTGCGGCAAAATTTTTGGAGCTCTAAAAAACCATGTCATATCTTGGGATATTAAAACAAATTTATCCAGTTTGCAGGAAAAGATGGATAATATCGGAACCAACTTCACCTACCCCTTGCATATGCTCTTTTATGCGACCTCTGTAACATTATTTTAGAAGACATCGTTCAAGATCTTCCAAAGGTCAATAAAAGTAGTGGCATAAGCCAATGGCATAGACTAACAAGTTTATCAGCATTCAAGCGGAAAACTGTACACTATAAGTAAACAATCACTAATTCACCAGATTATCCCAGTCATTTTGTATGGTGCGAATAAGTGGATTGTCGAAATTGAAAAAGTGGATATTGTCGAAGCGGAAAAGAGTTTTTGTTTTAACCGAAAAATCTTTTGATTGGTTTTCGGTGCACAGGTACGCAGTTGCATTCTCCTATTTGTAAATCTTAACAACACTTCTGTTTTTTTCTTAACTCTAAATGTATAATATTTTAAAAACTTACCTCACGCAATAATCCAAATAGCACATCAGTCGACAATGACCTTTCGTGCGCTTCATCCATTATAATAGCTGAATAACCATCTAAATCAGGATCTCTCAAACTTTCTCGCAATAATATACCATCAGTCATATACTTAATGACAGTCTTTTCTGTCGTGCAATCTTCGAAACGAATTGCATAACCAATTTCTTCACCTAAAAACAAATAAATCAAATAATATATTTTTTTTAATGTTATATCTTTCAGCCTTACCTAATCTAGTTCCCATTTCATCAGATACACGTTTCGCTACAGACATGGCTGCCACTCTTCTCGGCTGAGTGCAACCTATCATTCCAAAATTACTGTATCCATCTTCATGCAAGTACTGTGTGAGCTGAGTAGTTTTTCCACTTCCAGTCTCTCCCACTATGATCACAACAGAATTTTCTCGAATCACATTCAAGAGTTCTTGTCGCACAGCAAACACAGGCAAGAAGCGTCTTTGTTCATAGAAGGTTTTCTTCCGCGAGAAGTCACTCTTGCCACCATTATCGGTGTCTTTCATGTGCTCTGCAAATTTCTGATCACGTCGATAGTCGGCAGTATCGGTTTCTTGGTCGAACTTGGAGTCTTCGCCTTCGTTCTTTTTTTCAATTCCCATAATGTTTCCTAGTTTGGTGCCACCTAACTCCCAATGCTTTTTCTGTGCTTTTTTACGTTCTTTTTGTTCACGATATACTCGCACAAGGCCGCTGCCTTTGCGAGCAATAAGAGCCATGTCAGAAGTTGGATCCTTGACAGGAATAACTGGCTCTGGTTGCTTCGTGAAAACAATGCGACCATCGAGGAATGGCGGAACGATATGGTGTACCAGTAAATGGACTCTTTCGACGGCCTCTTCATCAAAGTCTTCATTTACATTGATCGACATGACAACACCAGATGTGAGCATTCTATTTCTTTCCCAAAGCTCATTGTCTTTGTTTATTTGTCGCTGTTGAGCACTTATGCGTTTTGTGCGCTTTTGCTCCAACAGTTCTTCGCGTTTTCTGCAATTAACGAAAAACAATATAATTTATGGAATCGTGAAACAATGAATAACAGACTTACCTAAAGTATTCTGCATTGGGACCCGCGAAAGGATTATTTTCATCATCGTATCCCTCGTCAATGTTGTACCACTCACGGTCGAGACGACGTTGCTCTTCTTCCCAAAGATCACGGTCTTCTTCGGAGTCTCCCCAAGGCTGACGAGTGCTTCGTCCTGTGGCTGGTGTAGCTCCAGACTTTTTACGATCATTTGCCCACGAGTTGTATTTGTGAGCCGGCGTTGGACGCGGCGTTTCATCTTGTCGGTTGCTGCGGCGAGATGACCAGTCAGGACGATCACTGACATACGACCTGGGTGTGGGGAAATCCCATGACGATTTCTTATGCTGGTTGCTTCGTTCGTCATCATCGTCCCAAGAACTGTTACCCACCGAACTGCCAGAGGGGGTGCGTGGTTCATCTTTGAATCGCGGCGTGTTTAGACTGCGCGAAGAGTCTGGTTCACGTTTATGACGATCCGAATAACCCTCGTCCCGATTTCTGCTTCGTTCGCGGTCGCGTCTACCGTCCCGGTCGTGACGTCGACGATCACGACGGTCTCGTTCACGGTCACGATCTCGATCGCTACGTCTCGGTGACCGGTCACTACCACGTTCGCGTTCTTTATCCTTGGACGAATAGTATACACCCTTAGAGCGATCTCGGGTAATATGCTCCCGCAAACGGTCTCTGGCAAGATCTGATACACCTCCTGTATGCGAAGGAGTTTCATCTTTGGCTTCTCTGAGTTGACGGCTCAATTTGTGAAAACTATTTGTGTCGGGAGTTTTGAAAGCGAAATCTTTGCTGCTGCCGGGAGTTTGGCTGCCTTCCTTGTCATCGTAATCGTTATCTTTGAATGATATTAAGCGTTGGGATTCTTCGCGTTCTTTGCGACGTTGTGCCGCCAATTTGTCAAGCCCGAGGATAGATGGCTTTGGTACTTTGAATGAATGTTCTTCTTTATCTTTAGATTTTTTAATTACGAGGCCACCCTTGGATTGTGAAATGCCTTCCAAGCGATGAACATTATCGTCATCGTCCATTAGTTCCCTTTTTATAATTTTATTTTAAAATAATTTTATAAAGTAAAAAAAAAATTTTGTTAATTGTAATGGAAACTAGAAAGAGAAACGTTTTTATTTTTACCGATGATGACAGGACTAGCAAAACAAGTGAATTTTGACAAGCGAAACGAAGTTGACAGTTCCAGGTACGGCAGTGAGGGAAAATGTTGCGAAAGTGTTCACAGAGTATGGTACAAATATACAAATATGGTGGCGCGGCGCACACAGGTCATCAACTTGTAATCCCTGTCTCCTCTCGTAGAAAAAAAAATTACACGCGCTTTTCTATACATGAATACGTGTAAGCAGCAAAATGTCAAAATGTAAGAATGTATTGAATGTATGGTCTAGCTAATTTTAACAGTCCCATTTGAAAAGCACGGGCAAGCATACAGAGTTAAATCTCTGCAGTTTTGAAAGTTTGTAGGCAAAAGTGGTTGGAGCCTCCTGACTTGATTTTATATTTATTTATTATTCTATGACCAATGTGGACTAGGTATAACTGAAGCCGCCTGCACAGATTATCAAATTATTCTCCATCTCCTTCCGTAGAAAAAACAATTTTACCCGCGCTCTTCTATACGTGAATACGTGTGAGCGGCTAAACACCAAGTCATATTAAAATTAAAAAAATCAACGGAGTTGTTGTTTATTGAATGCATAAACTTTCCTCCAATGAAGAAGAATTAAAGGAATGGGTGTTGTGCACACGTATAGTGTACATGCGTGCGGCACCAAAATGTTTGCTTACATTTAAACATCGCATCCAAAATGCTATTTTGTCTTGACGAGAGCAGCGGCAGGAGGCGAGTTACATTACACCGCTGCTGTCAAATGTCTATAAAAAAAACAACTTACACTTAAATAAAAATACTGCATTATTCCTGTATTTCTTCTCCATTGATTTCCTCAAAGAACTGGACATTGAACACGCCTTATTTTGAATGACACTGACAGCTAGGGCGGCCAGACGATAAACAGAAATAGAAGGTACGCTCACTAAAGATAGTAGAATCGCCATTTTGTCGATTTTGCAGATAATAGTGACGTCAATATAATCTTTGACTATTATTTTACGTCTTTTGTGATGACTATATTATAAAATTAAACATTTAAATCAAATAATTTTAAGTGATAATAACTAAGGGAAAAGAAAAAATAATAAAAACAATGAAATGGAATGAAAAACTTTTTTCATTTTTAGACATAAACAGATGATAGTGACGTCACGCAACGAAGTGAGCATACCTTGTATCTGTTTATCGTCGGGCCGCCCCAGCTGTCAGCTGTCAGTGTCATCTGAAATAAAGACGTCACTACAAAAAAATAACATCACGAGCAAAATTATTTTTCATTTCTATTTTTTAGTTTGCCGTATTTTAAATGCATTTATCTACTTTATTTGTAATAAATTAATCAATTTAAATACTTGGCTAAAAAACTGCCATTTTATTTTTGCAGAATTCAAGTAGTCTAGTGCCTTAATATATAAAATGTTCGCAGTGCTAAAACATTTGTTCAAGTTGCAATTCTTGATTATTCTCATAGCTGTATTTGCCGGTGTTTATTATCCAGAAATTCTTCAAAAAATCAAGTCATTTATCTTGGGCTTACCTATTGAAAATGATCCGAAAGCGATTAAATTCACTGCTGAAGGAGAAAATCAAATTTTCTCCAAACAAGTACTAGCTAAGTTCACCGGCGAAACTGAAGATCAACCAATTTATTTGAGTATTCTTGGTTCGGTTTATGATGTTAGCAAAGGAAGGAAGCACTATGGACCTGGTTGTTCGTATGGTTATTTTGCTGGTAAGCTTGTTATGCTTGGTATAATGATTTTTATTTATACATCTTATCTCAGAAAGACCTATTTTAAAACGAATAAAATGTGTTTGCAGGTAGAGATGCTTCAAAGTCTTTTATTACCGGAGAATTCGAAAATTTTGACGAAAACTCAGATGACGTTGTGTCTCTTAAACGAAGTGAAGTATTAAGCTTATACGAATGGAAAAAATTCTATGACAAAGAGTACACTTTCAAAGGATTGGCCGTTGGGAGGTAAATTCTCAGTTAATTTTTATTTAGCGGTCTTTAACCGCTTGTCAAATAAAATTTGTTTTCTTGCATATAAAACTTTTTTGTAAAATTAAAATATATGCATTTTAACTGTTTTAAAATAACCATCAGTTGGTTATCCATATACTAAAAAAAATCAGCAGTACCGTATTCTCATATTGTGGGACAATTTGTTCAAACAAAATAAAGAATTTATTAAACTTAAATACACTAACATCATTTCTATCTATTTTTCCAGATTCTACGACAGCAACGGTGACAAAACCGAATATCACTATATACTAGATGCCATGGCTGATCAAGCGCTCAAAGATAAAGTTTCTGCAAATGAAATGCTTGAAGTTTACCCCCAATGCAATATCCAATGGACAGAAAAAGAGGGAACTCGTGTCTGGTGCACCGAATTATCTGGTGGCAAAAAACGTGATTGGATAGGTGTTCCTCGAAAATATTATGAAACTGGTAAAGATTATCGTTGTGCATGTGTTAAAGAATCTGAAGTCAATTCTCCCAATTTGAAGCCTTATGAAAACTGTGATCCTTTATCGACTACTTGTTTTTACAAAGTAGATTAAAAATTGCTGTAGATTTTTTTTTTTTTTTCTATTTTTGTTAATTCATTTTGTAGTAAAATTATGCTTGCAATGCAATTTTAAGGTGTATAGTTTTTAGAAAATTAAAAAAATGTACTTAAATAAGCTTCAGAGAAGCCAACGAATGTAAATTTTTGTGTATGAAACATAGTCAATTAAAATTTTATATACAATGTACTTGTCACATTCTTTTTTTTTAAAGGAATTAAAATTTTATATACAATGTACTTGTCACATTCTTTTTTTTTAAAGGTTGCTAATAAAATTATAGTCACGCAAATATTTTAGAGCTTTAAAGTAATATAGTTTTGAGCACTTAATATATATGTACAAGTGCCTACCTTATTGATATATCAAGCAATTAAATAAATTGTTCACCCAATCCAGAAATAAAAAAATAAATTAAAGAAAACATATCATATATCAAAATAAAATGTTATTTTTAGTTGGGATTATTGTTGAGGAAAGCTATGAATTTGTAAAGAATCGACACTATAAATACAAAGCATTAACTTCACAACTATTCCACTTTTCCAAATCACACTTGCCAAGTCAGCCTATCATTTGGATTGTTCCATGTCTAGAACATTTAAAATTGATGTTCCCTCACTGAATTAATAAGTATTTTTTTTTTTGTTTAAAGAAACATGAGATTATAATACCACAGCACTTCCAAAAGACTCTGATGGTCAACTTGTTGTTAAAGCAAGTTTCAGCAAAACCAAGTTAAACAATTTTCTTTACTACCTGACCTCGGCACCATGGCTACATTGATAAGGCCTTAGTGGTTTAAGACGCTAACAAAAAACGACGTAAGAGATCTTCTATGTGAATTCAGGATACCGATTCTTTTATAATTGGTGAAAACAAGCGAACTTCCTTTTTTGAGGATTAGGCAGAATAATTATGTGTTGAGGTTCCTTTTAGCGCTCATAATGTTAGACGACTTCAACCACATTTCCATTTCCATGGTGCATGTTGTTACCAAATCATCTGCGGCGACTTAAAAAAGCTTGACTGGAAAGCAATCAGCTCCTGAGCTCTATTATGTTTGCTGTCTTCATCATTTTCTTAAGGTCGGGTAAAAAAGATTATTTTTTGTCATCGTCCAATTCGAATGCTTGATTTAGGTCATTTTGAGTAATGAATTACCATGGCATTGTGTTCATTATCATAGTTAAAAGCCTGCTGAAATGAGCTTCTGATATTCCTTTAACACCGATCGTGATTCTATAGCCATGTTCCCATTTTAGTCATCACAGGCTATTATAGGCTTGAGATGTTTTCTTTATCTTCCTTAATTCCTGCTGTAATATTTGTCCATGTTCTTCAACTTGGCGTTTCTGGTGGGCCAATTTCCTCCTTAGAAGAACCAGGCCTAAGTAGAAAAAGATTCCTATTCAAACTTGATATACAAATATGTATCTGTAATGTATCTGTAATGTATCGAGTATCGCTGTTACGAACGGACCTAGATAACAGAAAATAGTCCGTTCCTTTTACAATGATTTACTTTACCCCACAGGGTTTCACTGTCTTATCCTTGAATTATAAATGAGCCGGGAAGCCTGTCTTTCCATGCGCAAAGACAGGCCAAAGCTAAGAAGAATTTACTGGCTGGATGTTGTGTATTTGACTATATTCCGACTCACAGATCTTTCTTTGTCTTATACCTCATAAAGCTTAATTATTTTTAAGATTTTTTCATAAGTTTTACTTGAATACTCTGCACTTTTGAAATCAATTTTCAAAGTATGTTTTGATCACAGTTTCAATTGAACAACAAATTTTATCGGAATTATAAAATTTTGAATACCAACATTTTTTTCGGATTTCTTGGACAACCCTTTAGTAGTTATGGAAAACAAGACCATCAAGGTAAATTAAAGATATTAGAATCCATACACTTTAAATAACATGTTTTTTTTTCAGAATAATGAATCTTCTGCTTCGTCCACAACATCACCATCAGAAACTGGTAACAGTTTTAAGTTCATGAAGTAAGCATGATTCAAAAGCTAAGTTTAACTTCCAATTCACATGCACCATCTTATTTTAGTTTAAGCTTTGCTGAAAACTCTGACTCATCGGTTCAAGCGGAAGCACCTACTTCTCAATCTATTGCTCTAGGTAGGTACCAACATACATATTTTTTTAAATTCAAAATACTAATAAATACTTAAGATCAAGCAATACGAAATGCTTCAAAATCGATCGCCCGAGACTATCAGATGAGTCGTCCTGCACCAAATAAAATTCTTCCCAGCAGCCTTTACAAAGTATCCGAAGAGCCGCTATTGAAAGATGATTCAATGCCAGACGAAAAGACCCTTGCTGAGATAGGTTTCAAGCCAAATAAGATCGAAGGCTGGGAAAGCATCAATCAGCCAAAGAAGCAAGATCTTTATGGTTTGCTTAAAAATATGATTGATAACTATCATAAAACTAATGTTCAAATAAGAGTTGGGGAAGTGACCTTCAATTGTCACATGATGGTTTTGCAATGCTATTCGGATTTTTTCATGGATTGCAGCAATGAGGCAGTTGTACAACTTCCCACGGAAAGAATCACCCCGCAGGCATTTATGATGGTGTATGATTGGATGCTGTCTGCCGAACCATTAGTTCAACGGGAAGGCATTCTGGAGCTTTTTAATGCAGCCAACTTTTTGAAAATCAAAGGTCTGGTAGACCAGTGTTGGGTGTGTTTGGATGATGATATACGATTTCAAGAAGACACTGCGTTCCTTTTGTATTTGGAGGCACGTAATTATGGTTTGGAAATGCTGCAACAGCTTATGTTGACAAGGATATGCAAGTTCTTTCTTACTTTGGTAGCATCTAAGGACTTTTTGCTTTTGAGTGTAAAAGAAATTTGCACTCTCCTAAGCTCGAATTCCATTGGAGTGAATTCCGAAGTTGAGGTTCGAAAATATTAAATATTTTCTTCAGAAACTTTTGAAATAATTATAATTTCCAGATCCTTATGTCAGCTGTTCGATGGCTAAGCTACGATTGGAAAGAACGTGAATGCCACTTGCTTGATGTTTTAAATTCTGTACGTTTCGGACTCATGCCACCATGGATTCTTGTAGCTTTGGGACGTGATATTGACTGTGAAGATGTTCAAAGAGTAATAGATAATAAAAAAGTGAAGAAGATGATTGAAGATGGACTATCGTGAGTTAATAACATAAATTCTAGGTTACCCAACTAACATAAATTGTTTAGATACACAACGACACAATTATATTACTCGAAAAATGTCGATAATTTTCTTGCATTCATGGAACGTTATAAACTAACCAAGCCTGTTCAAAGACAATGGATTTGTGATCAAGAGTGTGGATTTCATCATAAAACTGATTGTCCTAACAGGCTTTACATTACATACAAGGCATTTCTTGACTATTTGGAAATGATTCGAAGCAAAGGGAAAGATCATTGGAAGACATTACACATGGAACATAAAGAGGGTCTAAATTTTCAATGCTGTCTTCCGAAGGCTGATTCCGCTAATGACAACTATTTTGTACGTTAAAATTATTGTTGGTACCTACTGTAGAAATTAGAAGTTGGTATATTGATACCATTGGATTTCCAATGGTATTGTTATTTATAAATAAAATTTTCTACGTGAACAATAATTTAGTTTTTTTTTCTGTTTGAATCTGCATACGATCGAGTTGGAAATCCAATGGATTTTTTTCAATTTTACTTTAAAATTATTTTATTACAATTTCAAAGAAGTGAAAAGCTTTTGAACTAGTGAATTAGTTCTTGACTCTTTGTCACTTTCGAAAAAGGCAAATGATGCTGGCACCATTAAAAAATCTAATGCACTTTCATACAGCAAATCGCTAGCACAGAAGAAAACGTTTGATCGTTTTTTCATACTGAATCTGTCCCCTGATATTTATGCTATATGGTTTAAATGAAACGACATAATTTTCTAATTTTTTATAAGAAAAAATATTTAATTCTTTTTTTTTTTTTTTTGAGCTTATTATTTCTGACTCAATCGTGGGTTTCATGGTTTTATTAATCATACATAAATATACACTTTTTTTTATGTATTTTAGTATTGTGTCCTACCAAGAGAAAGTCGTGATCAAGCTGTTCAAGCAAGTGGAGAATTAAGTGACTCTGATGAAACCGGTAAGCATTAAACTTGGGTACCTACCTAACTACCTATACTTTTTTTTATTGAAATAATGACTGAATGCAACACCATTAAACTATCACATAAATTATGAAACTGGATGTATATTGTATATTTATGTACATATATGCGATCACTATAGACTCCAAAACCTCTGAATCGATTTTGATAAAATTTTCAGAGAAACTAGCATATTCCGAAGTGTTCCACTTTCGCTAGTTTTTAATTTGCAATCGATGTTGTTATTTGGCTTTAGGTTATTGAGCATTGTTATACACTTAAGCCTCCGTTCGTTTTAATTAAAACTTAATTCTATTACAAACTGTATTTTCTTATTCTCTTAGGGTTACGTCTTTTCAGCTCTGTTTAAGTATAACCGTTGGTTCTTTTCTGTTAACCATATGTATTGTCTAATTCTATCGAACCATCCGGAAATATCTAGATAGATTTTAGAAAGCTTCTTTCCATTTTCCATCTGATCCATTCCATTGATACTATCGCTCAGAGCTTAAAATAATTAATCATTTGGTGATTGCATTCATTTGAATGCACATTCCATATTGCACTGAATTCAAAATGAATGGGATATTTAAACTTCAAAATCATTACGAATTTATTGATTTAAATCACTGATGAATTCAAATTGGAATGAACAAATCAGAAGTCCGAAGTCATATTGATTTTAGTGAATTTAATTGATTGATTTCAAATTCAGATTTCACTCAAATGCATTCACAAATAATTTAATTTTGCAAAGCTGTACCTACTGCTATTGATTGCTTGTAGATAACGTTGTGATTCAGATCAAATTTGACCATCAAGCTCTCAGCTGTAGAGCTGAGAACAGTATTTAAATAATATAGGTATCTACTTTCTTAATGGGTTATTAAATTATATCAGCTGTAAAGTTTATAAAATAATATTTCGGGAGTCCAAATTGTTTCTAGTTTAGAGTATACACTAAACAGTGAATAAAACAATCAACCCTACGGAATTATCCATTCGGAATGGAAAATTCTCCAATTTTATACTAATTACAGGATTTTTGAAGAAGACATGTTGACACAGGCGCCTACAAGACGACTAGATATAGGTAAGCGAAGCAACGAAGTTGCGTGAGTAGGACAGAAAGGGAGTTAAAATCTTAAAATCTTAGGCGGATCATGATGTAAAGGGTGATTTTTTAGCTGGTTTGGTTTTGGCAACACTGGTTTTGACAGCTGACGTGTGTTTAGTACCTTGTGTCACTGTCAAACAGCTTCAGTTTGGTTTGCAATTTAACCATGGATCGTCTTACAAATGAACAACGCTTGCAAATTATTGAATTTTACTATCAAAATTCGTGCTCGGTTCGAAATGTTCGAAATGCTTTTTTATCGAAAAATTGTGTTCAGCGATGAGGCTCATTTTTGGTTGAATGGGTACGTAAATAAGCAAAATTTGCCGCATTTGGAGTGAAGATCAGCCAGAAGCATTGCAACAGCTACCAATGCATCCCGAAAAAGCCACTGTTTGGTGCGGTTTATGGGCCGGCGGCATTATTGGGCCATATTTCTTCAAAGATGATGCGAATCGCAGCGTTACTGTCAATGGTGAACGCTACCGAGCGATGATAACAAACTTTTTTTTGCCCGAAATGGAAGTTCTTGACTTGCATGATATGTGGTTTCAACAAGACGGTGCCACATGCCACACAGCACGCGAAACAATGGCGCAATTGCGAGGCGAGTTTGGTGAACAGTTAATTTCACGTTTCGGGCCGGTCAATTGGCCGCCTAGATCGTGCGATTTGACACCATTAGACTATTTTTTGTGGGTGTACGTCAAGGCTAATGTCTATAGGGACAAGCCCGCTTCGATTGACGCACTGGAAGCCAACATCCATGCATTCATTCGTGAGATACCGGCCGATATGTGTGAAAGAGTATGCCAAAATTGGACTCAGCGGATGGGCTACCTGAGACGCAGCCGCGGTCAACATTTGCATGAAATTATCTTTAAACATTAAATTGCAAGGTTGAAACTATCGATTCAAATAAATATTTCATTCATTTTTTCGACTTTTTTGTGTTTAAAAAAAAAAAAAGTTCTAAACCTCTTAAAAAATCACCCATTATAAACATAGTAAAAATATATCATAATACGGTATGCGAGAAAAAATACGTATTTCCTTCCAATAAATAAAATACATTGGTACTACACTACTACAGTTTCTACCAAACACTTCCAGCTTAAAAGACTAAGATAGCTAGCGACCGATTTATCTACCTCATTTCAGCAAGGGTAAAACTTTGTCCATAAAAAGATTTAGGTCCGAAAAACACAAAAATGCCTTTCTTATACACTTCTAAAATCTTTTGTAGTTTTTAGGAAAATCAAAAATAACGTTAACCACCTATTATAAGAAAAAACATTTAGTAGGTACTCAATTAACGTTATTTTTTTCACTGGTGCAAGTGACCATATCCGCATTTTTTTTGGACTAAAGTCCATAAAAAGCTAATCTAAAGGGTATAACACGTATAGGTATTTATAGGACTTTCTATCTTAAAACACTTTAAACCAGGTTTGAATAAAATACGTGTGAAGCCTTAAAGCTGTAGATGCAAACATACAGAATGGCCATCATCAGACTCACCTTTTTCGTCTTGACTATCATGTTTAGATTGATTGTTATCTCCTCCATACCAACCCTCCTAGTACCTAATCCCAAGCAAAAAAAGTTAATATGCATCCACAAAACCAAGGCTAATCAATTTGGTTTAAATCAAATTACTTTGTTAAGCAAAAAAAAAAAAAAAAAACAATGTAATCACCCAAATATTCACAACAACTTTGTTTATTGTTCTAAGACCTAAAAGCCAATCACTATTTAAACCACATCCTATATATATTATAGCAACTTAAAAAGGTTAACTCAATTTTCCCAAAAACAAATCCAATCTACTAACAACAAAGAGATGCATATCCTCTATATCGTCCTTCATAAAATCTTAAACTATTCTTTTGGTGGGTGATATTTGCATGTTGAAATTACCTTGTAGGTGGAAATGTTCGTATATGTATCTATACAACCGATATATTAAACCTTTTCCTTAGGGAACCATATTCAGAATCTTATACACTATTTCAGTTTATACCTATCCTACAAAATACTGTCCATACATGATATCCTCTTTGATATCGACCGCTATCAAAATGATGTCAATATGCCAATAGAAGTCCTTTTATATGTCAAAATAACAAATCCCTATGAGAATAATGAAAATCAAATATAAGATTTTTATTCTGCGTAGGATCTCAATTAAATAACTTTGCCGCAGGTGTCCTTCTCTTATATTTTTAATTTGTTTTCGGATACATACCTATGTATACCTAGGTATATATTTATACACCAAAATACAAACACAATTTCTTTCCGGAACAAGTTCAATAAACAATAAACATCAACATTGTATTCGTATGGGAGAATCGTACGCCTCTCCTTGGAGTATTAATATTCAATATCCCATGCCGTCTTTTGTATTTATGGTTTTTTTTTATATATATTTATACGCACATTTGGTCCTTTAAGAGAAAAATGCAATGTCTCAAACTGTCGACATTAAAACCTCCTGGTATCAAGAGATTTACTCATCACACAAGGCCAATGATGCCCGAGGCCTTCAAAATATGCCAAAAATAAGAACCCAAACCGACGACGATAATAACAAAAAAACCATTGCCACTAAGGGAGATAATAAAAATATAACCTTAAGCCAAAAATCCTCCTCTTGCTGTGATGTTAATCAAAAAGCTATAAATATTAAGAAAAGCGTTTTGGCCAAATCCTACTATTGCAGCATGAGCTCGGAGCAGGAATTCGAGTACACAATGTCCAATTCGGCATACCAGAAATATTGCCATCAGGACATTGTTGATGATGTTCAGGAACTGACCCAGGGAAAGACAAATATGTCACCACCAAATAATGATGATTGTTCCACTTCTAAGGCTGCTAGTGCGAAACAAATTGCTATTTCCCGGAAGCAAGACTCACGGCTTGAATTGAATTTGTAATATCATTGATTTTTTTTTATCCTTTCCTGTGTGGGATATTGTTTATTTTTTTTTTTATTTTTAAACAGGGATGAGATTTTGAACCAAAAGATTTTAATATTCGGTGGCATTGATCCGTATGCACAACGGAATTCGAGCAATGGTCATCAAGGAAATGATGTTCTTTATTACGACAGCTGCGAAAACGCTTGGAAGTATTTATCAAATATGCCTGGAAGCAGGCATCATCATTCGGCGGCCGTGTATCGAGACAAGATTTATGTTATTGGTGGAACAAGGCCACCACTACCGGGATCGGCTAAGTCTGTAAGTACATGAATATAAGTTCGTTAAATGAAATGCCTTGAAGTGTGGCAAATTATTTTTTTTTAACATCTCTGAGAATTTTTTGAAACTTAAAATGAACTAGAAAATAATTATAGATATGTATAATTGTTAGTAGGGCATTTATTTGGATTTAAATTTAAAAAAAAATATTTTAAATTAAAGAAAAAAACTTGCACCTGAAATAATGAAAAACAAAAACTGAAAATATGTCGATAGGATTTTAAGGCAAACAATTTATTGTTAAATAATATTTATTTTATAAGAAATCGTTTTTTTTTTCTTAATTCGGGTTTTGCAAAACAACTATTGTTACTTTAATTTTGAACCTACCCATGTATGTTAATTTAAAGATATAACAATCTGTACACAAATTGAAAAAAAAAACAGTCATAAATATATCTTGTTGGCTAGTATTTTTTCAGTTATTCCGAAGAGGTGGCTTAACCTAGAGTTAAGTCTGACTTAATTTAGAGTTAATTCTGACTTAATTTAGAGTTAAAAAATAAATAAATTTAATGGCACTGTCAGATCCGAAGAACCACGGCCTAGTGACTTACACTCTTAACCAATATTTTTGTGTGCGTTGTTAATTCTACAGGATTAGAGGGGTCCTACAATTTTACGTTGAATCCGAACGACTAAGGTAAGATGCACTTTTTATGACAATGATTCTCTTGGAGGATTTGTCCCTGAAAAAAACATTAGTTGTTCCAGAAGCTTGGCTCGAACGCAGACCTCTGGCGTGATAGTCCTACACACTAACCACTATGCCACTGGGCACTACTACTTAACTCTGACTTAACTAAGAGTTTACCTAATGAGTTAATTTAGAATTAACTCTGACTTAATATAAAGTTGACTCTGGCTTAACCTAGAGTTAACTCAGACTTAGTTTAGAGTTAACGCTGACTTAAATTAGAGTTAAATCTCTTTAACAATTTTATTTTTAAAGATAGTCAAACAATAATGGCGTACTTAATGTTTTAATAACTTTTCTTATAAAAATTATATTATGTCAATTTCATTTTACCAAAAAAATTGATTTTGTCAAACATCATATTTTTTTAGGGGAAATGAAATTTTTTGATCTGAAAAATATTTTTTTTTTTTATTTATAAATTTTTTTAATTAACACATTTTAAAGAAATTGAAAAAAAAAATAAATGCTATGTCTTCTACTTAGTTGAAATAATAATGTATTTATAATATTTTCAATGTATAGTATATGTGTAGGTATGCAAGTTATACATTCGTAAAAAAACATGACATGATAGAGAAGAAAAAATTTATGTCCGAATATTCTGTCTGTCTGTCTGTCTGGATGTAACGACACCTGCAGCCTTAACGGTTGGGCCGATTTTCCTTAAACTTGTTACAAACTATTTTTAGAGAAATATTCCCGGACTTTTTTTTTTACCTAGGTATAAAAACAACGGTATACCTACCATATAAACGTGACCGATAATTCCATTTTTCTCGAATAAAATAGGATCAATTTCGATACAATTTTATATTACACCGAATATCTTTTGAAGGACTGAACTGATTTTGACGAAGTTTATTATTTCAAAACTACTACTAAACCTGAATAATACTGAAAAATTTTATTTTTTTCGATAATTCTATTTTTTACGAAAAAATACGATAAATTTTGATTGTAATTTATTGCAAATGGTGGCGTCCCACCACTTTTTTCCAGGATCAGGTTATAAACGGTACCTGCCATAAAACAGTTTTTTTTATTATTCCGACTATCTTTTGAACGACTGCACCGATTTTGACAAAATTTAATAATCTAAAAATACTGCCCCAGAGCAAGTTTGGCGACCCATTATGCCCTTTATTTTTTGGAATTTTTCACCGCCTGCCACCTTACTCAGACTTCTTCGACTTCATTGTTTGGTGTGGCTTTTGGAAAGAATAGTCTGATAAACTGTTAATTTAAAAGTCTTTCACAATACTGCCGCCATCTGTGAATTTTTTTTTATCATTTACAAAAAGTTGGCCTTGAGCGAGCATTGTTTATGAAATTTGGTGAGCAAATCTCCAGGACATTTCTGTAATTTAAAACATATAGTTGCACAATTGAGAAAAGCCTGCTTTATGAACAGCCGGTGAAGATATTTATTCCAATGTTCCATCTTTCGATACATGCGCTGTACGTGCTAAATGGTTTAAGTTGGTTCTGAAAAATTTACAATTCTGAGTAAAAATGGTACCTATGTATAGATATTCATATCTTAATTTGTTGTTTTTAATAAAGTTTTAATAATTTTTAATTACAACAGTATTGTATATTAAAACCTTATTAAAAGAGAATTTGAGTTCTTGTTCTTAAAATCTAGTTTTAATACCCAACAGCTTAATTAAATTAGGCAGATTATAAAATCTTTTGACTTTGTAAGCTTCTAACATCTCCAAAACATACCGTGCTCAATATAAATGTCCTGCCAAGTACACAATTAGCGATACAACTGAACTACTGCACTTTGAAACTACAGCTTACTCCCACACCACTATTATGTATGGACCTGCGTTAACACATTTCATCACCACGATTAATATCCTCATATTGTAGGTTTTCGAAACTGCTATATGGAGCTTCGATCCAAAACGTCTCGAATGGCAAAATGAGAATACCTTGCCACAGCCTCGCCGGGACTTCGGCCTGATTGCTTACGATAATGATGCCAATAACAATAACGGCAGCAGTGATGTCGGACAAGGTGATGGAAAGCACCTATCGAGGACAGGACTTTTCATCTTTGGTGGAGAAAGTATCGATGGTATTCCATTGTCTTCGATGCTCTACTACAATGTTGAAATGAAGCAATGGTCTGAGGTTCGAATGGCTTAATAAATGTCTCTTTGTTTTACTTTGTATAAGTATAGTAACCTTGTTATTTACTTACAGGAAGCTCCATTGAATATAGGTCGTTATGGTCTAGTTTCAGCGATAATTAACACTAAAAACACTGCAGAAATTTGGATAGCGGGTGGAGTTTGTGGACAGCAAAAGGGTGGCATACCTATAATTACAAATTCTATGGAAAGTTATAACCTAACGAGCGATGGTGCTACCTGGAAGGAGTTAGTTATGCGACTTCGAATACCAAGGTATTTATGTTAAACTTTTTTTATGTAATTAAGTTTGACTCCATTTAATAGAATGAGTGTTACATTATATAAAAATTGAAAGAAGAATTTATTACATAAATTGTCGGATCATGTCGTTGAGTGTTGTAAGTAGGGTACTTTCGTGAGTTTAATAGTCCAATAGAATCTCAAAAAGGTGATCAGATATAAAACATATGTTCTGTTCATCTTTTTGAGTATCGAACATTAGTTACAAAAAAAAAAAACAATTCATTTAATTTTCAAAACACATAAAACATAACAAAAATAAAAAAAAATCATAAGAGTTAAAAAAGAACATTATTTATACATAATTCTTTAAAAAACTGCTCCATATCCATATCCTTTTGCCCAGAAAAAAAAAATTGTTTATATGATAGAACCGTTTATATTTTGGGGATTCTACTGTACGATCAAAACTGAAGACCCGTGTTTTAAAGTTAAAAAAAGAAACGAAAAAAATAAAACAGACAGATTTGTGAACAACTGTAGGAATAAATGAGTTTATTTCACAGATCGGAAAGGAAAACGTTTTGATCGGTTTTGGCATGAAAGCTTCTATTTGATTCCGCTCCTTAATTAAATTAAAATTTATAAGAACGCAGCCATATGGGCTCAGTGGTCCAGTACCCCGGCGCTAGTATTCCGGAATGTACAAATATTTTTGTATTTTTACCTGTGATGGAAATCGACTTTTTTCAATATTACTGAACGCTGAAACAAAATTATACTGAAAAAGCACAAAATGTACTGGGCTTTTGAAAATGGATAAATGATGACCATTTTTTTTTACAGAACATTTAAATTATCCAATACTACAAATGGCATGATGTAAAGACTTAAGGATATTTCTAATTTTTTGGCATTTTATTTTTTAATGAAGATTAGAGAAAAATTACAAAAAAAAAAAACAAATCAATTTTGTACAAACAATTCAAAATTGTACTGAAAATGGCAAAGATATACTAGCGTACTGAGAAAATCAAATTGTACTGTACTGAATTCAGTACAATAGTTAGCTTTCATCGGTGCCTGTGATAAATAAATAAATTTATAATAACAATTAAAATAAATGAAAGAAAAAATTTTTCTTTTTATTCTTCTTTCTTCTTTCTTATTATTCTTTATTCTAGATTATTTGCAAAATTCTGTACAACTAGGAAAGGAAAAGAATTGTATATTGTTGGAGGAATTGGAATGGACCCACAACATCCGCTAGAATTTAAGTCACTCGCATCCGTTGATAAATTTGAATTCTATGACAAACTTTGGATTCATCATACAGATATGATTATGTCAAGGTATGTCAAACTCTTACTTAATCTACTCTGAAAATTCTTCGCTAAGTTATAAAGTACTTTAACTGATTATTACTGATCTAAAAGAACATTTTCGTGGTATAATACATATATGTTTGCTTGATTTATTGAATGTTTTGTTGTTTCAATAAAAGATATAATTAAGCCACTGGAAAACATAAAACAGTTAACGCAGTAATAAAATTTATTGGCATTTTAACTAAAAATGGTTTGCACCAACATTAGGAGGAAACTTGATGCCAACCCCGGATTTTTATTTACCACACATGGGTCTCTAAGAGCAAGCGAGAGGAGAGCATATCAATCCAAAAATGTCAACGTTCTCTTTGTCTTGCAATTTTAAGATGCCTTTAAAATTTATTTGGAACAAAAATGGTCCCTTAGTTTATTGGCTCTTTTAAAACTTTAATGCCCAGCTTCATCGTTAACGGAGTAATAAAATTTATTGGCATTTTAGCTTAAAATGGTTTGCACCAACATAAGGAGGTGAATTCTTAAAAATGAGGAAACTGGAAAATCTCTTTCATTAGAGCAAGCTGGAGGAGAGCATATCAATCGAAAAATTTTAACGTTCTCTTTGTCTTGCATTTTTAAGACGCCTTTAAAATTTATTTGGAACAAAATGGGACTTTAGTTTATTGGCCCTTTTAAAAATGAAAACGGTTGGTGAAATTGAAAAAATGCCATTTTAAGATTTAACAACCCAATAAATATTTAAAAGTGTTTGGACAAACTGACCATAAGTGGTTTGTGAAATGGAAAATGCCAATTTAAGATTTAATAACCCAATAAATATTTAAAAATGTTTGAAGAAACTGGCCTTAAATCTTTTGCACTGTGATTGTATTTTTAGTTTAATTTAAAAGAGATTGGAAACTAAGTCTTCTTTATGAAAAGCGAATCGAACATTTAGAACTCGCTCATTTTGCGACATTTTCGCGAAAGAAGATGGTTCTTTTTTGAAACGTCTAAATTCGCATTTCTAATCAAACGTCTAAATTCGCATTTCTAATATTACGACATCTTGTATTTCCCAAACGATCGCTTTCGGTTTTATTCAATTTTCGATCCATACGCCCTCCTCTCGTTTGATCTAATGAGAGAGAGACAATTAGTGTGGTAAACAAAAATCCAGGGCTGGCACCAAGTTTCCTCATTTTTTTAAATTCACCTCCTAATGTTGACGCAACCGATTTTAAGTTAAAATGCTTCTAGGTGTATTTTGGTGCAAACGGGCATCAGTAAAATAAATTTTTGTTACCGAAAATTAAATGCAGTTTTGCACGCAAATAACGTTTTTGAAAACGGACATTTTAAACAAATTGTCAGAAATAACGCGAAAAAAACTTAATGCGATTCGGCGATCCAAAAAATTTTAATTCTGTTTTAAAAAATTCAAATTTGTTAACTATTTGCTTTTTCCTCAATTTTTTTTTTGTATGACTTTCATCCACACTAATTTAACTGCGGATTTGCTATTCCAACATTTGTATGGAGTGCGGATGTGGTGCGGATGCACTTCGTTTTCAGTAATAAAAATTTTATAACCTACGTTACCGACATTTATTCCTTGCGTATTCGCTAATAGCAAATCTACCGAAAGTAAGTAAGACTCCCTTCGCAACTCATTCGTCGTATTCCCTATTATGGCTGATTGATTATTAAAAACATGATTTCTAAATGATTTTAATATGAAAATTGAAAAACAAGTGCTAAAATATATGTTCAAAACTTTTCTCGGGAGAGATCTAGAAATGCATTTGTTTTCGTATGTATGTATATGTATATTGTATATCTCAAAACATATATGCTTACAGAAAAAGTTAAATTAAAATCTTTCGCCGCCATAAACCCTTCACACAGAACTGCCAAGCCAACTTTATTTTCGTCGGTTTTCTATTCGTCAAAAGATAATTAATAAAAACGTAACTTTACTTCATAAAATGTGTTAGTCATGAAATTCGTTACTTTTCAGACATGGTCACGATGTAGTATCAATTAAAGACAACATCATTATTTTCGGAGGAGTATCTGGCAGCAAAAAAGAGACCCTTAAATCGGTAGAATGTTTTTCTACAAAGACCGGCAATTGGTTGTATGATATAGTTTTTCTGCCATTAGCACTTTCAGGATTAGCAGCAGTTGTTATTGACTGTAACTTACCAACATGATTTGTTAGTTTTTTTTTGTTTCTTATTTGTGTTTATAATTTATTGTTAGTTTTACTCTTTTGATTTGTGTATTCAATTAATATAATAAAAATAATTTCACCATTAAAAGTTACTCGTTACTATTTCAAACAAACCTGCGTTCATATATCTATATATCTATAAATTATGAACAAACTGCTGCACACTACTGGAATAAAGTTTTAATCGAACTTGTATATTATTTTATAGGTCAGTTTTTGCGGCACCAAACATGAAATTGGATTTATATTTATACCATCTATGTATAATGGAGATTGCTTGGTGTCACAATTGGAGAAAGAACAAAACTTTACTGTCGTAAGTATTTCGAGTTTTTGCATGACCTGAAAAGATTATTGGTTTGGAATATAGGATCAACTTTTCTTTATGGGAAATGAGAATCCAAGGACTTACTTTGTTTGATGGGTTTAGTTCACTTCGTGTGAGATATCAATGGAATTTGGGTTTAATAAGAAGATAAAACTTGTCATATACATTTTGAAAACAAAGGAGCAACGTTAGCATATGGTTTTGTGAATTCGTATATAATTCGGTTGAATGAATAAAGTTGAGATGTTCTGTTTGGTCAGTAAAGGAATTAAAGTTGTTGTGGTTAACGTAACGCCAAAAAAAGATAAATCCTGATTTAAGGATGGCTTTAAGTATTAAGAGTATTTCTTTTCATATTTTTTGTACACGGTGGTTGAAATAAATTCTTTTTAAATTAAAAAAAAATATAATACCTCTTATTGAATTATATTTTAAGTTAGGTACGAAGGTATAGGTAGATTTATATGGCTTGTGTCAAATGGTGTTTGACACAAGCCATATAAATTTATACCAAGTCGGTCACAATGAATATACTTACAAGACAAATTATTTAATATTCAAAATTCAACAATGAGAACCCTTTGTACTACTCACATTTCCAAATATCTAACGGCAGAAAATCTATAAGACAGACGTGCAGGACTGCATTTAAGGTTGTGGGGCCCTAGAGCAAAGAAGCAAGTGCGAGTTTATTGATCATAGATTAAGAATATGTAAACATAATGTTTTGTCATTTTTTATGACAATATACACTCAGTTACAAAAAAAGTGGCGCAGTCATACTTTTTGATGTGTTGTTATCATTTTGACAACCTTATCCAAGGTATGCCCAGGCGAATTAAAGCTTTATTAGATGTTCGTGGAGGCAATACCCACTATTGAAGAAACAAGGACTAGTTAAAAAAAAAAAATTTAAAATTTGAAGTTTTGAAGTTTATGCCCATTTTCCTTAATTTATGGTTTATTTCTAAGTTTTTCCTATTTTTTCGTTTTTTATTACATGAATGACTTACTTTTATGTTAATAAACAAAAATGTACCAGAAAAACGTTTATTTGTTTAAGTTACTTCAAAATGTTGCAAAATTTCAAGGTGCGCCACTTTTTTTGTAACTCAGTGTATATTTATGAATGACACTTATTTGTGTGCTTCCGTAACTGCAAAATTATTTATTATCTCTCCGAAGTCCATTTATCTAAGTAGATCAATCTCTTGGCTGATCAAAGACGAGTTATCAAGTCGATTATGTGTCATCACCGAACGCAGCATATTCTTAATAATTTTCATTTTTGCAAAAAAGGATCGCTGTATAAAAAGTCATTGGTGTCCATCAGGGCCTAAGAAATTTGTGAGGTTGGCCATATGGCCAACACTGTTGATCAAAAAGTGACTTAATTGACCCATCTTGAATGCTGCTATTGAAAAATATAACATAAACACCTCCTCTTCTTATGGAGGGCTTAAGATCGACATTTCCAGGGTGAATTGAAAGCTATATAACGAACATAATATTCCGCCTACGGCCACGGGTCATGTAAAAAAGTAATTAGCGGCCTTGAGTTATCTCTCGTATAGTCATCTCTTGTCAAATGTTCTTAAATCAAGGTCCATATTTTTAATTTTATAACCAAAGTCCACAGTGAAAAATTGTCGTTTCATGGAAATCAACTATATAAATATGTAAAAGGGATATGATGCTTTGTAACATTAAATATCATAAACCTATATACATGAGTATCTACATGTATAACAATATATACTTACTGTACTAACTATGTACTTATGTCCTTCATAGTATGTTTTTTTTATAAAGCAAGGATTCTTTCATTTTGTTCACATTCAATTTGAGAATCGTGCATAGTGGTGTATATTAGAGGTAGGAATAGGTTCATCATCAGTATGCTCTCCCACAGCCAAGTGGATTGTGCCTTTGGCGATTCTCTATGGTAATGGAAAATTATAATTGCTCTCCGCCTCCTTACAACTAACAAAAGGACTTTTATATTTAGACTTTTTTACAACATTTGCTTACAGCTTTTTTTTTCTATATAATTTTTTTTTTGATTCTATATTTTACTCACACATCTACAAATATATAGGCAAGACAAGGTTGTGAATTTTTGCTTCTCTGATGGTGCCAGGCATCGTTCAATTTATCTGCAGTCATCCATCACAGGTTTTTTTTTTTTTTGTGTGTTACGTCGAACGTCACAGTTTGGAACAAATAGGCGCAGAAATATACATTTTTATACATATGCAAGTGCAAATTACAACTCAACAGCGTACCACAGCAACAATCTAACACCTACACAAAAATATATTGGACACTTGTGCATCCATCTATAGCTTTAGGATTTTATATTGCATCTGAAGACGACTTTTGCTTTGTTTTGCATTTTGAAATATATTTTACGCTCGAAAGGACCCAAGGTCATAGCAGATGGATGCATGAATGGATTCTTAAAAAAAATCAATAGAATCCTTATGCATTTGTGGGCTAAAGATAGAAATGAATACAAAACAAAAGTGAAGCAAATAATAGAGCTATCGACACATGAGAAATGCATATAAATGTCACATAATAGAAATGGATAGGCTATGCAAAAATATCTTGATGTGGTGATGCTATTGTTTCGAGCACTGCCTTGGTTTACTTAAGAAAATCCATTTAAGAAGGACTGCATTTATAAAAAAAAATTTAATGGAGGGGAGAATCTCTATAGTATAGATCCACATTATTAGGTCACAGATTTAAAATTTTGGTAACTCTTTGGTATATTTTTTGTTGGTAAAGCAAATTGTCTTTGGGCAACAGCGCCAAAGAATATATACTGCCCAAATTGATTTGGAAATAACAGTCTGAACATATTATTGTTGTGGTATTTTTTTTTTAATTTCAAGTCTTATTTAATTGTTTTATCCATTTCAAAAAGGTAATTGAATCTTCAAATAAGAAGCTTAAACACCGTAGAGAACGCCAAAACAACAGAATTGTTATTTAAAACATTGTTTACAATCAACGCTCGAAAATCGTAAACTCTACATCGTCGTTATAATTACATTTTTTATGCAGACAATTTTCTTGTAAAGTAATTATTTATTGCTAATAATAAACAAAATGTAAAAAATCTCTAAATTAAAAAAAAAAAAAAAAATATGTAAATAATGTGCATCACTAATAGTCGTCTTCTCAGTGGATGGATAAACACAATTGAAATAAACCAGAGATTTTAAATGGATGAGCGACACTAGTAAAAAGGAATCTGATGATTGGCGTGGCGGTGGAAGCAATGAAATAGCTATTACTCCTGCCAAAATAATGGTCGTGTCCACAGGTTAAAAATTTAGTGGCAACGACAGCTCCAAAGAACCACCGCCTTTAGTGACTTACAGTCTCACTCATCTAATTTTTTGTGTCCGTTGTTAGTTCTACAGGATTGAAGGGGACCTACAATTGTCCGTCGAATCCAAACGACTAAAAACCACAGGTTGTTGGTTTAATTCACTTACTTTTCATAGTACATTAAATTAAGCTACGTAGCCAAACTTATTTCTTCAAATTGAAAACATTTTTAGTTTTCGAATGGAAAATCGGTATTGTGAATTAGTTTTTTTTTTATACAAATTTTTTAGTCTTGCTGACTACTTTCCGTTACAAGATAATTTATTAGTTAAAAACCATCCATATTGACGATCTGCTCAGTTTGTTGTAAATTTTTGTCAACCTAATATTTTTTATTTTTGTCAGTTCTTTTTTTTTAAATGTTTGTTTTTTAATGGAAAAAATAAATAACTTGATTTAAAGAACGATTCGCGTTTTGGCAAAAGTATTTAAATGCCAGACAAAATGTTTACTGACGAAGAAAACTGAGGAATGAGTTCATAAAATGTTCTCCTCAAACTCTTAAAAAAAATCGAAATAATTGAATTTTTGGAACCAACGAGAAACCCTCTGACTCCTTCGGTTCCTCCGATCCCTAATTTTTGATTAATAACTATATTTCTAGCTTGTTTAATAAACAAGCATTCTTCTACCTAAGCTGTCATTATCATTGTTGCTGTGAATATTTATGACAGCTTAGTAAAATTCACCTTGCCATAGATAATAATAAGATGGCGTGTATGGTGAAACTATCAACAGTATTGGGGGAATTTAACGGTGTATCAACATATGCAGCACCCTCTATATGTGGGTATTGAATATCTATGTCTATAATGTCTCATTTTCAAGTATTGTCTTTTTTATTTTTGGTTTGATTAAAATGTAGGTATTGCTGTTGGTATAGAGATCTCCTTTCTGGGACAAGAAACCCCACTCCTGCAAGTTTAGCTAATCCTGAACATCGCAAGCAGACACGTTCACCGAGTTTAGACATTCCTGCACCCTTTTCAGTAAATACCCTTCCAAGTTCCCACGACTTTTAACTACCACTCTACCACTTCTCCACATCCACTCTTTTGATTTCTTTTGCCACGTTCTTGTTGATTTTCATCGTATCTTATAATCCCAACAAACATTCACAGTTTATATATATTTTCATCAATTTCGCAAAAAGAAAAAAAAAGCTCATTCACAAAATTCATCAATCAAATAAAATGAAATCTTTCTTTCGATGACAACCGCAGCTCAGCAATTCTTTCTCAAAAGAAAATAATTTCGGTTTCTGGTTCGACATTTTGATAAAAAGTTTTAAAGTTTCAAAATTGTAATTTAATAAATGACGTACTCCCTAGTGGGGCACGAACGAACCCATAAATACTGTACCATACAGAGTTGTGTCCTTGAAGTTTCACAAAATCCCATTATTTATATATAAACTTAATCTAAATGAATACCAAGGCAATTTTGATAATTAAATTTGGATTACAGTTTTATAAAATTCAAAGTCTTTGCCCCAAATTCAGAAATGGCAAATTCAAACCAGCAGCCCCAAGGAAGGATTATTTATATGGAATGAAATCTGAAATCTCAGATATACATCGCAGTATTGTTTATTCTACTTTAAAATTGAAATATTATTTCGTTTTCTTTTGTCCTGAATTTTGAGCAAACAATAAAATCCTTTTTTGGGTTATAGTAAGCAAAGTAATATATAAATTATTATCGCAAAGAAATCTTTTGCACTAGGACTAGGTCAATGGGTGGAACCCAATCTATTTGTATTAAAGCATTAGTCCTTATTCGGAATTCCGACGAAGGAGTAAGCTTATATAATATTGTTTGTTGAGATGTGTTGTTCCTTTTTCTGGAGAAAACATTAATGAGATATTTACAGACTTTTTAATAAGCTAAACTATTTCTTAAGAGGTAAGCAAAACTTCGGCAGAACAGTGAGTAGTTTTTGGTTTGTTTGTCTTTTAAAGGATGGAAATAATTAAAAGGTTTTTTTTTTTCTGAAATGAAAAGTACACAAAATTTAACTCGTTACTTTTAAAGGACCAATAAATTAAATTAATGACATAAGTAAACAGCTCTAAATGGTTGTGGTATTATTTAGAACTGTTCATATACCTTTGCGGTTTATTTTGTGCCTTTAGGTAAACAGAAGATTAGTGGTTCTGGGTGGCGAGATTTAATTATTTTAGCAAATAAATCTTAATGAAATATTTTTTTAGTTAACTTAGCTCAACGAACGAGCTGAATATGAATTTAAAATGATATAAGATCTCACCTGAATCAGAATCTGTGCTCACATATTTGAATCATTTTAGTTGCGGTATTTTACATACATGTATATCTCATGTTATTGCTTAAGTAAGCGTTTAAGGATCTTATACATAATTGCATGCTGCAATGCTTTTTGTCTACGTAAAATCATTGAACGAAACTGCAAACTATTAGAAGTATGTAGCTATATGTTTTAAGGATATCTTAATTTTCTAATTGCAAAGGACAAGATATGTGTTAACATGAAATCTGGCTAATTAAAGTAGTGCCCTTTCAATTCCCATTAACCATTTTGATCTATATCATTTCATTTCAAAGATAACCAAAGGATATAAAGTTCTCTCTGCCGGCTCAAAATTGAGATTCCAGTCAGATCTGACTTATTGACTTAATTTTTTTTGTTTTAATCCAGTCAAAAAATTCAGTCAAAAAACCAGTCAAATTAAATAAAACATTTTTAAAAACAAAAAAAGTACCTATTTTATTGTTTCGTACCAATAATGTTTAAATAAATTGCACACACAATAAGGTACAATCCAGTAAATTAATGAATACAAGTAATCAATATTAATTTAACTTAAAAGCGGAATCTGAGCTCCAGATATTGTTTTATTTATTAATTTCAATATTGCAAATAAAATTTGTACCAATTTTGTTGGTAACTTCTTTTGGTGTAGTAAAATTATGCCAGCATTTTATGTCTAGTAAATTTTTTCTTATAGTTAAAATAGCATTTGTCGACGTTTATTGCAGTCTTCTTATTTGTTTGGTTTAAAATAAATTTAATTGGCTAAAAATTCGCTCTACATCAGCGTTAGATATTGGCAATACTAATAGGTATATAGAAATAGCAATTTTTTCCAATTCTTTAAATGGATTTTTATCATTTGCAATAATATTTAAATACCTACAAGTTAAAATTTCAAGTTTCAAATTGCAAAAGTGAAATAAAAATGTTATTTTTACTTACCGCTTCATCGTTTCCAGTCAAAAAAGTGTTTGACTGGATTAACATTTTATTTCCAGCTATAATGGAAAAAAAATCCAGTCAAATCTGAATAGAATCCAGTCAAAATGGTAACAGTGGTTCTAACTATAAATTTATTAAATATTTAAGTAAAAATAAATTCAAAGCAAACTTATCGGTTTTATCGAATAATTTTAAACTTATCATTCACAGCGATCACAGAAGTTCAAATGTTCAAAAGGGTTTTTCTCAAAGCATATTATGTTGGTTTGTATAGAACCATTTTGTCCTAAGTTGGCGATATATGTACCCACAGGCGCGGTTGCAGCCAAAGACTTGGGGGGGGGGGGGTCATAGTCATATCAACAAGATTTATTTTAAACAAATTGTGACGGTGGTAATTCAGGTAGGTATGTCCAAAAATTCAAAAAACTCTGTCGAATGGCCATTATTGTCATTTGAGCGTCCCCGATTTACTTAATATATAACTGATCCTTTTACTGTTTCAGCTTATAATAACCGTTTGTATCGTTTTGTACATTTTACATCAAATATACATATGGTGATTTTGGATTTAATGTGCCACACGGTCCATGCACCGCATTCCGACAATCTCGTGCAGATCCATAAAATTTTCTACAAGTTTTGTCATATTCATTTTCTTCAATTCGCAACCGTTCCCGAGCTGCACGCATCGCAAAAAGAGAAATTACAAATAATTGTGTTTTGTCCATATTTTTCATCATCATATTTTCCAAACTGTTAATCTGAGAAGAAAAATCATTGGAACAAGTTATAGAGAATTAAATTTCTTTTTAAAAATAATTCTTGAAATTGGGTTTTTGAATGCATGAGACTAAAATCACCTTTTTTTGTAAAATGAAAAGTCATAATTTTACAAGTTAAAAATAAATTCACATATACACTCATTCAAAGTGTGTAAGGGATTGTAGAGTGCGTGGGCTGGGACCTCAGCCATTTCTATAGAAACTTCTTCAGTGTGATTCAAGCGTTCCCATACTAAAAGTCCTGACGTTTAGGAGGTGAGCCGAAGGGGGAGGGGTACGAAGTTCCCATTTTTAGTGTTTACGCTCAGAAAAAGTAAGTCCTAGAAAACATACTTTGTGGTAATATTAAAGGTAATAAAATTCTATAACTTTTGTTACTTGCACTTTCATTTCATTTCCCAACCGTTTCCGAGCTACATGCATTGTAAAAGAAAAAAATAAAAAAAAAAGTTTTTACCTCATATGTTTCATCAAAGTGTTAATCTTAACAAAATATTCTTTGAAGTGGGTTACACAGCATTAAATTCACTTTTTAATCAACTTTCGAAATCGGGTTGTTGAATGCATAATGATAAAAATCATTCTATATGAAAAATATAAAAAATATACATTTACAAGTTTAAGTTTTTTATATAGGATGATTTTTATCACTATATGCACTCAACAACCCGATTTCGAAAGTTGATTAAAAAGGGAATTTAATGCTCTGTAACCCACTTCAAAGGATATTTTGTTAAAAAACACTTTGAGGAAAAATATGAGGTAAACACTTTTTTTAATTTTTTTATACTAAAATCCTTTTACGCGAAAGGCAAGATTCGAACACAGAACCTCTCTTGCCGGGGAAGAAAACGCTAGTAATGCCAAATTTGAGGTTCGATTCCTGTAAAAAGTCAAAAATTATAACATGTAAGTGTTTTTCGATAAAAAATGATTCTTTGAATAAATCAACACCATTAATGAGTTTGTTGATCGCCGTCGTGATATATATAGCTACAAATCCTGTCCAGGATCGATTCTTTTTGAAAACAATTATTCTCAGTTAAGGAAGGACTTAGATATATTCTTTGAATCCAATATAATTAACTTTCCACTTTCAAAAACTACCAATTCAATACAATATTAAAGACGATTGCAAATCTTATGGCTATCAGAAAGTTTGTGATAAAAGCCTTGCAGTTTGATATTTATAACTTCAACCGATCATTGATAAAAGACAGAAGTAAATAATAAAAAATCGAGAAGATAAATGTATATATAAAGATGTGTAGGTACCTAATACATATTTACAAAAATATCTGACCTACATTATAACTCCTGAAATCAAAGTAAGGTACACGCAAAGCATTTACATAAATCGTTAATGTTCTTTCAAATGAGGATTTATTTCATAAATAGCTGTTACCCTGTAATGTGGCATAGAACTATTACATATCGCACCCACGAATGGCACATATCAAATCCTTTTTGTAGTACCTACACATAAAGCTGACAAAGCCAATGGAATATGAGTTCCATTTTTCCCCATCTATATCTTCTTTTAACAATATCATAGAACATCCATCGTTTATGTAGGTATAACACGAATTTTCTTTAAAAGAAAATTCACGCCATATTCCCTCAGCGTAAATTGATAGATTCTTTAAAAAAGTTCATTTCCATCAAGTTTATAAATGCATATAAGTATAGGTACTCGGTTCCCCTTTGGTTCACACGCATCTAGAATCCTTATTCTCTAAGAAAGAACAAACTTATAGAAAGAGAAAAAGCAGTGAAAAGATTGCATTTGTATATGCAACGTTCAACTTCATTCATGTTTGTTTTTTTGTAAATAGATATTTAAGACGCATGGCATTCTGGATGTTGTTGCACTTCCAGATAATGTACCCATTTTTTAGCAGGGGTAAAATTATTTACGGACGCATTAATGCATTATTATAACCCAGTTTATGTGTAGAACGAGATACATATAATCTGGAGCAGTGTTGAGTTGACCGAAATCAGAAAAAATGCTTTGAATGGAGAATGATGGTAAACTTTTCTCGAGCGTAAAGTTTATACTGAGAGAGCTTTGACCTAGACCTGCAGAACTACATTCACAATATTATATTTTTGAATCTAGTTCGCAAAAGATACGGGCACAAGTTGCACATTTTTATAGATATGAGGGTCGCGGGTTGGGCGCCATCTGTCAACTTCCTATACCAGGGAATTTGTTGTGGGTCGGTGTATACTCGGTGTGAAAAGGGGAAATGGTATGACGTGGGTTCAAAGTGGTATAATCTTAATCTCTTCATTCTGCAGGAGGTGTATGGTAGATATAGTAAAACTCTATCTATAACTATAAAAATAACAGATGGTTTAGGCAAAATTCATTCGATAAAAATGACACTGAAGTATTTGCAGCTGCATACTCCAAACATTCTCGTAAGGGATTACTAACCCTGGGAGCTTTTCTCTAATGGAATATGGTTTTCCACTGTATATTTACTTGATGCCAAAAGAGTCGCGTGAGGGTTGGAGTATAGTATATGAATGTGCCTTGGATTGCATTGTAACTGTGGATGACTATGCAATTTATTAACCATGTTGATGAAATCCATTTCCGCCACAATAAGCTGCAGATAAAAACGAATTTATTTCAATTTTCGCTAGCCCATAGGATGGGTTATAGCTTATAGCTTTACACTTCAACCACTACTGCTGCTGCTGTTGCTGCCACTGATTTGATGCCATTTAAGGGCTGTATAACTGTTGGAATGACCTCGTTTTAGAAGGAGCCTGCTTGATGTTTTGTAGATGAAACGTTTTAATTGATTTTTAATTTATTTTCCTAATGCTTGTTGGTGTTTCGGTATGTGAATGCCTGAGCATGACTGGTATAGTTGATTTTCTATTTTTATTTTTGAAGGTACCTGGGATTGTTTTGTTGCATATACATACATATATAGAAACTAGAAAAAAAAGAAAATTGAAAATTGAGAAAGTCAATTTCAAGAATTTTTTTAACTGGCTACATTGTTGGCAATTAAAAAAAAATTAAGGAAGTATAAAAAATAAAAAAAAAACGTATTGAAGAAGAACTTTTGAGAGTGATATAGGTATTTGTGCTTTCCTTGTTTTTTTTTTCTGTTGATTCAATTGCCATTTCATTTCCAGAGTAGAACATGAAATGGTTGAAGGATGTATTTAAGTAGTTGAGAGGAAGTTTTGGCTTAAATGACGTTAGTTATATATGTATTTCTATTTTTGTTGAAGGTCGAACTTTCGCCTTTTTACTATTCTAATCTGTTTAGCTTGTCAGTTATGTTGTTTGGAAGCTCGAATGTTATTATTTGGAAGCTTTAATGTTATTATTTAAGCAAATATAGTTTGAACATTTTAGACTGACCAAACAAATAAAGTTCAAACAAGACTGGAAGCTTTGGGGATCTCCTTCTGGAAGATCCAAAAATTGTTGAAAATTATTTAAGTATTTAAGAAGAATCCATGTGGCACTTTTATGGATAGTTTGTTCCCACTTGAACATCTTTAATCAAAGATTATTCCAGTCATAGAATGCGTTTGTTCACTAAAATTGTATTCAAATAATCCATGATTTGAGCAGTTAATTAGAGATTTCTTTACCTAAGCAGCCAATTTTGCTTGATTATAAAAAAATTGATAGCATTTATCACTGTAATCAGCCATTGACTAGATTAGTTTGCCGCTGAAAGTTTTAATTTGGAATTCAAATAGAAAGAAATTATATTTTTGACCGACAATTATTTTCTTTGATTTCTTTTTTGTGGATATTACAATCCTAAGTACGTCCCCTCTGGGAATCCTAGCTCGCAACAATGGCGCAAAAACTATGAAAAGTCAGGTTTTTCTTTCTTTCAAATTCTTGTGTAATTTTCTGATTTTACTTGGATCAAATATAAAAAGAACTTTTGTGTTGTGGAATTTGAAAATTTAGTTATTTGTGAGTTGACTAGAAAACGATTTTTTTATTTGAACAGTACAGTCGAAACTGTACTTCGAACTTCAAATTTCAACAAAAAGTCGTACCTCAGTATTCCAATGAGAATTCTTGATATCATTGTTTCTAAAAATACATGCATATATATTTCTCAATTTATTTAATATATCATATATATTAAACTCTCATTAAATTTTCTAAATACAGCTTGCGGTATGGATATATATGGAGATGCTAGATGTTGAGCAATAACATCAAAGGCAATAGCGCCCAAATCGATTTGGAAATATTGAATGCTCAACAAATTGTTTTTGTAATATTTTTTTCATTTTGGGTGCTATTTCCATGTTTAAATTAATTTTTCAAAAAGTCATCAATGCCCAAAATTAATAAAAATTTTTAGTGGAAAAGGAAAAAAAGCCCAAAATAGGAAAAATCACCTAAAACAACAGATTTGTAGGAAAAAGCACCCAAATCGAAGGAAATATTGCCCAAAATTGTATTAATTTCATTTGTGTTTTTACATTTTTCAAACAAAAACTTGCATATGTTCTACAATTATTTCCATGCATACTGGAACAAAGAAAATTATATTTCAATATAACATCGCGGGAGGGGGCACGTCACGCAAGCGAAGGCGAAGACGTGGCTGCATGGGGCCCCGGCCGCGGCGCGTCGCGAGTTTTAAAATTAATATCAAATAAAATATCAAATTGAAATAAATATGTAAATTCAATATGCCGTAAAATGTTCGTATACGTAAAATGAGAACGAGATAAGAATTGTCTTGTTCTTGAATTTCTTGTTCTCTTTCAGCTATACGGACGTCCACACCATTACGTCTATTATAGTTATGCCTTACGTCACTAGCCGTCTAAATTGTCTATGTTTTAGAAAAACATCTTAAATGTGTGTCACAAACGTCAAATGCCTCTGTGAATAGCGTGTCCTATTCGTAATCGAATAAGAAATCACATCCAAAATATATACCAGTAAATTCATTAAGTATATAAGAATATCGATGGGTATACTGAATCAGCAAAAATATTATCACATAATCAACAAATTTAAAAACAGTAAAAACCGAGCGAAAATAAATTATAGTGCCCCACGTTGGGCGCCATGTGTAATGCTACACAAACAAAACAAAACATTAAAAAAAACTACAAGGGAACTTTTAAACAAATATTTCGAAAAAATGTTGTAGCGAATATTTGGACTTTATGATGGGAGCCATATGCGCTTCATAGATCCTTTATTACATCAAAATCTTTCACAAATACGGTTCTCTATTTACGATTTAAATATGAACGCACCTGCAAAGTTAGTGAAAATGTCCATTGCTGTTTCTGTGTATATGTTTCTATCATTGAAATGACACATGTTCCGAAAGCTTTGCAATGTATAAGGTGTGATGAATTTTATTTGAATAACATTATTATTTTTTTGATTATTGTTACAAACATATTGTTATACAAATGTTAAAGATGTTTTAACCTATTTACTTTTTTGTGAGCAAACTTCCACAGTTCGAAAATAAATTTTCTTAACTCGTGAACTGAATGTTTAACGTTATTATATGACAACCATTCGATGAATTGGAAGTATTACGAGCTAAACGGTCCTCAAAGTATTGCGCAAAAGGTCCACATTTAGTGGAACATGAAATACATTTAGCTATCACATGAGAATAAAAGTAAACTTCTTATACATGTTCGTTTCTATTATGAAGGTAGGAACACGCTATTTAGTTAAGCACGATCAAAGTACTGACTGAATTAAAACCATTTGCTCTAACTTTTAGCGGGATGCCAAAAATGATTTAGAAAATGATAGTGCGTAATATATCATTTTTTTACGACACTGACTTTCACTACTACAACAAACCGAAAACGCTTTTCACATATATATTTCCTCCAATAATAAAGATAACAAAACATAGTATATAAATGAATGGTTGAAATATTTAAACCTAATTTGTAGGTATTCAAAGCGTTTTTGCTTCTACAAGCTTCTTTATCTTTAAACCACAAAGTCTTTTCGTTCCATGTTTCCAAGGATACGTTTGGAGTCTAATCGCATTACATGTGAATTAAAATCCTACTGAAAAAAAAACCCAAGAAAATATTTACATGTGTTTCATCGTAAATAATTTCATCAAGAAAATTTAAATTACAAAAATAAATAAAACTTAAATCATTTAAATTGCATAAGAGTTTTCGTTTTCCATGGACAAAAGCCATCACGTAATATTTTCACTTTCTCTTATATGAATCTTTTTTCTAACCAAGTCACGATGTTTTTAGGTTCCTCCGGTAAAATTCAAACGGGCTTAATTCTTTTGTACATAACAAAAAAAAAAAACTTTCCAAAATGTTGAAACAGAAGATGAAAACGTAATATATTTTAAGCCAATTTTAAATTCAATGTAAAGGAAAATTAACTTTTTGCCACCACAATTTAAATGAAATGAATTCTCCAAACCGCACTCCCATATCTTCAAATGGTTTATCAAGGATGACTTTGAATGAAGGTCTTTTCTTCGTATCGCATATCTATAGTGAATATATTTAAACATCCCTCAATTCGAATCAATATCCCCACCCAAAGAAGAAAGTTCATAAAAGTACCTAAGGATGTAATATCTAAGTAAGTAAATTTTGTATCCACATCTTGATATATTTTTTTTTTTGGTGAAAACATTTCCGCGTTTTGGTTGAATGCACCGAAAATCATCAGTTCTATTACAACCCAAGAAAATGTACCCTATTTACAGTACTGTGCAATATTTTTTGTTTTTTATTTTTATAGAGGTGTAGGTATGGTTCATCGATGTTTTTCTCAAAGCTGAGTCTTCGATGATAATAGGTCAGACAAAGTTAGGGGGTTTCCGAATGCCGTGTATATTTAACGAATCAATTCAATCAACGAATTAACAATGTTCTTTCTCTGTGATTTTTTCTTAGTACAGGAATCGAACCTATAACCCTCTACGTAACCAACAATTTCGTCGAGGCTTAGGTTCACTTATACTGCAAATAATCTAAAATTAATTGAGCTATGAGCATCGCGATTAGAAATAATATAGAACAGCCACATCAAAGGAGTCTAATGATCGACTTGGCCGCGTGACAGAGCTGCCACCCTGCAATGCAAGGCGTACAAACGTTATGTTCTCTTATCGATTTTTGTTAAATCCCCCAAGTTTTGTTTACTAAAAATAATTTTTAGGATTGCGGAGTTTTATTTCACTCTTAAGTGAAAACGTTTATTCGACTATAACATTTTTTTCACATCACTGTATCGTAACAGCTAAATCCCAAAACAGGAATCATATGATATAGAATTTAAGATTTCGTCGGTTTTCCTTTTTCATCAGTAATTGATCCTTGACAATAATTTCTTCCTGCCGTTGACAGTGGTAATGATTGTGTTTCCAGTGGTATCGTTTCGTTATAAAAGAATGAACACGAAATCAAGAGATAAACGAAGGAGGTCGAAAAACCACCTGGGATTTTTGAATATTGGTTTCCACACAATTGGATTTTTGCTTTAAAATTTTGTAGGTAGGATAAGCTTTGTGATTGTGTGTGTGTGCATGTATTTCCAACATCAGGAGTATTTTTTTTCTCATTTTTATTTCAATTTCAAAATGGATGAAAAAGGAAATGTGGTATAAAAGGTATAAAAGGGTATTCATTGTCTCCCTAAGCGCGTGGTTGTTTAGTAAATTTTTAAAATGAATTTTGTAGACTTCAAAAGAAGTTTGATACATATTTTTAAGGCGGAAAACAGAACATCATATTAAAGATCTCTATAAAAATGGCAAGGACAATGGTTAATTTATTAAATGAATTTATAAAATATTTAACCAAACACTAAGGAATATTTTCAATTTGTCAATTTTTTTCGTTCATACATATTACTACTTTAAAATTTCATTGACGAAAATGTATGAAATTCTACATAAAAAAACAACAGCTGGTTGAGACTTGAGATTGAGACCCACTGTACACATATCCTGATATCCAAGGCAATAAACCCTGAAGGTTGTCAAAAATCGAATGACGTATGTAATTAAAAAACATTTTGTGCCCTTCCCCCTTTCCGTTAGTTTATACATTGACACCCTTATTAATAAACGCGATTTGTAGATGAGTTATCGTTAACTTCGGAACTAATGTCAAAACGTTATTAATAAACACGGAATATCTTTTTTGTTTTTGGACTGTGAGTTAAGTTACACCACCCAAGTAGGTGGTTTAGCGATGGTGTAAGTGTCATTTCGGTTTGTTTTGATTTTTTCATCGAAAATATATATGTAAGTGAAGTGCACTTTGTGTAGGTGGTTTACTATTAAACTAAACAAAAACATGTTTGTTAAATTCATGCCAAATGCATTTTCTCTGGTTTTTTTTTTCTTCTTTATTATTATTTTGGAAAAAAAAAATTTAAAAGTGTATTTTTCGCCCTCTTTAGTAGATAGTAGTAGATTTTCTTAACGAATGTGAACTTACTATTACTTGATTTATTTTGTTTTGTTAATAATAAAAAACTCGTGACTTAGCTCTTATTCCATGTTGTAGTTAAGTCATGAGTTAGAGACGAAATAAGCGTTCTTTTATAATTACTTCTGTCTCTTTTGCATGGTAATCTGAAAACAAATTTCAGATATAGGATGACAGGTAAACAGTTGATTTATTTCTGAAAGTTTGTTTGTCAATGTAGTGGTGAAATTACCACACCGATTTTAATCTACTTTTTGCACACTTGTCAACATTTTTGACAAAAAAATGAAAATTAACTCTCCTGAAGCAGTTTCGTTAGAACTCGGATAAAAGTTCTTCCCCTTAATTTTGAAATTGGAATCAAATCCAAAGAAACTCACCCAGTCGTAAATTGTAAACGTCATTTTTTTAAAGTCATAGTTCTCGCCTGTTAATTTGCTATTTTTAAGAGTTCCATCCTAATTTTTTAATCATATCTGTCTGGACTGGACTCTCCTGAAGCAATTTCGTTATTACTCGGATAACAGTTCTTCTCCTGGAAAAGAGCAAAAATTGTCTTCTATTCTAATTATGAAATTGGAATCAAAGCCAGAAAAATTCACACAGTCGTAAATTGTAAACGTCAATTACTAAAAGTCATAGTTCTCACCTGTTAATTTGCTATTTTTAAGAGTTCCATCCTAATTTTTTAATTCAACAACTAAAATAATAAGAAAAAATATGTACATTTATTTGAAATTAATGTGTTTTGAATGGAAATAATATCTGTCTAAATTCCGTGTGTGTTGCTATTAAAAAATTGACAGGTTCTTCCTTTCCCGGCCACCATTCTGTCTTTTAGCTGTCAACAAGCACACACTCATCAGAAAAGATTAATTTATTTCAACACTCAGCCTTATTGTGAAGTTCACCCGGAATACATTTCGCTTGGCGAAAATCTGTTCCCCCGGAATTTTAAAAGCTATTGGGAATTCCGCCCGAACGATTTTTCACTTCAAATCAACAGTGACATTTCGGATAAGCGAGGCGTGTTTATGCACTTCTTAAGAGTAACATTAATTTACTCAGGAACAAATTGTGACAGTTTTGTTTTTCATTTCTAACTAAAAAAAACATTATTAATCTAGATTTTGAAATATTTTCGGTTTGAATTTTACATTTTTATAATTAAATAGCTACTAATTACAACTTTCTCAATATTTTTCTTTTATTTTTTTTTGTAATAAATGCATTCTCTGAGAGAATATTTTTTACTCCTTCAAGTTCAAGAATTTAATTGAAAAAATAAATGAACACACCTAGTTTCTGATTTGACAGATCTAAAGAAGAGCGATAATTGTGTTGTGTTGTTTTTTAAAAGGGGTTGCAAAATTAAATTGTTTAAACAACCTTTTGGGTGTGTATTTGTTGTGAATATTGCAACTTGTGAATAAAGTAAATAATAGTAAATTGTTAAAAGTTAAATAATCACATTTTTGTATGTAGGTACCTACAATAAACCACAAAAAGAGCTACTTCGTTGATCCATTAAATGAAAAAAGTAAACTCTTCCGATCAATCCTGACAAAATCAAAGGAATACCTACGATATTTAAATATAATATATATACATATATATATATATATATGTGTTTAGTATTATATTAAATTATATTTATTGAAAAGAAATATTGTTTTGTTTTCAAAAGTGCAGTCAAAACGAAAAGTTCTAAAAGGTAACAGTTCGGAGACAATTTTGAGGGATGATTTGGTGTTAAATGTTTTGAAACATTTCATGTGTTTGTGAAAATATTTCAATACATTTATGTTTTACAGATTTAAACAATAATACAAATTACCGTTTTGTTATACTTGAGATGACGAAAAATAAACAAATGTCTTGCAATTCACAACTTTTTCACTCGTTCGCCTTCAAAAAATAAGTGAACATTTTACCTATCGATCGCATCGCATTTCGCCCGGAATAATTGATGACAATTAGGGGAATTTTTCGAACATTAATTGATTTCGCCCGGAAATTCACAATTTTCGCCCGAAAATTATGAATTATTTCGGGGGTAGTGTAGTTTGGGCGAACTTCACAATAAGGCTGACTATCTATTCATTTACTGTCGAGAAAAATTATTTGTTGAGAAAAAAATAATTTTTTTTTGATACTGGTACTTTTAAAACTGAAAACTGGTTGATGCATAGAAGCATACAATTTTAAGATTTAAAAACCGAATAAATATTTAAAAGTGTAGGTATTAGCCCAATTTATATTTCTAAGATCTCCGAGATCTCCGTATGCTCAGAAATATAAACACAAATTCTCAGTGAAATTTTATACTACTGCTGTAAAAAAAACTGAGCCTGAAAATTTTTGAATTCGCTTGCTCAGGTGAGCGCTCAGAAATATAAACTGTAATTTTTATTAATAAAAACGGTTTACCACGTAAAACGATCGTAATACGAACGCAAAACGATTGTAAAACGATCGTATTATGATCGTTTTGTGTTCGTATTACGATCGTTTTACGATCGTATTATGATTGTAATACGATGTTTTACGATCGATCGTTTAACGATCGATTAAAGTCAATTAAAGTCCTTAAGCATTTTGTCTTCTTTCCAAGAGAAGAACTGTCATTGTGAGTGCCAAACGAATGATTTCAGAGTATCTAGATTCTACCGAATTGAACACCCAAGGAGCTATAAGTATTTCTTTTTTTTGGTCTATAGCCGATCTACATATAAGGATATAGCAAAACATGGTTACTGCGGAAGACTGCTTGATGCCGTTTTGAATCGATCCGTACATTTTATGGTTCCATGAAAAGATAAATGAATTGTAGTTAACACCTTCTAGAAACGCAATTTTATCACTATATCTTTGGTGTTATTTTGGAAAACATCCAACAAAATATTGATGCAAAAAAAATTTTGAAAACAAAAACAGAACCAATTGTGCGTATTCCACTTGTGTGATTTAAAATGATAGTTACAATGTAAATGAAACATAAATACCACATATATACATATTTGCATCTCTGTGGGATACACACACGTATCCTACGATGGCCTAGTTAAAAACGACTGCTGCCTCAGCAGTAATATGCAATTGCAATGTGCTGTGTGCAATGCTCGAGTTCGTTTTCATAGTGTGTATAGTTACTGGCAGATAAGTGCAAGCCATAACAGTATATACGAACACATCAAAGAATTTTCCCCGGGAAAAGCTTTGTCAAAATGTCAGAGTTCACTGGCGAAAGAGTATAGATAGATACCTACCATCGGGCAATAGAAAAGGATCATATAGTGAAATGATGATTCTATACTGCTACAGGGATGAAAGTTAAAAGCGATAGATATTGATGAAGGCAACGCGCAAAACGCACTACAACAATAAAAGAGGATGTTGAGGGTTTTTAGGAATATATTTTCATTCAAGAAGCAAATTACTAAAGGTCATCTGGGAATAGAAATTAGCTTGGACTTTTTTTTTTAAATGTCATGTCATGAGAGTTTAAGCGAAATTAAAATCATGAAATAACCTAAAATGTAATTAGCAGTAAGAACGAGGGATAAAAAATCTTTGTTAAGTTGGAAAATAAGTATCTGCCTTTAGCCTTTAACCTTTTTACTTTTTTTTATTGAAAATTAAAAAAAGATTTTTGTATTCCCTTCTTTTGTTATAAGTACATATATATAAAGTTGTTGGCACACGAAAACCTAATCAACAGATGGCATTTTAATCTCAACAAGATGTGAGTTGAGAGGACATTTGAAATTAAGCCAGTCATAGCATTATATCTATAACTTCACGTTCAAGATATTCATTAACAAGATTACAATGTCCTAAGAGTAAAGGTCAATTTAGAAATTCCTATATGTGTAAAACATTTAATACCAAATGTATTAATAAGAAGATTTATTTCGAAAGGAAGGACGAAGTGATTTAAAAATTTAATTAGTTAAAATCTTAATCGCACACTATGAAGTAATTGTTAATTTTAACTTGCGATTATACGAGTATAAGAACTATAAGGCAAGTTACAAATGTATTCGTACAAAAAAAATTTGAGGTAACAATTAAACATGGCATCACAATCTTAGCTGGTCTGGCAATTCTGTTTGTCTGTCTGTTTGTCGGTGTGTCTTTATCGACACCTACAGCCTAAAAAATTGGGACGATTTTCTTTGAAATTGGTAAAAAATTTTGTATTATTTTTATCCTAGATCATGAAATATCGGTATATCTACCACATAAGGGTAACCGGTAATACCAAGTTTCTACAAAAAAATCAGATCAATTTTGATAAAATTTTACATGAGTGATTTGTTGCCAATGGTGATGTCTTTCGTCTAAATTTTGTTTTCCAAAGGTGTTTATTATACGGTTTGTGCCATAGACTAGAACTGTACTTTTTCGATACCGAATATCTTTTAAACGGCTTAACAGATATTACAAAAGAACTTAGCTTGATTAATACTGCAATCAAAAATTTTGGAAAAAGTATTTTCTTTAAAAAATTAGTTTTTAATTCCATTTTTCTCGAAAAAAAATTCGAACATTTTTGATAAAATTGTCAACGGTAAGAAGCCGACGAATTTCCCAGTCGTTAACACGAAGGTAACTTGCCACAAGAGTAAGCTCGTACAACCCAGCTAGTCGTGACCTTTATTTTCGTATGTGTAAGCATCTTACATATCTTAAGGTGGCTGATATCAAAATTGGCATCTTTCATTAAGCTGAAGACTAGAATTCGCAACGAAATGAAAAGATCAAAGTTTACAAGAAATTTGCAAAAAAAATTAATTTTGAACCCCATCGTCTCTCCCCTAAAAACTTTAACTTTGGGTCTAAATTTTCATTAAGTTTGCCGAATTTTGCTCAAGACACCAATAATTCATAATCCAGCTTAGTCCGAATGTTTTCGTATTTTTGCCTTTTTTTGCCTAACTTTCTTAATGGTATGTAAGAAACATTTTATTTTTCAAAACAGTTAAGGCCGTTACCAGTAGTTTCACGAACAAAAATAAAAGAAAATTCACAATAAATAACTAAAAAAGATCTAAAAATTTAACAAACATTTAATTTTTTTACATATTGTTCGTTTTCGTCTCCAGTTATGTTCTATTAATAAATAAATAAATAAAAATGTAAATTAAATTATTTAGCAAATATTACAAAGCCCGATGATGGAACTTGTTTCCGAAACGAGTTGTCATTAATTTTAATAATTTAACTTATGTTTAAATAAAAACCGAGTTTTTAAAAAAAAATAATATTTGCTAAATAATTTAATTTACATTTTTATTTAATTATTTATTTATTTTTACCCAACCAATAGAATTTTTCAATTAAATAACTGTCAAATTTATTAAAGTTGCAAGAGTTCTCGCTATTATATGTAGATAAAGTAATTTTTTTAATTCGAATGAGTTAAAAATTAAATATTATTAAATTAAAAAAATCGATTGATTAAAACCACAATATATTATTTTCAATTTGGAACGGTAACTATTTGTCTGTTTGTGTGTACTATGTAGGTGCATGATATAACTTTCATAACCATTTAAAAATATATGATAATCTATGTATTAAATTAACATTGGCTTTAGGTTAATATTAAAAACAAAATTGTGACAAAATACCTTTAGAAAAATATTATAAATTCACATGTATATATAAGTCTAAGATAAAAAAATAATGTATAAAAAACATTCACCGAAATATGCTGATTTATCTAAAATAGGTATTGCTGTACAAACATAAAATAACCACAAATATTATATATAAGAACTCATTTTTCCACATACATACATGTATATTATTGTAACATACAAAACATCAAAGCCGATTAAAGTTTTTGATTCTATTCACTGTGTGGTAAAATAATGGGTATTTATGAAAAGCAAAAAATTATTTGAATTTTAGCTTTGTCCTTCAAATTGAATGGAAAAATAAATAAATCTGATATTTCATAATATATGGCGAACAACAAAATTGAATTTCAAATATGACATCTAAATCCATACCACATATATTTTCCTATATTCTGAAGTATGTCAATTTCTGTGTTGTATAAATCTATAGTATAATATGAATAAGGTATCACAAAACAGAGTCTTGTATTTGGTTACAATAAAAGTCTGGAGCAAACATAACAATAAATTATGTATTTACCTACATACTATTGTATATACCTATACATTTCTATAGTACTATCATGGAGCACTGCCACCACTGTCTTTACATTTATTAAGTGTCTTATAAAATTGTTGTTAAAGGTTTTCTCGATTGATCTGTTTAAACCACTCTGTTAAGCGATCCTTACACGGTCAGTCAAATGACGTCAGTCATCGTACAAATATAATCTGTCATCACAAAAAATCAAAAGAGTGTTTTATGATTTTTCGTCAAACAAAGCACGCATATACAATCTTGTTTTCACAAACACTTTATTAAATGACTGACCGTGTAAGATTCGCTTTAACATTTTACGCTGTATTTCACAAATTAAAAGTTTTAAAATAGAGATTAACTTTGACAGTTGATTGCGGCCATATTTTCAAATTGGCTATCGTTTAGATAGACTGTCTTGCCAAAGCAATATGAAGTTATATAGGGGTTAGGGTCGAAATTCTGAGTCAAAATTCTTTTGTCAAAATTCTGCTTTGCAAAATTCTGCCTTTCAAAATTCTGTTTTTCAAAATCCTTCTCACCGAAATTCTGCCTTTCAAAGCGCGCGCTTTTGAACATTTTGCTAACCTATTCTTTGTTTTATTATTTGCAGAATATTGATATTCAGAGAGTACTCCTACTTAAGAGTTTAACATTAATTCAGCTTACTATTTTTTGTAATATTCTTATTATTTTGTTATAAAATACATAACTATTTGATTATTTAATGACCATAGTTAATTTGTTGTTTTGTAAATTAAAGAATTGAATAAAAAAACAGAATTTTTAGACAGAATTTTGAAAAGATGTATTTTAAAAAGCAGAACATTGTCAACCAGAATGAAAAGCAGAATTTTCAAAAATAGCTGAATTTTGAAAAGCAGAATTATGAAACCAGAATTTCGACACGCTCCCGTTATAAAGTGTTCAATAACAATGTGCAAATGATTAGATTGTTTAATGAAGGTGGGCCTTCCGTTGGAACAACTTTTGCAACGTGGTAAATAATTTCGAGTCGACCGGTTCAGTGAACAAAACGTCAACACTCGTACGTCAAAGCAACAGAATATAGTTAAAATGTTGATAAATTGTATTACTCTCTTTAACTAAAACGGTTTTGGTGCAACTGAACATTAACAATTTTATTTAAGAGAATTTTTGAATGTCATTCATGACTCATGAACAATCAGAAAAATGAAAGTAAAATTTGTTAATAATATACAGAAACAGTAGTATGAATGATGCTGAGTCACCCTGTGTAATGCACATGTTCCCAGAAACTCAATATTTCAGGTGAAGAATACCAAATATTTCATAAAAAAAAAATATACATATAAGTAAATATACGTCATAATTATGTAAGTATAAACACTGTGCATCGTTTTCTGAGCAGTGCTGTTAGTGTATGTGTATTGGTTTTTGCCGAAGGGTTCGCATGACTTCCTCCTTTATCAATATGATTCCAAACCAACCATATAGTCAATTTTACAAGCATAAAGGCTTATCTATTGTGCAACAATTTCCAATTGTCCTCAATTCAACCGCCATTGGCATCATTTCATGACCGGCAAACAACTTATTGACAGTTTAACCAAAGGACATAAAAACTGAAATAAAATACGGATTTCAAAACGAGAAGAATACGGATATAAAATGCATTCTATCAATTCAGCATCATATCATGTGGTGGTGGGTGGATGATGAAGAAATCGCCATAATCAAATGTTACAGTAGGAACTGTCGGTCGGTGCCACGCCATTGTGTTCGTTCTGTCCGTCGTCGTTGCAGGATTCTGCAATAAGAAATCTGATCTGATGGAAGAATATAATATGTGGGAGGTATACCATACCACATCACTACCCTAGTTGTTGATTCCTGATGTTCTCAGACGTGGTTGACCCAGATTAACTTTTTTTTTATATATGTATATTCTTTTCTCATAGTGGGATTTTGTTCCACGATGATGACACTTGGATGTATAAGTTTATATATAAAAATATTCTTGAAAAATATGCACACACCACAAGGGTAGATACATATGCGTAAGTTAGACATTGCATCTTCTGTTGGCAAAGAACTGTCTGGAAAGGGGGATATATTTATTTGTAATCAATAAAATATATCAATTTTGGAATTTGAGATAAAATTCCAGTTCCTCACAAAATCACTTTTGACTAGCTTCAATGTTTTGTGTTATTTTTCCCAAAATAACAAATATAAAGTTGAAAATTTGTATCGTTAGCGTAACGAAAGTAGGTATTTAATGTACATATATAAAGAGGCAATAATTTGGACAGCATTTCGAACGCAGCTATTTTTAACCAATTTAATAGTCAATCTAACTAAAAGGGAATATTTTTAATCGATTGAATGAAAATATTGTCGATTAAAATTAAATGTACCACTCTGAGTTGCACGAATATACTCTTGTAGTTAATGATTCCCGAAGGACGGAAAATAAAAAAAAAAAAAACAATCAAGACAGGCATTTCAGAGGAAAATATAATAAAGTCATCAGAAATTTGATTAAAATCTTTAATTAAAGTGAAAAATAGGAGGATTCAGGGGGGGGGAAGTGGGTCAACGTTCTGGTTTCAAAACTCTGCTTTTCAAAATTCGATTTTTATTTTGTTGAAAATTCGGCTTTTCAAAATTCAGCTTTTTTTTCATTCTGGTTGACAAAATTCTGCATTTTAAAATTCTGGCCAAAAATTCAGCTTTTTGTTTTTTATTCAGTTCTTTTTTTTTACAAAACAAAAAATTAATTATGGTCATTAAATAATCAAATAGTTATGTATTTTATAACAAAATTTCTTGTTACAATAAAAGAAAGCTACATTCATATTAAACTCTTAAGTAGTGGTACGTTCTGATTAACAACATTCTCCAAATATTAAAGAATGCACTTGTCCTAGTCGGACAAGGAAATTTGGACTAATAGTGAACTTAGGCTTACCAACTTGTCAAGTTGTGTTATAGGCCTCAAGTTCAATATTTTTCTCAATTTTTTACATACCATTCGTCTGGCAGGCGCATGTGTCAGAAGATTTCTAAATAAATAGTTTTTTCATGCCTCAAAATACAAAGAAAATTAATTGTACTAGGTATGTAGTTTTTTTTTTTTTATTGTCGGGGTTATGTCCAGTTGGGATTTTGGATGGGATTTTGGAAGTCGGAATTTCGCACATATCTCTATTTTAGATTGTCAACATACTTTTTTTTAAAGTATTTGTTTGCAGTATTAATCACGTTTCACAGAACCTATAGAATATTAAAATCTTTGAAAAATTCTTCAGTCATATGCAAAAATACGGTTCGATATGACAGGTACTGTTTAAAGATCAATTTATAAAAAATCATATGAGTATGGCAACACTTTTCAATAATCAGCGTTGGCAACAAATTAATCAAATATAAAGCTTTTACAAAATTGATCGTATGTGTTTGAGAAAAAAAGAATTATCGATTTTTCAATCAAAAATATTCTTACAAATGTTTTTTTTTCTGCAGCAAAAACATTTTTTTTTTTTATTTTGGTGGTTTTTGATATTTTTAATCTTGTCAAAAAGTAAAGAAAATCGAATGTTCATATTTGAACATCCGGTTTTCTGTTTTTGACTAAAAACATATTAGAGCATAAAATTTTGAAAACATACAAGTATTGTAAAAAAAAGTTTTGTATAAATAATTTTTTTTTCAGTCTTAAGTTTGAAAATTAATTTTTCAAAAACCATTCACTAAAACAACAAAAAATAAAAACAATAAAAATACTAAAAACAGTCAAATTAAATTATATTAAGTTGAGTATTTATGAATGAAATAAAATTTTAACAACTTTATTTAAAAATGCAATAAAAAATGCTTTTGAAAAAAGTATATCAAGGCACTTTAGGTATTACCGACTACCGTTATTTTTTAATATTTTTTTTAGTTTGAAGTCAATTTTTAGAAAATAACCCCTCCTGGCTAAACGGAGAGGGATAGACCCTTTTGTATATGTGATGGATAGTTGGATTTGTGAGGTAGTTTGAGGGTGAATATTCCCTCAGTCAATTGACTTAGAACTATGGTGTAGCGAATAAAACTTTCATTTTAATACGTTCTATCATAATTCCGACTGTTTTTTGGTGGCCGGTTAAAAATTTTTACCTAATCAAGATTTAATTATTAGTAAACTATAAGTCCAATAGTTTCAATTTCAAAGCTTCTGCGAAGCGTTGGATTTTGACATAGGCCTACTTCTTCTCTTCCTGTGATTGAATATCTATTATTAATTTACTTACTCTTTTTTACTCTATTATTAATTAAAAGACGCACCAAGCTTTTCTTAAAAAAACAATCTTATTACATTTCTATGTTATTATTATTTATAACTCAAGCTGAATTTACAAATCAAATTAAAATCAAGCAATTCATCTTCAGTTGTATTTCATACATATATAATCACCTCTATAAGGCCTATTACCCATTCATTTAGCAAAAAAAGCCTTATGAATTGGCGCCTATCCTTACCATAACGCATCTCAGCCGCAAACAACATAACCATTAAAACCGCACGAAACACTTTGGATATCTAACAAAATATCAGGGCAGCCGGCATTCAAAAAATCGATTTCACAATTGAAATGTCAAGGCTGTGCGGCTACGACTGCAAGCAATCACACGTGCCAAAAGCAAGGCTATTATAACAAAAGTGCATTTGTTTTTTTTTTTTTAATTTTTAAAAGAGAAGGAATCTTGAATTGCCAACACGTGTGAAGAAAATAGCTTATTATAGCAAAATGAGTTTCATAATAAAATAAATAAAAATCAAGCAAATAAAACCTGGCTGAGTGTTGTCTAGTGTTGTCAAGGTAACCACCAATATTCCACGTGTCAGTCTCAGCATCCTATTAATATTATGATTTAGAAAAACATTATAGAAACAAACATTAATGAATGTAAAGGTTGATTTCGCCAGACCAAAGTTGAATTGTTTAATAAAAAAAATCGGAACTTTAAAATTTGACTACAAAAGATAGTTTTTTTAATTTTCAAGCTAATTCCGTTAAGCATGAAATTTTTCTACTCCTAAACGGCTTTACCGACTTTGATAAGAATATTTTCGAACACTCATGAGGTTATCTGGGGTGCTTCACTGTTAATGAATGTGTTAGAAGGCGGTGCTCCATATCTACAGAGTTTTTTCTTTTATTTTCCATTAAATTGTTTTTATTTTTTTTTTTAATTTCTCACTTCTTTAATAAAACATAAAACCAAAATTCTACAAAATTATACCCCTCCTAACATTCTTGTTAGATGTCGTTTGAAGTGTTTTGAATTTTTTTTGTTTTGAATTTTTGTCGACTTTTAACTGATTTATTATTTTTTTGTTGAAGAGAGAGAACAATAGATGACTGATATATGTTGTGTTTCCTTTTGTTAGTTGAAGGGTTTCCAGTTTTTTTTTGTTTTGCATTTTTGATGAGATATATTTTTGCTTTCTTTAAAAAAAATTGGATTTCAAGTGTAATGGAGAGCTCACTTCGTTTTTTTAACTATGAATTTCTCTCTAAGTTTTTTTTTCTTTTTCGGTATCCTACATTTGTCTTAGTTTATATTTTCCGATTGGTAAAATGCTATTGTAGAATTTAAGCAACGCTGGGTGCTTCAGCTAGTTTATTTTTTTATTTCCATATCGTGTCCAAATACTGTTAGCAGAATGATATAAATGTCTGATAGGTTTAATTTTGTAGTTCACCACCTGTTGAAATTCACCTTATATTATTAGATTAAAAAAATCCGAATAGTTTCATACACAAACGTCGTACATTTGACTTTAAAAAAAACATCAACAAAAGCAAAACGCTTAAGAATGCTGGCACATCATAATTCTAAAAAAAAAAAACACCTTATATGCAGGCTTTTCTTTAAATATACGTTCATATGTACATACAAGTTATCTAACCACCATCACCCACAACACAGCAGACTGTCTCGAGCGCCTTAAAATGCAATATGGCTAATTATGTACTCCAACCCAGTCCCCCATCAGTAGAGTGGTAATTTTAGTTGGTGTGGAGCAATAGCAGCGGTAAATGCCACTCCAGGCTAAGAAGGATACGCTTTTGAGGAAATCTCCGCCAAGCTAAGTTTCATAACTGGCAAGACAATCAAACAAAAACAAAAGTAAGTCAGAAACTGGGACACAAATTTTTTGCGTGTTGAATATGAATGCGAATTGTTTGAATTCGTTTCTTTAATTACGAAAGCTTATTTAAATTGTTTTATTTTTTTATGAGTTTTTGTTTTTTAAGTTTCATTGAAGTCAGTAATTAAATGAAGAGTATTCTTATATTTACTTTGTTTAGCAGAATTTGCCTTGCGGGATAAAAAAAAAAACAGGATCTGGAACAAACCACTAATGAATTTAGTTTCAAAGATAGATAACAGTTTTATTATCGTATTTTACGTTAATTATAGTTAAGTTTGAATGTATCCAAAGGCGGGTGAATAATACAAAAAAATTCGATTTAAATAGTTGATTTGAATTTTCTTTTTTATTAAGTAGTGAATTTTCTGAATTGTGATTTATTTGAATACATTTTTGGATGAAGATTAGAAACAAAAGTTTTTCAAAGGCATCGATTACAGACGAAGACGTTTGTCTGGTAAAAAGTATTCTTTGCCCGGACGGTTTTTTTTTCTATTTTAAAAAAGGTCATGAATTAACGGTATAGGTACTTACCATATAAGCGTCACCGATAATTCCAAAGTTATCAAAAAAACTACGTAGAATTTCTATAAAATTTTATATGAGTGATTTTCTGCCGATGGTGATAGCAAAATTCATCCGGAGTAGCTTATTATTGGTACCCGCCATTAGAACGGTATCGATTGATATCGATTATCTCTTAAACGGCTTAACCGATTGTGACGAAATCTTAATAGTTTTTTTAAGTTGAATTAATACTCCAATCAAACATTTTGAAAAAAAAAGTATTTTTAAAAAGCTTGTTTTTTTAATTTAATTTTTCTCGAAAAAAATCCGATTAAATTTAGTAAAATTGTATGTAAGTGCTTTATTGTCGAGTCGTGGCCTTTATTTTTTATGTTTAAGTGTTCAATTATTCAAAATATGTAATACTTTGAGTTTTTTTTTAAGTTTTCTTAAATTTCATAATATTTTACGCATATGCCACATTAACACTCCTTTTTTTTATCACTTCTTGCATTCAAATCACTCATATTCAAAAACCTTTCGTAAGATTCGGTTCAAAATTTTACCAACATTTAAAAAATAATTGGAGATTATGTTAACCTGAATGAAAAAATGAAAAATAAAAAAAAAAAACATTTAAAAAAATTATTATTTTCAAATTTTTTGTGAAAATATTTTTTTTTCAAAAACTGTTCACTAAAAAAAATGTTTTTTAACAAAAAAATAAAAGAAGACATTTCTGTCTTTTTTAAAAAGTATCACATGACTTTGTAAGTATATTACCGTTGATTTTAAGTAATTTTTTTCGTTTACATGTATTTTTTTTTTAGAAAAATGCCCCTTCCGCTAAAATAAAGGGTAGTAGATGCACCCTTCAAATACTATTTTTCTGGCTTCAATTCAATTGGCGTAGAATCGTTGCGTAGGTGGTGAGCGCAGAGAGGAATGTTGCCCCAACTAGCTATGGACATTGTACTGTACATATTTACAAACTATTTAATTCTTTGTGGCAAACTTTGATCTGAATGAATCGATTATCCTTATACATATTTATTTTTCTAATTGGATATCATGATTAGAAAGCTTTTGCAGGTATAACGATGATAAATTGTTTCTGATTTTTATTTTCTCTTACTCAAATGAAACATTAGCCTTTAATGTTACTAAAGCTATTGTTAAAGACTATTGCTAAGCAAGTTCGTCCTTTTCCAAATTGTACCTATGGTTAATGATAATGAATATATTTTTCTCTCTTGTATTCACACGAAACCTAATGACTTCAAACACACATGTACACATATAACCATTTTGATATTTAAGATTAAGTATTTCCTTAATATAATTAGACAAATAGTTTTTTTTTTTTGTCAATGTTGTGTTCATACCGGAAACAGAACAGGAGTATATAGGTTTGTTTCTTGTATTTGAGGTGTTACCTTTATGATGGATTAATCGAAATTCGCAACCAGCAGCAACCCCATGGCAGAGATTGAAAATACAAGGGTGAGAGCTATTTACCTTCTTTGATTTAGTGTCTGCTTCAAACTGTTAACTACCCAGTATTTTGTTTCCAGTATTCCAAGATTTAATTTAAAACTAAGTAAAGTAACTTTTTCAATAAGAACATTCCTGATTTCGGACGAATAAATTACCAAAATAATTCTTAAATCATTGGAAATCCTTTTCAAAAATCTCATAGTTAAGTAAATCACTTGATGACCTAAATTGTTTCACTTGCATGAAAATCATGTTCCCTATCGATTAGTCCTTATTTTTGGAAAACTAGGTACATAAAAATAGTTATTCTTTTTTTTTCTAATTTATAACATTCTTCATTCAGTATAGGTACACCATGCACATGAAACTACTTCCGTTTCTACAACAACAACAAAAAAGTTAAGCACCACCAGAGGAAAGGAAGAAAACAAAAATTGTAGTATACTCTCCAATATTCAATCCATGCTGGCGAATATTCCTTTGCGTTTTTGCCTAACTATGTTTTTAGGGCAAAGTTATCCGTTGGATGTAATGAGGTGTATACGATTTGGATTAATGCCATAGAGAAAAACCTTACAAATCGTTCAAAAGCATGCCAATTGCAATACAGTTACAAAAAAGTTCTAATAAACAAAAATCGATAGGACGATTTTCTTCTTTTTTTTTTCTCTCTAAACGTGTCCTCGATAAAAATGATTGGTATTGGTTGATTCTTTTTAAATTTACTTTTTGAATGAACCATTTTATATGAAATAATAGGAAACCTATAGTAAAATTGTGTCTCTCAAAATTGACAACAACACTGATAAAGAGGAATTTAATTTCCGGATTCGGATGAGAAAGAAAAGAAAATAGATTGCGTATATATAAACGAATTGTTACAATGTGATCTTTATATAGAAAAAAGAAAATTGGTGGATGTTTATGTTATGAAAACTATTGAAATCAAATGACATTTTTCTTAAAAACAGTTTTCAAAACATTTGTTGTATTATAAAAACGAAACGACAAGGCATATAAGTATTTGGTCAAGTCTGTTAGGAGCACGTTTTATCCATTGTTGCTTTTCGCACTCGGGAAGGAATGTTTCATTCAAATAAATTTTCGGAATAAGCCTATGTCAATCAGAAAAAGAGCGGTAGAAGTATTCTGCTGCTTCCAAAACTTTCTTTTTAAAACTTTAACCCATAAACCTTTATTTATTTTCAAGCAGATATTATTAAGAATTGTTACAAAGAAGTATTTTTGACTTGCTCGTACAAAATCATGATCATTGTGCCAGTTGATCCTTCTCACCTCATGCAGAGCCACCCGGATTAAATTTCAACACAATACAATACACTGTACTGATACACTGACCACTACACTACGCCACGGCTCACGGGGTACACTAAAGAAAAAAAAAGAGGAATTAAGCATCTGGGTGGCCTATTCACATCGCGACGTCTCTAGGAGTTTTTTTTTTTAGTTCTGAACAGAGCACGGAGTAGAGTCTTAGGTTGTCGAGTAAGCTCTGATCAAAGTACCTTCCGAGCCCTCTGATTTAATATAAACCACACTTGAGCACTTTTCACTGTCATTAGAAATCAACTCAAAATCTGTCAAATAACATGAAAACTACAAGAAGTTGGCCGCGCTCCACTTCGTGCTCGGTCTACTCCATCATTTTACCCTGCGCGCTCCGAGCAAGCTCTGTTCGGAAAAAGAAACACAAGTTGAGCGCTCTGAGCGCTTGGAGATAAAAAAAAGAAACAGAAATCTATTTTTGACAGCTCAGTGCACTGCTCTGAGCTTGAAAAGAATAACGCGTTCTGTGTGATGATCGAGTTGAATGTTCATTGTGACATTAACTAATGGGTGGCACCTAGTGTTAAATAATATACTCATGTTTTCAAGGAAAAAGTTCTTATAAAAATTAGATATTGATGAACTTAATTTTTGACGTTTGTGGAATGTTTACTATTTGCATCCAAATATTTGATCGAATCTAATTTTAACGTTTGTGAAGTATTCAGTGCAAACTGCCATCAGAAATCAATCAATTTGATTTTTTTTAGTTTGTAATGTAATTTTGACTTTTGAGAGAGTAATCACTGCGAAGTTTCATGAGAAACAATAAATTTGACATTTTGTAGTTTGACAAATTCTTACAAATCTATTCTTAGCATTTGCGAAGTATTCAGTGCGAACTCTTATCAAAAACAACAAATTTGTCATTTTGTAGTTTGACAGATTTATACAAATCCAAATTTGACATTTGAGAGCTTTCATCAGAAGCAGTTATTTTGAGCTGTCAATAACCAAGCAATACATATGAAATTTTGTGGTTTGAATTATTTGTACAAATCTTATTTTGACGTGAAAACTGTCACCAAAAAAGCAATAAATCTGATATTTTATGTCGGAACTGTCAACGTAAAGCAATAAATTTTCAATACCTTTCAGTTTGAAGGATAAACTTATTTTTTGTATTCACAGTACATGCGGGGAAGAAACTAATAAAGTGCCATTACTGTAATGATCCCCATCACACTTTAAACTGACATCAAATTTAAAAACGCAATGATAAAAGGATTATAAATAAATTTTGAAAAGATGACAAAAAGTGCATCGAAATCTTTAGATTCAACTAGCTTAATATTTATATTGAAGACATTAAATAATACTTGAATCCAATGATTCAGGAAATGTTATTAGCCTTAAGTGTCCACGAGTTTTTATTTAATAACCAACAACGTGAAGCGAAAAGTCTTTTTTTCATTTTCAATTATTTATTCTACTCGCATTTGAATTGAAAACGTTTTCTTTTCTAGGTCAGCTCAACTTATTTCTTCATTGCAACAATGTCGACAGTTGGAGTTGAATTCAAAAGGACTTTCTTGGAATTATCGTCAATTTGTTGTGTACCTGAATCATTGTTTTGATTTGCTTTTTGCTAGTTACGAATCGTCCTTGCGTGTTGTTAGTAATTTGTACTTAATTTTCTAAATAAATGAGAGCACAATAGTTTTTACTTAGGTTTGGATTTCCACAACAACGTGCTTTTCAATGCTAATACAATATTTATCATGGTTTTCTAATGGTGGTGCTATTGTTACATAAGATTGAAGAAGGTTTCATGTTCGGAGTTGGTTGTCATTATTATGGGTAATGGAAATTGGAGATTTCAATTTAATTTTGTTTGCATCAGCTTATGAAAGAACAGCTCAAAGACATTTCTCCTGATCAAAGTATAATTTCATTAAAATCTACAAAAAACTTTTGATTAAAATCAAGAATCAAATGGTCTGACGTATTGAGGGATTGGGTTTCAATATCTCTGACATTTTTCTCGAAAAGGAGCCTCCCTGGTGTAGTGGTCGATGTGTCAGACTCTCAGTTTCGATTTTTGGGTTCAATTCCAACTCTAAACCTAAGTTTATTTTTATGAGCCATAAAAACCAAAGCGTGAAAAACCAAACAAACAAAAATATCGTTTGTTTTGATAAAGTGCATTTCATTTTTGTCGTTCATATTTGGGGACAAATAGAAGGTCCCCCTATTCCTGCAGAATTAACAACGCACACAAAAAGATTGGTTGAGAGTGTAAGTAATAATAATACAATAATATTTTAACTATGTGTCTGTAAGGCACATTGCCTTTTTAAATGCAACAGGTGTTGCACGACACTAGTTAGAAAGGAATAGAAAGATAGGTAATAATTGTTTTGGTACAATGGACAGAGAGCTATAGTTGATTTTTATTTTCCATTGCATAACCTCATGAGCGACGTCCAGCATACGCTGGGAGGTATGCTGAAAAGAAAAAAATGTTTTGTACCCAAAAGTGAGGATTGAACCTGCACCCTCTGGATTAACAAGCAAGCACTCCACACATTGTACCATTGCTGCCCACTTGCCCTTGGTTCTCATTATGAAGCTGTTTTATAAATTTGAAGCAGTTTTATAAATTTTGATATCGAAAAGTTTGGTATAATATTCTTTTAATTCGTTCATATAAAAAGGCGCTTTCAAAGTGGAGGATTTAGCAAAAGCCCCAACACCCCGCTATACCTAGAAATACTAACAAACCAAATGCAATCATAATTTGGTTTTATGCTGCAAACAATAAAACAACCCACTATACTATCCGGACTTAAAATTGGCATTCTTTAACTTGAGAGTTGACATTTTTTCAGAACAACTAAAATTAATTTGAGACTTCATTTTATAACTATAGAAGCAGAACTAGTGCTAGTTTTTATTTTATTACATAATTTATACATCGGGATGCTTTGATATTATATTAAATATTTATGCCAAAGGTCAAAACATTATACATGCAAAGAAAATAAACACTATATCAAATACAAATATGAAAAACTTTATACAAGGAGTTCACAAATAAAAAATAAATAAACTAATTTTGAAAAATACCTACATATACCAAAGGTGAAAAGTTACATTCCTTTCCCGAGAAGTCACAGAAACTTCTTGATGTATATATGTACATTATACAGAAAATAAACGAATTATAATGTCATGAAGTGTAACTTACACATACACAATAAAGTGGACGGCTACGTGGCACGTATTGGTTCTAATGGTTAATATAATTCTTAAGGAACTAATACAAAAATTATCATACGTATTATGTACTATTTAAGTCAAGGGTCATTTTTGAAAAAAAATACATAACGTAATTCACACATGTAGTACCCAATGTTGGGTTTATATCTTTTTACTTTTATGTATAGATTTGGAATCCTATAAAAATGTATATTTAATGAAGAATTTGGAAAAGCTGTCAAAGCATACAAGACATTTTACTGTCCCAATACAAAGTGATTATAAGTCCTCAAATGATTGGTGTGTATCAAATATGATACATTGGACGATCAAGTTACTTGTACACTTTCACCACATAGGTATATGATACGTGCGGGTACTAAAAACCAGATACAAAAATGTGATACATTTTGGACACTGATGAAGTTAAAGTTTTTTTCTTGAAGAAAATTCTGGACGAAGAGCTTTAAAAAACCATTTTGTATAGGGACAGTGAAGTATATGTTGTATACTTTGATCATATATGATACATGGACGCTTGAAACCAGGTACAAACTGAGTGATATATACCAAATAGGGTACATAGGGCAGTGATGTTTTTCACGATCTGCATAATGTAAAACTATATTTTGTTCGAGCCACTTCGTCGTGAATTGAACGGATTTAACCATGATCTTTTCTTAAATAATAAATATGTAAAATTATCGAACAAATAATGTATTTCATTAATTTACTTGCTTATTTTGTGAACACGCCCATTTTCTGCAAACAAAATGTCAACAACTTATCTGTATGTTAATTTTTGTAAAATATTCAAAACAAAAAAAAAACATATAAACGCATCTATTCAATTTCAATTTATCAGTGAATTTTCTTAATATACCTTATGCATATTATAGTTAATTGTGAAATAATTTCTAACCGAAGTGAATATGTTTTTTGCTATTCTGTACCTACCTTCTGTGAGAGTTTATCGGAGCAAAAAATCATTTTTACCGGTGAATACACTAATTAATCTTAGAGCGGAATTCAGAATCATCACTCAATTAAAAAAAAAATTAAGTGAACGTCTCTTCACTCAATCTTAAGTGAAGTTGGGTCGGAAGTTCACTTTAGCATTTCCTCGACTTGATTGAATGACTACGAATTCCGCCCTTAATCTCTCATACATATAGGCAAAATTGATTTTCGGGGAAACGTTCTTTTCAATAAAAAGAGCAATAATTGTAAATTATTGAAGTGACGTTTCAAATGAAACCATTAAAATAACATCAATAAATATATAAATAAAAAGATAAATAAATAAATAAATAAATAAATAAATAAATAAATAAATAAATAAAATAATGTATGTATAAAAATAAATATATACGTATAATTAAATAAAAAAAAGTAATGAACTAATTCATAAATAAATAAATATAGAAACAAATAAATAAAAAAAAAAGTTAATAAATAAATAAATAAGTAAACAAATAAATAAATCTACACACATAAATAAAAATGAAGTGTCTGTTTGAAATGTCAAAATAACACCATTTTAGATGCATATGAAAGCATATGCTGAACATTATAAGTTATAACAAACATTCACTACAGATGTTGTAAGGAAAGAGTAAAGCTATTTTAATTACCCAATAAATGGCGCAGTTTTTTTAATTTAATTAAATAGTTCAAAAAATAATGAAGTAAATATGTACAGTCTAAATGAAAAAAAGAACTAATTTTTCTTTTTCTTTGGCAATCTCAAAGAAAATTCATTTATGAAATTGAATTTTTGATCGAATACTTCTAAAATGAATGCATTGTCGTAACTTATATTTTTTTTAAGACTCTATATCTTGCCCTTATAGTCTATGTATGACAAATAAAAATAAATGTTAGGTGAATGTATCCCTGATAAAAGATAGATAAATTTATGTGAAAGCTTTCACATTAATCTTGTGAATTGAGGGTTCAATCTAACTATATATCTGTATATCCTTCTGGTTGGTGAAACATGAGATAGAAATTATGGTTTTCCATATTCGATTGTTTTCCACTCAAACAATGAGACACAAACACAAGAGGATTCATTTTATATATTGTTTATGTGTGTTGTGTGTATTTCATTTTCACATATCTATCATCACAGAGGCGACAATAACTCATAATATCATCTTTTGTATTATGATAGGTAAATTCATTAAGATTCTGGAAGAGAGACCACAATATTATTTGTGGTACAAACTAAGTGCAAGAAGGATCTGCATGACGATGCAGAAATTATTATTTATAATCCCACACCTATAATATGCGCTAGCTATACTCACACATACTGAGTTATTGTTATTATTTGTCTACTATTGTTCATATATTGCATAACAAACTATGCATAATATATATGTTGACAAAATAAGCAAAATGTCAAATCAAAAATGTCCTATATTTGAAGATAGAACTATAGAAGTCTGGAGTACGTGGTATATGAGTGGGCATAGTATTAAAATGAAACTGGGCAACATGTATAACATACCATAATAGTTATATCTCAATTCTACGGATAAATAGGTCACACAAATTTAGAAAAGATGGCGGCGTATTAAGTGATTGTATACAGTGATAGGGTATTAATTTTAATGGTTTTTAATTAACGTTGAATAAATCAAGTATATACTTTTCTATTATTAATTTAAGTCTTCTGCATTAACATGTATGTAGTCTTTCACTCAATACTATACTCATATAATTGGTATGAGAAAAAAAAAATTGGAAATTGCTAATCTGGTATCATTTATACATGCCAAACAGAATTTTCATCGTTCTCAATATCTCGCACAAATATTTCAACATCACGGACCGATTTTCTTCGAAACTGGTAAAGGATTCTTCCTTATAAGTTTAATGTATACATTATAATTTTGTAATTAAAACGTAATTTTCAAACAACTTAGACTAGTTCTGCAGTTGTAATTAAACAAAAAAGTAGTTAAACAAGAAGATTCGTAAGGTTACCAACAGGGGGTTCGAGGTATTGAAATTAAGACTTAAAAGTATAACTGCACTTGTCATATTACCGTTAATGAATGTTACATTTAATTAATATTTTTCTCAAAAATTGCACAAACAAAATTTTATTTAACTTAACCAGAGCTGAAAACACTGGCCCTAAAAGTACTGCTTAACCTTAATTTTGAAAATAATAATGTTTTTTTTTTAATTTTTTCAAAAAAATCTGATGAATCTATTTATCTCAATTATAGGGAAAAAAAACTTTTGCAGTATGAATTTTGGAAATTTGAAAAAAATGTCAATCATATTTGTTTTTCATTTTCTTTTTTCATATACAATCTTTAAGCATTTGACAACCGAACCATAACAATAAAAACTAATACATTTCCAAGTAATGCCAAAATAACGGCCTTTTACAAGGTGCATATGAAACTTATAACAAAACATACATTTTAAAATTTTTTGTCTGTCTGGCTGTCTGTCTGTCTCTCTGTCTATCTGTCCCGGCTAATCTCGAGACCGATTTTGACGAGACTTTTAGTGGGCAACAGCTAATTTAGTTACTCCCTAGGTGGAGCTCGGGTCGCTTTTTTTCACATATTTTTATATACATATGAACCGATCAGAAACTACTGGACTGATTTTAACGAGACTTTCACCGACACATAGCTGATGTTGTAGCTAATGTTGTGGCGGGTAGCTGCTTTAATTACTCCCTAGGTGGCGCTTGGGTCGCTTTTTTCGCATTTCGTATATATGTGCCGATCACAAACTACTGGAACGATTTTAATGGGACTTTTACTGACAGATAGCTGATGTTGTAGGGAGTAACTAATGAAGTAAATTATCCCAAAGATGGAGCTGATGTAGCTTATCCAACGACGGTAAACGGATGGACCGATTTTGATAGGATTTTCACTGGTGAATAGCTGATATTGTATAAGAGGCTATTTCAATGACTGAATAGATGGCGCTGGGTTCGCTTTTTTGAAAACTCTTATATATGAGCTTAAAAGCTTTTGGCAAAATGTTGGACTAATAGGATTATAATACCTCTTTCAAAATCAATACTTACTCCCTTATTTTTTCTGCGGCAGCAACGCGCCGGGTAACAGCTAGTTTTTAAATAAATTTATATAGTTTGCCCGCATGCCTCAATAGCAAGTTCGTGCGACCCAGTCATGCGTTCGATAAGTAAAGGTACCTATACCACAATATTTGCAATTTTCTTGCCATTATAAAACGTGTCTTCTTCAAAAATTAGAAGCTGCGCTGAAAACTTTATTAAAAGTGTTAGACAATGGTTAAGTGGCAGTAACTATTACTAGCACTAGAAAGCGAACGAAGCAATTTGAATTTCAAATTAATCGAATTGGAGATCGAAATTAAGCGATAAAAGCGATTGCAAGCGATTATTGAGCTAAAATTTTTGTAAAATATATGAACAAATGTTATTTCACATTAGAACCAGTATAAGACCAGCTGTAACACTAAAGCAATGCATACAAAAGGATCGGTTGAGTCGTTGAGAGTGTAAGTCACTATAGGCAATAGTTTTACTCATAAAGCTGTTTTGCACATCTAATTTACATTATTTATTTATTTTAAGGTTTAATGTTCGAAAAATAGAAATCATTTAAAATCAATCTTTTATCTGCTACAACGGCAATGACAACAACAAAGTCAATAACGAACAAAAAACATAAATAAGCTACATTGTACACAATATCAATCCATTTTTTTCTTTCCATAACATTTCTCTCTTGTAATTGGCCTCTTCTAAACAGCAAACACATATGAGCCCCACCACAGCAGGGATAAAGCCCCAAACCCAGCTTCAACCCGATGTCAACATCGACATATACCAATCACTCACACACGCCACTTACGGACTATGGTGAATAGGAAATTAGTTGAAAGCTGTTACAATTGATTTCGTTTCGGTTGATGTTACGTTACATATTTGTCCCAGTGGGCAGAACCAGTAGCTTGTGTTCCGGATGACTATAAGAGCCCACATTTTATGTACAAATACACACATGTATGTAATGTTTGTACGTTGACAAATATTTACACGCAAGAAATTGCAGAAAGACAGAAACTAAATCAAGGAGATGTAGCATTTAGCATCTCTGTGTGTACAAACTACAAATCAATATGTATGCCACTGTTCTAACATTGTAAAAGCAAAACAAATGACATTGGTCAAGGTCAATTTATTCCACCCCCCTGCTAATGCAAATCAAATATTTACCCCTAACTTAAAGGCTTCTTACAAATGCGGGATTGTGGCAATGAAGGGTGAACATTGTAACAGTGAAGGGTTTTATCGGTTTCTCGTCCTTTCGATATTGTCTTGTCACGCAAATGAGAATAAATTTCAAAAAGGGTTCCGGTTATATTGAAATAAGTCAGATTGGTAGAAGAATGCTAGATGTGCGAAAAATGGGGTCAAATTGTTTTAACAAATAGTTTGATGCAGTCAATTAAATAGCTGTAGTTGAATAAAGTACTTAAATTCACAGGGGAGCTCAAATTGTGTTAAAACATTATCACCATGTTTTGCACCATCAAAGTTACACATTAAGTGCATATGATGCAAGCACAGACAAACTAATGTTGATGTTAGTGTTAATGGATTTGAACACGCGATTAATGTTTATATGATTTTTAAGGACACTTTAAGTTAAAATTATCCATTAAATTTAATTTTCACCATTAAGAACCATTTGGAAATAATAAGTTATCTGCAGTTATTTTACTGTGATAATGAATTCCACTAAAAAAAGTAATTAGCAACTTTTCCCAATATGATTTCTATTATAATAATTTCTAAATTGAGACCATTTTGAAGAAAGTTTTGACATTTGCACTTTAAAGTTGTCGTCACCCTTGACAAACCTCTACCTAACTTTTATGACAATTTACCTACAAAAATCCTTTCACTTCACCCACAAAAATAAAAATTTAAGCGCAATTTATAAAGCTGCATTATTTTTATGTATAAGGGTACCCCACTTCAACAAATTGGCACTGTCATTGACGTCACTATGCATCTACAATGTTATTTATGTTTTTTAATTGGCAGACTTAAGAAGAGAAGTATACCTACAACGTTTTCTTGCAACAAAAAAAAAGTCTTACTATCGTAAGGTGTTTTATTTTTGTTTTAGTTTGTGCACACTTTTGTAGGCAGAAAGATACCTGATGCCCTTTTATTCTACTTTGGAATAAAATTGCACTCAAATGTGGGTTTTATATTTTTCTGGCAGAACTGGCCCCAACGAAACTACCCTCTTCCAGTTGACCTTATGCTAACAATAATAATGCAAATTGGTAAAATGGCAAATGAGTCAAATAGATATCTCGTAAAAAATGGCACAAGAGTTAAATTAATTGGTGGAACGGATCCTTATAAAAATTAGATTTTTATGTAAATACTTAATTATGTAAGTTGATAGATAGATAGATAGATAGGTTCTTTAATTCAGAGAGGATCAAATTGGACCTTACCACCGGAAAGACATACAATTTCATACTGCACCAAATTTTGGAGAAGACCCATAAATTTAATATCGAAACAACCATTTGTATCGATTTCAAAACCGCTTATGATGATGTGAATGATAAGAAATATAGCGTTATGTGTTTTAATATCCTTGTCAAACTGATAAGACTTATCAAGCTGACGGTACAGAAAGCTCTCTGTTTCGTCGAAATTGTGAGAAGTCTTATAAAAACTTTTAATATACCGACGGGGGTACGACTCACTATACTTAAAGCCAAAGGACACCCAGACTGCAGAGCCTATCATAAGTAAAGTAATAATAAAACCGAAAATTCCAACTTTGAAAAACACTACAGTTTGGAGTTATATCACAAAAAAGATTAGGTAGACATATCGACAATCTATTCAATACCTACATAAAAATTAAAAGTCATCAAGTGTTAAACGGATGAAACGAGAAGACTAGCACAAGCATATTTAGACAAAGAATAAAACTTTAACAACCATTTTGAAGCGGACATAAACGTTAATAGTCCAGTCAATTTAGAATATGACCTTTTACAAATTAATATCAAGTTGAATTAAAAAAAAATACTTTTCAGTAAAAATAGAAAAACAAGTCTACCGTTTTTTTGAAAGCATAAAATGTTATAACAATTATAAACAAATTACTAAAACAGAGTTTTTATTTCAAATGGCGTCTAGTGGGATGAAAAAATAAAGAGCATGAGCATGACTGATGGGTCACACAAACTTGCTCTTGTGGCAAGTTACCTTCTTACTAATGACTTGGAAATTAATTTGACTAATTTATAACATAAAATTTTAAACTTTTTTTGAAAAAAAATTTCTGATGAAAAGTTTTATCTTTGGCAACAAATCACTCATGCGAAATTTTAATAAAAATTTAAATTAAAAATTGATCGTATTTTTTTAAAGAAAAAATGGATTTTCTAGCAAAAGACAAGACCATTAGACAAAAACCATCTCTTATTTGTTTGAAGAATACCCTGGACGATGTTTGCCCCTAAGATATAATTCCAAAAAGAAAATTCTCAAGAGAAAATGGAGCAAAATCGAAATCCCCAAGAGAAAATCTTCAAAGGGACGAAATCCCCAAGAGATAATCTTACAGTGAAAATATAGTTAGACAAGCAATAAAATTGCTGGTGCGGACTACTTGCACTGATTTTGCGATTTTCGTAACAGATTCGATAAAATTTTATATGAAAATTTTTTGTCAATGTCATCCAATTTTTTTTCAGAATCAGCTTATTAACGGTACCTGCCATAGAACCGTTTTTTTATTATTCCGACTATCCTTGGAGCGGCTGCACTGATTTTGACTAAATTTAGTTTTCTAAAAGTATACGGCTAAACTTGAATACTATTTTCAAAAAAAATTGAATTGAAAGTTATTTTTGAATAAGTTTTTTTTTTCAAAAACCGATAATTCAATGTTTCTCGATTTAATTAAAATGTAATTTAATTTTTTACCTATGGTGATGCCTTTCATATAAATTCTTTTTTATTTCACAAATTTGTTTTCAAAAGATTTTTTGAAAATAAAAATATTTCAAAATATAATGTATAATACATAATATATATATAATATAATATAACAGAAAAAATTGCTTAAGAAAGAAATAAATGATTTAATAAAACTCCGATAGAAACATTTTCAAAAGTGCTTGATTTTAATTTTAATAAATTTTTAAAATTTTTTTTTTTTTTTTGTAAATTCAATATTTTTTGAAATTATTAAGTAAACATTGATTTATGTAAAAACCGCTTCAACGATTTTAAAATAATATGTGTGTTAAGATTATATTTAGGCAAAAAAATTTCTGTTTACACTTTTATTTTAGCTTGAATCTTTATAATAAGTAGTTTTAGCACTTTTAAAAACAATTTATATGTTTTTGTTCGTATTTTTCATTTATATTAAAATAAATTATTAAATTTATTTTTACTAAATTTGTTTTTATTTTTGTGGTTCATTAATTAGGTCTTACCTACAATAAAAAAATATAATGTGCAAATGGAAAACTTAATATATTAAAATGAACTTACATAATTTGACGAATATTTTTTTTTTTTTATTGGACTTTAGGAGCCGTTTTGAAGAAAAATGATTCCAATTTCTCCTCTAAGGAATATTCAACAAACTCTATACATGTCAAATTGCATTTTTAGTCAAACTCGTAATATGCAATTATAACGTTAATATAGTTTTATCAATCATATGAGCCGTTTACCAAAAAATTACAATTTGGCCATAACTTGATAACGACTGAACAGGTTTCATTTAAATTTTGTATGACATTTAGGTTAAACATAAAAACTAAAAGACTTAATTCAGTGAATAAATATTTTTGTAGTCCCATGATGGGGTCCTATAAATACGAGGATCTTATATTTCTTAAACGTCCACTATATAGTTGTTATGTTGACATTCTGGAGGTCTAAATAGTACCATACGAATCCAAAACAGATGTAGTATGTACATATGTTACCTTTTCTTCGATCCATTCAAGTCTATTTTTGGAAAAATCCCTTAATAGAAGAAACCTTTATGTCAAAAATACAATTTTTCAAATAATATAACTCGCTCCACTAAGCTTATATTGTCATGTTCCTTAGAGAAAATCTAAGACCTCCATAACTCTTGATTGTGATCCTTTTGAAGGTTAAAAAAACACATTTTTCCTAATGTGATTTCATAAAAAGTAAAAAATAATTGTGTCACTTTTCGCATTATTTGTATCCTTTTTACTTGCTCAATAGGGCAAGTATTGGTTTCGTTAAAAAAAAAATTGAGGTTTTAATCAAATCTGACATTACGATACTAGAGAAGCCCAAAAAAGTAGGTTTCGTCATGCCGTCCGTCGGTCTGTCTGTGTGGATGTGCGTATGTGCGTATGTGGGTATGTGCGGTTGTCTTTGCACCGACCTACAGCCATAACGGTTTGAAGGATTTTCTTCAAACTTCGTATATAGCACTTTTTGGTGATTCCCTTGAGGAGAAATTCGAATTTTTATTTTAGTCCTAATATAACAGGTACCTCCCATATAACGGTTTTAATTTTTCAAAATTTTCTCAAAAACGGCTCTAACGATTTTGATAAAACTTTTTGTACGTCATATTTAGACTACTGTTAAAATAACTGCATTTCAGGTTTTTGGATAAAAATGCATATAACGGAGATTTGGTGTTAACCGTTTTTACAAATTTGTCTATAAATTGATAACGGCTTAACCGATTTCATTTAAATTTAGTATGGAATTTAAATGAAATAATTTGATTATGTAACACAAAATGGAATTTAAAGTTTTTGGCTAAAGAAACGTGTTATTATAGCTACCATACAACTTGGTCTAACGTTTGGGCCATTTTCTGATGTTTTTCTCCTTTTTGAACATAATTTATTAAATTGAATTTTTTTTAATCCCAAGAGCAAGTTCGTGTGACCCAGTGGTGCATTTTATTTTCGTATAAGTGAACTACTTTACTGATTTTCATTGCTCTTCTCTATTTATATAATATGCGTAGGAAGATGCTATAGGAGCCCATCCTAACTCCAATTATTTTTTTCCAGGCTCTTTTCTTTTCCAGACATTTAGGCATCATAGAAGCACCTCACACGTTTGCCAATATCACACGCTTCAAGGATAATTGGCTAAGAAATGTCTAAAGAGTCATCCAATGCTCATTTTTATATGTGTGTATATATTAACATTATATATAAATATATAAATGTGTGCTGCTTAGTCCTCTTTTCTGTCAGCCATTTTGTCCCCCCATATTTATTCATTTTCCTATCCGTATATACATATAGTGGAGGCAATAGAGCCATCAGTAGAGCGCACACAAAATACTATGACCTATTTAAGCAATGAATTAAGAAGGGTAATAAAATCGATTTTTGGTCCTTTTTCTTATGAAAAAAGGATTCACTTTTTAAACCCAAAGTTTATATTGAATTTTTTTCAACGATGCGAAGGCAAAGTGTAATTTATTTTATATGAAGGCAGCCAAAGCTCTGCGTTTGTTATTAATTTCAAAATCACGGCCATTGTGAATGCGAAATTGTACCCTCTTCGGTTTGAAACTTAAATCATCCCTAAGGAATAAAGAGGATTGCCAGAGATGAACGATTGTAGGACACTTATTGCTATTATAACCTTTATAACAAATAAAGGTTCTTTCGAAAGAACTAGCTATGTACCTATCTACAACAAGAGAAATGCCAACAAATAAAATGACGGAAGGAGCATCCGTAAAATGTTTAAAAAAAATTGTATTGTTGGTCCTTACCTCATTACTTAACCCAAACACCTGGGTATCCTTTACAACCAAGAACCAAGTAAGAAGTAATCAGAGGAAAAAATCACCAACATAACAATTTTTTGTCAGGGTTGCCATGTACATTCTTTTGAAAAGAAATAAAAAAAAAAATCCATCTACTACATTAACAACAAAATGATCAACTAGGGTTGTACTTAAACAAACTCGCTTGCAGCTATCGATAGAACCAGATGGACTATAAGATTTGTTTGTTCATGCAAAAGAAAACTGTTTGGAAATTTCAATAAAAATGTTGAGAAATATAATGAGGGCTCCAAACCATGATATAGTATCAGGAATATTTCTGCTGAAGACATCCTACGTCTTGTCTTTAAATCCTATCGTATTACCATCCTCTGGTGACAGAAAAAATATAGAATTATCAGCAAGAGTTTGCCCTCTGAAAGGGAAATAACTTCTGGGAATAGCAAAAAGACAAAATCAAAGTGTCAAAGGAAAACGCCCAAGTAAAGAAATAAAACTATAAGAAAATAAAAACTACTTTCAAAGCTTGTTCAAATTTTTATATCTCAAAATATAGAAATAACAGCAACAGCTTTTAATAAAAACCATCAGCTATTCAGAAACTGGGACCAGACAACTTTAACGAGGTGCAACTTTATTCCATATTATTGCTCAAAAAATTAGAAATGCGATAGCAGAATAGTTGTTCAGTGTTCACCACTGTTCGCCAATTCTCAAGGGCAAAACGAAATTCTTTCCAGGTGAAGACTTTCAAATAAGCAGTTTTTGGCTATAATTTTAAATATCCCATGAAACCAACTATACAAAAGCCTGCTGACATTATAGTCGAAGATGATTATGCGGCAGTGAAAAAACCTTTAAATTGAAAATTTATAAGTCAGTCGAGAAACCCTATGAATTCTGGAAAATATTACAGACATCGAATAAAAATGGCTCACGGTTCCACTTCACCAGACGCTTGTGGGGTTCCTCAGAAAACATTCCGGTTGTTGACTATTTCATGCCTGTAGCCAACTGAATGCTGGAGTTGTTGTGTTTGTTTTCTTTCCAGGAGTTCTTATAGACCTGCCTCTCCTTCTCGATTGTAATGAAACGTGGTATGATTGTGTTTTTTTAGGCTGAGTTCTCAACGCCCTCCCTTGAACATGACAGTACCAAGATGGTATTAAAAGCTTCTAATTCGACCAATCTTTGTTACTCCTGCTGTCATAGATAATCATGAGAACTTTTAAGAAACACATTATTCAAAATGCTTTGGTGTATGCCAACTTTGATTGGGAAATTTAAAGTGACTTTTATTACAGTGCATCTAACCTCTGTTTTGAATTGCTCGTACATCATCCGTGCTTAGGTTTCCGCAACTCTTCGATTCTTTAAGTCGTGGTTGGCAATAGAGTGCCTTTCAAACCGAATAAAGAATTCATTGGTGATTTTCGACCCTGCAATGTAGCATGTGCGGTTTCCGTAAATTATGTTCTAATTTTGTCTTTGAATTGTTTTCTCTTTAATCATGTTTTAACAACTTCAAACTTCTCACTTATTTCCACCTTATTCGTTTAAGCCTAGTATGCAGCCGAAGTGAAACGAAAAATTACATACAAAAATGACACAGTGAAATCATAAACGAAATTTTCAGTCCTTCTTTCTGTTTTGTGGTACGCAGCTTCACGGTAAAACAGTAGAAAAACTCGACTACTCCTACACTCATTTCCAGACAATGTAATTGATTTAATTAAGTTTTTGTGGTTATTATTATAATAAAATGGAGTTCTGTTCTTTTTATTTGTGTTTTGTATCTTTTGAAAAATACTTTTTTTTTTTACAAATGGTGGAACTCTACATGATATTTGTCTGGTACCATTTCGTCAACATTTAGTCTGTGTTTTAGGAGACGACGGAGAATTGAAGCTGCATACTAGGCTCTACTATCCTTACGCTTGTTTTTACTTTAGAAAAAATAACAAGAGATATTCTTACTTAAGTAATTGCAAAACGTTTTTTTTAATTTTCAAACCTATTACCAAATCCTCATTTCAAAGATGTAGGTTTGAGCCATGTGATAAGTTTATCGATTCGGTAAGGGAAAGCGGATGCCAATTGGGTCCGTGTCTTCATATGTATACTTTCAAATTTTAAGAGTCGATTAATGTAATGATGAAAAAAGACTGAAAGGGTTGCCCAAAAGGCGAATGAATTCTATATAAAATTTGCATTATTCAAAGGTTCAAAGTTGATAAAGTTCAAAGAAAAAATGAGAAGTCAAAATGTCACATTGAAATAGGATCGCTTTTCAGAGTAAAATTATGAGTAAAGGATCACTTAGAATAATATATAGAACCTCGCACGACGGCAACCCCCAGCTATTTCTATTTTTGTATTGTCCGCTTCACACGCGACCTGTAAATAGCACGCACACAAAAAAAAGTATCCCAAACCTAAAAGAATGATAAAATAAGTAAAATAGAAAAAAAAAATAATGAAAAGAACGAAGAATATAATAATAAATAATGATATACGAGTTGATGGTTCTTTTTGCAACAACAAATAACACCCCCAACCACCCCCAACTGTGTGCGTCAAAAAGCTCTGTAGGTGTATGAATCTGTGATTGTTGATTTTAGATACGTATACGCCACTGAAACCTATTAGCGTCACCAACATAAATTGACGTACCTATTCCATTCCAATCCATAGCCAGCAAAAGAGCTGACTTATCTTAGCCTATTTTCATTTACGTTCGGCTATGCTTACGAATGGCGCTCTCCGTTTTGCGGGGACTAAATTATTGTAAACAATACTTTTGCTCTGGGGCATGTGACGTCACATTGGAAGCCAGTTTGACGTCACGTGCATTCTCAGAGAGTGCGAGAGCCTCAATACGATACAATACACGCGGGAATTGGGTTAAACAAAAGCTTTAAATTGTAAAAAATTAAAATTATGGGTTGAGCAAAGCATCTCGATTCTCGAGAGCCACTTTTGTTTATGTAGATACCTTATATTTTCAGAGAGAAGGAGTAAAAAAGATGATGGAAGCAATGAGATGCTTTAATAGTATGAAAAAGGGGTGCAAGCAAAATAAACCCACTGATAGAAGCTTTTGGAGTTTGGTCACAGTTTCTGCAAACGCAAAGCAAAAAAAAATATACAATTTGTAGAATTCTTGTGTAGGAGGCTAGTTTAGCATGTATCAGTAAGTATCTATGTGTGTGCAATTGTATATTGTTTTGAGGGAAGAATGTTGAAAGAGCAGCAGAATAACGGTTATGTAAATTTATTTTATGTATCTGATTCTGAATCCTTTTGTATTGGTATTTTCTTGTAAATTTTGTATAAGAAAATTTTCACTTGTTAATTTCACTAATAGTATTTCGGTTTGAAATGTGTTCATATGCATTTAATTGTATAGACGCATTTGCATCATAGTTATGCGTCTAAATTATTTTAAAACCGATCAAATCAAAGAAGTATCAGTTGAAAACTTTCGAGAAACATCTAAGAAACATTTTAAAAATGTTTTCTGATTTATCGAATTAATGTTTGTGAAATGTTTCTTTGGTCGGGGACAATGAATTTACATACTTTATTTTTTTAATTCGGTCGATAAGGAAGTTTTTTTCAACTCCTTGGTTCTATGTTGATGAATCAGTATTTGAATCAAACCTGCATGATTTTAAATTGACGATTAAGCTCAAAAACATAGTTGTCTGTTTATGTGACCGTGTTTTTTTTTTTTTTTTTATTCTTGTTTTTACCCGAAATTGAAATCAATATCAAAACAATTTGACCAAGAACAAACAATTTAAAAAGAGTTCAAGACCAAATCGTTATCTCTGAATTTAAAAAAAAAATCCCTTCATAGGATTTATGGGTTCAAAACTAGCTTTTTATGGCATTTAGCCCTTGGAAAAAATTGGCGTTTCATCTGAAAGCTCATACCAAGATTCTTCATATGACTTGTGAGCACCTTGTCAATAAGCAAATTTCCGTTGTGAATGATGAATCTTTGTAAGCATCCAATAGAATCCCAAAAAGTTAAGCTTTATGTATAACCCCTCAATCCCACCATCAAGATGTCAGCATTTGAGTATGTTAACTTCTTAAGCAGCCTGAACAAGTTTAAAAGGATTGGCATAGTTTTTGGATTACGCAATTGTCTACAACCTCTTTATAGATTTTTTTTTTAGAGGTAAAACGTTTTTTTTTTTTTTTTAGGGGCGAAAAACCACAAATTTTTCTGATTTTAGGTTGGGGATGATAAGAGAAAAGTCATAATAGACGAGGGTTTTTTCCCACCAACGCTGACCCGGGAGTGTCAGTTAAAAAATAAAAACTGAAAAAAGTAACAGATGATTTCAAAAAAAAAACTGTAAAGTCCACATGACATGTTATACCTTTTTTGTAAAGCCACAAAAATCTCTTACTAAGTTGTCGAAATTCAGTATTTTGGCAGATTTCTTGCAAACTATGATCTTTTTGTAACTTTATGATCTTTTACAAAAAAGTTTTTGACACTTCTTCATCTTTCGACAGCACTGCAATTTTCCTTTGTATTTAGCGCTTTTTGTTTTATATTTTTGTTATTTTCTGTTAGATCTAATCCACTGAAAAAAATGGTCACACAATCTTGCTTTCGTTGCACAATATGGATATACAAAAATTTTAATTCATTAAATATGTATTATAGTATTTTACATTTTATGTTGTTTATCTTTAGACTTCAAACGATATCTTTTTTTTAAACGCCATCTTTTTTTAAATGTTTTTTCTGTCATAGTAAATGTCATGTTTGAACTAAACTCCGACTTTTTTTACACGAAACCAATGAGGGTACCTAAGCTTTTGCAAAATTATCAAATTACGAAATAATTCAAAAACCAAAAGAAAATTAGCTGAAGAACTATTTTGCGATTCGATTGAAAATTTTGCTGACCATTACCATCTCGAAAGCCAGTTTAAAAAATTCAGCACTTAACCTTAATATATAGAAACAAAAATGACATGAAGCTGTCAAAACAAATTATGGGTGCGTTGTCAATAAATCTGCTCTGAATAGTTTCGAACAGAATATTATAACTTATTCTGATTTTTGTTTCTGATCTGCAGATTTTTCGCTGAGCAAATATTTCATACACCCGTGTTCTGAATTTCGTTTGAATATAAGACTCTACCGTTTTCAAATTCGAAATATCGATTGCAATTCGATTGGATTCGTGAATTTAAATTCGGGAAATGTACATAAGTAATTTTTGTATTGACTGTCAAATTTCTTCGTGAAAACTTTGGTTTATTTGTACGAAATCAAGATCATTTATTTTACATCTTTGCGAATGTCAATTCGCTTACGGATGCAGTTTGGAACGAAAATCATAACAGGCCCCATAGTATGAATTTGAGTTTGGCAGAGTTATAACATAATAATTAAATCATTCATTGATGCATTCATTTGAATACAGACTCCAAGATTTAAATTTCCGTAAATTTTTAATTTAATGATTTAAAATCAACAAAATCATAGAGTATTCAAATCCCATTCATTTTGAATCCAAGATCTTAAATAATTGGATTTAAGCAGGCTAAATTCTGAACTAATTTTATTAATTTTAAAATTGTTGATTTAAGTCACTGAATACAAAATGAATGAGGATTGAAAAAAAAAACTAAAGTCCGAAGTCATTTTGCATTCAGTGATTTGAAAATTCCTAAAAATGTAGGTATAGCTACACCTGTGTATACCCCAAAATTGTGTATTAATAAACTTTGCATTTTGACTGGCCAGTACATTTTACAAATAAATCCCATTAACAAGAAATAGGAGTTGGGAGTTGTTCTCGAACTATTTATGAAAAGTCGTTATATTTTCGATGTTTCTTGGGTTTCCCGTTAGAAAAACTATGTCGACATAGGAACCCATAAGGTATACTTATTTGAAAGAGGATACTCGAGAAACAACGAAAATATAAAGATTTCCATTGCACAATCTGAGAAATGGCCGTGATGTTCGGTTTAGAGATAGCAAAAAATTAAGTCGTATGAATGAATGAATTATAATTGGGGTTATATGCACTGCGACCTTAAGATCTATTGTGCTCCCGTACAGAGTCTGATGAGGATTCTTATTTTAGAGCTCTTCCTCGAGGCCTATTGCTTTGAGGAATTTTAATATTTGGAGTACCTTCAGAGAGGGTAGTTCACTCTCTTTTATTTGATGTTGTCCCATGTGGATTAGTCTTTTCTGGAGAAGTGCTCCACATCTACTCAATAGGTGGTTCGGTGTCTCCTTATCTTTATTACAGTACCTGCATGTTGGGCTTTTCAGTTTGCAGTGGCCCGTGAGGAAACTTGTAATGATTCTGAGGCTATTTCTACTTAAGTTAATACAGTCTTTAAATCTTCCTTGGTTGTAGTTCCTAAGTAGGAGTTTTGCCTGTCTTATAGCTTAGGGAGTCCCTTTCAGGTCAGAGTTCTTTTGGACTCCTTTTCTTTTTTGATTTTGGTCTTTATGAAATTTTCGCCAAATCCGCAGTAAGTTTCAGGCCCTATGAGCGGTGTTTTGGCCCCTGCTTTTACTAGCGCATCTGCCTCTTAGTTGCCTTGTATACCTTGTATTTTCTTGATATTAAGCTCTGCACATTCTTTTATGGCGTTAATTTCCGCTTGAAAAATACTGCAAGACTGTCCCATCGGTACAGAGAGTTTGGTTCTTGGCTCAAATATGCCAGTTACCAGTCCCGTCAGCTGTTCTCCATCCATCAGTGTACCACCTGATGGCATTTGTTTTGTAGGTGTAGTTCGTCTCAACTCTAAATTGTATTTTTTTTCGAAGTTGTATTTTTTGACCATCATATTATCTCTTGGTAGGTCAATTAAAGGCGTCACTTTAGTTAGAGAGTCTCTCTCTCTCTGGTACTTATGATTTTGTCTGGACCAGTGCCTTCTTTAGCAAATCTTATGATTGCTCCCTTTGCAGTACATCCTATTACTATGTGTAGAGGAGTCAAATTAAGAATAACCTCTATTGCTGCTGTTGGTCAAGTTCTCATGGCTCCAGTGCGATGCATAAGCAAGCGGACCTTTGCACTTTTGCAAGTCCCTTTCTTGTTGTTTCAAGTTCGGTTCTTTTGTGCCAGGCTACCGCACCATACATAAGTGATGATGGGTCCCACCATTATTGTGTACATCCATCTTAAGATGTTTAGTTTGCATCCCCTCCTGCAAGTCTCTTGCATATCATGAGGGCTTTTTTGGCTTTCCCGACAGTTTGATCAACATGTTTGTTCCAGAGGATTTTGCTATCCAGTGTAATACTTAGATATTTAACCTCTCTCTTTGATTCAATTACTTCTCCAGCTAACCTTATTGGTTTCATATGTGGCAGAAGTCTTTTATTTGTAAACGGTATGATCGTGGTTTTTGAAGGGTTTATGCTTGATGATTGGCAGCCCTTTCTGTATTATATCACAGACGACTTCTTCGAAGTTACCATACGATATAATAACAATGTCGTCAGCAAAGCCGATGCATCGAATGCCCTGTGAAGTAAGACATTCTAAAATTTCGTCTACAACAAGCGACTCCAAAGTAAGGGTGACAGTACCCCTCCCTGAGGACATCCTTTTGTTGTTACAATTCTCTGGATTCTTTGTCCAGCATATGCCTCTGCCGTTCTTGTTTTTAGAATTTTATCAACCCATCTCGATATGGTTGTGGGAACTCGCTTGCTTACTATGGCTTGATTTACTGCCTCATGAGATAACAAAAGCTCCTTCTATGTCAAGTGGTATGTTTCGACATAACTTAACGTTTTAATCAGTTCTTTTTTTTTTTTGTTCCTTTTATTTATGACCATTTTTTTAAATTATCATTAACTGGATAAATTGTTAATTTTATCAATTTATGGATCAAATTTGATGAAAACTTCGAATTCAATAATAATGCTTAAACTGGCATTTAATTTATAATATATTTTATCTTAAGGTACCTGTATTATATGTATCTTCATGAAATGTATGTATATTTCAAAACTAAGCTATGACGTATAACTTCCTACCCTACTACATGAATTTTATTTTTATCATCTGTAACAAAAGTAATTGAAATACGAAGGTAGTTACACATAACCCAGTGCACGATATCCAGAACTGCAACAATAAAAAAAAACAAAAATATTTTTATCAGAGAGAATACAACAACACCAATTATATATGTATATGGATGTACATACATACATATCAACCATCAAAACAAACCAAAAATTATACGGGAAAAGAGAACGATTTGGATAACACTGACACACATATACCATCAATGCCCAAAAGAATACCTACCTCTACACAAAACAGTCCTACACCAACTCTATATTGAAAAAACAATAGGTATTGTATTTTCAACACTGCGCATAACCTACAATTTTGCAAGCTTTCTTTTAACATTCTCAAGCTCAAGATAAACCCTCTATACGAGGAGCATTTCCAATGGGGTTTCCCTTCCGTTATCACATAATATTGTCACTTAATTCATCATCCCTCTGCATTTAATATAGAATTTTCAGAGCAGCAGTGGCAATGGCAACCCCCAACACACAGGAAAAGCTTTACTCATTTTATTGTATAGGGCACCTCCAAAAGAAAAATTTAAACGATTTGCCCCAGTGATATACTGAACTATAAGCTTTCGTTTCTCCTACACTTCGACACACAAATGAAAACGGTGTATCTAAAAAGCTAAATTATACAATAAAACACAATTTTTGGCTTCTCTCATGTGAAAATCTTTTTTTTTTCTATTTATTTATTGTTTGCTTTTTGAGTTGGAGGGAGCTCCACTATAGCCCTAGCTAGCTACATCAGTAAGGCAGTGCTAAATCAATTTGACTCTCTTGCTGTCCGTGTTTTTCTCGAGCTCTCCGTCACCGCGCGCCGCACCATCATCGCCGTTGCTGCTGCTGCTGCTGCTGTCGTTTTGGTATATCACGGGGAAAAGCTCAAATCCAAATTTCAATACTTTACCGTCAACAGAACACAGCGCACGCCATTCATATTTATTCGCTCGGTGTTATAATAATAATAATAATTAAGCAAATTCAAGTGCAGGTACTCTTTAACAACAACAACAACTCAGTACCTAAAATCAAAAAAAAAAAAAAAAACAATTCAGTATAATATCTTTGAATTGCACTTGAACAACAAAACAAAAGATAAATCGCGTTAAAGATACGAAGTATTCATCTCTACATTATACAGTTGCTGTTTGTTTTTTCAATCTTTTTAATTTATTTGAAATTTTAGTATCTTTTTATCTTATAAATCCCAGTATCTTTCGCCTCGCATCAAACAACGATTTGTGTATAAACATTAATCGTCATCAACAACTCACAACATCACGGATACAATAAATACTTATATTAAAATTAAATTTTGGTTTAAATCAAATAAAATTAAATTAAATAATATATCAATTAAATTATACCTCCCAGTGCAAGTTATTATAATTATATTCAAACAAATATTTATCTATTTCGTGCGTGTAAATGTATAGATTAAATAAAAATTGTTAAATAAAATACAATACTATATTCTTTGTATTTAAAAATTGATGAAATACATGCAAAAATAATCTGTTCTTTTGTATTTTTCTACTTTTATAAAGTGAATTATATTATTATTGTTGCTTAATTTATAAACAAACTAAAATTACCCAACGTAAAATAAACCACAATTCTATACATATACATACGCAAATAAAACAACAACAAACAAAAAAAAGGATTCGTTCTGTATAAATTCATTCGTAACACATGACATAATTTTGCTGAACAGCTGATTTGCATAACACAACCAAAGCAACGAATTGACACATCTTTTATCATCGGTGTGGTGAAAGGCAATTTATATTTTATGTGAGTGGATACTTAAAAAATTGTTGTTTATAAAAAATAAAACAACAATAATTTCATTAAACTCCCACCGCGGCGTAGTGCTAATCGCTTAATCAATATCTACAAAAAAAAATTCGATTTCACATATAAAATAATAATAAACTTCCCCTCAGAATTTTAAACGTCTACACTTTATTTCTTCAAACGTAAATTATTAATTATAAAAAAAACAACATCAAATATAAGAACAAGTTAATAAAAAATTAAACAGTCTATACGCCATACGGTGAAATGATAAAAAAATAAAAAAAATAATAATAATAAAAAGAGGTGAGAGATTTAGTGAGAACACAAAATATAAAAAAAATATTTTAAAGTGCATATCTACATCTACCTGCTCTGTATATCGCAAATTATCTCGTTGTATTTAAATACACTTGCCAATTATATTGTGTGTTATATATAAATACAAAAAACAAAGCAGCAAAAAAAAAAAAATAAATTCACAAATAAAATATCGCATTTATTTCGGTTCAGTGGAAACATTATTTTTATTTTTTGTTTTTAAATTTAATTTGGTTTTTTGTCGTTTTATTCGCGTGTGTTTTTAGTTTCTGTTAAATAATTTAATTTTCTTTGTTTTGTTGTTTATAAAAATGACACAAATAAACTTTTAATAAATATTCATATAAATTTGCAGCGATTGAAAAAATATTCGCAAGTATAACAAAACAAAAACAAAATAACATCGACAAGTATAGAGTGAAAAACCATTTGATAAATGGGTGAGTTAAATTATAAATTTTCTATAAAGATTTTATTTTTAAGGCTTTTTTTAAAACTAAGGTTAACTCTAAACATAAAAATAGAAATCCAAATTAGGAAACCTCTTTAACTAATTAATTTTAATTTTGTATATCGGTCTGATTCTTTACTTTTTCTTTTCTGGAGATGTAACTAATCTCGAATGTGACCTCAATTCTTGGATCTTCTTATTTCTAATTCGATTTAGCTCCTTCTGTTTCGAAAATTCTTTAATCATTAAGGGCAAGTTTTTCAGTGATAGATTATTCTAGAGTTAGATTAACCTCGAGTTAACTCTGATGGAAACACATTTTTCAGCCAGTTTGAGATTACGAATTAACTCATCAATTTAGCTGAGTTAACTCAGGACCTCAAACTGGCTGAAAATCGTGTTCCATCAAAGTTATCTTGGTTTCTAACTATGGAATAATTTCACACTCAAAAACTGGGCCTAAGTGTCTAATATTACTATCCTGGTAAATGATTATTTTTATTTAAATTTGATCAAAACTAAGCTAGGCCTGTTTATACAGTTTGTAAGATTGAAATTGTTGCTTGATTTTAAATGTCAGGTTTTTTTAGTTTTGATTTACATATTATTCCCCGTTTGACATAATCAGCTTTCACAAATCATTTTTTTCGGGAAAATTAACTCTTCGAATAATCAGGAGTGGTGCAAAGTCGTACTTGTCGATTTACAATAAGTATTCGGGTCATTTGGAAAGACTATACATAGACATAGAAAACAGTTGCGCATGTCATACATCCAAAAAATATTATACTGGTATTCAATTTTGATATGAAAAAGGAAAATAGCCCAGTTTATGTTTCTAAGATCTCCGAGATCTCCGTATGCTCTGAAATATAAACACAATGTCTCAGTGAAATTTTACACTATTGCTGTCAAAAAACTGAGCCTGAAAATGTTTGGATTCGCTTGCTCAAATGAGCGCTTAGAAATATAAACTCACCTAATGAGTTGAATTTAAGTTTTGGTTCCTCCGCACAAAAGTCGACTGATTAACAACTCCAATTACAAGCCAGTCTACCTTGCAAGTCTTGCAACCATTATTTTATTTAAATTTGAAACTAGTTTCAAACTGGAAACTTAATATTGTGCTTGGGTTTAAGTCCATTTTAATCCTGTTGCAATTTCTTGGATTTGATAAGAGTTATACAATTTGCGTGTTAACACATTCGCCTCAAGTTTGGAAGGCCGAACATTTGACTGCATATAATTTTTGCTTCGTTCATTATGGGGTAATGTGTTCATTTGACAAATCGGAAGAGAACGATTCGCTAGGATAGGATCTAACATTAATATCCGTTTGCTTCCGCCAATCATATTTATTCCGTGTGTGTTTGCGTTAAAATTGCTGTCAAATTTGATCCCATGGCTAAATTTTGACACTACTGAAGTACTGAGGTCAATACAGACGTCAAAAATTAACCTGCTCAGCAGCTTGTTAAAATTTTAGTAAATGGTTAATTTTTTACATTTGTTTGCTGCGTTCATTTGTACATCTTTTTATTATCGGCACACCTGAATGAAATTTGTAGCAGTTTTGTATTAATAGAACTACAAAATTAAATTAAATTTTTACTAGGAGTCAATTATTGTTAATAACGTACTAAAGTTATTAACAATAACATTTTAACGCAATTGTCACACGGCCTTGTTTTTGAAATATTTGGTGGAAATTGTTATCAAACTACTTTTATTTTAAAAAACAAATCCACTCCACAAGGCGTTAAACTACTTAGGTACATATGAATATGTCATTGGTTTTATTTAAATTTTAATGGCGAAATTAGTACAACCTTTTTTCGCCGTTTGTATGAAAATGTCCATATTATTGTATGTCAATGCTAAAAATGTTTGATGAAATAAATCTAGTTTACTTCATAGAAAATTTTATAAGAAAACACGGATGTAAGAAAGAAATTCTTTTAATTTTTTTACGAAATTTTTTGACGTAGCTAAAATATAGGTTCCAATGATTAGAATGGATTAGAATATGAAACCACAGTTTTTTTTTTGAAAACTGATTAACAATTTTCTTATAAAATAATTATCAATCAAAAAGTGTGTGAAATATATTCGAATTTTAAACATTTTTTAAATTAATATATTGTGAAAAATTAGGTGATTTTTTTAGCACATTTTTTGCTTCATATTTTAAATAAAATACTCCACTATCTAAATAAAAGTGCTCAATACTTTAATTGATTTTTTTAGTACCTACAATATATGTTTATGATATTATAATTTTATTACTGTAATAAAATATGCAAGTAAGTTGTAAAAACTATATGTTTAAGTGTTATGACTTTTGGGAAAAAAGTCGCAGAATATAGTCTAGTTTTGCTGCAGTTAAGTTTCCTCTGGTGCCCTTAATTTAGTTGATATATCAAAGATCTATTTTGTAACGTAGTATCTGTAGCATCATTCAAAAGTTTTATTTTATTTGATGACAGCAAATATCTTAGAACGTATGAATTTTTTCTTATCTTGATAACTTCTTTGCCTCAATTTCCCCAACATAAGAAACAGCCAATCCCTAAATGTGAACAAAAATCATGTACTTATATACTCGTATATACACTCATTTGAATACAACGTTTCTTTAAAATAAACTGTAGGTATTATGTATATTGAAATCAAAAGCATTGCGTTATAACCTTTGAAATTTATAAATGCATCTCTGACCTTTTCAAAAGGTATTTGGATTGATGCCAAATTGTATAAGCAATATACATAAATACATATAAATACATGTTCATAGTGTATGTTAAGCAAAGATTTGTTTCATCATATATTCTGGTATTAAATTCAAGGAAAACACAATTTATTAATTTGAATGAATTCTGTATGTGTTTTAATAAAACATAAGTACTCATTTGCATTATTTGCTTCAAAATAATTCGTTTATTTTGAAAATATAATCTGCAGGCTATTCTCTGACTTTTTACAAAACATAGTATGAATCTTTCAAAAATGTCACTCAAAAGCGAAATAAAATAACAGTGTTCGTTCTATAACAATATGCGTTTGGAAAAAAATCTCAAAGCAAAAATCCTTCAATTCCTATGAAATCGGAGAAAGTTCCGTTCCGACAAATATCTCGCTATAAGGCTGACTACTATCAATTTTCTTCTAATTGAAGGATAAAAAATTCATATGATATTATGATGTGAAAATAAGTAATAATAAATTCGATAAGAAATCAAAAAGGAAACACAAGGATACATATATTATGTATACACACATACATTTGTTTTTATATACCTGCCTTATATTTTAAGGGGATTAAAATATGAAATAAAAGTCCAACATCTTCTTCAAAAGAGCCATTCTAAGAATTTCATTCGATTAAATCCTGTGAGATCCCGGAAAATAAAAAAAAAGCTTACGCATGTAAAATTTTCAAAGGTCACCCAGGCTAACGACGTTTACATTTTTTTTTTCATCCTTGTCCGAAATGGAATTCCTTCTATAGAACTTTCGCAAGGCCATCTCACAAAAATATAATATTTGGATTAAAAATATAACTTTTGACATTTTTTTGTTTGACTTGCCTTTTTTTTTGTTACCAAAAAGCTGTGAATTAAGTTGATTTAATATTCTATGCGATGGTCTTCTTTATTATTACTTTTCTACTTACAACTTACTTTTTGCATGACATTTAATCTATATGTACATAGTTTTATTGTTATGAGATGAAGAAAAAGGAAATTTATGAAAATAATTTATTCAATGAACTAACGAATTTTTTTCACCCAAGCCAAGCTTAATAATTGTCGAAGAAAAAAAATATACATTCTTACATAATGGAAAAGGTTGAGTGCTACCACTTTACTTGATTTGATGAACTTTTATTGTTTAATATAATGAAAACTCTTTTAAGGGATTATCAGTTGCTGTCCGATTTGATACAGATCTGTAATGAGATTTTTATTGAAAAAAGAAAACAAGCGTTGATTGTTCCTTCTTGAAGGAAAAAAGATGAATTTATCTTGTCGTTGATGAGCAAACTTACGTCATAACTAAATATATCTCTGAAAACTCACAGAAAAATGCATTTTTATTTTCATTATTAACAATAAGAAAAATGGCTTTTTTAAATAGGCCATTTATACAATTTCAAATGATAAATTGTACTAAATAGTTTATTAAGTTCGCTGAAGTGCAGTTTCACTGCCGATTAATGCGGTGTAGTTCCGTTGAAGTAGACTGGTGCGATCTTACCTTAATACAAGATATATATGTACATATATATTTTTAAAGTACGTAAAACTTTGAATCGTTTTTCTGAAAAACTTTGTTTTTTGATTTGTGTCACTTTGCTTTTAAAGCGACTAAGTCTAGCAAAAATATTGCGCGCAGTAGGGTCTTTGCCTACGTGAAAAGTGCTTCGCTTATAGTCGGCTGTAAACGTTATCTAATAATATACTAATTTTTTTACTTGCGATTATAGGTAATATAAGGCAAGTTATGCATTCGTAAGAAAAAAAGTTTCAAGATAACAATCTAACGATGATAGAAAAGACGAAAAAAGTAGGTCCGACAATTCTGTCTGTCTGTCTGACACCTGCAGCTTAAACGGTTGGGCCAATTTTCTTCAAACTTGGCATTAACTATTCTTAGTGAAATATTCCCGGACATTTTTTTTATTTTTGACCAAGGTATAAAAATGACGGTACCTGCCATATAAGCGTAAACGGTAATTCTATTTTTCTCTAAAAAAATACGATCAATTTTGATAAAATTTTATATGAGTGATTTTTTGCCAATGGTGATGTCCACCATCTAAAAATTTGTTTCTGTAACAGCTTATTAACGGTACCTAGCCATAGAACCGTTTTTATTACTCCGACTATTTTTCGAATTGAACAAAATTTAATATTCAAAAACTAATGCCAAACTGAAATGAAACTGCAAGAAAAAGTTTGAAAAAAATCAATTTTTGAAAAAGTTTTTTTTTGTCAAATAAATCTAATTTTCTCGAAAAAATTAATATATTTTTTTTTTTTTATTCCATACATTTGTTAATAAAAGATTTTTTAAAAGACAAATGTTTCAAAATAAAAAATACTGAAAATCTTCTCTTTATAAAAAAAAGCTGGTCAAATGAATTTTCCAGTCGTAAGCACGAAAGTAACTTGCCCCAAGAGCAAGTTTGTGCGACCCAGTCATGCCCTTTATGTTTTCTATTTCACCTGTGATGAGGTTAACATGGCGTTTGTTAGTATCTACTAATTTAACTTAACAGGAGGCGACAATAATTTCATTGCAAGAATGTTAAGCAATCGAAACCCTCTTATTTATCTTTTTAGTTCTTTATCCATGAAAAAGTGTGCTCTCTAGAATCTACATACTACATTTGTTCAGTTCCAGCTCCGTTCAAATTGCGTATTACCATTGAGTTTATACACATAGAGGAATCAAGATGGTTTCAAACTCACCGAAGTAGATGTTATTTATCCTGCATGCTTGTTTTTCTTTATTTCTCTTGCCTTTTAACTCAAGAATAATTGCTACAAACACTGGCAACACTTTTACAGCTTGTGTTTTGACAACTGTATAGTCGACTGGATTTAAGTTCATTAATATCGTCTAGGTATTTTTAATGAAACAGATAATTTTTCTTCTTTATGACCAACTTCACAAAAATATAAAATAAGTGTATACGGAAATAAACAAAAGCAGCTTCAGACATTTATTGGTTTGAACCTTGTAAAAGTGATTTCCTTATTATAAGCGCAATAGTTAATTTAAAGTTTGTTGCTGAGTAATTTACAGCTCTTAACTTCCATATCGTGATTTTGGATCATTTCCTTATACCTATACTGTCCCCTCTAAAATTTCATATATTTTTCGTAGTCGAAAATATCAAACTCAAGGAATTTAGAAAATGCTAAATTAAACATTCAAAAGTGGGAACCCTTCTCAGAAAGTACTACAAAACTGTGATGTGAAGGCTTTTCCGACATAAATCAAATAAGCATACCTAGGATATGTGTTTTTCTTCATAAACACACACAAATCTACCTACGTTTTTCTATTAAAAAAAAATAAACTGCTATCCCTAGATTTTCAATAGCGCAGCACCTCCTTGTGGTACGGAATTCCCTTTTACATTTCCCCTATTCATATAAAAGAACACAAGTAGGTATATCCTTGTCAAAGTAAAATGTATGTTAAGGGCTATAATAAGTGCTGTGCTTTTCTATCTCTTCATCACGCCAAATTGAATCGCATATACCTAAAATATACTTCTGTTGTTATTTTTTTTTTTTTTTTTTTCTTCTACTGAATGTACCCTACAGTGGTGCTAGAGTGTAATTTTCTTTTGAAAATCTGCAGAAACTGTGTCATTTCCAGGTGACCAAAAAGGTGTGACAGTATTTTTTAAGTTTTTTTTTTTATATTTTCATTCCATCCCGTCCTATACCTTTTCACTAAACAATGTTTTTCATTCAAAAACAAGTGTAATTTTTAACCTAGTTACTCTGGGCATGTATCTCACGAATGCATGTTGTTGGTACATGCATAGATACGCGCAAGGCACCCCAATCGTGGTGTGTATGCATGCAAATGCAATTTACCCTTAGCTGCTGGTGCTGCTGCTGCTGCAAAAACATAGACAACAACTAGGTCACTGTGCAAATTAATTAAACACAGATGAGGCTGGCAGCTATATAGTAGGTATATTACAGAAATATTTAGATTTGTACACAATACATATAACTATCAACATATGAAACCATTTTAGTACTTGATTTTTAGTGTCATGGAAAAATGATTCTCAAAGAAAATTCAAAAGGCAGAAAATAAAAATAAACAGCAGGTGCGCAAATATTTCATAATAATCCACCCCTATGGCCTTTTGTGCTTACAAAGCGCATTTCATGGTTTCACTGCAATCAAATTTGAATAATATCGCATCAGTTTTGCGAATTAACTGGGCGCAGTTTTGTATTGTTTGGTATCTTAATAGGTATTATAAAGTTTGCCTAAATACTGTCGTTTATTTTACCTATATGTTTGTGTGTATCTATACGATTCTCTTCCGTATCTATTTAGTTTATTTTTATTTTTATTTTTATGTTTTGTCAAGTGGCTGCAATGTACGGATGTTTTTTTTTGCTGACATACATATGTACCTATCTACAAATGGCTAAACAGAGGCACTCAGTCAAACATACACCATGGTCAGGAAGTGATTGATAATTGAATAATTGAACGTAATTGAGCATGTAACATTTTTGTTTATCTACTCAAACACATACATATACATTATCTATAAATCTATTACTTTATATTTGACTTTTCTTTAAATTTTATTTATCAAAATAAACATTTTTATTTTTATTTTTTGTGGTCACATTTTTATTCAGATTTTGACAGATTTCATCGACATTTTGACACTGAAAGTCATGGTTGACAGGCTTTTAAAGTAATTGTTTTAAGGTTTGGCCTACTGACGAGCGTACAATGTAATTTTACCTATATATAAGATGCATATAAATATACATAAATGACCAAGACTCTAAAGTAAATTGTGGTTTGATTTTATTTTAACACGATAGTTTAGTTTTTTTTTTTTTAGACACTCATGAATCATTTGTTAACATTATCATTTCGCAAATTTAAAAAGTTGAGTTAATCACGTTTTCTGTTTCTTAATGTTCCAAGATTCATTAAATAATCCCATTCGCTGATTTTAAAATAAAGTTTTATACCTATGTATCTCTGAAAATTAAAAACTTTGTTCTGGTTGATTCTCACTTTTTCGAGTGACCGTTTGAAATAATGTACTTGCTTTCGATAGTTTTACTTTGTGGTTGACATGGGACAGGTAACTTAATTTCAGACATAAAATAATAACCATTAGCGATGAAAGAGCACTTCCCCCTGATTACCGATGGCCAAAATAATAGAACTGAGATTTATTTATGAACAAAATCATTAAATAAGTATGAGGATCTCTCAACCTTTATTAAATACTATTAAATCCTGTATCTGGATCTATAAAGGGAAAATAAACCAAAAAATTCGTACAATTTCCTGCTTTACCTCGTTGAAAAGCCAGAAATCTCATCTTTAATTTCAGAAAAAGGTTGTAGGTTATGAATAAACCAAAATAACGGTACCGACTTTAGTGTGAGTTTTTTTTTTTTATTTTTTAGAAACTTTTTGGTATCTTGAAATGGCTATTTCTTTTGATGAACGTGATCTAGAAACATGTTTGATGCACTTAATTATTTAGAATTGTTTGTTCTTTTCGGTAATAATTTCTTTCTTCAGAAAATCCAGTTTTTAGAATCAGGCAAAAAAAGGTTGGGGTCAAAATCCCGAAATTCAAAAGACCGAAAAGCTAAAAGACCGAAAACCCAAAAGACCAAAAACCCAAAAGACCGAAAACCCAAAATACCGAAAAGCCAAAAGACCAGAAAGCCAAAAGCCCGAAAAAGTTTTCCCGAAATCCCGAAAAAATTATTTAATATGAAAAATTTGGGCAAATAACAGCATACAGTAAAAGTTTGCAAAAGGGCTGAAGTAACGCATAATACAATTGTGGATACAACTCTATACTTTGTCTTATTCAACATTTTTTTATTGTGTTCTAAAAAAATTAAACAAACAAAGGATTTAAGAAAAAAAAATAATACACTTTTTCAAATTTGGCTCGAAATTTTACTTATTTAACGGTATTATATAAACAAAATTTATAAGTTAAGCAATAGAATATTTAATTTTGAGTTATTTAAAATATATTCTAAGCTAAAAAAAATGTTCCGTTCTATTTTTTATTTTATTTTTATTTATTTTTTTATTTACTTAAAAATTTTGATAACAACCCTGTTTGCAAGGATCGATCAATACTTAGAGGCGGCGACTTTTGCTGAAATACTCTACAACCCTGTCAAATTTGGTTCCTATTCAAATTTTTTTAAAACATTTCCACAAAATTCCTGGGATATAAATGATAAACCAAAGTTAGGTATAACATCAAGAGTCCTAATCGGTTTATTGTTCTTGAGTATACTTCAATCTGTCTTTATTAATTTCACAGTGGTATTATATACTATCACAATTTCTACATTCAGCTTTTCAAAAATAAAACTATTTACCCTATGGTATTTGCCACAAGACATATTGTTTTATGTAAGAGCATGATTAAATTTGAAAGCAATTCAAAACTCGTACATTAGCTTCACTTTCTCAATCATTTCCGATGACATCTTTTGCTCAATTAAATCTCACCCCTATCAGCTACAGAATGCAGAATACTAAAGTATTCACCCAAAGTCTCTCTGAACCTTTACCCTCATCAAATAATATGACAGAATTTCCATTCTAGGCTAGTAGAATAAAAAAAAGCAACTACAAAAATCGATAGACCAAACCAACAACATGAAAATCTAGTTCAAGTTTCTGCCTCCATTTTAAAGTGCACACAATAAAATTCCAAAAGCTTATTATTATTTTGTTCCATCTTCAGTTCTTTTTATTTCTTATATCTGAACAAACAAAAAAAAAGAATACAAGATGAAGATTTAAGTGTAACATTTAAAACGATTGTTATTTAAGAAGTAAAGGAAAAAAAAACATCTAAACGACATATCTTTGAGCGTATCCTTTCCGGCTATATGTATTCTAGACATAGACAATTTTCTTCATCTTTTTTGCATTTGAAATATTTTAATCTTTTTGTTTGTATACAACTGCGCCTAAAACAGAGCCAAGAGAGAAAAAAATTATTATTTGATATTGCGTTTTAGCAGAAAGATATACACTTGTATTAATGTCCTTGAACCTACGGCAAATATTTTTCTTGCTAGAAATTCATTAGAAACTTTAAATTTAAACAAACTGATGAGTAGATTTAAGGCTTTATATAGTGTTTCTAATTTAGCTTAAGGTACATGCTTAAAATAATTAAGATAAAATCATTTGCCCTACTTTAGAATAATTAGTATTCAAGGCATGTTTGAAGTATTGTTCCACACCAAAACTCTATCTGATCCCTTTTTCAATGCAAAATGATGGAACTTTGTATCTGTGTAGGTATGTGTAAAGGGAAAGGATGACGAGTTCTATAATATGATTTAATGTATGATGATGTCCTGTGTGTCGTCGTTTCATAGATAGAATTTCTCTCACGTAATTGTAGACCTAATTTTATGGAAAACTATGATTTAAAAGCATTTTCAGGACGAGCTGTTTATATCCACCTTTATATACATATGTATGGTTTTAAAAAGAGAAGTCTATTTCTATATGTTTACTTACGGAGAGGGGACGGATTTATTTAAAGTTATGGCCTGAGTGCTGTTCTTGTTGTATAGGTTTCATTAATTTTTCAGATTAAAGAAAACCTCTCACCATCATCCAGCCCCTGCCTGCTCGAGTTAAATATTTAATATACGTAATACGTATAGATGGCAGCATGTGCTTGTTATTTTAGTAAAATAATATTATTAAATTGGTTGTTGGAAATAGGTGGGGTAATGGAAAAGTTGGACATTCATTTATATTTATACTCATTGAGTGTACCAGGTTAAGATGATGGTGTATTTTGGGCTTACGTATATAGCCACAGGAATAATGACTGTAAACACTCATTTGACGGGTGAAAAGTTAATGTAGCATGCTATTTTAGAATCAGTAAAATTTTACTTTGTTTAAATTAGATATTTTAATCGATATGATATATTCGTACATATATAAGATCCCCCAGGAGGTAAAGCAAAGACCTTCTTCCTATATATAGTAAGTAATAATTAATACATATATATTTTGTGTATATATCGTTCAGAAGTTATATAGAATAACTTGCAATGTTAGTACACTGTTATGGACTTTCCATACATAAAGTCTATAAAATAGTGAAAACCAAACTTTCAAGAAAATTCGTTTAACGGTACCTGCCATATAACGGTATTTTAAAATTTTGACTATCTCGATAACGGCTTAAGCGATTTGAACAAAACTCAATACTAAAAAATTTTCTAGCTATTTTAAATAATATGGCATCAAATAATTTTTCAAAAATGTTTTTGTTAAGTTTTAAATAACTTTTGAAAAACTGTTTTTGTGAATTCAGTATTTCAAAAACTAGTTGACGGATTTTTGTGAAATTTTGTTTTAAGTTAAAAAAACCTGCATAGTCACTTTATTTTAGAAAAAAAAATCGAAAAAATATTTTTAAAAAATCGCTTCAACAACGCATTGAAATTCACTATAAAAATGGTGATAATTTGGCAGAGACGGTTCGTAAAACTAAAACATTTTTGGGTTGTCGTGAAGCACCTTGTCGGACCGCAATACAGAAATTGGTGGACAAATTCGAGCTGTTGGGACAAGTTAGTGATGTGAAGAATAAAACCCGTGCACGTCGCTCAAGAACAACTAAGAATATTGCTGTTGTAGCCCAAAGTGTTGAAGAAAACCCAGGTTTGTCCATTCCTCGTCGTTCTTTGGAATTAGGCATTCCACAAACGTCATTACACCGTATTTTGCATAAAAAACTTGGGTCTTAAGGCTTATAAAGTTCAGTTAACACAAGAACTCAAGCTGGCTGATCATCAACAACGTCGTGTCTTTGCTGATTGGGTCCTTGAATATCAAAATAACACCTCTTATTAAAAAACCCTTTACAATACTTGCACTAACAAATAAAAATTTTAAACTATAACCTACGCATTCTTTCCGTAGTTCTTGATATTCAGTCACCTATATACATATACACTCCGGATAGTGCCTCTTTTTCAAAGTTTAAACTACCCGTTTTCAGATTCAAATACTTAGTTTTCTATAAGAGTGAAAACTGTGTATGTCAGCAAAAAGTCAAAACGGACATTAAACCTTTGAGACAAAAGTATTTTATGACCACGGTTTTCTTCCAATTCGTCAAAATTGCAATGAATATTTGATTAAAAGTCTTTTAAAAAATAAAATAGTACTATAGAATGTCAATAAAAATATCACCTGATATCGTCATCTGCATGTCAGGCCTATCTGTTTCCAATCCACCTTCATATAAATGGATATTATTTTAAAGACATCAATTTATTTGACAGATGAAATATAATGCTAAATGGGATGTATTTTTTTTTTTTTTTTTGAAATGCAAACACGAACATTTCCTGAAATAGAGAATTTATTTTGGTTAAACAGTCTTAAATTTTGTATTCATTTTGTGTCTTATCGCGTGTCATTACTGTTATGTCATATCACAAGACACAAACAATATACACAAGAAAAGAACGTGTTCTACATATAAAAATATTCATTTAAACGCCCCCCAAAAAAAAAACATATCAGAAAAAAAGTCCAATGCATCAAAGTATTTTCATCCGTGTAAATTTAATTCGATATTCGTAACACTTTTTGGAAGCACTGACATATATTTTCCTTTTTATATATGTATTTGTGTGGGATTATCTTTCAGGGTGTTCTACTTAATGGCTTATTTTTTGTAAATAGCATTTTTATCTATATATATTCCCATCAACCTACTTATAGAAAATCCTTCCATTAACAATGCTTCATCACTCAAAGATTAATATTGTTGTAGTCCAATGTTCTAAATTCTATAAAACAACATTTCTTAGAATTACATAGATTGTTTTTTCTAGGAAAATTGTGAAAGTAGTCAAATAATCGTCACAACACCAAATCCTTCAAGTTTAGTTTTTTCTTGGAAATAATAAGAATTTAGTCTTGCATAAGCCTGATTCTCAAAAGGATGACAGAGGGAAAAAGTTATTAAATATTTTCACCGGTTTACATATTTTTGTTTATAAATAATAATTAATCAAAGTTTTAAATAGATTAGACTTTAGATGGATGACCCGTACGGCCGTACCAATTGAGAAACAACTAAATATCTTCATGATGAAATTTAATTCACTAAATCGGACGCAACACACAGTGGGACCAAACGGATTGAGTACGAAAAGTCGATTTTAAGAATGTCGATTTAAAAAAATCGATTTGCAAAATGTCAAAAAGAAAAATTTCGATTGGTTAAAAGACCGACTATTCAAAATGTCGACCAATTAAAATTTCGGCTGTGTAAAATGTCGAATATTTCAAATGTCGACAGTAGGTAATCGATATTTTGACTGCCGATGTTTTAAAAAATGATTTTTAAACAATCGATCTTTTAGCAATCGACATTTATATCATTAATTTCGGGCACACTGAAATATCCGGTATATTTTGTTGGTATGACAATTTTGCCATCTTTTTTTTAAAAAAGTTCGACAGTTTTTAAGTTAAATGACGAAATTTTTCTGGTCATAAAAAAACTCCGATGAAAGTCGATTTGTTGGTGTACTCTTCTCTTCAAGCTCGAATTATAATTTGACTTGATTTTTCATTGAAATGCAAACAAAGGTTAACTGTAGGCACTTAGATACAAAAAAAAAACGGTCTGAGTATTTATTTTACTATTAAATATTCAGTTTTAATTTCAAACATGAAGAAATCCCATAAACATCAGTGCTTTACATTTTCAGGAAAAAAAAAATATGACAATGATAATTAACTTAACACATAAAGTAGAAAATCGAATTTAACCTGTGGTGTGTACACCACGGTTTAAGTTTCATATTTCGGGAGCACTAGTGTCATATTCAAGATCACAGCAAACATAATTACCTAAGGTCAAACATATTACGAAAATAAAACCAACTAGCAACGGGTGGTAATGATAAATGACCTTAAAGATATAATTGAAGTTAGACTTAAGTCAAGACCCTATACTGTAGTTATACAATGGTTAAGACTTAAAAGACTGGCAAGCGTGCCTTTATTTACATTTAGTTGTTGGTTTCACTTAACTTATAAATGTATTTTTTTTAAGTACATACACCGTGGCTCACTCTTGATTTCTTATGCGTTCTACACGATCATGATGATGATGATGATGATGAACCACAGAGATACATAATACGAATCGAAAGTAGTATGCTGCGCCATAGACACACTGAGATCTTGTTTCAAATGTCTTAGACTCAAAAATTAATATGTGTTGATTGTTTATGTTAAACACCTTCTACACTTTAAGGTGGTCATAAATGTTTGCGGGTTTATTGCAATTTAAGTGGTAGACATATTGTACTGTACAGATAATAAATTTGCATGATTGATGCGTAATGTCAGTTTAAAACAGTAAAGTATGTATTTAAACAGGGTGCCCTCCAATTTTTGAAGCATTTTTTGGGGAAAAGTCCTCATATGTATATATTATAAGAAAAAAATCGCTCTCAAAGCCCAATAAATTTTTCTGACAAAATGAAAATGTTGTATTATGCAGGATTTTATAAATAGTTTCGATGCCGGACAGCTAGTGCAACTGAGGATTATATTTTATTTCATATGAGAAAATTTTTTTGTTGCACGCGAAGTTCAAATATCATACTTCATACTTTAATTAGCTTATATTTATAATTTATTGTGTCTTCTAATTTGCAATAAATGCATAATAGAGGTACCTTGGATTAAAATAATTACAACTGATGTGATAATTATAAGATAAGGCTAAAGATGCAGCTAGGTGTGATATTAGATCACAATGCTTTCTTTTGAATATAGCTTATAAAATTTAGATCAATGTAATATTGCTTGTATATTTCATCAGATCTTGTGTATGTTTATGTATATGTACAATTGTATATATTTATTTCAAATATTTGTTTTTATATGCTAAATGGATTAAGAAAACAAGGGCATGTATAGTACTTACAATAATTTGTAACACCAATAAACCATTCACTGACGTTATTTTGACACACGTCCGTATTAACATCTATTTATGAAAATAGTATTTAACAACAGGTTAATATTATGCATTTCTTGAAAATTCAGCACTTTTTCAACTAAATTTTGTTTTAATTTGTTGTATAATATTTTCAATTTGTTTCTTTTTTTTTTTTCAATTTCAATAGTTTAAGTTTTGCCCTCAAAAAGATCTTTTTGTAAGCTTACTTACTTTTAAAATTTTCAGGATGTACTGCAGGAACAGTTTTAAAAAATCTGAAACAAACAATCTTTAAGTTCCGCAAGAAATATCTTATCTTAGATTTGGGAAACGCTTGTGGTGAAGTGGTAACGTTAAACCAACATAATATAAATCAAGTAAAAGATCAACTCTATAAAGTAATACAAACGCATGAAAATTCAGAACGTGATAAATTAATACAAGAGGTTCGAAAATCCGAAAGTAGACTTATAGACTTATATACTCACAACTTGAATTTAACCTTATGGAGTCAAGCGCAAGAGAAAGAGAAATATCTTTGATCTTAAAAACAAGATGCGAAGTCCTTGGACTTAGCGGATCCCCATACAATGGCAGTTTTAACCAATTTTGTACGTTATTTAATTTGAAGGGAAAAGAGGACTATTCTTCGGAAAGATAACTATGACGATGGAGGAAACAATCTCTGTGCTTAACGATTCTGATTGGAAAATGTTATATAATTTCTTAAGAGTCATCATTTGTAAATATAGGATGTTACTTATAACAGAATTTGCTTAAATATTTCAAGTTAAATTTTCACTATTACCGAACATACAACGTACATAATTTGCTAACCGAGCTGACGGCAATGCCATTCATTCATAAAAATATAAATATTGTATCAAACAAATCGAAATAGTAAATGAATTTTTAATCTAAAAAAAAACCTAATCTTAAATCTTAGATTTTAATTCTGGTTAAAAACGGTTAATATACTTCTCAGATCAGCTTCAAGGCAGCAGTGTTTCGATGGCATCAGACTATAGTCCAAATTGATTGTCCTGTTACCTATTAGTTCCAGAGAAAATAACGGAGTGGCTTCAAAATCCATGATCGGTGGCCAATTGATGAACCCCTTGCCGTTAGATTACCCGCGTTGCCAAATTAATCCTTCACAACTTTGAGCAGTGTCACCTCCCTTATTTCACAAGAATTAGAGTCCGATGATGCCGCCTTACTATAAACCGAACCACACGATCAATCTTTTGTTTACCAACAAAATAATTCCAAAATCTTTATAGCGGGTTTTTAAATAAATCGATTTTTACTTAAAAATGTTTATCAAAAATTATTTTTGCGAACTTGAAGCACACCAAAAAATTTTTATTCAACCCGTTTTCTAAATACTGAGATTACAAAAAAAAAAAATTAAAAAATAATTTAAAATTTAAACTTAACTTTTTTGCAAAATTTTAATATTGAAGTTTTATCATCTTGATCCTTTCATACAAAAATGTTTTGGTTGAAATCGATTAACCCGGTTCAGAAGATAGCTCAAGATAAAAATCACGGTTCAATGGGAGGTAATAAGCTTGCCAATTTTTTTTTTTTTGCAATTGAACAAAACGCAATGAGATAAAAAACCATACTCGTCTCAGGTCAACTTTTTCCGAGCCCAATTAGATCAAGGCGTTGTCTATAGTCGTCCAGCTTTTATTTTACATGGATGTTGGAAAAACTTAACCTCAAAATAAGCCGGGTTGGCTCTGCTGATCGGAACCAAATTTTTCCTGGTGCAACGGATTGCCTTAGTACTGACCTTACGACGAAAGTCACGTTGCCTTTAGTATCGATAATATTTTTTTTAATAATTTCTACACGTTTTACAAATATGAAACGATAGATGATAAATCGGCAAACTTTACTGAATACTCTGACAGCTCGATATCATTCGTAACTTTGACACAAGCAGATACATACAAATTTTAAAAACTATCTGGCCACTTTGACCCCAAAATAATACATTTACCAATTTATTTTCTCCAAAATGCCAACACAAATATAAACATTTCATACAAATTTGAAACTTGATTGATGTCGTTACGGGCAACCTTGTTGCCCATGACCCTGGGTGGTAACAGCTGTTCGTTATTGAAATTAATTAATCACTTTATAACGATTTTCTATTTTGATCTAAAGTTTTCTCAGATTCTTCTTCCCGTTTTTCCATTGGTCTGTTCTTTTCAGAATCTAAAGCTATGAACTAAGAGTTAGATAAGTACAAGAATCACTAAACTTATTATTACAAACAGAGCTCAAAATTCAACTTGGAATACACCCTTGGAGTTGGGTTGCTCTTATAACACTGAAAAGCACCCACTCTATCTTATTAAATCTTTTTTCTTGAAATGACACCATCCTTACAACCTAAAACGTTCATAAAAATAAACGAGTACTCATTTAAAACAGAAAATAAATGTCAAGAAAAATAATAGAATGCATTTTGGAGGAAAAATAAAAAAAAAACACTCGAAAAGGGTACCTAAGAACACGCCGCAATGAACAAAATAAATTCTTTTTTTTTGTGTCATATTCTTACTGAATTTACGTTTTCTTGTAATGAAATTCTTTTATTTTTATACCTACCTGTTTAAGGTTTGAGTGTTTTAGACAGTGAAATGAAAAGTTGAAATTAACAAAAAAAAAGTCTACAAGGCCAAAAATAATTGAAAAAGAGAATTTGTATACATAATTTATAGTATACATATATAATACACTTCCAACTCAGAAAGAAGAAAACAAACGGTTAACATAGAATTCATAGTTAAATTCTTCTTTTTTTTAACAAATTCACGCACATGGTGTATGACACTCACACATACCTCTACTGCTTCAGAATGCTGTGCTAACAAGTTTCATGTTTCCTTTGACATACAAATTTACCCTAATTAGAAATAATTAACATTTCTTGGCACTAAGACGAAACAATAAGAAGCAAATAAGTTTACAAAAAAAAAAATTGAAAATAATTGTTATGTAGGTAGACAGAGGATGTACTGTTGACGTATTTTAAGTACGAGAAGGGTATGAAAAAATGTGAGACAAACCTTCTTTGAAGGTTATATATACATACATATAGTATGTATATAAGCTTTTCATTAAAAAAAATATATACAAATTGATGTTTTATCTAACTTGAAATAATCAAGTATAGATATTTCGAACGTCATAACACTTTATGAAAAGAAATTCTAGTAGGTTTTTTTTTCTCATCTTAACAAGGCTCCTTTAATCACCAACCAAGGAGATCAAAGAAGGCATCCTTTGAAGTCAATGTCAGACATTGAGATTAATAAATGCGAAATAATTTTTCTTGTACACATCCTTGCTCATGAATATGAAGATGAATAAATAAAATAATATTAACCAATAGACATTTTTTCTTTTATAAATAAACCTTCTCGTTCATACATAAAAAAATAAGTTATATGTCTGCATCAGAACACATGTTAAAATTATACAGTTTTTGTTATTGTTTTCAAAAACCTGAGGACGGATAATGGGATAAAATCGATTTTTTGGAAACAATTGTCTAATTTGAATTCCACCCTCAAATATAATAAAGAGAATGAGAAAAATAGTTTGCATCTTGTGTTTCCCTTATAAGAACTAGAATTTGTTTTCAATACACATTAAACTCGAATAATGGGCACCCCTATACTGCTCTTTTTAAAGCTAAAAGGTCTCAACTGAAAATACAATTTTTGGTGGAGCAAGAGCCTTTAGATTTCGACAGTTTTTTTTAGATAAAACTTATTTATTTAATTATTTTTTACTATTTTTAAATAATATTTTTACAAAAGACTACTATCAGGTTTCTAAATTTGCGACTCGACAAAACAAGAAAAATATAAAATAAAAAATAAATTTCGCTTAGGATGGCAGTATAGTAGACATAAGACACATAATCTTAACATGTATACTTATACATGACCAGTTGGCCATAATGACGGTGAAAACATAGCCATCTTGTTTGAATTGAAAATTAAATCGCATAAATGCGTGATGGAATTCAAGTTACACTTCCTTATATTTAACGAAAATTTAACTGACTGCGCATAACTTCGTTGTAACATGTTGACATGTTATTGCATGTACGCATATACAATATGGTGACCGTGCTGCTCAATCACAATGGTTGACAGAACGATAGCTTATGTCATAATTATTCTTCAGGTGCTGTCACTTTCTGAGTCTTCCAGCTGGATTTAAACGTCAGAAAATTTCTCATTTCTTGCTAAAGGTTGGGTTAAGCTCCCGTTTTCAACTGAGTGCAATAATAAATACAGAGGTTCTTTTTTGAAGCCACTCAAATGCAAAACGTTGCCTGTGACGCTTACAATAACAACCTGTGTATTTAACGCATGCAAAGCGTTCTATATGGGTTGGGCCCTTAACTGTCATTGTATTTTTAAGACTCCAAATATTTTCTCTCTCACTTGCTCACTTTTGAATACAAAAAAGTTATAAATACAAGTCTGAAACGGTGTTTGCTTTACTTTATCGAAATTTAAAAAATCGGACCTAAAAGTGCTTTCTTTTCGAGATTCCCTATTCTAAATTTCGAAAAAAAAAACAAATTATTTTTTTTTTTAATTTAGAAAAAAAAACAGACAAAATATTTTTTTTATAGAAATTTAGAAAAAAGACTAAAAACACACTTTTAGATCCAATTTTCAAAATTTCAAAAAAAATATTTCAAAAAAAAAAAAAAATATTTTTTTTTTTTTGAAATTTAGTAAAAGGACTAGATAGTAGGTATGATTTGAGAAGAAAGCACTTTAGGGCGAAATAAATCGATTTAGTTTTACGATCAGATTTCCAAAATTTCGAAAAAGTGAAACAAACACGGTTGCTGAAAATTTAGGAAATAGACTATATTTTCTTTTTCTAAACAAAAAATATTTTTTTTCATATTTAAAAAAAAGAATACTGCAAAAAATCCTCCATTTTTTTTTTTTTTCTAAACAAAAAATATTTTTTTTTTATATTTAAAAAAAAAATACCTACTACAAAAAATCCTTCAATTTTTAAAACTAAGGCCAAGCGCATACTTGCGAATATTTGTTAGTGTAGTTGAGAGATCGCAAAAATTTACATGCACAAATTTGCGATTTAATTTAAATCAATGTGTTCTATTTTTTGCGAATGTTTAATCGTGCGACTATGCTCTCGCAAGTGCGCATCTTTCATAAAGTATGAAAGTGCACGCGTCTCCGTAGACTTTTGACCAGTTGATCTAGTCATAATCGAGTTTTTGAGAAAGTTTTCTCAAGCGAGTGGACCTTTCGCCCCACAAGCAAATTTCGCAACACAAGCAAATCCAATTCAAATATCAAAAAGACGTTGGATGCTTCCATATTATTTATGTTCATCTGATTTCAAAATCATTTTTATACAATATACACTCCTCGTCAACTGAATACGCACAAACATTTTTTAATATACTTTATCCATTTTTTCCAAACAGTGATGGTTATTATGCCATCTGTTGATGCTAACTATTCCCTTAAGATGTTAAGCAGATAATTCCGAAAGAATTATCCAAAAACAACCGTGAGTTTTTCTTCAACCACTTGCAAAGTGTTTTATATGCAAAGTAGGAGTTTTTTTTTAGTCAACTGAATAGGTACAACGCCATTTTCTTCGTTGTTTTTAAGTTTTTTGGAGTGCTTGACAGTTTAAATTAACGGTTTTAGTGTTTTCAGTAAAATTTAATTCTTGATTTCAAATTTTAAGAAAAATGGGTAGATCTACGTGTCTTAACAGTGTTGAAAAAGCTAAAATCGATTTACTTAGAGACCAAGGCCTAACTGGACGTGCAATAGCTGATAAAGTTGGCCGAAGTTTTAATGTAGTTTATTCTTACTTGAAAAATAAAGATGCGTACGGCAAAAACATGAAGGGAGGTAAGAAAACAGCAACAACAGCAGCTGAGAGACGAAGAATTTTAAGATGTGCATCAAATTCTTCTGATTCTGTGGCAAAAATAAAACAAAAAGTCGGCGTAAACGCAAGTTGCTCAACAGTTTTAAGAGTAATCAACAACTCAAGCCATCTTAAACGAATGAAACTTAAGAAAAAACCACCACTTGACGAGAGACGGAAAATGTTGCGATTAGATTTTTCAAGACTTCACATGAGTTGGAAAAAAGAATGGTATCACGTGGTTTTTTCAGATGAAAAAAAGTTTAATTTCGATGGCCCTGATGGGTTCAACTTCTATTTTCACGACTTAAGAAAAGAAAAAAGATTTTTAAAGCGCCATCATAGTCGTGAAGGAGGTGTCATGATATGGGGAGCAGTCAGTTATTATGGAACAGTTGAGCTCGAGGTTGTAACATCAAAAATGACAGCAGCTGGGTATAAAGTAATTTTGGAAAGAAATTTTCCTAAATTTTCTAACATCTTTGGACCCATAAACTGGACCTACCAACATGATAATGCGCCTATTCACTCAGCGCGCATACTAAAAACATGGATAGAGGAGCAACAAGTGCAGTTGCTTCAATGGCCGCCGTACTCACCTGATCTAAACATCATAGAAAATGTCTGGGGATGGTTAGTACGCAAAGTTTATGAGGGTGGTCGTCAGTTCGAAGACAAAGAAACCTTAATTTCTGCAATCAAATTAGCGTGGAGCGAAATTTCGTTAAATTACATTAAAAAGCTATACGATTCCATGCCGGATCGAATTTACGAAGTAATTAAAAATAAAGGTGGAAGTACCCACTACTAAACTTAAACAAAAACTTGTTTCATTCCATTCCAATATCAATTTTAATTTTTGTACCTATTCAGTTGACTCAAAAAAAAACTTCTACTTTGCATAAGTTTCACTTTAGAAGTGGTTGAAGGAAAAACTCACGGTTGTTTTTGGATAAAACTTTGAAATTCTGTTATTTATATGTTACGAAAATTTTTACCATCAACAGATGGCATAATAACCATCACTGTTTGGAAAAAATGGATAAAATATATTCAAAAATGTTTGTGCGTATTCAGTTGACGAGGAGTGTATATCGATTTCAGAAACCCGATACCCGATTAATTAAAACATAACATCAACCATCAATACATATAGATATTTATATTGGTACAAACAAATTCTTTTAACGACCTTGTCAGTTTTATCTCTTCAGCAATTTTTGAGTGCAAGCAAACTACAATGTAGGTATACACACGCAACCACCCACCAATGCAAGCAATTTTTCCCGTTCCTTCATTTTAAATTTACCCACATGTTTGTATAATGCAATAGAAGAAAATTAAAAATATAAAATAAAACGTGGCCGAGACACTTCGTAAACATAATACGTTTTAATTATTTCCCTTGAATGTTGTGCCTCATAACAGCACCACAACTAGAACAAATCAGTGTGGTTGAGCTTTAGAATGTCACCTAGAACTACAAGATTGTCACAATAAAGAAAAAGTCATTTTAAAATAGCAACTAGCTTAAAGAATCCATAAAAATTCATCCAATCTAGGGTATATATTGGGTATATTATGAAAGAAGAAAATTCTCCGAATCTGTACATATGCAATTTTGTTGTTGTTTTGCTATATATACTCTTATACAACAGCTGCTTCATAATTTAATTGAAAATCAGCATCATACCAATTATATTATGAATAATCAACTATGTGTAATGGTAACACCTTTTGAAACCCCATACAGCTGGACTAAAGAAAATCCAGATGGTATTTTCAATTTTCCATCTCCATTCACATGCTTTATGATATTTCACAATTTTTTTTTTCTTCAAGAGTGAACAATAATTCTTTTCGAACAAAATATTTAACGAAAATTTTCCAATATAATTGTGAAATCAATATTTAATTCCATTAAGAAACGGAATTGAATTTTACCGTGACGAGATAAGAGAAACGAAAAATCAGCAACATTCAACTTCGTTGCAATATTGTCAACGGAAATATGTCCTTATGTGGATTACGTAATGCAAAATGGAAGAGCTCATCATTATTTGATGTATAATTACGATTCATATGAAGGTATCCTGAGGGTCATTTTCTAGGAAGTTTTCCATGATAATATAGGTTTCAACATAGCTGTAATACATACGAAGAAATACCCGTGATCACAGTCGAAGAAGTTAGTGTGGCCGTGAAATATTCATAAAAAGAAAGCCATTCTCCGAGTTCTGGAAAGATATGGGAAACATTGATTTTAGACGGCTCAGTTATTAATTATAAGAGGAACCAAATGCCTTCCAGCAGAGAAAAAGTCACTATCTTCCAATTTAGAAGAACAACAAAAATTGGTCTAGTAAAAGAAAAGCATACTTAAAACTCTGATTTTAAGGCAACAAAAAAGATTCAGAAATCTACGCGCTACATGATCATAAAAGTATGAACGAGCTAGTAAAAGCAAAGGTATGTCCAGCAGAAGTCACAGAAGAATTCTTCAGTTCATTTTTCTTTATTAAAATATTTGACTAAACATATATGTGGAACTGAAGTTTATCTGTTATTTTTCACTGAATATGGAGTCATTATAAATGAGTGAACACATCTTTACAATGAAAACTTGGTGACGTTTTGGAAATTGCAAATTGGTACCGCATAAAAGCGGAAGAACTCATTTCATACTTCCGAATTATTTTCAAAAATTGAATGCAACATTGCTTACCAAGTTCAAAAAGTCCAAAGCTGTGGGATATATGATCAAAATCAAAAAAACATACAGTTCACAATGTTAAACATATACAAGAAGTATGATAATTAATTGACGGCAACTGAGATAAGGATGCTTCGCATGACAGAAGGAGTGACAAAGCTTGATGGAATACGAAGTCAGAAGACTCGAAGAATACATCAGGTCAAAATTGCCATCGTGACCAAATACCGCTCGAACAATAACTTGCCTCATATACAGTTGGGTATGTTCAAAAAGAAACGCAGAGAACTTTGGTTAGAAAGCATTATCATATCACGTGACGATCCACTACAATATTTTAGGAAGAAGAAGCATGTCTAGAAACATCTGCTAGGTAACAATAAAGCATCGATTTCAGCATTCAGTAGTTTTTTTCCTTAATTTGATGCCAGTACCACTGATTCTTTTTCCTGTCTGTAGAACAATTTTTAAATTTTCTGGCGACTTATCTAATATTGAGTGCATCAGTACTAAGGTTTAGATAAAAAGCTACTTCCTATAGCGTTTTTATTATGCAACAATTCTCACACGTGTAAGAACCAAAGTCATGAGTATTTTTTCTGACCGTTTTGAAATGGGCGCTTAATGACGACAAATTTTTAAACAAGATATTCATGATTTTTAATTACATATAAAATGTCTTGAACTAGGTAAAACTTCCCTGTTGTAAAAAAAAAAATACTTTTACTCGGGGAAATGACAATCATTTGTACAATATTACAAGTCACAACTGAATAATATTATCAGCAGTCTTTTTTTTTTGTTCTGATTAATGTATGTATTACGCCTCCAAAGAAAAGAGACCTTCTACAAGTTCAGCTCGTCTCCTCTAGTCGAAGGTAGACCCACATAATGGACGCGAACCTGACACACTTCTATCGAGTGGCAACGGCCAGTAGTGCAGCATTGTAGTATTTTTTTTTTTTTTTTTTTTTCTTCCAGAACGAAAAACCATCAGTAATAATAATTGTAGTACGATTTGAAATTCAGATTGTGATACGTATCGTATATTTACAACTTACAGTCCGACAATACCGCTCTTGCCCTCGATTACGTCTCAAATATTCGATTCACATTGTTATTGTGACTTTTAATTAGACATGGTTGAATTGAAAATAAGTAAACTTATTCCTTACAGTGTTTTTATTTTTATTGGTTTTAAAATAGTTACTTACAAAATTGAACTTTTTTTTTCTTTCTATATGAAAGCATTTAAGGAATAAATTGTAAGACCTTAACCTCAATAATGTTTATCCAAGAGTAGGTTTTATACAGAGTGTTTCCGATTTTAAAGTCAATTTTTTAAAAAAATGAAAATAAAATAATAGAAAGTGCACGATTATGTCTCACATACATGAACGCGTATTCCCTACATTTAATAAATATGAAATTATTTCCTACTAGGAATGCACATATGTAGGTAAAAACTAAAATAATAAATTTATAAAAATTATTTCGAAACATTTCCTAAAACAAAATCAGATTTCTTTTTAATTGATGGTATCAATATTTTAAGTTTTTTATAATTTTCGATTTTTTTTTTTTTTTTTTTTGAATAATCATATAAATTTACTTTTAATTTTTTTTTATTTTGGCAAATAAATTATTTACGTACGAATCAATTTGAAAAATAGTTTTTTTAACAAAGTAGGAAAAGGAACAGCATATGTCCAGGAATCATTCCCCAAAATATTGACATTCTAGTTGAGAACACCCTGTATAGTGCGATAATCTTTTAAGTGATTAATAAAATTGAAGGTCGGTTTTGTTTTACCATGACCGACAATGAAGGAGTTTTTTTTTTTATTTTACTGTAAATGGTAATGCAGATTGTATGTCAGCAATGTGTTTTAATCTTAATCCAATTTAATTTTTTATGTAGTTCCGAATATAAGGCCTCGTACTTTGTTTTGAAAAATTATATTTTTGAACACTTTTAACCTTAAATTTTAGTTAAAGCGTAAATCACGTCAATCATGTAGGCACAGTTTATGCACGGAGCGTTCATGGAAGCACTTACTAGCTTAGCTCAAGCCATCTTTTATTAGAACTGTACTAGCAATTGAAATAAGACAGCAAGTTATGAATTCGTACAAAAGAATAGTTTTGAGATAACAATCAATCATGACGATGATAGCAAAATTTGAAAAAAGTTCTATAGAGCCCTTCGCTTAACAGGGAGCAGCAATTTTCAAAAAAAATAACTTAAAACAAAATTATGATTTCAAAACAACGATAATTAACACCTACAATGACACATGTTACACCTTTTTGCAAAGCCGGAAATCTCTTCTTTTGTTTTCTTGTTTAATAAATTTTTCTTATCGAACTGTTTTTGAAAAATTTAAAGTTTTAAACTTAATATTTTGAAAAAAAAATTAAAAGAAGTTGTTTTCGTTTTTTTTTTAATTTTCTCCAAAAGTAGATTTTAAAGCATCCGTTTTTTTTTACTCTAAATTTTTAAGAGCATTGAATTTTGAAAATAATATTTAATTAAGTACATAAAATTAAAAAAAAATTAAAATTTTTTTTCAAAATATTTTGTTTAAAAATTAATTTTTCAAAACTTTTGGATGAAAAACTGCATAAAACAAGAAAACTAAAGAAGAGATTTCTGGCTTTACAAAAAGGTATAACATATATGTGTGTGTGTAGTTGTTTTGAAATAATTTTTCTTTTTATTTTTTTTTTTAAATTGCCCCTTCCAGTTAAGCGTGGGGGGGGGATAAACTTCCTTCCTTTACGATTTTCTTACCTTGTTCCAACCTACTCGGGTACGTAGATCATACGTAATCATACTAGACTATTTTTTATTATTTTTTTATTTTTTGTTTTAAAAAACTTGTCAAAGGATCTTTATACAAACGCACTTTGTCACAAGAGCAAGTTCAAGCGAATCACTCATGCCATTTATATCTTATACTTTTTAATAATTTTTAAAAAACTGTCTAAAAATTTTATCTAATTTTGCTTTAAGGTACAACTCAAATAGTTTTTAATTTCGAATTTAAAAATATTAAAAAAAAATAATAATAATTACAATTATTTACATATGATTTACTTTGTCTTCTATTATTTTTCAGATTGCAATTTGTTCATCAGGTGTATTTTATTATGAATTAATAATAAATTGATCTATAGCCGCTCAATAATTTCAATGTTCAATTCGAACCTTAAATCATCAATGTAAGTATTTTAATTTCATTATTTATGCAAAATGTTGACTTAAGTTTTTTAGGCCGTGTGCGAACAGCGTTAAAATTTTATCCTCTGGCTAATTTTTGACGTTTGAGTTGAGGTGAATAAATGTTTAGCTTTTTGATGTGCGAACTGGATTAAATGGGATTTTTAACACTAATATATTTTTTTTAAATTCCCTACAAGAATTTTAAAATGTCTCTTTCTTTTTGTTTGAATACGTGGAAATATACCAAACTTTTTTAAGGTTGATTTATAAAAATAAGTCTTCGACTCAAATGTTCGGTGTTTTAAATTTTATTTGTAAAAAAAAACGTTCAATTTTATAATACTATTTAATTCTTCGTTGGTGAAACTAACTTAGATTTCCGTACAAAACCAAGTTGGATAAATGCAAAGTTGTAATTTCGGAAATCAAAAGTTTCGCAGTACTCAATATTTTTAGTTTTAGCTATTATAAATTACATTTTGTTAAGGAGAAAATTATAATTACTTTGTAGGATGAAAAATATAAGTGGTAGTTATATCACTTTACGGAACACTGATTTGACAGCTGAATTTAAAAAAAAAAAAAATAAAAAATACTTTCAATTAGTTTTACTGATATTATACCAATATCAGTATAACATATAATTCCAAAAAAAATAAGATAAACATTCGACAGGTATGTGGAATCAAACACAAATTAGAAGAGTAATTACTGCAGGTACCTACTAATGCTCCAGAGCAGGCTAAATTTTTGAAGTTTATATTCACCACACTAGTGTCATAATTTAGCCAATGGATAAAATTTTAAAGCTGTTCGCACACGGACTTAAGGTGAATTTTATTTAATGACTTTAATATAGAATAAGCAAATAAAATCAATTATTCATGTATCTATTTATGTTTGTAGATACAAACATACATATATGAACTATCTATACAACTCAATTTTATAAGTAGATTAGATTAGTTGTTATACAAAATAGAATATCTTTTAATCACATCTTTGTGAAAGTCCTCAATCTAGGCTACTTTATCGGACTACTTGATTTTTATGCAGCATTTTTTTAATATAAAAATTCTCCTAAAATATTCTCTCAAAATTTGTCCATCGAAGTAAACATAACATATTTGAAATATAAATTTTGTTTATATGTATATGTTCCATCATCTATCGCTCCTGACCTATTTCATTTACTTTATTTAGATTGATGATAAAGTTTATTTAAAAAATAACAAATGCTTTGACACCAACTTAGAAAGCATAAGAACAGAATATAAAGAAGCTTGTATAGCTTCAATGGTCGTTCCTGTCATTTATCACAATGTAATCAATCAGATACACACCGCATAATACCAAAGCTTTCCAAAAAACAAACTGCAAAGAAAAATCGCTACAGTATTTATTTACATTAATTTTCTCCATTAACGAAATGAAAACACAGATACCAATCTTTTTTTTTTTTACTTTTATTGAAGAATTTTGTAAAGCTTGATAGACAATCAATCAATATGATAAGTGAGGAGAATTTTCGAACTCAATGTTTCGATTCTTTTAGATGCAAATATATGAAATAAAAACAAATACTTTTTGGTATAAGATAAACAAGACTTAAGCTAGGGACAAGTGTTAATGCAATATTATTCATTATGTCAAAATAAATAATAGATAAATATTATAAAATATTTAAAAAAAATTGCTTCTAAAAGAATTATTATTGAGTTTAAAAAATGACTATCATTTTATATGTAAATTAGACTTCAGCCTTAAGGCTCATAAGATAATTAGTAATTGATTAATTATAGAATGCATACCTACTTAATTGATTATTAAAAACCTATTTGGGCTATAGGTCAGTTTTTAAAAATATTTGTTCTATTACAAATGCGTCCTTTCGACTATTTTTATAATCTTTTTCAGGCCTTAAATTTAAAAAAAAAATATTTGATAAATTAATTAAATAAAATTCATTGTTAAGAACAAATATTATTAAAAACTGACCTATAGCCCAAAATAGGTATTTAATAATTGTATATCAAAAGGTCACAAAGAAGGAAATTATATCTACTTGATTGCTTTTCAATGTAGTTTATTTTTAAGTTTAAATGAGTTACAATAAAATTTATTTATGTGGAATTAAAAATGAAAAATTTAATGAAATTGGATTTAATAGTAAAATTATAAAGAGGTTATCATTATCATCGAACGATGCAAATAATCGGAAATGCTTATTGGAAGACCTTCAAAAAACAAAAATATCATCAAAATTGGTCAAGTGGTTTTTTGTTTATTGTGAGAGCCAAAAGAATTACGAACACACGCTGTCACACAAATGTTATGTAAGAATAAGAAATTAAAAAGATATATTCTGTTTAAATCATTTAAATCAACAAATTGTGAAATTATGTCAAACATAATTCGCGACGGAATTATGGACTTAAATCCTCTATTTTTCAAAATGGAAACGAATTTCGATTGGTGGTAGTTTCTGAAATGACAAAAAAATTATATTTATATTAGGGTTTGTGTATAAAATCTCGAATACGCACCAACTCCCGCAGGTTATTCACAAATTTAAGGAATAAATCTCTAACGTCAATCTAATTTAAGTATTCATAAACTGTTCATGGCAATATGAATTAGTATAATTTAACTTTTGTCTGAAATCTATTTTTAATCAGTCTATAGTTAATTACATATCCTTCCAAAACAAAATTAACATCTGTGCTCTGACACCATGTGTGTCAAAATGTTAATTATTCATATGAAATCATAAAGAAAACAGGGGGCGTAATGCTTATCAATAATCCCTTACTGTCTATGAAATATAGTATATCTATGTGTAGTTCTGCATAGTATCTATACAAATCTCTATTCATCTACAAACCCATCTATTTTTATATTTGTTTTAATATTATTATTACTTATTTAATTTGTATATGCAGATTATGTGTGAGTTTATAGAGTTTTAGACGACGCGACGCTACGTATTTCAAAGCAGACAAATCCAATCAACTGTCATTTTTGCAGTAAATTTGTTGGGCCATGCATGATTTTTTTATCGCATTGTCATACCGCAGCAATTTGATAAGATAAGATACACATTGACGTTATACTATGCGTCATACTAGTTCGTTGTCGTCGTTGGTTTTATAAAATAAACTTAGTTTTTTATTTCATTACAACTTGTCCACAACGCTGTGCCGCGCAATGCCGCCGATTCATTAAGTAAAGTGTGTTTTTTTTTCGTCGTGCCATATAGAATCGTCTAAATTTTTGTTTCTCTGAAATATTTTTGCGGAATTTACAAATAAATTCTCTGTGATATAAGAATATAAACTACCACATCTGTGCAAAACGATTTGAACTACAATTTCCTGAAATTACTTACTAATTTATTGTTTTAAAAATATTTATTTGCATTTTTTTTTTCAAATATTTTTATCAGAAACATAAGAATGTGTTACTGTTGGCTGATGTCAAACAATTTATATTGATATTTAGAAGATGAAATCAACAGTTTTAACAAAAACTTTATGATTCATTGGAATTTCCCTTTCAAAAAATTAACAAATATAATGAAAAATAAACTACAACATACATAACTGCTTTACGTTCAACTGCAGAATGCTTAAACACTTAAAAGTAAGATAAAATTTAATGCAATCTAAATTTATCACATATTAATTGTAGTCACCATAGTTAGCTAGAGTTCCTTTATAATTCAGCAAACGAAGTACAAAACTTCTATGACTTTATACATACTTAATTAACGCGTCTAAATTATATAGGTAGATCAAATTAGGGTACATTTTACACTTAATTTTCATATTCTTCCACAAGTTTAACCTAATTCATTATATTAAATTACAAACGGGATATAATTTACAGAAAAATCATTTTGAATTTTTTTAAAAGTACTAAATCTACATATATCTTACAATTATTCAAACCGAAATCAAAGCATGCATAAAGTTTTCTTTACTAAATATGAGTTAACGGAAAAAAATGATGTCATGTTATTTGAAATTCCTACTTTAATTTTTCTTATAAATCGCTTCAGTCTTTGGCCAAGAGCGCACTTGCGATTATTTTTAAGTACAGTTAAAAAATGGCAAATATTAACATGGACGAATTTGTGATTTTTCAGTCGCTTGTACGCACGCCGTCATTTAAAACAATGAGTTCTATTATTTTGCGACTGTATAATCGTGCGATTTTTAATCGCAAGTGCGCAAGAGGTTTTGAATAACCGTTATATGGCAGGTACCGTTATTTTTAGACCTACAGACATAAATAAAAGACACTACCTACCGACAGACCAAATTGGCGAACCCACTTTTTCGTTTAAGTGTTTTTTTTTTCAGAAATTTGAAGAAAAAATTGAAATTGTTGGCAGCACTGTGCAGTCAATGACATTTCCATTTCATTTGTGTGACATATGTCACTGGATTACAAATTAAAATATCGAAAACACAACGATATTGTTAGTTTGGTATTACCGTTTTTATCGGGAATTCAGTTAAGTCCCACTTATTATCCGAACTTAGTCTATATGAACTTAAGATGTGTCTCCATTAAGAAAATATTTCGGACACATTTAAGAAACCATTTTTAAATGTATTTTTGAAACTTTTTCTAAACAATGTTTGTTAGGTGTGGACACACCTTAACATTTGAGTTAGGAACCTACTTTGTGAATATTTTTTAAATAAAATTTATTTTTCTTTAATTTACTTAGTTATTGAAAAGGGGTTTTTTACGGGATTCAATAGAACCAAAACTATATTCAAGAAATTTTAGTGCAAACTTTCTTATTATACTCTTTCATGTATCTCACATCTGACAACCCTTTGTCGCAAACAAAAGATTAATCAAGTATATATTTTAAATTTAAATTTAAACAATATTTATATACGAACATTTTTTAGGATATATTTCGTCTTCATCATTTCGCTGCTTCTCATTCTTCCCACACTCATTTTCAGTCGTCATCTTACCGATGTTTCATTTTATTTTTTCCTTATTCATGGGTGGCATAAAATTTTGTTTAAAATATCTTCTAGTATGTCTTAAAGTCCTGTGTAGTTGATTTCTTGCATTCATTGTTTAAGATCAAACTGTAATTTTTAAACTGCATACTTAAAGTTTTTCAGTCATTATCCCCTATGTTGGTCAGCAATCCTTGTCAAATCAATTATACAGGGTGAGTCATGAGCAATGCGACAAAATGCTAGGGCGTGTAGGTTGCGTTGAGACAAGAAAAAAATCGTATGGGAGGGGGGGTCTATTCCCCTCCGTTTAGCCGGGAGGGGCAATTTTCGAAAAAAACTGACTTAAAATGGGAAAAAAATTATTTAAAATCAACGGCTTCATTCACAATGCTGTGCGATACGTTTTTGAAAAGCCAATAATTTTTTCTTTCATTCTGTGTTTAAATAAATCTATTCTAAGAAATAGTTTTTGAAATATTAATTTTCAAAGTCAAAATTTAAAAAAAAAAAAATTGAAAAAAAAATTTCAAATTCATTTTTTTCAAAATTTAACGTAATTAAGTGCTAATTTTAATTTCAAAGTTCAATGCTGTTATTAATTTTAAGTCTAAATAAGAAAACCGGATGCAAAAATTTTATGTCGTTCTCATGAAATTAAAAAAAAACCAAAACCACCTTTATTTATTTAAACATTTATTTTTATTGTAACGAAGCAATTTATTTATTTATTTAGCATTAATCTTAGTTTTTTTACTTTTTTTTTAATTGGAGTTTTATGAGAACGTAATAAAATTAAATAGTATTGGAATAACCCTGGATAATATTATTTTCATTGATAACTTCTGAAAACTGACCTGTCAATATTTTTGCCTTGGCCTGCCCGCAGCCCATGGGTTCTACCTGTTATGGGGACAATAGGGACAATAAAACCGCATTTTTTTTAATGAAAAAAAAAGAAAATTGCAACGCAAGATAAATAAAAGGCATTGCAGTTTTGCTTAGTAATTATTTACAATTTGAATATTAACTCATTAACACGTAACGATGTCAAGCTCATACACCCGAGAAGAATTAACGGACATGCATTTCTGCTACGGTTTAGCTAATGGTCGAAGTCGTGAAGCCGAAAGACTGTACGCTGAAAGATATCCCGATAGTAGGTGTCCCCATCATAGCACGTTTCCAAGAATCCACCGACGTCTAAGAGATCATGGAGTGCTGGAGCATCGAAGAAGCGAAAGGCCAGTTTCTGATGAGTCAAGAATCTTAGATGAAAGAATTCTGGATTTAGTCCGAAATAATTTATAAGTACTTCCAATAAAAAACATAGTAAAAATAAAAGGAATAAAAAAAACTAAAAAAACTAAGATTAATGCTTCTTAAATTGCTTCGTTACAATAAAAATAAATGTTTTTCTTAGAAAAAGGTGGTTTTGGTTTTTTTTTAATTTCTTGAGAACGACATAAAAATTTCTTATTTAGACTTAAAATTTATAACAGCATTGAATTTTGAAATTAAAATTAGCACTTAATTACGTAAAATTTTGAAAAAAATTAATTTGAAATTTTTTTTTCAATTTTTTTTTTCAAAATTTTGACTTTGAAAATTAATATTTCAAAAACTATTCCTTAGAATAGATTTATTTAAGCACAAAATGAAAGAAAAAGTTATTGGCTTTTCATAAACGTATCGCACAGCATTGTGAATGAAGCCGTTGATTTTAAATAATTTTTTTCCCATTTTAAGTCAGTTTTTTCGAAAATTGCCCCTCCCGGCTAAACGGAGGGGAATAGACCCCCCCTCCCATACGATTTTTTTCTTGTCTCAATGCAACCTACACGCCCTAGCATTTTGTCGCATTGCTCATGACTCACCATGTAGACAGTAAACTCAGAATTAGGAGGTATAATATATTTAAACAACCAAAAACACTGATATATATACCTACTAACGCAATCCACTAAATCTTTAAATTAAGTCAAAACATTACTATCCTCCAACTGATCGTTATTGATCAATCACTGTCTTTTGAATTTAACCAATTTTCTGCTTTTTAATATGATCAGATTTGTATGACCCACATTTTATCTTATAGATACGTTAAAAAAATTTAGTTTTCTCCTTGTCATAATCTGTAAGTAACTTAACTTAATAAATTAACACCATTCCCATTGCATTTAAATTAATTTTCCTATGATCACAAAACAATATCAGCTGTTTACGTACTTACGTCACGTGACAGACGAATAACAAACAAAACAAAACACAATAAGCGCACTGTGTTACGATAAGTTGTGACATTGCGTGAAGTGAATACACAGCATGGTTGTTCTCATATACAAATACATATACATATACTCATCATAATTTATCTTTTACCCGCAGTAGTCATATACACGCGCAGTTAAATTAAATTATTTTGCAAATTACTGCTGATTTTCCACTTCACTGCGTCACATTATTGTATCCAGAACGTAAAACGAAATGCTAAATTCGAACTCTTTCGCTTCAATAATAATTGAAATTACATCAGTTAATTCATTCGTGTTTGTCGCATATACTTGAAGGTTGCTTTGAATGAAATAGTATAAAATGGGATCATCCAGCGGAAACGGAATTAAGATTGAAATAAAAAAAAAAAAAAAAAAACAATTCACATTAGACGAAATACCGCATTTATAAGTAAAAATATAAACGGATTGTTAGTACGCGGGCGCATATACCCTATTTTTATTCATAGGGAGGAAATGTAACGAAGTTCACATTTGGACAATAGATTTGTTGTTTGTATAGTGTACCTCTACCTCGATAATTAATAAGTAAAACTCAAATGTGGTTTAATTAAACTAGAGGGAGTAAAAATTGTTGTTGCCCCTCCTCCTATCTATCTATTTATCAGTATCGTATGAGCCAACAGGCAGAAGGTAATCTTCAAATGCCTTCAATTTATTTGTGTCGCTCTCTAACGTTAAATAGTATCTTTCTATTATCTCGTATCGTAGCGTAGGTATACCCATTTGTTGAATAAATACAATTTTTATAGGTTTAATTGAATGAACTGGGAAAATTCACTGCCTCATCCTTGGACGAATCGAATGAGGAGAAGGGTTGAAAGAAAACTTTATCAAGGTCGTTGTGCGTTTTATGTGCTCAACTAACATACTTAATTGCCTTATACCTACTTTATCAGAAGTAGCAAAGTAATACGCATGCTTAGCTACTAAGAAGACGGCTTAACTGCGTTAGTTCAGGTAGATTTTTATTTACTCTGCAGTCTGTATAGGGTATTAGGTGAACATGCGTTTTTTGGTGAGTCAACAGATGAACCTATACAGGATACGGCATAGAATATCTTTTGTTATTCGGATTTCGGATAAGCAACGGTTTATGGTTTATATGGAATTTTGCATGTAGGCAAGATTATGGGTCGTCTTGACCTACCATTCAGAATTCCACGAAAGCTAAGCTATATATTTCTTAAGGCTATAATTCCTTTTTATTTCAAGGTAGATTCGTTTAGTGCTATAGTGCATATTGTTAATTCTATATAGGATCCGATATGCAAGTACAGAACTCTCAGATATCGTTTTGGAATTTTTCATCCGGAGACAAAAGGTGCAACATAAATATGGAACCGTCTATAAATTAAGAAATTAAAACAAAAACAATCTAGAATCTCTTTGAATTCTTATAATATTATGATATTTGACGGTGTGTAAGAGTAGGTATCGTAGAGTGAACCATCATATTTTGTTTAAGTTTCTATTGACTAAAGAACAAACCCGGAGTGTCAAGGTTATGAAATCAGAAGTGAAAAAGCTTCAACTTTTCTACAATTTATTGTGGCTACCTTATGCCTGCTTTTGGAATCTATCGTGTTCACTGATCACTGAAAAAGAGATGTAAAAAATTGGACTCGATACCTGATATAGTGCTCATTGGCCATTCGTATGTAATTCGGTGATTCGTATGTTAGTCGGTTACTGATGCGAAAATTCGGCTATTGCATCCTATTTATTTTAAGGTTCTTAGATAAGTATTTGGCATTAAATAAAGGTATATACCTACCATATAAGCGTCACCGATAATTCCAAAATTTTCCAAGAAAATACGATCAATTTTGATGAAATTTTATTTGATTGATTTATTGTCAAAATGGTGATGACTTTCATCTAAAAATATTGTTTCCGGAATAGTGTTTTGATGAAATTTAAAATGATAAATATTCTTATGCGTGTCTCCTAAGTTTAATTAGTAGATACAATTAAACATTTTGAAAAAAAGTTTTTTTCTAATAATTTAGTTTTTGAACTCCATTTTTCACGAAAACGTCCTATCAATTTTGACAAAACTTTATATAAATGATTTATTGCGAATGGTGATGTCTATCATCTAAAAAAAAATTTGTTTGGTTAATTTTTAAAATCCTTACTATATATGAATGAAAGTATATCGTAACCCTTAAATGTAACACTTGTCAACTGCCATTTTTTCAGAATGATTAAAACACCACCATAAACAAGTCCAATCGATAGTTTCGTCATAAAATCATTAACAAAAACCGACGTTAGCTTTTCTGCCGAAAAGTGGTAGTTTGAATAGGTATAAGTAATTTATAATTTTAAAACCACATGCTCTGCTATATGATAATGTCTTTTCGTTGTTCCTTTAATTCCAAAAATAAAAAAGCACAACAACAAACATTTACATACATTTTAAGAAAACACCAGTCATGTCTTAGGAAAAATGTCATTTTGTCACAATAAAATTTGCCGTCAAACACCCCTTATTTATATCTTGTAGTATTTACATATTTTCTTTATTACATGCTAAAAACATGTCAGTTAAGGCAAAAGCATCAATCAACTGCATCGTTGTATTATTTTTTTTAGTCGCTAGTGAAAACATTTTATTCTATTTTTTCTATTTGAAAAGAATTGGTTTTATGTGATCTCATGTACTCATGATGAACATACTATATTACATAAAAGTTGGCGCAAAAGTCATGAGTATGCCCCTATCGGAAGATGCTATAATTTGGTTTCCATTGGGGGCAAATTTCGTTCTATTTTGACATTTCTGAAGCTTACAAATTATTTGCCAGCAAAGCGAACCTTACACGCTCAGTCAGAGGACGTCAGTCATCCTACCTATATAATCTGTCATCAGACAAAATCAAAATCGTTTTGATTTTTCGTCAAACAAATGCACGCATACATCCTTTTTTTTAGAAACAAAAATAACTACGCCTTATTAACAGCTGCTATAATTTTTTGCAAATGGCAACACATGTCAAATTTACTTTGACATACACACAAATTATAGCATAATTTTATTATTAAAATTATTGCTATAATTTTTTGCAAATGGCGGCAAATGTAAATGACATTTACAAAAATTATAGCTTCATATCTTATAGGATGTTGCCTTTTTCATTATCTTGTATACATACTTTTCTATTATGACTTTAAATACTTTAAAATTAGTAAAAAAAAATATATTATAGATGACGGAAGTTATGCTTGATATTAAGGAAATTGTGTATAAGTATACATTAGTTACAACCTTTGGAATGATTTCCTTTCCATATATGTAACTTTAATATTGCTTTGAACATTTATTTTCAACTTACAGGTATGTATACGTTTAGATCAGTGTTTCTCATTTTTCCCAATACCCATGTAGACATTGAAAAATACAACGGATGCTAATTACACGAATGTCAATGGGGAAACTAATTTACTACCAAATTCTCATTACAGTTAATTGATGGAGATAATTGGAATTTTGTAGGGGGAAAACTATATTCATGTGTAGGTGTACCTCTTCTTTGACGAAACCCGCAAGTAACATCGTTAATATGATTTGAATCTTAACATATAGTAATTTTGTAAATGCATTATGTAGATACCTAGCAAATTTCAATAAATTGCTTTCAATACTATAAGTGATGCTTAACCTTACCCATCTACATAACTTTATCTAAATAACCCTTATTCAATCAAATGAATTGTTAAAAAAAAATAATGGCACAATAGATGTCACCTTGTTATAAATTAACATTACTGATATATTTCCCCCTTTTAAACAGATTGAGTGTATAGATACTTGAATAGGTAATTCGACAAAAGACTCAATTTTATTTGTATGTCGAGTTCACACAAAATCTCTTATTTAAAAGCAATTTAAGACAAGTTACCTAGATGTTATTGCGTGACGGTAAACAAGCTATTAAATTTTACGTTTGATGCTTATAGTTGAGTTTACAATGAGCCTCTTTTTCAATGTCAATGTTAATGTAAGCTTGCTTTAAATTATTTTAGTTTAGGTATATTAAATTTTTAATAATAGTAATCACTATTAATATAATTTTTGTTTATATATGAAGGCGGAAACCATTTATTTTAGCGTTTTTTTTAATGTTTACATGGAATGATTTTAGTGGCATTCAATTTGACGTATTCGATTAGAATCAATTCCTATTGCATGGCCAAGAAATAATTTAATACAGGGTAACCCAAAAACACTCACCAATATTCAATTGTATGTTAACATGATTTGCTCTAAAGCCATTTTCTTTTTATCGTACTTTCAATGGTTTGCAAAGAACTTCAAACTATAACCTCTAAAATCTCGACGTATTATCGGTTGTTCTCTTTGATAGTTTGCCCATTATGTGGCTTATTGTTCTCATAGCAAACCGGACTTAATACAAATTCATGCGCTATGCTATACATAACATCCCACCAACAGCTGTTTTTTAATATACCTACACTACATATAACATTTTAGTATTTTTATTTCAGAAATAAATAATAATAAATATCACTTAAGTATATACAACTCATTTAGTTTGAAGACATCAAAATAAATGTTCATTGTATATACTTAACTGCCAATAAACGAAATAACAAAGTCACACAAACTGTATCTAATCTCAAGTTTTGACCAAAGAATAAAGATACTTCATCACATCAGGCACCGCCTCTTATAGCTGCCGATAAAAAGAAACAGCCAAAATGTCAAACAAAACTTTAACAATCGTAACCATTCATTTAATGACGACAACACCCAGTAGTATCACCAGGAGACATTTCTTCAAAAAATAATGCCAAACGCGTCATAAAATCTCATTAAAGGAGAACACCCTCGGCTCCTGAATGGCTATGCCTAACGCCCACGACCCTTATTGAGGTGGGCAGGAAATCTCACAGACTATATTCTATTCAGATGCCTGGCAAAGCAATTTCAATATTTCATATACCCTGGAAAAATTTCAGATATTATTTATTTTAATACAAACAGAGTTGCCAGATATTTTTTTGCGATAAATGGAGCACAAAAAAAAAACTTTCTAGCCTTAATTAGCCCCATGAATTAAAAAAGGTAACAAAATTTTGTTTACAAATATAAGTACAAATTTGCCCTTATGACAACATAAAACAAAATTATTTAAATAAAAAAATTAGACGTAAAAATGTTTTTCACAAAAATGCAAATATAAAAAAAAAAAACAATTTTAACCAATTCTATAATGTATAGCTGTAAATAAAAGGCACGACTGGGTTATCATAGGTCTTCTTAGACTTTAATTCGGTTAAAATCCGTTAAGTAGTTAACGAGAAAATCAAAATAAAAAAAAACCGTTATATGGCAGGTACCGTTAAAACTGCAGTTTTCTAGTAAATTCGTCTGGAACCATCTGAGCCGCCTTTAATGCCATATAGGTTAACCCACAGACCCCATAGATACCAAGTTTGAAGGTCCAGCCGATTAGGCTGCAGGTGCTTAGCTTACATACAGACAGACAGACACACAGACATTGTTTCCAGAACCACTTTTTTCGACTTCGCTATCATCGTATTGTCATAATATGTTCGATTGTTATCTAAAATTATTTTTTTCACGAATTCATAACTTGCCTTATAGTCTTAATCGCAAGTAAAAATATGTCACATTCGTGATGGGCAGCCGTCATTCAACATCATCAAGTAATTTGACTCCGACTGTGGCATAGAGCTTCAAGAAATCTCCTTGATCCTTTGCGGTCTGCAGCCGTAGGCCGCAGGTACTTCAGCCTTCCCTTAGGATTCCGTTTCTCTTAAGACAATTGATTTCTCGGTGTGTGGTCAATTCAACTTCATTAACTTTGCCTTACATATTGAGTTTGAAAAGTTCTTGGTTCTTTAGAATGCACAGCCCACCGCCTCCGCAGCCGCTCCTTCAACAATTTGTTTGCTAAGAAATTCCAGGTACCACAGATACGGATTTAATATTGGATTCGAAGAACTCAACTTAGTATCGTTGGGAAAATTTTAAGGAACTTTGACACTACACCTACACTCGAATATAAGTATACATCACCTTTTATAGGACAACCCCCTTACTTCGTTTATTAAACTAAACTGTAATCAACAAAAAAAAATACTGTTTGAAGATATCTATTTGTTATCTCGACGCAAATATACAACGTATTCAACGTAACGCTTGACTGACCCTTAAAAATGCGTGAGTTTTTTATTAATTTTTCTAATCAACTAAAAATTTATAGCACACAAAAAAAGCTGTCAATTAAATAAAAATTGAATATCCAACAGCTTGAACCAACGTTAAACTAATTATTCAGTATACATTACCTTCACACTTTAGAATCAGGTGTCAAATAACCTTACTCTCATTTTCTGCTATTTTTTTTTTAGTTATTTTTTCTTACTTCAACTGAGGGACAGGTGGGACGTGACACTTGAGATTCCTGCACAGAAGTTCATAATAAAAATTGTGACAGTGTGACGCATTTAATTATTTAAAGACAAAAAATACAGAAATCAGAAAAGTAAACTAAATCGAAAAAAAGTACACTCCTACATAAAATACACTTGACGTAATTCTGTTGATGATGACGACGACGATGCATAGTTTGGCTTCAATGTCTGTTTATGTGATGTCTTAGTTTTCCAACAGAGCGTCTATAAGTCCGATATAGTCTACTCAACCCAAATACAAGACAAAAATGCTTCAAATAATTTTTCTCTTACGAAACATAGAGACCATTAAATTTATTGAGGGTGTAGACGTAGGCAAAATCACCCCCATTATAAGCGAAAAAAAATTTCGAGGCATAATATTCTACTCAATGGAGAAGTCAGACAGAAGACTCACCTTCAATTAAATGTTACGACAGAGACAAACAAGAGTGGGTGGGAATCAGAATTATAACAGAAAACAGCCGGTATGCAGGTGGAATTTGTATATATAATGTTATGTAGGTTTATCATATTTTCAAGGGTAAAAACCAACGGCAAAATAAAGATGCCCATGCCATTGCGACCCCGTCATTTTGTTACAACTAATACGTAACCAACGTATAATGTAATAATTCTGTTTTTCTGCTTTGCTCCCGTTTAGCTAGATAATTTGTTTTTATAAAATGTATCTCAAACTCTACCATATCATAAATGGTTTGGCGAAATCGGTTTGTGCTAGTGCTCTGGATACAACACGGGGACGTACAACGTATTGTGCTGTTTTGGTGCTTATCTCTATTTTTATAAAAGATACTTACTCATCATTCCAACGTAATGTTTGTATACGTAAGTACAGAGCAATTTTCTGGTCACCTGATGAAAAATATACAATTACACTCGAGCTTCGAGCATTATAAGCAGGCGCATTCTGTGTGTGTTGTTTATTTTTATTATATGGGGACTTTTTTTTTTGTTGCCTTTGGGGACTTAAGGGTGATGACAAGGGGTGATTCTGATATCTTTTGAAAAAGTACTCATCGTTGAGAGCATCAATCACGTTAAAGGATATTGCGATAACATGTATGATGACATCGTGTTTGAAGTTTAAATTTAGATTTAAAATGATTTATTTAATTTTTTTTTTTTTTGTGTATGTAATGTATCATACAGGGTGAGTCATGAGCAATGCGACAAAATGTTAGGGCGTGTAGGTTGCGTTGAGACAAGAAAAAAATCGTATGGGAGGGGGGGGTCTATTCCCCTCCGTTTAGCCGGGAGGGGCAATTTTCGAAAAAACTGACTTAAAATATGAAAAAAATTATTTAAAATCAACGGCTTCATTCACAATGCTGTGCGATACGTTTTTGAAAAGCCAATAACTTTTTCTTTCATTCTGTGTTTAAATAAATCTATTTTAAGAAATAGTTTTTGAAATATTAATTTTCAAAGTCAAAATTTTGAAAAAAAAAATTGAAAAAAAAATTTCAAATTCATTTTTTTCAAAATTTTACGTAATTAAGTGCTAATTTTAATTTCAAAATTCAATGCTGTTATTAATTTTTAGTCAAAAACAGAAAACCGGATGTCAAAATGTATCTTAGTTTTTGAGAAATAAAAAAAAAATTAAAAGTAAAACTAGTAAAATAAGTAAAAAGTTAATTCGTTTTTTTTTATTATTTAATTAAAATCGGATGGTATGTAATGAAAAATAAGAAAGGAATAATTCCCTTATTAATAATTGACCTGAGCAGGTCAAATTTGGAAAACCAAAAAAAAAAAAGTGTTTTTCTTGGAAAAAAATACTTCTAGTTTTTCTTATTTTCTCAAAAACTAAGATACATTTTGGCATCCGGTTTTCTGTTTTTGACTAAAATTAATAACAGCATTGAATTTTGAAATTAAAATTATCACTTAATTACGTAAAATTTTGAAAAAAATGAATTTGAAATTTTTTTTTTCAATTTTTTTTTTCAAAATTTTGACTTTGAAAATTAATATTTCAAAACCTATTTCTTAGAATAGATTTATTTAAACACAGAATGAAAGAAAAAGTTATTGGCTTTTCAAAAACGTATCGAACAGCATTGTGAATGAAGCCGTTGATTTTAAATAATTTTTTTCCCATTTTAAGTCAGTTTTTTCGAAAATTGCCCCTCCCGGTTAAACGGAGGGGAATAGACCCCCCCCTCCCATACGATTTTTTTCTTGTCTCAACGCAACCTACACGCCCTAGCATTTTGTCGCATTGCTCATGACTCACCCTGTATATGACCCTAATCGAAAAAAAAAAGAAAATTTAAATGAAACAAAATTTAATTACCTACCGCAATTTATTAGAAAACTTAGATACATAATTTGGCTGCAGAAATTAAAGAGACTCCCATATTACGAGACTGTTTTATTTTATGGAGCCAAAGAAGTATTTCAATTAAAATTATTCTTGATCTATCTTTTGTTAATAAAGTTTAAATAAGAAGCGAGGAATTATAAGTGTAATAGTATCCAGATAATCTACTTTGCACCCCATTAGAGAAAAAAATGTTCTTCTGGTTGGATCCATCACTGCCTACAACATGTAAAACTAGTCATAGAAGATAGAAACTTCTTCGTAGTTCAGACTGGACCGGAAATCCTGTGCTTCGTTTTCGCGCCATTTCATTTTGACAAAGTCCATACGTATGATCATTTTGTTCAGAGATCTTTTTTTCTCAATGGCTTTCCTAGCCTTAAGAGATAAACCTACACTCACCGGCACTAATCAAGGAAAAGGGAATGAGCGTGTCCTAAGAATTCCATTTCTGGCAATACGAGTCCCTGAAGGATCTCCTCAACGTATCGCGTTGCATTTAACCATCAACGATGGCCAACTTTGAACGTCCCTCGGAATCATGCCTTTAAGAAGCATCCATGATAGCCGCAATACCTGCGGTGGTAATAAGTACAAACCTCTATTTTCTCGCAACGGAATAAATTACGAAAATGTAAAGAAGGGGTAAACACATTCCTGGACTACCTTCATATTATGCAACATGTGGTATATAAAATCTAGGTCGATCAGCTTAACTAAGTTTCCGTGCCTGTGAGTATATATCAGCAATATTAGGATCATAACTTATAAGTGATCCTTTGGTTCGATGTAAAAACAATCCGAGAAATCGGACTTGACTTTAGTTATACAATTTCTGATTAGACTTCTCAAACACATATGTTGGATAGTTGCCTGTCCTTTAGTTACACAATACTGTCAACTTTATATACATAAAAATGTATATTCTTACAGCTCTCTAACTTTTCAAGGCTCTGATCTAGAAAATAGAAGCTAGAGCCTGCTGGTCTGCGATCAGCGTATGTTAAAAGTTAAAAAATATTTGGCACCCTTATTATAGATACAAATCATCAATTACATTTGTCACCAAACTAAGAAATTAAAAATTAATATCACTAGTCAAAAAGATTTTTTTTTAACTAATCATAACATAACTACGAGCATAACTATGTACATATTACTTGATCTGTTTTTGAGGGCACAGTATTTATAATAAAAACTACATACCTCCAATAAAATTTAATATGCACGTTTTTTAGAGCCATTTTATCCTCGATTTTATCTTTACATCTCGCTTTATATTAGTGCCAGAAAATAACACATATACATAGTCAATTAGGAAGATTATATTATTGACAAATGATTTGTTGCAGCAAGGCCTTCTATTTCACACGTCTTCATTCGTACGTGACTTAAGATATTAACATCAATTCGTTACTCTTGATACGCATGCCATGGACGGAGGGTTTTAAAGTTATTTTGAGAATTAAACTCAGTTAAGTTTTATTATCATTTAACGAACTGAGTATGTACCTACTCCTACATACCTATAGAAACATAATAAAAATATTTATTTTAATATAATAAGAAACAGAAACTTAAGAGTTTTATTTATGACTTATAAGTTTTGGAATTTTACTAGAAAATAATGATTTAAGAAATTGTATTTTTTAAGCGATTTTTTTACATACATGAAATAATTTTTTAAAATGCTCTAGCAATAGATTTTACATGATATAAATTTGACAAATAAAAAAATCGTTGTAGGTATGCAATTTTTTTATTTATTTTTTTACAAATTATTTTTTTTATACTAAAATCATTCTTTTAAATAAAAAATCGATTAATAATTAATTATGTTTTAATTTTAATTTAATTGATTTAAACACATTTAAAAGAAATTTGCTACACCAGTTTTAGGGACTTTTAATATTTTTACATAAAAACAAAATTAAAATTAATATGAACAACTGGTCTCTTAAGTAAATATATTTATTATGCAGTGTGATCAGTAAAAGTTACATCAAACAGCTAATGCATAATAAAAAAAAAATGCAAAATAAAAAAAAAAATTTAAATTTCTTTTCATTTTTTTTTTTGAAAATTAACAAGCTTTAAAATCTGTTAACTAAAAAAAAATTTATTTAAAAGTAAAGTTAAAGAAGAGATTTTTGGCTTTTCAAAAAGGTATAACATGGCTTTGTTGATCTTAAATATTTTTTTTCTGGTGCTAGTCAATTTTCTAGAAAATTGCACCTCCCGCCTAAACAAGAGGAAACAGACCCCCATACAATTTACCTATACTCTTGCTTTTTGGTGCACCCCATACCGATCACTTTGTATATTTTACAATTTTTTTCCAAAATCACATCCAGTTTTTAAAAAATTATTATTTTTTTAAACAAGCTTTTTAAAATATAAAAATCAAAACTTTGAGTACATCAATTTAAGGAACCTAAAAATTTTCAACAAAATTAAAACAAAACATAAACTTGTTATTTAAATATGCATTTACAAAAAAGTTTCTTAAGTTAATTATTAAAAAAAAGGTTGAGCCGTCAAAATTAAAAAAAAAAAAGCGTTATATGACAGGTACCGTTAAAACTATTTTCTTTGGAAAATAGGGCTTAACTATTTGAACGCACTTTAATGTCGTGCCTCTAATTTTAAATTTAATCAATATCGTTGAAGCCTATTTCGAGAAAAACTCATATACAAAATTGCCAGATGCACTTTTTTGAATTCTTTATTATCGTGTTGTCATGTTTGATTGTTATCTATTTTTTTCTTATACTAATTCGATAGGCTTTGGAAAAATTTGTGGAAATTGTAAACTTTTCTTACAAACCCCAATTCAACAGCAACACAAAAAGGATCATTTTCGCACGCATGTGTGACTAGATTTTACAGGATGAGGAAATGAGAGTAAAGCACAAACTGAAGTATTTTTTTTTAACCAAATTAGTTAGAGAAATATTCATGGGAATATTTTAATTCAAGTTATTTATTCTGAAACATCCAGTCAGGTACCTCACAGCTTCTGCATTAAAGGGTTACCAACTTATAAGAAATAACAGTGGGTGCATATTTGAAAAATGGATGTGATTTTCGGGAATTTTTAAAACTGAATATATTTTGTAAATTTGTTTTATAATTTTGAAGTTAATTGCTAAATACAAATCTTTGTATTTTTTCTATATCTTATTATTGTTTTTTTTTTAAATTTAATTATTATTTTCAATTTAACTTATAACTACTTAAACAAAAACCTTAAAAACTAGCTTACAGAATAACTTAACTAACTTACTGGCCCCATGCGGGCGCTCTAAACTATACTATAACTATATATTAAAAATGCCTCTTAGCGTAAAAACTAACTTTAATTAAAATTCAATATGACTTAAAACTAAACGAGAAAATTATTAAAAACTCGTTTTTCTCTGACATTTTATATAAAAACTTAAAACTACTTATTATTGTATTATATTGATTATAACTTAACTCATAACAAAGTTTCCAGACTGAAGTGTATATCCAACTATGACCGCGAGTGTATTGGAACACCCTTTATAACAAGGCTAATAACGCTATAATGAATTTTTGTGTCAAATTTACCATTTTTAAAAGCTTAATTAAAACATTGAAAACAGCTGTAGCATTTAAATTCTGAGTCAAAAAAACAAGAAACATATCTAAAAATATAGTTTTTTTTAATACTATAGGAACAAAATAATTCGCACATTTCTATAGAAGTGTTAATAACTTATTTTTTGTCGCATATGTCTAGACAGGTAATAAATCGACCAAATAATTAATGTTTATGACAATATGTTTTGATTTACCTTCCCAAATGATTAATAAGAAACAACAATTTTATTTTTGTTCTGTGGTATTCCGACTTTGTTGTTGTTTAGTTCGCCTGACCGTCCTGATGGCCTTGTTATATATTTATTATTTTGTTTTTTTGTTTATTTGTTGTTTGTAAAAATTCTTTTGTATTAAAATACGCTAGTCAATTTTTTTTTTTAACATTGTGTGTGAACTATTGAAATGTGAGGCGATTTGTGTGAAATGTTGTGGTATTAAAATCGTTTGGATCAGTAATTAATGATCAATAATAAAGAGGATTTCATAACGAATATGTGTAAACTTACAGAATCAAAGAAAACTAAAACAACTTGAAAAAGCGTTTACATTGTTTGGCACATTGAGGAAAACCACAAAAAAAAACATTGTTAAGATTGTTAAATCATTTATTACTGATACGTCATAAGGTTTAAGTTTATAATACTGACGTACCTCAGGGTTGGTTATTGGTACTTTTACATATCTTTTTTAATTATAGCTTCCCATGTTGTCTTATCAGACTCAACTCAATCTGTCTAAAAGTCTGAATGTGTTAGCATCCGCAGCTCAAACGATTGGGCCGGGGCAAAATGGCTCCAGTCTGAAATTAGTAGCCACACAGGGTCAATCCAAGTCTTTGTCCTTTTAACTGTCATGTTTGGCTCCGGCTCTTTGGATTTTCAGCTTTGCGAGAATCCAACCGAGCCAGCAGAGCCACCTGACGTAGGTACTTTGTTTTTTCATAATTTTAAATAATATATACTTAATTTATATTTTTTTTTTTAATTCATTTTTTTAAAAACCTTTTGATGATTTTTTTGAATTTAAGTTTTATGTGGAAGTTCTTTTAAAACTTAAAAGTTGTTTTAAAAAATTTGATGTACGATATTTGTGAAAGAAGTTGTAATTTGTTAAATATATCGCAATAATTAAAAATTATTTGTAAGTAGATATATCATGATTATATTGTAAAATTCTGAGCTCTTAAAAAAATAATTAATATTGATTATTTTTTAATTCATATATAATAATTGAAAATATTCTTGGAAAATAACAGCATCCAAGGGCAAGTACGTGCTACTCAGTTGTGTCTTTTATTTTGTCTGACAAAATCATTAGAGAAGTTTTCAAGAAAATAAGGAAAATCGAAAACTGTAAAAAAAATTAATATCCGCTCAAGGGAACCATCTATTGAAGAAAATCTGTCAATCCATATAACTATTTTTTAACAATTTACGATTTCAAAGGTAGACATTGCGTATATTTAGCAATCATAAACATAGTTTTTGGTAATAAAAACGTCTAACTAGATTTTAGAATTTTCGACAAAACGCCTGCCGCCATATGCTTATTGTTTAAATATTCTATTAAAATGAGACGTCCTCATTTCTTCACATGTTGGTATTCAAATATTAAATTTCATCAATTTCATGTGATCTAAAAACAATTAAATTTCAATCTCAAAATTCTGAGCTCGTAGTAAGCCTCCTACTTCCTTCCTTCAGGCCGTACCCTCAGATTGTATAAACAATTACTTGTTGTCAATATATTTTACATCATCAAAAACAAATTACAACATTAGATTTCAACCCAATCTCATTTCCCATTTTAAAACGCACTTATTTGACAGTCACGAAATTTACTTTTATCAGAATTATTTTTTATCGTAACACGCCCTTGAATAACTTCACATGTTAAAAAAGGAAATTCCAGTACATTTTTCATTATTAATTACCCCATTGTCACAAGAAACCACAACTTTTATGATAATAATTATGGTATATTGTAGATACCTTCCATATGGCTTCTATCATTTTGCACACAAGCCGCAAACTACACGAAAATAGATATCATTAGATAATGAAAACCATTAATTATAAAAATCCCAAGTTGTGGCGAGGGCGACAGTTAAGCTTCCCATGTGTAATGAGCGCGGATATAGTAAACACCTTTGTGAACTTAAAAGATTGTCATGTGAAAGTTTTATTTAACTATGTATGTTTCTAAATGAGTTTTAGTCTCCAGTTGTTTTTTCTTTAAGAACTGACAAATAAATATATTGATTGTATCGATAATATAACAGATAATTATTTCGAAGCTTCAATTCTTATTTATAGGTAAAAGTGTTTAAAATATTTAAGAAACAATCAGAAATGTGTTTGAAATGCGGATGACAAAAAAACGTGTTTTTAAATTATAAACGTAATTTATACAAATTTTTTCGCACAACTTTTTGTGACATTAAAGTAGAGCGTAGTTTAACCCCCTTAAGGTCCAAAAGTTTTCTAAAGACTAACTTAAATTTTAAAACAAAAGAATCAACACCCTACAACTCCTACCAATTCAGGCACATATTGGAAAAATCATCTTCAATTTAATTTCTCGGATTCCTACACGCTCTTACTTTTTGTCGCAGCTAACCCTCAATTCTGTATAAGCTAAGTTCAAAATATGACAACTCTTACATCACCATTATTATAATGTCGCGGAAAAATCTTTGAAGCTGACTAAAGGGCATATGCAGGATTTCGGTAAAGGGAGGTGGAGAATCATTTACTTAAAATGTTTTTCAGAAAATCATAGTAAGCATATGAGGTCCTTAAAATAAAAAAAAATAAGAAAAAGCTGTTTTTTGAAAATTGAATTAATAAAAAAACAAAAAATTTTAAAATAATTAAAATTAAAATTAAAATTAAGCGTTTTATTTTCAAAACGTTGGTAGGTACCTAATATTTGTTCAGTTTATCTAATTTCTTCGAAGAAAAAAATTGTGTTAAAATCGATTAACCCGTGCACAAGAAAGCTGCAAGAAAAAATAACGGTTCTATACATGTAGGTTTAACGTTAATAGACTTGACAAAATAGACTAGACTCACATATCCAAATTTTTCCAGAAAATCGTTGGAGCCATTTTCAGGCAAAATATGATTTTTCATAACGGTTATTGGCAGGTAATGATACTATTTCAGCTAAAAAAAATCCAATTTCTCATATAAAGATGGTCTGCAAACCCTTCATACCAATTTTGAAGAAAATCGGTTCACTGATCGTTTAGGCTGTCAGTGCTGAAACAACCAGACTGACAGATAGACAAATCGACAAACATAACTTGCGGACCCACTTTGTCCTCTTATCTCAAAACTTTTTTTTATCGAAAAACATGTCTTATTATGTAACACAAAATTATAAACAGGTACATATTGATTAAAATTTAATTATCTACAAACAAAATTTAATTATAACAATTAAATTTTAAATATAAACACGTTTTTCTTTTTTTTTTTCAGGTGAACCATCGGATTCCAAATAATTTATGTAAGTTCTATTTAAACCATTTTCCCTGAAATACAAAATGACCTATTTTACAACTTTCCCTTCATATTTTTGTCTATTTTTCTGATTAATGTTGACACAGGAACTTACTTAAAGGGATTTAAACTGTCATCATTTTTCAACCCTCTTAATTGACCTTTGGGTTTTTTTTAATGTAGGTAGGTAGGTACTTACCTACCTACCACCCTACCAGCAGCAATAAACTTTAATTAGACAGCATCCATTTGTATCTATATCTACTTTCCACACTCTGCACTCTGCATAGTATCTTCTGTTTCCTTTATTTCCATATTCTCAAAGCTATGTAAAAAAAAAAAGAATTCTTATCAACTGCAGAGCAGTTTCCCTTCAAATGTTGTTCCAACAATCATATACATGTATACAAAGAGACCTTATAACTCTCATCAAAATCGATTTCAAACTAGAATAACTTCATTCTAATTTTAGACTAGGTAAAATAAACTTTGGCATAAAATAACAGCTGTACCTCTGCTATTTATTGCGGGTGGAAAATTATGCCGCTACTGCCTCAACATCTTGTGCTACGGTCTACATTTCAAAAAAAAAAAGAAAAAAAAAGCAGGGGCATAATTTTATATATAAATTGCCAGAGAAAAAGTAGGTGGAAAGGTTGGTGGAACATATACAATGTAAAATCAATACAGTAGGAATTATGCTCTCAAATCGTATACCTATTACATTATCCAGGTTAAAATATTCCCTTTGTCGATAAAGGAAATGAGTCTTATAGTTAATGAAACTTTTTAGCTTTATTGTCGTTGGAAAGACGAGTGGAGTATTATACCCAATCTCTAAAAGGAACAAAAAGTAATGATTTTCCTAACTGTTTTTTTTTAAGTCGGGTGTTTTTCTTTTACTGTTTACAGTAGGATAATTCTTAAAATTCTTACTCAAGGACAAGGGTGGCAATTATTTAAAAAAAAGTAAAAATGTATGTATCTTGTTTTATAGAAAAGTGGTGCCAAATTAATGCTTTTCACAATGGCATATTTTGTTTCTTCAAAAGTAACACATGTGTTCATATCTTAAAATAATTATTAGAAATAAAAATAAATAAAATTTCTTTTACTATAAGTACCTACATCTAAATAATTTTTTATTCAATTCGTTTTTTTTTTTTGTTTCTTTTTTTTAAGTTTAATTTCTTTTTTATACATACCTAGTGTAATTTATTTTGTTGGACCGAAAGTAAATGCAAATAAAAATACATCTATGATTTTGATGAAAATTTTTTTTTCTCTATTATATTTCTTAAATTTGGTCATTACGAATTTTACATAAAAAAATTTTACTCAACGGAAGTTCTTGTGGAAATCGATTCTGACAAGGTAATTTTCAATTAACTTTGGACACATATTATGTAAGGCAATAACTTGGTCATAAATTGATGAAAATTTCTTTTCCAAGCATCAAGTGTTTGCGGATTGGGTGCTTAAGCTCGACCTTCTGTATAGCCCCACAAAAAGAATCAAAACTATGTCATACGCTCTTATTGTTAGGCACTTGAAGTTCACATAATTTTTTTTATCGATAAAGCCAAAACGGGACATGTTGTGTGAGATTTTCAAAACCACATCGCTCTTCCATATCCATTTCATCTTTTAAAACCAACAATATTACGGTGAACGTTTAACGATGTGAGTTGGCGGTTAGAAAACGCAGGAATCCATGACACCACTCGACCAAAAATTTCACAATATATAGGTCCTACATTGAATTATGCCTACGAATTCTGCTGGGGGCTGCAATTCTTGCAATTATTGAACTTTATAAATGCAAAGCCTGAAGTTGATTGATTTTGATGTTCTCCTTTACCAATGGCAGCCGTATTTTCTGTAAAGCGTGCACTTCGTTAATGGGTAGGTCTTCAGATATGACATCTGAAACAGTTACACCACTGTATTTCTGAAATGTTTTACAGATTAACCTATATAGATGCGCTACGCGCAGATAGACGAGTAGTACCAAAATATTAAGTTAAAATTATTAAGAAAAATATTAAGAAGAAATCTTTTTGATTCCACAATTCACAAGGTTCTGCTTGAGTTTTATAAGACAACAAAAAACCGACACATTTACTCATCATAACTCAACCAAAAAAAATAAAAAATTCAAGGAAATAAATATATTTGAAATTCTTTATTAAAAAAAACAGCTTAAGTTACATATAACATCAAAAATGTCCCAAATTCTCTGTTGACTTTGGAATCAGGCCAAAAAATCTAAAATGAAGGCCATTTACTGTTATGTAGTTTTAAAAGAAAAATCAACTGGAACAATATACTCACCCCTTTTTTAACCAACTGTAACAAAACCATTTATATAGAGCAAAACCAAAACATCAATGGCTTCTTTCATCCTTTGACGTTGATTATGCTGCTGCACCATGCTAATGTACGTCACATTTTGCTCATAGTGTCCTCATTGAGCAACCATAAAACCACTATACCATCATCATCATCATCTTCGTAGTCTTTATTATCTTTGTCCAATTTTTATTGGCTAACCGATAGTTTTCAATTTTTTTTTAATATTTTTTTTTTGACCAAGAATACAAACCGCACATTACATCTCTACTGACGAGGCCAAGTAAATCGCATTCAAGTGAAGAGAGATATTACATGGAATCAGAAAATTGTACATAAGTTACACTTCTTCGTATACATAAACACAGCAAGGATATACATAGTAAGGCAAATCGATAAAGCCGAAGCTGTTAACCTACTTTTGAACATAGCTCCACACAAAATACTCTACTAAGTAAGTGTGTATAAGGCTGATACTCGCTATCTATGTATATATAGAAAAAGCAGTTGTATATGTGCCCAAAAAAAAAAGGACTTGCCATACTGCAAATATTTATTTTCACTTACTCTTAACGGTTTTTGTTTTCTTTTAACTGCTGCCTAAGTACAAATCTTAATTTTAATCCATTAAAATGTAAATTTAAGCAAACTCTTGGAAAGGCATTTCTCAGAAAAAACAACAAAACAGTTTTTAATTTAAACACCGAGTTTAAAAAAAAAAAAAACTTCATTCACCTGCTATATTTTTATGAAAACAAAACAGGACAACAAAAATAGGAATAAACTCTTCCTCACATGTAAAATAGTATTGGTGTTACTTTTGTGTATACGCAAACTCACTGTGTCAGTAGTGTTGGTATTTTTTTTTTTTTTTTCTTGGAGGATGTTGGGGAAAGTATTCTTCCAGTATAGCAGTCGTGACGGTCTGAGTGGTATCATGGAGCACAGTTGTTGGCACACTTCGAATTGAGTAACGTGGCACTTTCTAACATTATTTGCATATACCGAACGAGATGGCTTTCGTATCGTTTCGGCATAGAGTCCTGATTTCGGAGGATACCATCAGCTGATTTGTGCGTGCGCGTGTGTGTTTAAAATTAATATTGAGAAAATATAAATAGATATGCGTTAAAGGAAAAAAATAATTTTAAATGTAAGAACAATATGTTAAAGGACTGTATTTTATTAAATTTAAAGTGTTTTCTACGGATATAAGAAAAATAAATGTGTAGTTTTAATTTTTGAATATGAAATTCAAAAACTGTGTCAAAGGATATTTGGCTTTTCTATAAAAGGAGTGGTCTGTATTCCTATAGATCTTTTTCCTTTGCGTTCTACCCACATAAAGGATTTGCTACGACTTTTGTTACAGCATGTTGTCGTTTCAGAGATTAGCATACCTTTCTACAAACACCCACACAAATTTTCATACAAATATAATATGTATCAAATATATTATACGTCAAATAATTACAGATGACGTTTTTTAAGTATGATTACGATCAAAGTGAGTTTTCACTTTCAATGTATGAATTCACTTTTTTATTTGTTTTATATAGAGCATGGTACTGTTTTTGTGGAGATATAACGAAAAAAAAACGGTGCATTAATCAAATCTATCATGTAAACTATGACGGAAATCATATATTAAAGATTGGTTATAACATTTCTTGATGCAGTTCTATATATTAAAGATACCAAAAACATTCGTGTTCATAAGTTTTAATAAGAATAAAAAAGACAATATTAAGAAACTAGGCAATGGGTCAAATGATGTAGTTATTTAAAATAACTACAATGTCAATAAGAATTGTTGACTTAACTCCTTTAACGAAAATTCCATTATAACCATTTGAAGATTTTCCTGTATATTGATATTTTTTTTCCAAAAAAACCGTGATATGTATTTAGTGAATCAAAGTTTAAAGTAAAAAAAAATGGGAAGATATTGCGAAACGGTTGACTTAAAGCAATAAATTGATTCAATGACCTTTAATAGACCTCTAAATGCACCAAAAAGGTTTCGGAAGGCAAAATTTTGGTATAAGACCAAAATTTATTGGTCAAGTGTTTTTGAAAATCGATTTTTTTTTAAATTATTGCTTTAAATCGAGATATATGTGTACATAGCTATACAATTTTGAAGCATATTTTGAGAAATATAAAAATAACACAAATTGTGAGAAATCGTTTGCTTCAGATAAGGGATTATTTCGAGAACCCCTGTTTCTATAGGAATTAAATATCGGAATGCTGGATTTGTTAAACTGTGCTTAAAGTATAATACTAGAAAGTATACTGAGAATTTCAATTCCGATACGATAGTATAGGGAAGTGGTTAGGTTAGGTTTATGTGGCTGTCAGGAAGACTACTGACACACTTAGACCACAGATAGGTCCGTTGTGATACCACGAATGAGCGAGGGAGTATTTCTTTAATTAAACCAGTTGGAGCTTCTTATGAAGCGGTGTAAAGATAGAATATCAACGTTCGACATATCGCTTGGATCTCCGAAAAAGAGATTACCCAGGTGTAATTTACGTCTTTGGGAGAGAGCTGGGCATGAACAGAGAAGATGGGTGATAGTCTCCTCCTCCTCCTCGTCCATGCAGCTTCTCCAAAAATCATTAGAGAATACGCCAAGTCTTATGGCGTGTCTTCCTATGAGGCAGTGTCCGGTTATGACACCAATTACGGAGCTAAGATGTAATCTGCTCATAGATAACAGACATTTAGTACGTTTCTGATCTAATTTTGGCCAGATTTGCTTTGTCGCTACGCAGGTAGTAGTGTTTGTCCATCTTAAATTTGCTTTCTCTATGGCATTTAGTTTTAGCGTGAGTTTGCTTGTAGCGATAGGTATACCAATATTCACCTTGTTAGGTAAAATCGGCAATAGGGTTCCATTTCTGGCGAGTTCATCGGCTTTGCAGTTTCCTTCAATGTCTCTGTGTCCCGGCACCCAGAAAAGGTGAATATTGAACTGTTCTGCCATCTCCATGAGAGATGATCGACAGTCGCGGGTAGTTATTGAGTTTGTGGAAACAGCACTGATTGATTTAAGGGCTGCCTGATTGTCTGAAAATATACGGATATCCGATACAGATATCACGTTTTCCCTTAACCAGGATAATACCTCTTTGATCGCCAGAATTTCCGCTTGGAACACACTACAATGGTCAGGTAGACGGAATGAGAGACTTAAATTTAGTCTGTCTGAGTACACGCCACCACCAACCCCATCTTTAGTTTTTGAGCCATCAGTGTAAAAATGATAGGGAAGTGGTGTATGTATGTTATTTTGACAAACACAAACTATATATATAGCAATAAATAAGTTATTTTACAATCAACAATAACCGGAACCGGATGGTCCGCTTTGCGAGATACATATACAACATACCTTTCTATATGTTATGAACTTGGCATTTTTAAACTAGGTCTCATTAATTACATAAGTATATAATAACCCACTTATTACCATGCAAATACAAACAATTCTTATATAGATACTTACATTTGCTAAAAAAAAAACTTCAGTTTAATTTTAAGCGACTTCTTAGCTTCAAAGGAAACCGCTGTTGACTATTCTATCTACATTTCATAATTCACTTACATTTGTCTACAAATTTGTTCATAACCATCAATTACGCATATTATGTACTTTATTTATTTATCGTCTGATAACAATCTTTAAAGAGAGATTTTCATCAGTCGTTCGAACATATGTTTCTATAAAAAAAATAATATATTTAAATTTATCTCCGCTCTTTTGCTTTGTTCTCCCACACTGTATCTTTGGGTTTATATTTAACACAACTGTTTGATAAACGTGACAAATTTTATATTCAACAATCAATATACAGCGCAACATTTGTTCTTTTGATTATAGTTTAACACATGTATGCATGTTGTTTTTTTCTCTCAATTCGATAACAAACATTTTTTTACTTATCGCATCCACGTTCGTGTCAATAATAAACAGTAATGTAAAATGATTGATCCAAAATAACTGAGTTTACTTGTATCTACACATTTTTTTTAAAGTCAGCACAACTTCAAGAGGAATTTCGCAAATATGCATCGATAAATAAATATACGAGTCTAATTTTTTATTGATTGTGCTTTAAATTATAAGAATTAATTCATTCATAGTTGGAATTTTTCCAAAGTGGTACTTATACATATGTAGTTTAAACAAACTTTGTTGCCAAATTTGAATAGAAATATTTTCCACACCCACTGATAGCCTTATGATAGTATCAAAGCAGTGTTGTTATACAAATTACCCACTTATGGGGTTTCTATTGATTGGATAGTTCTTTACATATTCTTTTGTTTTCTTGTGTTGATTATTAAATACTATAGCTACCCATAGCCTGGCATTTTTATTTATTTTCTTGTTGATCTAAAATCGCGACCAAACCACCCCTTCAGGACCAATGTGAAGATTTCTTTAAAACTTCATCAAAATCGGTCCAGCTGTTTTGGATTCATACACACACCGATTTTTATATATGAATGTTTGTTTAGGTATACAAAGATTATTATTACATAAAAGTTAGTTATGCATTTGTAAGATAAAATAGACTCTTTCATTAAAAAAATAATTACCTACTATGATTTATAAATTTATAACTTTTGTTACCATTATAACATAAGGTGCATAATATTTGTTATAGACTTACTTCTCCAGACCGCTCAATCTCTTAATTTTCAGTTATTAAATCAGTAAATGAAAATATTCTTTTAAATTAATATATAGGTAAAACGCGTTTAACAAATTAAACCTAAGAACAAAATATGTAGGTATAACATCACTGTACAAAATACTTCCTAATGGTTGATTGTTTATAAAGAATGATTTGCAATTTCTTTCAAGCATTAAAAAAAAACAAACTAAAAAAGGAGAGAATTTCCATAAAATATAGGTAAAACAGTGTACGTTACATAAAAAAAGGAACCCCTTCAAACCTGTCGGAAAATTCATGAAAATAACACTCCATCAGCTGGAATGTTTATGCACTTAAAAAAAATAAACTTTCTACAATAGGAATCTATTAAAATTTTATTGTAAAATAGCACACAAACTAAAACTATAAATTACCTCAGGGTTCCACTGCACTATTACGAAAAGGAAAAAATGTATATACATACAAATTATCCTTTTTCTATTCTACTGACCTACCTTTGATAAAAGAGCTCTGATTTTTGGAACTTACCACATGAAGAATTTCTCTACATAGGTACCTATTTGTATGTTTATTTTTTTCTTTATTTGTTTTATATGGATTGAAGAATTTCCACAACGGAATACCAGTGGAATACTTAACTCAGTCAAGCAAAGTCAAACCACCCACCCTTATTATTTATAACGATATGATATCACATCAGCAGATAAATTATTAAGAAGGAAAAAAAGGTCATCCGCCACCACAATATACCTTATTCCTACCCTAAGGATCAGAACTCTTTATGCGGTATGTATTTTATTTTAGTAACACGCGTGGTAGAAATTTTTTTCTTATACTGACTTTAATAATTAAGTCTGTAGCTCAAAAGCCAGATATAAACAAAAAAAAGTCCTACGCGTCCTTATATCAAGCATTTTTATAAATATATGTATATATGTAGGTTTGTAGAAAAATGTGGTTTGGAATTATTGTGGTGAAGAAAAAAAAAATCTTTGGAACAGTGGGGCATCATCAACAAATTGTGGCATTATTACATTAAAGCAATTTAGAATATTTTTTAGGACTTTTATTACAGCCGTATGCAATACACTAAAAAATAAATTTTAATATTTTATAAATATGAAAAATTTGTTGTAATTATTTCGTATTAGATTCTTATGTTTTCGCATTTAATTTTTTATTAATAATAAACAAAAGATTAAAATGTAAACGAACGGATTATACAGTTTGTATTAAAAATTAATATAATTGTATTCATTTTATTATAATAAATATTAAATTATTTATAGTATTTGCGATGTTTATTTATTAATAAAATTTTGATGTTTTCTTAACCTTTAACCGTGCGGAAAAGCGATATTTTACAAAGCCCAATAGTTTTATTTTGAAATTTGTATTTTGTTGAATGAAATACTTAATCAGCTTTGACAAAAAAAAATATTGTATTTGTCTAAAAAAAAATTGGATCATTATCCATTTAAGAAGGTTCTGTTTTTCTAAATGCAGCCTTTCGATTGAGAAAGAGTTTACACTTCAATAAAATTTTCAAATGAATTCCTGAATCTTAAGAGCTAACTATAATAGTCCATGTGAGATCTGAACGAAACGTTCGTTTCCGATCTCTTTTGTTTATTTTTTGTTTGTGAATTGAATTCTTTAAAGTAACTGTCATATTTTCGTTGTAAAATGCGGATGAGAGCACAGTTTACGTCCGTAAGCAAACATATCGATACTTCCTTGTTCTCGCTCAGTTAAGGACGGATCCGCCCGCACCTTCCGTCCATTTTATTTCTGCCTTTAATTCATCAATATGCTTTTGTCCGTCGTTTCTTGACTCTTGTTGTTTTGATATATCAACTTATCAAACTTCAAAAATATCGATTAACGAAGTTCTACAAATTGAAAACTGAAGAAGAAGTAGTCGAGCATTGGCATATACTACTTTCATTTTCATTTTGAAGGCGTATCGACAAATCTGAATGTATACAGTTGTAAAATTGAAATTTATTTGTTTTTTTATCAGGATGAAACAAATCAGTTAGGTATAAATATTTCTTTTAGCATTTTTATTTGCAACCGTTTCTTATCTTCTCAAATACTCTCTCAACTGTCAAAAAAATCGTGGTACAAACACGAATGTACAGCGAATAATTGCATTGTTGTTGATGAAATGTTCGAAGATTTACAAATCCATTAAAATTTAATCGTGTTAATTTGTTTGCAACATTAAATTCTAGACTCTGTACCATTTATACTCTTATAGTCAGATTTTATGTAAAGGGTTTCCATTGCTTGGAACCATCATTATGAAGCTCTCACAGTTTTCTAGTTCCAATCTCCCACCCTGCATCGGTTTCCATTATATATGAATGGATTATTTTCTTATATTTTTCAACCAAACTTAATGTTAAGCACCACTGTCTGGAGCAGTGTAAATATTTTTGTTTGCTTTATATTCCCTTCCCACCTTCTATTCGTAACAAAATGAACACCCGAAATGTCCCAGATTTTATTGATTTTTTTCTTCTCATAGTATTTACAATTCAGTCGCATATTTATTTAAAATATTCTTTATAATAAAGAAATGTTCTTTAATTGCGTATAACCAAAAATCAGCCTGTCTTTTCTGACAAATGTTTAATACAATATAATAGTAAAGACAGTTTTAATGTTAGAAGGAGTAAACAATGACCCAGTTTCTTTCATAATTCATCCCTCACAACCACCCCACTGTACTGGTGAGTTGGTATCGTCAAAGCTTGCCTATACCATTTTTAACATGTACGTACGTGCTGTCATCGCCATTGTATAGTAATATACAGCATTTATTTATGGTTGCTTTTACCTGGGGTATTCTGTACTTTATTCTGGATGTGTGTTTAATTATCATATCCTTTCAAAAATGCTGGGCAATTCCGATACGAAGGGTTTTCTTAGGGTTGTGTTATGCGGGTGATGTATAATTGGCTGAGACTTAATGTCATTTTCTCTGAAGTTATCATTGAACATACACTTATGGAGTTTAGCTTTTGTTATGATAATGTCGAGTGTGTATATTGTATAAGTATACTTTGCTTACATTATTACCTTTTTAATATTTAAACTTGAACGAGGGAAAGTTTTTTGTTAACTAAAGAAAATTCTTACAAACACATATGGTGCAATCATTTATTCTTAATTTAATGAATATTACAATTTTTTGTGTATAACATTGCTTTGATGTCCTGGAAATTTGATTTAATATTTTATTTATCTGTAATGAATTGAATTTATTATTCTAAGCACCTGAATTGCGATTTTCATTCACAAGAGAAAAGTCTAGGTCATTCAAAGCAGTGAGAATCAACAAGAACAAACATTTACAGTAAATGTATTTTACCTTACAGCTAGACTTTATGCATTTAAAAATGACGGATGAAGTATCATTTATGTATGCATGTGGCATGAAAACAAACAAAAAGGGAATGTCGACAGCAAAACACATTTAAATACAAAACATTAAAAAAACGTTGTGAGATAAAAACCGAATGCATTCTAAGGTAGATAATTACCAAAGTACAGATATTCCTTTACACGGAATTATGAAAATGCATTTTAACACATTAACAAAATTGTCACATACTTTATTTTACTTGATAAATTTTCCTAAAACTGAACTACTGTTGGCATTTATATAGTTTGTTTGCCTCACTGACATAGTGGCATTTATATTTGAATAGAATCGATTTCGACAACAAAATGACACGCCATCAGAGAGTCATTCCTCAAGTGGACGTCAGGTAAAATGTGAAAATTCTTCACCTTGTCGTCGTCCCATAAGACGATCACTCCCAGCTCTTTTCTATAGTTGTTTATTTTTATAAGATGCAATTCTTCTGCCGCTCTCTTGACAACAACAAACCTTCTGTTTTAATATATGTTCGGAAGACGCAGAGGATAGCTCATGATATCTTAAGCGACTTTGATATATGCACTTACTTACGGGACATTACAAAGCAATGTAACAATTAGTTTTACTATTCATTGTGATTGCTGAATCAGGAAACGTGCTTCCATACTATATATTTAGACTGATTGTTTAATAATTAATAACTATAAAATATATAATAACAAAGCTTGTTTTGTTAAATGAAGAATGTCATTTTCTTTTAGCTGTTTTACTGACAGCTGCTTCTGTGTTAATTTTAATTCAAATATTATAAAACTAAAAAAGGGTTCAATAGAAGAATTTATTTAATCTTACAGCTCATAGTTTAATTGGCAGCATTGTCTTAGAAAACTTAAATTTTATATCTAATTATTTTCAAAACAAACTATCTCTTTAACACCTTTTGTCTTTTAGGTTATCTTTTTTATTGTTATTTAATGTGACTTAATTGTTGAATTCAATCTAGATAAAGATATTTACATTCGACTGTGCCGTTTATTCAACTAGATTTTTGCCAATTTAGAAAAGATCTATACAAAGTATTTGGCATTTTGACCAAGGATACAATCAAAATTGTTTTTACTTTTTTTTTTGTTAGCACTGAAAGAAATTTCGAAACAAACCCCAACCGAATCATTTCGGTGAATTTGATCTTACTTTTACTTGATGTTTATATGAAATGCAAAAAAAAAAAATCTATTTTTACCCAAAACGATCTTTAATTGCATTGTGGCCATAAAATTACACATTGGTCTTTTAATTTAAAAATAATGTCAGTCAAGCTGTCTGATAAACAGATATATGTAACGAGAAAATATTGTAATCTCCAAGGAATATTTACGATCAAATTAATTTTATTGTAAGGTGCTGTAAAATATGATAGAAGGTGTTCGTTAGCACGTACAAATTATAAAATATATATACAGATGCACGAGCATGTTATGAGTAGACAACTTTTGAGATTTGGGTGCATTCCGCGCGAGTGCATATTTTAAATGATAGAAATGCAATTTTTCTTTCTGTTCAGTTTTTTGTTGTTCGTGTGGATGCGTTTAAGTGGCCTTAAAAATCTATTTCAATGAGCACATTATGTCAATTTATCATATATATGGGGTGATTTATTTAAATGAAAAGCTTATCCTCATCTGAATCAATTATATACGTATTTAAGTGCTTGCTTAAATGGTACGTATACTAGTACGTACTACGAGAAATGGTTAGCTCCGTGGCCTTACGTAATGTGTCTGTTCAACCTGCTCGATCTAAGCCTTTTTGCCTCCCATTTGTTTTCTTAAATTAACGAAGATCTTCTTTAAGCTGATCATTACATCGGAGATAAGTCTTGCTTGGAGCTTCTTTCTTTTTCTTTTGTTGTATCTTCTTCCTCAAAAGAACTTCCACCCATTGAGAAAGGAAAGTAGAAGATCGAAGCAGAAGATCAAAGAAAAAGAAGGAGAAGAAGAAGAAGAAGAAGAAGAAGAAAAAAAAAAAAAAAAAAAGGAGAATAAGAAGAAGAAGAAGAGAATATTTTACAATACTTTTTTAAGCATAAAGTCCATAGGTTTGGGAATAAGCATATCTTCTATAATCAAGAGCACTTCTAACGTATTTATACACAACATCCCAGCCAAGATGACCGTTTAAAATATTCATCATATCTTACTTTGAAAGAGTCATTACCCCAAAATACATCATTCGAATTTCATTTAAAACAGGGCACACAGCTATAAAGTGAAAGACAAACATTCTGATTCAAAATTAGCGACTGCCGTTGGTTTTGTAGGCTTTCAAAACCCTCGATTAACTATATAAATTCAACATCACTAACTAATGGCCAGTTTCTCCAAACACTTTTAAATATTTATTGGGTTGTTTAATCTTAAAATGGGATTTTTCAATTTCACCAACTATTTTCATTTTTAAAAGGGCCAATAAACTAGAAGTCCCATTTTGTTCCAAATAAATTTTAAAGGCGTCTTAAAAATGCAAGACAAAGAGAACGTTGAAATTTTTCTATTGATATGCTCTCTTCTCGCTTGCTCTAATGAAAGAGAGCCATGAGTGGTGAATAAAAATCAGGGGTTGGAATCAAGTTTCCTCATTTAAAAAAAATTCACCTCATGTTGGTGCAAACAATTTTAAGCTAAAATGCCAATAAATTTTATTACTCCGTTAACTAAAATGCTTTTAGGTGTATTTTGGAAACTGGGCATAAATCTCATAATTAAAGGACACTAAATTGAACGGCATGTTTTAATATCAAACTTACAACGTTCTTCCGTAATAAACAAAATATGCAAAAATAATGCATCAAGAGAACATTATGAACTATTGTGTCAATGCTAATATTTTTGTATAAATTAAAATAATATTTTCTGAATGTTTTTCAATGGCAGGTGAATTAACAAAATGAAAATAAACACTTTGTATTCGACATTAACATTTCCGCATAAATGTGGCATCAAAATGCTTAAATTATATTGTTCTGAAATCTATGAAGAAAGACTCTCATAATAAGAGTAATCAACTATCTAATCAATTTAATTTGTAGATCGATTTGCATGGATAGACAAACAAGGTTCGTCACGAATTTGTTTTTATATATAAATGTATGTATATCGAAAAATCAACGTTGGGGATGGTTAAGTATATACTCAGCGGGCATTTTCACAATGGAAAACCAAATATTCTGTTGATTTAGCGTGGGAGTTCTGTGTGATTTTTCACTTACACAAAATAAAAGGGCATGTGGGAGGGAAATGTATAAACAAAAAAAATCTAGTTGAATTCTATTTGATTTGGAAATTGGTACCTTGACTTCTAAGGCGGAATCCTCAGTGATTGATTATGTTGAAGGTTTTTTTTTTTTAATTTCCTTGAAATAAAGGTTTGGAGTTGTTTTTGAATATATAGTCTAAAGCCAATTTAAGGAAAAGTTTTTTTAAGTGGAGGAAAACAAATTTTTATTTAAATTTTCTAAATATAAAAAAATACTTTTTCATGAAGGCCAAACTTATAAAATGAAAAGTACCATTATGTTTTAAAAATACAATACAAAATAGTATAATGTACCTATGTATTTTCATATTTTCATATCGTTAATTGCACAGGTAGGACATTAGAGCGGACACATAACACATTAAAACAAAAATTAAGATTTAAAAGATCTAAATCATTTCCAAGGTCAAACACTTCCAAACAACTCAAGTGTCAATCACTTTACGATTCGCTCTTGCCTTGACGTTAATTATTTTTGCAAAATACCAATCTTATGAACCAAAAAAAAATATCTTATGTCCAATTAATACTTTATAAATATCACAGCTCATTGTAGATTTTTAGTTTATTTGAAATATACAATTTTATTTGTTTTGTCAAAAATTTTGTTTTTCTTGGCGAAAAATGTTTTTGATGAAGATTAAAAATGTCGTTCAAAAAATTGCTGCCAATTTGTTTCTTTTTAAAATTTATTTATTTCCTGAGTATGTTTTTTTAAATAAATATTTGAAATAACGTACTAACGAATGTATGTATTATTTTAAGGAAAATTTATCAAAAAAAAATATTGTGTATTTTGTTCAGAAATAATATAAACATATTAAAACGAATAAGCAATAATCAATCTTGATCAGGTTTTCGTAAATTTTAAAGTACTACAAATTAAAAGTTTTGTCAATTGTGTTTGTCAAAAAAGAAAAGAAGTTAAATAGCGTACGATCCAAAAAAGTTAAATAGTTAATACCATTCTTCCGGACTATATATACAATTGCAATATTTATTTTAAATCGAAAGATGTTGGTTCTGTTTGGGCCTTTTAATAGCGTTTCTTCTGAAAATTCGACATAAGATCTTTAAAAATGATAATTTAAGGTTTCCAGAGACTTGATATTGTAAATTCCTTAAATCTTTTATTTTAGCTCCGTGTTCAAAGGGTAAAATAAAACAAATTAAAATATTTAAAAAATCTTCGGCCTTTTTTATGAGAAAAATTATTAGAGTGGGAACAAACGGAGGCGGCAGATGTTTACAAAACATCAATCAATAACATGTTAATGCTTCAATATTTTAATTATATGTATGTTGTTTTAGAATATCTGACGTATTATGTCAGAAACGTCGTGTATATAAAATATTGATACGTTGTTTTAATAAAAAAATTGTTAAGAAGTTTAATTTACATTATATACTTACGAATATTTAGTTAAAAATATAATTTCTTTTCTGTAAAAACAGGAATGATTTTTTTTAGAAGAACTTGCTACATAAATAGGTTTTTTAATTGTTTGGAAAACTGTTTTCTTGTTTTATTTAAAAACTCAAAATGGATTTCCTACGATTTTTTAAAATGTCTAATGTTAAGGAAGTATATAAAAATAAAGGACCCGATTGGGTCCCAAAACTTGGTCTTGTGACAAGTAAAACTCGGGTTAAAGACTGAAAAATTCGTTTGACTAGTTTTTTTTATTAAGATTTTGCGTATTTTATTTTTTCAATGTTTTTTTTTCAAAAAATTCTTTGAAAAAATGTAACTATAAAAAAAAATTAAGACGAAAGACATCATCGTCAGTCGGCAAACAAATCACTCATAGAAATTATTTTCAAAAATCGAAAATAATTTCTATGAGAAAAAAAAAAATTGAAAAATTTACTTTCAAAAGTTGAAAAATTACCCTTTTTTTTGGAGCACCATATTTTGGTAATGATATTTTGGTAACAGACAAAAATACTTAGGAAATCAATATTATAGAAAATTTAACATTCTAAAAATGCCTGAACGTTTTCGCCTTGGACGTAAGTAGAATACAAACAAACTTGCTCTTGTGGCAAGTTACCTGAGGGTTTCAAACGGAATATACTAAAAAATCGTGTGAAATTTTATTAAAAGTTCTAAATCCATGTTTAGAAGTTTAGGCAAAAACATTTATTCTTAATTAAATATGAGTTAACGAAAACAAAACATTCAAAATCGTTGGAGCGATTTTCGAGAAAAATGAGGTTTTCGAAAACCGTTATATGGCAGGTACCTTTATTTTAAGACTTACAGTGACCTACAAAAAAATCTCTGGGCGTATTACTCTAAAAACCATACCTACCAAATTTGAAGTAAGTCGGCCCACCCGTTTAGGCTGTAGTTGCTGAGAGAGACAGACAGGCAGACAGACAGAATTTCCGGACCCACTTTTTTCGTCTTTTCTATGATCGTATTGTCATGTTTGTCATGATTGATATTTCAAAACTTTTTTTTTTTTGCACGAATCCAAATCTTGCCTTGTTGTACCTATAGAGCAAGTAAAAAGTTATAGAGAAAAACCGGAAAAAGGTAGAAAATTTTGCAGTTCCCCCCCCACCTTTTCACCTTTTATCACAGGGTCTCCAAGGTCCAAGACTTGAGAAAATGTTAGTTAACCATCCCTGAACAACTTCCTAAAATTTCATTGACCTCCTACCTTTTTCCACCAAACCCCATTTGTTCCTACCTGCCGACTGGACTGGTATTGCAGTATGTAAAACCATCAACAGTTCTTTCAAACTATTTATACATTCATCTTAACCATTTTTAAGATTCATTGCACCGTTTGGCACCACTGTGCTCTGCGTCCCAATTAAAAACCCAACTAAAATATACAATTCTTCAGTATGTAATTTTTTTTCCGTCTCAGCTAACAAATAGCAAATGGAATGGTGTGTATTTTTAAAATAATATTTTTGGCATATTTTCAAGAATGACATCCAAAATTGAATGTCATAGTTTTTCACACAAATTAGGTTCCCCTTTATACGTTATATTTAAATTATAAAATTCATGAGGTAGAAAAAGTAAACTTTCGAAACATGAATAGTATTTTACAGTTTGTAGTATATTACGCCAAAACGTTTACATAATTGAGATTATCATCAAAATGTTTCAATCGAAAATAAATTATTATTTCAAAGTATGTGGTTCACTTTTGGCAAATCATATTTTCGGTTCAGCATTTTTGTTGGTTGCGTCGACATCAATCGTTAAAATCCAAAAAAAAAAAAAACTTGTATGAAACCTTTGATTCAAATCGATATAAATCACATCAAGGCGCTGCATATAGTGCAGCCATCTAATATGTACAATTTTAGGGCCACGGATCGATATAAAATGTTGTGGTAGAATTGACGAAATTCTTTGTTTTGGCTCTCACAAGCATATAAGCACAAGGATATTCGTTTACACTTATACCGTATAGTATGTTCTTGGTTTTCTTACACATAATATTTTATATGAAGGAAATGCTTTTAGGATTTTAGCAAAAAAAAAAAAATTGTGTAGATATGCATTTTTCATCAGATTTTTCTTCGTTTTTTATAGTAGGTATCTGCATAGTTGAAAAGTAGGACAAACTTTTTTGTTTACGTCGAAATGAAAGCTGCATTTGAAAATGTGTTATTTTTCAAAGGCATTTTATTATGTTGTTTGTAAAATATTATGTTTTTTATGTCTGGAAAGAGTGCTTTTATATTTTTGTGATAGGTATAAGTACAACAACTTTGAATTTTCATTTACAACTGTATTAATGGTTGTATTTATTCTCTAATTATAAGATTAATATATCAGTCTGCGTACAAAAAATTCTGTGGAAAAACAAAGCACATAGAGTTATTTTGCATGCGTCTTGTTTTTTTAATCATTATTTTTTGTTTGAGGGCGTAGAGTGTTTCAAGGATGCAGATTCAGACTTCTTTCTGGAGACAATATATTTCTCTGTCTGAAGTATTTCGTGTTCATCAAACTCATTGGCTTGTAGTTGATTTCAGACTATGGCTAGTCTGGTACTGGGGATTCACTTCGCCTTCGAGAAAATTGCCTTAAGGAATAATTAAAATATTGGTAAGCAACGTCGAACTCCATTGAACTCTTTAGTTATCTTATGATGAATATGTGTTGTCCAAGTAACCCCGAAAATGGTGGCTTCATCGAATCGAACATGCATCTTTTCAAGTCCCATTATCGCCAAAGAAATGATGAGAATATGAGATTATCATTGACGTATTAGATATGGACCGCCAGTAGCCAACTTCGCGCGTGTTACAACATAACTAGGGGCGCCATACTAGCAGGGTATCTGCGTAGCAGTGCTTTGTTTGTTTTAATTAATTATTTAATTTTAATATATTTTGGTGGAAATTGTTATCAAACTAGTTTTATTTTACAAAAAAAATCCACTCTACATGGCATTGAGTTACTTGCATATGAATGTCATTGTTTTATTTAAATTTTAAAGGCGACATTAGTACCTACACGTATTTAACACTAAAAGATGATGGCGCATGTTGGCCGCTTTTAGCTGAACAACTATTTTTGACTGTTTGTATGAAATTTCAACCGACTGGCGGTCCATATCTAATACGTCAATGGAGATTATAATAGACCATCACTATCAAAGGAGTCTGTTGATCGTTCTACCTCCTTTAATCTTTGTATGTCATCTGCATAAATCAAGAAATGTAATGTTATTAATGAATAAATTAAAAAGAAGTGGTCCAATGTGACTAGGACTACCCTGAGGAACTCCAGATGAAATGTCATCGACTTGAGGTGAGAAATATTTAAACTGCAATAGGAAAAGTTTATCTCCACCATCAAATCGTAACCCATTGACGTATTAGGTTTGGACCGCCAGTAGCCAACTTCACGCGTGTTCCAACACAACTAGGGGCGCCATCAACTACTAGCAGGGAATCTGCGTAGCAGTGATATGATTTCTTTAATTAATTATTTACTATTGAAATATTTTGGTGGAAATTATTATCAAACTACTTTTATTTTACAAAACATATCCACTCCTTATGCCATGAGTTACTTACAAATGAATATATTATCGCTAAAAGATGATGGCGTTTTTAGACTGTTTTTAGCTGGAACAACTTTTCTTGGCTGTTTGTATAAAAATTTCAACCGACATTACGTCAATGTCGTTACCATTCATAATCCTAACTTAGCAATTAGTAGGTCCTAGAAGCGACTTAAGGGGTGCATTTATGAAAAACAATAGAAAATGTAAACATTTATAAAAGAAAAAAAAATTGTGTTCCATCTCGAATCACACTTTTGAAGGTATTTGTTTTTAACTTCCAGCAAAAGCTATAGTCAACTTTCTAATGAGCTCAAACATAATTCTTGTAAGTGACATTGTGGTATGTATATAAGTATAATATAGTGAGGCTTAATGTAATACTAATAATATACATAAATGTATAGTAAAGCAGTATGACACCTCGCTGAAGGTCAAGTTTAAATTACCTAGCGATTATATTAAACTTACAATACAGCATAAGAACCCCACTTTAAGGGCAAATAATTGATTCGCCAAATAATTTAAATTTATATTGAAATCAACTTTTGCACAGAAGCTTTACAGAAATGAATCCTGAAATTTGTATCGTTTTGTATTAAGAAGCCTGGGTATATAACTTTACTTAAGAGATAAGCAAATATTTCTTGTGCATAATTTAATTACATGCATCCTACTCATGCCTTCATTTATTATGCATTTCAATTTGTAGTATTTTGTCACTTGCAGCAGAGCCAACCTTGAGCAAAGGCATATAAGTATGTGTAAAAAAGCTATGGCGGTCATCATATTGTGCAAAACAGGAACAAAATAAAAAAAAATGTGTTAAAAACGAAGCAATAAGCCTAAGCTTATGTCTAATACTATACTGTTGCAAGTAATAGTGTATGATTGGTGTTAATGCGACTCGTCTTAGCATGTCAAAAGCCAGCGAAGCCCTTGCACTAGTTTCATTATGCCAGACACCATATTATTGGAATATAATTAGGGAATTTGTTTAGTTTTTATAAAGTGCTGACGTTTGATCAGTTTGTGGACAAAGTGTACTTGTAGGTTTTGAATTAATGATTCGAAAAATATTCATATTTATAGCTTAGCGTTTTGCAACAAACACTTTTTTCTATTCAGCAAACTTTTTTGTTTAATTTTTTTTTAGTTCGGCCAACCAGACTTTTGCTAAATTGCAATAAAAAAAATAATTGTTATAGTCTTGTTCTTTTGTTATAAAATAATTAAAACTTATTTAAAAATAAAAATTATTAAAAATTATTATGAAACTTATTATTAAAAATTTTGAATAATTTCACAGACAGCTAAACCAAAATTGTCATTACATGTTTAATAAATACTCTTTTATCTCAGATAATGACCATCTAAACAAAAAAAAAATTAAGGTGCTAACAAATTTTAAACACTTACTATGTTTCAAATTTTGTAAAATAACAAGAAATACAAACAATTGTTTTAAATTCAAAATTTAGGATTAGGATTAAATTCAAAATTTTAGGATATTTAAATATGGTGGTGTTCATAGAAAAGATAACTGGTTATGTCTATGAAAACCCTACAAGTTGTTTTGCTTTTGATCCAGTTCTATTATTTCGAACATTGATATTCTGTGCTTTTGAAATTCAGCTCAGATTGAGCAAGCATTGTAATGAGCATTCGACTGACCACACCAACCTTTGGATAAAAAATTATGAAAGGAAAGTTTATGTTCTCTCAATTTCTTAAAAAAAATTGATTTGGTCGGAAAGAGGGGTCCCTTTCGTCTGTTTAGCTAATCCATTTGTCTTTGGTGTTGATCTTGATGAATTTCTCTGACATACTGTTCCCGTATACAAAAAATTGCAAAGCTTCCGTGTTTGCGAATTTTAACCATGAAATTTCTTTTGACTGAAAAATGATTTCTTTGAAAAATTAGGAAAACAAGTGTATACACAGCAAACAATTAACGGTTTTTTTTTGAAAATGACGATGTACAGATGGCGTTGCTAATGGTTTAGAAAAAAATATGCTTATATTAGAGACAAACACAAAAATTAAATTAAATTTACCGGAAATCCGAAACGGAAAGGTTAATTTATAACAAAAAAAATTCCCATTAAGTTATGCCTTTTTAAAGACCAATCTTTATCCGTCTGTGTTTCAGCAGTCACTGAAGGGATTTACATGGTGTTGGATAGAAGAAATGTCAAAACTAGGTCATCACCACTATATTTCTGGACAGATGTCAAGGTTTTGGCTAAAAAACGACACCAAAGTTGCATTTCTGGAAAAAAATAACAATAATTTTATATATTGGGTGACCGTCACACTGCAAAGTACTTGAATTCATCTTCGAAAACCGCATATAGCAGTGCGACCATAGACGAATATTTTCCCCCAACTCACTAGCAGCCCCATCTACACTTCAACAGTTAAACCATTCATATCAGCTTTATGTTCACTTCTGATTGCTGAATTAGTTATACACACTTTTGATATGATTAACATATAAATTTTAACTGAGCTGGCTAATCACTTGATGCCGAAACACATTATCAATCCGGAAAAGGGTTGCCAGAGCTACTCAAAAAAACAGTATAATAACACATAAAAAAGAAATTTATTTAATTTTTTTGAGTTCCTTTGGCAACTCTTTCCAGCCTTAAGATTGTTATGGCAGTTATGCATTATTCTTCAAACGTTTCAAACTACATTTTAGTGAAAAAAAAATGAGTGCTAAAATTACTGCTAAGGGATGTATCTCTCCGGCCATTTCCGGTAGCCTTAATTGTCATTGATTATTGAGTGCAAAATCAGGCGCACCAAAATAATGTCCCAAAATCGGTCGCTATAGCTCTGGGGCTATAAGGAGTTCGAACGATAATTTTGATAATCCTGTTTTTTCCATATTCACTTTACTTGTATATTGAACCATAAAACTTTAGAGGTGCATTCTAATACAGAAACCCAAACCAGTCAACTAATAAAAAATAATTTTTAAACTAGTTTTGGAATGATTGCTTGTACTTTATGCTTGTCGGTCGCATATGATTTTAATTGTATGATCTTTTTATACAAGTTTTTTGTTCTACCGTCTACTTTTTGAGCAAACTGAAATGAGTGTGCAAACAATGGACAAAAAAAATCATTTGAAATAATATGTCGAATTTGCAAACAGTTTGCAACTTGATTTGAACTTGAAAACAGTCGATTCCTGGTAGAAGGAAATATCTATTATTTTATAAAATTTACACAATTAGGACGTCAAACTTTTCCAATAATTTCATTTACTGGAACTGGAACTTAAGATTTCTATTGTAGTTTTTTAATGCCCAATTCTCAAAACTTAATAGCTGTGACAATCCAGAAAAGAAATGTCGAAATGTCATTCAGAAATATAGGATGAAAACCAATATAACTATGACATTGAATATGTACATATGACATAATGCAACCATTTCAATAAATAAGTTGAGGCATGCATCAATCACTTTTGTATGAATATTATTATAGATGTTGAAGACAACAAATTATATAAGTTGTGAAGTCCAGAAGTTGTGATTGACAACCACAGTGCTTTGTATTGTTGTTTTTTAAATAAAATTTCTCAAAATTGTTTTTTTAAATCGTTATTGAATAACTATACAAGAATAAAAGCCTTTCTATCCTAATACCTGTTTCTCCGAAAAACTATTTGTTTTGTCATGTTTTTAAAATTAAACAATGACATTTAACTTTTACTTTTCTCATGTTTCCAATACATTTCTGACAAATATTTTGTTTTTAAACATAGAACTTAAAAAAAGAATGAATTTTTTTTTTATTTTGTGTTGTTAATATGTTTCACTTGGAAATAAAAAAGTTATTTATAGGTAGGCTGTTTTATATATTTCGCCGAGTATTTTCATTGCTTTAACGTACTCCTACTTTTAATTGCAAATCATTTAAATGATTTAAAGTCTTTTTGAGAAAAATTTCTGTTGATGGAATATTTAATAGTCTACATTTTTATGTGACTGTTTTATTAAATTCAATTCAATGTTTTGAATAAATATTTTCAGTTGGCACTTTGAAGATGAAGTATGTAATAAAAAATAAGACATTTCTGAGGTAAACATTTCTATAATTAGATAGAAAATATTGCTTTTGTCTGTTTGAAGACAGTTTTCTTTAAATTCTTCCAAAATCTATAAGTTTACTTTTAGGAGGAATAATATAATGTTTTGTAAAGAAAAACTAATATCAATCTATCGCACTAAAATTCAAGCTCTTGTGGTGGCTTAATTATTGGTCAATGTATTGACCAATCTATCTACTGTAATGTTTCCAAACGAAATCAAAAAGAGTTATTAGAGAATTAGATATTTATTCTTCGGGAAGTTGGTAATTTTTCCGTATCTATTAGTTGTATATATTTTTCCCACAAATTGACTTAACAAACTACAATCAAAAATAGATCTTCAATTAATCATTTCTCTATAATTTTATTTTTAATTGATGTTTCTTTAATATCCTATACAAACATTATTCTAAATTAAATTTTTTGTTGACACAGTTCAAACAATTAAAAAAAAAAGAAAAGGGCTTAACATATCGGAAATTATTGTCGTTTTAGTTTTACCATTCGGTATCTACATATAAGATGAAAAGGGTACCTTGATAGGTGAGTTCTATACTCTGTCAAAACACACTTAAATCTACATTCTTCAACTTTCAAACAAAATTTATTTTTGGCACTAATCAGATGTCAGGTATTTTTGGTTGTACTATAAAACAAAAGCGCTTACATTTAAAATTGATAGTTATATGGTGTTGTCAGTTCTTTTATTTTATCACTTTTTCAAGGTTTTTTGGCAGCCATTTCTTCTACAATAGGGTTGAATTTTATTTCTATAAAAGCACCATTTCTGTATTCGATGTGCTTGGCCAAGACATGACATTCATAAAATTTGTTAGACACATGCTTCGCTTTAGAACGTACTAAGGCTTCTTAAAACCCGGGTGACACAGAGAAAGTGAGCGGGGTATCGGTATGATGTGCATTATGGTATAATGAGAGTGCTGTTAATTTAATTTCTTGGCAAGTAATTAGCATTAGTGTTTTGAGTCAAGGTTACACGGAATGTTGAACGTATGAATGCCACTCTGTAATAGATTTACGATATACAATTACATTAGTATAGATAAAAGACAATCGATTGTATTTATCTTTTCTTTTTAACTTGGCTAACTATGTTTTGTGTTTTTTTTTTGTCTATTTCCAGGTGGTATGCATTGTAGATCCCGTTAACCATTTAGAAATACTGCAAGATATAGGGACCTTCAGCAATACCTACACAAAATAAATTAAAAAAAACAACAACAGCAAAAAAAAGGAGCAGAGAAGAATAAAGACAAGGCGGACGGTTTAAAGTATTTATTTAAATAGTTTGCAACGGATTACATCACAATAAAACACCACCACTACTACCACCAACACCACAATGCATATAGAGATTCAAGTTGCATTAAATTTTGTTATATCGTATTTGTATAATAAACTGCCAAGAAGACGAGTGAATATATTTGGCGAGGAGCTAGAAAAAGCATTAAAAGACAAATTCCAAGGGCATTGGTATCCTGAAAAGCCTTTTAAGGTAAGAATTTGATAAACAAGTTTTATTTTCATTTTATTAAACCAAAATATATTATAATTAGAGGTGTCAAATAATGAGAATCAACAAGAACAAACTACTTTGTATTATTTGAATTTTCTGATGGTCTTCAAGTCTTCAACTATTTTTTGAATACATATATATGTTTTAAAGTTTATTGTTTTCGGTATTTTAACAGAAAATCTTGTTCTCATACTAGATGTTTATGTGTAGTAAAAGATTTTAATATTTTGTGAGCTACTCGTCAACGAATAGAGCAAGTTCACTTCATTGTTACTTTTAAAAAATGTATTCTCAGTTGACGTATATGTTCTTTACTATCTTGATAACTGCTTTACATTTAATCTATTATTCAAAAAAGAGAACTCATAAATGTTTAATTTTTTATTTATTTCGATATAAATAAAGTCCTTAAATTCCTGTTTCAGTAGTTCTATAAATAAGAAGCTTTTTAAAATAATTTCTTTAATAAAATTAACAATAAAAATATTTTGTTTTAATAATATTAAAATTAATTTAATTACCGCATACATATGTTTTTAATTTTGTATTTTAGGGCTCAGCATTTCGCTGTTTAAAAACAGGAGATCCAATCGATTCGGTACTAGAAAGAGCGGCACGTGAAAGTGGTGTTCCCATTTCTGATATCCTAGAAAATCTTCCATCCGAACTATCAGTATGGGTTGATCCTGGTGAGGTGTCATACCGAATTGGAGAGAAAGGTGCAGTTAAAGTAAGTTATATTTTAAAACTTTGAAAGCGATTTTTTTTTAATTAAAATATTTTCTTGTTACGTACATTATATAGATTTTATACTCTGAAAACAATGATAATCACGAAGATTCATCATCAGCCGATCGTGAAGTAACAAAAACATTTAACCCAGAGGCACAATGTTTTCGGCCAATCGATGCTGTTAGTTCAAGTATGAATGGATTAAGTTTAAGTCCGAAAACATCACCACATTCAGGCTCATCACCAGCATCGTCTACTAGTCCAACATATAAAGGCAGTCCCAATCCATCAGCTGGTAACTTTTTAGCACGCTCTCAAGCGCCATTAACATTTACTACAGCCACATTCGCCCAAACTAAGTTTGGTAGCACAAAATTAAAAACCAGTTCTAAGCGTGCTAACAGGTATTGTTTGGCATAGAAAAGAAGAATCTATTCCTTCTATATGTATGTATATCGGTTGATAACTAATTTTTATTTATTTTAGCTCATACCGAATGTCACCGACGGAATTTTCCAATTATATCAAACAAAGAGCAATGCAACAGCAGTTTCATCATTCCCATGGTCCAGCTGCACCAAATAACCACTTTGGCCCAATAGGACCATCATCTCCATCAAGATCTCTTTCACCAAATCCTCTTGGTTTGGGAATTGGCCAAAATGATCCATTTTATTTCCCTAACATCGGCATGGGTATATATCCTCAATTTAATGGACACCGAAATATCTTTGATCCCCATTTTCATGGTGAAAATAATGGCATCTACAATGGCAGCACTAACGGTCCCAATCCTGGCAATGGCTCTACTCCAAATGGTCACGGAAAATTTCCATCTTATATTGAACCTCATGGATTCTATGGTCTTAACAATCAATTGCCACAACAGCCATTACAACAAAATGGCAACTCAAATAATCTAAATGGTGGAGGAAATCTCAACAACAATAGTAATGGCGCAATGCCAACAAGTAATGCCAATAATAATGTATCGGCTGCAATTTCAGCTGCTGTGGGTACTCTTACAGCAGTTGCTGGCGCAAGTGCTAATTCAGCTGGAAACTCTGTAGGACAGCCACAACAATTACAACAACAACAACCAGCTCTTTCACCAATGAGCTCACCCGGTTCGGGAGGGAATTCGGACTCGAACAATTCAAAATTGATTGATGGTCTCAATTCGTTTTATTCCAATGCAACAGGACCTTATCAGCACCTTTTGGTTGCTAATTAAATTTTAAGTTGTGAAAGTTTTACATTTAATTGCTAAAAATATATATTTTACTCTTTTTTTGTATTTTTTCACATACGCGTACCTCTAATTTAAAAAAAAAATAAATATATATTATATAATAATATTGTTATTTAGATAAATATTTTAATTTTTTTTATAGAACAATGAAGTTTTTACTATCTTGTAATCTAGATTATTGTGTTTCCTGTTTTTAAAATAATTTAATTGTTATTTATTGTGAATGATTCCTGTTTATAAATTAAATTATATTTTTAAATGTTTATATTTTTTTTTAATTTGACCCTAAACATCGGTAAATGGCATCAAATGGAGAAGTTAAACGCGAGTTACCCACCAAAAAAAAAACTTAAATTTATCTTTATGAGAAGAAAAAAAAAAACAGATATGAATTGATACAAATAGAAAAAAATGTCCACTGTGAATAGTGTTAAGATATTTGACGAAATATGTAAAAAATAATATTATATTAAACATTTTGTATGACTACTAAAAAAAGAGTAAAAAACAAAAATAAGACAAATTTTAAAACATATTGAATTAAATTTAACATATTATAATTTTTTACCTTTTTTACTTAACACAAATTAATATGAAATAAAAACAAAAATAAGAATATACGTAAAAATAAATATATTTTTATAACATTGGTGAGATAAATATATATTAAAAATAAATAAGTGCGGAAGGATACACGTTAATGATTAATCACAGATATTTTTTTACACATTTTCATAAGTTTAACATGTAAGTTTAAAGTATTGTTTTTATTTTATTTAACTACAGAGGGGATTGGAGAGTTATGAAAATTCGCAGATAATTTGTTTGAGATATAATTATTCCCGCATATTTATGCATAAGCAAATAAAAAAAAACAGCATGCTTGCAGAACTTATCAATAAATAATAAATATCATAAATTCCAAATTGTATATAATATCTACGTTTCTGCTTATTCTAATTTTCTTTATTTAAAATAATTATTTCCTTTTTCGAATATCTATTTTATTCCAACAAAAAAATAAACTTAACAAAGTATAGCGAATTTGTTCTCCTTACATCTCACAAATGCTTAACATTTATTTACTTTTATTAAATTTAAATTAACTTAAAATATTTTTTCACCTAATTTAAAATTAATTATAAGAAAAACAAACAAAAAATTAAATAAAAAGTGGATAAACATATAAGAATTAAAAAACCACACGTTTTATGTACCTATGTAGACTTTATCTTTTTGTATTTTTATACCAATTTTTTGTAGAATATTCATTAATATTTATAATAAAAATTTAAAAAAAAGATATACAAGATTATAGAAAATACATGTGAGTTTATCTTCTCATAAAAGAAAATTAGCGATTAGGCAAAAATACGGCATTATAATCACAATAATATTTATTTATATAAATTGAAAAACAAAATATTTAAAAGTTTTTCATGCAGAATAATATAACCTTCCAAAACAAAAGCAATTATAAATAGTTTTTTAAATATACTGAATAGAGGTAAAGATATATAAATGTATGTAAAAAAAAATACTGTTCAATATTTTACAAAAGACAAAATTCTTTATTATCAATTGAAGCTAATTTTTTTAAAGCCTAAGTATAAATTGGTAGATTTTTTTTTAACAAAATAATTTTGATCTGAATGAAAATTGCTTTAGGTAATATTTATTAGATAATCGTGTCAGTAAGTCATCTTAAAGCAAAAACAAAATTATTGTGGTCGTAGCCGTCATCAAATATATATTTTTTTTTTTGTATAACTTTGATTTTTAATACACAACCACACACATAAAATAAGTATTATTTGTTAGATAAACATTTAGGAAAATACATTACATACTTTTTTACGTAAAATTTTTTTTAACGTTTTTTCATATTAAGTGAAGAAAAAAAAACAGACAAAAAAACATAATTATTACATTAAATTTAAGAAAAACATATTTTTCTATTTAGATACAAAAACACACTTATATTATTATAAAATAAAACCAGAAAAAAGTGTGTAAAAAAACATTCGTTAGATCTTTTTATACACAAAATAATAATAGTTAATTAAAATTAAAAAAAAATACATAATATTCATAGATATATATTTAGTTAATTTAGAATATACTTTATTAGTCAAAAATGTAGTCTGAAAAAATAATATATTATATTTCTGTTTTTTTTGTTACAAAAAATAAGTAAATTAATACGTTTTGTAATAGTCAATAATTTTATAGCGTTTAAAGTTAATTTATAAATACATATTTGAAAGTGTATATATCACTTATAATTATCACATTTAGAAATAAAATATTTTTTTTAACCATAATGGGTTGAAAATTTCAAAGTGAAGTGTAGATACACACATGTATAAGCGAGTTATTATGTTTTATAATTAAAATTGAATTATTATATTGTTTGTTGCTATTATTTTTATAACATGTTTTCCATAAAACAAATACAAATATAATTTGTTTTTATTTAATACATATTTTTGTTATATATTTACATATTCCTATCAGTTTAATTATTTTTATTTTTTATAAAAACAAAAACAACTAATAGATCTTAATTTTTTTTTAAATTTGAATAAAAGCTATTTTTTTATTTTATATAAAAACAAAATTGTGTTATTTTCATTTATTTTATTTTTTTTTAGCCAACAAAATTGATTATTAATGTTTAGATTTGCTGTTTCGCTTGACAAATAATTCTTCATTCTTTGGATATAAAATTATTGTTATAGGATATTTTCCGTCTTTTAAAAGTCATCCAAAAGTACTTCAAATTGTTTTCAAAACTATATCTACCCATAAACACCTTCTAAAAATATTCGTGGCTTCATTTTAAATTCATTTCAATCTATTTGTTTCTATAGGTTGTAGATAATGTCACGTTTTCAAAATCTTTGGAACCCATATTTTGGACACGATATTGTAAAACTCCTTTTTCTCCAACATTAAGTAAAAATAAGGAATTGAAAATTATCGAGTAAAATAATTTCTTAAAAATTGCTAAAAATTTTAAAAAGTGCATTACTCATTTTGGAATTTCGATCAAAATATCGTGGGCTTTAGCGACTTCAGCAACACATTTCAAATTAATTTAGACCTCAAAAACATTTTTCTACAAATATGGGATACCTTGATGACATTAAGTAGCTTTTTTTTATGGAAGCCATCATTCATCTTATTCGGATATCTTTAAACTATTTATGGATACGAACTTGGAACTTTTAAGTGGAAATCAAATGTGAGTGTCATTCTATGGGTGCTGATGAAAAAAGGTATGCATTTTATTTAATGTCGGTTTTGCTTAACTATAACTTTGCATCAGTTTATCTTTAAGTTAGATAATTCTCTATGAAGTTCAAAGTTTCCCTAAGTAAATTTTACATAAATTGATTGTTTTTTCTAAATCAAAATTTGATTCAATTAATAAAACCAAATTAACATTCATCGCATTGAATTAGCCACTGAGTAAATTTAAAAACGTATTGATAAACGGCCTTAATCCAACGAACAAAAATACATAATATATTTTTGTTTTATTGAATACATAATTATGTATTTAGAAAACGGTACTCCATGGCATAGTGATTATGGTTTGTGTGGCGAACTTCTATGACAGAGATTCTGGCTTCAAGGCCTACCTTATATCAAAAAGCTTTGACACTGCCTTTTGCAAAGGCCTCTAAAGATATTATTTGCATTTGTATGAAATGCATCTTTTCCTAACCGTTTTGGTTGAGCAGAAATTTGTGAGTTCTTTTAACTGCTATAGAACAAACAACGCACACAAAAAAAATTGTTTTAAAGCGTAAATCACTCTTGATTAAATTATTCATGAGCTTTCGTGCTATAACTATTTATTATTTCTTTACTTAGTTTATTTTACAATGAACAACTATATAAATAATATCCACAGTACTTAAGAGAAACCATAACCAATTGAAACACTAATTAAATTACTTATAGCGGTTCATGAATTAACATTCATTATTAGTTTTTTATCAAAATTTTTATATAGTAATAATAAATCCTTTATTCCTTTATTTTTTTAATAATTTTTGTTATTTGGAGAACACGTTTTTTTTTCCAATGTTTTGAATCTTAACTTTAAGAGAAAAGTTTTCTTTCTTTTGCTATCAAAACAGCAACGGCATTTTATGTTATGTTTGATATTTTAATTTAAAAAAAAATTTTTTTTCTTAAATAAAAAAAATTAATTTTTACTCATAAAAATAAAAGAAAATTACTTGCATATCAAATGATACAATAATTATGATAAAATAAATTTTATACACAAAAGGAAAAGAAATCTAGAAACATAAATGTCAGAAATAAAATTAAATAAAAATCTATTATGCTTTTTATACTCTCTTCAATGGACATGTTTATAAGTGTTAATCTACCACAAAAAAAAACTGTATATATACATGTATATGTACGTTTAAACATTTTATATATAATTATTTGCATAAAATTTTTAATATAAATATTCATTTATTTTTAAATTATCCTCTAAATGTTTATATTTCTCTATTTATTGCTGGTATATATTTATTTCTGCTTTTGATGTCACTTGCATATTAATTACTCATTGATGTAATTTTATTTGTTATGTTTTAAAGTAAAATATATGTTTTAATATGCAATTTAAAATTAATGCATTTATGTGTACTTATCAAGGATCGATTATAAAATTATCTGCGTTTTTAATTTGTCATTCTGGTTCTGCCTACTGTCCTAAATCAAATATCCCTATCATTTTCAGAGTTGAAGAGCTTTAGATTTATAAATTAAATATAAGGAGATACGTAAGAGACTTGAAGTTAAGAGATCGATACGAAAAATATTGAGATCACGAAATATTTCGTCGACGAAATTAAATATGTGACAACAACAAAATTTTGCACTAGAAATTTTAACTCGAGTTCATAGAGTGAGGAAATATATTATGGTGTAGGTAAATGATTCTGCAGTCAATGCTTGTCATTATGGTGTAAATTATTTAGTTGGTAACAGGTGTTGCACGACACTAGTTAGAAGGAGTAGAAAGATGGGAAAGAATTGTTTTGGTACAATGGATAGAGAGTGAGTTGATTTTTATTTTTCATTGCATGCCTTAAGGGCGACGTCCAGCATAAGTAGTTGGAAGGTATGCTGAAAAGAAAAAAATGCTATGTACCCATGCGAGTATTGAACTGGCAACTTCTAGTATAACAGCCAATCACTCCATCCATTGTACCAATGCCGCCCAATTAATTAAGCTACTATGAGAATACTTATTAAGTATTTTGGTATGTACTTAATATAATTCTTTTCAAGTAATATTGTAGTTCAAGATGATTAACTTGAAATTTGACCCAAAAGTACTTGGCAAATACGGATACATTATCTTTTCATGTACCAGTACAAAATTACAGAAGTATAATTACAAGTCCCGTTACCGGTATTGGTACTAGTAATGGTCCCTACAATTGCACAAGTCTATATGAAGAAATCCTTATAATGCCAAATTATAAAGAGAACACTGAAAATTTTTCGCAAATGTTGAATAACAACCCCAATAAAAAAAATTAGATTGCTTATGCTATGTCCCTACATTATAATTACCGGGAATTTCTCCGCAATTGATCAGAAATTATTATTATAAAATTAAAGGAGGACATTATTTTTTATCTCTTTTTTAATTTATTTAAATGCACCATTAGAGTCAGCCAAAGAAGCCATTCGGGCTTGGCAGAAATTTTATAGGTTAGGTCATGTAAAACTAATAACTTACTCAAAGTTATTGATTGAAAATGTCTTGGTTCTCGTCATTACGCTGTCGCAACAAAAATTATTATTTTGACTTTTAATAAAGGTAATTTCTTTTAAGTGTCAAATGTGAAATTAACAAAACAAACGAAGCAGGAAAATTTTTATCAACTTGTTAACATTACATTCTTCATTTTTCTGTTTTTTGAAAATGAATTAAGCTAATATTTTATTCAAAAAAAAAAAACTTTGCTGATGTCTAAATACCAACTTTTGTATTATAAGGTCATATTTCAATGCTTAAGAGGTAAATAAACATCACCCTCACAGTTATTTATTTTTTACTCCCTTTACAGAACGTTCTTAAAACCTTAGTGACAGCACTGGTGGGTGGAATAAATTAAAACAAAGGCAACCTTACACGCCTGCCAAATGAACTCATGCTTTCTAAGAATATTCTTTTATTGTGGGTGAATAAACGCACGTTAAAATTCAAAAACATTTTCAATCAAATCATTGAGAAGGAAATTACTTTTTAACTTAAATCGATCCTTTGAATCCGTAAACATTTTCCACCTTTTGTACATGAATGTTAAAATAATAATTGTTAGTATAGTCGTGTATTTTATCACCTCAATTTGTGCAAATGCATTTTATTTTTAATTTCTTTTATTAACTATTATCCATGCGGAAATGTTACGTAAGGTCATAGCTATAGAGTACCTGTTATAATAATTCTATAAAAAAAGGTTAATTTAAAACTTAAAGAACGCTTTAAATAAACTTCAGAATAAATAACGAGATGAATGAAAATTGTTGTATTAAGGACTATGTACATATAAAACCTACCTTCTACCAATTGTTTAACAAACAATAGACAGAAATTATATACTTAGGTACCACAAAAAAAATATATGTAAAATGTTTATACGCATAATTATGAATAACAAAAACATGGGCGCTAAGTGAATTGTCGTAGTAAATGATAATAACATTATATATTTGAAAAGAAAAAAAAAAACAGAAAGCAAATAACCTATTTTCATACTTTAAACTTATCTCTAAGATTTAATGACAAAACAAAATTAAAACTAATACTAACTACATTGTAAATAAATACTAAAATTTATCTGCTAAAGTACCTACCATTTAAAAATAATTATATAAATTTGATTAGACGGCTCAAATATCAATGTGTTGTTTGTATTTCAAAAACAAAAATAATAAATAAAAACACGATATTATTACGTTATTAATTTTATATATAATTACCTTACTGAAAACAAAAATATTTAATCGTTACAGCTAGGCTGTTGATAAAAATCATCGAAAGAATAAAAAAAAAACACAGATTTAAATAACCTCCCAAAAAAATTAATCGACTAAAATATCAAAAAATATACTTAATTTTAATAAAGAAACACAACAGCCAATATGAGATGTTCCATTAAAACAAATAATTAAATATTTAAATCCTTTGTACATTAAATAAATTATTATTAATGAAATACATTAACCTTTCTTTAATATCTAAATAAATTAATATAACGCATTCTCTATGTCTCATAAAAATAAATGCGCTTTTTAACAAAAACATAAATAAAAGCAAACAGAAAAATACTAATTAAATCAACAATGCTACAGAAAACATAAAACACTTCGAACAAAAAAGTATTAAAAAGTTTTATATTATCAAATATAGATATATATATTATATACATAATAAAGGCTACTTAATAATAATCTGGGTGTGATTTCTTTATTTTAAAATGAAATTATATCATTAATATAAATAAAAAAAAAACAATATTTTTATGTATTCAATGCAACTAGTGAATAGAATAATATATACATACATATACATAATTATTGATTAAAAAAATAAAAAAGATTTTCATACATCATAATTGTAATATACATTTTGTAACAAAAAAAAAATAAAAAAAAAACAAAATATATATATTGAAAAAGAAAACATACAAAAAATATTAGATTTATAATTTTGTTATAAATGAGTAGATTTTTTATTCAAATTTCTTACATGAAAACCTATTTATAGCATAAAACTTTCATACAAATATAAAACAAAAAAAAAATTAATAAAAAATACAAAAAAAAATATATAATTATTACATACTATTATATATGTACAGAAAAAAAATATATTAAATGGAGAAAAATATGTGTACTTTTTTTATTCTTAAAAAAATGTTTTTCTAAAATTTTTCCTGATAATAACTTTCAAAAACAAATAAAAAAAAATATATTAAAGAAAACAAGAAGTTATATAAATGAAAAACAAAAAATATATAATGATTTATTCGCAGAGTTCTTATAGATTTGTAATTAAAATGAAAATTTATAGATTTATTGCGCAACTCCGACAGTAGTAGGATCTATAGAATTCTGCATTGTTCATACCTAGAACTGGCAAACAAAATTGTTATTGTATTTCATACAGAGAAATTAGATCAATAAATAATATTAATTTTTCCAACACAAAACAAAAACAAATTGTTTTATTATTTTGCAATTGGCACAACGCCCAACGGTAATTTTGATTTTTTTTTTTAATTTAGCATTTTAATTTCTTTTTATTCGATGCAGGATATCGAATTGGAACAGTGGGAACCCTGGTAATAATATTTGAACACGTGGGTAGTTTTATTTTACTCATTTATATACTTTTACTCTATTATACAATTCTTTACGAAAATCGCCAGATATTAAATATAAATATATATAAATAGTTTTGTATATGAAAATTAAATAATTAAAATATGGAAGGAAAATGATAGCAAAATAGTATAATATTATTATGTGCAGGCCACAATTAAAATAAAACACATTAATAAAAAATACTTATTGGTACATTGTACATGGTATATACATTTATCCTAGTAAATAAAATAGATATACATTCATACCTACATAAACAAAAATTATATATACATCACAAACACGAAGACACTTTCACAAAATTATCTTTAGGTTTTCAAAACAAACAAACAAAAAATTTAAACAAGTTTTGTACTTTTTTCAAAAGCTAAAACAAGGTAAAACATAACATATATTTTATATACAGAACAAAGAAAAAACTATACCTTAATATATAAATTAATTAAATAAAAGACAACACATACGCATTCAGAGATCCCTGTGAGGTAGATAATAGGTTTTAAGAATAAAGCTCTAATCTCCATAAGAAATCATTTATCTTTTATATTATATGTATATTTGAAAAGCATTAGTGTGTGTATTATAAATATGTATTTGTAGGAATAAAAGTGGCAATATTAAAAAAGAAAAGTACGTGTCTGTAAGAAAAAAGGTTTTGTATATTTAATTTATATAATGTTACTTTGAATAAATCTGTTAGAAAATGTTAAAGGCTGGATAAGTTTTCTTTTAATGAAGTGGTAAATTCAAATCGATGGATGAGTTTAAAATTTTATTTTAAATCTAAATTGAATTCAGGTAATCTATACGTTATCTTAATTTAAATATGTTTAATGGCGGGTAAATGTTAGTACAGGTGTTAAAATTGAACTTGAAAAATGCATTTTCTGCTAATGTTTCTTCTTTTTTTTTTTGTTTCTCTGATTTATTGATCTGTTTAAGGAATGTTCAGTTGTCTAGAAAGGGAAAAGACCTATGTCAATAGTTTTCTTTAATCAACAGCACCTGTGTCCCCCTCACTCACTTCGTGGACTCCCTGCGCTCAAGGGATTGAAATTCACACTCCGTAGTTAGTTCTTGAATAAGTAACGTATTTCAAATACATTCGAAGATTTACATTTTTTGATTGATATTAAGAAAATAACTGCTCAGAGGCAAACATTAGAAGTGCACCAATTTGTCATTTTATTGTCTTGGGTGCTATATTATTAGTTTTTGAAAAAAAGAATTAAAAACAGCAATCGAAGATTTCTGTAAAAAAAATGGAAAAATGCACCAGATAGATCAAGTGCGGTATTTCAAAAACTACATGGGTTAAAGTCAAAAGTTGTATCTCCACCAACCGATTCGGCATTCAATTAATTGTATTGAATTCTGTATCATTTGTTTAAGAAAGAACAAAGTGTTTCTAAAAATCAGCATTTATTTTGAAAACTGGGCAAGAGGGGTACCGATAGTGCTTCTATGTATTCTCTTGTCTTAAATATTCAAAGCTCGTAGTCCTTCAAATCTTCTTCTTCTTCTTCTTCTTCTTTTCCGTCGATATTATGATCTCGAGTGGGATCACAACTTTACCACTTCACCGCTTCTCTACTGATCTGCTTGTGGGGTTATTCGGGTTGACCTAAGAAAGTGTCGGAAAGCTTCCCGGTTATGGAATATTTCATGTCTGAGGCCAACTGAATGCTGGTGTTCAGTTGCGTTTGTTTTCTCCAGGAGTTCTTGGGCCTACCTCTCTTCCGCGATTGTACTGGAACGTTGTATGATAATGCTTTTTGGACGGGGTTCTCAGCGTTTCTCCTAAGTACATGACAGTACCAGCTGAGTTTGTCATGTTGTATTTTTTGAACGATGGTTTCTTTGACGTGGAGGCTTTTCCGGATCTTTCTACTCCGTATTCGGTCAAGTTTTGTCACTCCTGCTGTCATGCGAAGCATCTTCATCTCAGTTGCCGTCATTTTGCTTTCATACCACTGGTACATAATCCAACATTGTGAACCGTATGTAAACGCTTTACGGACCACTGCAGTGTAGAGCTGAAAGGAAACAGCTTAGAGGGAATTTTTCGGTCACAGAAGATGGCAGAGTTCTCACGCCACTTCATCCACCCTCGTAGTCCTTCAAATAACAAATTGTTTAAGCATTATCTTCACTTTTATGTTAACTTTGATTGCTGACTTATTTATCTTCAATTTTAATTTCTCGTATAAATTTTCCTAATATAACCGACTTATATGCTATAGAATTATAGATAAATACCTAAATTTACTAAAATGCTTCTCGCGACGAAGGAAGATAGAATTTTCATTCTGAAAAAGAAAATTCCTTGTATTTTGTTTCCTTTCAAAACACGTTATTATTTTGCGGCACCCATCAGACTTTCGTATCCTTATAATATATAAGGAGACCGTATTGTCGGACTTCCCCCTGTACTTTTTTTTTACTGCTAGCAGAATTTTAATAGGCCTTTACTTTTTTGAAATTCTTTTCATTCTATTGTTACTTTTAAATTCTTATTTTTAACTCAAATTCAGTTTCTAAAGTTCCCTTGCAAAGAAATTATTAAGATTCGTTAGTCTTTTCATTTAAGCAGGTTTGATTGTAACTATTCCATATATTTATTATTTGTAGGTTCGTTTATTATAAGTATTTTAACTTAATGTTTTTTTATGTGCCCGGCATACCAGCATAAACAAAAAAGTTTAAACTTTGTTGTGATTAGATAAACTCTTGAAACGATTTAGTTATTTTTTAAGGAATCTAAAGTGCTAAATTCAGGAAACATAACTTGAAAAGTTGAAATGTTTCAATAATTTTAAACGTGAATTGGATTTTAAAGCGCCTTAAAAATCGACATTGTTTTTAAGTTAAAATTAAAAAAATATATACATAATGAACATTATATTATTATCCCTTTTATAGTAGGAGAATTAGCGAGCGATTTTCGGACATTATTTTGGCACGCCTGAATTTTTATTCAGTTATTACTTATAAGCATCAGTGTCACTCGGTTATTTATGACAAATATGGTTACCGGAAAAGGCCGGAAACAAAAGATACATCGTTATATTGTTTTCTTCAGTTGCTCTGGCAACCCTTTTCTGACTTGATAATGTTATAAATTATTATTACAGTTATAAATTATTATTTTAAACATTTTGAACTATACTTAAGTAGAGAAAAATATTTCCTGCCAGAATAATTTATCTAAGTAGGGTTTTTTTTCAGCACTTTAAAAGCCTGTATCTTTGGTTTCCGGCCATTTCCGGTAGCCATAATTTTAGTTCATTAATGAGTGACACTGAAGCAATAATTGCACAAAAATTCGGGTACCTACCCACCAAAATAATATCCCAAAATCGGTCGCTATAGCTCTCGGACTCTAATAGAGGTAGTAGGTTTGGATAAACCGTTCTTATTTATATAATATATATAATTTACAAAAAGGTCATCACCATCAACATATTTATTTATTTACCTTTATTTTATACGAGACACGATTTCCAAAATCAACAATCAATTTTAAAATAAAGTTTCAACTGGCAGCCAATGAAAAAATCATTTGGTTTCCAGTCTAAACCTCTGAATTATTAATTTTATATGAAATAGGCTTGATTATTAAAATTCTCTCAGAAAACAAAACAAAAAGAAAACTATATCTAAATGTGTCTTAGAAATAAATCGTTTTAATTTTATTTTTCTTGAGTATAATTAATAAAAAAAAGTCAAAGAAAACAACCATACATGAAATGTTGAAGTCATTTTCAGGCGCTACGATGTGTACATGATTACATTTAACAAACCAATACATACGGTTTTATTAAATAAAATAAATAAATTTAATTGGATTTAAAGACAAAAAAAATAGTCCTTTTTTATAAAATTATGTTGTTTTAAGATAAAATAAAATAGTTTAAATGTTATTCATTTGTAAATTTTAATTTTATATGTTTAAATAAAAAATAAACAATTGATTCGATTTTTAAGTAAATTTAAATAAAAATATTTCAACGATGATGAATGTAATTTACATAATAGATAAGTATACCGATGCAATAAATTCGAAATGAACAGATACTATATCTACAGATATATGAATTATAATATTGTTTATATCTGGAATTTGGCATTACATATTTGGAAGCTTATTAATAGTTAATTGGAAACTAAAGAATGGGTATGAATAACAATATGAGTGGAATATGAAGTCAATTAACGTCTGAATTAGGTGCTTGATTCTTATCGTATTTTAAACGTCAAGTTACATCAGAAAGGCTTTTACCAAAATTGGAGAACTTAAAGATCTATTAGCTGAGTTGCATGTCCAGTGAAAGTCCATAGTCTTATTTCAAAAACAAAAAACAAATTCGGTTATAGCTCACGTGCACGTCATTACCGGAAAATATTGACGTTTCCGTATAAACTATTAGCCGTGTTATATTGCAAGTCCATATATATAGACTTATGTGAAAAAATGCCATCAGTTAGACGTACATAGCTAAGGGGCCGGTTATGCCGAACAGGAAATTGAATCAGGCAAAATGTTCTGGTCAATAATTAGCCATGAATTCATCTGATTAAAACAAAAATGTTACACTTATCGATTACGTATAACTCAGAATTTTAACAAATATTTATTTCAAAATATGCATCTATTTATTTTCCTGATTGCTTCTCATTTTTCGTGTCAGCTGACTGCCATTTTTTTTTTTTTTTAATAAAACAAATCGTTCCAATTATTTGAGTTTAATTTTCACTCCTTCCACTGACAGATTTCTGTCAGGAAAATTTTTTTCGTGTACATTTCTATCAGGAAAACAGTTTGTCCACTGACACATTTTCGTGATCGCATCAGGAAAAAAATCCTGTTCTCATTTGTTTCTACTCTTCCTGATATTTTTTCCTGATCGCTATAACCGGCCCCTAACTCAACATAATTATCGGGTTCGGGACTTAGCTAAGTCCATATCAAATTACTGCATTACCGACACAAATACATGTGTTTTATATGAGAACCGGAACGTCACATTTCGTCGGTAATTAGTCAACTATATATGGACTTGCGAAAAACGCGAATGTTATAAATTATATGGAAACATAAAATAGTTTGTAGTCTAATCCCCAATGTCGTATATTTTACATCTAAAGACGACAAATATAAGGAAACGATGTCAAAGACGTGTTTTTATATCGAACGTTATTTAACAAATTCACAAAAGAGGAGAAGGTGAGAATAGGTAAGTATAAATATAGATAATATACGCCGCGTTCTTATGCAAAATTCATATAGACCTGGGCGAAAAAAGCGACAACAGTCGTAATACAACAACACGTTAATACAACAACAAATTTAAGTCTACATAAGCCGTGTTTTTATGCAGTCGTATACAACAATACGTAAATACAACAAAAACATAAGTCCATATAGACTTTAGATAACTTTCGATAATTATCGGGACTTAGCTAAGTCCATATAGATTACCTACTGCATTTCCGACATAATTACATGTGGTTATATGGGAACGTCGGTAATGTCATTTTTTCACACATTTCTATGTGGGGACTAAGTGTTTTAAGTCCATATAGACTTACTACATTACTTACATAATTACATATGGTTATATGGAAACGTCAGTAATGCTATGGGCTAATTCCCAATGTCGTTTTTTTCACACAAGCCTGTATGAACTTGCAAAGTTACAATATCATAAAAGCGAAAAAATAATATATCACAAATGTCAGAACAGCGAATGTCAAAATGAATCCATTAGAATTTTTAAAAAAATCTAAAAATACTGTTGAATGGCCCATTTCTTTCTTACAGCGAAGAAGGAAGGAGAGAAAATCATTATTATTATTCAACATAAAATGTTATTTTTAACTACATTGAATTCATTGAATGCCACCATTTTATAATAATAAAAATCGATTAATATCTGAACTTTTACATCTCGATGAGAATTTAACAGTGCTACACTTTTTGCACATTTTGTTGTCCTCAAAAACCGCATGTAGTGAATCAATGTTGAGATACAAAAACATATTTTATTGAACTTTGGTTCTGCGTCCGCAACATCATAAAACGAATTCAAATTTAAAATGACCAAGTCAGGCTTGATTGTCCAATCGTGAAGTTCTAAGAGCTTCAAAATAACAGAATTTATATCAGAATGGTACCTAGCCAATTGAAACAATTACCTATATTAATAATTATTTCTTCTAACAACAAAATACGTACGAAATAATAAAATGTTGCATCCGCTCCTTACTCAACCCCGCCAAAACAGACATAAAATCAACATGTTTACGGGTAAATAACAAAACTTTTTTATTTTCTTTAACCAATGTTGCTGCAATCTACAACAATACAAAATAATAAATCAAAAAATTTAAATTATTTGTATAAAAATCTACCTTAACAAATTCTAAAATATCGTCTTTATTTTCCTTGGAAGTGTATAAAAAATTGTACACTTCAGAGTTCGCGACATCCATTTTCCCGCCCTAAATGTTGATTGAGTAACTATAAAATTTAAATGAATCAGAAATAATGAGCAAATGTTGGAGAAACAGAAGGTGATGCCTAAATTTAATTTAAGTGATGCCAAAATTTTTATTAAGCATTGATTACACTGGAAAAGGGTATCGTGAACTTACACCACAGGTGGCCAACTCGTACTCCTCCTTCCGTGTCGGTAAGCTAATAGCCCGATTCTCCCCCTTGTGAGGAGTCATAAGTCATAAGCCCTTGTGACAATTTATTGCGAGGATTGTTGTGACTCGATAACATTTATCGAATTCTCCCCCAATCCTCACAAGAAAAGTCTCAAGTAAACTCACCGCGTTATGGTGAATTTTTTTCTTCGACTTGGAACAGCTGATTGTGACAGAATACGATAATTTTTTAATTTTTCTGTGCAAAATTTATGTGAAAAGTAAATAGTTCAATCAAATTTACAAATTTTATAGAAATAAACAACGTATCCGAACTAATATCAGTGAAAAATATGTGTGGTGATGCAAAACTAGCTTTTTGGAGAAAAAACATGGATAGTCTAAGAAAGAATTTACCTATAAAAAAAATGTGATCACCTAGGAATTAATAAAGAAAAGTTTAACAATTCCAAATTTTTTTTTTGATTCGATATTTTTTAATTACAACAAACAGTTGCATAACCCAATGCATCATCAAAATAAAAATAAATAAAGAATTACTTTCGTTTCAACTCACAAAAAAAGCAAAAAAAAAAACAATTCAAATTCGAGTGCTGTGACCTGCTCTGTAGCAGATCACAATTTCGATTGTTTTTATAACTCTTACAAGTTGTGACTACGGGGGAGAATCCGAAAAAGTAACAAACTCAATTTCACCTCTTCTTATGACTTGTGAGGTATCATTGATATTGGGGAGAATCGGGCTATAAGACTGTGTTTAGACTGGGAAATTTGGGACCGGACTGTCGAGAATTCGTAAGCGTGAGGGGTAAGGGGTGAGTACTCTCGTGAGGCAGCTTCAAATTATAAACATCGGAAGCGTGAGTATGTTCCAATTCCAAATTCAAGTTTTTTTCCCATTTTGTTCAACATCTGCTTGACTGCCGATGTGTTAACATCGCAGTATTTTCATAATTAAACTAAATGCAGAGTGATAGAAAATTAATTCTTGAAAAAGGAAACAAACAAAAGCATTAATAATAATTTACGGATATTATCTTCTTTTATAAAATGCAAACTGTCTCACTTCACAAATATTCCACCCGCTTCAAGTGAGGCGTCCTCACTTGAGGACCTGTGTAATCACGAGAGTACTCACCACGCCAGACACGTTGCTCACATGGTATTACCGTGGTATTCCTTGACACACTGGCGATATATTCGTATAGTATGGTATGTCACACGTTTTTAAGAAGTTATGTAGGATAAAATAGATAGATGTGTGAACCCCCTTGTTCACACTCAACTACAGGCATGACCAGCGCGGCATGATGAACGCTTGATAGTTTGCGTTCACACTAGTCAAGCATGCCGTCAACCACCATAATCGTTAGCATAATATCAAAATATTTTGAAAACAATCATGCCGCTTGTTTGACTGAGCTCATATACACTTTCTTGTCTTCGCAGTAAAATTTTTGAGAAGAGAAGAGGAAAAAAATAGTATTCGTTTCAATATTCGAGAGCAAAGATTAAAATTCAAAATTTTACTCACTTTATTTAAAGTAAAATTTTTGTTTCAATAAAACACGTCTTATAACCAATAAAACATCGATATATTTTATCGAGTCGCAACAATCCTCACAATATATTGTCACAAAGACTCCTCACAAGGGGTAGAATTGGAAATTTTAGGATACCATCAGATGTATTTTCCCGCCGCAACCATATGGTTGATCCGTTATCGTTTTAACATGGAATTACAAAAACAGTAAACTACGCTAACCACAATAGTTGTGCACAGGAATGCGAGCAATATGATCGGATGTTTAAATGCACTAATATAATACTGGACTGGATCATAGAATAATAAATGAATAGAACATCATCTCATGTAGACTTTTGTCTACAAACTTTCAAAACTGCAGAGATTTTACTCTGTATAAGTGCCCCTGCATTTTAAATTAGTCTGTCGAATTTGGTTAGGCCATACATTCTTACAATTTTGCGTTTAGCTGTTCACACGTATTCTCGTATAGAAAAGCGCGTGTAAAAATTTGTTTCTATGAGACGAGATGGAAGAGTACAAGTTGATGACCTGTGGGCTGGATGCAGCAATGTAAAAAGAATTTGGGCATCACTGCTTCGTGCCCATCTATTTGAGCAACAACGCCATACGTCTGTCCCTCTCGCTCTTTCAGCGGCATTTAAAAACTGAGCAAATCAAAAAGATACCCGTCCAAAGAAAAAACTTCATCTCCGCCATTTAAATAATTGTGTTCTTCAGTGATAAATCGTTGAGCGAGTTGTGCTTTGAGTGTAGAACCTAAATTTTATCCGTTTAAACTTTATTTTTGATTGAATTCAGTAAAAAAATATAATTAACAATGTCTGACGAAAAGAAGGTGAGTTAATTTAATGTACTTTCACGAGAAATACAAAGATTTTAAAGAAACTCGAGGTAAAAAAAAATTCGTGCGGGCATGACGCCGACAACATGGCGCGGTGTTCCTCCGGCTTTTTTTTTTTTTTGCAAAAAAGAATTTTAACAAAATATTGCATTTAATAATTTTAATACAAAAGATTATTAATTTTATCAAAGTAATTTGCGTGTATTTTAAATATGTTTTGAATTGTTTATATCAATATCGATTTTGCTTAATAGATGGGGCTCCTCATGGCCTAAAATGTAGCTTAACCATATTTTGTCTAGCCGAAGTTTCTTTTCACGAGGCTGCTAGTTTTAAATTTCTATTGAGTTGTAAAAAATCATGTTAATACATGCAGTGTAGTAAAACTTATCAAATTTATAAAATTTTTATGTATACTAGTTACAGTTGCTACCAGAAGTTAACACCCACATTTATATTTTCTCTATACAGCGATTAGAAAGGAAGAACAATTTAAAAAATAGATTATTTTCCTTAAAACACGAATTATTAAATGTAATTTATTTTTGCGCGCTTAAATTGATTGCGTCTATTATTAAAAATAACAAAGCGTCCTTTTTTTTATATCATGATAACAATATTTTGCTACAGTGCTTGAAAAAATTACATATTTTGTATATTTAAAACATTTATATGGAAATTGCTTGGCTTTTGTTATTTTGTTATACACCAAATACAAAACACAAATATTTTGATATGTACATATATCTCATTTTTAGCATTTTTCGTAAGCCAGCAGCTGCAAACAAATGTTGTTTCTTTTGTATTTTTAAAAAGCAGTTTGTTCCTTACAAAAAAATTCATTTTATTTTTTGAAAGTTATAAAATGCAAAACAATTTAATTTATTAAAAAACAAACTAAAATAATGGCTCAAATTTTCTAAAATAAATAAACGCGACATGTGCGTATGCTAAGGTGTGTGAAATAGCAAGACTGAACATATGAAATTCTATCGGTATTTATTATTTAATTTTTTCCTCTAATTTCATGCATATTATTTGGAAAACAAATATCTAATATTTCCTTGCATATTTCGAAATCATAAAAATATGTGACCTTCAAAAAAACTTAATAAATTGTTATGTTAGCCTCAAGGTTAGGTAGCACAAATTTTCTTTTCATACGGTGATTGTAATATATTATTTATGGCAGATAAAAATATTTGTTCCATTATGGAAGAAAGAAACTTTCTTCCTTTCTCTTTTGTATTGTTTGATAATATTGGCGTTTGTTTTTAATGTCAAATAAGCGATATAAATATGGTATTGATAAACACAAATTGTTTCACTTTATAATATCGATTGTTAAATATTAATTTCTACAGAATTAATATATTCAGTGAACACTCGAATGAATATGAATTAAACTATGTATACAAGTAATTTGAACCGATTGAGCTGAGCATTCTTTTACTGTTTGCCTACAGTCTATGGTGGACAAGTGTCTCAATCAAACATTAGCAGCACATGCATCTTCAATGCGCACGTTCGGGCGCACACCAAAAGATCTATCTGGATACTTCTGTATCGTATGAGTTTGCGAACGACCTAAACCGGATAGGTGTCAAAAGACACACAAACACATATTCGTAGTCAGCTGTTTGCCAATCCTCCCTTGGCTTCGTGAGTATACTCAAAATTTTAGGATACTTTCAGATTTATTTCCCCGCCTCAGCTATATGTTCGATCAGTTGTGTTTTAACATGGAATTACAATAACAGTAAAGTATGCGAACCCCAATAGTTGTGCACGCGAACGCAAGCTATCTTATGCTTGTTATCCACTAAACTTCATTTTCAAGTGTCAAGTTATAAATTTGCTTTGGTATCAATATTCGTGTCAAACGAATTTATTTTATTTATTTATTTATTTTATTTTTTATTTTATTATCTTTCTATTAATCTTTCTATTAATAGTATAGGTATAATGACAAAAAATGTTAAATGAATGCAAAGAAGAAATCAGTTTTATGTCGAATTCCTTAGATTTTTTCAGATTTGATTGGAAAAGTTGACTTTTTTTCCTTCCTATGGAGGTTGAAACAACAAAGTTGCTTTTTTTCTGTGATTGTATGGTGTATATTTTATAGACGCGATCTAAACAATTCACTTAAGTTCCCTTTATTAACATATTGCACTATTAACAACAAGGCTCACGTCCAATAGATTATTTTAAAATTATTTTATTTGAGAAATCTATATTAAAATAAACCAAACTACACAATTAAACGGCTCGTCTGACAGAAGGAATCAAATCTGTTAAGTATGTGTGCAAATATGTGTGAATCTTGCTATCAAATCGAGATTCAAGAAAAGTTGATCTGAGGGGAAAAAAGCAACTTTTTCTTGTCTATGGATCATGATTTTCGGAAAAAAGCAACTTTAGTCCGAAAAAAGCTACTTTAGTCCGAAAAAAGTCAACTTTTTATTTCAAAGGAATTCGACATTAAAAAACATTGTAAATCTGTATAAACATTTAAGTTGACAATCTTACGTTTACAAAAATATGATTTGTGTGTGTAAATTATCAAATTTCGCTCCATAACAGTCACGCAAAAATGTAATGCACTTTCATGTACTGCACTAAAAAAAAGTTCAAAAATCCTCCAATACATTTGTTTGTAAATTTAAAACTAACTATTCAAAACTTAAAATCTTTTTGTGAAATTTTTTTGACAATGATCAAAGTCAAACAATGTATAAACATGAAAACATACTTGTTTCGAACACAAAATCTTTGCAAGTCCATTTAAGAACATCATCCTTGTAATATTTATGCATTCTGTACAAAATGATTCATATCAAATATTCGGTACAAAATAACCGAAACAAAGTAACGTTATTAAAGTTGTGGGTCCAGCGGACTCATGTACATGCCATTCGCATTGGCTTAGTGCAGGAAAGTACTGAGAATTTGAAAGAGCAGCGTTGAATGTGTCGTTTTCGACACACACTTAAGGATTGTGTGGGTCAAAGATTATGAATACCAAGATTGGAAACAACTACTTCCATCTTTGTTTGCCCACAAGCTGAACGATAAATTGACGCGATTGCACTAACAAATCAAGCAAATCTAGATACATCTAGTGCAGAAAATGTTTCACTGATCAGTAAAATCTTGCTCTTTTCTACTCATAGTAGGTTAGAGTAGCTCACTGAAGCTTTGTGTCGAAATTATTTAATCCATGGATTAGTTAACTTGAAAGTAAGAAATTTTAGCTAAATAAAATTACTTTTTTGTTTTATTAATTTCTAAGGTTCCTAGGTAGTGTTTGTTTTCATTTTGAAATCATGTTGGAATTTTATTTATTTTTTTAATTCAACTACAACTGCCTTGCAGATACATATTTCATGTGCTTATCTTGAGTTTAGAATACCTTCATACCTACTTTTAAAATGCCAATAAATTGTATCAGTCAAAATATTTTGTTTTGTTGTTTTCATCGAGAAGCAAGAACTGATAGATGCCTATTTAAAGTACTACCATTTCTAAGCAGCCAAAGACATGCAGTATTCCCAAATGGTCCTCCATCAAAATACTAAACCCCGTCTAAAAATTTTCTAGAGGGTTTTAATCGTGTTTTCATTTGGTGGACGAATTTTTCCGAATTACTCTAAACGATTCTGTTGACGTTCATTTGGCCATAAATGACAGTTTCAATACTGAAAATAAAAGAAAATCGATTCTGGACTCAGTCCGACTTCAAATCCAGAATCACTAGCCGTGTTTTTTTTTTTTTTTTTGAAAAGCTAACCGAATTTAAGTCGGATTTTCCATACAAAAATCTCACTGCGTATCATTACCGATAAAAGAAGAAGTCAAATCTCACTGCCGATAAATTTTTTACTTTTATTCGAGTATCGATCAAAATTTTTGTTATTGTTGGTTTCGAATGATAAATTAATATATCTATATAATAGGGGTATGTTCGTAAACTTCTAGTGGCTTTTAAAGTGTGATCTTGTTTTATGTTCGATTGCCCACAAACATACCCAAATCTCGAAACAAATTATCAAAATGTTTCAGGAAAATTAAATGTTTTTAAAAAATTTATAACTAGGAGGACATTACATTTGCCAGTTTCATCCAAAAATGAACTCTTGTTGCATTTTTCATATTCCTCGAGTAAAAAAAATAAAAGTAAACAATATTTTGTCAAACCTGAAATTTAAGTTATTTTTGTTTAAAGGTTTTGCTCAGTAGTGACTTTTTTTTTAATTTGTGGTTGGACAGATTCACATTTGCGGAACATTCAGTGCGAACTAGCTGTCATCAGCAAGCAATAGGACTTTTTAGGTAACAACGATATATCTCTTTCTCGTTCTCACAGAATTGTCAAAAACAGCAGTATGATGAACAACTGATTTTTTTTTTTATCATTGTTGAAAAATTGATTGAAAACAAAAGCGGGAATTTTAAAGATTTGTGCGCGAAAATTGTGAAAATTGTTGGTTTTGCTAATTAAAATAAATTTTTAAGCCACGGAAATCACAAATTTCACACAAAAAAGAATACCGCATTTGAGTTTGACAGTTTGAAAAAAGCGCGATACATATTTCAATCTGTGAGCTTTGACAAGATGGTAAAACTCCCTATAAAATTTTGACACTTACTGTCTTACTAATAAAAAATAAACTGATTTTAAGTCCAATTTTCAAGACAACTAACCCATTTAGTACTAATGTTCTGGAACTAACTGGAACAGTTAAAAATTGCCTTTACGTTGAGTGTCAAAATTTTATAATCCATGGATAAGAAATTAGACTTAAAATTACAATTTATTTTTAATAATAAGGCTGTTTCTCTTTTAGTGCCAAATATGCAATATAATAACTAAGGCTTAACCACGATTGTTCAAAAAGCCTTTGCAAATCCAATTTGAACATTTGCAGATTTTATAGTACTAACTGTTACAGAAGCAATATATTTAACATTTCGTAGTTTGAAAGATCTGCAATCTTGACATTTGCAAATTATCTATTTATCAAATTAAATACAAATTATTTCAGTTTTTTGTAATTATTGTTAAATTTAGGACGCAACTCAAGTGAATGAAGGGCCTTAGTTCTATGTCTTATCTTACAAAAAATACGAAAACTATTTTTTTTATTTTAAATTCTGTTAAAATTAATATTTTTAATATTTATTTTCTATAAGGGATCTGAAACAGAACATATCAACTTGAAAGTTTTGGGACAAGATAATGCCGTGGTGCAGTTCAAAATTAAGAAGCACACTCCTCTAAGAAAGTTGATGAATGCTTATTGTGATCGAGCGGTAAGTTTAGCTTGAAGAAAAATTAAAACCTTTTAGTTATTTACTTTTTTGTTTCTTTTTTTTTTAGGGCTTATCAATGCAAGTCGTTCGGTTTCGATTTGATGGACAACCAATTAATGAAAATGATACGCCTACTTCCCTAGAAATGGAAGAAGGCGACACTATCGAAGTATACCAACAACAGACGGGAGGTGGCCTAATTTAAGACCGAAGCTTAAGATTATTATTACTTACTAAAAAAAAAACAAAAAAAACAATTCCTCTATTGCATTATAAAAATAAAACAAAATTAATATTAAAACAATAAACGGAATACAAATCTTTCTTTTAATCTTAATTGTATTATTTTTTTTTAAATAAAAATGTATGTTAGAACAAAGAGAAAAAGCGACAAACATACCCAGTCCAGATAATCTTCAGTTCTCTCGCTCAAACATAAATTTAAAAGAAAATCAGATACTACTTGTATTGATATAAAAAGCGAAAAAGGAACAAAATTTTTTAGTCCTTAGATTAGAGTAATGCAAAATGAATGTAAACACAGTTCAAACAAAGTCAAATATCTCAAGTTGAAATTAATCTGAACTTGTTGATAAATTACTAACTATCTGCGTTTTGAGTTTTTAATTTTGTTATTTTTTTTTTCGTTGTGGGAATTTAGTCTAACAAGTAACTTTTGGCTAAGCAACTATGAATGAAAGTAAAACAAAAATAAAAATGTATCTGTATTTAGATTTTTTCAAGTTAAGAAAATAATAAAGAGAAAAACGTTTCCAAGAGAAAATAATTGCTTTTTTTTCAAAATAGAGGATGATGAAAATCCTACATGAATTTGAAAACGATCGGAGTTGAGATCGAGAACGTGCATTTTTAGTAATTTGTATCATTATTACTTGTAAAGAAAAATTACTGTATATTTCGTTACTCATGCAATTGGGGATTCCATGAAATGTACTAGCCTTTGTGACCTAGGGAATACAAAACGAATCGTTGGCCGTTTTCTAAACCGTCATCTGCGTGCAAACTGCATTTGTAAAATGTTCTTTAACGCAAACTGCAAAAGTCAACCGTTTTAAGCGGCCCATACACATAAAACATGTTTTAAAATATATTGAAGTTTGAAGCAATGTTTTTCTTACGTTATGTGGATAGGTTTTCAAACCGATTTTCGGTTTTATATTTTTAAAGAAAATGAAAAGTTTTTGATTTTTGGGGATTGTTTGAAAACATGTTTTATGTGTATGGGTTTGGGGTATGGTTTCATGTGTAATTGGCCGCTTTATGTGTACAGTTTAATTTTTTTAAGTATTTTGAAAAATATATTATTATATATATTATACACAATTGTTTTCTCCAGTTGGAGGTTCAACTTTGGTGTTGTCCTGTCCAGAAATATAGTCCCCAACATTATATCGCATTAGATATGGACCGCTAGTATAGCCAACTTCACGCGTGCTCCAACTTAATTAGGGACGCCATCATCTTCTAGCGGGGAATCTGCGTAGCAGTGCTATGATTGCTTTGATCAATTTTTAATTTTTAATTTATTTTGGTGGAAATTGTTATGAAACAACTTTTATTTTACAAAACAAATCAACTCCACATGTTATTGACTTACTGAATAATAAATATGTCATCGCTTTCTTTTAAATTTTAATGGCGAAATTAGTACACGTATTTAGCACCAATAGATGATGGCCCTTTTAGCTGGATTTAACCGTTTGTATGAAAATTTCAACCCACTTGCGGTGGTTCATATCTAGTACGTCAATGGTCCCCAAAACAACAGCATATACTATAAACTTTGTAAATCGGTTAAGTGATTGCTGATACACAGACGGATTAAGATTGGTCGTTAAAACAATTAAAAAGGCTAAATTTGTTTGCACTAATATTTCGAGTTCCGGAAGTGCACATTTGGTGTCGTTTTTAGCCAAACCGTGGTCAACTGTCCAGAAATATAATCCCCACGACCTAGTTTCACATTTTCTCTATCCAACAGCATATGAACACTGAACAGTGTTAACATCCGGTAAAAATTTTAATTTTAAATTCAACATTTCCGGTTCGGATTTCCGGTAAATTTATTAGCAATTTATTTTGGTGCTCGATCTAGCAAATAATTTAGATCTCAAAATACGCATATATATCAAAATATATTTAAAAAATAACGGATCAATCACTCATCAGCATCTTTCCGAATCGCTCTTTGGAAATTTTCTCCCCCAAGAATACGCAAAAACTTTTTTTTTATGTTTTTATATTATTTATTTATCCTAAATAGTTAATTTTTAGACTCTTTTTGATTGATTAGAAAAAGATGTACTAACGGCGACAGTGACAAAAACAATGCATTGCCGCCGTTGTCGCGGCGACACTGTCGCCAGCAAGGCCAACAGCGTTGTTAGACCAAGGTCAAAAATGTTCTGTTTACTGAATCAGTGTGTGGCACCAAATTGTAAAAGAGAACTTTTTACATACAATTAAGTATGAAATATTGGTGCTAGTTTTTAAGTGCTTTTCACATCAAAAACGACCAGCGAATTGCAAATTGGTAATGTTCGCGCATTTTGTCACATGTCCATTTTTCCACGTGTAGAAAACGTGTAGAAAATCATGAATGGAAGGGAGAAATAAGTAGTTTGCATACATTTTCTCGTCAGCGCTGGTAGATGCACACCAAATATTTCATTTGAATAGAACATCAACTCAGGAGGCTCCACCCACTTTTGCCTACAAACTTTCAAAACTGCAGAGATTTAACTCTGTATTCGTGCCCGTGCATATCAAACGGGACTGTCAAATTTGGCTAAACCATACACCCTTATTACGTTTGTCAAAGATCATTTGTTTGATAGACGATAACATTTATCAATCAAACAAAATTTCGGTATTATGATTGTCGTATGATAAATTTTTGATCTATTGTGAATGATTAACAAAATTCTCTTGTGAACGGGCATTTTGTTTGACGTTTCAGTTTTCTATTCTTTTCATTTGCGATTGTATTGCGTTTTTTTTATTGTTTTAATTTATTTTCGAGTAAATGAAGTAAATATCGTTGGTTTTTGTTTATTATTATAGGTATTTGTGTTTTAAAAAAGTGAAATAAAAAAGTGATAAAACATTTTGTGGAAATAATGGAACAGGCAAAGGAATGTGCATTATGTAGGTACAATGTACGTACATACATGTACCTCCTATTTGGACACCAAACAACAAAAAGAAAAAGTCTGTGCAAGTGAATTTTAATAAAAATAAGTTAACCAAACAGTATTAATTATTGTATATTGTATAAATAAATATAAAAGTGAACAATACACTGCGTTTTCTTACAAAAAATTAAACGAATTAGTTCTATCAAAATTATCAACAGCGAATTTGCGTTTGACTGAAAATTTGATAAACACCAATATTTTTGACAACGATAATACCAAGTTAGTCAATAAAACAATTTACAATAGATCTGAAATCTGAGTGGCACTCACAGTTTATCAAAAATTTTGATAATTGACAACGATAATACCGATGGATCAATTTTGTTGAATAACATCAATTATCGTTTTGATATTTGACAACCGTAATAGGGGCCATACATTCTTACAATTTTGCATTTTGCTGTTTACACGTATTCATGTAGAGAAAAGCGCGTGTACATTTTTTTTCTACGGGAGGAGACGGAGGATTACAAGTTGATGACCTCTGTGGTTGATGTTCTATTTATTTATTATTCTATGTATGCAAGCCACTTTATTCGTATTCGCAGTTCGCAGATCAGCTCACGTGAGGTTTTTAATCTGTTTCGCTCATACATAAATTAGCTAGTCATATAACGAACCTAAATGTAAGCGTCAAGCGGTAAGCCATTAGCTCTAAACAAATTCGGAAAAAACACATTATCGCCGTTTCGCTCTCTCGCAAGTCGCAAACGGCAAAACAGTGCAAAACTCGGCACCCGTAATTTCTTGTCTTGTTTCCGTGTATTTAATTTAATTTTAATTCTGCTTCACAAATTTTGAAACCTTTCTATTTATTAAAAACTTAAGAAGCATGAATTATAATAATAGAAACAATGAACAGGAAGACTTTAATCCAGTCAAGGGTTCATGGGGAAATTTTAGTTCAGTAAGTATATAAAATGAAGATTAGAAAATGTTTAATCAATAGTTTCTTCCAGCGATATGATCGACAAAAAAACTACAATAACTCGGATAATACCAAGAATTCTAATTATAATAACGATAATGAACCTATAATGCAATATCAATCACCACTTGCTGATTCTAATTTCAATGAACTCAGGAATCCCAATATGTCGAATAGAGGAAGGCAGCGACAAGAACCGGCTCTTCAGCAATCTAATTTCAATTCTGATAATTCTCTTGGAAATTATGCAGCAAACTCAAATAACAATTTCTTCAATCGGCCCCAGGGATTTAAGGGAAATCGCAATAATAATTTCTTTAATCAGTCGCAGGAAGGTCAGAGGAATCACAATAATAATTTTTTCGATGGGTCCCAGGATGATTTGGGGAATAATAATAATAATTTCTGCAATCAAGAAGATCAGAGGAATTCAAATAATGATTTCTTTGACCAGTCGCAACAAGATCAATGGAATCCGAATAACAACTTTGTATCTCAGCGGTTCCGATCTCGTTCAAATAGCGCTGGAAGACCGAATAATCGTGGTGGCGCCAGGCTTTCTCGTTCTTCTGGCAATAATACCAATAAAAACAACTATAACAACAACAACAGAGGAAAGTTCCAAAATTCAAATACAATGAATCAGTCCTCAAACTCAAATAACGCTCAAAACAATTCCAATTCTAGTTATGTTCCATTTCGAAAGTTTAGACAGCATTTTGCAGGTCAACAAAACAATAGAATAAAAGAAGACAATATTCAAGCCCCCTCCTTGTTTATGGGTCGAGATATTTCCTACCCAAACGAATTGAACGAACTTATGAAACCATTTTTTTGTGGAGTTTGCAATTGCCGTGTGAATTCTATCAAATGCGCTAACGTTCATTATGAATCTAAGGCACATGATAAGCGTATTTCTAACTGGCTAAAGATAAATTTTTCTGATCAAGGCATTGAAGCACCTGCAATTAAGCGCTTTGTTACTGAAGAGGCAATAAGTCCTTATCGTTGCGAACTGTGCAAGCTGGAACTGACTTCTGGTCAGCATGCTCTACAACATTACAATGGAAAAAAACACAGGAATGTAGCGACCAAGATTTCGCCACCAACTGGAGTTGGTTACTATAATGTAGATGGTAACTGGGTTGAAACAGGCAAAGTCTTAGATAAGAAAACTGGAAAGGAAGCTTCTTATATCTTAGTAAGTACACCTGCAGGTTTTGAACCAGTTGTTCTCTACTGTAGTGCTACTAAACAAAATTTGGGACTCAAAAAAGTCGCTGACTCTGAAGCAATTGGACAGCCACCATCCAAGAAACCAAATTTAAATACAACACCATCAGCAACTAATGCTACAACACAAAAGAACGAAGAAGAATTTAAAAAAATTAACCCGGATTCAACAACAAACAATCAATGTGATTCAAATGAATCTTCAAATACAACTCAAGCACCGGAAGATGCTTTGAGTTCATTGCAGTGCAAAGTTTGTGGAATCGCCACCACATCATACGATCAAATGTTTCTCCATCTTAAAGGTATACGCCATACCAAGAAACTCCGTGCTCTCGGTGAACCTCCGATTGTGGATAAAATTATAAAAGTATCCACTACCATTCTAGAGAGTTTGAATACTAACGATTCTTCCGATATATCTATATATCGTACACCCACTGGATCGTATTATTGTAAATCTTGTGACGTTGCTGTTTCAGATGTTGCAGGTATAAAAAATCATATCCTGAGTAAGGTTCATTTAGCTGCGATTAAAAAAGAAGAGTAGAAGTATTTTATTCTAAATGCAAATTAATTTTTAAACATTACACTAGTTGTGTTGGTTGAGCCCTGGGGTCGCCCTGAAGTCGCCCTAAAGCGTTTTTTGAAAAACCTCAACTCGCCCTAGGTAACAAATTCTCTTTTTTTTAGACCTGGGATTGCCCTGAACTCGCCCTAAAGTAGATCTAGGTATTTTGTTGGGGCGAGTTGAGGTAAATAAATTGATTTTTCTGAATTATGTGCTAGCTTTGTGGGCTCGTCAGATGACGTCCAGTAAAAAGCACATTGTCATTACGCAATTTAAAGACTTCTAGCTCAGCTTACATAACTTTTTTTGACAAAAAGCTAATGTGAACTATTAAAAAAGAAGAGTAGAAGTATTTTATACTAAATACAAATTAATTTTTAAACATTACATTATCAATAAAATTATGTATTACAATCCACTAGCTTTTTTTATATTTTACTTTTATTACATTACAGACAAAAAATTAATTTCAGAAGAAGAACTGTTCGTTTCGTTTGTTTTGCCAATATAGCGATCTAGCACTGTTTGGTGGTTATGAACAATGATTATTACCTATATGTCTTTCAGTGGAAGTGATATAAAACATAATCTAATGCAAGGGTATCTCTAAATAGGCACAGAATGACGATACGATAAAAAAAACATGTTAACTCCTGAAGCACTCATTATGCTGGAATAAGAGGTAAGCTCACGACTCAACGTGCTTTCGATTCGCTGCTCGTAATAGGGATAATTTCTCGGAACACGGGCAAAAAAAAAGGAGAAGTAAAGACTCTCAGGAAGAAAGTAGTAGTAGTAGAGTAGGTCTACTTTAATAAAGGATGTACTGTGCATCATCCACAGTTCGATAGTTCTACGAAGGGGTGAAAAATCTAAGTAAGGCTACAAGTACAGAAGGTGAATATGACAGTAGATACATCTTAATACAATGCAGTTAGCTATTGCCAAACCTAAATCGTATAAGTCTGCTGGTGCGAACGGCTTACCAGATGAGCTGTTCAAACTAGCAGATGTTTTGGTAGATGGCATGCACCAAGTTGCCGGCGACTAGAGAATACGAAGCGAGTTGTTTTTAGAGGCCAAAATAAAGTTTTGTATGGCTAACAAAATAGTAATTCATTCTCAAGGTCAATAAAAACTAGATGTTATCGGTTAAGCGACGTTTCGAGCATGAATACGCTCTTCTTCAGGCCTTTATTTGACCGTTCAGTTGCTTGCTTATGCAGATGACAATAATCTGCAGAACGGTATTTGGTATATTAAACCCAAGGGGTCGAAAATAGGATTGCCTGTTATGAAGACAAAAGATGTAAGCGATAAAGAAATCTCAACAAAAATGTCATCAGTGCTAAGACCAAATGTAGAATTACTTTTGCCAACCGCGATTTAAGACCAAGATGCTGTGCAGAACTGGAAGTATCAAGCTTGGGACAGAGCTCTAGACTTTATATTATTATAGCCCATTCTGTGCTGTTAGCACCACTTTAATTAAGTAATTCCATATTAGTACTCAAAACAATTGAATAAAAAACCACATAATGAATGCCAAGCAACGTATTGTTGCAATCCTTTGTCATCGAGCCAAGGAATCATGCTGGAACACTATCAGATAGAACCATATCTTAATGATTTCAAAAATACAGATAACCGCTAGCAATCAAAAAGAAACCTCTATAACTTCCGATACAATAAAAACATCACATCTTTTTTGTTTGATTTTTTATTAAGTTCTTTTTTTTATAAAAATTAAACGATGACTAAATTAAATTTAGTTGTTGTCTGAGCGAATGATATCCGAATCACCAGGATCTGTGATTGAGAGGGTACACACGCGGAAGTATTTACCGCAGGCTGTTCCCAATTCAATATTGGTACCGCTATAGTGCTGGACTTCTGTCTTTGCTAACATGGCGTAGTACTCGATTTCAGATTTCCTGAAAAGACAATAAATTGTTAATAATGGGTCTACAAAACATAAATGACGTTATTTTTAATAAAGACATTTTCAGAAAGAGTCTCTAGAATATAATATTATCTTCATTTGCTTCAGAGAAATTCATTCATCATGTTAAAATTGATTCATTACACACGTGGCTATTTAAATATTAAAAACTCAAATAACACAAGTCTTACCCAGGAAGATAGCTGGAACCATGAAGCGGTTGTCTTCACTGACTACTCCATAGTTTTCCAAAATTAATAATATTTTATGAAATCATACTTCTTAGTCAAGAGACTCCATATGGTTCCAACTATTCAACAAAATGGAAAACTACTTCTCAATAGTCAAACTCTCACCTCAAAGCTGGTGTGTTGCTAGCAATAAGGACCAATTTTGCTTTGCCTTGACGGAGGGTCTTCAAAGTTTGCTTGTAACCCAAACAAGATTTTCCAGATTTCATAACCAGCGCCAAACGTGCGTTGGTAGAATCCAAAGCTTTTTTCTAGGAAATTATAGAGGTTAGGATTTTCACACATGTGGTTTGTTAATTATTATTATAACTCACCTGTTTCTTGACTGCAACCATTTTGAAGTTGTCGATTAAAAAACTGTGTAACAAATCTGTAAATCACAAAATAGTTTTTAAGTACAAAAATTAAATTTTAAAAGAGATTAATTTGGCACCCACCTCCTGCGACGGATACTTGAAAAAGAAAGACAGAAAACGAAACATGGCGGTAGCAGGTTGAACAACTTCATGCAAACAAAATTTTAATGAACTTGGATGCAGTTTGAGCAGCTCTTCGAATTCGAATAAGGGTCTGTTTGCACTTTTAAGAGTTGATATGTGTGCTATTACACCTTGATTCAAGAGTCATGATTCTATCGCCGAATTTCTCTTTGGTTTCTATTTTGTGCGTCGTGTTGCTTTTACAGCTTGATTTTGAGAGACATGACTCTTTAAAAAGTCTTCTTTTCCTTTCACTTAACACAAGTGAATTTTTTATACAAAGCATACGAAGCGAAAAGGAATGAAGCGAGATAAAAAAATTACGAACAGTAGAAAAGAAACACAAGAAAAGAAAGGGCTGTTTATCTGCCATCTCATCTTTTCAATTTTTTTGTTTCGTTCGCATGTATTTTCAAGAGTCATGACTCCAGCACGTTATGCATTTAAACGATACCATATTTCTAGTATAAATGTTGAATTACATAGATGTTTTTCAGTTTATATCTTGTATGCGGCATAGCAGTATTTTCATAATTAAGCTAGATGCAGTGATAGAAAATGAATTCTTGAAAAAGGAAACAAACAGAATCATTAACAATAATTAGTGGATGTTATCTTCTTTTGGATGTTATTTTCTTTTGCAAAAAATTCGCGTCGTATAACTATCTCACTTCATAAAAATTCCACCAGCTTCAAGTGAGTCATCCTCACTTGAGGACCTGTGTAACAATTACTTTATAGCGAGTAACTCTTACTTCTTCTTTTATCCCTGGTAATTCTTATTGGGGATGAAATATTCACTAGTTCTGAAATTCGTCAGTCAAAGTTAATATATAAGTAGCATGCGGTAAACCAGTAGTGCCAATTTTAAAATCGAAAACCTCATAGGCTATGTTATTTTTCGTTTTAATGAGAATTACTTACTATGCTTAGATTTTCCTAGTAGGATTTTCAATAAAACACACCTAATATTGATCCCGATTTCTTGCTATTCTTTTCTGCCCTGATTGTTTATTATATTTGAGTTTTTTGCGAGTGAATATCAAAAGTGAACACTATCAGTGTTTTGTTGATAATTTTTAGTTAGTATCAGAACTGGAAGGAACAAAAAAAACGCTATATTCACTTTTGTATCCATTTTTTTATTTTATTTCAAAGTTGGTATTCTTGATATTTCAAGCCGAAGTTTCAAATAATTTTATGGATGTAAATTATCATTATTTAGCTTGAATATTACCAAATTAAATTCCAAATTATATAATTTTATTTAAAAAATCTGCTTTAACCAATTTTTATTTGTTTTTAAGCGAAAAGTTTCAAAATCATTAAAATTTTCTTGCAACTTTCGTAGGTTGAATGCGACGATCAGTTATAAATCTAAAGAAAAAGAAGCACATTTAAATACTCATGGAAAAATTGACATCAACATTCAATTTTCTCAGACATAGAATATCTACATAAAGCGAGGAGCTTTGCCGACGTTTTCTAAAATCAACTTGATGAACGTCACAAACCGATCCCTCGGTAAAGCAGTTAAGTTGTGTGGAGGCACGCGCATGAGGCGCGGTATTGTACGATGCCTTTAAACTTTTAGAGTCATGCCTCAAAATTGACAGCTCTTTTTTCATACACAATCTACAAGGGCATTTTTTCTAGATCCAAAAATGAATAAAACAAGATAGTAAAATAACAATTAATGACAAAAAATAGAATCTTATCTTTTCCATTATGATTGTAGAATCATAACTTATGCAACTTATGTGCAACTTATGTTCAAAAAAAAACACTCCTGACGAGTCTACGTGTAGATGCATTTTATTATATTTTTTCTATGGCCAGTAGTGTAACTCCAGCTTAAGACGAATCGAAAACCCACAGCAGGGCTGTCAGTTGGGATACTTCTGAATGCAAACGCAGTACCCAAAAAACACATGCCGAAAAATTTGAACAAAGCAAAACGTCAAACTGATCAACATTTGAAAAAGAAAAAATTATACCAAAACAATAGACGAAATCAAAGTTAAGTTTAAAAAAAGTCAGATTTTTCTGATTCCACGCAAAATGATGAAAATAAAAACTGCTAAAACATTTAAAAAAAATCCACCAATCATCACTGCACCGCCTGCACGTGATTTAGATGCAGAGTCTCAGTTGCAACTCGAATTATACTGGTGTGTCCAACAACTTGAAATATCAATTGCTAATGCAAAAGTGAACAAACAACGTGAGTTTACATATTTAATGATAAAATAAGAATATTTAAAAACAAAAATAACATTAGGAGATGATTTGGAAAAGAGTCTTAAGACCCTAAAAAGCAAAACAGCACCAATTGTGAAAAAGCGTCAAATCATGAAAGCATCGTTTGGTGATTACAGATCTAAGATGAAAGAAGAAGAAAAAAAATTGGCACTGGGTAAGGTATAAAACATTAATAAAAATTGTCTTAACATATTTTATATTTACCCATAGCTGCCCGGCAAATTAAGTTCACTGTAAGTGGTGATGCAGCTAACAAATCGAGCTTTGTAAAAAAGGCTGCTATCGTTACATCTGGAAAAGACTTTAAATTTAACTTTAATCCTGAAACAACTGTTGATACAGCATCACCAGAGGAACAAAGTCAAGACTCTGAAGAAAATAAACTAAATGGTAGCACATCTACAGTAGCAAACAACTTCAATTTCTCATCTGAAGGTGGATTCAAATTTAATTTTGTCATCGAAAACAACAACCAAGACATCGGTCTTGATAAATTATCTATTAAAAATTGAACTTAAAAAACACATTGTAAAACTGCTATTAATAATAATTATTATAATATTTTTTGTATTGTATATTTCCACCGATAGTATTATTTGAACTTTTTTTTTTCATGGGACACTTCAAAAGGGAAAAATCTTGATACAAGCAAATGCAAGTACACTTGAATAAAATTTCTAAAAAAGTCCATTAAACGTTTGTAGCGTGGTTAAGATGTAGCTATACTCTGAGAACTGTAATCACTTGTTAAGAAGAAACTGATGAGATCTCAAGCCTGCAAGATATTCATACCTTATTGCTATAGATATTTTTGTATGGAAGTCACTGAAAAAACTGTTTTAATCCACTGAAATAACAGCTTCAAGGGGTTTGGAGGAGCGTATTTTCAAATATTAAAAAAATGTGAGGCAGCAGTTAGCTCTTTACCGGCACGAGTTATTTCATGCCATGAATGTAAAACAAAAATAAACGTGGATAATTTGAGTAAATCGTGCGAAAAATTGAATATCTCAAGTTCCAATTTGAGATTGATTTAAATTTATTTAAAATGAAATTACAAAGGTATAGGCTCTTCGCACATACATAAGAGTCAACAGTCAACTGTTTTGAAACGCATTTTAGCGATCACACGAAGGCCTACCGCACATGGAATCCCAATTCGATGATACAATTACTTTGGAATTAATTTCAAACTGTTGCAATTTGCAATTTCTTGTATCTTGTATCTTAAAGATTTGGTTTTATCGGTCTACTTTATTAAAGAGTTGGTTTTATCGGTCTATTAGTTAAGAAAACGTTAACAAAGTAAATACCTATTAAATTCTTTTTAGGATAGTGTTATTTAAAAGATTTGCGAAAGACAAGCTTAATTCCGCTTGCTTATCAAATACGACAGTTAAATGCATATACTAGCTAACTTCTGAGTTAGCTTTCCAAGAAAATATACATATTTTGCTCAGATTCAGCAATATACAAATTAAGGAAATACAACTGTGACTTACGGATAACATGTTTTAGTTTTTGTTTGGTTATTTTAGTCATTCTCTTGTGAAATAAACAATTATTTATTGTATTGGCCTATTAAAACAATCTGGGAATATTAGTAAACAAATGTTTACCTGGCAGTATCTATCTGTTGTCAGTGTTCTTTTTCATTCTCCCATCTTCCACATTTAAATGCCTCAAGGAATCGAAATCATCGAAAATTTAAATTAATCGAAACTATCGAACGAAACAAAACGCTAAAAATTTATTTGCTGTCAAGGGATTAATATTTTTTTTAATTTAAATATCCAATTAAACATAAATCTAACATCCAATTTCAATAATAAATATACGAAACGATACAGTATTTACAATTCAAAAAAAAAAATTACTAACAACTTGCCAAATTAACTGTTTTCAAAATCATTGACAAATAATAATTTTTTTTTATATACTTGAGTAAACATTCATTTTCTTTTGGACTGCATGTTAATAGAAAGTAATTTTAGTGATAATTCAATAATTTTTTTAAGTTTATTCAAATACTCCCACGGGTTAATTGTTTCTTGGAACTAGAAAATCCAAATTTCTTATAAAATGTCACGTCGAAAACCTAACCTAAGAATGACATTAACCCAAGAGCCAGAGGTTCCAGTGTAAGTTTTTACAATAATTTAATTATGTACCTACATAAATACCAAAATAATCTTTCTAAAAACAATTGTTTATGTTTTAATTTTAGAACACCACCGCGAAATCTTGATCAGCGGACAACAATAACAATTGGCGATAACACTTTCGAAGTTGATGCTGATGGTTTGGAAAAAATCTGTGATCTGGGAAGAGGAGCTTATGGAATTGTTGAAAAGATGAGGCACACACAAACAGGCACAGTTATGGCTGTAAAACGAATAACTGCCACAGTTAACATGAAAGAGCAAGTAAGTTAAAATAAACAAACATACAAAACTTCGTGTTAAGAAAGGTTTTGTTATAAAATTCTTTTTACAGAAACGACTTCTCATGGATCTGGACATATCTATGCGATCAAGTGATTGTATGTACACAGTACATTTTTACGGTGCTCTGTTTCGAGAAGGAGATGTCTGGATTTGCATGGAAGTTATGGATGCTAGTTTGGATAAGTTCTATCCGAAAGTGTTCAAAAACGAACTTAAAATGGAAGAAGATGTTTTGGGAAAAGTAGGTTTACTTTATTTAATTAATTCAATTTATATAATAAAATATTTTCTATTAATAGATTGCCATGTCGGTTGTTAATGCACTTCATTATTTGCATGTTCAGTTGAAGGTCATCCACCGAGACATAAAACCATCAAATATTTTGGTCAATCGACAAGGTCAAGTCAAAATGTGCGACTTTGGTATTTCTGGTAAGTCATATACCTATTTTATTGTAACAACTGTGACTTTACTCTGACTTCTCTGACAAAATGTAATTGTTTGCTTCAAAAAAAATTGTTGTTCCTTGGAACTGACACATTTATTTTGTTACATTAAAACCAAATGATATAAATAAAGTTATAACGCTAATTCTAATTAAAATAAAGTCATATAAATATAACCACTCAAATAAGATTAGAAATAAAACAAAAAAAAATAATATTAAAAAGAAAAACATCGACTTTTTGCCAAACTTTCCTTTTTGTTTTAAACACCTAATCATAGCTTTAGACTAGAAACGCCCCTCTTATTTTTTTTGGCCATTTTTTCTTCGTCTGTAAATTTTATCAATGCAATGACCGAATCTGAATAATTTTTCATGATTTTCAAACGCTGCTGAAGTGAAACGAAAATCCCATACGAAAATGACACAGTGAAATCATAAATAAAACTTTCCGTCCTACATTTTATGGTACGTTGCTGCAATTCTGCTGTACGGTGCTGAAGTGAATCGAAATTTTCCAGCGCCTCCAAAATCCCAAACGAAATGTTACCGAAACCGTACCTGACACAATTGTTCAACAAACACAAAAAAAAAAAAAAAAACAAAAAACAACAGAAAACCATTTTAATAAAAAAAAAAAAAAAAACGAACAAAATTAAAATATCAACATCTCGCGATCAATTAATGTGCCGCGGAGTATAGGCTATGTAGAGAGTTGAACTGGTAATCGACCATTTCATCGTTATTCCGTCGTAGAGCAGCGTACCTCAAAACGGAATTGTCTTCGTCTTCAAAAACATAGACAAAACGGTACCGGACAATTTTTTATGTAAAAAAATAATTTCTCAAATAGTCTAAGAGCTAGCGAGAAAAATACTTACGTTTTGATAACAAAAATAATTAGTCATAAATAATCCGGAAGTCTGCCAAGCCTCCAGAGGTGGGTGTGGCCAACACGCACCCTTAAAGGTGTTAAAAATTGTATGGGGCTTGTATGGAATTTTTTTTTCGCTGTAAAGTAATAATGGGAGAAAATACAAGCATATTTTTATGGGGAGGGTTAGTCTATCTATCCCCATTTAACCAGTAGATGCAATTTTGTTAACATAAAATAAATTTTATTTTTTAAAAAATTGACCCTCGGCGAAATGAGGGGAGATAGACCCTCCAACCAAAAGTCCCCATACATTTTATAACTTTAACAGTGCTTGGTGCCCACATCCACCACCGAAGGGTTGGCAGACTTCTAGATTACATAACACATTTATTGGTAGATGATATTAGGGCTAATTATTTTCTTTATCAAATGACGTAAATATTTTTGTCGCTAGCTCTCCGTCTAAAAACACAAAAAAAAAAAAAAAATAACAAATAAAAAGAACAGAATTCCATTTTATAATAATAATAACCTCAAAAAATATGACAAAATAGAAAAGTAAAAATTTCGCGAGCAATTAATATCCCGGTCAATTAGTTGTGTGCGAAAAGTGAGTGAAGACCATGTAGAGACCATGTGGAGACTTGAATCGGTAATCAACCGTTTCATCATGTAGCTGCGTACCACAAAACGAAAAGAAGAACGGAAAACTTCGTTTATGATTTCACTGTGTCATTTTTGTATGGGATTTTTTGTTTCACTTCAGCTAAAATCTAGGCTTTAAACTAGGCTTTAATAACAAAATAAATTTCTGTTTTTTTTCTGTTTTGAAATACTTACTTTTTGTTTTAAAACGAATGGCGAAATTATACAAACAAATTTGTCTGGTACCTTTTCGTTAACATTTCGTCTGAGTTTTGCGGAACTAAATTAATTCCAAATGACACTTACACAAAAAATTAGTAAATATTTCTAAAGTATGCATTTTGCATTTAAAATAGTAATTGTTGGTTAAGCAATATTTTCTATTAAAACTTGCAATTTTTCAGGTTATCTTGTCGATTCTGTAGCCAAAACTGTTGATGCTGGATGCAAACCATATATGGCACCCGAAAGAATCGATCCCACTGGTAATCCACAACAGTATGATATCAGATCAGATGTCTGGTCATTAGGTATAAGCATGATTGAAATGGCTACAGGAAGGTTCCCTTATAACACATGGGCTACACCTTTCGAACAACTTAAACAGGTAACAATAATGTTTTTTTTTTCTTTCTTTATTTTCAATTACTTAACAAATTCCATTTAAGGTTGTAACCGATAACCCACCTCGACTTGAACCTAACACATTTTCTCCTGAATTCGAAGCATTTATCACAAGTTGTTTACAGAAAAAGTTTGATGCGCGGCCTAATTACGATCAACTGCTAAAAAGTGCTTTTATATCTGATCATATAAGCAGAAACACCGACATATCGGGTTTTGTTGGAAAAATCTTAGATCTTCCAGAATAATCCATTGCATATGGATTTGTTCTTTGTTGAAAATCATGTCTTATGCATGCAGCAATGCTGCGTTTGAAATCAGCCCAGTATGTTTAAAACAATTTGTTGTTGATGCACTTTAACTATATACCTTTATTTATTAATTCAAGTTAACATTAACAAAAAAGTCTACATGCATATACATTATTACAGATATAAAAAAAAAACAAAAATTATAAATCAAACAGGATAACTTTGAGTATTCCTTTAAAAACTAATATTAAGTCAATTATTAATTTAACGAAAACTTAGTAATATGTTCCCATGTATCTACCTTGAAATTGCACAATCTCGGGATCTCAATTTATAATTACGAAAAGTGTTCATACCACAATTGAGATGGTTTTCTGGTAGAATTTAAATCAAAAGTAACAGAGGAGACCATCTCGTGGGAGACACACACTCAGTCTTTCAAAATACAATACCCAATTTGTTTATTTTGTTTGTTTTGTTTATTAGAAAAAAACTGGTGTATAAAATCATGTTATAAATCATCATTTTTTTTTTAAATTGTGTGCTGTTTAAAATTCCGTATTGTACGGTTTAATTGAAAATTCGCCAAATGTTTGCAATTTCTTTAGATGGGAACATAGTTATGTATAAGCAATTATTGTGAACACAGAAAAAAAAGTTATGAGCAAATAAAATGTAAATCAATACAAAATGTTATATTAATATAAAACGCAGCAAAACGAAAGTATAACAAGTGTTATTGCGAGAAAAATAAAACGTTATGAGCCTTAAATATATAATATATTTTTACTAAACAACACAAATTTAAGTAGTTTTGATCATTTATGTGGAAATTGACTTGGTTGGCGAATTAAAAAAAAAAGTAGTACACCAGGGGCTAAATTCCACAAGCGTGAATTTTGCAATGAGTTTCTTCAAAACTGGCACTCCCGTTCAAACAAATGATTCACAAGAATCCGAAAAATGTTTTGTATTTGAGAGCGCTGGATAAATTTTTGTTCGTTGCCTAGTGAGCTGAATTTAATTTTAGTATTTTTTTTGTAGTTCTGTTTCAACTACAGAAACATCACGTTCATCTGATAAAAAAAAGTTGGCACGAAAGGCTACGAATAAGTCAAATTGAGTTTCTAATCCGAATTTAGTGCGTCGCTTAATGCGGCCATCTATCTGAATCCACTGATAAGAAGAATTAAAGCCAGAGAAGACCTAGGACTTACTCTTATTTCATAGAATAGCTATACAATTAAATTAGGCGGTTTAAACACAATCATCTCTAAAAAAAAATCGGAAGTATTGTGCTATATAAAACTCCAATTTATATTCCTCCATAACATATATGTACATATGTACATACATTCATAAAAAGCAAAAAAATAAAACTATAAGAATGTGCAATCTTTTCCAAAAAGGTACATTTAACAACACGTTCGGCAATAGAGATTCCTTGCCCCAGTTCTAATTGACATCGGTATTATTTCAGCACTTTTATTTCTTCTCGTCAAAGTTTATGTCAAACACATAAACACCCAGTTCCTTTTCACATCGTTCAATTTGTCGAATATAATCTGATATTTCCTTGATGGCATCCACTTGCTCCTGTAGATATTCAGATTCAAGAAAATCACACAAATTAGGATCATTCTTTTCGGTGGCAACAGCATGTACTTGCAAAAGACTCTGTAAGAAAACATTATTATTGATTAATTTCATGACAAATCCTTATTGTTTACCTCGTTTACAGACTTCTCCAAATCTAATACGTATTCCATTGATTTCTTTACCGATTCATATATAAATTTAGGTTTTTCAATATCACTAAGGACAATGGTTCCACCGCGTTTGTTAAGGTAAGTCATTAGTTTTTCTGCATGGAGCTTTTCTTCGTCACAACATTTCTTGCACCATTTACTTAATCCTGGAAGTGCCGTATCAGTTCGGTCAAAGTGAAATGCCTGTAACAAAAAATGAAAATGTGTTTTTGAATTATTGGCTTGCGAAAAACAACATTTATATCACTAACCAGAGCCATGTACTCGTAGCTGGCATTAAGTTCCATATTAATTTGACGATTAATTTCTTTTTCACATTCTGCGGAAAAATTTTGTCTAACCAAAAGACTCATGCGACGAAGAAACTGAATATTAGGAAGCAGTTTCATTTTATTTAGAATATTTGATTAAATTATCAAAGGCTGGTGTAATAAAAAGTATTTTTAATCTAAAAGGGAATCAACGAATAAAGTAATAAATGAAGTTTATTTTGACAAGAACTTTATGACGTTTTTTAGTAGTTAAAGGGCGCATGTTTCTAGTTGTAGGTGTAGTTATTCTAACAGAAGATTAACGGTTTTCAATTGATAACTCATTTGAAATTTTGCTGTTACAATTATAAAAACTTGGTTTTTTGTTAAAAAATTAAATCAAGAGAAACATGACTATTTGGGATTGCGTAGGATATAGTTGGCCTATTTCTTTAATTTAAAAGTTGGCCGGAGATGAATAGTCGTTTTGTGCCAGGTAGAATAAAGTATATTGGTCTAAATTTTTGAATGTCTTATTTTGTGCATGATTATTGTTAACATTCATCATACCAATCGCTTACTGAAAAAATGGTTACTTTTGTCAATAATGAGTTAATTATGCCAATCTATTCAGAACATACAAGTCTTTGTTTTGACAATTGAAATAATCTTTATTTTGCTCAATAAACACTCTGAACATTGTATTTAACATTATCCTAACAGCCACAGTCTTTTCTTCAAAACTTAAATACACTCTCCTGAAAAATTAAAAAGTTTTGTACACTTGACACATTTGTGAACTAAGCCATCGTTACTGTCTTTTGATAGTTTTAAATATCTTATCTTATTAACATCCAGTAAACAAATTTAATTTTTATGAATTTTTGTTCATGATGTTGTTGTTTTTTTATATATGCAGTAGTTGTATGAGTTGCGTTCCAAAATTGGAATGATAAGATTATTCTCTTTAAGTGATTTTAGCAAGATGCTAAAAACTTTAGCAATTCGCTAAAAATGATAAAACGAAGAATTGATGTTTTTATTGTTATCATCATCATCGGATGTAAAAATACCAATTTTAGAAAATTACGGTAGTAAAATTCTAAATTAACTTTAGCATTCTGCATTATACTAAGTTAACTAAAAATTTGCCCCAATGCTTTGATCTGTAAACAAATTTGGAACAAGAAGAAAAACAAGGCATCGGTAGCTTCTATAGATAAGATTTTCTTTGTAAATTAATGTTGAATGAAACTGCTTTCTAATATTCAGTTTCTTCGTCGTATGAGTCTTTTGGTAAGACAAAATTTTTCCGCTAAATGTGAAAAAGAAATTATTTGTCAAATTAATATGGAACTTAATGCCAGCTTCATTGTTACAATAAGTGCATATGGCTCTGGTAAAGTAATATAAGTTTTGTTAAAAAAAAACAGTTTTTCTCTTTTTAACAATATTATTCAACATCAAACAAACTAGTACATTATTAAATTCTATCATATAAGATGTTAACAATTTTTTTTATGCTGAAATAAGTTACTATAGCAGAGAGAGAGGGTGGGTAAATTTGAAAATAAAAGAAACACATTTTACAACAATAGTTTTAAAAATGACCCAGGTCATTTGGAGGAAGTTTTTCGTTTCGCCAATTTTCATACAAAAATTTGTTTTAGCCAAGCTATAATAGATATCTGCCATAAAACGGTTTGATGTTAAAAAATTTGAATTTTAGGTTTTTAGATAAAAATGCATATACAGCGGTGTTAAAGCTTTTTTTTTATAAACTTGAACATAATCTAATAACGGCTTAAATGATTTTATTTATAGGTATTTGGTAGGGTTTTTCAGTTAAATATATCTAGCACAAAATGGCATATAAGATTTTGGCTAGTATACATAATATTCTGACATAATGCGAAATAAATCTTCGCAAACCAACAAATTGCTGTTCAAAAATAAAAGAAATAAAAAAGCGAGAAAATAGTTTGGTGATTTGATAACTTGAAATAAAAATTGCGAGATGACCAAAATTAATTGTGAGTATTTTTTTTTTGAGAAATGACTCACCTCAGATTTTAACTACTACCTATGATATTTTTCACTTTTCCCATGAGAATAAGGAATCAGAAGAGTTCATACAAATAAATATGCCCAATGTAATCCCCCTGCTTGTAGTGCGAGTTTTGAGTGTTGCAAACTCAATTTTGACTTTCGTTTTTGTACTGAAAGTGCTGAAAATTGAGATATTATTTTGTATACTATTCGAAATTTTGTACCTTTATAAAAAAAAAAAAACACTTTCCTGTCTCTTGATGATGTTCACACAATCAGTAAAAATTAATTTCTTTTATATTGAAGTATTATTTCTTAATTTTTGCATTATTTAGTTGCCAAGTATTTCCTACTCTTGCAATTAGAAAAAAAAAAAAAAATATTCTATCAATTTATTAATGATTGGATATTTGATTGTGTTTTACCCTAATATTTGAATGGTGAATTAGGCGAGAAATAATAGTTCCGATATGTAACAAAAGATATCCCACGAATGTTGTGCTAATGACTTTTGTCAGATATATCTATATCGGTACTACTCTCATCTCAATAAATCATCAATGATGGAATATTTATGTATGTACCTATCTATTGATTAATAACATGTAATCAGAAAAATTGCTTTTCGTCAATTTCACGATTATGATACGTCAAATCATAATCTGTTACACAAACAAAAAATTAATGAAGGTTTGTTAGATATTAGGACTTTATTTGGCTGAATAGGTTTCTTGTTATAATAGATAGTCAAACAATAACTTTGATGACTATAAAAAAGAAATATACAAATGTTTCTTCATATACATACATATTTATTTGCAAAAATTTCGCATTTTTGTTTAAACTTTAGCGATTTTTCATCAAAAGGTTTTAAAGCAATATGAGACTATAATTGTCTCTGTAGGCCCAATACTTTCCGAGATAAAGCTCCTCAAAATTAGCAAAATATTACGATAATGATAATAAAAAAATGCGAATTTAAAAAAAAATTATCATTTTTTGCAAACCGATCTGAAACTACATTGAAGATCAATTGATGCTACAAAAAGTGGAATAAAATGCTCTTGGAAGCTTTAAGACCAGTTTGCTGAAACGATACTTAAACATTTGTGTTCTACATAAATCCTTAAGGGCCACTTGCACGAAAACAAAGGATACATTTATAAAATCGCAGTAAGCTATCCAGGATTAAATAGATAAATGTGTATGTTTCGATTTTACGTTGCACGAATGAAAACACAGCTAACCGAAGACAAACAAATAAAAATAGGAACGAAACAGAAAACCTACACAAAACAACAACAACATTTGCGACACACACTAATGCGAACCTCACCGATAGCAACTTCTTGTCAAATTCTATTTGACGGATGCAAAAAGTTATCCAGAAAAAAATGAGTGGATAAATATTTATTTAAGATTTTGCAACGAGTTTATATTTTTATCGATGGCTAGTGCCTATGCATGGATAAATCAGTGGTTACTAATGTCAAAAAAGCAAGTGGGCCTAAGTGACAGTTTACGTAAAGTACTATTTAAGGATTTATGAAGAACATAGATGCTTAAGTATCGTTTCAGCAAATGGTCCCAAGTCACACAAATTTGTTCTAGTTATATGTCAGAATGTTCTCTAACATTATTGAAAAGCGGCCAATCAAAAAAATAACAAATAACTATATTCTGAAAAAAGGTGGTCAGGGGACTGATGAGATTTTGTTACCAAATGACTGATAAAAAACAATTATATCTTATAAATTAACACTTATTCAATATAAAATATGACTTTTTATTTAAATGGTACTTAATTGACTCTGGAAGTATTTCTAAAATAGGTTTTTATAGCTTCAATATCGCCGTTAAAAAGTTATGTTGATGGATCATCGATTTAAGATTACATATTATACCAAAACCCTCGGCAAAACCCATTAAAATGCAACATCTTCTGAAAATTTCTCAGACCTCTGGATAGAATTTTAGTCCCATTCTTCATAAAATTGCCAGGGGACTGATCCCTAGGAGACAGAGATTTTCACACTTCGGAAAAGGAAGAAATTATATACATATTATGGTTTTACTAAGCCGAGTATAATGCAAAATACGCCTGCTTATATTGATTTTTTTGAATGTAAACACTAACCAGGCCACCAGGGGACTAATAAACTGAACCGACAATCAACGACCTCACAAATATCCTCTTCTCAAGTAATAGCAAATAGCTGCAATACACAAACACGATTTTGTCTTAAGAATACTCGCTATTTGACAGCCCATTAAGATGGAATTTCGATCGATTTCGAAATTACCGATATTTTTGATGTTTTCAATTTTTCAGGGGACTAATTAGAAATGCGGGTGACAAAGTTGAGTGACTTTTTTTTCGTAATTAAATGAATTACTAACTAATATTTTTCTATTTCATATAAATTCTGTATTATTTGAAATTCCAATGATATGTTTTTTTAGTATGGGAAATGAAATAGAAGAGCAGCAATGATTTTTTGATGTTAAAAAGGCATTCTCACATCACAGGGGACTGGAATAAGACCCTTTGAAGAATTTTTTGAGCAAGAAAAAAAAACTGCGATTTTGCACAATTTTGATTTTGCATATACGCAGATTTTGAACGAATGAAATGCCTTCAAATTATTATCGGGACATCGAATTTAGAAGTATAAAACTTGAAATTGCAATAAAACAACGATGAAATATTCGATTGACATGAATTTTTTATTTATTCGAAAGATAATCTTGTGGCATTACATTTTAAACATGATTTCTGGCATATGACTGCCACGGCTGGCTCGGATGTATAGTCCAATCTGGACGTCCAATTTTCGATCACTTTTTCAAACATTTGTGGCCGTATATCGGCAATAACACGGCGAATGTTGTCTTCCAAATGGTCAAGCGTTTGTGGCTTATCCGCATAGACCAATGACTTTACATAACCCCACAGAAAATAGTCTAGCGGTGTTAAATCACAAGATCTTGGAGGCAAATTCACAGGTCCAAAACGTGAAATTAGGCGGTCACCAATTGTGTATTTCAATAAATCCATTGTGGCACGAGCTGTGTGACATGTCGCGCCGTCAATTTGCACAATTTGCAAGCGTTGTTTAGGCGTGAGTCTATTCGTGATGAATTGCCAAACCAAACTGAGAATAAATCACTTCACAGCTGTTAAATCGGTCGCCGTCTGTAAAAGTAATGCCAATTTAAAGTTCTATATCTCGAAAAAAAACATCCTTTAGATCTTCCCTTTGCAATCGATTGTCTCGACAATTACTTTTCGTGCAGTTTATAAAATGATCTAAAAATGCAGCCAACAATATATAATCGTTGTAATAGGTATACAGTATATTTAATACTTATACTCTTATTTTAGGCCCGGGGTCATATCTCTTCGGGTAGAGCAGATATTTAAAAGAAACCAGCTATTTTTTGCAACATATGAAACCTACTATATTACACCTATTTCATGTTCATAAGGGAAACTCAGAAAGTTAGGTAGAACAAAAATAAATAAAAGGGAAATAATGCAAACAACACATTAGACTTCATTTATTTTACAACAGATATGATTTATAAACTTTCGTTCTTCATTAGAGCTCAAAATATTATCCTTACCTAAAGAATATCTATAACTAAATTATATCTACTTTTCTTTGACATCCTGCATAATCTGCAATGTATCCATTTAATAAAACATTTTCAAGAACAAGGTCTGCTTCATTTGTTTTAAAGTAATGAAGTGTCAATTTCTGTAACTTCATATATGTACTTACAAACCACACAACAACTAAAAAAAAACTGTTGTTTAAATTGCTTTGGCTTCATTCCCCTGCATGAACAATAATAATAATAAAAAAAAAAAGATTATAAAAAAAGTTCCAACCAATCGAATACCTACATATAACAAAGAGTCATGGAAAAAAAAAATTCAAAACAGAGTAGATACTTGAAAAACAGAGTAGAAAACTTTCGCAATTATCCTGGCAAAAGCGAAACAATTTCTCACAAGCCCTTTGTGACGGTAAAACAAAGCAGATTCCTTTCGAAAGGCTTTGCTAAACGGTCCATCCCGACCCGGACCGATTTCATCTTTCGTAACTAAGAAATGTGTAACCACTACGTGGAGTGTCGCGTCCTAGGCCAGTGTTTTGTTGCGTCCTTTCTGGATGAGTCAGGAAGACACCGTTGTTATGTCGAAGTTAAATGGGTTGCACTTAAGAGATTATTGCTTTGTGTTCAATTTGAAGAGCATTTTAAGTGCCGCTTGTAGTTCAATTGTTTCACTGGCTTTTGTGGAAAGGTGTGTATCACTATCGATGATAATGATGATGATGACGATGATGGCAGCTCATATGCAGTTAGATTTTTCAGATGACAGACAATATCACTTTGATTGAAGGATTGAATAATGAATAGAAAGAGAGGAATTATTTTACATGTGTTGAGGAAAATAGTGGCATTTGACATTCATGAAAGTGCAGATATTCACACATTTGGTACAATGTCATGCAGGTATGATATTTTGTGCAAATTTTAAGGCCAGACACTTCGAAATCTAATTCTGAACCTTGTGTTTGTTTGAGTTTATATATCAATCAAACAATGAGAAAAACTCTAAAACGATGAAGGCGAGATGCAATTGTTCACTTTTGTATGTCAAACTTTAAGATTGAATTCGAGCCTCTGTTTGTATTCTTCAGTTCGATAAATGAATTCACCCGTCACCGTTGTGGATTACGAATTATCTGAAAACATGTATTTACAGTACATACTTATATGCCATGTAGAAAATATTAAATGTTAAATGTTGTTGAACTGTTACTATTCAAAACTAAAGCGTTTAGCGGCCTAGTCCAAGAAAACATTGCATTTCGCCCGGGTGCTAGCTTGTGGGCTCGTCAGATGACGTTAAGCAAAAAGCACCTTGAAGATTTAAAGCAATTTAAAGATTTGTGTGGCTCAGCTAACATAACTTTTCTGACAAAAAGCTAATGTGAACTAAACTGTTACTATAGTCTTTCTAAATGGTATTATGTAATTTTATATGGACTAGGTCACTTCTTCTTTTCTCAGGATAGTAATGATCTCGAACGGGACCAGCCACGACATTCTTACTTTATCATTTCTACCAAAGGAACAGCCAGTGGGGTTTGGCGATTTTATCTCAGAAGACGTAGGCAATCTTTCAGGGTTTGAATTGTTCTATATGTCTGAGACCAACTGGATGCTGTTGTCGTTGCATTTGCTTGTTCCATGAGATTTTAGGTCTGATTTTCTTTTTTAGACACTGGCATGCTCCTGTTTTTAATTGAACGATGCCCTCAGGCCCTTAACATGTGCCCCCCCCCCAAGGTTTCGATTGTAGCTTGTTGTTATTTGCCTGTATTTGTCAGTCGCCTTATACGAAGAACAAGATTCGCTGCAGTGATATTTTGGTCTGTGGCTACACGGGGATGCACAGATTCACTTCTTTAAAATTTAAAACAAAATCAAAGCGTTGTTTTCCACAGAAATTACTTTAAAAGATTCGTTCAGGGCACTTTAAAACATTCCCATTTTCAAACTTAAGTTTCAAGGTTCATTTTAAATTTAATGCTTCACAAACCTTTCTGTAGGAAAACAGAATTTCCATTATTTTTAACCAAAAACCTGATATGCAGTTTTGTTACCAACACCTTAAATATTTGTTATTAAATTAACGCACACACACTTTCATCGAAATCGTTAAAGCCGTTTTGAAGAAATTTTGCGTGAAACATCTATGAATTATTGTAAGTGTTGATCCAACTAACATATAAAACACTCAAGCCTTTTGTTGATATAGAACAGTCTAAAGATTGGGATAATATTGTTTTTATATTTCTGCTGTTCCCTCAGCAAGATGGTCATCCCATACAACAACATTGTCATGTGGCTTGTTCTGTTTAAAGCCATAATTATATAATTATATTTCATTCACAGAAGATATAGTCCACACTCATCCACAGGACAGGACATTGTTTTTGTTGCCTTAACATTGGATACAGGTAGAACAGCTCAATGTAAATTCACAACTCAGCACACTAACACACTGTACGGTGTGAACACAACATTAGATATCATTAATGTTCTTTTTTGCCAACGACCGCCATCGTTCCTTTTATAACGATGAGTTAATAAATAATAACTTTTGCATCTAAACATTTTGGGTTTACATCTATTCGTTAGTAAAAAAAAGTGGTTTTTAAATCATTCTCTATACTGCAAATAACTAAGAGGTACAAACTAATACCAAACCATTAAAAGAAATACATAATCCAGTTGCATAAAGGCGATTCAAGAATTTGGTTAAGTTGTCCTTATCATGATTACAAAAATTAATGCGACATTTTATGATATCTTTTATTAACGTTATTGTTGTATACTACAAATGCAGCATCTCTTTGTGAGCGCATCTTTATAACAACATTGTGTAAAAGTTGCAAAAATATAAGAGGATTTTGGCAAAGGATACTATGAAATCCAGAATTATACAAGATACACGTTCGTCGTTCACCCTTTAACGGTTTTGAGGTTATTTTATACCAAAATGCACACATACGACCGGAACCGATTATATAATGTGAAAATATTTTTATCCAGCAAAAGAAAATGATATTTTAATTCAAATCCTTATATGAGCCCTCCGACGCTGTCGACGATGCAAAAGAATAAAAATGAATTTTTAGAGTTTGGAACAAAGATGAAAAAGGGAAACTTGGTTTATGCAGATTATGTTGGCAGATCCTGGAATTAGAGAGAAGATAAAACAGTTTAACTTCTATTTGGCCTTTTTTTTAGAGTTAAGGATGCTATGTGGGATGGTTTCTGTCTAGACTTTGTATGGATGCCAAAAAAGGTTATCCTTTTACAGAAAACAGCATCTCATTTGAAATATATGTATGTGTTTATTCATAGTTCAGTAACGTTAACAAGTAAAATAGGTTCGTTATTCACGTTAGACATTTTATTCAAGAAAGTATATAGACAAACACTCAACACAGTCACACTATGACTATACTTACCTTAATAAATTCATTATTAAACCTCAATAAATAAAAATCATTGATCTTAATACTTTTCCATATTGTGAATGTCAATAGATCCTTGAAATTCATCGAAACCAACTAATGTGTCAACATGCTTAACCTTTTTGCAATCCAGCTTGCAACCCAGTGATGCATCTAAACACTCTCAGCGCAATGGCATTAGACTATTAGAGCACCTTAAAAAAAAAAAAAAAAATAGGTTAAATCTATCTGCAAGCAAACAAAATCCCATCCACATCGTAGATACTCATCCTTCGGCAATGCAATGCAAATTAAAATGAAAAACAAATCACGTCTCGCTGAATAGCATATTCACACATCTGCTTGTGAAGCACACCAAACGATGCTTGAATAAAAAAAAAAAAATTTAAACTCGTCATATAGCTAGTCGTTGTTAGTTGCGGATAAAATTTTTATTCCTTCTATGTTGGTATTGCGCTGACAGGATTCGCACATATGTAGGTATACCTCAAACTTCTCTCCCTGGGGAACACCTGTTTCCCAGTTCCGTAATGCGAGTATTTTTCATATATTTGAGCGTTAAGTCAGGTGCGCTCTTCCAAAGCTCTGGTGCTGGTGTTCGGTGTTCCATCAATCATCTTTAGCGAATATCATTCCCTCGTTTTGTGGTAACAGTTGGAAAATATTACACTCGTCACGACAACAATCCGTCCCAGCTCACATAAACTAATAAATCAGAAAGTATGTATGAAAAACTACATTTTGTTTGGAAAGATTAAAGGACACCCTAAAAATAAAGACTTATTATCTAAATATTTTTCTTTTTGTTTACGATATGGGTCTTGGTTATTAAATCATTGAAATGTTAACATGAAAAAATTAAGTCTAACATAAATGAATATATTTGAATAACGGAAGCGTTTCAGCATATAAAATTCACGTACCTATTGTAACTCTTATAGGAAGAATTAGGTCTTTGAGAAGTGAAAATTTGGCTATAATAAGTACGTAGACCCAAAAAAAAAATCGGCAGTTTTTATGTTAATACTGAGCCCACAGATCTTATTTTATTGCTCTTTAACTTTGTAAGGCAATATGGTACACAAGATGTGCTTAGTTTAAGAAATATAAGCGAAAAAATGAAAAAAGTCTGCAAGTTAGCACAGAGTCCTCGAGGTCAAAAACTTTAGGGGTCGTTTCTAGTATACTCCCAAATAACCTGTGAAAGTTTCATTAAGTTCGGAATATTTTCCAGGCATCGACTGGACTAATAACGATTATAGCGAAGTTGGAAAAATAGGTCTGGAAATACTGTCTGTATGCCTGTCTGGTCAGTCTGTCAGTCCGTTAGTCCGTATGAATGTATGTATAAGGGCCTGCAGCTTAAACGGTTGTGTCTATTTCTTTTCAAACTTGGTATATCTACGGTTAGTACGGTAACTTACGGATGTTCATCAACTTAGCGAAAAAAAATCGAATAACATAACGGGAATTTTCCGCCTCTTGTCGTTAATTTATTGTAAACTTTAAAATTTTTCCGCTCTGTTTTTTTTTTGTATACCATGTGTTTCGCTAACTTGACGTTAACTTAGCAAAACAACTTCAATTAAAATAACACTATCGAAACATGATTAGGAGGTGAATTTGCCGCTTTTTTGCCGCTTATTAATTGTGAAAGAAAAAAATTTCGATCTTTTTTTATATAAAATTATAAAATTATTTTTTTTACCGCTAACTTTTGACGCCAATTTTATATGACAACTTCACTAAAAATAAAACTATAAACAAATTGTAAGGTAATGAATTTTCCTCTTATTAGTTGTGAAAGAACAAAATTTGCTGCTTTTTTTCTTATACAAAAATTAGTTTAAAAAAAAATATATGTTTCGCTAACTTTTATAAAAAAAAAGAGCGGCAATTTTTTTTCTTTCACAACTAATAAGCCGCAAAAAGGCAACAAATTCACCACCTAATCATGTTTTGATAGTTTGCGAAACACCTATGGTTTAAAAAAAAAGAGTGGCAACATTTTAAAATCCACGACTAATTAACGGCAGAAAAGCGGCAAATTCCCGTTATGTTATCGATATTTTTTTTTTTTTTTTTTAAGTTGTTTCGCTAAGTTTTTGGAAATGTAATTCTAGGTAGGTACCTTATATAACGGTAGAAACGGCTCTAACGATTTTAATTAATTTGATATAAATGTTACGGCATTAAATGTCTTTCAGATGGTTTAAGCCAGATTTCCAGGAAAATTGTTTTAACGACATAGCTGCAATCCTGCAATATAAGGTTTTTTTTTAAATTTAAATTTTCCCATTAAGACCTAGATAGCCAAATGATAATGGCGTATAAGTTTTTATATTGGAACTATTGAGTTCATAATCATTGTTTTCTTAAACTTTACGATTTTTGTAAAAAAAAAAGATTAAAAAGGTGTATTGAAATAATATGTAGGTACATTAGGTTCCATATCCCGTTTAATATTCTTGTGAAAAGAATAGATAAACGGTGTTAAAAATAAAAGCACATAAAGTTCGCAGCGCAGCTCTTTTGTTTAAACAAGGTCAATCAAGTTCAAGTTCAAATCATAGATATCAGTGTCTGCGTACCCATCAATGCCTTATCTTTTTTATCTTTTAAGATGCTTAGAATGTATTTATCCAAAATCTATTTGAATCTTTCGTACAAACAACAGCTTGGAAAAATGACACTTTAGGTAAATACTTGCGGTTAATTGTTTTTTAAGGTGGATTTTTAACTTTTTGTTCTATATGAACCATTTTATTGAACATAAATAAACTTTTTTCGACAAAACTATGAATAAATTAGAAGATAATTAATTAAAAAGAAATGTATTACGGCCACAAAAATAACCATTGTTGATTAAACAAGCAACGTAAGGCAAATCAACAAAACAACATTGTTAATGTTCTCTGAGTGACACAGTTCTTGTGAAATTATTTCCTTGTAACTTTTTAATTAAAAAAAAAAGCTTGATATACAAAAAACTCTTGTTAATTTTGACAGAAACATTTTTCCGGATGTTTTTATATAAATTAACTTACATTTTTGTCAATAATACTGCATGAGGTTTGGTTTTCAGTGCTATCTACTACTGATATTCAAAATGTATCACTCCTTTATAACTTCTGTCTGTGTTATAAAAATTTTATCAAACTTAATACACTTCAGAGTAAATGGAAGTTAATATAACAGTAAAAGCCTCCCAATATACTCGTAGAAAAAGGACAATGCAAATAAAAGAAGACAAAAAAAAACCTATTTCAAACGAAATATATAGTGCCGAATGGATAGTCTTTGCTTGCGTGTAGGTGAAGTCGTTGGCAGGCACCAGGTGTATACACAGTACAGGTGCAAGTCATCCGATTTTGATGATTCAATGTTGTCATATGGAGTATAGTCAGAGGTAGGGTAAGGCAAGGTTAGAGGCACACAGGTTGGCAGTCTAAATTGCAGTCAATTCTAATTTTGGACTTTCCAAAAACTGTTTCAAATTGTCCATGAGGCGGATGCAACGCTTGTTTTCCGTTATCTACATTTTGACATTAACAGGATAAATCACTTTGGGTATAAACTAGCAGCTTTAACGTTAGGCATCCCTGAAAAAGCTCTAGGCAAACGAAGTACTATTCGGTGGGCGCGATTAATAGAGACCTCATTCCTAAACAATGATGGACAGTTTGAGTGTTTGCTTCTTCTTCTTTGTTTGGCCATTTGGAAATTTAGGATATGCATGCAGTGTGTTCTCTGACATTGAACTACCTTTCAGTTGGGCTGCAATAGTGCCATTTTATTTTCGATTGTGCAGGTGTGATGGCTTTTGAGAAAGAATGGTGTACTTATTTTTGAACAGTTCAATGCTAATTGCTTGAGGGCTTATAAAATGGGGAGAAAACTTTGACATTTTGTTGCTATATTGAAAATGTTTGGGGTCAAAAGTGTTTTTCTTTTTCAATTTATTGCGTGTTTTATGTAGAAGAAATTAATTGACTGCGGGTCTTATCAAGAAGTATACCTACTACAAATAATAATAGAAAGTGATTAAAAGACATAAGAAATTTATTTTAATTTAAGTAGTGATTACTTAAAATAAAATAAATTTCGTGACTCGAGTAGGTCTCAACATAAAGAGCAAAGCTTAAATGTACAATAGAAATACGTTAATAATTATTTTGAACATTTATTTTCTGTGGGGATTAAGTGTGGTTACTATATGATTCTACAAATTAACTAGGTACTAATATAATACGGGACGGCGCTTTACCAGAGCAAATGAAGCTAAATGTTTAGATTAAAAATAAAATGCAAGATGGCTTTGCACAACAGGGTCAAATGAACACTTCTTGAAGATTTAAATATATATGTATAAAATAGCTAAATTAAAATACCACCGAGAAATCCCATAAAAATTTGGCAAGTTACCTGCGGGTCTTACACAAATATGTAAATTTAATTAAAAAAAATAAATATAGACAAGAAAACAACAAACGAACAAATTCATATGAATTTTTATTGAAAGTGCTAAAACTACTTTGACTTGTTATCAGCCAAAATCAAAGTATGTGAGCTTAACACAAAAATAAATTTCAAATCGCTAAAGCGAGCGGTTTAAAAATAAATCGATTTTTTTAAGAACTTTAAAAAACGTAAGTTTTTTTTACAAATTTGAAGTACAACAGATTTAAGTGATAAATATAGTATAGCATATAATGTATAAGAAGTAAAAGTTTTATATCAACCCGTTTTTCAATATTTACAAAAACATAAATTAAAAAAAATATTTCAAATTCATAATAAACATTTAAATTTAAATATTCATAAATTTTTTTTCAAAATAATGGCATGTGGATTTGAACAAGTCATTCAAGTTATTCGAAGAAAGTTTCGTTGGTTAAAATATATTACGCCGTCCACAAGAAAATCCAAGAACAAATTTACGGTTCAACGGGAGGTACCGATTAAAAGCAGGTTGAAAAAAGAAATTGTTTATTACCACAAAAAGGCAACAAGCCAAAAATTATTTCCAATTTTTTTCAAGAAAATCTTTGGACCCGCTTTGAAGAAAAAATAAACTTTTTTATAATCGTTATATGACGGGTAATTTCCGCCATAAAGTTACTGCCTTTAAAACAACATTCTGGTCTCCCATGTGAGATCCTGATTGCAAGTCTGTGTTGAGAGAAATGGAAGACATTATTGTTTTAAAAGCATAAAATCCAAATTTAATGTAATATAAAATTTGTCGAATTTCTGCTGGACATCCATTACATATTTACTCTACCGAATTCGTTCAACCAATACCTATACCTATTCTCAAAATCTTTTGTATCTGCTCTTTATTCAACCTACTTGCACTGCTTTAAATATTTTAATTAACCCAAAACTTTAAATTCTAACTTTTCACAAAGACAATTTTAATTGACAGGAAACGGATAGTGATCCTTTAAATAAAACATTATCCTATGTACTTACCTAGTATAATATAAAACATACAAAATCATTCAGATTTGATTAAAAATAAAATTAAACTTTTACAAAAACCATTAAATTATCATAAATCAAAATTTCAACCAAACGCAATATGACGGGCAAATAACACCACAGCCAGAACTCACTGTGGCGTAAGTCAAATAATATGATTCATCATCATGCACCCATCATAAGCCACAATGACCAAAGTACTGATTATCCTGGCTGGTGTGGCATCTGCAACAGACTAATCATCAAATATGAATGTACTATCATAGTGAACATAAAAAAAAAAAAAGAATAACAAGTTCAACTAACAATCTCAAAAACAACAAACCAGACAATAATGTAAGCAGACAATACCGTGCACTTAATCAGGAAGATAAAAGGAATGTAGTACCTAAAACACATAGGCGAACAAGGGTGAAATAATAATTAGATCAATCAATAGTTTCGAAAGTTTCATCTTTATAATAAAAGAAACAAAAAAAAAAAAAAAAAAAAAAACAATGTGATGTCTGTGTGTGTTTTTGTCTGTTCTGTATTTTTTTAAAACTCGGACTTCAGCTTTATGGATGTATAAAATTTCCAAGGCATATGTATACCTACATTATATTTCGCTACACTTGTATCGTAGCCTTTTTCATAAACGGACATATACACAGGATTACCCCAGCAAGAAGAACAACGATATTATAACAAAAATAAAAATATGTACGTGATTCAGAAAACAGAAAGGAAATCGAACTGAACAGTGAACACAAAACTTTGCCTTCGCAAAACCGCACAAAATTGGCACTCGCCCAGAATCGAGTTGATCAAAATTTTTGTTTATTGATGCAGCATTTCTATATTAAAGATTTTTCAAATATTGCACAGTACTCGGATCCAGTATTGCCAGATGAAATTCTTTGGTATGAGAATGTTTTATTTGAGAATGTTTTTTTTTTTTAATTATTCCCTTGGTGCCGGAAAACTAAATTGTTTTGCTATACTTGCTGTGATAATAATGGGCTAAGGTTTATTTTAAGCATTATTTTGCTTATCAAAAAATATGATTTTCACTAGTTATTGTTTAATACTTTAGAAATAAGATTATAGAAAACATTTTGTTAAAGTTTTATTTGCCATCTAAGCTTATCTTAATATTTCAACAATCTGCATGATTTCAGGAAGCTATCAGGAAAAAGCTATTAAGCCGCAATCAATTTGCTGCAAGAAAACGCGAATTGTAAACAAATGAATAGTTTGATACAGCAAACATTTGCAGAAGCAATTTTGTATGTGATGTGAACACAATTGTTTCGTTTTCGTGCCAATTTTTCAAATTGTATCTGTTGTATATGCATTAAAATGCAATACTGCTTGAGCTTTGAGAATTACAGTGAAAAGAAAACAACGATACAACGTTAAACTTTTCTCGAAAAATAGGAAGTTTCGACCCCTTAAGCATCTTAAGTGCAATGCAAAACATTTTAAGTGAAAGTGAAGTTTGCAAGTGTTGTTGACAAATGAGTGAAATGTTAAACATCTCGCAGTTGTGCGATTGTGTTGACTAATGCGCAATTTCTAGCAGCTATTAGTACTTACTTACTTATCAACGTGGTTAGGCGTAAGCAAACTTAAGCAAACATTTTGCATGCAAACCTTGCTAAGATATGATTAAGCCCGCAAAATTAGGCTGCAAATATTTGCTCATCTGTACGTTGTTTTAAAGTCGACATTCAGATCGAGATATGTTCCGAGAAAAGCAATGAAGGGAAGAACAATTTGAAGCGGTGTTCACATACAAGATCATTTACATCGTCGGAAAATAAGAAGATAAATTTTAATGCTATATGGAAGGCATAAGATGTATTAAAAAATATAAAAAATATGTTTTTTATATAATAACAAATTATGTGGCAGTTGGCAATACGGTATGAATGAAGTGTGTCCAATGAAATACACAAAAAAGAAATAAAACAGTCAGACATCATTTGTAATGTCCCAAAGACCCAATTCGAAATTAAATTGGTGATGATGGCGGAGAGGAGGTTCTAAAAGTGCACCCTCTGACAGTCTCATATTGGTCTCGAGAACATCACCATGAATAAGTAATGTGGGAGTTGAATCATTTGATGTACACCACTCATCTTTATGTCTTCAATATTCACTCATATAATTTATATGTGCACATTGTCCTTTTTGACTGACGTAAATTGTAACAACGATGTCTGCACACTCCAGACTCAAGAGTCATCATTTTGACTATGATCCCACCACATATATGAGGGTGCAAGCACAGCTGCAAAGGGAGTGATTTCAGTTGATTTGTTGGTAATAAAATTAGGGAAAGGAAATCGTGTCACGTAATGGCAGATGATTTGTTTTCCAGTTAAATGTAATAAATTTAGTGCGATATAGTATGCGGATGTTGTTTTACCAAGTGAAAGTGACTTTTTTTTTGTTTACCAGACAGAATGGTTCAACTTAGCATTTGTGTTACAGGCTGAGATTTTGTTTGTATTAACATATTATACTTGTATAAATGAAAGGATCTTATGAGACCAATTTAAGGATTTCTATGACAATACATAAAGCGGTTAGGTGAACTGTTAACCATTTTAAATGTATGAAATTATTTAACGATATTTTATAACAAGTTTTTTTTTATCTTTCTTATGAAATAAGTTACTACAAGACTAAAAGAGTTAGTCAGTACATACATAGTGAGGATGTACTCAAAAAATGGATGTAGGTACTCTAAAAATCTCTTTGCCTCGAAGAATCTTTTATAGACTTTTGTGTGTATCAGCACCTACCGCATATCAACGGCTGAACCGATTTGCTTCAAATTTGGTATGTAGGGCTTTTAACTGTTTTTAAAAAAACTTATTTTATTATGCACTGCATTAATGGCTTTCTACTGTCATGGACTGCGCTAAGATCCGTTAGCAAAATGTTGCGTTTTGAGAATTCAGCCATGCTTTTAGTTACCGTTTGAGAAAAGTAAGCATAAACGTTTCCTAACACATGATTTGTTTTTAAACTTAAAATTGAAAAAAAATAAATAAAATGCACGACTGGGTTGCATCATTGAGTTTATACACGTAGAGAAATCATGTGGAAGTATCAAACTTTGCACGTAGGATGTCGTTACAATCGACTTGTTATTTTTTACTCTTTTAGCAATTATTTTTGAGTTAAAAGGCAAGAGAAATAAAGAAAAACTTTTGTGAGTTTGAAACCATCTTGATTGCTTTATGTGTATGAACTCAATGGTTGCATGTACTTTGCACTATGCGGAAACATTTTTAATTGCTCAATCGGGCAAGTATTGGTTTTGAAGTTTTAATCAATCCTGACATCATCACGATAATCGAGGAGCCCAATAAAGTAGGTTTCCTCATGCCGTCTGTCAGTCTGTCTGTGCGGATGTGCGTATGTGCATTAGCATTTTCTGGCATTCGAATTTTTTAGCCTGGCTATAAAGGGTACCTCCTATATAACGGTTTTATTAATGCATATATAACGTATATATTGTGTTCATGTTATTTTTTTTTACAAATTTGGCTATTTGATAACGACTTGACCGATTTCATTAAAAGTAGGCACGGCACTTGAATTGAACATTTACAACAAAATGACATTTAAATTTTTTGGCTAAACAATCGCTTAATGACAGCAATTATACAACTTGATCTCACGTTTAAGCCATTTTCCGAGACATTTTTTAGATATTTTCCCTTTTCAAGTACATAATTTTAAGTTTTTTTTTTTTGCAGTCCCATATAGTTTGCTACAAGAGCAAGTTCGTGCGACCCAGTCGTGCATTTTATTTAATATCTATACCTAACTTTGAAAATTCTTTTGTTAAAGCTTAGAGTTTTTCGAGAAAATCTTGGTATGCCATTAATTTTTTACAATTTTTTTAAAAATGTTTTTTGTTTTTTTTAAATTTTGGGTAATTTTTTTTTTTCTTTTTCATGAATATAATTTTAATTATTTGATGTGTCACTCTTTTCTTGGCATCACATATCAAACTTATTTATTAAAATACTTTCTGCTTTATGATATTTAATCAAATTTACTTAACAAACTAGGACAGGAGAAATGTTTTTCTCTTTAAATTAAGTGACTTGCAATTCTATTTACAACTGTTTTCAAATTGCAAATACAAAAACTATATAAAAGAGCTTAAATTAATTATGAAACAAAGAATAGTGAAGTGCAGGTTATGAATAAATTTTACTGTCTCATGGATAGAAATTAACTGTGATGGTGTGAGCTGATGTGAATGTCATATTATGCTTTTGTTTTATATCGTACAAGGGTAATGCTAGTGAAGGCTCTTTCCCTTGACAGTGGGCTATATAATGAAATCGTATTCTGATTGAGTGTATAAGTACATATAAAGACATAAAATGGATATGAAAGGAGTTCTTTTTTATTTTTTTATAACTTTAATTCTTCTTTAGAAAATCGATGAACAGGAGGTAAAGTTGGAAGATTTTGGATTATTCGAGCATAGGCTGTGAACTTTAAAAAATTCCTGTAATAATCTAATTTTAAGTGTATAGGAAAATATCACATTCTTACTGGGACAACAGCAGAGGTAAGAAGCTTCTTAAACCTTAGCAGATGGTCATCATTCGAAATCAGCGATAAAATATACCTAATTTTATTTTCTATTAAATAAAGTAACTTTCTATCGTCATCGTCAAGTAAACTACAAATCTTACAATTTTGTATCTTTCATTAGTCATTTCAGTAAATGTTCAACCTTAACCATTATTATTCGTTATTTATGTATATGTTCAGTGTGTTCTTCCTTAACTATCTTTTGGGCATGATATTGTCCTGTTGTTCTACTGTCCGGCCAAAAATGGACAATGTTGAAGTGCGATTTATTTATCTTTAGACATCACCAGTTGAGTGCATCAGCCTGACAGAAAGTCCTGGCTTCATATATACTTTTATCTGACATACGTATTGTATTTATCTATCTAGATATAAACATGAGCAGTCACAAGACACAAGCAACTTCATTTTAAAGTCTTAAACCATTTCCTGCTCTAAAAACTCTGTCAAGAGGACTTAAAAGATACACAACAATCGTCGACACAAATGCAATTTGATGTTTTGAAAATTAATTTAATCTCTAAAATCGATAGGTCCTTGGACTTTATAATTACCTCAGTTCCCCTATACTCTGAAAAACTTGCTACTATATAAAAATACATACACATAGTTTCTTGGATGGATTTGGCTATTCAAAGAATGAATTTCATCAAATACTGAATTGTTTTTATATTTTTGATTTTGAGGATACACGGAGTACAGGAAGTGAAAGCCATCATATAACCTGGATAGAGGAAAATAAAACTATAGCCAAAATGTTCAGAGACTCTTGTGTATACCCTACCCTGGATGATGGCAAAACATTTGAAACGATGTCCTGTAGGAAATTGGAAAGCATCACCATGAAGGGAAACTGGTGCAGCATATGGGACAATTACACTGCAGCTAACAACATAAGCAGCAGCTAACAAAAACATCAAGGTAGTAGAAAAGCCCGCAAATCAGCCACACATAAGGATGATGACGATAACGATTATGATGATGATTTTCAAAATGGACGAAAGGACTTTGAATGCATGTTGAAGGTTTTGAAGGTATACGAATAATAGTTGACTGGAAATTTTATGAAAATGGACAAAAGCAATTGGGATTAGGATTTGATGAGTGTGTAGATTTTTCACTTTGAAAATGTCCGGCTTCTGTGGATGTGCGATTTAATATTTTATGAAACACATGTGTATATATATACGTATATGTAGAGTTCAGTTTTCAGTTTTAAGTCGATTGCAAATGTGATTGTTATGCAATTTGGTTTCAAGTGCAGTTTAGTGCTTAAAGTACAACGACATTATTTCAAACTATTAATGAAACATAAATCAGTATTCATAATGGAGCCCTAACAAAGTTATGAAATCTAAATTTTTAATGTTTGCAGCTAAAGTGCTTCCTTGTGTTGTACCTAACTATATTCTAAGGACTCTATATCGAGACTGTTACAAAAGAGTATAATTTATAATGTTTTGAAATTAATGTTTCCATTTTGAATTGCGCCTCATTAACATTAGAACTGTCAACATTCAACTGTCATTCTGATAACTGATGTCTTTTGATTTGTAAGAACTATAAAAGGTGTGTCCACACCATAAAAACATTTCAAGAAACATTTCTAAAAAATCGTTTCTGAAGTGTGTTTCGGAAATGTTTAACACTTTGTTAAAAAAATATTTCATAAACATTTCAGAAACATTTGAGAAACATTTCAGAAATGTTTCTTAAAAAAAAAAATCTGAAATGTATCTTTTGAAGAAAATCTGAAAATGTCATGTAGATGACAAAATGGGAAACAACAAAAAAAAAACATTTCAGAAACATACAGAAAATGTTTCCCCACTCCACACCAGTAGAAATATTTTTGAAATTTTCCTGAATAGTTTTTTTTTCAAACAGAAAACATTTCAGAAACAATGTTTCTTGAAATACACCTTAACAAATATGTTATGCGCAATCAAAATTTAATTGATGAGTTAAAACTAGGAATTACAAATTTTCTGCATTTCCCCGGCGTTTGCAAAAGTATAAGTATAAAGAGTGATACATTTTCGACCACTTAGTAAAATGGTGTATACAAAATTAAATTAAATGGTTTACTGAGTTCCAAGAAACATAAGTAACTTAAATAGTATAATAAAAATCATTCTCAATCATTTTAAAAACCTTTTCTGTCTGGCAACAGGACACAGGGCACATGTGCCTCTCCGTCAATTTTAAACTCAAATAATAACCCAAAGAAGATTTATCATATTTAGGGTGTTTTACAACCACCTTGACTCACACAATCTGGCCTGTCTTTGTTTAGAATATGAATGCCATAAAAAGACCCTATGAAAAACCATTTAAACATGGTGTGGGATGGTTTAGTTTAAGGGTTTGTATTTTAAAAGTGCCATATCAGCTTTTATGCTAATCAGGGCTTAATTTGTTTCGAGTTCCTTAAAAAAATAAAAAAATATACATAGGTACTAAACGTTGGCTAACATCGAATATCTATGAAGCTTAAATACTCCCTTCCCTGGGCTATTATATAAATCAAGAAACACGATGTTATCAAGGATAGTCCCCATGTCAACAAATCATTCGAACCCTAAGCGTTTAATTGATTTACCCCTAAGGCGATTATCACCTTCCGTTAAGACATGATGATGCTGTGCACTTCCCTCTGTCCTTTTCTCTTTTATCTATCTTCCACCATAATCCACTTGCCTTCAAATTACCGTCCAAAACGGAAATCTTCCGGCTTCTCATATTACGCATCTTAAACTCTTGGGAATGAGCAAGTCTTTCCTCTTATACAAGTACTTGTATACTTATAAAGTGACATGAACGGAGAGGTAAGCAACTTTGTGGTGGGTGTTTTGATTTGTTTTATTGCCATAAGAGATATAGAGACGAAAAAAATAAATAAATAAATTTTAATACATATATATATGTAACACTGTTACGTCATTGATTTTTATGGCGAATTGAAACACCCACCCCACGTGGTTAAAAGTTATACTCATGAGCGAAGAATCAAAATTAAGAGAAAATTCTCTTAGTAGGTAAATTGTATTAAATATAAAATGGCACGAATAGTGTTGCCAATTTTGTATAGTTTGATATTATTTTCTCATTTTCTGTCTACAATTTACTATTCACTCTTATAAATGGTGTGGACTATATTGTGGAAAATAATTCACGCGAATTAACCTAATGACTTATGTATACTTTTAACGAACCCCTGCGTTTGCGATGCGAGTTTTACAGGACTAAAAGGGACCTACAGTTGATTACAGAATCAAGACAAATTATACTCACTTTCTTGCAAGAAGATGGATTTGAACCCAAGACCCAGATTCTATATTTATAGAAAAATCAACGTTTTTGTCTTTGCGAACGATTTTTAGAGCAAAATGTTGAAAGTCGAACGTTCTGATTTTCAATTTGAAGATTAACTGAGCAACTCTAAAAAAAAAACTACTTGTAACTGAGCACACTTTAATGAAAAAAAAAAATAAGAGCTCCTTAAATTTGCGGGTTTACACTGAAGAGTGGTTCACATTCCCTACCGCGTGTATAAGTTATTCCCTTATCTATGGCAAAGGGGCAATGCGATATTTAGAAACGTTTAGTGTCTATGCATAGAGGTTGTTATTATATCCATAGTCAAGAAAATTACCTAGAACTATAGAGCAAATGAGAATATTTTAAGAAATCGAAAGAGAATAAATTCTATTATTTTTCTCTTAATTCCTTATTCATGAACTCGAGGCACAATAGATCTATGAGATCGCAGAACCCCTACATTTTCATCTATGAACGAGTGTGTTCAGTCAAAAGCCCTTTTATATTTCTAGTTAGTTTACATCCCCACCACCACAAGTTCGAAAACAGGGGATTGAACAAAAGTAATGCAACTTCGAATATCCAGGTAATCCTCTTATCTATGGTTATTTCTCTAAAAAAAATAGTTTTTCTTTAAATTCTAATTTATTTTGAATATTTTTAATTTGTATTTGTTTTTTTGTGGACAAGTGTCACCACTGCAACATTGCACTGGATTATTGGAATGGTGAATTTATGAAATTCCAATAAAGTCATTACATAAGAAAAGCTTGCTAATATACGAATGAACAATCCTACAAACCAGGATAATGACACCATTATTGTCAACGTCATCATTCTGAACACATGCATCTGCAAAGTCTAGTTCACTCCATCAAAAATGCTAAATGAGTTATTATTTTCCTCTCTTGTCTGCAAGGCGCAATGTTTCATTTTTTGAAAAAAAAATTTGACCTGACAAAATACAAAAATTATTTCATTCTATTAACACATAGGTGATGTACCCATGTGCAATGTGCAAGATAATGTACATACACCCTGGTTGCTCCAGTTCTCATCCTGTAGGATTTTTTTTTCGTTTTCTCTTTATTTTCGTTCTCATAAAATGTTGAAGTATATTTTAAGGTTACGTAAAATTCGGGTTTTATTCGTGACTTTAGACTGGAATTTTTCGGTGCATCTTCAAAGGTCGTATGCAAAAATAGAACCTTTTTTTTTAGAAGAAGTAAGGTCCTGAAAAGAAGCGTATAGAAAAAAGGATACAATGCATTTGCCAAAAACTTTTTTTGTTTGCTGTTCTCAATACCAAACGAGAATCACATTGCAGCAGTTTGCAGACTTTGTTCTCTGACTCTGGCAGAGGTAAAGAATGTGGGATTATTGGGAAGACGATGACATGGAGGGTGGATGATGACGATGGCAAAGACTCCGAAGACGACGACGATGGGGTTTGCCCGGTTTTCCCTAATTGCCTGATTCCCAGTTACACAGGGATATTCGTCGAAAGTATGTGTCATCGTTGAATATGCACTTCATTGCATTAAATATATATGTATACATAAGCATGTATACATAAATGTGCACATGGAGCTTTCTCGGAATGCAGTCGAATATCGCATTAATCACTGCGCTAACTTCTGGAGAATGCAGATAGCGTTCTAATATTTTATTATAACTGCCTAAGATATAATAGAAGGGGATGCAAAAGAAGGGAATTTATTCTGGTGTCGAAGGGTGGCAATGGCAACAATAATTGTAGAAGAAGCCGTAAGAGTATTGAGCCCTTTTGCAAACTTTTTGTCAGGATGCAATTTGCGAAAAGTTCATCCTTCTTAGTTTTTGCCCAGTGGTGGCATTGTTTGGGTTTTTCGGGTCAACACCGGTAATGGTCGGGTGGATGAGATGATAGTGGTGTGCACAAGTATATGTATGTGGATGGATACACTAGAGATTATGAATGAAAATTTGTGTAAGCATCATCCCTTGATCGTTGTCGGGTCCGCATACTGCAATTGGCAATTGGATTGTAATTCCGGGCGAAACCATTGTTAATCCATCAATAAGTTTTGTGGATTTAGTAAGTTTAACAAATGCGGAAGTTTGGGTGTTGTGCCAAGAGTGGCTTTCTATGGTATTTGTACTTGAGGGTTAAGTTTTTTTTGTTTTTTTTGTATGTGTTATTTAAGGCGTTTTGAAGTGTTTATGGATTTTTGTATGCATCTTGTAGAGTTGGGGTTTTTCCAAATAGTGGATATGTATAGTCTCTACTCTTTTGTGTTGTGTTTATAGGTATCTTGGTGTACAGGAATAGATAAGCTTTGTATTTTTGGTTAATATACATTTAAGTTCAATGAGACTATCTGTTAGTTTGTTGGATACAATTAAATTACGGTTTTATTTATTATCAAAAATTAAAATAAAGAAAAATAGAAAAAAAAAATAATTGCAGCGTGTTTTCTTAGGAAACTTTGAAGTAGGATTTTCCGTTTAGGTACTTATATCACATAAATATCACTACCAATAACAAGTTTCAGTGTATGATCTTGTTTAATGTTTAATTGCCCAGTAATATTTCGACATCACAAATGTTTTTTTTTTTTTTTGAAAATGTAGATAATACAGATGAAACTAATTTTTGACGATTGTGGAATATAAATTTTTTTATTTGAACGATGTCCTTGTCAATTAATAGCAAAGATTTTACATTTATCAGGTTTTATTAAATGAACCAAATAATTATTAGTTTTCCTATACGTTTTGTCTTAGTGTAAAGGGTGCAGCTCCCATTAGACGCATAAATAATATTGGCCAAAAATGTAAAGGAACACTATGGCGAATGTGCACTTTGTACTTGCGATAAGGCAAGTTATTATGCAATCGTAAAAAAAGTTTTGAAATAGCAATCAAACATGACATATCGATGATAGAGAAGACAAAAAAAGTTGGCCCGACAATTATGTCTGTTTGAATGCATCGACATCTGCAGCCTTAACGGTTGGGTCGATTTTATTTAAACTTAGTAAAAAGTATTCTTTTAGTAATATGCCCGGCGTTTTTCGTATTTTTAATCTAGGTCTTAAAGTAACGGTACATATCATATAAGCGTTACCAATAATTCCATGCGAAAATAATACGATCGATTTTGATAAAATTTTATATGAGTGATTTTTCGCAAAGGTGATGTCTTTTAATTATTTTTTTTTGCGAAGAAGACTATTAACGGTACCAGCCATTGAACGTTCTTTTTTTGATATCAATTATCTTCTAAACGGCTGCACGGATCGCAAAGAAATTTTATATTTTAAAAGCTGTGTTAAACTTGATTAATACTGCAATCAAAAAAAGTTGAGTTTTTTGAATTCCATTATTCTCGAAAAAAATACAATCAATTTTGATAACATTTTATATAAGTGATTTGCTTTCAATGGTGAGTTCTTTTTTTGTTTCCCAGCGAAGCTTATTTACGGTAACTGCCACATAACGGTATTTTTTTTCAATACCGATCATCTTTTGAACGACTGCACCTATTTTTACAAAATTTTATAGTATAAAAATTCTGCTAAACTTGATAACTATACTGCAATTAAAAATTTTGGAAAAATAAGTATGTTCTAAAAAGTCGGTTTTTTTTAATTTTATTTTTCCGGAAACCAATCTGATCAATTTGGATAAAATTTTGTGTACGTGCTTGTTTGTAGACAAGTTGAGGAATTTTCCAGTAGTTGACATGAAGGTAACTTGCCTTTAAAGCAAGTTCGTGCGACCCAGTCGTGCCCTTTATTTGTTTATATGTATTTCGATAAGAGATTTCGGTTTGTTAAGGCTGTTTTCAATCAAAGTTGAATAAGAAACTCACTTTACAGTCATCAAAATCACAAAACAAACTTCTGTGGCATTCAAATTATCTTATTGAAATGGTAAACAAATAATTAAAATCTTTAAGTGCCTCTTCTAATTAGGCAACTTTATAATTATGAACTTAATAAACATATAAAGTATCAAATTTTGTTTTTCCTTCCTACATAATTACACAGTTTATGTTTTTCATAATCTATGCCTGTTACACAACTTTGTATACCTGAACATGAAATGAAAGAAAACATTCTTTTGTTCGTTTAAGAAAACCATAAACTTTTGACTCTTACCTTAAAAATAAAGCATTTTCTCCTAGGAAACTACATAACTTTAAATTCAAACAGAAGCAGAACATTTTATTTATTAAAAAGATGAGGAATGCTGCGAAATGATTTATTTGAAATGAAAATATGGTATTAATTGCTAAAGTTTGCAAAAGTTCTGAAATATTTTTGCCCTTTTAAGACAGAACTTAAATTATGAAATATAAGTAGGTACTTCAAATAGAACTGATAATAAATTCAGATTCAAAACAAAATGTTATCTAATTAAAACGATTTGTAGATTTAAATGTTACAAAACAGTGTAGCTATAGATAGTTTAAAAGTGGTTGATTTAAAATAATTATCAGTCGGCGGCAATAAAATCGATTTTCTTAAGTTCAACAGACATTTTTTCTATCTCAATGATTAAAAGATGTTAACATACTGGTGAACGTAATCTGATATCAATTTTTGAAAAAAAGTACAAGAAAAGGTAAACCACACCTTTTTTTCAAAAATTGATTCGTTCATTTTAAGTATAAAGTTCAACATTGATTCTCTTCAAAGTTATATAACTTCGGGCTTGTATCATCATATCTGAATATTAAATAAGGAAACACGAAAAAACACTGCGAAGAGCACAACATTCAAAACATAACGAAAAAGGTAAATGCTTCATTAAGATAATCGGCCCTATCACAGTCCCCGTCGCGTTGGATCAATTTCGGATCACGAATGGCAAAAATAAAACATCTTAGATGACTTCTTACTGAATATTTTGCAACTTAATTTGGAATTTACAATTACTAAAAGCATTTATCCTTAATGCCATTGCAATATTTTCACATATTGGATTATTTTTGTGGGCCGATTATTTAATTCGAATGAATTTCGGAACCCATCATCATAACTAAGAAAATTCATGACAAGAATATAATTTTTTGATTGACTGGGACTCTTAGTACAAAATTTATATTCAATGTTTTGATATTCAGCTACTTTTTCTAAAGTCCGTTAAGAACCCTTTCGTATATTTAATTTTATTAATTTTATAGATTCCAATGTATTTTTTTTTATAACTCATTGATTGTCAATCATTTACTTTTATTCATAAGAATTCTGTTCCGTCATAATAACATTTAAATAAAAATTTCAAATCAGATATGGTTTTAAACATGAAAGTACATTAAATTTTTATTACTTCAAATAAATACGCGTTATACAATCCTATAGTATGTTGGTACTTTTAAAAGTCCACCTCTATTTTTATGACAATAATAAACCATAGAAAGCCAGAATAAAAGGGACCATACAACATATTTCTCATTTCTTCTTAGACATTGCAGAAATAGATTCATTGTGTGAACAGTGTTGTTACAAAATTCAACCTTTTTATCATTCAGAAATTCACATGAGTTTTGCATGGGATTCGCCTTGTGTTATTATCAGAGAGAGATGAACCATGTGAAGTTCCAAGTTAAGTTCTATCGCGGTTCAATTTTTATAATAAAAAAAAAATACATTTCAATTCTCAACACCAGAGCATTGTATTCAACCATTCTTGTTTTTTAATGTTTCTCTTACCTGTCACTTATGTCAAGTACGGCGTTGCCACATTAGGAAATAAAGAAGAACTTTTAGATTAGATATACGCTTATCATCGACTGATTATACCTAACCAAAATCAGAACAAAATGTTTATCTTTGTTTAGGTAACCATTTTCACAGCTCGGATGAGTTCTGACGATTTAGTAGAAAATAAATTCAACTGTTCATTAGGAATTTGCTTTTTGTCTTCTTAATTGCAGCTGATGGAAAACGACTTAATGCATTGGCTAAGTGATATTTTTCAGACGACCGAGAATTGGACTTCTAGCTGTTAATTACCAGAGCCTCAAATAAGTACTGATCTCAGTTCTCAGATTTGAATGATGGATTAGACGGAACACGAAATAAAGCGCGGCCAACTTCACGTGGTTTTTTTGTTATTTGACAGATTGTCACATGGTTTCTACAGTGATTGACGTGTTCAAGTGTTTAATAAATAGATCGGAGAACTAACTAATTTAAAAATGTAAAAGTGAGATGCTTTGTTTGTGACACTTTTACGAATAAACCATTAAACCGTTTTTTTAAGAATTCCAACCAATATCAAGCAACATTATCAGCGAGTAACATTGACATGTATTTTTTTACGCGAGCGAAGCCGGGGGTAAAAGCTAGTACATAATTATGCATGATTCTATAGCTCAGCGTGGCTTACAAGCACATACATTTCCACAGGCCATTTTGTTTACATACATTTCTCTTAAAATGTTTTCACTTCTTATTTAGCTGACCTATCTTTAGCTTTCACCCAAAAACAGCAATTTCAATACTCCTTTAAATTGTTCCAATTAGCAAAATAATCTGAATACAAGTTGAAAGGAATGTGATTAGCCCTTACATATAACATCACTGTGTATAAGAGTTAAGTGACACTATGGCACCCCAAGTTCAACGCCTTCAAATCATTTGCAAAACTGTCGTATTCAAATCGTCTCCGACTTCCTATTGAATGAAAAAATATGATTCTTCAACAGCCGCATTCAAATCCATATGTCGATTGGTGACATTATTGCCAAAACTATAGAAACTTTGTGCCTATCGCCACAAGAGAAATAATATAAAAAAAAAACAATTCACCTGCATTAAAATAATATGTTATATTTGGTTTTTTGGCATTTGGCATTGGGCTCGTAAAAACCACTGGGAATTTTATGGTGCCGTTTTTGTCTTTTTTTCCTCGGTAAATAATTCACGATTGCTCTTCCTGTTGTGCGGCTGGATTTTACTACGTTTCTGCAGATATCCCACGAAGAATCATTTTTACAAATTGAAAGCGGAAAAGTAGATCCCGTTCTTGTGGTTTCTATATGGATGTAGTTAGGTATATCGATGAAATTCTTTATTCTCAAAATGTATTGCATCCAGGAGGCCCTAAACCGCTATTCATAGACTGTTCATTCTTTATCGCACATTCAAATCGTTATCACTGTAAAAATATCCAGAGACCAATAAAAACTTGCGACAAAAATACCGTTTTCCCATAACGGGTTCTTTAACTCTCGCCAAGCCCCTTCATACCTTCACCCGTTTTCGGTCTCCACTTCCACTTCCAGGTATAGGTACTTGGCCATGTTCTGTTCTTTTTATTATCTTTTATTTTTTTTTAACTGCCTGCATATCATTTTTTCAACGTTTGGCTTTTTAGAGTCCTGTCAGGTATAGACCCTGTTTGCCCAGCCTTTTCTTTTACGTTTGGTCCATGTACATATTGAGGATAGATTCAGATTTTTTTTCCCACCTACCGCTAGCTGTGGCCGTTGCGACAAATATTTAGGTTGGTTTTTATGATTTTACAAGACACTACAATGCAGTTTCAGTGAAGAATTGCTTAGGTCCTTTTTTGGCCTTTATAAAGGATTTTTTATTTACGCTTTTCTATACTTTAACGATGAAGTGCTTTGTATGGTTTATTTATTTATTTAGAAGAATTTTTTTTGTTGAGTCGTTTCGGTATCGGACTGTGCTGAGTTTTTCCGCCAGATTATTTCTGCTCATCACAATGGCAGTAAAAACGGTATGAATTTGAAATTCACTGTACCTAGGGGATCTAAAAAATTCTCTTTTGCACTTGAATTCGCAGAGCTAAAAAAGGATATAAGCAACTTGCATGTGTAGGTTTTTTGGGTTATCTTTTTTTTTTTCGTAAGTAAAATGATATACATATATGATTGAGTATGGGAAAACACTGCTGAGATAAAAGTGATTTAAATAAAGTGATTGCAAGTTGAGAGTATTTTAAAAGCTGGATTGATGAATTGAAAAATGAAAATAAAAAAAAAAAAAATATATAATAGAGATGAAAAACGAATGGGGTCGTTTACAAAAATTATAAGCCTTTTGAATAAAAGCTATGAAGGTTGCAAAAATGTTTTCATGGATAAAATATGCTCAAATCACATGGAACATTGTGTTTAGTTAAAATATGAATGTGAATGATTAGTTTTATAGAAAGGGTTGAATTTCTATTTGAAAGTTTTTTTATAGACAGACATTTTATCACATATTTTATTGAGTTAAAAGTCTTTGTATTATAGTGGTTTTTTAAACAACATTTATAGTTTGAATTTTAAATTTAAGATTTTTGTAGCGATCAAAAGTACCTACATGTATTTTTGTTAAGTTTTTTTTTTATTTTGGCAGACCGCACAGCTATATGCAGTAATGATGTATGAGCACTTCGTACCCAATTAAAATTTAATAAAATAAGGGCACGACTGGAGCGCACAAACTTGCTCTTGTGGCAAATTACTTTCGTGGTAAGGACTGTGAAATTTAATTGATTACTTTAAAAATAAAAAGATTTTCTGTGTTTTATATTACAATATTAAATATTTTTTTTAATTTTTCAAAACAAAATGTATGAAATAAAAAATGATTTATACGAAAGACATCACTGTCGGCAACAAATCCATTACATGAAATACCTTTTTTTTTAAATTAAAATGTCAACCGACGTGAACCCTCTTCATATTTTTTATGTATTCAAAATTCAGCTTAAAAAAAATCAGTTTTGCAAAATTATGCTAATCAAAATTCTGGCTGTTAAAAAGATAAAAAATTGTTTTTTTTGCGAGTTTATAAGTATACATTTTCCAAACGTTTTTCTTTAAATATTATTTGCAGAATTTCTTAAGCTTACTCTTATTTCCTTAAAGTTCAAAAGAAAAACAAATCCCATCTACATACCTATATATTTTTGCAAAAAATCGGAATATGTCAGAATAAGTCAGAATTTTGAAAGAAGATTCTTTTAAAGCCGAATTTTCAAAAGCAGCAAAACAAGATTTTTTGCCAAAACAAAATGCGTCATATCGCCATATTTAAACTTATGGCTGATTGCTGCTTTTTAAAGTTTTTCAACGTGTAATTTGACCATATCCCTTTGTAAATTTTATCTTAGATAAGATTTTTTCTAGGTGCAAGTCTGGGTTACGGTGAGAAACGAAAAGCGTAGTTGAAGAAAATTATCACGAATGGAGAAGGGATCAATTTTGTGAGTGCAGACTTATGAAAAGCAAAATTTTGAAAAGCAGAATCTTAGCTAGAAGCAACATTTTGAAACAGAATTTTGACATATTGACCCTGGCGGGATTTAGACCCAACTCTATTTAAGTATAAATTTAATATTTTTTGCGGTCAAAAGTGGTCTTTCATAATTCTGCTCTTAGGCCAGTCGGCACATTAACCATTCAATTTTATGATGGATATAGTTTGCGTAAGCCGCCATTTTTTGGATACTCCCGAAAGACTAACAAACCATATCCAATCATAAAATTGGATGGGTATTCTGTTGAATGCTGGAAATGGAACCTACATTTTGTCTCTGCCAAGTGGCCTATTTCGGAAATCTTGTATGTCAAAATTTTGCTATTTTCTAAAATACAGTAATAATGTTGATGCATGCAATTTTGAAATTGGGTTTAATAAATAATACTTTTTTGTCAAAATTCTGCATTCGAAATTCTGCTTTCCAAAATTCTGCAAATAATAAAAGAAAACAAAATTGCAAAGTGCTAAAAGGGGCGCTTTAAAAATGTCGAAGCCATTTTTTTTTATTTTCTGCTAAAAGGCTGGAATGAAAAATAAAATACATAAAATACATAATATAACGAAACGTCGGGATAAAAATGAAATAATTCGTTTTATTTGCAAAAAAAATTCGAAATCAAAAAGACCAAAAAAGCCAAATTAAACCAACATCAATAAATTTGTTTAGTTTACACACATTTTAATAAAAAATATTTAATCTTACAGGCCCCTGACGTGGCTCATTAGTTATGAGTCATGAGCCTTCTCATTTTTCTGCGAATCATATCATTTACGAATGATTCCACTGTATCTTTTGATTGTCTTTTAAGATTCCAGAAATACAACGTTCGAGTTAGATGCTCGATGATCCAATTTTTTCTTACTGATAGACCAAGTCACAATCACTCCAAATGCATTAAGCCGTAATAACTCTACCATATTCAGTTTGAATCAATTTTCGGTTCATTGTACGCACAAAGTTAAGAAAAGACATTTTGTTTCCAAATAATTATGTCGTCTGACTTTTGATTTATAAAAAAAACAGTCTTTGTTCGTTTCAAGGGAAATCACTGACAGGCAATGACGTTTTAAGACTCAAATAACATCAAAGAACGAACATATATGCTTTTGTATTTTAGTTAACAAATAAAAGGTATGTACCTATATATACAAATCTATATGCTTTACTTTTGTTAAGTTCTAGGCGTAATAATTATGATAATTGACATCCTCAATGCTTCTGTTTTTGAATGCGGATGACGTCACAGCAGTTGGCCATCAAAGAAACATCCTCAGGACTCAAAAGTTCTGTGCTGTGCAGTGATTGGAATTTCAATCAAAGTGATTGATTAATTTTCAAATGGTCTCTCTCTCCTTGGCAAGTTGAATAAAGAAAAAAACATATAAAATACAATACGGAAGTTCCAAAGAAAGTTCGCAATACAATAACACGATTGTTCCACTAACCCGAGGGGAGATAGGCCTCAAAGAAAAACCTATAGCAAACAAGGTTCATTCTCATATGCTTTTATAAAGGGATAGGCATCGCATACATCTTGCCAAAATATACTTTCTGGTCTGTGGTTAGCTTATTGTATGTACCTACATATACACGAGCTCTTTTGGACTTGCATTTGCATCATAGTAGGTTGTATACTCACTCTGCATCAAAACCAGAAGACCACTGACCCCAGCATGATGATTCCACTTCAAAATCAGCATCACAACTAGGTGTTTTGAACTGAACACAGAAAAAACAGTTTTCAACCCTCACACGATGCTTACACGTTAATACCGTACCGTACCGTACACGTGAATTTGTTCGGTTGGGTGGCTCACGGTTGCATTTGGAAGATGCTGTGCACTGAAAATGTCACCTAGTGATCCATTAATATATCCTTGTGACGATGACGACGACGACAATCTATGCATCATAAAACTTGTTTTTGTAAATCGACGTCAAAATATAAAAAGAATAGCTGAGAAAATCCATTGCCACCACACACAGGACAAAAGGGAACCAAACCTGTGGTTTTCGACGAAGGCTTATTTCGTTCAAATTATCGTCGACAGACAAAAACCTTCAGGAAAATGAGACACGTGTTTTTAATTCTCCTTCCCCTTGTTTGTTGGCGTAGGTTGTGGTACCTATTCGAAGCCTTCGGCGAAAAAATCTTAGAAAATACAATTTTTCATTTCACATGTTTATACAGACGATGAGCTAGTTAGTTACCTATTATATCCTTTTTGCGAAGAGACAAACACAATAACACAACAATGATGGCTGACAAAGGCAGTACAACTTGCAACTCAAACTATTTTTCAGGGGTGAATTTCTTCAATTTGATATCTATAGGCATTCAAAGAAGTACAAATTGAATTTCTTAATTATTGCTGGTAGACAAAAAGACATTTCCTTAAATACCTATTTAGGGTTGCCGAATAATTTTTTGCAAACACCGAAGAATGAAATCAAAAGGTCTAGGCATGCGCAATCGTAGGAAAAAATGTCTTTATAAAATTTTTAAGTAGTTGGAACACGCAAGTTACCGTTGTGTGGTCGGTCATTGTACGCAGATTACACAGGGTGGTCCAACAACACCCGGATGACTTGAAATAACGTCAAGTTAAATTTGGCGTTATTTCGCTTTTGAAAAGTGAAATAAAGCAAGATTTCTACAGTTGGTCTTATTTCCGTATGCTAAATTATTCACTTCGTTTCATTTATTAAGCGACAAACTTATTAGTTGGCAGCAAAAAAGAACCGATAGCGTAGCAAACAAAAAGGTTAACAAAGGAAAGATTAATTTGGGGTACAGATTCAGGCGAATTTTAAATTTTTGCACCCCATAAATCGATATTATTATGGGTTAAAATTTGTTTTGCTTTACTCTTGGTCCTTTTTCTTGACCACCAATATTCTGATTGCTTGAATCAAAATATTTATGCTACAATTGTTAAAGGAACATAAAAAATAGATTTTCGTCTGCGATTTGTTGAACTGAAGGACAACCCCTCTTGCAACAACAACCTCTTGCTTTTTGTGACAACTTATGCAAATCACCCTGTATAAAGCTGCGGTATATATATATGTGACTTTTCAGATTTTGAATCTCTGTACAGCGATAAATATTCTTTGAATGATAAAAATGTTGCTGAAAATTTTTGTAGAGCGAATAGTCCTGTACTAAAAGTATAGAGAGAAATTTGTCGCAAAAGTTAGCCTTCTCCTTCGAAGCAAATTGTTTGATAAACCTTTGGCTGTCCTCGTTAATAACACCGGATAATATTAAATTTAAGAAAAAAAGACCAAGACAAAAAATGTTAAGCGTATTTTTTTTTACAAAAAAGATTATTAGTGTTTTTATCTAAAAATTTATCGTTTAGAAGATTAACAAAAAACTACCATATTTTCCAATATATATATCGGCCGAACGCAGGGAGGTGGCCAGGTGGGGATAGGGATTTTTGATTCCAAGCTTTTCTTATGATCCCTTAAGCAATGGAATTGAGAAATTCGACTCACCCTAAAAATCTTTAGTCAACTCTCTACTGACTGGACTAATTGGGTTATTCCTTTATTGATTTACGGGTGTGAAATTTCTTGTAGTTGTCACTATATTAGCAAAAGAAGGTTGAACGTGGCTTTTAACAACACTGTACGCATTGCGTTTGGACTGCGTAAATATGTCAGATTGTCTGGCTATTTACTATTTTATTAATAAAAACGGAAATAATTGTTTTACGCTTATACATAGGTTCTTATACACCCTGTTCAACTCTGTATAATACCCTTTACATGTTTAAATTTAATGTGCAAAGGGTGTTTTTTACTATCACCAGTTTCAACAAAATCGGACTATTATCCCCGATTACAAAAATAAGGCTGGATTTTTAATTATTTTCTTCCTCATAAAAGAGTACAAGGACAATCAAATACATTTCGCATAAAAAGTATTACTTTTTTCGTAATACCGACTAATTAGTTCAGCAAACCAAATATCACAATCAAATTGATTACCTGGTTGACTCATTGTTTTATGACTCAATATTTATATATAAATATTTTCTTTGGGCCTCATAACCAATGCAATAATAAATGCGGTCTAGCAGCTCAAAGTTTTATTTCTCTTCCCTATAGCTTCTACTGCCACTGCTTTACTCTTGTTCAATTACGCTGACAGTGTATTTGATAAAAGAAGATTATGTGCATATAGGATGCACGACAACAGGAGGACCAAAAGGAAACAGGGCCAAAAGGGACACACGTTTTCCCTTTTCTATGCCCTGACAGAGTCAAGGATCTGATGCTATCCCTGCTCTTCTTACTTGTCCCTCACTCCATCATTTTATTGTTGTCACACACCGCTGAGCTACGGCAACGGCAACTATATACATATATACCAACGAGACTTAAAAGTCTACCATAAGCTAGATCACGAAGGATAGATATATGCAATGTGGGAAGGGCAGTTCAAGCACGGGCCACGTAATTATAGGTGATGGTCCAATTTTTCTTTCTTGTCATCCTTTATGACAAAAGTTCTACCCAAAATAAAACAGCAAAAAAAAAAAAAAAAAAAAAGAGTGAAAGGCAGCGCACATGCAGTCTGATTACCTATACAAAACACGAACTCGACGAGTTCGTCCTTATACCTACTCTTCAATTATCCTGTTTCGCTTCTGGTGTTTTATACATTACGCTTATATGAATACGGTAAGGAGTGAAACATTGCTCCCCATGCGGCATGAGGACTGTTATTAGTTCAAATAAACCGACCAACCAACGTTGACAAACACATTGAGACTTAAAAAAAAAAAAAATTAATTAAGTAAAGAACGCCATCGAGGACATCATATCGTGTCGCAGGCCAAGGCATATGTATCTCAAAGAGGAGAACATTTTCCCAAGTTTCGATATTCCTTTTTTTTTAGCAATATTTGGTTCGATAGGTTTGACATTGCTGTTGGTCTTCTTTATTTTTCTCTCTAGATGAAATGTTTGACTTAGCTAATTTTATTTGATCAGTTCGGAAGGATGTGTCTAAAAATTCAGGACCTTTCGATTTCCATCGTTGAAATGTATGACATATCGCATTGGTTTAAGGAGAGAATGAAAACTTTGCTTAGTGGGGTTTCCTAGGATTTGATTTTTGTTTAAGTTGTTTTTTATGCATAATTAATCAAATGCACAACTGGGTCGCTCGAACTTGCTCTTGTAGCAAACTATGGGACTGGCAAAGTTCCATTAACTGCTTTATGTTGAAAGGCGAACAAGTTGCCTAATTTTAAGGTAGAGTTGTATGGTAACTGTCATTAAATGGTTAAATAGCCAAAAACTTTAGATGTCATCTTGTGTTAAATGTTTAAATTAAATACCAAACCAAATTTAAATGAAATCAGTTTAGCCGTTACCAATTTAATCCGGCTCGAAGGACCATAATGTTTTAGTGAAAATTTATAATAACTTGTTTAACTTGGTTTGAACATGCTCTTTACGTCAGGTAGGGGTTGCACATACAATTAAACAATATGCTGTTTGTGCAATAATTATTAAACTTCGCCTTTTGTTTAACTCTTTCTTGTATTCTCATATTCAGTTAAGGGTCTTGGTAATCGTTTAATTAGTCAAAAGAAGAACATGCTCCTAGTTTGCCAATAAATTTCAAGAGATAGAGCACTTTATTTGCCAGGTTATTGACTAGGCTATTGACCCAGGACTCTTAGTGTTGACATTTTCCTAAATTGATTTTTATCAAGAATTTTAAGGACTTCATCTATTTTCTTAACAGCACTTACTAACCTTGCTAGGAGATTAAGAAAAACGATGTCAGCAAAATTTCTGACTGTCTCTTGTGATTTTAGCTTCCCGAAATCGAATATTTTTACAGCATCTTCTCCTTATTCGGGAGAGACCAAATAGTGGTCCGTGTTTATGTTAGCCCCTTGGCTCAATCGGATACCCAAGATACTGGAAGCATGTCAGGCGTCTCGCGTCAATTGCGTTGTGATCAATTTGGTTGGCGGTTTTCGCTAGATAAGACGTGTCAAGTCCAATTGTCTATGCCAGGAAGTGAACAATAAGTGCTAGACATGATTACAGTGAAGTCTACCATCCTGGTGTCTGCTACCGGAAATTTTGACGTGCAGGACGTGTCTTCAGAATGTTAAACCAAAGGTGCTTTCCTTTCCGGATCTGGCATTGAATTACTTCAAAATAATGTTGATAACTTCTTCAACAGATCGTTCAATGCTTTTCGCATACACTACGAATTGAAAGCCAAAAATGTCTTGCCTAAATATTTTTCTTACATTCATACATTCTTGGATAGCTTTAACGTTGGCTCTTAGCCTATTATGAGTCTTCGCTAACTGTTCGGCTGCATGTGGTCTGTATAAGTATATTCCATATACATATCCGTATAATTCGCTGTCTTTTTTTCGTTTGGTTGAGTAGTCAACTTTAGAATTATCTGTATATGAAGCTTGTTGTTGTTTCGGAACCATTTGTTTTACAATGGTAGAGAAGCTAGTTGTTTGGCTTAATTGGAATTATGGACGACACCGTTGATTCCATTTACAGAATTTATCCACTTCTACTGCAATGTAGTAGTTGGAGTGCTTTGTTGGGAACATTCTTTCTTTGCAGGGTTATTAGTAGCGGCTTCTTTCGACCTGTCGACTATGGTTCGTCCTTCTGCAAAAACTAATACTGAGGTCGTTAAATATCCAGAAGCACATATCGTGCCCACGGGCCCACCCATTAGCTTGACTATTAAGTCCTGACGCCTTCTGGTCTCCAAATCAAACAAAGGTAAAGCCGTTCTAGATGGATTTTTCAGGAACTGTCATTCCTTAAATTGTTCTTTCATTCTTCCTATATTACTTTGGCCTGTCTTCAAGGACTTCTTTTATCTAACTATGATATTTCCTAATTCACCACTAACCATCATGTATGATTTCTAACCTAGTTGATGCTCTTATTTCTTAAGCAATATTTCGAACTACAAAGCTGCTTTGATGGACACTGCTATTGGTATTCTCTGCTGCCATGGATGTTATAATCTGGACTCATTACACAACTAAGCACTAACAACCCGGCACTGAGGTTATCTGTCTTTTTTTTGTAAATATAGTTATTCCGTTTTTGTGCCCGAAATCACCAAGGATAATATCATTATGCATTACTTACAGAAGGTCACATTCTTCCTATTTGATAAAAAATCATCACTTCTTTATTGACAAGCTATACCTAACACTGCCAAATTTGATGGATGTTTTTCAAATTACTTCACAGTGTGTTTTTTTTTTGTGATGAATTTCTATTTAAGTTGCAACTGCATTGCCATCATGTGTGGCCCTGAAAACGTCATACATGCTGTTAATGTGAACCAAAAAATCGGTAACCCAAAATTGCGCTCTACACAGACCTTCGACAGTATCTTACATCAGCTTTTTTTTTTTTTGGCTAAAGGAAGTAAATTACCGAAAAAACTCATGCCTGATGGTGATGGTATACGAATTTTGAAGCTACACAAATGCAACCTCTGACAACTAACTGATGTCTATATTAGCGAAAGACCTTGAAATTGCAAGTCAACAATAAAACAAAAATAACACAAAAAAAAAAATTATCACACTGCAATATTGGCATTCATCATCGTAAAATGTCGCGCAGTCCTTGTGCACAAACACAACACAAAAAAAAAGTCCTGATTTTACTTAATTCCATTCGGGTATGTGACAAGAACGGAACAAAAATTTAACACGGATTCATTATTTGAACATGAGCTAAAATATTTGCTGTGTCATATTTATTTTCATATTTTTTTTTTATCCAACAATTTGAAGGGATTTCTATTTTATTTTTTAGTCCTAAGGACGAGAAAAAAAAAATTGTTGTAATGTTATTTGTAAATACAAAAAATATGTCTATTAAGCTTATACAACATCTGGCAATAACCTATATTTTTCAGCGTTAGGTACTTATGGGTATTTCGTTTATACTATGAGTTGTTTTGCTGCCATCGAAATCAGTCGTGTTCCTAATACGAAATTTTATCGATCTGCTCGCATTTACCATTTTGATGGCACATATTGAAAGCATATATGAATAATTTCTTAAAATTGAATTTAATTCGGAGGCGCGTGAAATTTCCCCTTCTTTTCCTTTTTTTTTTAACTTGCAGTAAACTTGTAACTTACCGTTGTCATCGTTGTCCTATGGGCATAAGCAGACGCCTATTGGAACGTGTTGTATTATAGACAATTGCTGTAATGCACATCATACCTATACGTATACATAAACAAATATATGTATATTTTAAATTCTATATCGAATAAGTTTTGTGTATACTTTTCAAATTTGCTGCCAAAGTTAGAAGTTTTTGTATTGCTCGAAATAACTTATAGCAAAGTTGGGAAAATGCAAAATTAATGATCTCATTTTGACATTAAATAGATATTAACGCAGAATAATAGAGGGTGGCCCAAGTGAATGCAAAACAGGGTGGGTCGACTATACCGAATTCGGGCACATTTTTATAACGGGTGATTTTTTAGCTGGTTTGGTTTTGGCAACACTGGTTTTGACAGCTGACGTGTGTTTAGTACCTTGTGTCACTGTCAAACAGCTTCAGTTTGGTTTGCAATTTAACCATGGATCGTCTTACAAATGAACAACGCTTGCAAATTATTGAATTTTACTATCAAAATTCGTGCTCGGTTCGAAATGTTCGAAATGCTTTTTTATCGAAAAATTGTGTTCAGCGATGAGGCTCATTTTTGGTTGAATGGGTACGTAAATAAGCAAAATTGCCGCATTTGGAGTGAAGATCAGCCAGAAGCATTGCAACAGCTACCAATGCATTCCGAAAAAGCCACTGTTTGGTGCGGTTTATGGGCCGGCGGCATTATTGGGCCATATTTCTTCAAAGATGATGCGAATCACAGCGTTACTGTCAATGGTGAACTTGCATGATATGTGGTTTCAACAAGACGGTGCCACATGCCACACAGCACGCGAAACAATGGCGCAATTGCGAGGCGAGTTTGGTGAACAGTTAATTTCACGTTTCGGGCCGGTCAATTGGCCGCCTAGATCGTGCGATTTGACACCATTAGACTATTTTTTGTGGGGGTATGTCAAGGCTAATGTCTATAGGGACAAGCCCGCTTCGATTGACGCACTGGAAGCCAACATCGTGAAAGATATGTGTGAAAGAGTATGCCAAAATTGGACTCAGCGGATGGGCTACCTGAGACGCAGCCGCGGTCAACATTTGCATGAAATTGTCTTTAAACATTAAATTGCAAGGTTCAAACTATCGATTCAAATAAATATTTCATTCATTTTTTCGAATTTTTTGTATTTTTAAAATTTGAAATTGAGCATCATTTACACCCGCTAGCTATGAAAATGATGTTTGTACCATCAAAGCGTCGATTTTGCAGTGAGTGCTAGGCTGATGCACGAAGCAACGTTGTGGGTTCAATATCCACGTATTTTAAATAACTTGGGTTAATGTTTGACCCTATTTAATCTCATTATCACCAACCTCGTTATATTCTCCAAGTTCGATAGTACAGGGTGTTTTCATATTCAATGAACAATATTTTGAGAAATGATTCCAAGAAAATCATGGGCAATGGAATGTTTAAAAAAAATCTTTCTAAAATTATAGTTTATCTACAATATACGCAAAGAATTAAGAACAGGCGCAGAAATGAAAACTTAAATAAGACATCAGTTTGTTTTTTCAAACCGTAAATCATATAGAGAGGGGAAATAAATACCCTCAATTTATACCCTAGCTGTCAGTTTAAAGAAACGGCACGACTGGGTCGCACAAACTTGCTCTTGTAGCAAGTTACTTTCTTGTTAACGACTGGGAAATTTTATTGGTCAGTTTAAGAATTAAAAGATTTTCTGTGTTTTATATTTTATACAGCTTCGAAGAATTACAGCCAAGTAACTTAGACTCTCAACCGATCCATTTGTGTGCGTTGTTAGTTCTACAAGATTGGAAGGGACCTACAATTTTTCGTCCGAAAACGACGACTAATGTTATAAATGCACTTTTCATGAAAATGAAATAGAGAATTTGTCACTTCCTCGCAAAAGGCAGTGTCCCTGAAAAAAAGAACATAAGGTGTACTCAGGGCTCGAAGCCAGATATCCGTCGTTATAGTCCGAAACAACATTTCACAGAGTCTCATTTGGAATGAACGGGCTCACTTATACATAAGTATAATTTTCCAGATTGAAAGCTTGAAAATTTTACAAAATATATTTGAATATCGAATTCTGATTTTTGTAATTTACTTTGTAACATTTACTGGTAAATGTTCTTATTATTAAGAAAGGAAACATAATTCAAGCACACGTAGTTTCTGAACAAAATACGTTAACAAGCGAGGTCAGCATAATTTGGGTATAGAAGGAAGGTCAACATTCACAGGTTCTTAATTCTTTGAATTCGAAGATAATACCAAGATGATAATTTAATATTTTAAACTAGAACTGCAGAAAATTCCATACTTAAACGAAAGCACGTAGTTTCAGCAATTATTTTCTAAAAAATAAATCTCTAAACTTTACCACACCGTGACCACCTATAGGTCACCAAACTTGCGTCCGTGTGACTATTTCATATGGGGTTCCCAAAATCTGTCGTTAAAAAAAAAAAAAACAAAATCTGTCGTTAAAAGCACAAATAAAATAAAATATTCCAGCAGAATTCCTCAATCGCTATGTAAACTCTTTTTTGAAAATATGCATTCATGACTCGTAAGTGTTTTAGAGTCGATGATGGTTGCCGATTTTAGAAATTGGTTTCCAAAAACGTTATCCGCATTTGTTGTCTTTGAATAAAAACAAACATATTTTGTATTAAAAATATAATTTTTGTTTTTAAAATTTTGTTTCAAGTTTCAAATTCATATGCTACTGAAAAGTAGGCACCCTGTATTAATTACATAGTTTTGTAACCTAAACAAAAGTTATAGTTCATTTATTTCTTTTATGTATTCTAAGTGCAAATAAAAAAAAATTCAAAGTTGAGACGCATGCTATAACTCCTGATTCGTAATAAACTGTCACTATATGAACCTACTTACAATTCAACAGTGCTCTTTAATATTTTTTTTTGTTTTTCGCCACTGTCTCACAGACAAATATTGAGGTAAATTATTAAAACCTGGCAAATTGATAAGCTTACACTAAGATCGGCAAGGGTATATTGTTCCGTCTGACACTCTTAACCTATTTAGCTTATAAATTTTTATAAAATAAAATCTAAGATTGAGCTAAATAGCTTCCAACTTTAAGTAGGTATCTTATAATGCATTATAATGAATAAAATACAAAATACTTCAAATCATTTCGAGTTTATCATCCGTTGGCGTTCTCGTTTATTTTTTATTTTATGTTAATAATATTTCCAATCATAACGGTTTTGTTGATTATTATTCATAGTATAAATATAATCAGAACTGTTATGGGAGCTTGTTGAATTTTATCCAATTTTCGAAGTCATTATAATATAATAAAGGCAGTTAATTGAGGCCAATGAGACGTTTTATTGAAATTCAATAAATTCAATAAAAAAAAGGACTTTCGAATATATTTTAGGTTTTACTTTTTCATAACGATAACAAACCAATATAGCAGCAAGCAGGACTATACTACTACAAATGGTTTGGGCCCGATAATAATATTATTATGGTCTAGTGGTGGTGAATGTCAGACAGTAATTATTATTATTTTGTTTGGTGTCAGTGTTGCTGCAAGTAGCAACCAATTGGTAAAGCAATTTGCTGGGGGAATGTGGGTAATGCAGGTCAAGTTGCACTTATGGATTATTTACTCGAATGCGGCAAAGTGCATTACTGATACTTTTTTCTATCAGTTATGTTGTTTATTATTATTACATAAGTATAGGTACGGTAGTAATAAGGACTGGGAATATAATGGGAAATCAATTTCATAAAGTGAAACCTATTGAATTGGAAACAGGAAATATATTTGGGCGTATCTTTGAATATATGTTTGTTTTTATATTGCTTGGTTTCGTATTAAAGATGAAAAGAACTTGTATACTAATTAATGAAGAAGAAGAAGAAGAAAATACAATTTTTGATATTAAAGTTAGTTCCGGAATCGAGAAGTAATTTTTTTTCTTTTTATCCATTTTTGTAGCGGTAAGTTTTGTTTTGTTTGTATATAGGTTGCCAAGAATCTAAATGTATTATAAACTACTCAATGAGCGCTTAACTGTATTGTTAGTGCGACAGACTCTTATGCTAGACGTCTTGATTCCAGCTTAACATCTTTTTTTTAAAACTAAATTATTAAAATACTTAAATAATGACTGTTTATTGATACCTCTTTATAAACAAATAAAAAGATTTATATACCCCTGAATAGACTTGTTTTATTTGCATTGAACTAATAATTTCGAATTTTTGTTCACATATTACCTAATATCTCAGAAAATATTGAATATATGAAAAAAGTATTTTTGCATTTTTTGTAGAATATTTTGTCGGCTTTAATTTTGTACTTGGTATATTTTTTTGTAGAATCATGGGTTTCTGAGTTATAAGCGAAAAAAAAAAGAGAAATTCAAAGCCCTCCTTTACGGCCAACCTAGGATCCGGGACTTTTATTAAGTTTTTACCACCTCGCTAGTCCAAACAAAGCTGCATGGTTAGTTTCTGCCCTGGATATTTCTACCTTGTTTGAGCATTCGTTGGCAGGGCTACAGTACCAACACCACTTTAGTATCTCCACTTATCAATGAGTCAGATGTCATCATACATAAAAGACTTCAGTAAAAATAGTACTTTCAATAGAACCTCCCGATTTACTCTCCAACGGCTTTGTAAATTTAATAAAACTTATAACTAATATCAATTTATTTTCAAGCTATTTTTTTAAACTTCAATTCGATTTCTCACTTTTTGTTAATTTTGAAAAGTACCTTCAACAACTTTGATGTTTTAAATTTGTGTCCACAATTTTACAAAGTAGAGCTGCGGATCTCAAATGTTTGAGTTCCAAATCAATATTTGTACCTATTTAAAAAATAGGCACTTTATCAAATTTAATTTTCAATTAATTCTAATAAAAATAGTTTTTTTTTTAAGATTTTATTAAGCAAAAACTATTGTTTATTTTTTGTTAAATTTTAAAATTCATAACTCTAAAACGCCAATAGGTATTTCAATGAACAAAAAATGATTAAAATCCTTATGCCTACTATAAGTTACTTGCTCCAGCAAATCTTGAATTGAAATACATAACACTAATTGGCCCGTTGAAACATTCTCATGTCCTAATATATGAGAATACAAAACCAAAAAGACAGCTAGACTGTGGGGTGGGTATATTAGGAAATAGAATAAAATAAACCCGAAAACAAGTTCACAAAATAAAATGGAATGACATTTTTGGATAACGTCTTCCATAGAAATCGACCCAAGACAATACAAAATAGTATCAGTATAGAATTGGGAACTAATATTTATGACTACATCGCATTAAAAATCACCTAAATTGTCCCCGAAGTCAATACTAACAATGACATCTTTGTGCTTTTTCAAACATACATACCTATATACATGTCTACTGTTAATACTTATAGAAAACACTCATAGATCTAAGCTTCGAATATTAAGACATATGGGTATCAATTTTTGTACACAAACGGGTGTGAATATGTGGTAAACATGAAAGAAAAGGATATCTTAGGAAGGTTTGTGGCATCATAATTCATAGCCAGACGACAGATTGTGAATGTGCACAAATTGTTTATTGGCGTTCGTCTCCGATACGAAATGCGAACCTATAGTAGGATAGGAAAAATGATAGCTACATTATATTGATTCTATCACTGCGAATATTATTTATCTTCCAAGGGAATATCAATGAGTTTGTAGATATAAATGGCGGTTTGAAGAATCAATGTGATTTGTGTTTTAATTATAAGAACTAGAAATATTATATATCATTGGGAAAGGATTTAGAGTGCAACTTACAGCTGCATAACTCAACTCCTGATCAACTCCATCAAGCGAATCATGCCAGACGATGTCGTTCGGAAGATAGTTTTGCTCCACGTAAGTTTTGAAGTTCTTGTTGTTTTTTTAATGAAACAAAAATAATAATAAAAAAATAATATGTACCTCAAATAATAACCTCAAATAAATAATTGAAATAAAATTAAAGTTAAAGAATAAAATTGATTAAATAAATAAATAAATGAATAGATAAATAAATTAATTAGTAAATAAATAAATAAATAAAAGAATAAATAAATATATAAATATATAAATAAATAAATAAATGAATATATAAATAAATAAATACATAAATGTATAAATAAATAATGAAATAAATATATAAATAAATAAATAAATAAATGCATAATTAAATAAATATGTAAATAAATAAATAAATATAAATAAATAAATAAATAAATAAATAAATAAATAAATAAATAAATAAATAAATAAATAATTAAATAAATAAATAAATAAGTAAATAAATAAATAAAAAAATAAATAAATAAATAAATAAATAAATAAATAAATGAATGAATAAATAAATAAATAAATAAATAATTAAATAAATAAGTAAATAAATTAATTAATAGATTATAAAATAAGTAAATGTAAATAGCTTAATAAAAATAAATAATAAATATACCTATTAATAATAATATTAAAATATTCTTTATGAAAAATATTTTAAAGAAACACATTTTGTTCTCAAAATTTAAATAAGTGATGAAAAATGATGACAAACTATTTTTTTATGTAAAAGTTAATAAGTACCTATAGGTAAATATTTAAAAATATTAAGAATGCAAAAAAGTGTTTTTAACGGCCATAATATTACGAAGAACCATAGAATCACTATAGATAGGTTCATGCCACCCAATTGTAGATTTTATTCATTTCTATAGTCAAACTCGAAAGGCTCTCAAAATTTTGAAGTTCATAAAGTTCATAACATTTTGTAAAATCATACATGATAGACACATCCTTTTACTTCAAATACCACAAAATGGCATTTATCATCGATGTAGTTTTTTTTTCCTGTTTTATGTTACAAAAGAGTTTAGAAATTTTTCTTCACAAACTATGAAGTTTTTTTTTTTGTGTTGTTAGATTTATATTATATGATGATGCAAAAATGAGCACAGCGCATATCACCATAATTCAAACCCTAAAGGACACTTATCCATTTTACGAACTGACAATAGGGTTGCAGCGCAAAATAATAAAAAAAAAAACAAAAAAAAAATGAAAAACACCATGATACAAATGAAAAAGTTAAAAAAAAGGAATTGCCAAAGGAAATTCACAAAGCAATTTCTCTCTCTCAAAAAAGTATAGTATAGTAGGTAGTTTTTTTTTCTCGCCACTCTCAACCCTTCATACAGTTGTTGGATTTCTATCCTGTGAGCATCAGTGAACAATTTCCAAGTATCCAATATACTGATGTGAAAATGTGATGCATATATGGGATAAAGAAAGATTCTAGAAATCGAAAAAAAGTTACTCAAAGAACCAAAAATATTATACGTAAACGTATATAGTTACTCGAACATTTGTTTCATGTTATACCAAAGACAAAACTAACAGTTTTCAAAAGGAGTTTTTTTTTATAAGATGATTTTATATTCTCACACGTCAAATGAAGAGAAAAACCTGTCAGTGGTGTTTGTCTCGGTTCTTCGGATGCAAGCTTTCTATCGCACTTTGGTAAGAAAATTCCAATATTAATACTCTAATACACCTGGGACCGAAAGTTATATACCCTATATCGAAAAGTCAGTGGCTCCTAAAGTTTTTACTGGATGTAAGTTCTTTGACAACTTAATGCGAAAATGTCTTATAAGTCCTGTAGTAGTAGTTTTATGGCTTGGTAAACCCTTAACAAGTATGTAAGTACATATGCGCCTATATGAACCTTATAGAACATTTCAACGTTCGATATAGAAGTTCTTCTCAAATAAAATTTGGCATAATATTTTGCGATATGAAATCAACACATTTTTGTATGAAAACAATAAATGAAACCATTACATCAAAAAGTAGAATAGACCGATCTTTTTCTTGGATTGAAGGTGGATGGAACTATTTTCGATAGTTGACAACATGTCCAATTGTGGGAGGCCATTATTGTCCATTCAGAGAACTTGTCAAGCTCATGGAATATTATTAACTGTTTCCTTAAGGAAAACACCAATATTTCGAGATATATGAGAATAAACGATAATAGATAAATATATAGCTGATTCAGAGGTTTAAATTTTATAAGAATCGTGTAACAACAGAAACCAAGAAGCTACATTCCTAAGACTTACTGCTGGCCATAAAAAATAAATAAGTCAGTAAAGAGTTAATACCATGGAATAAGACAGTACAAAACGCTGGACTTGGGTTCTTGGGTTTATAAAATGTGTATAGATTCTCAATGGTTGGATATGAATTAAAAAATGGAGTAACACAAAGCTTTAACCATAACAAAAGGAACGGGTCATACGAAACCAACTAAACACTAGAAAATTATATGTATATACAGTGCGGGCATAATGTCCGATTGCTCAGGTTCGTTAAGAGCGTTCCATGTAGCGTAATTTAAGTATACGTAAATTTGACAGTCGGACATGTGAAATTTACTCGCGTTCGCAACCGACTATTATGGGCGACTCAAGGAATTTAAAGTACTTAACGAAATTGGACGTATAATTATGACATTCAATGTTTTGCAAATGACAAATAAAAAAATTTAAAACAAAATGAGAAACAAGAAACATTACAAAAATGTTACACCAAAATAAAATCATTCAAGAAATGAACAATGTTCTTTGAAATGTTTCTTTGGTGTGGACACATCGTAATAGTTAATACTTGTTACGAATTATTTATGAAATAATACTTCACCGCCACAGTATTGCTCCATCCGACAAGAATATTTCCTATGTGGTTGAAGATTGTACTGGCTGCCAAGATTGCCAGATTTAAAAGTTCCTGTCCAATTTTTTTTATAATTGTTAGTCACAAATCTTTAAGAATAATTCACATATTCTGAAGGGTCTCAAATATCCGATAAGAGTGCTAGAAAATATTCCTCGCCAAAACGAATAAAAATGTGGAAGATAGAGATACTTTCCTAAACGTTTCTGCCTCTTCTTGAACTCATCCAAAAATTAGTTAAATTTACAAATAAGTCCCAACTTTCTTTTCTATTTTAAGCCGAATTTAATTGTATGACTTATGGATTTGTGGCCATAAAGCGATTCGCTTTCGATCAAGTGAATTTACCTACATCACGGTTGGTCTCTTCCAAAAGTGCTTAGTTTCCAAAAAAAAATAGCATAAAACTGAATTTGGCCCCCTTTCCCTAAAAAATTAAGCCAGCATTCGGGTACTTTTTGGGATTTGCTCAAGATATCAAAAGAAACGTCTCCTTTAAAATTTAGCTTTATCCAGGCTATAACGCTTTTCTCACAAAATTACTTTCCTCAGAAGCTTTTTTTTTTTAAGTATAAGAGTTTCATACTAAATTAGTATTGCTTTAATAATGTCATCCGAAATTTTCACCTACCATGAAAAATAAAACTTATAAAAGTTCGGTAACTCGGTCGACTTGACAGTAGAATTAAATCTGAAGAGTCCTTAAGAAAATTAATGTAGTTTGTTAAGAACACACATACAAACTCCATAATGTATAAATGTACCCTATAATATTCACAAAAAAGTTCTTTAAGCTATCTACCAAATCCTTTATAATATATTTGCAGAGAAATGTCAGCCACCAAATAGTCATACATAATATTCACGTCTGTAAAAGTTATTCCTGTCAACTTCAAGTTGTCGCTGCAAAAAAGATTCCAATGAAAAATCATCATTGTTAAAGAAGTCACATTTTATTCACCTCATGCTCATACAAGATATTATGGCAACGGATGTAATGGTGAATAATTGGAGCACACTTTCAGGGCACATAAGGTGCGCGTGCGAGTATGTGTTTTATTTTCCAGTTAGCACCATTTACCCATAGGTTCTAATTTCGTTCAAATATTACATGTCGGCTGGTTCTCCATTCACTTACATGACATAAACATCATCATCATAATCATCGTTATGGCAGCATCAGAGCCATATCATACTTATACCGACTTATTGAAAATGGCACGCATATGCATCTATGAGAATTGAAGTCCCTCGTTAAAGTCATATACTACTACTAATGTGGTCATTTCATGAAAGAAAACAAAATAAGTTGGATCAAAGCCAAGCTCGGGCTAGGACCTTAATTTAGCTATTTTAATTTTTATATTCGTTCTTTTTGTGTTTCCCTTGCAAATAGGTACTTTTTATTCCGACCCTCTTGAGAATTTGCCTCATTGTTATATGAAAAATGACAAACACACAGCCACACAAAGGATAGCAAAATAGAACACGGGGCTTACTTGAAAATGTTGAAAGACGGTATAGATGGAGGACGAAGGACAATCGATGGTTTGTCATTGAGTCTCTCACTTTTGCCATGATCTATAATAAAATGTCGAAATTTACTTAACAAACACTCAATGTATTCACAAAAAAAAAAAAAAAAAAATATTACTGAGAAAAAAGAAACAGGTTATGCTGAGTGGTAAAATGATTACTTTTCCTGAAAAGGTTTTGGACTGCATCCAGAAGCAACACTGCGCAAACTATGTAAATTATTTTATCAAATTAAATTTTTCTTAAAGGACAATATTGTTAAATGTGGGTTCACGTGTGTTTTGCTGTTACTTTAAGAATGCACTTTGTACGAGTATGTATGTCAGTGAAATTGATGGTCAAAATGTTCATCAAATGATGCGTGTCATTTATAATTCCGAAGTATTGTTTTTTTTTTTTTAAAGTCTAAGCGAATGTGTGAATCAATAAAATAATCATTTCTACCATACCATTTCAATGGGAATGTAACCCTTTATTTCTTTACATTTATGGTCTCGATACAACTTCTTCGAAGCTTATACCAATTCAAATTGTAGCATCTCTGTGAATAGTGCATCTGGTTATATTCCTATAATTTGTCTAGCTTTAGTTCCAAATAAGTTAATGGCAAACAAAACAGAAATAAATAAACGAAGTGCTAGAATCTTCTAAATGATGACAGAAGAAGTGTGAAATTTATTTAGACTAGTTGAACCCAACTTCCTTTGTCCGGGCATTAACAGTATTGTTTCTACAACCTTTACATTTAATTTTAACACTATCTGCATAAGATTCTACAGAAAGTACCTCAAATAAAGACGAATTTTGTACAAAAAGTTGTTTTTTTAAATGCCAATATAAATAATTAAGTTTTCATACTGTCAAAAAGAAAATAATGTCGATTGGTACTATACCAGCCGGTTCTAAAAAACATAACTCCGCAAAAAAATTTCGAAAACTAAATTTTGACTTTTCGTCTGTTGAAATTAAAACTGTTCAAATGTCAAATGTGATTGGTTTTGATAGTCAACGTTTTGATCATATAATGGTTTGTGAAATTATGTAAAAAAGTGTGTTTGTTAATATCATTTCCTTATGCATAACAATAGACTTATTCTTTGTCGATTATTTATATGAACCCTTCTGCAAAAACTCTTGAAGAACATTATTTGATCTCCGTTATATGTATGTAAACCATTTATAATGAAATGATCAAGGTTGCGAGTTTATAAAAAAACACTGAGCTTTAAGCTACTTATTGACTTGTGATTAAAAAAAAAATCAATTCATAAGCTAGATGGTGAATTGTCAACTGAAAAATATTCAGTTTACGATTACGAGTATAAGCTAGATGTGGGATTTTGGTGACTGGATTTTGTGTTTCGGAATTTTAGAGTCGGGATTCTGCATTTCGCTATTTTGGTGAATCGTGAATGAAAAAAAAAATCAATTCATAAGTTAGTGAATATCTCGACACCAAATTGAGTTGAATTGAAAGACAAGCTGAAGCTAAAAATGAATGAAGCTTTTGCTACTTTGGAAAAGATCCATTAAAATTAAAATTTTATTGAAAAATTAGTTTTCTAACAAAATGGACGACCCTGTATTAAAATTTATAAACATCCCGTTTATATTATCGTCTCGACTAAGACTTTGTCTTCCTGTGTCATATTTTCTATAGAATATCCTTATCAAGAGCTGGTATACAACTTAAAAATATATCTTGAGGCCGTGTGTTAATTGTGTTAAAAAAATTATCTTATGGATCATTTTAGACATTTGCGTTTATTTTCTTTTTTTAAATTCGCCACAAGAATTGAAATCGTTCTTTTTCTTTTTACTTTGCCACGGGAAAATTATATCAATTTGTTTGAAGGTCGATTTATATAAAAAAAAAACTTTAAACCTGAATCAAGCCAACAACTTGAATCAAATTTGCAGAGAATTTCATGTTCCACATTTTCAGTCATGTTCCACATTTTCAGTCATGGCCATTTTTCTCACAGGAATTTGGCAAAATTCGAAAAAGTAAAATTTGTATACTCTAAAGCTCCTTAAATGTTTTAGGTACCTATCTATACAATACAAATTTCAGACAAGAAAGGAACAATAATTTTCTATCGAAAAGCATTTAATAATTTTTTTTGTTCGGTAAACCATTTTTAAGTTATTTCAAAATGGCGGTTTTAGCACGACCACAACATTTTCAGGATATTAATTTTTTCGAAATACCTGCTTCAGAGCAGTGTAAATTTTTGAAGTTTATATCTACAACACAAGTGCCATCATTTATTACAATTTACCGTCTTCTTTTAACACTATTGACACGGCTGGAAATTCCATACACTGAGAGAAAGAATCGTTTGCTGTAAACGAAAAAAATGCCCAAAGGAATTATTCGTTTGCCAGAAGTCTTTCTTCACTTCATTTGCAGCAAACTCTTATTTTTTTTAAGACAGACGAATTTGCTTGCATATCAACCGTACAGTTTATGAAAAAAAAAAAATTTATTTTAGGCCCAGTTTTTCAGTGCTAGATCAGCCCATCAGGGTTATTTAAATTCGGGTTAACCCTACTCCGTGTCAATCCACCTCATTTCGTGAGTTAACTTTGCTTGCAGTTCGATTATTTGAATATTTTTTATTTTAGATTATTCGATTACTTAATACAAAAAGAGCCACTGCTGGGATTCGAACCTCAGTCTATACATTCGCTCGCTACAAAAGAATTTCCTTAGTATTATACATATACGAGCATTTGAAGTAAATGTATATTATGTTCACTATAAACGTTATACTTTTTCCAACTACAATTAAAAACGATGCTTTACAAACGATTCATTGATTTGTTCCTAGCAATTATATACTGTGGCAAAAAACGTTCGTTTACCACAACAAACTGGACAAAATTAGCCTTCAAACGAATGCGTTCTTATAAAATACGTTTGCAGCTTTCGAATTACTTTTGAGTCAACTTCTCTATATTTGTTAGGAATGTTTTTGCAAAGGTATTGAATTATTTAAAACTTATTTTTTCGTACATTTATACATCAACATTTTTTTATTCTATAATTTAATAATTTTGTTTTCCATATTTCTATAAAACAGTGATTCAGTATTTCAATATTCCAAGTAAGTATTATTCAACTGCTGTTCTTTTATTAGGAATAATCTTCGGGTAAAGATTTTTTAAATAAAGGATTCCGCTACAAACAGAGTTAAGAATTTACAAAATGTTAGAATTTACGACTTACAGGATTTTAAAAACTTTTTGTATTTTAATTTTTTTTTATCATTCATACAATCAAATTGGTTCGTAAATAAATACTTTACCCGTATTTATATAAAAATATAAATAAAATTATCATCGGAATTGTTCTCAGAGCTGTTAACTATTATTAATTTAAAGTAGTAAGTATTTTTAGTCTTGTATTTGTTTTTAATTTTATTAAGCTAGTCCAGCTTATGCAATTTAAAATTGGAAAGGATTACTTAAACTTTAAAAAAAATACATTTATACAATTTCGAAACTTCAACTACTATCTTCAACCTTTCCATTGTAGGTATAATAGCATACCCTTTTAAAGGATTAATTCAACAAAATAATATTTCAATGTGTGTGAGAGAGCTTACACAATGAATGGCTTGGCTGTATCATAAAGAATCTATATGAGAAATTTTGTACCCTGAAAAGTTCAAATGAATTTGACAGTCCGTAAGCTCCATCCACCCAATCTACTTCAATTTTAGTATAGTCCTTTTTAATGATTTAAAGTTCACTTTTGAAATTAATGTAACTCGATGGGACAGGCTTTACTCCTCTATATATATGATGCACCTACACATGGATAACTTTAGAATTATATGGGTGCTTCAGTGTGTTCAATTTTACTTTGAGCAAATAGACTGCGGTTGACGATAAAATATTTGATATTTGGGTTGTTCTTTAAAAAAAAATATAACCCTCTTAGGTATAGTTAAGGGATGCTGGAAGTTAGAGCTGCAGCGCCCAACCGTGCGCTGCGCCACTCCGCCAAAGTATGCACCGTCCCTCTATTCATGGAAGTTCATATTCTGGGTACACTTGAGGATAATGCCCTATCAAATATTTTTGGACTCCATTCATATCGACTTTTGCCAAAAAAGCACCGACACGGAACACTCTTTACTCCTCTTAACCAAAACCAAATGTACACCTACCAGAGCCTTTCTGATTTTGTATAGTCATACAGCAGAGCACATAACATAAATACAGTGAAGGTCGATAAAATGAACATTATTTTTTATTTTCAAAAGGAAAAAAAACAAAATTATAAATGAATTACGCTTCGCAACATTTTGAAAATACAACACCTTTTTAGCAACTATTTCATAGGAATCACTATTCCCAAAATAAAATTACTAGGGAACGCATTTTTATACGAGGAACCGAAGTCGACATTATTATTCGATTTTCAGTTATTTCAATGAACCTGACTATATTTGATTCCAAACGCTCATCTGGTCCAGCACAATACATTAGAGTTCTAGGATAACGCCGAATAGCTACTTATAAAAAACGTTTTTGAAAATAAGGAAGGAATAAGCCTTAAAACTCCATGAAACAATCCGAAACCGGGGAGCTTGCTGAGTTGTCTGAGTTCAACCTCCCGAATCCCACAAGTAAACCTGCTCCCGCATCAAATGAATTTAAAGTGATAGCTCCTATAAACGAACAGTCACGGTTGCCGAATTTTTGTCCGGTTATAAAAGCTGTCTAGTTAAGACGCAAAAATAAAAAAATGTTTTTAATTAATTTCATATTTTAGCAAAACTTTGAAATGGTTGCAGAAATAAATAGTAGTTACTCCCATAAACATTTAAATTTTGTGTAGGAAAATAGAGAAAAAAGTTGGTTCTTAAAAATGAGTCCGCTTATCGGAACTGTCCGCAAGTAGAGCTTTCACTGTACATGGTCAGCGATACCTTTTCATTTGCTACTTGTTGCTGACAACCTAATTCAGTAAATAGAGATGCATTTTGTATATATAACAAAGTGCTGTCTTACTTTTATGTGCCCCACTGTATCGAGGAGCAAAAAAAAGAGAAAGACGTAAGAATTACAAGTACCACATCATTATACCTAATTCGATATCAAAGCAAGAACGTTTGCCAAAGATAAAAGATAAACCAATGAAGATGTCCCGGTACGGTACGGTACCATACTATAGTCCCAGAAGGATACAGCAATGAGGCTGAAAGCGGGTGAAAACTTCGATATGAATGAAACCGCATCATTCTAGAGCTATATAGGGGCTGGGCTGGCACTGGGAGCTATATTTTCCAATTTTCATGAAACAGCCAGAAAGTTAAATGACTTCGAGTTCAATTGCCTATATGCCAGTGTTAAAAGATACAATTGGGAAATTTACGCGTTCCCAAAGAATTCAATTGTTAGATACGGAGTTGCAACAGCATCAGCATCAGGAGCAGTACACTGCAGGTGTTGTTGTTTGCAATGCCGCGGGTTGTTCTGCTTCAAATTTTTTTGGCTGTTATTATTGTTTTGCGGGTCGGGCGGTTAGGGAAGAAGAGAGGCTCACCAACAAACGATGCACTTTGGCAACGAAATATGCATAATTGTGGGCGGGTACCCATAGGTTTTAGTGGTCACTGGTCGAACATTGTAAATAAATGAGCCCAAGACAGAGGTTCATGTACTCTATATTATGAAGAGAGCGAGCGAGAGATGCTGAGCCAATTCGGTTTTTGGCCAGCTGGAAATATTCTGTTTGAAATCGAACCAGTATAACAGGAAGCACCCGCAACCAGAGTATAGGAGATTATATAGTAGAAATATTTATTACTAGGTATTAATGGCACAAAGACCGATATGGGAAATTGCAATTTGATTTACCTGACCGCATAATTGGCGCTTAGTGCTCTTCTGACCGAATTGTGGTTTGATAATACTTCGCTTTGGTTTATTTCAAAACTAAGAGGTTTTTCAACTTTAAACGAAATAATTGTTTATGTTTTGGTCAGGTCAATGAATGAATCCTTTTCTATGGTGGATATTTTGTTTTAAATGTTGAGTGGGGTTATCCAAATTGCTGAGAAATATTGCCCTTTTTATTATGAAACTATTAAAATATCAATAAAAAATTAATTATCAACTTCAAAATATGTAGATCTAATTTGACTCAGACTAAAATCGGCATTAAAAATCTAGGCTTAAATAAAACATTGAGATTAACGGAAAAATTGTAAAATGTCTGTAAAAATACTGTAGTGGATATTATATAAATATAGTTCTTTAACTGAAAACATAATGTAGTTTGTAGGTAAACAAATCATGTCAATATTGTTTTCAACGTTTACACGAAATAAAAAGAAAAGTGCCCCAAACATTCATAATATGAAATATAGTTATCGACGATCCATGAATAAAAAAGCCATCGATTAGAAAATCGAGAACCGCTATGTTATTAAGTATCCGTGTTTTTTTTTTTTATGCCATCATATCCATCTTGAAGTAGGAATTTCCATACAAAAATTTTACTGCGGATCACTGCCGATAAAAGGAGAAGTCAAATCTCACTGCCGATAGGTTTTCGACTTTCATTCGAATATCGAACAAATTTTTTTTTATTGTTAGTATACGCATGATAATTTCATGTATCTCTATGAGGCTATGTTCGTATGTTGAAGTGGCTTTCAAAGTGTGATCTTGATTTATGTTCGATTGCCAACAGACATACCAAAATCTCGAAACAATTTATGTCATGTTTTTAAGGAAACTAAAAGGTTTTTGGAAATTTATATATAAATATATGTTACTGCCATTATCATCCAAAATGTGCTTTTCTTGTATTTTTCATGTTTCCTCGAATAAAATAAAGACGACAATATCTTGTCAAACCAAATTTAAGTTCTTTTTTGTTATAAGGTTTTGCTCAGATTTGCGCTTTGTCACATAGTGGTTGGACAGTTTCGCTCGAATACTTATTATTTTGACATTTGGTAAGCATCAAATGCGAACTGTCATCTGCCAGTGGTAGCTTTGACACTTACTATTTTCACAGATTCTTAAGCTGGATTTACACTACCGTTCTTTATTTGGTGTACGTTGTGCATTTTTTGGCAAAACAACGAACAACTAAGAATCATTTACATTATTCTGTTGTTTCATTCAATGCACACTAAAACACAAAATGTATAACAACACAATGTTGGTAGTGGCAGCAATTTGAATAGAGAAACAAGAAAAAATTTGGTTGTACTACTTACACTTCCCATACACCACTTGTTTTACGCCACTGAAAAACTATGTCCATTTTTAACATTTAAACATGCATTGTTAATTATTCGTACAATAACACCGAGCACCGAAAAATCAAAGCCAGTTTTATTTAATTTGTTCTTCGTTCGTTCTTCATTCGTTGTTCGGTTTTATCATTTACTCTATCCTTGTTTTGCATACGGCAAACAACGAACATCATTCACCAATAATAAGATGATAGCTAAATGCAGATATACATACCAATTCTGAAATGTTCGCAATGTTCATCAGTGCGAATCAGCTTTTGACAGATTCTTAGGGCCAGTTATATAATTGTGGTTCATTTTTAGTTCAAATTATCAACTCAACGATTTCGGTGGATTAGTTGTTGTTCAACGCGGGTTAAGCATTTAAATGACTAAGGACCGGTTGTTCAATAGTGGTTCAAGTTTTGAACCCACCTTTTAAATAACAAGTTACCATACAAATTTATTTCCTAAATCTTCATGATTAAAAATTAATCTCTTTCAAATCTCCTTTCAAATATTGTCAAACAACATTTTTTGTGTGAACGAATAGCTTTCTTTACGGATCTGTCAAACCAAGCCCATTTACTTTGAAGCCAAACCCCATCTAACTTTAATACCCATTTAATGTCGTCAGCTGAGAAAGAGCCGAATATACAAAATTAGGAGAATACAGCCGCCGCTGCCGCCCGTGCCACACCGTTAAAGTATATCATTCAATTTTCAAATTCAAATTTCAAATTAAATATTTTCAGTGTGATATAAGTTTTAAACGAAATGCTGATGTGTTTGGAAATTTGTATTGTCAAGTAAATCATTTTTTAATGTCCATTTGCACCAAAATACACTTAAAATTCAACTTTCTCTTTGATTTGGATTTTTAAGACGACTTTAAATTTTATTTGGAACAAAATGGGACCTTAGTTTATTGGTGGTTGATGCTAACTAAACTTAATCTTGATCTCTTAAAATTGTGATTTTTTTTTGGTGGAAAAATCTTATATATAGGTAGTATAATAGTGAGTGAATGATCTTATACAGTCCCAATAAAAGCTTATATGTTTTTAGTGTTACGCCTACGGCTAACGACATCAAAATTACCAACTTGTTCATAGTTTGGACTAAAATTGAGAAGTAGATTTTTCAAAAATTAAGTGTGCCTGCATTAATTTATCTGTTAAATTGAACGCTGAACACTTTTTAATTTTGGAGGCAAAACGGTTTTTTTTTATAAAAAGGTAGATAGGTTGCAGACTTAAAAGGAAGTAAGTGAACCCATTCGTGCAGAACTCGGAACATCCATTATCCAAAAATAATCCTTGAGTGCACTCAACTTAAGACCACTCTATCGATGAGGATTTTCCGTCGAAAAAAAAAACCAAGTAGAATGCAATTTAAAACCCACAATACTCCCATATTTTCCAGGCACTTCGTTAAAGTTTCTTCCTTTTCGACCACTATATACCACCATTACCAGCACCGTGCGTTGTCGTAGCTTTAATTACCTCAAAATAATTTATGCTAAGACACAAAAATCCAACAATAGGAGACACAGTCGGAGAAGCGAACAGATCGCATATTCGCATTTGTTCATACATCCGTAAATCTAGACACCAAAGGTAATAAATTTGTGTATACTGCTGCAGCTTTCAGCATGAAATTTAAATTACAAATCCGTTCCTGCATTACAGCATCGTCCTTTATTTTTTGGTAGTAAGCTGTCGGCTGATGGTAGAGATGATGATGCTGCTGATGGTCCTCTAGCTCTATAGAGTTGGATGATGTTTGCTATACATGCGCACTCTATAATATAATAATTCAATTTAATATTCCCAGAGTTTTTGGTATTCAGCTGAGCAGCAGTTGGGTTGCTCGCTTCGGTGGTTCGATATGACGATGACGACGGCGACGAGGGACCAAAACTCTATTGCATTCGGTGATTCACGTAATTTATGGGAATAATAGTAAAGTCCTCTTTGCGAACAATAGTTAAATTTGCTGATGCACAACCAAAGCTTTGGGGAAAACATTGCAAGGAGAGGTGTGGCATTTCGGACAAAGAGGAATTACAGGTCAACGCCAATTGAATCGACTCGGGCATAAGGTATACCTAGTTAACACCATGAGTTTGTATTCTTGTATGTCAGTTGATGGTATATAATTCCAAAATTCAATATAGCATTTCATTATACAACAGATTCGTTGGCTCACTCACTATATTCGGTGCCACACTTAACACATTATTCCGCTTTGATTGCGGAAGCACAAGTGCTTCACGCCCGCTGAATACAGCTGAATATTTCGGATTCCTTGCACCAAGTGAATTCTGTATTCGCATAACCTTGAGTTGCATGTATGTATAGGTACTTAAATTAAATATTGACCCATAAAGTCAAAAAGGTATTTGGGGAATGTCCTAGATTAAACTGTAAAATTACGTTAAGGACATTTTCACAAGTGTTTAGAGAAACCTATAATAATATTATAAAGCTTATTTACATGTAATTCTTTAAAGGGGCTTGTTTCACAGTCTCTTAGTAAGATTCAAGTAAAATACTTAGCAGTTAAATTCATTGTTTGCTGTGTATTGTTTTCTTGATTTCTGTCAAAAAAAGATCGAAATACCTTAACTGAAACTTACTTATATATTGTGAAACAAACCCTAAATATTATAACATAGAAAAAAAAAAATGTCCAGGAAGTAGAAGGAGGACGCTTCTTATCTAAATTTTTAAACTATTTGAAACTTTAACATAGTTTTCTTTCAAATATCATATTTTCATCCTTAAAGGTGCTTTAGAACTGCCATTTAAATACAAACAAAGATACAGCATAAAGACTTTGAGAAAACCAACAAATGAATGCAAAAAAGTGCATGGTAAAGGTAAGGTAGGCAATCATAGTCACACCAACAAAAGTTATACAATTCTGGAATAGTTTCAGTTTTAAACTTTCTGTGCCATTCACCGCAGGAACTGTTGTTAGCATCTGTTATTTCCACCTCAATCTGTGTGGCCTTCTTAAATTGGAAGTTGATGGTGTCATTTTACATTTTTTTTTGTAGGAAAGATAAATAATAATCGCGTACCTATTATCTGCATTCAAATTTAAAGGTTAAGTATTGCAAATATGTACAATAAAATATATTTTTGAACATTATTTTTAATTCTATTTGTAATTAATTTTACTAAGATCGATGCAATATAACTAAAAAAAAAATAGAATAAAAACAAAAAAAACTATCTAATATTTCATATTAACGGGAAAGGAATTTATGAGCAAATCGTTATACCTTAACTTTAACATTTGCCACATTATTTTTAAAGTTACTTGATTTTGATTTGAAATTTCTTTTGGGACTAGATTGTAATATCAGCAGTGTTTAATTTTTCAAGAAGATCCATATTGATCATTCATTGACATATTATTTATGGACTGCTTGAAATTTTCATAAAGAATGCTGTCTTAAAATTCTTTTAATAAAAAGTTACCCCTTTTCGCCACAAATTTAAAAAACAGTAATCAAGAATTTACCGCCATTTTCATTAGCATACAAAATAAAATACAATATTATTTTATTACTATTACTATTTTGCTCCTATTGGACTCACTTAAACGGTTAATGTTGACGTCCAATCAGTCTTGTTCAGACACAAAGTAGTCAGACCGAGGAGGATTTATGAAACACAAATCAGCTTAACGTTGATATTACAATTATACTTCAGCCTATGAAAGATTCCATATGCTCATATTCCATATTTAAATTTTTTGGAAACTATCAAAACATCGGTAGAAAAAGGCTAAAATAAAATAAACCACTAATGTTAGAATATCAAATGTCAAAAACAATACTGTAAGTTTTAAAAGAACTAAAACAGACCGCACTATGCGACAGTTTACTTCAGCGCCACTACGCGGTATAGTTGTTCACGTTACCAATTTTGTCGCGAAGTGTCGCTGAATTGTAGTTTTACTGCTTTTTAGAGCGGGTTACGTCATACAATCTTATACAAAGAATTTGCTGCCGCGCAGTGAACTTGATTTAAACTGTCGCGTAGTGCGGCTTTAATTTTATTATCTTTATAATAATTGCTCGCAGTAAATACTCCTCAAATGTCAAAATTAGTTTTGTTTCAAACTACAAAATGTCAAAGTTATTGCCTCTTACGACAGCTCACCTTCATTATTGTCCCCAAACGTAAAATGTCAAAGTGTCAAAATTATTTCTTGCTGATGATAATTTGCACTGCAAATGTCAAAATAATTCCTACAAATCTGTCAAACCAGAGAATGACAAAGACAAAAACAGAAAAAAAATAAATGAAAGACAAGAAACTATTAACATTATGTATTTCGAGAAATGAGATAAATTTGATTCTAGATTTGATGTGTATTTTTTTTTCAATAGGTCTTTGAACGGAATCACATATGTTATGTTTAGCTAAAAATGCCACATAAATATTCAACAAACGTCAAAAATTAGGTACGTCTATGTATACATTTTCCAAACACCTTTAATTTTCTTTAAAAAAAAATTCCATATTTGTTTCCATATTCTCGTACATATGTTTGTACACAATGGAAAATTAAACAATAATAATTATAAATCTTTTCAACGTATTTTTTGACTATATTATTCTAGAAATCAAAGATGTGATTGCTGCCATCTCGAGGATGAAAACTTCGTGTATACACCAAACAAAATCCACTAACTTTGAGAAAAAAATCACTCGTAAAAAATTAATATAATTAGAACTGCACTATTTATGGTATGACCACATACCATAAGTGGTGTGCGGAGTTAAAAAAAAACAGGACACATTGCATCCTTTTGTGGAGAGTAAGAGTAATTTAGAGTAAGAGTAATTTAACATCCAATGTCAAACGTTCGACTTTGTTTTTTTTAATTTAGGTATCAATAATTGATTTCTTTTTTTAAATTCAACTAATACGTGTCAACATTATTATTATTATTCAAATTTCATAACTTCCGTTTGTGTGGATATCAACTTCCGGTGAGATTATTCATTATTAGAACAAAAACATTGTTTTCTCGGAAGAGTTTTTTTTTTTAATTTCAATGTATAGTTTTAGAATGCTACATGTTTCTAGATATGTGTTGAGACAATATTTCCTCTAGGAACTCTTCAACTTTAAAATTGCAGGATTTTTGTTGGATTCTCTAGATCTTTATTGTTTATTTAACTCCTGACCTTTATCATCGGTCGTACCCGGTTATATGCGTACAGCTTATGAAGTGCGTTCACTTTGTTTATTTAAAGTTAACAACAATTATTTGTTTGGAAGCAGTTTTTTATAAAAGCTAGGAACTTTTCTACCGTCAGTAAGTTGCACTGGACTTTTATTTAAAATTTCGCTATAAACTAATTAGGTACATATTTGTAAACACAAGTAAATAAAATGACTAACTTGATTATAATAGATTAAAACCTTTTTTCAACTCATACAAAATTTATGAAAAACTTCATTCGTCGCTAAGCATTTTCCAACATAGCTATGTCCTTTTGAAATTTACATAAGAAAAAGGACAAAAAGTGTCTATGCAACAGATTCAACATAAAAACTATAACATACACAGTATAAGGCGCAAGTAAATGTACATTCAAAAAGTAAGTATTTTTCAAAAATGGACTTTATCCCGTTTATTTTTGATTTTGTATAAACACATAATATATTCATAATCGTTATTCTGCTTGATAAAGTATAACTTGCTTAATGTGATTTGCGAACATTTGCGAAATAGAAAGAAAGTTACAAAAAAACAGAACATCATTTTCTTCGATCAAACACAATTTTCGATTTTCTTGTCCGGAAAATATGAACGTGTGAATACATTTTACGAAACAGTCCTTGTACACCACGGCTTATATTTCTGAAAATGAGGAAAGCGGGTATCTTTTGAATGTTTTGGCACAACTATAAGTAACATTATATCATTGTATATAAATTTCTATAGTACAATCATGGAGCAGCGCCATCTAAAGAAACTTGTGAACCGCAGATATGGAGGTTCTTACATTTACTAAGTGTCTTTTAAATACTCATTATAAGCACAAATCTTCCATTACTTTACCAATGGTGTTATCTTTTGACGATATTATTCTTGATTCCCACTTTTGTTATTTTTTGGCATTTTATTAATTTAAGGTGTCTTCGCTTTCGATGCACACTGTACGATGTACCTACGTGTAGAGTATTTTACCTCGTGTGTCAACTTTACAACCTAATTATAATAATTCTTTTATGAAATCTTTGTCTTCATCCTATTTATGCGGTCGAGGGTGGTTTGCAAAAAAAAAAGAACATATTAGCGAACAGCACAACGCAAAAAAAAAAAAAAAAATGTTGCACAATCTTGATTCTATCCTGAAAGCATATGCCCCTTTACGTGAACGAAGGACAGACGCGACGCGGTGGTGTTGGTGCTGCTCAAATTTGTGTATACGTAAACAACACTATCTAAATGACCCAAAATGAGCATTTTACAAGTCGATGTAAGGATGATGCTTACGCCCCCACAACATGTCATTATATTATGTAGGAACCACATCTACCTTCATTTATATACTTATACTTACCTACACACATTTTTCTAAAGCGACGGCTCTTCACGTTGAGCTTTTGATGACTCTGGAGTCCTTGCACGTTTTACCAAAAATAAACAGCAAATTTACTTTTTAAATTAAACACGAACCCTAAATTGGGTCGGTTTATGAGGACGGCCATAACCGCGCCGACCAAAACTGAAGTGTCTGAATGAAGAAGAAGAGTGAAGAGCTATACTATATCGTACAAGAAGGCTCTGCTGTTTGCCTGCGGTGTTGCAGGAAAAGGTTGCAAGGCGGAAAAAAGAAGAAAACTCACAAAATAAAACACCAAACTGAACAACATCAAAATGGAAATGGCCTAAACAAGTGCACAGACTGATGCTTTCTAAAAAAAGGACGAATGGACGGAACGTTGTGGTTTCGAGTTAGGGAGTTGATGATACTATGTTCACATGGTGTTTCTTCTTCCTTGCACTGTGATTTAAAAAAGGAAAAATAAAAATGGAAAAAATAAAAAAAGGATACAAATGGAAAGTAAACACCAAGCAAAACAACAAACATTGTATGCGCCAAATTAGGAGATGTGTCACTTCCAGGGCTTTTTTATTTTTTTTTTGGTTGGCCTTTTCAAAGTAGGTAAGTTTCTGGGTATTTTTTTTTGTGACCTGAATTCCTTGATTTTCACTGCAATCCTAAAAATTTAATCTACCATGTTATTTACTATTCTAACTGTTCGATTGCATAAAAAGTTATGCTAACCATATTTACTTATACATATTCGCCATGAAGGAAGCTGAGCTGGTATTGGGTCTTGTGCGTAGTTAGGTTAACCAATATGTGGAAAATACTATCCACGTGGCAACCCTTCTTCCTTTCTTATACAGAGGCGGATGGTATCATGTGCAGAATCTTCGTCTGAGTCCTTGTAACTACTAACGAAAACTCACTTTCCTGGCGGTTAGGACAGGTAAGTAATAATTCTATCATGTGTGGATAGTTGTAACGTCATAGAGCACATTGTAAGGTTCCACAGGGGACTTCTTTGGTACTGTAGTACCGGCAGCCACACTTCTCGTTACACTGCTACAATCGATGCAATATGGGGGATTCTCGACACTAAACCTCCTGCTTATCAATCAAAACAAAATTTTGCAACCGCCGCTACTTCAGAGCCAAAGAAGTTACCAGTGGAAATTAGCTCCTAACAATGGCGCCCAATGTGGAGCTATCTGTATAATCAGATATAATTTATTAAAACTACTATTTAAGTAGAATGAACGATAAAGCCCAGCTATCTAAGTTGGTAATGCATGAGACTTTTATTCTCAAGATGTGGGGCCCGACGTTGGGCGCCATTGTTGCGAGCTAGTTCGACATGAGACTTCTTTGTGCTGTAGTCACACGCTTGTCATCGCACACTTATGCTCAGCTGACAATCGCACGAGTTACATATTTGTATGGTGACATCCGCCAATAGGTAAATAACCTTATGTTATTTACGAAGCAAAAATAATAACTTTTATAATAAATCATATTTGTAATAAGATAAACGATTGATCAGCATTATAAAGCTTAGGTAAATAACCTTAAGTTATTTACAAAGGAAACACATTTTGTAATTTGATAAGCTGATCAATCCGCAAATACATTAAAAACTTTATTATTGATCAGCAATTATTGTAACTTCAGATAATTAATTTCAACATTTATATTTTTAGTTCTAAGAGACCCTTGAAGAATAAAAGCTCGCAAAAACTATAACGGAACACTTTGCGTTTTATTTAACTCACGCAAAAAGAGGCCAATTCCAGGAAATAATGCTGTGGCTGTCCCTTTTACGGTACTACGCAAATAGAATGTGAGCAAAATTATCGTTAAGCCTGACCGAAGTAAAGTAAAGACTGTAGCGTATGCAAATAATCTGGTCAAAAAAATCCTTACAGTGATTAGTGAAACTAAGAAGACAACTTGGGAGGATGAGATTAGTTATAGGTCGCTAGCTTTGACAGGAGTCTTTTCTGAGACATTGAATTGGACTTCTGAACTTCTGAATAGAAAAGACATGCAAACAACACTACTAACATTTAGACATTCACTCTGATATCAATTTGCAATGATTCGGCCACTGGCTAAAAGCTGGTACAATGGCCTTGAGACTAAAGGCTGGTACAATGGAGCAAAAGTTAACTAAAGGTTGCACCGACTGATTCAAACAACATCTTTTCAGACCTCTTTTCTCAGGATAACGCGGGTCCTTTGCATATGCCTGAACTCGTATAGCCAACCCAAATCCTAAAGTGAAACCAAGCAGAGGATATATGCAGGGGTCATCTTGCCCTCCGATACCAACTGAAAGTGAAAATAACAACACTGTAGGTCACATTGCCACTTTAAAAAGAAAAGAAAGTCCGCGGATGTTGTTTCCTTTCATTTTGAAAATCAAGACCTGCGAACTTTATGCCGCGGGCTTACTGCACAACAATTTATAAACGGTTTTGCAAAAGGGAAGGGTCAATGCTGACAGTCTTAAAGTACCAACGCTGACTTAAATTCTCTTTCATTCTGAAAGCTTCACACATAAAACTTGTCCCCAAAAGCTCTACTTTCGATAAAAAAGAAAACATAAACCATCCAGGATCCAGATTATAAATCTATCTCAATATAAAACAAAGAAAAAGATGTTGATGAAAGTTGTTACCTATATTTTTCCAGGATACAATAAAATGTGTTAACCTATTTTGAGCATCCCATGGAGCTGATTCCCCTAGTTTCCAAAACCTATTTTCTAAATATTTTTTGAAAAGAATTTTTTCACAACCAGAAATGAAACTATTTTACAAAACATAATATAATATTAAATAACATCAACTCTCCAGGAAACAAACAACCAAATTATCCCGTTCGAATGAA